>JAPDVU010000004.1:162356180-163606180 GCA_026230045.1 Corynorhinus townsendii
GAGGAAGTCCTGCTGAGAAACTGTGCAATAAACCAACAAAGAGATGCTGAGGCCATGGACAAGAGAACGTCGGGAAATGAGAAAAAGGGTAGAGCCCCATGAATTCACATGAAGACGGCAAATACATTTATGGAGGGGAGAGACGAAAGATATTTAAAAGGTGAGGGATCACTATTCAGGAAAGAAGAGGTGACAAAACAAATGATTAAAAAATAATCACCAGGAGCAGAGAGGTGGGTAAGGCAGATATTTTCACCCAAGTCTAGTACAACAGAAAGAGGCAACATCTCTGAAAACTTGACAAGATTGAAAAGAAATAACTTCTCACAGCACCAATTCAGTCTATGTTAACTTCTGTAAGGAATTTCATCCAGTTCAGTGACGCACACCAAACTAGGTAAGCTGCTCCTTGCTCTTAGGTTTAGGATCCCAAACTTCCTGACATCTACTTCCTTGTTTCTTCCTTGCATGCCTTATGATGTCCAAACACTGCCCACCTTCCATTCATACCCTCAAACTTATTATTTATTTATTTCATTTTTAATTCTCATGGAGGACTTGCTTAGAGAGAAGAAGGAAGAGAGGGAAGGAGGGAGGGAAGAAGGGAGATGTAGAGGGAAACATGTATTGCTAGCATTCCATATGTGCCCCAACTGGGGACTGAAACTGAAACCCAGGTATGTGCCCTGTTCAGTAATTGAGCCAACAATCTTTCCACGCACAGGATGATGCTCAAGCAACTGAGTTACTCTGGTGGGGCTCAAACTTATCTATAATTGAACTTAGATAAGCTTTTCAGAATACTCTATTGTTCTAACTCATTTTTGAGAGTTTACCATGTGTGTTGAGCAAAGCACAAAGGATGTGACAGAACTTTTCTTGTGATTTAATTATCACAACTTAGGGAGATGGACTGTTCTCTGCTTCATCAAGATGGGACCATTTCTGTGATTAATATTTGGCAAAGTTATATGCCCACCATTGGAGAAGGATTTGAACAGTCATGGAGTCTGGATGCTTTATTTAGCAAAAAGTGTATTAGAACCTTGTTAGAATACTAAGTCTACAGAATTTAGAGCAGGTGGGCTTGATTTATAAGTCTTTCAAATATCAGATAGGATCTGAGTTTTTCAGGAATGTAGTCACAAATTTTGCTACTAGAGGTTCACAGGAAAACATGAGTTTTCTGAAGGAAGTTAAGTGACTAAACAGTCATATCCTATCTAATAAAAGAGTAATATGCAAATTAACCACCACTCCATTACACCCACCAGCCATGCCCACCAGCCACACCCACCAGCCCATCAGGGGCGAGTATGCAAATTAACCCAACCAAGATGGCTGCAGCCATGGAGAGAGCAGAGGAAGGCTTGGATTTCCCCCACAATGGAGGAAGCCAAGCTTTCCGCACACCCTGGCGAGCCCAGGCCTCCACTCCAGGCTATAAAGTTTCAATTATAGAAGGTAAATAAATCCCAACAAAAATGTTGGCAGCCATGGAGCTGGAGACAGCAGGAAGCTAGGGTTGCCCCAGTGATGGAGGAAGCCAAGCTTCTGCAGCCCTGGCCTGCCTTGGCCTCCACTCCAGGCTATAAAGTTTCAATTGTAGAAGATAAATAAATCCCAGATACCAGGGCCTCCCCTTGGGTCTCCAGGGGGTGTGGCTGGCCTGCAAACCACCACAGACCCCTCGCCCAGGCCACTCCATGCCCCAAGGGAACCCCCACCCTGATCTGGGACACTCTTCAGGGCAAACCAGCTGGCCCCCACCTTTGCAACAGGCCTCTATCCTATCTAATAAAAGAGTAATATGCAGATTGACCATCACTCCAACACACAAGATGGCTGCCCCCATGTGGACACAAGATGGCCACCACAAGATGGCCAGCAGGGGAGGGCAGTTGGGAGGGACCAGGCCTACAAGGGAAGGCAGTTGGAGGCAATCAAGCCTGCAGGGGAGGGCAGTTAGGGGTGACCAGGACGGCAGAGGAGGGAAGTTGGGGGCCACCGGGCCTGCAGGGAAGGGCAGTTGGGGGGGACCCAGGCCTGCAGGGGAGAGCAATTTGGGGGGACCAGACCTGCAGGGGAAGGCAGTTAGGGGTGACCAGGCCCACAGGGGAGGGCAGTTAGGGGCCAACAGGCTGGCAGGGGAGCTGTTAGGCATCAATCAGGCTGGTAGGGGAGTGGTTAGGGAGTGATCAGGCTGGCAGGCAGAAGTGGTTAGGGGCAGTTATTCAGTGTCTGATAAGTTAATGTTCAGGAAGGCAGGCAGGCGAGCAGTTGGGAGCCAGCAGTCCTGGATTGTGAGAGGGATGTCCCAGATTGGAGAATGTGCAGGCTGGGCTGAGGGACACCCCCCTCCCATGCACGAATTTCATGTACTGGGCCTCTAGTAAGAGATAAAAGAACAAGTCAACCAGAAAGTTGTGGACAGGACTTTTGGAAAATGCACCAACTGATCACAATGGTGTGAGTTTCAGGCCACTTCCTAGCTTTCCTACAGCTAACTTTGAGGCAGGATAGTAAGAAACTAGGGAAATTTCTTGGTAAGTGGCATAAGGAAAACTGAGACAAAATAATTAAAGAAGGCCAAACAATTTGAGCAATTAACAGTCAACTAATGAAAATCACAAGTTTTTATCTTCCCTAACCGTGAGCACTTAAGAGCAAATGGTTTACACATTCTAGAGTAAGCATGTCAAACTCAAAGTCTAAGACAGGCCAAATAAACAAGATTTAAGTTTATGTGGGTCACAAAAAACACACACAAAAGCTTCAATTTTCATAGAAACATAGGTTTATTTTGATAGATATATGCTGAATACAAAGGGCTGAAATAAATGAATAACCATAAACATAAAATAGAACATTTTAATAAAAATTAATATTTTTTCTTGAACATTAACTTATCAGACACTGAATAACTGCACAAATTAATAAGCATAACGCAAATAAACCTATGTTTCTCTTCTTGGAAAGAGAAATGTTTCCTGTTGCACACACCAAACAAGTCAGTCCAAGACTAATGACGTGGCATTCGGCTGCTAAAATATTCGCTGCTGGTATTAGTGGAGAGAAATGGTGCGCCTGCACGTAAGGCGCATAAGGGAAATGAACTGAGCAGACAGGTCTCAATTCCTCCTTCATGACGCTCTTTGAAAATGAAACTAATCAGAAAATAACTCTGACTCCTCTATAGCCAGATTTTGATGAATCACATCTTGAAGGTCACACCTGGAAAGCTAATGAATATTCTGTTAAGATTCTCCCCTAAGACCTCTCCTAAGAATCCCACCTGCTAAAGAAAGATAAAGGGCCTCAAGACAAAGGACCCACAGCATGCTCTTTCTAGAGGAAGCATGTCAAACTTGCTGCCCACAGCAAATATTTTTGTGGCCCAGCCAATATAATGGTATGCAAGAAATGTCTTAATAAACTTTCATAACGTAATTTTTACAATATCCTGTTATACATAATTATTAATAATGAACTACAACGTTCGCTAATGACTGATTACTATAATCATGTTGCATTCATTTCCCTCACTCTTACGCCCAGGCACACCATTTCTCTCCACTAATACCAGCAGCGAATATTTTAGCAGCTGATTGCCACGTCATTAGTCTTGGACTGACTTGTTTGGTGTGTGCAACAGGAAATATTTCATTTTCAGAGAACAAGAAAAATAGGTTTATTTGTGTTATGCTTATTAATTTGTGTAGTTATTCAGTATCTAGTAAATTAATCTTCAAGAAAAAATACTAATTTTTATTAAAATTTTTATTATTTTATGTTAATGATTACTCATTTATTTCAGCCCTTTGTATTCAGCATGTCTCTATCGAAATAAACCTACGTTTCTATGAAAATTGAAGCTTTTGTGTGTTTTTGTGGCACACATAAACTTAAACCTTGTTTATTTGGCCCATGTTAGCCTTTGACTTTGACATGCTTGCTCTAGAGCACTCTCATGGCTTTTATCCTTGGGCATGTGTCTCTGCTCTCTTTCTCCTAATCTCTAAGGGTCCCACTGGCAGGTCATTTGCCCATGAGATGCTAATGTGAAGAGATAGGGGTTTTAGCTTTTAACAGCTTTTAATCGAGGGGACAAATGCCAGCCTTTGGGTATGACTCATGCCTAAGATATGCAGAGGGGGACTGAGGCATGCAGGCCTCCTTCTCAGCTGTTATTTAAATAATGATGAGAAGCGCCCCTTCAGACGCAACAGCTGAGGAGTAGTGCTGACTCAGTTTCTGTTTCTAAGGCCTAGAGATAAGGGCATGACCCAGCCCTGGGTTCTGGCATTTTCAGTCTTACCTCCTTTTGTCCCTCGCCCTAAACCATAAGGGCCAGCTCCCATTTGATGCTAAAAGCAAAGCTTCAATTTCTGGGAGAAAAAAGGGGCTTATTAAGTTGAACCAGAATGATTAAAACAATGCTGTAAAAATGATACTTTGTGTAGTTTAAATAAGCTGCACATAGTATATTTGTCTTCTTTCAATAAGCCCATTATACTTCCTTTCGGACATGCCTCGGAATCCTCCACCTTGAAAATCCTGGTCCTAGGCCTATCTCAGGACAGAGCTGGGAGAAGGGTGGTCACTCGCTGTTCACAATTCACACTGTACCTGACATGAGATTCCAAATGGATTCTGCCACAGCCCTGTTCTTACTGCCCCTTGAGGGTGTGCCAACATCATTTAAGAAGACACCTGGCTCTTCTCCATGGACACATTTGGACAGATGGGATTGCCTGTCTACTGGCTGGTGGAAGAGAGAGGGGATAGAACATCCATTATTGAACTTGAACTATTCTATCCAACTTGAATAAAACGCAAAAAGCAGCAGGCAGTCAGAGAAGCCTGACTTAGTCTTTGACAGGACTATGTCATAGAAGAACAAGAGAAAACTCACAGCAAGGCTTGCAGGCATTAAGGAGAGGGTTAACATAGCAGCAGACTCCTCTTATCTTGAACAACAGGGCCCAGCCAGCCTTGTCTGTGGAGATAGTGATGGACTGGTCTCCTTGGTAACCAAAGTGTGCTTGCTCAGCAGGGCCACCAGGCAGGCATCTGCAGAGTCTGGAAAGAGGGTTATTGCTCTTGCCTCTCCTGGTAATGCTCACACCAAGCAGATATCCATCCTCCACTTCTCTTCATTCCTGTCATCTACTAGTCATACCCTTCAGGCCACTCTCCATCACTGAGCAAAATCCCCTCCACTCCAAATCCTGAGAGATTTCAACCTTTATGGAGATAGCCTGTGAGCAATTTTACTTCTGGATTTCCGAATCTCCTTTGCTGCATGCATTTCAGTCCCTTATCCTCGATCTTACTATCCTGGAAATGTCCTGACTCAGAAGTTCTAAATTCCAGTGGTCTATTCTCAGATCACCTTCTATCCTTTCTGCTCTCTCTACCTTCATATCCACTGTGCGTAATGTGGTAGAAAGGTTTATTTGCATAAAATTATATCCCTCCGTAACCAAAGCTCCATTTTCCCTAATCCAGTCCTGGACAATGTGTAGCTAAGGTTTTAGTAGAGCCAGAAGCAAAACCAACAGCCAGAGTTTCCGTTCCATGGTGTAGCTGGGTCCAACGTTAGGCTGAAGTCCATTAGTCCATTGTGTGGAGTCCACATGGCTGTGGGCCACATGGGCAAGTGCAGAGCACCAGAGCCCTGCAAGGCAGGAGTCAGGTGGGAGCAGCAAGAGAGAGAGAACTTCCTTTGTTTAGGAGCTAAGTGTCTCAGATTTCACACCCTTGCAGAGGCCATACCTATTCTGGCCAATGCCCTGCAGGTGTGACTGACAAGTAAGTGCCTTCCCATGTCACCCAGACCTTATTAGGTATGTGTCTAAATTTTAAATTCCCTTTGCTCATTTCCAGTTATTAATAACCAGGTTATTTCAACAGTGTCAGTGTGATTTCACAGTGTTTGGGGTATACAACTAGTACTATTAACATAACATTTTAGTATTTTATCAGAAAAAGTGTTACTTTCCCTTAATTATGATTTTATTGTATTTTAAAATATTTTTATTGATTTCAGAGAGGATGGCAGAGAGGGAAAGAAATAGAAACATCAACGATGATAGAGAATCGTTGATTGGCTGCCTCCTGCATGCCGCCCCTCAGGTACTGAGCCCGCAACCTGGGCATGTGCTCCAACCGGGAATTCGACTGTGACCTCTGGGTTCATAGATTGACATTCAACCACTGAGCCATGCTGGCCGGGCTAATTGTGATTTTAGAAAGCATTTTTTTTTCATGCCAAAGTAAAACTTTATTACATCCAGGAATAAAAACTAGTAAAATGTTATAAATAGAAGTCAATGAACAAAAGGTTTGCGGAATAAATACATCATTAAGTGAAACATAGTGAGGACACATCTCTTCTAGTAAGTGTAAGATTTACTGAGAGAATTTACTACCATACAGAACACAAAAATTAGTTTTTGGATCTTAAAATCTTGTTATGTGAAATTATAGTTAACAGTGAAACAACAAAAGTTTCTCTCAAGCAAATGTAGAGCACAACAACTTCAGCTTCCTGGAGGGACCTGTGATGCCCTATCCTGTGTTTGATTTTGTGGCATACTTTTAGGAATGCTATGAGCCATATCCTTGGGGAGAAGTTCTGGGAGGTGAGGCAGGATGACAATTTTTAATTCATATCCATTTTATTTTCACCCATGGTTAAGTGCCTGGGGCTCTCCATAATTAAGACTTGCAAATAAATCATTGAGATAAAGTTCTCTTTTTTAACCAATAGGTGTCAGTATTGTTTTGGGATAAACAATAACAATGACACCTTAGGCGAACCTGCTAGCGACCCACAGGTTGAGAACCGCTGCTGTAGAGCCTAAGACCATCAGAAAACACAAGATATTTACATTACGATTCATTAACAGTAGCAAAATTACAGTTATGAAGTTGCAACGAAAATAATTTTATGGTTGGGGATCACCACAACATGAGGAACTGTATTAAAGGGTCGAGGCATTAGAAAGGTTGAGAACCACTGCCTTAGAGTGTGTCATTTTTTAAATGTCTAGATCTGTTTTTATCTTTATTTCATTCTTGAACTGTAGGCCTCAGAGTGCTCAATACAAATAGCAATGGAATAAACAAGGCACTAAGATGGCACTAAAGGAAACTGAAGAGTGCTCACCAATATCACCCCTTCATTCAGAGCCTTGCCTTCGGAGGAAATGCACATTGCTTTCTCTCCCTCCAGCAAGGATTCCTTCCCACCATGTAAACCTAGAGTGATGATGAAGGCATAAAAATACACCCTATGTTGCAAGGGGTATATTTGCTTCTCTGAAAAACTCCAGATTGGGTTACATCCAATTCACTAATTGCAATGATTATGATTTAGAAGATATTTGGTCTTCATCTACAGTTTCTGGCTTACAGCTCCCAAAGCTCTTGGAATTTCCTAAGTGTTTAGATTGCTAAAGGTGTCTTTGTTTTGTTAAGCGATATATATATATTTTTTTTACCCCACCCAAGGGTTGTCAAGAGAACCATACAAGTGATTACAGGTTTGAAATTTTCAGGCCCAGCCCACACCCCTACTGAAGATTGAGTTCCATTGCCAATGGCCGCTTATTACATAGTCACTGTGTTTTATGGAATAGTGACTATGTAATAAAGCCTTCATAAACACCCAGAAGACAGTTCACTGGCCCTAACTTCCATGAGGAGAAACCAGAATTCTTCCAAGTGCCACCATGCTGGGCCCCAAGCTCCATGAAGACAGAGCTCTTTTGTTCAGGACCTCATCCTATGTATCTCTTCATTTGGCTCTTTAATGTTCTTTGTAATAAATCAGTAAACTAGTAAGCAATACTTCTGTGAGCCATTTTAGCAAATTAATCAAACCCAAGAAGGTATTTATGGGAAGCTCTGAATTAAAGCCAGTTGGTCAGAAGTACAGATAACAACCTGAACTTGCGATTGGCATTCTGAGTTGGAGGAGGTTGTTGAAACTTTCAATCTTTAGCTGGTTAGTCAGAAGCACAGGTAAGTGCCTGGACTTGCTACTGGAGTCTGAAGTTTGGTGGGTGGATTGGTGGGGAGCAGGCATAGGAGGCAGTCTTTTGGACTGAACACTTAACCTGTGGAATATGACGCTATCCCCACGTAGACAGTGTCAGAATTGAATTGACTTCTTGGACATCTGGATGGTGCCTGAGAATTGTTTGTTGGAATGCCCCCTCTCCTAGTTTGGAATTGGGTACTAGAACCCTTTTCATTCCCCAGTCTGGCAAGAATCTAGTCAGAATATGTATTCACATAAGTCTATTTTTTTACATTGATTACTGTGATAGGACTGGAGTTAGGAATACTAATTTGTTGATGCTCTCTTATTTGGGGAGTGGGGAGGGAGGTATTATTTATTGACATATAGTGTTATATTAATTTTAGATGCACAGCATGATTCAATATTTGCATACATTATGAAATAACATTTTTAAGTTTATGCATGCATATGTACCCATGTAACCATCACACTGATTATATATATAACATTTTAGCACCTCTGAAGGTTCCCTATTCTCCCTTAATATTTAAAACTAGGAAAATATTTTATTTTTCAAATAATATCCTATATAATAAAAGCCTAATATGCTAAGTGTCCAGACGTCTGGTCATCCATTCAACCAATCAAAGCATAATATGCTAATGATATGCTAAGGCCACTCAACCGCTCGCTCTGACATGCACTGACCACCAGGGGGCAGGTGCTCCGACCCGTAGGTTAGCTTGCTGCTGGGGTCCGGCTGATAGGGACTGAGCAAGAAGGGCTGGACACACCCTGGAGCCCTCTCATGGTCCCTCCCCAGCTGGCCAATCTCTCATGTCCCTCCCTGGCCCTGATCATGCACTGATGGGGTCCCTCGGCCTGGCCTGCACCCTCTCAAAATCCAGAACCCCTCAGGCGATGTCAGAGAGCCAGTTTCAGCCCGATCCCACAGGCCAGGCCAAGGGACTCCACTGGTGCATGAATTCGTGCACCAGGCCTCTAGTGTATAAAATAAAAACAAACAAAAAACTCATGAGGCAGAAGAGTTGGGAAGAGGGCTTGCCATACTTTATACATAGATCTGGGTCTTTACATAGTTTTGAATGGGAACTCTATGATAGATGCTTTTTGGAGGTATACTCAACCCAAGGATGGGATAGGAAATTTAAGTCACAGTTAGGGAGTGGAACAACTGGAACTTCTGTGTAATGGTGATGGATGTACAAATAGATACAATCACTTGGGGAAACTGGCAGTATATGATATGTGTACCCTATGACCCAACAACTTTAATCCTACATACATATGCAACAAAAATACATACAGGCTTTTACCAAAAAAAAGGTATACTAAAATATTCAAAGAAGGAAATGGCCTGTCAACAATCCTATATAATAAAAGGCTAATATGCAAATTGTCCACTTGACTGGGAGTTCGATGGGGAGTTCGAGCAGGGGGCGGGGCTGGCCGGCCAACAGCCCGTGGCCCTGCCCCTGATCGCCCCTCCCCAGATCAGGGGCAGGGCCAGTCAGCCAGGGGAGGGGCTGCAGGTGGTTGGCAGGCAGGCCATGGCCCCTCTCCCTGGCTGGCCCCTTCACCCCTATCTTTCCCATTGAATCAGGGGTGGGGCTGGCCTGCCAACCGCCAACAGCCTCTCCCCCCAGCTGGTCCCACCCCAGATCAGCCCCCCCTCCCCAATCAGGGTGGGCCAGCCAGACTCCACCCATGCATGAATTTGTGCACCTCTAGTAGAATTCATAACTAGACTGGGGTATGTTTACACAGAGGAATACTATACAGCCATAACAATGAATCATCCACTATGAGTACAAGGGGGTAGCATACGAGTATACAAGGCCCTCTATGACCTGTCCCCTGTCCACCCACCACTCCAAACTCATCCTTCACCAAATCCCATCCAGCTATAAGCATGCTACCCAACCACTTGCACTTCTTCCAATCAAATCAAGACTTCCAGCTTTGCTCTGGCGCTCTATCCCCCTGAAAGACCATTTCTCTGCCCACCCCCCTTACTAGGCATACACTGGGAAAGAGGCATCTCCCCTCTTAGAAACACTCTTAGGAGCTTTGCATAAAATAAATCAAAGCTTCCAGGTGCAAAACTTGTCTTCATGACCAAAGAGTGTATATAAACCAAATAAAGAACACAAAATAAACAATTTCTATAGTCAAATTACCTGCAAACTGAAGGGGAAAATATATTAATTTTTAACATTAATTTACAAACATTTCACTCAGTAGTTCCTCAGCACTCCTGAGCCATTTTCAGTAGTTTAACTGGGGGGTCTTGATTACCACAGAAATTTGTAGTAGTACCTACAATGAAAAGCCACCAGGTGTCACCTCAGAAGATAACCAAGGCCCAATTTATTTTAGTGCATAACATACTGTGCCTCCCCCTTGCCACCCAACCAACCAGTAAGATCATCCATGGTTATTGGCAAGAAATTGAAATTGGGTATTGCATTATTGAATTGATTTTTATAGGCTCAAATTGCAAAATGCTTGATGAAAATGTATAAGGGCAAAAGAGAGTCACCTGGATGTTTTCCAAGGCTTAAAAGGAAACAGGAAAACTCAAGTACTAATTCACATCGTGTACAGCTTACACAAACACCCCATTCAGCACTGGGTGCAGTCCTTTGTAAATGCCAATGTGGGCCAAGGTGACATACATGCCAGGCAGTGGCAAATGAAAGGCACAAATATTTGTAGAAGAGAAAAGTGCCACGACCCGACCCTGATGAAGAGGAAGCACGGCAGTCAGCTGATACCTCTTGAAGCAGGTGGGGCTGCAGTGAGCTGACGGAGAAGCCTAGGGTTTCCAGATAAAGGGGCAGGAAGGGAAGCCCTTAGGACAAAGGTCTCAGTTGAAAACCAGTGTTTTAAATTTCAAAAAAACACTGATGCTCAGCCCCAATTTTCAGATTTAATTAGTCTAGAGGGGGTCCCAGCTATGGGGATTTTCCAGGTGATTCCAGGGTTAAGAACCACTGTAAGAGCAGGAAAGCAAGGCAAATGTGCTTGTGGGTGAGTTCAGGTTGCAATACTTCCCTGATGGGAGCTCATTCTCTATTGCTTCACCTCATCCCACCCACACTCACCCTACAACATCCAGCTTCAGTCTGATGTCTCCCAAGTCAGGCCCCCAGAAGATTAGGTCTTTTCCCTCCCCAACCCTCAACCCTCACCCCAATTAGTCACTAAGTGCTGTGTATTCTGTATCTTACCTCTCAGATCTGTCCTCCCTTTCCCATCATCATAGTTGCTACCTTATTCTGGGCACTTGTTTGCTCAACAATATTTATTGAGCGCTTACCACTCTCTAGGTACAGAGTATTGTCCCCACCCTGAGAGTCTGACCATAAACAAGTCAGTGAACAAATAAGTTTGAGAGTATAAATTTAAGTGGACAAATAAGTTTAAGAGTATAAATGTAAGTACAAAGAAGGAAATAGCAGCATACAGGGAGAGTAAGGGGAGGCAGAGAGAATCTGATAGGGAGGATACACGGGACTTCCAGGAGGGTCACATAATTTTTTTTCAAAACTCAGTCTCAATCCCTTCCAATCCACACCATATGCAAGCACCACTATGGTTTTTAAAAAATATATTTATATTGATTTCAGAGAGGAAGGGACAGGGAGAGAGAGAGAGAAACATCAACAATGAGCGAGAATCATTAATTGGTTGCCTCCTGGGTATCCCCTCCTGGGGATTAAGCCCACAACCCAGGCATGTGCCCCAGCTGGGAATCAAACCGTGACCTCCTGGTTCATAGGTGGACACTTAACTACTGAGCCACACCAGCTAGGCTCTCTGTCTCATCCACCTTTGTATCTGCTGTGTCAAAGTCTAGATCTAGAATATGCCTGGGGCTCTGCCAGTCAGCTTCATGGTGTGTTCTTGGCCATGGCTTCCTCTGCTCTGCTTCATCAATCAACACTCATTAATCTGTTTTGCATTTTGCAGAAATTTTTTGAAATCTCTTGTGTACCAAAGACTGCTCCCAACACTTTCACTATGTTATTTTAGTTTTCATCCTTTATATATTTTTTTCTTAAGCATGTGCTTAATCAGCCATCTTGAACCAGAATTCTTCAGACAATTTAACATTAATTTTAATCTGCAATTCATTACTCAAGGAACACATCCTTTTCCTACTTTTTTGATGCATGTTGTGAGTCCTTCAGCTTTTCAACATTGCATATTGTCTAAAGCTTTCTCAGATCACTATAGATTACACTGAATTCTCAGGCCTCAGTATTTTTTGTCATACTATTTATTTGGTCACTTTGTCAAGCTATATTATTGAATTATTTCATGTGCATTGTCTTCTATCACTTCACTTTATAGATTTGGGCTTGCTAAGGCCAAACCCCATTCACTGCCTTTTTATACTTTATTTAAAGTAAGACTGTGCCTAGAAAAACAGGGAAGCCCAACATATCAGATGGTAACTCTGCTTCTCCCAGCCATGGCTAGGTATCTGCCCCACACAGCAGCTAATCCACTGGTTGATCACAGACCTTTAATTGGTGTGGCTTGACTAGAACAGTTGATCTGGACTAATCAGATTCCCTCCATTGTGAATTCAAACTATAAAACACAAAGATTGTGACCAGTCAGGGGCAAGCATTGGAATGGCAAATGCTGTGAGCTCAGTGGCTGAGGCAGCCATTTGCAAGATGACAAGTAAGCAAATGAAACTGATCTTCAGAGAGATGAAAATGGTATATATGTGGAAAAGAAGCTGAGATTAAGTGAGAAAGAGAGGGATAATCTATCTTGGTTCTAAACAGCTTTCCAGTTTGTGTAAGGCCCAAATGCACAGAATTCTGTGAAATATATGTAACAATTACCTTTAATTGTTACATATCTTCCTTTGTAATGACCAAGCTAGTTTGAGTGGGTATCTATATCTTGCAACCAACAAAATAAAAATCCTTAACTTTAGTATTTTAATTCCTGGTGTTTTTTTTTTAATCGAAAGAAATCTTTATTAGCAAGGCTGTGCATAAAAATTAACATCTATATCAATGAGTACACCAATTAAAATGTTAGAGAATTAGGGGTTGCTCTTTTTAAAAGTCCTCTGACAGAATGTAGAGTCCTCCTCATAATCCTGACTGTTTTTAGTCATTTTAATCTAATCCAACCACTAGAATAAAAATGTATTCTGAGGAAATTAACTTTTGTTGTTTCAAGAGTCAAGAATTAGGCATGCATTTTTCATTGTAATTTCTCCTATTGGAGTTCCTGCCAACAACTGGTTAAGAAAACCCAATGTTCCTCTGCTTCCTTCATTTGTCCTTTTTCATTTTTCTCCAGAAACAATAGGAGAAGGACCCAATGCTTTCAATGTGTTTTCCTATTTGCTTGTGTGAAACTGTCTTAGTGTAGGTCTAATTTCTATATACATCTTGACCCGTGAAGCTAGAGTTCCTTCTTGTTTTTATATCAAATATATCATGGGTTTTGGAAAGAATGTGTAGACTTACAAGAGTATCCAAACAAAATAAAATTATTTAAACACACTTAAATCCTAATTTTGAAAGTCATAAAATATTTTTATAATAGTCCTCCAAAATGAGTTCCCAAATGCAGAGACTACATCTTTTCATTCCTTTCTACATTCCCTTCAAAAAGAAAAGAAAAGAAAAACAGATTCAGAGCAACTGTAGTGTGCCTCTCTTCTGCTCTTGCATCATGTAACCTTCAACTGCCCAATAAATGCAGTTGAATTGAATTATTTTAATTACTAGAAGAAAATTTTGTTAAACGTTTGAGCCAAGCTTCAAAATAACAAAAGTGTTGAAAGCAAAGTTAGAAAATGACATTAAAATTTTTGAGTTGCAAAAGTCAGCAATTAAAGCAATTTTCTAAAACGAGCACTGCCCATCGCCTGTGAACAAGCAGTTTATTTTGGCAACTGCAGACGCTTGTCCTGGGTGGATTCCTCATGATCCCAGACCATTGCTGTTCTCTTCCAGACCAGTGAGAGATTTCTTTCCGATTCAACTAACTAACTGCAAAAGCTACAACAAATGTTTCAGATAATCTTCAAACAATGATTTTTCCACTTTAACATGGTTTATGTCAATAAAAGAAAATTCTGAAAGAATGACAAAGTTGGAAAAATAAATGATCCAGAGTTCTATCTAAACATGCTCACTCTTAATATATTCTTCTAGTTACTTTCTTCTCAGATACCAAAAAAGTATATTAATTGCTTTTTGCATTGGGTAGAAAGCTAATGTGCATAAAATGCTGAGTATGATCTAAACTTTAAGGTACCACATGTCCATGAATTCTCCCACACTGACTTCTGCCCTCTAGGTCAAATTGCCCTGCGGAAGGAAACACTTTGGCCCCAATCACAGTGTTCACGTACATGTGTATGGAGGAAGGAAGGGAAACATTTGAAAATGCTTCTCAAACTTGACTCTGCATTAGAATCGCCTGTCAATCTTGTTAAAATATAGAGTAGGCATTTTAAACAAGCCCCCAGATGATGCAGAAGTTGTTAGTCCAGGAACCCACTTAGTAGCAAGATCCTAACATAACCTGGAACATAAGAGAATTGATGGAAGAAATTTTTGCCTTCACACATCTATCCACCAGTAAGCCATTGCCACATCCCTGACCCATTTCTGGGAACAGAAGGGACTATTCTCATACCTGGAAAGATGCCTACAAGCTGAGGGTGGAGTAAGGATTTATTACGAAATACAAGTGAAAATATTGAGCAACTATAGTGTGCCTCTCTTCTGCTCCTGCAGAGTTCATGAAGTACCTGTTCATCTCTTCTCTTTTGGTAGTAATGTCTATGATATCTGGGTACAAGGCTCCCTAGAATAACGGCTACATTTCCCAGCCTTCCCTGCAGCAGAATGTGGCCATGTTACCAACTTTCAGTGAATGGGGGTCTAAGCAGAAGTACATGCAAGCCATGCTTTGAGAATGGCAATTCAATTAAGATATTTTATTTATCCTAGTTAGGGTAAGCTGCGATCCAGGTGTGGTCAGCTAAAATTTTATTTGAAAGGGCATACTCCAGAGGTTGTTGCTGAAGTTTCAATTAAAAACAAAACAAAAAACACACACCCATATCCGAAAAGTGACTACTCTAAATATTTCTGTCACCAATTCCTGAACAACACCAGACTCTTTGCTAATGTTCTCAGTGAACTTCAGAAATATTTTATTTTTTTAGGGTAAAATTGGCAGTTTACTAACTAGCACAACAAATGGTAGAATGGAACTCTCATTGGTTAACTTAAAGATATTTAAGGTGGGCTAAAATCTTTTAGAGAGTCTCCCCACCCTTGCACAAATAGAGTAAAAGAATCCAATGAGGCCTGCAGCCTAAACCTTTAGGAATGATGCCTGAGACTTGATCTCTAAGTAGTCCTGGGTCAAGCCTTTGGGTTTAGGCTGACTGATATCATAGATAACAGATTCCTGCTCCTGGAATGTTGTCATACCTGCCAAGATTGGAATTGAGATTTCAATGAATTGAAAGAATAGAAAACAGAACTATTCTTATGCTTGCTTGTAAATAAATGTTTTGTTAATAAATGTTTGCTTTTAAAATAGAGACAGACTCATAGGTAGAGAGCAGGCTGACAGCTCTGGGGAGGGGGCTGGAGGTGAATGGATTGAGCAAAAAAAAAGAGAAAAAGAGATACATAACTCATGGACATGGACCACAGTGTGGCAAATATAGGGGCGGGTGGAGGTAGAAGAGGGTACAGGGGGGATAAATGGTGATAGGGAAAAAAGAAAAAGAAATACTAAATAAATGTTTGCTTTTGTGGTAGAATTTGTTCTGAGACTTGCTTTTCATGTCACCTGGTAGCCAAGTTGGAGAAGCACCTCTAATCTACTGTTCTTTACCAAAAAGACCCAAGGAATTGTGTGAGACCTAATTGGTTTGTGCCAGTTCATAGCCCAGAGCAAGAGGGATAGGAAGAGCTGGATTCCCTGCAGTCCAGGGAGCTGCCAGAGAGCACTTGCCCTCTCTCCTCCAGACATGATTTTATGCTGGAGAGAACTACATTTCCAAGTTGTGTCAGGTGCTTTCCTCTTACTTCTTCTGCTAGTCACAGCAGAACTTATCCTGATGGGCCTGCTGTGTGGCCCAGTCACCATCCCAGGGAAACCAGTCCCATGGACAGCTTTCCTGATTTAACCCCCCCTCCCCCCTCATGCTTGCTCTCTTCTGTATTTAAAATTCTTCCCCCTGCCCCTACTTTCAGATACTTGGTACTCCCCTCCAAGCCCTTCTGAGAGAAATCAGAAATATTTACCTTCTCAGAGACGGATCCTCTATGACCTTGCTGCCTTGATTAGCACTTTACTTTTTCAAGGAAAAGTGTTTTTATTCTTAACTATTTTCCAATGACAGATATAGCACAAGTCAGGCATTTTGCCCTTAAACTCCACATCCTAACACATGATTTTAAAAATAAAAATGATCAATTGTGCAGATTCAAATATAACCCAAAGCTCATATAATATGGTATGAGACCTCTTTCCATTTTCAGTTATTTTCTTTCTCTTACCCTTTACATTCATTTCACAGACTTTTTTTTAAAGCAGTTTTTCAAGATTACAAATGCCTCAAGACTACATAATAATCAAGATTATATAACATGGCTTTGCTATTAGCATGCCTTTTAGGTCTATTACCATCCTTTGTTTTTTCTTCATGCTTCCCTTCCCACTTCCAACAAAATAGGAAAAATAACTAAAGAAAGGGCTTCACATGTCTTAAGACCTCTCTAAATTTTTGCACAGCATGGTACCATAATTTGGATTCTCTGGCTATTTCCTCTTCATGCAAAGTCCAGCCCATGATGAAATCAGTAGAGTAGGATAATTTGTTGTAGGTTCTAAAGTCAGTCTGAGTTCAAATCCTGGCACCAACTATGTACCCTTAGGCAAATAACTTCACCAATCTGTGCCTGTTTCCTCATAGAAAAATGGGAATTATAACGCCTACCTTACAAGGTTGTTGTAAGGATTAAGCAAGATAATAAATTTAAAGATTTTTATTTTATTTGAGAGAGAGAGAAACATTGATGTGAGAGCATAGCATCTATCGGCTGCCTCCTGCATGCCCCCTACCAGGTATCGAGCCTGCAACCCGGGCATGTGCCCTGTCACCCTGAGGCTCTGGCCAGGAATCATACTGGCAACTTTTGTGCCCAGGACTATGCCCAACCATTTGAGCCACACCAGTTAGAGCGATAATAAATTTAAAGAGCTAAGTATAGTGCTTGGCATGTAGCACAATTATTATAGCATCCATTTACTCAACAAATAATTATTCAGTGCTTGCAAAACAAAGCAAAGTACTGTTTAACACTGTAGCAAATTGAAAACAGAAACAGACTGGTTCCTACCCTTAAAAGAAATTTGCAGTCCAGTGGGAGAGGTAAAACATGCGAAGTAGATAGCTATAATGGGAATGGATATATGTTAAGAAATTCAGATACATCATTTATTACAATATGTTCAAGAACAACAATTTCTTTGTTATTCCTACTATTGGGTCTAACTCCCTCCACCTTGAATCTGGTTGGCTTTAGTAACTTGCTTAACTGAGAATGTGACAGCAGTGATGGCCTAGGACTTCTGCCTGGGTCTCTTAGAATGTCTGCTTGGAGGGAAGCCATCCAGCGTATAAGAATCCAAGGGTGGCTCACTATGGCTAGACTGTTTGTACAAAAAGTATGGCTTACGCTGAACATCTGTTTTCCTTCTGGAACTCTGGAATTTGGGTATGTGGTAGGCAGAGGGTGTCTGTTTGACCAGCCCTCTATAACATGGGACCATGGTGCTGGGAGCAAGCCCAAGATATCAGTCTTGTGAATGAATCTGCTCCCAGGCATCAGATAGGAGTAAAGAGACATGAGTAAAGAAGCTGTCCTGGCAGTAGCTTGACAGCCCCAGGAAATGCCATGTGGGGAAGAACTGAGAAACCAACTAACAATCAGAACCTGTGGCCTCAGTTAAGTTATCCCAGCCAACTAACTTTATATCACTTGAGATAAGCCATTTAAACTGTCCTTGCTAGAGAATACTTATTTCAAGTGGGTGATGATACTTGGCTTTCTTATGTCTCTAAGCATGCTAATATTAAAAAACAAAAAAAGTGTGTGCAGGAAAGAGCTGGCTTAATAGGCCTCACACGGCTATCCCTAGAAAGGTCTACTTACTTGCAAGATTAGCCCTTGCCCTTGCCAGTGTAGCTCAGTTCGTTGGGCGTTGTCTGGTGCACCAGGAGGTTGATGGTTCTATTCCCGGTCAAGGGCACATGCCTAAGTTGCAGGCTTGATCCCTGGTAGAGGGCATGCAGGAGACAGCCAATCCATGTGTTGCACTCTCACATCTTTCCCCCCCTCCCCCATTTCTTCTCCCTCATTCTCTCTCTCTCTCTCTCTCTCTCTCTCTCTCTCTCTCTCTCTCTCTCTCTCTCGATCAATAATCTATCCTTAAAAAAATAAAAGACTGGCCCTTGGCTGGCATCTGGGAACTTGGGTGCAAAATAGTTCCCTACACCAACATAAATCTATCCCTAAGTGTAGCTGATAAGTGCAAGTGACAAGGGTAGCTCACTATGGCTAGGCTGTTTGTCCAAAAAGTATGGCTTACGCTGAACATCTGTTTTCCTTCTGGGACTCTGGAATTTGGGTACGTGCTAGGTAGAGGGTGCCTGTTTGACCAGCCCTCTATAAAGACATTGGGCACCAAGTCACTCCTGAACTGCTCCAGCAGACAACACTATATACATGATGCCACAACTTATTGCTGAAGGAATTATGCCACCATGAAGGGACTCTTAGAAGCTGTCAGCCACTTTCCCCCCAACTTTACCCCATGCACCTTTTTCTTCTTCTGATTTTGCTTTGTATCTTTTCATGTAATAAATCTTAGTCATGAGTAAAAAGAGATGCTGAGATCTGACACCTTCTGTAAAATCACTGGATTTGGGGGGTGGTCAGCTTGGGGACCCCTGATATATAGCACTTTAAAAATTGTGAGAGAAATATTAGAGAGCACTTCAACTCTGTTTTGATGAAAGGAGAAATCCTTCCTAACTTTATCATGCTCTCTTCCCCTTCTCCCTTTTCCCAGGAAGTTCATATTGAACTTCCTTCCCACCTAAGTCGAAGGTGGTGCATGGACTTGAACACACTATTGGAGATGACACTTTTGGTTCTTCAGCCCTGGAGAAGTTGTGTGACGGCTATCTTGCATATATATATTAGAAGCCCAATGCACAAAGATTCGTGCAAGAATGGGTCTTCCTTCCCCTGGCTGCTGGCTCCGACTTCGCTCTGGCCAGAGCCGCCTTTCCGCGTTCCCATGCTGCCCAGAGGCCCAGAGCAGCTGGGGTGGTGTGGAATGCCTGTGTCCCGCCCCACCCCCGGCCACTCAGCGCCCACGTATGCAAATTAACCATCTTTGTTGGGTTAATTTGCATACTCACTCCTGATTGGCTGGTGGGCGTCGCGAAGGTATGGTCAATTAGCATGTTACTCTTTTATTAGGTAGACATACACAATAATGGTTTCCTGCATTTTTTGGGGGTGTGTGGTGTAAAAGCTTTCATCTCATTGGGATGAAGATACCATTGAAATTTATTTTTAAAGTATTTACCCAGAGACTGAATTGGTGATACAAAGTATTTGCTTTGCAATTAAATCGCAAGACTTCATAAATTTATGGCTAGTCGCTAAAGAACTGGCACCACGACGTCAGCGGGAATTTATATCCTCTGCACAAAACCTATGCAGCATGCCCTGCTATGCAGCATATCCACCTCACACTGTGTAATATGCAGGACTGTTTTCAGATGTTTTCCCTGATAAACTTTGTGATTATTATATTTTGACAGGGCTGAACATCTTTTCTTTTTTTTAATTTCAGAGACTGACAAGAGCTTACTCACTGTGACAAGCAAAGTCCTTGGATTTGGCTCTAGAAATCAACTGAGCAAAGTATATTTTAAGAATTCACACAGTAAGCCAGTGAACAGCTGAATAGTGTGTGCTAAGCACTTTAAATATTATGTGGTAAGCACTTTAAATCATGTTGTAGACACCAGTCTGAGAGTCAGGAGACCAAGTTCTAACCTAGTCTCCATTCTAAAGATACGACCTTGATGAATGTTTCCTCATTGGACCTCTGTCACACCAGCTGTAAGATGAAAGGGTTCCGTGAGCCATTTTTTCTATCTCAAACATTCTGTGGTTCAGTGATAATAGGAAGCATGGGATAAGTGCCAAGTGAGAGGATACAAATGTATTTTATAGGAGGGAGAGGCTCCTGGAGGCTAACATGGAAACATTCATTGGCAAGAAAATAAAGAGCCACTTCTCTAGGGACAGAAGCTGGAGTGAAAATATAAAGCCTGGCCCACTCTCAGGGATGTTAGAGAAATTTCAGTATGAAAGAACAGTGGTAGTAACAGTAGCTAACCAATCCAGTATTTATGTTCTAAGGTAATATGTATTATCTCATTTAATGTCCATTAAAATCCTAGGTATTGTTATTATTCTTGTTTACAGAAAACTGAAGCGTAGAAAAATTAAGAAGTTTCATAAGGCCACATAGCCAGTGGCAGAACCCAGATATGACCTAAGCAATCTGACACTCCAGAGAGTAGCTTCTGGTTGTTGTTATGGCATTCACATGTGAAAGTCAGCAGTAAAATTCTCCACAGAAGCACTGTGGAGATGCGATTGACTGGAAAATCAGCATCAACAGAAAATAATAGGCTATCATCAAGAAGAAGAATGGTAGTTACCGTTCATGAAGTACCATTTGTATGCTTTTCATTTATTAGCTCTAATGGTCATATATCTTTTTTGTGTTTGTTTTAAATACCATTGTACAGTTGAGAAATCTGGACTCAGCAAGTTCAATTTGAAATAAGTAGAGCGCTGTTCAGTGGGAGGGATGGGATTCAATCCTAAATTTGTCTAACTTCAAAAATCCTTCTTATTCCACTATGCCATGCTGGCTTCTTGGCAAGAAAAAAAAATATTTGCAAATATTAAAAACAGCTGTATCCTACTGTATGCTTTCATTTTTATGAAATTCTAGAATAGGGAAAACTAATCTGGAGAGACAGAAAGCAGACCAGAGTAGCTGGAGGGCAGGAAAAAGGAAGGGACTTATTGCAAAGGAATACAAGGACATTTTTAGAATGATGGCAAGATTTTTTTTCTTGATTATGGCATTGATTATATTTGTCAAAATTCATTGAACTGTATAATTAAAACAAGTGCATTTATTATGTGCAAGTTATACCTCAAAAGAGCTGATTTTTAAGAACTCAGGCTGAGTCCCGTATTCGGTCCTCTACATAGAAGCTGGGGCCACTGGCATAATGTGTCTTCCCATGTACATGGGATCATCATGGTGCATATAAAACTCTAGGTCTTGCCTGGCCAGCATGACTCAGTGGTTGAGCTTCAACCTAAGAAGCAGGTCAGGGTTCGATTCCAGGTTGGGGCACATGCCTGGGTTGTGGGCTCGATCTCCACTGTAGAGTGTACTGGAAGCAGCAATCAATGATTCTTTCTCATCTTTGATCTTTTTATCTCTCTCTCCCTCTCCCTTCCTCTCTGAAATCAATTAAAAAATATATTAAAAAAAACACACTAGGTCTTAGCATGCATTCCAACCACCTTCTGTGCCACCTTCTTGCATTGCAAAAGCTGAAAAGCTCGAAATGACATTTCTCTGACTCCTTTTCAGATTGTGAGTGAAATGCACTGGGAAGACTTGTGAGCAAAATGCACTGCTCTGATGTTTGTTGCTGCTGGCAAGTAGGGTCAGGCAGGCATTGGGTTTTTCTGCAACATCATTTCAATGTCCAGTGTCCAGCTTCGCGAGTGTTCGGAGTTCGTGACTCTAAGAATGACAGTGGCCTTGTGATGCTCAGATCAGCAGTGTGTGCAAGAATTCAACACACTGTTTTCCAACAGACTCTTGAGTGCCCACATTTATGACTGTGGCAGGAGCAATAGCTTCCCTGGCAAGTCTGTTTGGTAGTTATCTCCTAGGAATTACTTCTAGAGCCTCAGTTTATAGACTGCTCCTCTAGCTTTCCAATTATTTTGCAAGCATGTAATTACCTGTTTTAAACCCCTTGCTACTTATAACTGCTTGAATAATTTGTTTCCCTGGAACTATACACTGACATCATGAATGATGGTGTGGGCTTCAGTCATAATGGCAACTAAAATAATTACCAGCATCACCAGATTAATAGCAACACTTATTGAGTACTGACTTGCCGCCAGGATAAACTCAGTGAGGTACATGCAGAGGACAGCTTTATTCTTTTCTACTCAAACTCTGAGTAGATTTGACCCCTACTCCCTGAGTGAAATGAGACAGGTCTCCTCATTTTTTCAGTCACTCTCAGATCATTAAAAAGTCCTCCAATTCATTTCAGCCCCCAAATACTCTCATTCCAGTCATTAAAATGCCCATCCCATTAGCATATCACCCAACATTCTCATCGGTGGAAAGCTATTTATGCCTCCAGCTGGAGCTTTCCTTGGGCTGGGAAGCCTGTCATTTTGAGGAAGAGGACACGCTAGCCTTCTGCTCCCTTTCTCTGGAAGATATTTCCTCATTTCCCTTCTTCCCTTGTCCCCTCCTTCACTAGGCACCTTGGGGTCCTCTGGGGTTGAAATGAGGTAGGGAAGGGGTAAAGCTAGTCTCTTAAAAAAGTCTCTAAGCTGGTCTGGCTATGATCTGGCCTTGGAGCTCTCTGGGTTTGGTAGATACCAGCACTGATTTTTTAAAAATATATTTTATTAATTTTTTTTACAGAGAGGAAGGGAGGGGGATAGAGAGTCAGAAACATCGATGAGAGAGAAACATCCATCAGATGCCTTCTGCACGCCCCCTACTGGGGATGTGCCCGCAACCAAGATACATGCCCTTGACCGGAATGGAACTCGGGACCCTTCAGTCTGCAGGTCGATGCTCTATCCACCGAGCCAAACCGACCTGGGCCCCCTCACTGATTGTTGCTCTGCTGTCCAAGGGGTGCATTTGTGCCCCTGGAGCCATGAGGCTGGCAACTTCAGCCACAGCCTTCCTTATGTAATCTCCAAGATTGGGTCAAAGGTCAATCCCTACTTCCCTAGAGCTCTCTGAAGGGTCCCTGTTACTTGGTTTGAGGTGAAAGGGAAGCACTCCTCTTCCCTTCCACATGAAGAGCAGGAGAAACACTCTCTCAAAAATAAAACAAAACAACATCCTCTTCCCTTTTTGGCCTTATCAGCCTTGTCTGCTTTATCAGCAGAAGAGGGGTGACTCAATCCTCTGTAAGCATGTCTTACATATGTGGGGTAGCAACTCACTTTAGAATGTGGAGGTAATTGGCAGTTATTTATTTTGATTTTGGTCTTTGAATCCTGTAATTTTGGCCTCCATGGTTACAATTGAGACAGAATGTTATTAATCATCACAATAACACTATAAGGTGATGAGTCATGCTCTCATTTTAGAGACAAACTGAGGTTCAAATGCCAGGAAAGGGGATTCCAACACGAATGAGTAGGATTCTAAGGCCTTTGCTGTTAACCGTTATGATTACATGGGTCGGGGGGGGGGGGGGGCAAAAGTTGTTTTGCAGTTGTATTGTGACATGCTTTTGCATTAATAAAGCTATGTAATCATCATAACCTGAATAACTGTAAACCTATTTTTACCCACCCCCAAATGTTTGACACTACAAAAATTGATGACATGAATTGAATTTTGTCCCCTGAAGTTCATATGTTGAAGTCCTAACCCCCAGTACCTCCCACTGTGACCGCACTTGGAAATGGGATGCTTGCAGATGTAATGAGTTATGATGCAGTCATATTGGAGCAGGATAGGCCTCTATTCCAATATGACTGGTGTCCTTACAACAAGGGGGAAATCTGAATACAGACATGTACACAGAGAGAAAGCTACATAATTACTGGAGTTAAGCTGCCACAAACCAAGGAACCACCAGAAGTTAGGAGAGAGGCCTACAACAGGTCTTTCTCTAGTGTCTTCAGGGGGAGCATGGCCCTGTAGACAGACGCCTTAATCTTAGACTGTGAGCTTTCAGGCTATGAGACAATACATTTCTGGTTTTCAAGACATTCAGTTTGTGGTACATGGTTATGGCAGTCCTAGAAAATAAATAAAACGACGTAACAGCCATGGAAGTGTGACTGAAGTGCCAATGAAACAAGTACTGTGTGAGAGAACATCTGAGGTACTAAGAGAAGAAAAGGGATGGCAGCAGCCAGAGTGGGCCTGGAATTTGTCCATGCTGGAAGACAGAAAACTGAGCTGGTCATTAGGAACCTTTGGACAGGCTGTTAAGTAGAAAGCTTCTAAACTAATTTCACTTCCCTAAGAAGAAAGGATTACTAACTGTACCTTGAAAATCTTTAAGAAAAAATAAATCCCACACCAGAACTTTGCATAGTTGTTTCTAGGAAAGTCTAAAGATATTTAGAGTGGGCCTAACAGGAAATGGTACTTGTAATTCACAGAACTAGGAGTAAATGAAAGGGCAACACAGTATAAGCTTATATTTAATATTTAATGTTCTTGATGGCTTTGAGAATAAGAATGCTAAGATACAGGAAAATTTTAATAAAATTCACTTATACATTCATAGGACCTCCAAACATAGATTTTCAAATTGTAATTCATGTAGAATGTGGAGACACATTTGCATGTCCTGAACAAGGCGCATGCACACACACGCACACGCACACACACACACTATTGTTTTAGAGATTCTAGGTTTTAATTTCCAAAACTATTGACTCAAGTAGCATAGATATGCAATGAAATATTAATAAAAAATATCTCAAAATCTCAGCGGCTTTTCACAATAAACTTCTATTTTTCACTCACATCTGTCCAGCGTGGATCAGATGGTCCTCCTGCAGCCTGTAGCTATGCCATCTGGAAAGTTTGGCTTCCAGTGAGGGAAAGGGAGGGATGGAGAAGGCACACTGGCTCTTAATTGCCTCAGTCCAAGAGACACTCACACCACTTGTGATCATAGATCATTGTCCTGAGCAAGTTTAATGGCCCCACTGAACTGCAAATGAGGCTGGATAATGTAGGAAAACACCTGGAATATGCGGGGTGTATTAATGATCTCTGCCATGAAACTATACAGGGAATAAGTGTATAAAATGCACTAAGTCCAAAAGTAAGATGCTATTTGGCTGAAAAATCCAAGGAGAATCTGACCTCATTTAGCTTAAAAAGGGCACACTGATACCTTCTCAGCTATATGCAAATGATTACAGCATGACTAATCCCTAAAGTGATGCTCAAGAGCCCCCCATTACTTCTGGTAGTTCCCAGAGGAGTGCCCCACATGTGATCCCTGCCATAAAACGATATAAAATAAAAGGAAGTAGGAGTTTTCAGGGGCAGTGAGAGTTCCAGGACTTGGTAGAGAAGCAAAAAGCATGAGGAGATGGTCTCAACAGTCAGACAGCAGCTGACAGGGGCCCTGGAAACAAGAGTGGCTAGTAGTATATCCCCCATGTCAGATATCTAATACTCAAGTTTAAATCATGCTCAATTCTTTCCTGAGCTGTAGTCCCGTCTCTCAGTCTAAATAATACCAAAAGTCTGCTATCCCAGAGAAAGGGCCTGGCCTTCAGAATTAAAGAAGGTTGGTCCCATATTTTATAAAAATTCACTTCTCAGACCATGTGTCCCAATTTCCCTCCCCCCACCCCCAAAAATGATTGTCACTGTGCAAGCCATCCCTGTGGGAAAACAGAAAAGAAAGGCTTTTTCTGGGCAAGGGGGAAAGGCCCCGTGGAGAGCAGGTGACAGCACAGATGTGAGAGCAGGTACAGCAGCATATTTTTCATAGCTTTTGCCAGCAATGTCCACCTGAAAGGAAAAAAAATTCTTTTCATATTTTCATTGTATTTTATTTGCATAAATAAATCTGAGAGGGATACCAAAGAAACTAATAAAATAGGTATTTGGGATATGGGGGAGAGGGTGAGGAGGGCAGACAAGGGTAGAAGTAGGAGTGAGAATTTTCACTATGCACCCTTTTATATTATTTGATTTTCAAACTATGTGAATATATTATCTATTCCAAACTGTTAAAGAAATTGAGTAAAAAAAAAAAGTTTCCCAACTGCCATAGCTACTTTGGGAGAACAAAAGAATCAAAGCAGAATCTATCAAGAGTGAAGCAGTGTAGAAAGCAGACATGAGCCAGAGGAAAATCAATCTGTCACCACAAGCAGGAAATGGGAGCAAGAGGTGGTGAAGGGAACTGGGAGCCCCTGACTCAACTCCTCACTCTTTAAAGCTCCAGAGATATTTGGAAGAGAACCCAAGGAAGAGTACAGTGATGCTGAGCTTTCCACACAACATGGAGCAGAAATTGGAATCTTTGGAAATTTGGATATAAGAGGAAAGGGTGGTCCTAGAAGAATGAGAGGACTTGAGGACATCCAGGTGACAGGCACTTGGCTTAAACTACCATGACATTCAAGGCCCTTGACAATTTGACCTGATCCTGTTTTGGTCTCACTTCTCTCCTCTCCTGGAGAATTTCTTTTTTAAAGCACCAGTCCGGGGGACACTCAATGAATAAAGAATTAAGAAGCTCACAGTCTGATTGATAAACTGGCTTACAAACAACAAGGTGTTACTAATGCTCTACTAAGAAAGTGTACAGTTTCAGTGGGGGCACAAGTGAGGGATGGTCAACGGAGCCTCAGGGAGACCAGGTTAAGGCTTCATAGTCAAGGTAAAGCTTGAGCTAAGTCCTGGAAGATAAATGGATGTACCAGAAGATGCGGAGGTAAGGAGAACATTCCTAGCAAAGCAATCTGTGCATAGGCTAGGAGGGCTGACAAAACAAATCTGTGCTATGCAGGTGACTCCACATGGTTAAAAGATAAATAAAGGAGGTGCTGAGATGGAGAAGCAAGAAGAGAAGTTTTGTACATGTTGTACTTTATCCAATAGACAATGGGATATTATAAGGGTGAGTCAAAAATCCTATAGACATTTGATAGCATGAGCTTTAGTAGTTAGAATTGATGGGATCTACTGAAGGGCTGTGAGATTGGAAGTTGGTGAGATGAGTTAGAAGACCACTGCCATAGAGAGAAGAAAGTTGGAGAGAGCCTGAAATGAGGCATTGACATCATACCTCACCATTTTGCTGAGGCCTTGAGCAAATTACCTAACCTCTCCAAAGTTCAGATTTTTCATTTGCCAGATTACCTGCTTTACAGGGTTAAACAAAACAACATACATAAAGTACCGGGCATATAGAAAGTAGTTGATTAATGGTAAAACTATTACTCCCCAAACACACCATAAACCGACACCCTCACTTTTTGTGGGAAGCCATGGTACACTGTGGGTGTTTCAGTTACCTATTGCTACATAGTAATAAATTACCCCAAAATACCCTGGCTTAAAAACAACCACGATCCTATGGTTTGTCTGAATGTTTCTTTTGTTCATTGCGTGGGGCACCCTCATATAGCTTCATTCAACTGGTGGGTAGGCTGTGTTAGGAGGTCGAAGGTGGTGGCTTTACCCACATATCTGAGGCCTTGGCAGAGATGGTTAGAAGGCCGGGACTTATCTCTATCCACATGATCTCTCATTGTTCCATTGTCTAATCCAAGTTTTATATGTGGTGGCTGACTTCTAAGACAGTGTAAAGGGAAGCTGCAAGGAACTCTTTTATCTTTCAGGATTTATTGCTATGAAGCAAACTATCCCCCATAACGGAACCATTTATTGGCTTATGATTCTGCAATTTAACAGGAATTGGCTGAAGCAGTTCAACAAAAGCTATAGGATTTAGGGTGCTAGGCTTACTCACATGACTGACACCCCTGCTGGGGTGACTGAAATGGTGGAAGACTGGCTGGGTTTCTCTCTCTCCAGACCCTCTCTGATCATTCAATAATCTAACCTCAGCTTCTTTACATGGAGGCCAGATCCTAAGAGGGCAACAAAGGAGTCTTCAAGGCCTCTTAGGGTCTAGAACTGTGTCATGCTCCTCATTTTCACCACATTCTGTTGGGCAAAGCAAATCCCAGGGCTATTCCAAATTCAAGGTAAAGGAAATAAACACCACCTCTTGATGGGAGGACTGGAAAAGTCATGTTGCAAAAGGGCAAGTGAAATGAGGTTAGCTGGCTCTGGAAATGATCTACTTCATTGGAAAGCTCTAGTTTGGGCGGTCTACATACTTGGCTACAGATTCTTATTCCATCACTCATTATCCATCTGATGCAAAATTTAGTGAATTTAGAATAACCACCCAAGTCTGGACTGACTATGAGGTTTACCCCTTGTGAGCATAATATTTTATGACTCACCACTAGATTTGAACACCTTAAGGGGAAGATTCTGTGGCAATCATTTCTCTATATTTGAAATTTAGCACAATGCCTGGAAGTTAGTAACATAGTAAAGCATTCAGTAAGTACATGAGCTGAATTATCAAAAAAGTAGGAAATAAATCTATATATATAAAAGCCTAAGCAACTGAATGACCAAACAACCAGTCAACTGGTTGCTATGACGTGCACTGACCACCAGGAGGCAGATGCTCAACACAGGAGCTGCCCCTTGGTGGTCAGCGAGCTCCCACAGCCAATCTCCTGCAGTCCTCCCCACTCCCATACTCCCGCCCCCCGCCGCACCCTGGCCTGCCAACCTCCTGTGGTCCCTCCCCCTGGCCAGCCAGTTAACCTCCCGCTGTCCTTCCCTCCAACCAACCACCCCCCCGCCACCCCACAATCGGCCCTAATTGACAGCCAGGCCGAGGGACCCCACCCATGCACGAACTTGTGCATTGGGCCTCTAGTAAATAAATAAATAAAAGTGCCATTTCCTGGGCACTTCCCATATACCAGGAACTGTTCTAAACACCATAGACATAATAAGGATTCATTTAAGTATCACAACCCTATGAGGTATGCACTAATATTCCCCACATTCAGATTAGAAATTTGAGACACAAAAAGCTATATAGTTTGCCTCAAATTACACAGTATGTGGTGGCCCTGGATTTGGCTACACTTGGTCTGGCTCCAGAGCCTTACCTGGAACCACCAGGCTTTCCTGCCTTCATGAAAGTATAAATAATTATAGTAAAGACAGAATTGAAAACTGAAGAAATACTTGGAAAGGGATAATTATCCCAGGCATGGATCTTCTAGAAGCATTATAATATACTGGTTAAGAGTATAGCATCTTGAGTCTGACATATTGATTTAAAGTCCAGCTCCTCCTAGTACTATGCTATTCCTTTGACTGGGATGCTCTCCAAGTCTCAGTGTTCTTATTTGAAAAATAAATATAAAAATAGTACCTATCTCACAGGATTGTGGTGAGGCTCAAAAGAGAGAGGGAAAGTACAGTCCTTATCTCAGTGTGAATACATAATGAAGGCTTAGTGAATATTTACCATTGATCACTCAGATAAGAATTGGGAAAGGCAATGCTTAAAAGGAAAAAAAATCAGGGTAAGATGTAGGTATGCGTGCATTCTACATGATAAAATTCCCCCTAAAAGAGGTGGGGGTTTTTTTTGCACTTTTTTTATACAAATAAATCTAAGAACTTGGAAAAAGAAAAACATTAAAACTCTTCATTAGAAAGTCAAGAGAAGTTTCAGCATCAACTATGTCATTTAAGTATTAAAAATGTCATTCTTTTCTCAAGAATGCTGTGTTGATCTTTTGGAAGAGGTAGATTATATCAACAAAGTTTTTTGAAGGACTACTACAAGCAGAAAAAAAAAAGAGGCTAGGTAAAATAGTAAAGCATTACAAATCTCAAGAGTCAAGAATACTACCCAAAGAACAAAACACAGAAAAATGATCCTATCTAATAAAAGAGTAATATGCAAATTGACTGTCACTCCAACACACAAGATGGCTGCCCCCATGTGGTCAAAGATGGCTGCCCCATGTGGACACAAGATGGCTGCCACAAGATGGCCAGCAGGGGTGGGCAGTTGGGAAGGATCGGCCCAGCAGGGGAGAGCAGTTGTGGGTGATCAGGCCAGCAGGGGAGGGCAGTTAGGGGGGACCAGGCCTACAGGAGAGGACAGTTAGGGGCAGGGGAACAGTTAGGCATCAATCAGACTGGCAGGGGAGTGGTTAGGGGGTGATTAGACTGGCAGGCAGAAGCGGTTAGGGGCAATCAGGAAGGCAGGCAGGTGAGCAGTTGGGAGCCAGCAGTCCTGGATTATGAGAGGGATGTCCAACTGCCCATTTAGGCTCGATCTGATGTCCAGGCCTAAACGGACAGTCGGACATCCCTCAAGGGGTCCCAGATTGGAGAGGGTGCAGGCTGGGCTGAGGGACATACACCCCCATGCATGAATTTCATGGACCGAGTTTCTAGTTGTCTCTATAAGAAAGGGAAAAAAAAAGAAAACTCTAGCATGTTAAAAAGCTAATGTCAGTTTTCAAATTAAAGTTCAAGAACACTATAAAGAAAATCAATACGTAAGCACCAAGTGATGAAAGGATTGAAACTTATTGACACAGGTTTTATTAAAAGAAGATCATGCTAGCTAAGATGAATAAGCCTGTGATTTATATTTGATGAAAGAAAAGTCACAGAGATGGTCACTAGGGTTGTCTAAATAATTTTGGAGGCACATCAATGAAGCCTTTATTAGAATATTAGCAAAGAACTGCTGTAGAAATAAGAAATGATGCATCTTTACATTTCATTGGCAAAGACGACAGTTGAGAGAATTCTCCTGTAATCTTGCCTTCAGCCTATTGTGGCTTTCCCTTCTCCTTTTCCTGCCCTTACTTCCTCCCTTAGGTGAGGAAGGGCAGTGGGAAGGAGAAAAGTCTGAGTGACAACAGCAGTGGTGGGGAGAAGGTGGGTGGAAACTTCTGAGGCTGCTGCTTCCTTGATTCTATCATATATATAACAGTTACCAAAAAAGAGTTTGTTTTTCATGGAGAAAAAATATATAAATATATATAGCTTCAAATTATAAGTACAAATTGAAGTAGAACATTATAAAACTGCATAGATCTTTCCTAAGAGGACTTTCATAAAAGAATTGGTTCTACAAGGCTCGAGAAGACTAGAGACTACAAGATGTACAGTGTTCCTTTTTTACCTCAGATGTTCATTACGCAGCTCTGTTGACTATAAATGATGCATCATTATAAGCACTTTTTGGAAAAGAGGCAGAAAAGGCAATATAGTATTTATTTTACGTTTAAAAATGTAAGAGGACTTTGGAAAGAGAAACTAAAGTAATATACAAGACTACTTGGCTTTCATTGACTAAAACAATGGGATTCATTCATTCATTCAGCAAGTATTTGTGAAACACATAACAGCATGTGCCAGACACTGGGGAGACAGCAATAAACAAGACAAAGTTCCCGCTCTCTTGGGCCTTGAATTCTAATGGAGCAAAACAGACACTCAACAAAGAGACAGATAATACATGATTGAGTTCTATGAAGAAAGATAAGTCAGGATAAAGAATGGAGGGGAGAAGTTATGAACCTTGTTAGGTTTTATCCTCCCTGTTTCAAAGATCTAATCCTAGACCAAGAACTTGGCATATATGAAGAACTCAATAAATCTTTGTTGAATGACTACCCTAGCTGTCAGCAGTTCTCAGTCAGCATGAGTCTCCAGGGTGTTTGCTGGTGAGCATGCTAGAGTGTGACAGGTAACAGGGACCAATGGAATAAAAGAACCTACAAAGGAAACATGAAACTTATGGGGTCCTCCTCATTCAATTCCTGCCTGCTGAAGATATCCCTCTAATGCCATATGTAGCGAACTCCAAGGAAACAGGGCTGGGCCACCACATGGGACATAAAGCAATACTTATAGAAGTGATTTTTATTCTGCACAAATCCTGACACTTCCTAGGCCTTAACCAATTTCTAGGACTCCATATCCCCTCTCCTGTAGGCCCTTAGGCACAAAGGACCTCCTATTTCTCTGCAAATAGAATTTTCAGGTTTGAGAAAGGGCTCAGAACTTAGAAAGGCCGGTTTATCCCCCCTGGGGGAGGAGGGGTGGTAAAGGGGCTCAGAATTTAGAAACGTTGAGGGACAAGACCTTTTATCCTTTCTCAGTAGTGTGTGTGTGTGTGTGTGTGTGTGTACCTACAATTCCTCTCCTAGAGTTAACTGTTACTCCCTTCTTCAATGGGCCACTACATTGCTAATCCTGTTACTTGAACATTGGAGGAAATTGACATAGTCCTAGAAGTCAAAATGATATAATTGACTTGAATTTTTTTTAATACAAACAATAATGAGAGAATGAGAGGTCTTGTGACAGATCCAACTTATAAAATCAGCGAATAGCGGTACTGAGATTTGAACCCAGGTCCATGTAATTCCCAAACCCTTATTTATTTAATTCCACAATCCAGTCTCTTTTATGAACCCAATTAAATAGGCCCTGGTAAGTGAGATTCAGGCAAGCACTATGGAAACCTGGATATGGAGTGGAACAGAACTGAACTTTGGGCTGCAGAGCCAAGAGCCAAGGATATCAAGTAATAACAACAATGATAATAATATACCAGCCACTGAATCAGAGTAGAGCTATTGCTCTTCTATTATTTAGTATATGTTTTAGGAAAGGATGGGGGAAATTAGAAAACTATGCATCATGATCTTGCCCTGACCTGAAGTCAAGATGGGCTTGTTTTTAAATCATGAACCTATCAAGCAGGGTAACACTACCTAATTCTGCATTACTCCATTGTCTTGACTGGCTTCTAGAATTATAATGACTTCCATTCAACTTAGTTAAGCATTTCTTAGCTTCCCTAAAGATATGCTTTTGTTGTTGTTAATCCTCACCCGAGGATATTTTTTCCATTGATTTTTAGGGAGAGTGGAGGGGAGGAGGGGATGGGGGGAGAAAGAGAGAGAAAAACATCAATGTGAGAGAGACATCGGTTTGTTGCCTCTCACACACACCCGACTGGGAAAGGGATCGAACCTGCAACCCAGGTATGGGCCCTTGACCAGGAATGGAAAGAGCGACTCTTTGGTGCGCTGGCTAATGCTCTAACCCCTGAGCAACACCGGCCAGGCCAAAGATTTACTTTTGAAGTATAACCAGCCTCTCTACCTGAGAGTTGCTTGCATTTCTTCAGCAACTCTCTTCACATTATAGCTTCCTTCATTAGCTAGCCTCAGAGTATGTGCATATAATTCTGAACAATTCCTTTAAAATCAGTCTTCATTTGAGAACCTCCTTAGGTTAAAATTGCTGCATTTTCTTCCTAGGCATGTTTCATATTGTTCTTTATATTTCAGAAGCCTCAGTCAAAATGCTTTCTTTAATGTTCAGAGGACTCACTAAATCAAAAACGGTTTCCTCAAGTTAATATCGCATTAACTTTGCAGTATATCTTTCCTAAGGAAAACTGGCATATTAGAGCCTGCTACCCTCTCAGTATGCTAGACCTGACATAGTTCCCTGATGAGTAAAGTAAAATTATTGTATTTCTCTGCAATTTTGGAGAGTCTCCTCTACTCTTCAGAACTGGCTAGAATGTCCCCTCCTTTCTCTAAAGAAATGAAGTTAAATGGGCTGGGGGTGGGAGAAGTTAATGAGGGTGGAAGTGGTAGTTTACAGGGATTTACTGCAGGACTCTGTGCTTGACTCTATTTGGTTTAATTCAATCAATATTCCAACCTTCTATGAGTGCCTCCTATGTGCTAAGTTTCGTGTTGAGTAGAAAAGATGAGAAATCAACCTCTGAAGGGGCATTAGAATTAGATGTTGGTGTGAATTCTAATCTATCACTTACTAGCAGGTGACTTGAGTTAGCTATTTGATTTCTCTGAGCCTCAATTTCTATATCTGAGTTAATTCCGACATGATATAGTTATTATGAAAATTTTATTTATATATACTTTTTATATTATATATACTTAATATATTACACAAATATATAATACATACACAAATGTATACATATGTAAATATTTTATATATGCATACATATAAATACACATATACAAATAGAATTTTTACAACAGCATATTATGTAGGACTTTTATATATAGGTATGTGTGTAGTAGGTGGTATTCAATAAATGTTTGTTCCTTTTGGATAATGTTATAATCTACTTATGATTTGATAACATTTCTTCCTTTTACCTCTCCAACCACACAAAATGGCTGTTAAATGTCCTATTGATTTTTTTACCTAAATGAATTCAAATTGATCATGTCTCAAGCTATTCCTCCTATCTCAAAAATTGAGTGACATTTGTGAAATGTACTAAGACAACCAGCAGGATTCTTTATCTGAGATCATAAACTCCTTAGGGGTTCAGGGACTTTTTGAACCTTCTGAAATTGTACAGGAATCGGGTATGTTTGTGACTTAGGCCTTAGATTTTTAACGGCACTGAGAAACAAACAAAAAAGTCAGAATCATAGGGTGTTATAAAGCACAGCTGGGTCTCACAATAGATTTTATACTTTAGAAGTCAGACACTGTCTATGTCATTTCCTTTGTATAATAGTTGTTAGCACAGAGCCAGAAAGAGTTAAGAACTTAAACTTAAAAAAAGAAAATAAAACAATGACATTCTTTTTTCTACTGGCAGGGGCAGGTATAAAAACAAGAACTAAAATAAAGAGATTGAAAGAAGGCAGTTGAAATACTGAGTGCAGGTAAAGACCAGGAAGCAAAGAAAAAGAAGAGAAAAGCAAACAACACCCTTCCCCCATACACACACACCCTGCCCCCAACATACACAAACACACCACACACACACAGAGGAAGCGGAGGGAGGTGACAAAAATCACTTGGAAGAGAAACAGAGATCCAAAGCAAGAGGGAGAGGGGGGGAGAGAGGAATGGGAGAGAGAGGGAGAGGGAGAGGGAGAGGGAGGGAGGGAGGGAGGGAGGGAGAGAGAGAGAGATTAGTTTGTTGGACTATGGTAGCTTGTTCCCTTCCTCCTATCCCCTTCCCCAATAATCTTTTCAAGGCAAAGAAGGCTTCTTAGAGATCCAATAGAAAAATAAGTTTTACAGACTGAATCAAGGTACACGAAATGCCAATTTGAACTTAATTTCACTGTAATGCCCTCATCAAGTCACTTTATCACCTGAATTTTCTTTATCTGCAACATCTAAATGGTTAATGTTAGTAAACTAGACAAAGTCATCTGTCTCCATGTGAGTTGTATTCCAAAAATTCATTGAAGTAACAATGTATGTTCCAGCCCAGCCTGTGTGGCTCAGTGGTTGAGCATCGACCTATGAACCAGGAGGTCATGGTTCCATTCCTGGTCAGGGTACATGCCCTGGTTGGGGCTCTATCCCCAGTGCGGGGTGTGCAGGAAGCAGCTGATCAATGATTCTCTTATCATTGATGTTTCTATTTCTCTCCTCCTCTCTTCCTCTCTGAAATCAATAAAACATATAGTATTCTCCTACAGAAACAGTGTTTAAAACAGTATCACATCAATCTATAAATGCACATTTAGCCTGTAATGGAAGAAAAGGAAACTGATTTGGGTTCATTAGCTGGGAGCTTGATAAACCGGAATGTAGCATTATCTTCTCATTTCCTTTCTCACACCTCAGAGAGCTTTGTATCACAGGTGTTGATAATTTGGGGGATGTGTCTGTACTTCAAAGATAAAAGGCAGCAATAGCATAAATGGCTACTTGTGAGATCCTTATTTCTTCTTTCAACTCTTTCCTGCCCCACATGTGTGCCTTTCTTGCCTCTAGTTATCACTCCACTTTCTGTCTAGAGCTTCCGGGCTTCCACTATAAAGTGTTACTTCCTTGCTCATCGGTCCCTGCTTTCTACCCTCCACTCCTAGTCTCTGCCATTTCCCGTTCATCATTTATATCCTTGATAAAAGTCTAATGTATAGGGGTATACGTAATGTTGCCTTGACTGTCAATGCTCTATTTCAGCCAAATTTCATAAACTGAAATTTTTAGAACATGAAAAAAAAGTTTGTTGTACATATTTGTAGTAGAGAGAAGAAGGGACTGTGATATTCATGAGGTGCACATAAGACGCAAGCAGGGGAAATTAAAGGGAGAAAGTCTCAAGAAGGAAGTGAAATGCAGGAAGAAAGTACAGAAAGTCATTACTGCTATATTTTTTCCTCGGTTCTTTCCTGGAGAAATTTCTTTCTTGAGGAAAAAAAAAAAAGAATGTTTATAAGCACTTACTGTGTGCCAGGCACAGTATTAGGTGCTTTCATGTTATCTCACTTACTAGTGACAATCCTGTGGAAGAAATATCATTGCCATTTTCCAATGACAGAAATTGAGACTCAACGAGAATAATTCAGTTTTCTAAGACCACACAGTAAGTTATGGAGCTGGTGAGAGAGTGTAGCATGGGTTTAGAGTCAGAAACCATTGGGTTCAATGTCCATCAGCAGGTGAATGGATACACAAATTGTAATGGAATACTGATAGCAATAAAAAGTAATGAACTATTGATAAACTCAACAACATGGTTTAATTTCAATGTAATTATGCTGAGTGATAAAGCTAGATCAAAGGGAGAACACATGGTATGATTCCATTCGTATAATGCTAAAATATGCAAATTAATCTATAGTGACAAAAAGTGGGTAAGTGGTTTCTTGGAGATGGGTGGGAGTGGCAGGAGAAAACTTTTGGGGTTTATTTTCTTGGTTTATTATCTTGGTTGTGGTAATGGTTTTGTGGGTAGACACATGTCCAAACATCATATTATACTCCTTACATATGTATAGTTAGTTACTACATGCTAATTATACCTCAATGAAGCAATTTTTTAAAAAACTGGATTGAAATCCATGTTATACTATTCACAAGTGCCTAATCTCTAAGACTAGTTTATTTATCAGTTAATAGGGTTGATAACACCTACTTCAGAGGGTTGGTGTGAAGTTTAAAAGAAATCAGTGGGCCGAAACCGGTTTGGCTCAGTGGATAGAGCGTAGGCCTGCGGACTGAAGGGTCCCGCGTTCGATTCCGGTCAAGGGCATGTACCTTGGTTGCGGGCACATACCCAATAGGGGGTGTGCAGGAGGCAGCTGATTGATGTTTCTCTCTCATCAATGTTTCAAGCTCTCTATCCCTCTTCCTTCCTCTCTGTAAAAAATCAGTAACATATATTTTAAAAATAAATAAATAAATAAAATCAGTGGCTGAAGTGTTTTGTGGAGTGCCTAAAACATAACATAGTGTCTAGAATATGATAAATAATCAGCGCAGAAGTCATTTCAGAAGTCCTAGACTCTGAGTTCTTCCTTCTTAGAGCTTTCTCCATCTTAATTAGTAATGCTAGTCACTGTTATTTTTATTTATAGCTATCATTTATACACATCAATCTTACTCTGAAGCCCCAGATCTTTACACTAAACTGTGATCAATTTTATGATTTAAGGGACACCATCCCCCAATGGGGGACAAGGCCCAGAGTCTCTGCATAAAACCTGTCTTAGAGCCAACAGTTTGTCGAAGTTGTGGCTATTGTACTCTTCAGTTCCAGTTTCTACTTAGTTCCTTTTTATTTCCTCCTCTATATTAGTATTCTCTTTCATTCATACATTATTTTCCTCATTTCCTTTAGTTTATTGTTCATGTTTTCCATTAGTTCTTTGAGCATAAGACAGTTATTTTAAAATCTTTGTCTGATAATGCCAATGACTGGACTTCCCCAGAGATGGTTTTCTACCAATCTATTTTGTTTTTTGAATGAGCCATACTTCTTGTAACTTCTTAAAATAAGAAATGGAAATTGGACTAATATAAGATGGTAACTGGAAGTCAGATTCTTTGTATGCCTTGTAATTCTTTTGATAAAAATTGGACATTGAATTAATATAATGTGGTAAGTGGAAGTCAGATTCTCCCGTTTTCACAGGGTTTGCTGGTTTGGGGTTGTTGGAGGCTATAGTAGTCAGTTTATTTAATTTATTTCCCAAACTATTATTGCAAAGACAGTATTCCTTGTCAATGTGGTCACTGATGTCTGTGTTCTTTTGCTTGTGAGCAGCTAGTGTTTTGATAGAAATTTCCTTGAATGCAGGAACCTTTTTGTCTTTGTAAATTGTCTCTGAGCTAGGGCTTTCCTTCAATTTGTCCGGTTTACACTGTGCCAAGGACTCAGCCCAGGTGAAAGCTTAGGGTCATCTAAGATTTTTTTCTGAGCATGTATCTTGCCATAGGTATGCATATGTCTCTATAAATTCCCGTCTCGATGGTTGCTTTTGAATGTCCTCATTTCTAAAGAAATTCTCCTCATCTTTTGCCTTAGATGGTCCATTATATGTTTCGCTGTATTCTCTGCCCAGCTGCCTGAGGGTTATTAATTCGGCTTGCAGTGTTTTCAAGCTCTTTCACCCGAGCTCTCAGCTAGGTAAAACATAAAAGAACACCTTGCCACAGTCCTTCAGGTTGCCCCCTGTATTAGTATGCTTGGGCTGCCACAACAAAATACCACAGCCTGGATGACTCAGACAACAGAAATCTATTTCTCCTAAGTCTGGAGAACAGAAAACCCAAAACCAAGCCTCCAGCCAATTCAGTTTCTCGCGAGGGTTCTTTCCCTGGCTTACAGACAGCTGCCTTCTCCCTGTGTCCACACTTGATGGGCAGAGAGAGCTCTTGTATTTCTTCTTATAAGGGCACTAGCCTTATCAGATGAGGATCTCACCCTTATGAACTCACTTAACTTTTATCACGTCTTTATAGGACCTACGGGCACACTGTAGGTTAGGACTGCAACATATAAATTTTGGAGGACACGATTCAGTCCCTAGTACCCCCAGACAGATTAGAACAGACATCACAATAGTCTGTGAGCAAGGTCCACTTTGCTGCTTCCAGAATCAGGGGGGCAGGTCCACACCAGGAACACAGGCTGCTGCCACTTTAAGATTGCTACCACTTTCAGACTGTTGTTTTGTTATGATTGCAGCAACTTTATGACTACTGCTGCTTTAAGACTGTCACCACTATAAGACTACTAACATTATAAGACTGTTCCCATGCAGGGGAGGAGGGAGAGGAAAAGCAAGTAAAATCACCACAAAATTTTTCCTACTGCTTTGAAGTGCCTTTTTCTTGATTCAGTGCTCACTTGGTTGCTATGAACTTTTAAGTGTTTTCCAGAGTTCTCACAAAATCGGTTCTGACAGTTGCTTGCTCCTTGTTTTTCTGTTTCTGTGGGAGAACAGAACTTAAAGCTTCCTACTTTGCCATTTGGATCTCTTTATACAAACGATTATAAATTTTGCATGTTTTTTGTAAGCCTTAGGTTATTCCTCAGATCAAAGTTTTCAAAAATGCTTTTTACTTCTTATAAATGAAAAGAACGATTTAGATCTCTCTTAAATGAAGTGATGAAATGTTTTTTAAAGAATGAGAAAATTACCCATTGAAACTAACTTAACAAAAAAAGTGTAATTTAATATATGAATACAGTGTAGGGATTCATGGAACTCGAGCAGCAAGGCCATCTGAGGGAAGGGGGCCATGGGAAATATGTGAAAGCTACAAAGTTACTCTCTCCCTGCTCTTTCTCTCTTTCAGGGAGCACACAGCTCAGGGTCATTACACTTCTCAAATAGTCTACTCCATTCCTGACTCTCCCTGCAGAATGGGTTCCCCTTATCTTGGGTGTACATGTTTGGGTTATAATCCCATATTTGGAGTACAGTTTCAGGGTTCAAAAGAGAGTAACTAAGACTTCTTTCTCCTAATTCCAAATTCCCAGAAGAGAGAATCTAATTGATTCATATTTCTTAAAAGGATCAAAACCTCTTGAATCAGCTGTGGCAGGAAAGGAGAAGGGTCCTCTCATATAAACATGGCTATGGGGACCCAAGCTGCAGGAGGAATATAGGGGAAAAGGGATGAGGAAGGGGAAGCTTCTCTATGAAGGATGGACAGAAAGCCAACAAAGTATCTGTCATAATCCATCTTTACATTTAAATACACTTAGATACAACTTAAAGGAAGAAAAAAAAATGTTCCACATAACGCAGCTAAAATGTGTAAGTCAGTTCTTTACAGTAACAGAGGTAGTATACATATTTATAAATCATTTACTGCTTAGGGATTTTAAACTAAAGGCAGCTTCACCTATTCCATTTACAACAAAAGTTCCCTGCTTTTGTTGAGCCACTAGGAAAACATCCTGAATCTTATTCCAGGAACTAGAGAAACACCAAGTAACCCCAGGGAGCCCAACCTCATAAGTTGAGAATATTTCTCTAGATGACACCATTCCTTAGCACACACGTTGCCATTGCCTTCTCGGCTTTTAAGCTAGTATGATGTGAGTCATGCTGAGTCCTCTTCCCTGGAGGTTAAAAGTATTTCCGAGACGTTCTTTTTTTTTTTTTTTTTTTTTTTTTTTTTTTTTTTTTATCTCCTCTTTGGCTATGTTCTCCACCTTTATCCATTTCATGTGTGAATCAGTTCGGAAAATAATACTAACCTTTGCAACTATCTCAAAATCTTGGTAGATTTTTGTGAAGAGGTAACAGCAAGGAATAAAAGCTGTTTGAAAAATGCTCTCAGGTTGCGTAGGGTGAAAATACTTTATCCTGGCAGGTGTTTCTATATGGAATGAGCTCAGTTGGAAAGCATATAACTGACAGAACAGGAAGCTCTGTCAGTGTTGTTGTGTTGTGTTTTTTTTTGGTAGGGTCTGACTACTCAAGTAAATAAAAATGGTAGGTAGCAGGGGTCATCTACAACCACAAATAAACTGTCTAATTAAACTAGTAATTTCAACCAATTTGGAGTCACAGCAGAATAGCAGAAAGCAAGATAGAACAACAAAATCAGGGAGTTTGGATAATTCACCCACTACATAATTGGGACTTGAATCCTACATTAAGGCCCTATCTTTCTCATCCTCACATATTTACCTCTGGGGTTAGCCATCCCACCAAATAGTGCATTGTCAATAACTATCTCTATCTCTGGTGTTCCATTGTCCTCTTTTCTGAAAGAGAAAGACATGTATTCTACCATTTATTTTCTAGCTGCTGGGTGCAATTTTGCTCTAAGATAAACTCTTAGACTCAGACCAAATTATTGGTTAAATGTATGTTTATTACTAAGCATGTTTAACGACCACTGTTACCATAAAGAGGGGCACACACCCGACCACAATTACAAATTAGTTCATGAAGAGAAAAAGAAGCCAGTCATAATTAGGTATTCTTTTAAAAGTGCAATAAATTTTCACCAGGCTAATAAAATGAGATCTGACATGTAATAACCCACCATCCTGCCATATTATTAAACTCTAACTGCTTACTATGAATGATGCTAATATTTTACAAAGGAACACAGTACAACCAGTTATCACCTCTTGAAAGAAAAGTCTAAAACACACCATCTAAAATATTTAATGCTTAACTGCAGTTTGACTTTGGATATAAGAGTGCAGCAAAAACTGATGAAAGGCATGAGAATCAATTGGCTATATGGAAATTCAATTAAAAGTATTTGATATTTTGTTATTCTTTATAAAATTGAGAGTTACACAACCTTTACACCACTGAGATTCATTATAAATTAATGTACATTAATAGATATGCATACATACATGTATATATATTTTTAGAGAGCTGGTTGTTAAACATTTGCCAGCAGACCATTGTATAAAGCTCTATTTCTAGCTTTTCCCTTTCATATACACATTCAAATTAAAATGAATCTGTTCTCTTAAAAAATAAAATAAAATATTTATTGCTTAAAAATACAGTAGGATAGCGCTAGCCAGATGTTGCTCAATGCTTAGAGTGTAGGCCCACACACCAAAGGGTCATGGGTTTGATTCCTGGCCCCAATTGGGGCTGGTGAGGGAGGCAAGCAATTTATGTGTCTCCCTCACATTGATGTTTCTCTCTCTCTCTCTCTCCCTCCCTCCTTCCCTCCCAATCTCTAAAAATCAATGGAAAAAAATATTCTTGGGTGAAGATTAACAACAACAAAAAAACAAAACCACACAGTAGGACAGACCGCATGAGCCTAATATAATTAAGAGAATGCTAATGCTTTATAATTACACTGTCACATATAATCTCATTGAGCATCTTTTGAGGCATGTTGGGATTATTTCCCCTAATTTATGGATAGGGGAATTGAGATTTGGAGGTCTTAAGTGATTTGCCATAGGCCACTTGGCTATTCAGTGATAAAACTGGGAACATTATTCAAGACTCAAGGGTTCCAACACTCTATTCACCACATGTTTTTTTCAGAAATGTCAATGTTTAGGTCTCAGCAAGATTCACAGTTGATTTCCCTGTGATCATGTCAGAAAACCATTGTATAATACAGGTGTCAGGGATCAAAGACAATACCAGCATTGGTTGTTACCGTTTAAAGTGAAAAAGAAGTATTTTACTTCATTCAATTGTGTATCCATTCCAATAACAAATAAACACTGAAATACGTGCCAGGCATTGTGCGAGGCTCTATTATACCTAACTCTATTAGTTATCTCCATGGCATAACAAATTACCCCCAATTAAATGGTTTAAAACATTTTTTAACTCACAGTTTCTCTGGGCCAGGAATTCAGGAGCACTTTAGCTGAGCGGTTCTGGCTCAGGTTCTCTCTTGAGGTTCAGTAAAGATGATCAGGAATGCAGTCACCTGAAAGCTTGACTAGGGCTAGAGGACCTGCTTCCAAATTCACTCACATTGCTGTTGTCATGAGTCCTTAGTTTCTCACTAGCTTTTGGCTGGACGCCTTAATTACGTATAATGTGGGCTTCTCTATGTATTCTAACATTACCCCCCCCCCCCCCCGCCTCCCCAAGAAATCACATTATGTCATTTCTACAATGAGAACAAGTCTATTCATGAATGAGTCACTAAATACAGTTCAAACTCAAGGTAAGGGGAATTCAGCTCTACCTTTTTAAGGAAGAAGTATCAAAACTTGTGAACATATTTTATTTTTAAAAAAATATATTTGTATTGATTTCAGAGAGGAAGGGAGAGGGGGAGAGAGAAACATCAATAATGAGAATCATTAATCAGCTGCCTCCTGCATGCCCCACACTGGGGATCGAGCCCACAACCCGGGCATGTGCCCTGACCGGGAATCAAACTTGACCCCCTAGTCCAGTGGTCGGCAAACTGCGGCTCGCGAGCCACATGCGGCTATTTGGCCCCTTGAGTTTTTAGCAAAGGCCAGCTTAGGAGTACCCTAATTAAGTTAATAACAATATAAAAAATTTGGCTCTCAAAAGGAATTTCAATTGTTGTACTGTTGATATTTGGCTCTGTTGACTAATGAGTTTGCCGACCACTGCCCTAGTCCATGTGTCAACACTCAACTACTGAGTCACACCTGCTGGGCCATATTTTAAAACTATTATACCAGTGAATATAATTTACTTTACAGAACTCAATCATTTGTTAATCTAATTGTAACATTTGGGTATTGAAAGGAAAACTAAGTTTATCAGAGAAGAGAGTGGTGTTTTGTTGTTATTTCTTATTTCCATTTTGTGTTTCCCCTGTTTATTAAAAATCCTCTATATAGTGCTAAATAAATGATGACTTGTTCTATCTTAATATATCAATTAGGAATTGCATTCGGTGCTTGTAACAGAAAACCCAAACAACAAAACCCTCAATAGGAGGGATTTATTTTCCCTCACTCAACAAGTTCCGAAATGGGCAGTCCAGAGCTGGTAAGCTGACCTTCCAGAACAATCATGAAGGCACCTTTGACTTCTCTCACTATTAATAGTGGGGGGGGCTTTTGTTATTATGGTTGAAATGTGGCTATGCCACCTCCAGCATCATGCCATTGCTCCAGGTAAGAAAAAGAATGGACACAGGTCCAATGGTAAATGAACAATTCTTCCCCAAAGCTTCGAGGCCTCCTAGGAACATCTCCTCTCATTTTGTAGGCCGCATGGCCAACCATGGCTTTCAAGAGTCTGGGGGAGTAAAGACTTTTAACTGGACACATTATCACCCTGAGAAAAAAGATCAGAATTCTGCTAGTAAAGACAAAAGGATTTTGGTTTAAACAACTAGCAGTGTCAACCACTCTGCTCCAAGGAGCCTCAACACACAGTATTCTGCTCCAGGGAGCTCTGACAGATTATTGAAACACCAGACTGACAACAACACTGTCTGAGGTTTAACTGTCTTTCAAATGGGAGAATCTGGTGGTCCTGAGTCTCACATATAAAGTATATTTTTCAAAGTAGCCACACTTTATTTTTTCTAGTTGATAATGTTGAAGAATTGGCCAGTGACAAAAATGTCACTTCCAGGAATTTGTCCCAAAAGATAACTACACAGTGGTGCAAAGGGGCATACATAAGGAAGTTCATCAAAGAGTTGTTTAAAATAGGAAACATGGGGGGGGGGGGGAAATGTCAATCAATAGAAAACTGATTAGATAAATGATGATAAATGTCTACTTAATGGACACTATGTAACTTTTTAAAATGATGTTATTCATGACATACTGTTCAGTGAGAAAAGAACTGTGCACATAAGATCCAATTTATGAAGTACTGTATTTGTCTTTATGTGTGTGTTTTTTATTCTTAGAGATGTATAGATTATAACATGAATATCTTTTAAATGGTTATCTCTGAATTATGAGATTGGGGGGGTGGGAAACCTGTGTTTGTTTGAATAGTATGTATTGTTTTCATCAAAATAGTAGCTATTTAAAAATACCCGAGAGTGGGAGGGGCTAACTTCATCCCGTATTCTTCATATCAACATTTCTTTTTGCCGCTAATTTTCTTAGACATGCTGTGGCTGAACTTATCTTTGGATAGGTTTCTTACTTTTGCTACTGGGAAAATGTCATTCCTTATTCATTATAAATTTCACTAAAATTAAAATGAGGTAAGCAATCATGAGATTTTTTTGCTTTGCTTTCCTTTCTATTTGGAGCACTGTGACATGCTGTTTTACAGCAGCTGTGGAAAGGAAGGCTGAGGAAAAGATTAGAGGATGTAGGTAAAGATGTAAGAGGGAGAAGTCTGGAGGCATGGGTCTGGGAAAGAGCACGCATCTGAACATCAGGATACAGTACTTGCACTTCTTGCATGAGCCTACCAATTTATCTTTCTGACCTCAGTTTTCTCATCTGAAAAATGGGAGGTTTGGATAAGAATCACTAGGTGTTTTAAAATTCTTTTGGATCTATTAATGGCTTACCCTGGGAAACTACACTAGGGCTGAATCTAAACAAATTAAAGAAAAAATGACAACAACAATAACTTATACACGTTGTTTCTTAATTTTCCCAGGCCTGTTGTTAAGTAAATTGCCAAGATTACACAATAGCTGGAGGAACCAAGATTCCAGCCCAGAGCCTACGCTCCTAACAGCTATGCTGAAAGTCACTGAAGAACTATCTGAGGGCCTTTGAAGGAAACAAAATAGCTTTCTCACCTTCAAGTTAGTCCTTGTAGATGATGGTTAACTCCAATAAAGCCAAGACCTACCCCCACCTCCTGACTGCTTTAAGGTTGCCTCCATGGCTCACAGGCTCCCCCTTCACAATTCAAAGATAGGTTTCTGATTCAATGTCCTTTTGCCAACTAAAGGAGGTAAGTTTTGCAAAGCCCAGAGGAACTTCTTCCTGCCATTTGCCTGACAGCACTGAAGTAATGGCAGAACCAAAGGCCCCGTGTGCCTACAGAAGGCCTTGTGGTATTATCATCAACTGAATTTTCAGCGCTTCCTACTTCACAGAACTGGTTACCCAGCACTCGTTTGCATATCTCATCTTGCCGTATTTCCTGTCATTAAGGCCAGAGAGATACTGGGAAAAGAGAGTATGGGGGTGCGGGTGAGGTGTGGGAAACGGAGAAAAACAAGATAAGAGCAGGCTCCAGGTCAAAAGACTCCTGCAGGGCCAGATCCTGCCCTCAGGAAAAGGTCCACAAGGCGCCCCCAGTTTCAGTCTCACTGCTTTAGTCCCCTCTCAAGGTCCGGAAACTAGTGCACGACCCTGCAGCATTAGAAGAAAGGTGAAAGCCCGCCGAGAGGGGCAGCCAGGGGGCTTCCACTATTGCTCACAGAAGACCCAACTTCCCAGACGACCTTCGCAGAAGGGCGGGGCGTGCGCTCGGCGGCCAATGCCCGCGTCCGCACGTCGCCGTAGCCCCGCCCACTTCGCCCCCTCTTGCTCGGCTCTTCCCTGGGGCCGGGGCCACGCGGCGACGTCACCGCTAGGAGACCCTGGGTGGCGCCTGCGCCGTTGGCGGGCCGCGGCCTGGACCAGCTGCGGGGAGGGGCGGTGCGAGAGGGCGGGAGCGGGCGCCGGGCCCCCCTCGGCCGTCGCCGCCGCTGCTGCCGGGGAGAAATCTAGGCGGCAGCGGGCGGCCCCGGCTAGCGGCGACGGGCACTTCTGCGGCTGCCGAGTAGAGCGAAGGTCGCCGGTCTCGTGTCGTTCTCCTCTCCGCCCCCCAGGAGGGGCGAGAGGGAGTCGCCGCTGATGTCAGGTACGGCCGGCGGAGGCGCCCTCAGGCTGCGAGTCCAAGGTCTTGCTCCCCCTCGCCTTTCCCCTGCTCTGAGTGTTTGCGGGGGGAGCCTGGAGGGTGGAACCCGAGCGCGGGCGCCGCTAAACAGGTGTCTGGGAATCGCCGCCGGGGCTGGGGACGTGCGGGTTTCTGAGGGCGGCGCGGGCACTTCCTGCTCCCTGCGCCTCTGCGAACTGCGATTGGGTCCGCCTGCCCTCCCAGCCGCTATTTTGTTGAATTGTTGCTTCCTCTTAGCCGTGGGTCCTTCCCTTTCGCCCTCGCGCGCCTCTCTCCTCCTCGCGCGCTGCCTGCAGTCGGGCGGCGGCATCGGCGGCGGCTGCGCCCGGGTTCCGCGGGACCATTTAGTGGTCCTGCCCCGCCGCGCCCTCCCCGCCCCTTCGCCCGTGGGTCGAGCGGGACATGTGGCTCAGGTGTGGGCACCTTCCCCGAGAGCCGCTGGACTGCCACGCCACCTGAGCGCCCAGCGAGTGGGCACCTTCCCCGAGTGCCGGCGACTTCCTCCGGGCTTTCTGGGATCTTCAGGTTTGTCTGTGACAAATACACATTTTTAAATTCCCCTGGCTTGGCGGAACGACCGAGCCAGGTGTGCTTTGGGCACTTGCCGCGAGGACAAGGAGGAGGAAAGGTTTTCTTCTTCTTTTCCCCTTTCCCAAGTGTGATTTGATTAGTAGTAGGTGCTGTCAAGGTGGCCATACAGCTTGAATTTGGATAAATTATATACTCTTAAAAGATGACCGTAATTTAGGGGTGGGGATTTATTTTTCCCTAGCCCTTACCCTAATGCATATACAACACTCTCTGGAAATGTTGACTAGATTTATAGCCTAGTTATCTAAATTCATTATAGATATTGTGGCGTATCCTTTTTACGTTTTCAGATTGGGAACTGTATGCTAACCATGAATTGATTTCTGTATGAGATTTAAAAGTTAGTTATAAAAGTTAGGACTTTAATGCATTAGAGTGAATGATTAGGCCGATGTGTAAGGGGCAGAAATATGTTCATTTACGACAAGTTGGGCACAGAACAGATAGCTAGCTGTGCCGGGTACCAGGAAATAAGTGTTGTGCGTGATTTCAGGTTGTTTAATTCCGGTGTAAGTTTAGACAGCGGGAGTCGAGTTTTTACCAGTAAGAGGTATTTAGACAGCCTTTTATACCTTTATCAGATAAATGTCAAATGAGCCTTGTGCATGATGCTATGTGCTCTAAGTATTGTATATAGTAAACTATATGCATTTTCTGCCTGCCTTATTGTATATTGACGTGCAATTTAAGTGAATATAGTTTCAAGTTACCAAACAGTTAACTCTTTTTACCATATGTTAAGTAAAATAATGATTTAGTCAGGAAAGTATGACTCATTTAAAGTTCTTCACAGGAAAAGAATATGGTTTTTCAGTACTAGTGGAGAACTATTAAATGTCTCTTAAATTTGGTTGGAATGTTTCAATGAATTTTTTTACTTAGGATTCAGCATTTAAAAAATATTTTGTGTTTAGTACCCATTTAAAGATAGGTATGGTTTTTTTAAAAAAAATACGCTTTTTGGTATAGATTATATATTGCTGAGTAAATTCAGTATTCAGAAATTCTTAGAATTCTTAGAATTTTATCGCAAACTTATTTAGGAGTACATATAATGAATTAATGTTCACTTAGTCATAGCAATACACAAGTTTGTTACTAGACATATACCTTTTACTATATATTTGTATCCTGATTTGTGCTCACTAAGATAAAAATTGCATTAAGTAGCTTAAGAACTTTACAAATCATGACAATATAAAATAATCTTTGTGTGGTAAAATCATTGATTGGAATTCTTGTGACAGTACAGGTATAAACAATCATTAGATGGAAATGGACAATCATGCTGAACTTCAGTTCAGATTCACTTACAATTTTAAGATTCTAAGTATAAGTATGTGACTTTTGGAAGATTTGTTGAGATTTGAGTAAAAAGGCTAGTATACAAACTAACAAGATTGAAAGAAAGGCATGACAAAATTCTTTTACTGAAAATTCAGTGGGATTAAGGTCATTCTTCTAAAAAGAAGCAAGAAGAAAAAATGGGGAATTGTTCCACAAAAAGAGAAGTAGCATTTTATCATAAAATCTAAATGTGTACGTAAATTTTCACTTTGTACTTAAATTCAAACATAAATGCCAAAAGCTGTAATGTGTGAAAATAGGAAATGTGTCTCACCCTTGGAGAAAAAAACCCCTGTGTCACAACTAGGGGGAGTGCTACTGGCATCTAGTGAGTATAGGTCTGGATGCTGCTAACCATCTGACAGTAAACAACAGCCCCCACAACAGAGAATCTATTCAGCACAAGATGTCAATTGTTCCAAGTTAAGGAACCTTGGCTTACTGGGACTTACACAGTTGGGGCATAGATGGTGGAGGGAAGAGGGTATTTGTTGTGTAGACAGGGAAGATAATAGGAATAGAGGAGCTAATTTCACTGGGATATTTAGCAAACTGTAGAGTTCAGGATTGCCGAAGCATAAATTATAAGGCATGGAGTAATGACATATGAGGCTGGAAACCTGGATAGAGTCTAGGTCAAGGAGGGGGCCTTATCATGTCATTAGTTTTTGTCTTGTAGGCAGTGGGGTTCTATGGATTGATATAGTTCAACTTTTCATTTTAGATAGGTCATTCTGATAACAGAATGGGAATAAATTGAGGAGAGAGAGCCTTGAGTCAGGTAGACTGGTGAGCTATTGCAGGATCTTAGGGGAGAGAGGAGGGTCTGAAATAGGACAAGTAGTAGAAATGGAGAGGAGAGGATGGATTAGAAAAATAGTTAGGAAATAAAATTGGCAAGATTTGGTAATTGAATGTGGGATAAAGCTAAGGAAAGTGCTAACAACGTCTGCCTAATTTTTACTTTAAATAATCAAATGGCTCCTGGTGAAATAGGAACCCATTGGTCAGTAATTTAGGTAGTTACCAGTAAATTAGGTAAGATGAGCAGGCTGAAGGGAGGGAGGCAATGAGTCACTTTTGGACATGTTGAATTTAACATGCCTATGGTCCAGGTGGAAATGTTTTGTGTGTATATAAATCTGAAAGTTGGAGAAACTCTGGAAAGGATCACGAGATCTTTTTGTGTAACAAGTGTGGGAAATTAGTGCAATTTAATTTTTCTTATATTATTTCATTCCCTTTATAAAATATATATCTTTAAGTTTTGTCAGAAAAGTAATAGATATGTACTTGATTTAAAAAAGTAAAACATAAAAAAGTTATAAAATGCAAATAAATTTGTCCCTGCTGCCCATGCCACCCAGTATTAGTTCCCAGAGGTATCTCTTGTTAAATATTTTGTATTCAGTAGTTCCCCATTATCCATGGGGGGTATGCTCTAGGAACTTCAGTAGATGCCTGAAATTGTGGATAGTACCGAACCCTGTTATACATACGTACTTCAGAGATACTGTGATTTCAGTTCCAGATCATTGCAATAAAGCAAGTCATAATCTTTTAGCTGGTGGAGGATTTTGCCTTTAATGTTTGGAAAAAAAAAAAAAAAGGCAACATCTGTGAAGCACAGTAAAGCAAAGTGCAATAAAATGAGGTATGCCTATATATACTGTTTTTTCCCCCACAGCGTACATACACATATACATACCTTCTTAGGGTTTCTCTTTGAAAGTAACACTACTCTTGTGCTTTGGGGCCATTATTAAGTAAAATAAGGATTACTTCAACATAGTAATAAGGAGCACTTACATATCAATACCAGTTCATCTGATAATCTAACTCCTAAACGACTAACGGATGGGGGAACCATATACAGCCTAGATGTGTACAAAGGGATGATTCGTGTCCTGGGTGGGACAGAGCTAGATGGTGTGAGATTTCATCATGCTACTTAGAACAGTGGGCATTTTAAAGCTTATGAATTGTTTATTCTGGAATTTTCATTTAACATTTTTGGACTACAGGTAACAAATAATGGAAAGTGAAACTATAGATAAAGGGGAGGAGGGGCTATTGTACATCATTCTAGAATTTTTTTATATATACAGAAGCATTTAGAAAGCCAAATGCAATCATACTATACAGGCTGTAGAGCTTTGTCTTAAAAAATAAATCTTTTACATAGGTGTTATGAGAGAAAGTAAGTGAAAAGAGTAAAGTGGAGATTAATGGATATAGAGCATCATCTCTTTGATGTAAATTAAAGGATGTACATACATATATGTTTATACAGGCATTACTTTTTTTCCATGGATACATAAGAAGCAGTAGTAGTTACCTTTGGGGAGAGCTAGGTGTAGAGATGAAAAAGAAAATGTATTATTTTCTGTATAAACTAATTCCTTGTCAGTAAACAAATATTGCTGTGGCTACCAAGGAACATCTTTTAGATTATGTCCCTAAGAGAAATTTCTGGTTATGAAATGATAGGTCAAGGCATATTAATTTTAAAAATTTAAAAGATATTGCCAGCCCTAGCCAGGTTGCTCAGTTGTTTGGAGCGTTGTTCCATACACCAAAAGTTTTTGGATTTGATTCCTGGTCAGGGCACATTAATTATACATAAGTTGCGGGTTCCATCTCCAGTGAGGCGTGTAGAGGAGGCAATGTGTCAATGTTTCTCTCACATCAATGTTTTCCTTTCTCTCCCCCCGCTTCCTTTCTAAAATCAATAAACATATACCTCAGGAGAGGATAAAAAAATATTGCCAAATTGCCCTTCCAAAAGACAGTAAATATTGTGAGAAAGAATATATGAGTGCCAGTTTTCTCTCACATCTATGTCAATATTGGGTGTTACTAAACTTAAATTTGTTTTCCGGTATGATAGGTTAAAAATAGTATCTCCATTTAATTTACCTTCCTTTAATATGAATGAAATTTGAACATCCTTGACCATTGTATTTTCTTATTAGGTAAGTCCTTTTTTTAAGAATCTGTTTTTATATTAGGTTGATCTTTTGTTTTTCTCTTTATGATACTTTTTATTTTGTTTTTTTGCTGCACATTTTTTTTAACATTTAATATAGAAATATACCTTTGAACCAGCAGTTTCACTGCCAGAAATTTATCCAGTGAATAACATAATATAATTTAGTCATAGCTTTTGAGTTCTTTATATAAAAATATAACTTTGTTTTAATTTTATTTTTTAAATATTGAAATCTTAGAAACATTTGGAATTTGAAAGAGAAAGGTAGGGATCCATCTGTGCCTTTTACTTTTTCACAAATGATTAACTCAATATCATTTCTTGAATGAGCCATCTTTTTCTTGATTTGAAATGCTATGTGGATTATATATTAAATTTCCATATGTGCTTGTTTTTCTAATAGATTATTTTGATCTGTAAAAACCAACAGGGCTATCTTTGGGTTTACAAAGGTAGGTTAATTAACTTGCTATGAGAGAGACTAAACACCAGAGGAACTGCCAGCATTTCACTAAATAAAGAAGGGACAGGGCTATTATAGGGTTTTGAACAGTGGGGTTTAGATGCAATTTAAATGAATCAATATTTGATAAGTTTAAAGCACAGGGAGACTGTGTGTCAAGGACTTAATTAACATCCGGCATAAGCTTAGAACCCCATTCAGAGTCCTGTTGCCTTGGAGACTACAAAGTTAAGATAAATGTGGAATGTTGTGTCTGAGAAACCCTTATCTGACTGATTTGGAAATTGAGGCTGCTTCTGTTTCATTAATGATTCATCATCCATGCAGGAGTGGGATGTTGTAATATCATTGATACACTTTGTGACAGTCTGGTTATAGAGAAAAAAAGTTTCTCAGTGCTATGTCTTTTAAATTAAAAATTTTTTTTACAGATTCACAGATACATTGATATGCCTGTTTGACCTGAATATAAAATTATTTTTATTACTATACCACCATTTATTGTAGGTAATATATTTTAATATTTGGTAGGCCTAATCTACCCTCCAGCCTCCAATGTCGCTTTCAAGAATTTCCCAGTATACTCACATGCTTATTTTTCCAAACAGCATTTAGAATAATTTTGTCATTATTAGATTTTTAAAATCTTGTATTTAAGTGGGTCTGGTAGGATTAGTTCACCCCCACATCCCTTTCCAGAATTTCTCATGTTCACATGTTTATTTTTCCATACTGCTTGAATACTTTATACCAAGTTGTTTAACTTTATAAAATCTTATATTTTTGTTGGGGTGCATTACATATATAGGTTAATTTGGAGAAAATCAACATCTTTATCATTGATTTGTTTTTCCATTATTTTTTATTATGGTAAAATACACATAAAATTTACCATCTTAACCATTTTTAAGTGTAAGTTTCGGTGGTATTAGATACATTTATAGTGTTGTGTAACTGAAATGCTCTACCCATTAAACAATAACTCACTGTTGCTCCCCTCCCTAAGTCCCTGGAAACCACTATTCTTTCTCTTTGTATGATTTAAATATATATATATATATATATATGTTTTTATTGATTTCAGAGAGAGGAAGGGAGAGGGAGAGAGAGGTAGAAACATCAGTGATGAAAGAGAATCATTGATTGGCTGCCCACAACTAGGGATTGAGCCTGCAACCTGGGCATGTGCCCTGACTGGGGATGGAACCATGACCTATTGGCTCATAGGTTGACACTCAACCACTGAGCCACATCGGCCAGGCTGGAATCACTATTTTTTATTTTAGCCATCCTTATGGGTTTGTAGAGATATTTCTTTTTAGTTTTAATTTGCATTTACCTAGTGGCATATGAAATTGAACATTTTCTCATTTGCTTGTTTGTACTTCCTCTTCAGTGAAATATCTGTTCTTGTCCTTTTCTCATTTTCTAATTGACTTTTGTTTGTTTTTTGGTTATTTGTTTTAAGAATTCTTTTTTTTTTTTAATTGATTTCAGGGAGGAAGGGAGAGGAAGAGAGAAGTAGAAACATCAGTGATGAGAGGGAATCGTTGATTGGCTGCCTCCTGCATGTTGGACCAAGCCCGCAACCTAGGCATGTGCCCCTGACCAGGATCAAACCTGGGACCCTTCCGTCCGCAGGCCGATGCTCTATCCACTGAGGCAAACTGGCTAGGGCTTAAGAATTCTCTTTATATATTCTAAATACTAGTTCTTTTGTTAAATATGTGGTTTGCAAATATTTTCTTCCAGTTTAGCTTGTCTTTTTAGTCTCTCAGTAGTATCTTTTGTGGAACATAAGTTTTAATTTTGATGAAGTCCAATTTATTAATTTTTCCCTTTTTTGGATTGTGCTTTTGCTATCAAGTCTAAGGATTCTTTGCCTAGTTCTAGGTCAATATTTTCTTTTGTGGGTTTTTTTTCCCCCTAAAAGTTTTGTAGTTGCTTATTTTATATTTAAGCCCAGGGTTCATTTGAAGTTAATATTTGTATAAGATATGAGATTTAGGTCAAAAAAAAATTTTTTTTGGCCTAGAGGTGCCCAGCAACATTTATTGAAAAGTCTTATCTTTCCTCCACTCAGCTGTTTTCATACAAATATCAGTTGATATTTGACATTATACATTTATCAAATATCTATTTTTCGATTGTCTATTCTATTCTTTTGGTCCATGAGCCTTGTACTCCAGTACTATATTGTCTATCTTGATTTCAGTTGCTGTAAGATATCTTAAATTCACGTAGACCGATTCCTCCCACTTTATTCTTCTTAAGTGAATCTAACTTAATATGTTAGCATGACTCTTTTGTAAATATACAAATTTACAAGCCAAATTTGGTAAATTATAGCAAAGTGGTGATGAGTTTGAACTTTTTTTTTTCTTATCCTCACCCAAGGATATGTTATTGATTTTAAAGAGAGGAAGGGAAAGAGAGAGAAACACTGATGTGAGAGAGAAACATTGATCAGTTGCCTCTCCTACCTGCCCTGAGTGGAATTTAAACCTATAACCTAGATATGTTCTTTGACCAGGAATTGAACCGGAAACCTTTTGGTGTACGGATGACACTCCAATCAACTGAGCCACCTGGCCAGGGCAAGAGTCTGAACTCTTGATTTAGATTGCTAATGTGATCCTGGGAAGGTTACTAACCTCTCTCCCTGAATTCATCTATGAAATGGGATCAGTGGTCCTTAGTTTATGGTTTAAGGTAATCCATGTAAAGCTCTTGGTACAGGAATCAAATGTTAGCTAAAATTATCTCTCCTTCTATCTCTGTCACTGTTATTCATAAAGACTAGAGGCCCAGTGCACGAAATTCATTGCATGAGTGTGGTCCCTAGTCCTGGCTGGCGGTCGAAGAGCAAGTGTCTGGTGTGGAAGGGCAGGTCCCAGCTGACCTCTGGGCTCTGGGCAGCACCTGGGCCCCTCTGTGCCCCCCTCTGCCTGAGTTACAGTGCCCGAGTCCCCACATGGAGATGCGGTGAGCGCAACTGGACGCTGCGAGTTGGGGTACAGCGTGGGCCTCTGGGCCGCCTAGCAGCACTACATGAAAGTTGGCCTCGCAGACTGGCTCCTGCGCAAACCCACAGGGAGCCCAACCAGCCCCTGTGGTCCCAGTGGCTGTGGCCCGGCTCACCTGGAAGAGGCTGCATGGGTACAGAGAGAGCTCCTTACGGGCGCCCAGCACCTGAGTGCAGGGGCTTCCCTGGCACGCGAGCCCTGGTGTCCCGGGGGAAGGTAGCGGGGTGGGGGGGGTGAGAGTGAGCTCAGTGGACACCTGCACTTCTATCCCTGTCACCCCACCCCCAGGTAGCTGGCGAGAAGTTGCAGCTCCCCACCCAGGCGCTGCAGGAAGTTAGTCGCTGCCACCCACCCCCAGTTCCCCATCCCAGCCCAGGGCCTGGCCCCAATTGGGCAATCAGGGCCTGCTGGCTGCTGGTTGCCATCTGCAGGTGATCATTTCGTGCTGGGCCCTCCGCCCCCCACCGCCGCTGCTGGTCACCATCTGTGGGGCAATTAGCAGGGCGATAAGGCTCCAACTCGCACCCGCCTTGGCCTGACGCTGCCCACTTACCTGCTCCCCCATCCCACCGCGGTCCCACTCTCGTCGGGGCCCATTGGTCCCGGCAGCGCCTCCACAGCCACATTGCCAACACCCGCCATGTTCTGCGCCACCCCCTGGTTGGTCAGTGCACATCATAGCAAGCAGTCGAACTCCTGGTCGAGGGGACAATTTGCATATTAGGCTTTTATTATATGGGATGTTATTCATATCCATAATGATATTCATCAAAAGTTGTTTCTAGGATTTAGTGATTTCTTCCTTCATGCAGTGCTTTATTGCTTGCTTGTTTTTTTTTAAACAAAGAATAACACAAAGCTTTCCTTAAGAAATAAAGTAAAAATATAAACTTTAGTTGTCCCAGCACTTTGCATCTGAAATTTCAGTTGTTGAGTCTAGAAGTCTGTATTTTTAAAATGTTCCTCAAATGAGTCTGATTGAATCATATTCGTATTTACCCATGTCCCATCTCAACAATGATTATTCAGTTTTTGACTGTCTATAATGTGCTGTTTTAGCAGCAAATTCATCCTTTTATCTCCTGTGCATAGGTAAAAGTTAAATATTTTTAGATATGTTCTCTTATATGAAAGGAATTAACTTTCCAGTGTAGCTAACAGTTAACATACTTTTTATTTATGGTATGTATAATGCTCTGTAGTTTATAACATCCTATTAATTTTTTTTTTTTTTTTACAGAAATACACTTTTGGGAAATGGCCTCTAAATCTTGGCTGAATTTTTTAATCTTCCTCTGTGGATCAGCAGTTGGATTTGTTTTATGTTCTCAGCTATTTAGTATTTTGTTGGGAGAACAGGATGACACCCAACCTAAGATTCTTCATAATGATCCCCATGCTGGGCATTCAGATGATAATGGACAGAATCATCTAGAAGGACAGATGAACTTCAATGCAGATGCTAGCCAACATAAAGGTATGGATTACTTTATTAAGGAGTATTTTTCAGTATTGAACAGTATTTTTCAGTCTATGTAAGTATTGAAAGAATTTGAAAGAGTTATATGAATTTTGTTATATCACAGTATATCTTTTGATAAAAATGATCTTAATTTTAGATGTTAAGTGACAGTTCTCAGTTTGCCTCAGAAGAAGGAAACCCAGACGAACTTAGGTAGTAAAATATCAATTTTGAATTTATTTTTTAATAGAACTAGTTCAGAAACTGTAATTTGGCAAAAGGCAAAACTTTTCAGTCTAGATTTGTTTCTGAAATTTTTATTTAGTCTAATTGTGTTATCATGGTTTATATCTGCATCTTTGGTTTTTGCTATCATCTTGTTTTGGTCTTTGTTTTTGCTTAGTTGTGTTTTCTTAGAGAAACACAAGATGTATACATAAATTCTAATTTATAATTTTATCAATAGTTAATATCACTAATCTTTTTTCCTTTTTAGAAGCATAAAGAACTAGGGAATTAAAAAACTAAGGGTGTGTTATAATGACTTCATTTTCTCCTTGCCTCATATCTCTAACTAGATTTTCTCAGTCGAGTCCTCTGTGTGTCCGTTAAATGTAGGCTTTCTCCAAGTCTCTGTTCTTTGGCTCTTCCTTGCCCGTGTGATGTCATCAAATCCCACAGTTTTAATGTCCATCTCTTCCTTATTGTCTTTATCTTTTATATATATACTAGAGGCCCAGTGCATGAAATTTGTGCACGGTGGGGGGGTGTCCCTCAGCCCAGCCTGCACCCTCTCCAGTCTGGGACCCCTCGAGAGATGTCCGACTGCCCATTTAGGCCCGATCCCAGTAGGATCGGGCCTAAACGGGCAGTCGGACATCCCTCTCACAATCCAGAACTGCTGGCTCCCAACTGCTTGCCTGCCTGCCTTCCTGATTGCACCTAACTGCTTCTGCCTACCAGCCTGATCACCCCCTAACCACTCCCCTGACAGCCTGATTGATACCTAAATGCTCCCCTACAGGCCTGGGTCCCCCCCAACTGCCCTTCCCTGCAGGCTTGATTGTCCCCAACTGCCCTCCTTTGCAGGCCTGGTCCCTCCCAACTGTCCTCCCCTGCTGGCCATCTTGTGGTGGCCATCTTGTGTCCACATGGGGGCAGCCATCTTGTGTGTTGGAGTGACAGCCAATTTGCATATTACTCTTTTATTAGATAGGATAGAGGCCTGGTGCCCGGGTGGGGGCCAGTTGGTTTGCCCTGAAGGGTGACCCAGATCAGGGTGGAGGTTCCCTTGGGGCATGGGGCAGCCTGGGCGAGGGGCCTGTGGTGGTTTGCAGGTCAGGCACACCCCCCAGCGACCCAAGTGGAGGCCCTGGTATCTGGATTTATTTATCTTCTATAATTGAAACTTTGTAGCCTTGAGCACAGGCCAGGGCCAGCCAGGAATCCTGGCTTCCTCCATCGCTAGGGGCAACACAAGCCGCCTGCTCTCTCCAGCTCTGTGGTCACTGCCATTTTTGTTGGGATTTATTTATCTTCTATAATGGAAACTTTGTAGCCTTGAGCGGAGGCCAGGGCCGGCCAGAGTGGGCAGGAAGCTTGGCTTCCTCCATTGCCAGGGAAACCTAACCCTCCTGCTCACTCTGTGGCTGCAGCCATCTTGATTGGGTTAATTTGCATACTTGCTCCTGATTGGCTGGTGGGCGTAGCTTGTGGGAGTAGCAGAGGTACGGTCAATTTGCATGTTTCTCTTTTATTAGTGTAGATTAGAGGCCCAGCACACGATTAAATCATGCACAGTTAGGGTCCCAAGGCCTAGCTGTAATCAGGACCATGTCTGCCGCCCAGCATTGCTCCTCCCCCTCCATGGTCCCTGCCCTGTGAACCTCCACATTCACAGCCCCGTGAGGCTCCCTGTGAGGCTCCTCGGCCTCAGCTGCCACACCCTGGGATGCTCTTCCACCTCAGCAGCCCCGCGAAGCTCCATGCTCACAGCTCCTGCCCCGCCTCCGCTGCCCCTTGATGCTCCACAATCGCCACTCCTGCCCTGCAATGCTCCTCCGCCTCAGCCACCCTGCTAAGCTCCACACTAACAGCTCCCGCCCCATAAGGCTCCTCAGCCTCAGCCATCCCACGAAGCTCCACGGTCACAGGCCACGGTCACAGCCCTCGCCCCGTTTCTCCTCCTTGCCGCCCCCACCCCATGATGCTCTTCTGCCTCAGCCACCCTGGGAAGCTCCATGCTCACAGCCCCCCACCCCACGAGGCTCCTCAGCTTCCATGGCCCCACCCCATCACACTGTGAGAGCTGGACTGGTACTTTGGTCATTTGGGCCCACAGCTCCTGCTCTCTCAGCTCCCTAGCCTGCTGTTGGTCATCCGTCCAGTCATTTTGGTCTTGATGGCACTTGGCTTTTTATGTATTAGTATATCTATCTATCTATCTATCTATCTAGATATATATTATTGATTTCAGAGAGGAAGGGAAAGGGATATCTAGACAGAAACATTCAGTGAGAAAGAATCATTGATTGGCTGCCTCCTGCACATTCCCCACTGGGGATTGAGTCCGCAATCTGGGCATGTGCCCTTGACCAGAATCGAACTCGGGACCCTTCAGTCTGAAGGCCGATGCTTTATCCACTGAGCCAAACTACTAGGTCTATTGTCTATATTTTAACCCAGTTCTAGACACTATAAAAAGGCATTAACACAATTCAAAGATCTCTGCAAATTTTGTGGTTTATTTGACAGAAAAGAATGCAAGCAGCTTGAAAACAATTAGAATTCTAGGATGCAGAGTGTCCTCATTAACAGTTGTTTCTGTTATCTTTCTGGCAGTAAATTATTTCTTTCCTACCTCTCAAATAGGGCAAGGTGTCAAATCTTGGTTGAGTTTTGTGAACTAGCAAGCACATTACAACTTATTTTGTTGTGTGAATGTTTATGTAACAGTGATTCAGCTCTGAGCAGGTGTTCTTATTGGAAAGCAGTTTGATCACTGTGCATTTGCTCTGTAGCATTGCTCTAGATCTTGAAATGATCAATTGGATTGAGGCTCCTCTACTACTAGTAAACTGTGCTAGGTTGACCTTACTGCAGGCACATATATTAGGTACCTACTTGTCCTCCTCCAAGGCCCACAAAATGTAGGGTGTGCTAAAAGTTCTGGTCCTCTCAAACTTAACATGCAAATGAACTCCTTTTCTTTCCTACTTCTAAAACTTACTCTACCTTCTGTATCCCTTATTTTATATATCTTATTACCATCTGTCCAAGTCAGAAATGTTGCAGTCATGGTAGATGTGTTTCTTTGCTTACCAGTCAATCTCATTTGTCACTTAAATCTAACAGTTCACTTTCTTTACCATTTTTCAGATTTCTTCTCTCAATCTATAGTGCTTTTCCCATGATCAGGCCTTGAGTTATACCCATCTACCTGCACTCAACCAAACTTCACCATGCCTTTTGTCCTTTCTTTTGGTGAGCATCTCCTCATTTAAAGATGTATTTTCTGCATTATCTCTTATTTTTGCTGATATTGCTTTATCCGCCCCCCGCCTTCTTTGTTCTAGCCAACTTCCCATTGCACTGCTCCATAGGATTTGCCAGCCACTGCTCTCTTTTCCCACAGCACATCAAACCCTTTGTACATACCTCAGAAATTATAGCATCTCTTAGTATGTGGCAAATACTGGTTTGCAAATGTATCTTATTCATCCTATTATCTCCTGTGCTAGCACATGCTTACTACAAAGTAATTAACAAGTGAGTGACTGAAAGAATGAGAAAGAATATCTACCTAGCAGTGGGGAGAAAGTTCTCTTGCTCTTAGTGAAGCATATTGCAGATTCCTGCCTCCACCATTTTCCCTTTCCATTCAGGATTTGGTATGTCCATATAGCTAGGAAATTTGGCTCCCAAGTATAAGAACCATGAATGTTCTCTGATTGAAAATAGGGTGATTTTGTCCATTTTTAGATTGTGAATTCTTGATATTTACTGGGGCATGAGTAGATTTTCATGCCCTGCCCCAACCTTGCCTTCTATTCCCTCACAATCAGTTAATTAGAAATTTGTCTTTAGTTGTTAATTTTTCACAGGTGTTAGCTTTCATAACTCACTGGTTGACCTTAACTTTAAGGATGTGCTTTCTGAGGATTATGCCTAGAGCATTGCTATACAAGTGTGGTTTTGCAGACTCACGCTGGTCCACAACTAAAGAAGTATTGAAATCACCATTGAAAGACATTTTATGGTAATTTGACAGTAATTTTGTCTAAATATAAAAACTTACTGGAGCTTGGATTTTATATATGATTTTTAATTTTTATTTTTCAGTATTTCATTTTTAGCATGTTTGTAAAAGTATAGATCTCAAACTATTGGACGCAAAAAATTGGTCCTTCACAAAGCACTGATTTAGAATCTTAGAGTTGAACTCTTTCTCTGCATATTGTTACTCAACATGTGGTTTTGGCATGACAGCCAGTGAATTGTTTGTTACCTACCTGCATCCAGATAAGGAGCTTGCACCAGGATATAAATCATTTCAACTCACTGCTTAGGACTTTTTTTGAGGGGGAGGGAGAAGCAAAACTTCTTCAAAGAAAAAATTAATATGCTGCTTTATATTCTGGCATATGCTCCTTACACATTTCTTTGCAAACCCATACTTTGAAAAACACTACGCTAGATGATCTTGGAAATACTTCCTCTTCGTATTCATATGTTCTTTTTCTGACTGGTGGTTTTGTATTTTGTAATGAGATATATTACTATTGGAAGTAATCTCAACTCTGTATTAATGCCTCTTCATGGAACTGGGGTAGTTAGGAAAACTTTTTTTAAAAAGCCACCTTAGGGTACTTACAGAAATTCCTAACAGTGGACTCTTATGAGCTTCAAAATAAACTGCCACTTCAGCAGCATGTCTTTGCTGCCTTTCAGAGCATTGAAAAATTGAAGTCATAGTGACAACTCTTCTTAGCTCCACTGATCTCCTGGATAAGATTGACATGAAACCAATAGATCAGAATGACAGTTCATATTAGGTTGAGTTTTGTTTTCTAATGGTAGCTAGTTAAATAGAAATGGGGACTGGGGTGAGGTGGTTCTTTGATACTGTTTAAGAAAATGTCTTTTTCAGCATAATTTATTTAGATTTCACATTATAGGTAAATGTAACTTTGAAATTTTCTGTTTCATAGATGAGAACACTGACATCGCTAAAAACCTCTATCACAAAGTTAAAATTCTTTGCTGGGTTATGACAGGACCTCAAAATCTAGAGAAAAAAGCTAAACATGTCAAAGCCACATGGGCCCAGCGCTGTAATAAAGTGTTGTTTATGAGTTCAGAAGAAGACAAAGACTTCCCTGCTGTGGGGTTAGAAACCAGAGAAGGCAGAGACCAGCTATACTGGAAAACAATTAAAGCTTTTCAGTATGTTCATGATCACTATCTAGAAGATGCAGATTGGTTTATGAAAGCCGATGACGATACATATGTTATACTAGACAATTTGAGATGGCTTCTCTCAAAGCACAACCCTGAAGAACCCATTTACTTTGGGAGAAGATTTAAGCCCTACGTTAAGCAGGGCTACATGAGTGGAGGAGCAGGATATGTATTGAGCAAAGAAGCCTTGAAGAGATTTGTTGATGCGTTTAAAACAGAGAAATGTACACATAGTTCCTCCATTGAAGATTTAGCACTGGGAAGATGCATGGAAATTTTAAATGTAGAAGCGGGAGATTCCAGAGATACCATTGGAAAAGAAACTTTTCATCCCTTTGTACCAGAGCACCACTTAATCAAGGGTTATCTACCTAAAACATTTTGGTACTGGAATTATAACTATTACCCTCCTGTAGAGGTAAGTTTAGAAATTTTATTACAATATAAATACTTAGGCTGACTTTTGCTTACTTTAAAAAAACTAATATGTGTATGTTTCTTTAGTAACACTGAGAATCTCCTTTAGTCTTTTTATGTAGAGTGACAGTATAACACAGTAAATAAGAATATGAGTGTCAGCAATACTCAGTCATTCAACAAATATTAGTACTACTATATGCCAGGCACTGAGACTATAGCAGTAAATATGGCCAAGTTCCAGTTCTCATTAACTTTGTATTCTAGATGAGGAGACATACAATAAACACACAGACTAATTAAGATACAGTGTGATTCTAGGTTGTGGTAAGTGTCCTGAAGAAAAAGCCAGGCAAAGAGATAGAGAATGACTCAAGAGTAGAGTGGGTTACTCTAGTTTGGTTGGTTAAGAAACAACACATCAAAAGACTAAGATTCAGAAAGACCTACTTGATAGTTGAATGCTCTCCCACTTAATAGTTGAATGACCTGGTATGGACAGAATTTGCCTAACTTCCTAGCATCAGTTTTCTCATTTGTAAAATGGATGTGATCTACCTTTCTCATCCAGTTGTCATTACAGTGCAGTGCAGTGTCTGTCACACACAAAGTGCCTAATAAGTCTTAGCTCTCATTTGACACCTTAACTTACATTCTTGAGAACTTTAAAGTACATTATTTTATTACATTTTTCAGATGTGCAAATATTTGAGAAAAGTATAGTCTTGTACCAACAAACCAGCTTTACCAAATATTAATCTTTTGCTACATTTGCTTCAGATTTTTTTAAAAGAAAAAGGTTATAAATATAGTTGAGGCCTGTATATCCTCCCCAATCCATTTCTCCTACCTCCTTCAGATAATATCATGAATTTAATATTTATCGTTGCCAGACTTGTTTTTATATTTTTCCTACATGTTTATGTGTCTATAAATAATATATAGTATTGTTTTACAGATTTTTGAATAAATGGAATTATATCATATAGTAAAACTTATCAACTTTAATCTATGTACCTGCTTTATTAACTTAGACTTCTGTATAATAACCTAATATATGAATGTACTGTAATTTATCCATTCTCCTGCTTATGAACATTTAATAGACTGTTGCTGGGTTTTCACTATTATGACCAATTCCAGCAGTGAATGACTGAAAGAGTCCAGGAATCACGAAACCCAGCTTTTATACTGAGTTCTGTTATTTATCGTACATAATAAAAGCCTAATATGCTAAGTGTCCGGTTGTCCAGTCGGCCGTTCAACCAATCAAAACATAATATGCTAATGATATGCTAAGGCTGCTCAACTGCTCGCTAAGATGTGCACTGACCACCAGGGGGCAGACAGCCAACCAGTTGACTAGTTGCTATGATGTACACTGACCACCAGGGGACAGACGCTCCAACTGGTAGGTTAGCTTGCTGCTGGGGTCTGGTCAATCGGGACTGAGCGAGATGGGCCTGAAACACCCTAGAGCCCTCCCAAAGCCCCTCCCTGGCTGGCCAACCTCCAGCATCCCTCCTGGCCCCGATCATGCACTGGTGGGGCCCCTCAGCCTGTCCTGCACCCTCTTGCAATCCGGGACCCATAGGGGCATGTCTGAAAGCCAGTTTTGTTTTGGCCCAATCCTGCAGGTCAGACCGAGAGACCCCACTGGTGCATGAATTCATGCACTGGGCCTCTAGTCCTATCTAATAAAAGACTAATATGCAAATTGACCTTCATTCCAACACACAAGATGGCTGCCCCCATGTGGTCAAAGATGGGCAGCAGGGGAGGGCAGTTAGGAGGAACCAGGCCTGCAAGGGAGGGCAGTTGAGGGTGATCAAGCCTGCAGGGGAGGGCAGTTAGGGGTGACCAGGCTGGCAGAGGAGGAAGTTGGGGGTGATCAGGCCTGCAGGGAAGGACAGTTGGGGGGACCCAGGCCTGCAGGGGAGAACAGTTGGGGGGGACCAGGCCTGCTGGAGAGGGCAGTTGGGGGGACCAGACCTGCAGGGGAGGGCAGTTAGGGGCAATCAGGCTGGCAGGGGAGCAGTTAGGCATCAATCAAGCTGGCAGGGGAGTGGTTAGGGGGTGATCAGGCTGGCAGGCAGAAGTGGTTAGGGGCAATCAGGAAGGCAGGCAGGCGAGCAGTTGGGAGCCAGCAGTCCTGGATTGTGAGAGGGATGTCCCTCGAGGGATCCAGACTGGAGAGGGTGCAGGCTGGGCTGAGGGACACCCCCCCCATGCATGAATTTTGTGCACCAGGCCTCTAGTCTCTCTCTCTCTCTCTATATATATATATATATATATATGTGTGTGTGTGTGTGTGTGTGTGTGTGTGTGTATGTATATATATAAATAAAAAAAGCCTAAGCGACCAGATGATTGGCCCGTAGCTATGACGTGCACTGACCACCAGGGGGGCAGATGCTCAATGCAGGAGCTGCCCCCTGGTGGTCATTGTGCCCCCACAGCCGGAGTGCCACTCAACTGATGGATGGGCGCCAGATGCCAGGCTGGTGGGTGTAGCTGCAGCAGCGCCACCGAGTGGCGGCAGCGGCGGCAGGCTGCAGCAGGGCCAGGATCAGCGGAAATGGCGTCTTAGCCGCCTGTGGCTTTGTGCACTTCTACATCCCTCGGGGGGGGTGTTGGACTATCAGGGCTGCGGGGATTGGGCCGAAACCAGCAGTTCGACATCCCCTTATGGGTCCCGGATTGTGAGAGGACGCAGGCCAGGCTAAGGAACCCCACCTTGCACTGGGCCTCTAGTTAGTTAATAATGCCCTTAGGCAGGTTACTAAAATTCTATGCCTTCTTTTCTCTGGCCCTATGATAAAAATAAAATACATCATGCTATCATCTCTTCTTCACAGACTAGAACTTTTTTTTTAATCATCGCCTGAGAGTATTTTTTCATAGATTTTTAGAGAGAGGGAAAGACAGAAATGTCAGTGTGAGAGACACATCAATTGGTTGCCTCTTGCACAAGCCCTGACCAGGGCCTGGGCCCAGAAGGAGCCTGCAACCTAGGTATGTGCCCTTAACTGGAATCAAACCCAGGACCCTTTGGTCCACAGGACAGGCCAGCACTTTGAAATCATCACCAAAATAGTAGTTCTTTTTTTTTTTTTTTTTTTTAAGAGATTCTGTTATTTATTTTTTTTCTTAATATATTTTATTGATTTTCTACAGAGAGGAAGGGAGAGGGATAGATAGTTAGAAACATCGATAAGAGAGAAACATTGATCAGCTGCCTTCTGTACACCCCCTACTGGGGATGTGCCCGCAACCAAGGTACATGCCCTTGACCGGAATCGAACCTGGGACCTTTCAGTCTGCAGGCCGACGCTCTATCCACTGAGCCAAACCAGTTAGGGCAAAATAGTAGTTCTTAACCAGGGTTTTTTTTGTTTGTTTGTTTTCCATCCAGAGTAACCTGAAGTTTAGGTGTCCTAACCAGGAATCAAACCTGCAACCTTTTGGTATATAGGACCATGCTCCAACCAAGCCACCTGGCCAGGGCTTATCATGCACCTTTTATTTAAATTGTAGTCATTTTTTAAATGGATGGCAAAAACTTATTTTTATGTAAAAATTTATTCAGTTATATTGAAAACTATAACAGATTTGGGAGTGCCAAAACTGACCCAGACTTCTAATGTTGCATCTTCTCTCTTAGGAGTTTCTATATAAACCCAATGTGAAATCAGACTTCTATTATTACTCATCCATTATTTAATACTTTTTCTCCCTGAGTTACCATTTTAAAGCCATCCTAAATCTCATATATACATTCTCTGTAATAATCACTAAAAATACAGTGTAGAAAAATTTTATATAGCAAGTGAGAGTGTAAAATATTCTAGTTGATCGGTTTATGGTCTTAAGTTGGTTGTTCAGAACTTTACTCTTCATACAGTTCCCTTCTCATTCCACCTTCTTAATTCGCTATAAGTGAGTCTGTTCCCTAGAAATAGACTTTTCACCAGAGGATTTGCAGTCATAATACAGTGGATTTAAAATAGATGTGTGTATTTATATTTATATGTAAATACACACACGCACACACAAAAGGGGTAGGCAAAAGTAGGTTTACAGTTTAGAGTATCTGAAACAGTTTATTCTTGTATTATTTATTTTATATTTGCCTATATTTATATAAATATTTCCTTCTATATGTGAAATTGCCTCTTTCATAGATCAGAAATGATTAAATATTCTATTACTTTTATTTACATTAACTAATTCTTCTGAAACTTACTGGCATATGATGAGGTAGAGAGCTCCTGATTTTTTTTTAATTGTTAATTAATTATTTCAATACCATTATTTTGACTGAATCTTATTTTCATTACTGATTTAAAATACCTCCTTTATCATACACTATGGTATAGTGTAGGATCAGTGTCTGAATTTCAAATTCTGTTCCATTCTCTTTGGATTTGGCTCAGCACCATATGTTTATAACCTTGTAGCTTTACAAAATATTTAAGTTATTAATCTAAGACTGTTCTAGCAACTCTTATGTCTTTATCCTTGAGTATAAATTTATTAATTTAAGGACAGTGGACATAATTGCCCAGGATTTTTTAGTTTGCCTTTTAGGTCCCCTAGTGAAGTTTTATAGTTTTCTTCAGAATTTTATTCCTTCTTAAGTATTTCCTCAGGTATCTAATATTTTTGTTACTATTCTACTTAGGCTCTTTCTTAAAACTTCTTAGCCTATATATATGAAAGCTTTTGGTTTTTAAAGCATCTTTAAAATCTGGCTCTGTTCTTAGATTCCTTATTTTGGATGATTTTTCACTTGACTCGAGTTTTTTAAATAACCATAATCATATGCAAATAACTATTTTATTTTTAATAATTATAGCTGTTTTATTATATTTTATTGCTTATAATGCTTAATAATATCAGTATCCTGACCATCCAGTAAAAAGCAATAATACAGTAGAGTGTAACATAATTAATGCAGTAAATCTGGTAAAAATATTACTACAGTATTTCAGAGTCAAATAAAATTGCTTCCATAGAGGATCAGCAATTTAGAACTAACTGCTATTGTTCTGGTTTTTTAGTTCAATATGTACTGGCCAGTATAAAGCCACTAACATTAACCATTGAGCGTTTGAAATGTGACAAGTCCACATAGAGATGTGCTGTAATTATAAAATTAATGACTGATTTCAAAGTCTTAGCACAACTGAGAAGACTGATTTCATTAATAATTTAAAAAATATTACATATTGAAAAATAATAGGGATTTATTCAGTAAGATTAAATTACATCAAATTAATTTCACCTACTTTTACTTTTTAAAATGTGGCTATTAGAAAATATTAAACTACATTATATGATTAGATATATCTATTGGACAGAGCTGGTTTAGGTAATCACAAGCTGACTTACAGTTTACTATTCATATTTGTTTTTATTATGTTCCCTCAAGCTTTAAAAAGTAGGCACCAGATAATTTTTCAGTGTCTACATAGTTATCCAAGATTTCACAATGTTTCAAAGGAAAAGTTGAGAATCCAGCCAGAGAAAATACAATGAATAATTTCTTGATAATTTTTACTGCATTTAAGCTGCATACTTCTAAACATAAATTATTAAATATTCAATTTAATAGGTCAGTATGAATCTTCTCTGGTAACTTAACAGACTCTTTCTCCCTGGGTCCTTGCAAAGACATTAGATAGAATCCCAGTTTTGTTGGAGTCACCTGAAACATTCTTCAGATACCGATTCTGATCCCCAAATGACCTGTGATTGATTCTATGACCAATTTTTTCCCCCAGTTTTCTATATTTTTATGCTTTTTCATTTGTTTGTTGTATTTTTATTTTGTTTTGTTTTAAACTTGTTCTCATGCCAACTGTATTAGGAATATATGAGAATTATGTAAGTGAATGAAGGTTTAAACTCTGACTTACCTGAATGTGATTGTTCTTATCAATAATAGCTGACATTTATTGAGCATTTATTATAGGCAAAGCATAGTCCTAAGTATTTCATACATATTATCTTCTTTAACCACTTTTGCAGATGGGGAAATTGATGCTTATAAAGATTTAATAACTTGCCAATGTCATACACCAGTAGGCAAAATTTGGATTCAAACCTAGGTTTGACTCATCAGAACTTCCTCTCTTACTATTTGAGTTAATGTGTAGATGAAGTATTAGATTGCAGACACATAATAGGCAAGGCTTTCTAGTTACTGAATGTTCTGAAGGTATCTTTCTGGAGCTCAGCCAAACAAAAATTTATAGTGAGAAAATTATGAAGAGAAAGCAAAACTTGAAGAAATAGAGCTTTATCCTTTGTATTGAAGAAAGTCTCAGGATTTTTTTCTGCTGGAACACTCTAGAGTAAGAGGATATTTCAATTTGAAATGCTTTAGCAATTTCATATTTGGTTTTAAATCATTAAAAAATCCTTTCTTCCAGGACTAATAAATTAGGTGCCTCTTTAAACCTTGCCAGTTTTAATTACTGGATTCTGTTAAAATTAGTGTTTCTTTTATCACTGTGTGCATACTGTATTTTAACAATGTGCTACTTATTTAATAATGACTGTTTCCACTACTTTTTTAGGGTCCTGCTTGCTGTTCTGATCTTGCAGTTTCTTTTCACTATGTTGATCCTACAACCATGTATGAGTTAGAATACCTCGTTTATCATCTTCGTCCATATGGTTATTTATACAGATATCAACCTGCCTTACCTGAAAATATACAGAAGGAAATAAGTCAAGCATACAAAAATGAAGATCCAAAGTAAAATTTGGGAAACCTTGAAAGAAAAGCGTAAATGAACAGAGGTAAAATGTCCAACATTGCACTGAAGAAGAACTTCTGCTTTCTGATGTAGAACACTGGAAGCCCAGTGAAGAATTCTAAATGAACATTCCGTATTAGAAATCTTTCATATGAACGCCTATAAACTGAAGCTTTAATAAGCTGTGAAGTCTGTTAAAATGTGTTTTGATACAGTAATATATATATGAAAAACTTGTGTTTTTATAATGTTGGCAAGGCAGAGGGGCTAAAAAGATTTTGTTGCCTGTTTCTGACCACATGTATTATTTTCACTGGGAAGTTAAAACAGTTGCTAAAACTATACTGCACCATATTAGTAACACACACATGATGCTAAACAGATCTGCCTTAAAATTTTAGAAGGAAGTATTGTTGTTCAGTGTTGTTTATAAACTCAAGACATGAGTTTATATTCACAGTATGGTATAAACAAACCCCTTTTCCAACACATACCCGTGTGTAGTTTCGGCTAATCTAAATTTTGCTGTGACTATTTAAAATTGGCAATATTTCTCTCAGAAGAAGGTAGAATCAGAATGGCACTCATCCTAATGCGCATTAATAAAACCACATTTTGAAATGATCATGGGCCTTGACTATAATATATGCTGTATATACTTGGTTCCAATTAATAGTTAACCGTTTATAGGCATACCTCGTTTTATTGCTTTATGTGCTTCACAGATGTTGCGCCTTTTACAAGGCAAGACTCTCCTCAAGAAAAAAAAAAAGATAACGACTCGCTTTATTGCGACACTTGCTTTATTGTGGTGGTCTGGAACTGAAACCACAATATATCTAAGGTACTATGCTGAGTTGCTATTGTCTCTTCTAAATATGTTTAACCATTCTTGGATACCATTTTCAACTATTAATATTTACTCAACGCTTTAAAGCATTTGGTTAAATATTCTGTTCCCATATTTATCATTGTTAATTATGGGTAACTAATAAGTAGTAAATTTAATGCTTCTTGGGGAATGTTTTTTGATATCACTGTCACTCAGGAATTACTAAGCGACACTTTTAATTGATCATTTAAAACTCTTTCCAACTACATAATTATAGTTCTTTTCATTCTTATCCTGTTGAGAGATGAGAACTTGTTTTGTGCCTTTCATAACCTTCTTTAAAGCAGTTTTAAAATTCATTTTTAGGATCTAAGGTGGCTATTAATTACACCTGCAAAATAATTTGAATGCAAGATTTTGACCAGAGTTAATTAAAAACATTTGAAAATGCACAATGCTTAACAAGCTGAAGTATGTCAGGTATTAAAAGACAAAATATTTATTTTATGAATAATATCTAAATTTGATGCTGACTTATGTACAGGGTGGGGCAAAAGTAGGTTTACAGTTCATATAGAAAATAACAATAATTAATAAATAATACAAGAGTAAATGCTATTTTGTCCCATCCTCTATTTGGGGATGATTGTATTGCCAATGGATAGATAATTGCAGTTGAGGAGAATACCCATTCAAGACTGTCATCTAAAACACATTCATGAATATTTTGTTCTTATTTTAGTGACCCTCTATTTAAAGAGCTTCTGGAAGGAAAAAAAAATTTAATTTTTGTTATCTTTAGCACTATTACCTGAGTGTATCATAACAATATTTTACAGACTTTCTGTAAGATTATCATAAATGGTACAAGTGATTTATATTTCACTTATGTTTATCATGCTGATTTTACATGGCTGTCACACCATTGACTCCGTTGTTTAGCTAAATAGTTTATCTTTATTGTGCCAAAACATGTCAAGACCATGACCTCTTTAGATGGTATATTTGAGAGGATGTTCATCTTAGTGGCCAGTTATGGATACTTTGTCTATGTAGTGAAAACTCACACCAATTTTTATCTATTAAATTGTTTTTTATTGTTTTCATGATGGTCATCTGCCAAAATTTCAAGGCATTCATTCTTTTCTTGAACAGCTCTTCACTTTGGTGTGGATATGAATTTACCTGAGTCCATATTTGCCACTTTTCTGTACTAGAAGCATAAATAGTTTATTATAAACATCCAAAAACCTTAAAATTTACTCAAAGGAAATGAACATTGTGATAAATCCTAGGGTCCTGAGTTAGACTACCTGGGTTTAAATTCTTACTTCATCACTTACTAGTTTTGTAACCTTGAGCAATTTCCTTAATCTCTCTGTGCCTCAATTTCCTCATCTGTAAATTAGGGACAATAACACTACCTACCTCACTGGAATTTTATGAGGATTAAATGAGTGAATATATGTATGGCTTTTAGAATACTCTCTGGCCCAGAGTATGAAGCAATAAATAAAAGGTTTTAGTCTGTTAACTTGGAGTGTAAATATTTGTTTCAAATGAATGAAAAATCTGCTTTGATCAAATCATATATTGAAGGAAATATTTTATTCATTTCTTATAAGTAATAGCTAGTTTTTATCTGATGCATACTATATGCCAATTACTGTGCTTAGATACTCTTTGTACATTAGCATTAACCCTCACAAATTGGATGCTATTCCCATATTATGAATGAGAAAAGTGAGGCTCAGAGTTAAAGTACCTTTTCCACTGTCACAAAGCTAATAATAGCTGGGATTTCTACTCAGAGCCTATGTGTCCTTTGTACCGTGTCAGCCCAGAGGTTAGTCATTTAGCATTTTTTCCATTTTTACTTATTGACATGTGATACATTGGCCAATAATAGTAAGATGAACCAAATTGTCAAGATGCTTCTCAAATTGTGGTTTTTATACTCTTGCCTGGAAGCTTGTTAAAACACCGATTTCAAGACCATAAGCCCAGAAATTCTGAGTCTAGCGTGGGGCCCAGGACTATTGTTCATTCTTACTAGATGCCCTTAGGCTGTGGTTCTCAAAGTGTGGTCTAAATCTACAATGTATCAGTATCATTTGGGAAATTGTTGGAAATGCCATCTCCTGAACATACTAAGGATTAACTGCTGTGTAAGTAAAATATCTTTCAAAGATTTAGATAAGGCATTTTTAAAATAAGTGTAGTCCAATATTACACTATATTAAATGTAAAAGTCTTTAAAGCTGTTTTAAAGGGTCAGTGGATCGTTTATTTTGGCAAAATTCTTTAGCTTCTTCAGAGTGACTAACATCAGGGCCCACACAGTAAAATCTATAATTCTTTGAGTTTAGGAATTTCACATTAGTGCAGGAAGGGTTCATTAAGTAGTACTAATTCATTAAAAACATTCTAAATGAGTGTCATCCCAAATGCCCACAATTGTTAATAAAAAATGTTTAAATAGAGATAGCAAAATATGATTTTACAGTATGCATAATGATGTGTTTTTTTTGCTAATTTTTACACTATCAAAATTTCATTACTTTTAAGAATCAGTTGACTGTCCTACATGACTATATAAAGCAAAAAAATTAAATATTTGATAAAGTACATAAAACCAGATTTCATGATAATACTGACTTATATTTTAAATTAAGATCTCTGTTATTTGGATAAATGATTTTAATGTGGCCTCTCCATAACAGTATGCTTGTATTTTCAATTGGGAAGTTCATAGATGATGCAAAGCAGATTGTTTTCCCAGAGTTAAATTATTTGTTTTCAGATACCTTAAATTTCTGAGGAGTATTTGTTACTGTAAGAAGATTAGAAAATAAATCACTGACCAGTTTTGAATATTTTTTGAAATATGGTAATTGGATTTGGGCATTAAATTTGCTAACTGGTTATTTTCATAATTGTTTTTGAGTGTTAATTTTTCACTTCCTTGAGCCTATCAAATTACAGTGTCCCCAAAAAATGTATACATACTTTTTTGGAATTAGTAGTTATTTAAAGTGTGTATACATTTTTGGGGGACATCCTATGTATTACCAGCTTGAAGATTGAAAAATCCCTCACTTGATTGATTTGATAAAATCTGTCCTTTTATTCTCTATTTAAATTTTCAGTTTAGAGTATTATGTCTTTGACAGTTTCTGCTGCTTTGTATTGATTGCCCTTTCTTTTCTTTAAACTATTTTCCATTTTCTAACTACTCTTCCCCTGCCCAACTACCCTTAATACTGCCTTCACAAGGTTAATTGGCTGTTATTAGTGATTAGAATTTGTATTGCTTATTGATAATTTCATACCTATTAACTTTAAGTTTCCCTATGAATTTAGAATTAAAAAATCTGTCTAAGAATAATGTCTGCTGGCTCTCAGAATATTGCCCTACTTAAAAGTCTACAATTTTAAACTAATTCTAGATATATAACTATTAAATTAAGTAAAGTTATTTGTATTCCACCTCCCCCCTTTCTCAAAACAAAAAAACTCATTTGCCTGATTTCTCTACTTTATAGTAGGCCTGACAGAAACATACTTAATAAATCTGGGTGATAACCTGTGGTTTAATTTATGCTAAATGTAACTTTTCTTTAAAATCACTTGTTTATGTAAGTACTCACGTTGAAATAGAAATTTAATACAGATTAGAGTAAGAAATTTTACCAATTCTCTATAGAGAAACCAACCTAAAACTAGTGTCCTATTTCAACTTTTTTACCTCTCTAGTTTTCAGTTTATATCAGTTGAGTTTAAATAATTTTGCAGGGCCCTGCAAATTAATAATTCATATAAGTATATTATTAGAGGGAAACTAATCTTACTGCTAAGCAGTGTGCTATATTACACAGTGAATGTTTGTGTTTTGGAATTTTTAAACTATGTAAGGTAATAGTGTCATGAATGGTTTAACACTGTCTGGTGACTTGCTTATTTTAAGTGATCACCGGTAAGTCAGAGAAATGTATTTTTAAATATGTTTTTTAAAGTGCCTTTTGAACATTTTTAAATAATGGATTTAAACAATTGAGTAAAATAAATTGCCATGTTTAAAGCTGTTTTATCTGATTATTTTTAACTTATGTAAAAGTTGCGGGAGAAACACATCTTCTGGGTAATTTGGGAGTTATTTTATAGAAAATATTAATTTAAATTGTGATAGAGACACATTGATTGGTTGCCTCCTGCACGAGCCCTGATCTTAGCCAGGGATCAAACCCAGGACCCTGCGGTGTGAAGGCCAACTCTCTGACCACTGACCAGGGCTGAATGAGACATTTTAAACTGTATACGGCAAAAGGTTTATGAAGTTCTTTGCTCCTACTATGTAAAAACATGTTTCCACCTTTGCTTATTCTGCGTAGGTGAAGGCTCCTTGAAATGTGATCTATAGTCCAAAAACTGTGTTTTTAGGCACATTTCATCCAGAGCTCAGGTCTGTTGATTTAAATCAGTCTGGGACTTCTAAAATAAAAATAATTGGCGTACCTCTTCCTAAGCAAATGATTACAAATGTTCATAAGGCCGTTGAGTCTAGCCTATCTGCTTCCATTTTCAGTAACCTGCTACCTTATATGTTCCTTATTAGTGCATATGTGTACATATGTATATATACACATGTGTACACACTGTCATTTGGATTAAACAGCTTTAGAAAAGCTAAGGAGTTTCCAAATTAGTTATATTTAGTTGTATCACTAATTGATAAGTCATTAGAGAAGGGGTTTATTTAATCTAAACATGCAGATTTACCACCGATTTCAAGTTTTCCTAAGGTATAGTCCAGTGATGCAAGATTATTACTGAATTTATCTTCTTGTTAAACCTATTTTCTATCTCAAACATATTTTACATCAGATTTAATAACGCTGACAATATAGACTGTTAAAAATAGAAATTGCTTTAGTGTTTAAGACTGAATGAACATTTATCAACTACCGTTAAGTTCAGCAACATTGACATTCACCAAATAAATCTGTCACTATTGGTAACACACGGAAGGAAACTTCATTTTGCTGTGAGTTTGATTTGTTACTAACAACTGAATTTAGTATTGCTGCCTAGAATTTTACTGTAATTTGTGAAAAATTGACATAAGTGAAACCATTTTAAAATAGAGCTAGGGCAGCCATTCCAGAGGAACTGCTTTGTATGTCTTACTACTCAACATTTGGAATGTTTGAGCTGGGAAAAATAATCTTTGTACTGGGCCAAACCAGCATTGTATTTCAAACAACTGTTTGCAAAGTTAACAGGAAAGCAGACATCCTGATTATCCACTAAAAATTAAAGACCTATTTTTAGAATTAGCACCATATTATGTATATCTATAGAATAACTTACTTATTTGCACCTATAGAAAGAAATTCTTTCCTTCTACTCATGTAGTTATTTCCCTTTCCTTTCTCATAAAAACAAAACAAAAAACACCTTTGCCTTCACTCCTAATCAGAACACTACTTGTTTGGGTTTCTGCCTGTATCAGTGCTTCTTCCCAAACAGGTATTCTTTTTTATCTCAAGTTAACACTTGTTGCCTCTCTTTTTGACCTTTTATTTTTAATGAACAAATTCTTAAAATTATCTTTGTGTTGAATCATTTCTTCTGCCAAAAGAACCACCAATTGTTTGTGCTGGTGTTACTCGTGTTCTGTTATTGATGCTTGTTTTTACAGGACTGAAAATTTGTTTAGGGTATTTATACTCTCTTATATATTGCCTCTGCATAGTGCAGTTGAATACAGCTGCTTACTTTGCAATAATAAATACTCATTGTCTCTTTTTAGGCAGTTCCTTAGGATGTAAGCTACTTGGGTTCTTCATTGAGTGTCTAATGGAAGATTAACAGTATTTCCTGGTTTATAGAACTGTTTGATGATTTGCCATCATAGAACTACGTTGAGTTCAATATCTTAGTCTTAACAACTAATCAAGTTCTGACTTTTGTTAGCTTCAAGTCTTTCTTCATAGAACTTACTCTAAACTACATTGTCTTTGCTCCTTCTACACCTGTAACACTACAAACATACTCCTGGTAGCATTTCAGTTAAATTCACTTTCCATTAATTTTGCTGTTGTTGGATTGTAGAGGAATGGTGATAAAATCCAGAAAGTAGTATAAAAGAGAAGCAGTGATTCAGCTTTTTCTTTAGTTCTCTACAAGGCTGTCTTTCTGTATTTGTACTGTTCAGTGGTGTCTGTGTGTCAGAAATAGATAGGAGTAGAAAGCTATGGTTATTTTAATCGTTGGATTTATCTTTAATTAAAACAATTGCTTTTTCATACTAACTAGGTTTATATAGTAAGTAATTGTATTTGATGAGGTGACAGTAACTATGTGCTTAGAATAATTTGGCATAGATAGATTGTTTATAAAAATAAGTTTTACAAACCTACTTGCCTGGTTGAATTTCCCCTCACTTTTTACCTTTGAGTTTCTGACTCTTTCTGAATTCCCTATTGTATTCTTTCATCCCATGTATTTTCTTTTTTCCTTTCTTTCCTTCTCATTGGCAGTAATTCTTATTTAAGGTTTTTTATTGCCCCACTTTCCATCAGATGTTTTGAAGACTTTAAAGAATTACATATCTTCTGAGAATTTTAATTCCTCTCACCAGCTGAACAAACTTTCTTGGAATTAACTGAAAGGAGAAGGAAGAGACAGGACTTCAAGAATGCATGCCAGCATAATCCTAGAATTTCCTCTTCCCTTTGGAAATGTTCTTTCTAGAACCTTACCCAACAGAAATATGGGTACATTTTTAAATACTTGAAAACCAGTAGGAATCTGCCTTGACCCTAAATTGATGTCACCTTGTTTGGCAAAAATGGTGAGTGAGGTTTTGAATGGCACTCCTTGTGGCTGAGGATAGCTCTTAGGAACAGAATCACAGCTATTTCTCTACTTTGTGAAAAGTGGGGCAGAGGATTCTCCTGTGCTTTGCTGTTGCCTCCTGGTACAAAATTGTGCACTGGGCACTGCCATCTTCTGCTGTGACGTGTATGTAGCTTTGGAGGAGGGACTTGTCTTCTCTTATTACCACAGCATAACAGAGACCAGACATCATGAGTGTTCCAGAATAACAGAAGGAAAGTTCCATAGAATAATTAATGAGAGGTGCCCAGACCCAGTGGGATTCTCTTGCCTCTCACCAAGCTGTTTTTTTCTTTAGCACCTATTTCCAAGGCACCAGAAGTAGCTGACCTACCCCCCACTAGAAGCATTCTGATTACCACCACATGTTTAGAGTCTGAGCTAAATTGACATCTACCCTAAGAAAAATGAAGATTTCCCTTCACCCAGTCTGAAGCTGTTGCTCCTCACTTCCTGCTGGAAAACTGACCCTTCCCCTGGGACACTGACAGTGAAAATATTTACTCTCTTCAGAGAAGTGTGGTATGGATTTGTGACCCCAATAAGAAAATCGCCCAAAAGTCTGACATCAATATGTTTCAGGAAGTCTGAATTGTTTGTGCTTAAGTAAATCACACACAGAGCAGCAACAGCCAAACGCAGGTGAGGCTGCACCAGACTCACTGCTGTGCCTGTTCCATCTCATTGCATTAGGGTTTCAGACATAGCAGAGGCTCCAGTTTCAGCCATGGTCACCTCGCTATAACACTAATCAGCTTTGAAACTTAACAGAATGATACTTTATGATTTCATTTTTTATTATGTTCTTTTTTAAAAATTAGCTACTTTCAAATCAGGTCCACCGTCTTTAAAATAAAATTTTGAAAGTGGGAGCAGAAAAAAGAGTTGGGAAATAAATGAATGACCTCTCTTTTCTTAGTGATCCTAAATTAGACATGTGACCAGCTATTTCTGAGATCCTTCAGTATTCATGGTGGTTGGTATTTTTCCATCTGAAAGTCTCCTGATCTTGACCAGGTTAGACCTTCATTTCATGTTTTATTGTCCTCAGACCCTCTTAGACTACTAAATCCTCAAGTTTACCAAATGGAAGACTGGTATTCAGAAGTCCAGTGACTCGGTGAGGATAAGTGAAGCAGAACTGAGTGCTGAAATTTAACCTGAATCTGAAGTTTCAAAACATGGCCATATCCAGTGTTCTTTATTATACACTGTTGACTTAGAGGGTGGACAGGGATGAAAAACAGCTGTGTGCTCAAATTTTAAGATCACAAATGACCTCATTTAGGGCAATTGATGACCTCATAATGTAAATTAATGCCTTAAAATTTTTGCTACATATTAAGCAATAGAAATTTTTGGCCTCTTACTAATTCAGTAGTCTTTACCAATTCTAAAGTTACAGAATATTTTCTAAATTTGCTCTTTGATAACTAGATCACTGCATAGAATTATTTGAAACTTACTTGTCAGGATGTCTTAAAGAATTTTCTTTTTTCCTCTTTACATCTAATTATACATAAATAGATGAGTAATTACTCAAACTTTCTGTTGTTACTGAAACTGAAATAAGTAGAGCAAGAGAAATGGATGCTGTGAAGATGGGAAGCAGTGACTTTACCCAAAAGCACAGTTAATAGTATCAGTGGGGTTAATTATTCTTTTAAATTACATTAAAGAATGTAGATTCGTTTCCTTTGAACTGGTACCATTATTCTCCAGACTCCACCTTATGTGACAGGATGGTAGTGGTTTCCTCTCTAAAATATTGTACTTCTCACACCTAAGATTTAAAAATTAACCTCACCCTATGGCATATCATGCTAAAATTTGGAGTTGTCACGGTTATTTCCTCTTTCACCTCCCCTACAATTATTCCTCCCAAGATTCAACCCCAGCTATTCTGTATACACAAGGTCAGCAAATATTTAATTTATTTTGTTAGTTTTTATATAAGTCAAAATCACACCTAGGAGGCTGGGGTGTGGTAACATAGACATCAAATCTCCTAATACCCTGATTCTCAACCAGTCAGTCTACACCCTCTTTCATATGAGAAAGAATGGCAGGAAGTCTGACAAGTAACAATCTGGCTTCTAGAGCCAAGGACAATGTAGTTTAATTAAATCTTAACTGTTCCTGACATTTCAGAACTGTCTTTTAGGAACAGTAGCCCTCTTCCATGAACAAAGCAGGGAACAAAACTCATTCCTCAGGGGCCTCACTCTTTATTTAGTTCAGTGGTTTGGATGGAGAAGGGAGATATAGAGACAACACAAATACAGGGACTCCATTTTCCACCTCATGTACTGCACACAGGAAAAGGTCAGTTCACTTTTTTTTCTGCTCTAGTATTCTAGTGTTGAGTCAAGGTGACTAGACAGTAACTTCACTATCATATTGTGATCTTCACAATTTCCATCCCATTGGATGATATTTATCTGTACCTTTGAGCTCTCTGCTAAACATGTGAGATGGGAGAAATATTACTATTAGAGAAGTGGAAACAGGTGAGACCCCTGCTCCATCACCAGCAGTAAGGATTTAGGTGCAGTCTTCCATTTTTTAATACTCAGAATAAACATGATATCTTTTAGTAACAAGAAGTGTTTTACACTTCTATCAATCATTGTGAAGGGAGGGCCAGATGGAGGTTGGGGATGAGCAGCTAGGAAAAGCACAGGCAGAAGAAACTGCCTTGAGATGAGAAGCAACTTCCAAGTGTCCTGCAGTTCAGGCCTACAGTTTGTTTCTTCAGTCTTTCTCATTAACCCTTCCCTCACTTTCCTTCCGCACTTTAAAAAAAATCTTTATTGTTGAAAGTATTACAGATGTCCCCCTTTCCCCCCTCCTTCTCTTTAAAGTCCAATTCTTGTATTCATGTGAAGGACTATTTTTTGTCCCCAGGTGTTTTGCTGGTCCTGGGGTTGCAGAGAGGAACTCAGTGTCTAGAGAAGGCTACTATAACTTAACTGGAACAGAGCCAGTGGTAGTCTTCAAATATGTCAAAATAAAATGAGCAGTGAGGGCAAGGACTTAAAAGTCAAAAGTGAGTCAAACACTACAGATGCCTATTTGCCTGAGATAAAGCCCTGCCAGGAGAACTATTCAGGGCAAATGAGGTTGCTTTTTAAAGGCTAAGGTTTTTATGAGATTAGAGTTGAGGGAGGTCAACCAGTAACTTCTGTAATGAAACGTTTTGTTGGTAGTGTGTGTCTACTAGTAAGCCATTGATTGAGTTCTTGGTTTCATTTGTCAAATATTTCAATTCTAGAATTTCCGTTTCGTATTGTTTTTAAATTCACAGGACTCTTCCAATGTTCTCAATCTAATTTTTTTTATGTCTTTAAACATATTAAGCACAGACATTATAAAATCCATGTCTGCTGCCTGGCCAGCATGGCTCAGTGGTTGAGCATTGACCTATGAACCAGGTCACAGTTCAGTTCCCAGTCAGGGCACATGCCCAGGTTACAGGCTCAATCCCCAGTGTGGGGCATGCAGGAGGCAGCCGATCTATGATTCTCTCTCATCATTTATATTTCTATCTCTCCCTCTCCCTTCCTCTCTGAAATCAATAAAAACGTATTTTTAAAAAATAAATAAAATCTATGTCTGCTATTCCCATTATCTGGACCCTACCCCATGGATCTATTTCTATTGCCTATTTTTTTTTGGTATTCAGTTACATTTTCTTGTCTTGTTATTTTTGAGTATCACATTTCTCAGTATTCTTTAGAATAGGACAAATGAATTTGTCTCTCCTAATGAAAACCATAAAGTTTATGCTACCCAAAATCTTGAATGGCAGTGAAGATCCCAACCCAAGAACCCCACTCTCCTTCTGCTGACTGACCTAGTGAAGTGAAGACGTTACACAGGGAGCTCAGCAAAGGGTTGACCTCAGAGAACCAAATGAGGGAGGAGCCCACTCTGATTCCTATGGTGTGTATAATACTTAATTGTACTGATTAGTGTTCAATCTACTAAAGTCCCGTTCATCAAGGATGAGCAGACCCATGTGTTCTTCGGAGGGAGGATAAGCTTGAATTGAATGCCTTTGCAGTCACTTCAATGGGGGCTCCATAAACTCAAATTTAGAGAACAAGGATTGAGGCAGTATCTTGCATTCCTTCAATGTTTTTGAGTCTCAGAAGCCAGCTACATACTGTATATTAGCTTGACCTAAATTCATTAAAAGCTACATTTGAGAGAAACTTTCTGGTCTTCATCTAGATAGTAAAGGCTAAGGGTTGGACCTTGTGCACTTCTGAATAGGTACTACTTTAGTCTCTCAAGGAGTTTCTAAAGTTGAACATATTCTGCAAGTTCTCAAGTTGAAAGTCAAGTCTTAAAATATAGCATAGACTCCAGGCCTGGGCTTTTGTTGCTGGAGTTAGAACCTTAATGTTGTACAACCAAGAATTCCTTGAAACAGTGAATGGACTGGGTCATACTCACACCAACAAATTAATAGTAGTGTTATAGATTGCATTCAGAGACTAAGCACAGACATCGTGAATATTATTAATTTGATTTTGTCTTTTAAAGCCACATGCCTGTCTCTTAAAGTTCAATAGCAGAGTACATTGGAATTATTCCTATTCACCAGCTCACCCATCTACCACATTAGTATTGATCTTAGAATGGGGAAATAAATAGGATAAAACAAAATTATATTGGAATTTTATGAGCATTATAATAAATGACTTCCAAGAGACAATCTTACATGAAAAGATGTAAGAATAAAAATAGAATTGAGGAAAGTTTGAATTACATATTTAGTTGAAAATTAGAAAGATGACAATTTAGATTTACAAGAACAAGAATTCTATCTCATTCCTCTTTACGTCTCCCAGAGAGTTGGTCATCCATAAATATTTGTTCAAGTGAAAGGATCTCAGACAACTTCATTAGTTAAACCTTGTATTGTAACATACCTGTGTGCTTTGATCACAATCTATGGGGTTTGGGCTAGATTTATCTTTGAAGACTCCTTTGGCCCTAAAGCTAGTCATCATATTATGCCAGTTTTTCTTACATTTTGGTGTGCCCAGGAATCACCTGGTGTGTTAGTTATTGTGCAGAATCCTAGACTAAGTAGGTCTGGGGTGGGGCCAGGAATCTGAATTTTTAAAATCATTTTAGATGATTCTAACACAGGTAATATGGAACCTCACTTCAGAAGCATTGCACTATGCTGTATACTCTTGCTTCAAGTGTTTGCTTAAAATGTAGCAATGTATATTATATAGTACTTATCACTCTAAAGAAGGTAATTTTTTAACCCAAGATGATTTCCTCTAAAAATGTGTATTTTACATTTTTAAAAACCTTTTGAAGCCAAACTTTTACCCAAGATGAATATCACAGGAAGCCAGGCTCTTTCACACACCTCTCGCCCACATCTGGCCTTCTTGGTTTCCCACCACATTTCAGAGTACCTTGTGCCCTAACTGTTTAGATTGGCTTAAGAAGTGTTCTTTTCAAATTATCCCAATTTCCACAAAAACAAGGATATCAAAAGACCTAGAAAATGTCTACAGAACTGTCAACTTTGAGGCATGAAATAGGTATTTACATCAAAGATGGTGGAGTTTTTTTTTTTTTTTGGAGCTCGTTTTTTTTTTCAGTGCTCACCTGAGGGTATTTTTTCCATTGATCCTTAAAGAGAGAGTGGAAGGGAGGAAGGAAGGGAGACAGAGAAACATTGATGTAAGAGAGATACATTGGTTGCCTCCCAAACTTGCCTCTGACCGGGGCCAGGATCGAACCTGCAACCGAGGTACATACCCTTGACTAGGAGTTGAAACCTTGACTTTTGGTTCCGGGTCCAACAATCTAATCACTAAGCCAAAAAGCATCCTTAAATGTTAACTTGAACTTTGAAAGGCTTTATTCTTTTGTAAATGCCTTATCTAGGATAGCTAACTGTGGTTGACAGTCTACCCTCTTGTCTCAGCTGTGCCCAAATCATGATAAGTCTAGTGCATCGTTGAAGGAAATGAATTTGATCGCTTAATGCCTCTCTGAATGTTTCTGATGTAGATCCATTGTTGCCTTTTGTAACTCCTTTTGGACGAGGAAATTGAGACTTTTAAAAAGAAAAATTGAACATCATGATGGGAAGTTTAAAAACGAATAAATTTATTTTCCAGTCCTATTTTAGACTGCCAGATGATTTTCCCATTCTTATTTTCACAAATTAAACACAAGAACACACATGTGTGCCTGTACATATGTGCACGCACACACCACTTTGGAGGCCTCTGGTGAACAATCTGTCCTCAGGGCTGATGGGATTTGTTAGAATCTGTTGCCAGCTAGAGATGAACATGCAGGAAGGTGTTTGGGATTCACACCTATAGGGAAGTAGGAGAAACAGGTTTGTGCAGAAGGAGGTGTTGAACCTGTAAAGCTATTTTAACAAAGACTTAAGCCAATCCCTCAGGGGAAACTCTGGAACTGGAATGACCTTTCTTTCAGTCTTGTCCTACTTAGGGCAAGGCTGCCTGGCAGTTATTCAGCCATATCTACCCATCCCTGGGTGAGGACCGCCCAGGGAGTGGGCATGATCTTGGGCAAGGCAGCTCTCTTTAGCTAAGGGTAATCCCCTGAGACAAACTCAGCCAAGAGCCAACAGCTGCCAACACTCCCAGCAGCTGGGGAATAGGTGTTTCAAACTTCAAGAGGGGACTGGACCACAGTGTCCAGTATAGAATCACTGTAGATGAGTGGCCATGAAAATCCATGACTTCTTTCTTTAGACCTTTATTGCTTTGTTATGATTTTTCAAGATTAGCCAGACTTCCCCACTTTCAATACAAAGATTGAAAATCAGGCTAAAGACATACTTGTCTGAAAACTTCTAAAAAAAAAGTAATTTTCTGAACCAATTTGGTGTGTGTGTGTGTGTGTGTGTGTGTGTGTGTGTGAGAGAGAGAGAGAGAGAGAGAGAGAGAGAGAGAGAGAGAGAGAGAGGGAGAGAGGGAGGGAGAGTGAGGGAGGGAGAGAGGGAGAGAGGGAGAGAGGGAGAGGGAGGTTTAACCATTTATTTGCCAGTGGACACTTAGGTTGTTTCTATGTCTTGGCTATTGTGAATAATGCTGCAATGAACACAGGTGAGCAGATATCTCTTCCAGATAGTGATTCCAATTCCTTCCAATAGATACCCAGGTGTGAGATTCCTAGATCATATGGTAATTCAGTTTTTAATTTTTTGAGGAACTGCCATACTGTTTTCCATAATGGCTGTACTATTTATATTCCCAGCAACAGTGTATAATAGTTTCCTTTTCTACACATCCTCGCCAACATTTGTTAGCTCTTTTTGAGAATAGCCTTCCTAACAGGTGTGAGGTGGATCTCGTGGTTTTGATTTGCATTCACGTGATGATTAGTGATGTTTTATCTTTTCATGTACCTGTTGCCTATTTGTATGTCTTCTTTAGAAATACGTCTATTCAGGTCCTTTGCTCATTTTTAATTAAATTATTTTATATTGAATTGTAAATCCAATTTTATAGAGAAAATAGAATGGTGATAGGATCCAGGGGGAGGGGAAAGTGGGGTGATGTAGATCAAAGGGTGTTTTGTATCTTATTCACTATCCCTTAGAGTTGGCTCTAATATTTCCCACTTGGAAATGATTCCATGCATAGAAAACTGTATGTGAATTCCCTTTGGTTCTCTGTCCTATCCATCACCTAAGTTGCAATGCTTTGAATATAGTAGAAAGTGTTCATCCAATGTCAAATGCAAGGTCCCAAAAGACCCAGAAGACAGACAGCTTCTTGGGAACTGCTATCTGTGAGGCACATGGAAAATATCATTAGCTCCTTATTCCAGAGAGAGCCCAAAACACAGAAAAGCAGAGTCCTGTTCTAAAGGTCACAGAGCTAAGCCATTGCAGAGCCCGCTCTCTGTGTTTATGAGCTCTTTCTCCCAGGTTCATGCCTCACAATGCCCAACTCCACCTTCTTTAAAGCCAATACCAAACATACCTTCCCTATAAAGGTCACATGGAACAGGAAGGTAACTATTTACCCTCAGCAAATAACATGCTGCCATTTCAAAGGAAAAAAAGGTACATTGTAAGTTTCTCGAGTGTAATTGGCACTTAATGTCCTTGAGAAAGAGATGCATACCTCTGGTATTGTACATTATATGCAGCAGAATGTCTAGGTTATGGAAATTTAGTCTGCATTCACCATGTGAATGCATCAAAGCACAAGTTTTTAGACCCTTTCCTTCCACCTCACCCTCTTCGTATCCCCATTCAGTGATTTGCAGCAAGAATAAGTTTCTCTCTAAATGTACAAAGAAATGTCTGGCCATTTCCTGTCCAGTCCTGGGCACATCAGGGATTCTGGTCCACAATAGCTAACTACCAAGATAAAGACTTGCAGAAATTTCCTTTCAATGAGAAAACATTTAGGGAAAGCAAAAGTTAATAATATACTCTATGTATGTTTCAGTGCCTAGTTCTAGATGCCTGGAACATCCCAGGTATTTATTTATTTAGTAATTATTCTACAAGTAGCTTTAATTATCCCTATGTACTAATGAGGCCAAGCTCAAGGAATTTCCTTGTGTGTGAATACCAGTTCTGCCTCTTACCAGCTAGGAAATCTTAAGTTTATGAATTTTTTTATTTTTTTAAAATAAATCTTTATTGTTCAGATTATTACAATTGTTTCTCCTTTTTCCCCCCATAGGTCTCCTCCACCCGGTTCCCACCCCACCCTCTGCCCTTACCTCCCCCCCCACTCTGTCCTCATCCATAGGTGTATGATTTTTGTCCAGTCTCTTCCTGCACACCCACACCCCTTTCCCCCTGAGAATTATCAATCCACTCCCATTCTATGCCCCTGATTCTATTGTATTCACCAGTTTATTCTGTTCCTCAGATTTTTAATTCACTTGATTTTTAGATTCACTTGTTGATAGATATGTATTTGTTGTTCATAATTTTTATCTTTACTTTTTTCTTCTTCTTCCTCTTCTTAATGAATACCTTTCAGCATTTCATATAATACTGGTTTGGTGGTGATGAACTCCTTTAGCTTTTTCTTATCTATGAAGCTCTTTATCTGACCTTCAATTCTGAATGATAGCTTTGCTGGGTATAGTAATCTTGGTTGTAGGTTCTTGCTATTCATCACTTTGAATATTTCTTGCCACTCCCGTCTGGCCTGCATAGTTTCTGTTGAGAAATCAGCTGACAATCTTATGGGTGCTCCCTTGTAGGTAATTAACTGTTTTTCTCTTGCTGCTTTTAATATTCTCTCTTTGTCTTTTGCCCTTGGCATTTTAATTATGATGTGTCTTGGTGTGGTCCTCTTTGGATTCCTTTTGTTTGGGGTTCTGTGCACTTCCTGGACTTGTAAGTCTATTTCTTTCACCAGGTGGGGGAAGTTTTCAGTCATTATTTCTTCAAATAAGTTTTCAGTATCTTGCTCTCTCCCTTCTTCTGGCACCCCATAATTTGGATGTTGGTACGCTTGAGGTTGTCCCAGAGGCTCCTTACACTATCTCCATATTTTTGGATTCTTTTTTCTTTTTGCTTTTCTGGTTGGGTGTTTTTTTGCTTCTTTGTATTTCAAACCTTTGACTTGATTCTTGAGATCCTCTAGTCTGCTGTTGGATCTCTGTATATTATTCTTTATTTCAGTCAGTGTATGCTTAATTTCTAGTTGATCCTTTTTCATATCCTCGAGGGTCTCACTAAATATATCAGCGGTTTCTAGAAAATTCTTGAAAAACCTTATAACCATGGTTTTGAACTCTATATCCAGTGGAGGAAAGTTTGCTTTCCTCCATTTCTTTCATTTGTGACCTGTTTCTTTGTCTCTGCATTTTGGCTGCTTCCCTGTGTTGATAGAGTGGCTTTGTGTGCTAGGTGTCCTATAGGGCCTAGTGGCTCAGCCTCCCAGTTACCTGAGGTGGACACTCTTGGTGCACCCCTTTGTGGACTGTGTGTACAGCTTTGTTGTAGTTAAATCTTGATTGTTGTTGGTGTCACTGGGAGGAATTGACCTCCAGGCCAATTGTCTATGAGGACCCACTGTGTCTATAATGGAAGAACTGCTGTGCTGGAAATACGCTTATGGGGCAGGACTTGTTTCAGTGGGGATTTGGTGCTCACTGAGTCTGCCTCTTGAATGTGTCACTTATGGATGTGAGGAGTTGAAATCTGGTATTGTCTCACACTGGATACACTAGCTTCTGGATCTCCAATGGGGTGTAGGTCAACTACTGTCTGAGGCCACCCAGCAGGAGCTACAGTGATAACTACTGTTTTCTCCTCTTTGCTTGGGTTTTGGAGGTTTTAGAGCTGTCTGACCAGAGCTGCAGTTTGTTAGGTTAAGCTGCAATAGGGCAGGCCATTTATTTGCAAAAGCCGCTGTGTGGAGCTTGGGTGGATTTGTAGATTGTGCGGGGGCAGGATCTCAGGGAGTCACTAGGCTAGGGTGTGGCAAACAGCGATGGCTGCCAGTTTCCAAGTCCCCGCATCTCTCACCCCAGAACAGTAAACAATGATTGCTGGGCGCACCTCTGCAAGAAAGTCACCCTCCCTTTCTGACCCGATGACAGACAGTCCAGCTTCTCCCCATAGGAGTTTGGGTCCCCAGTGTCTCCCCAGAAACTGGAGTTCGGAGTAATTGGGAGCTTGTCTCCCTTCGGGTTGAAAAAAGCAGTGCACCCAGTTGCCCACCACCAGCCCGATTTGCGTGCCTCCATACCTCAGCTTTTCAGTGCTTGTGCATGTCTCAATGTTCTTTTTTCTTTCCTTCTAGTTGTAGAACTTCCACTCAGCCAGCTTTCCCATGGTTCTGGGTGATAGACGTTTTGTCTTTTAGTTGTAGTTTTGAAATTGTTTTGCAAAGCAGCAGTTTAGGTGTTTACCTATGCCGCCATCTTGGTTTCTCCCAAGTTTATGAAATTTTGTACTTCACTTTTCATCTATAAAATAGAGAAAATCAACGTCATGAGCATGTATGTAAGTTCTTTAGCATAGTCTCTTGGACATGTAAGTACATAGTAATTTTTTTTACTAATATAAAGTAGTATACTTGAACCATTTCATCAGATCAGATCTGTGCTGGAAAACAGCAATTTAGGACCTCTGTTCTAGTTTCTTATATTCTTCTCAAGATTTAACTCAAAGCTAAGGCATCTCTACCTTCACCCTACATAACCTGAGTTTTATTTCCTAGGAGGGAAGATGGGGCCTAAGAATCTCATTTGCCAATATAAGTGATTATAAGTCATTAACATTTTGCTCAGTCTCCATGAATCATGAGAAGTTACAAAGACATCTACTTATATTACCAAAAAGAGAAAGGAAGGAAGGGAGGGAGGAAGGAGGAAGAGAGACAGGAAGAGAAGGAAGGAAGGAAGGAAGGAAAGAAGGAAAAGAAAGAGAAAGAAAGAGAAGAAAAGGACAAAAAAAAAAAAGGAAAAGAGAAAAGAAGACAAAGGCCCTCCATTTCCATTTCTTATGTGTGGTTCCCTGATTCTATGATTGTATGAGGCTCACATCCCCCCATGCTCTCCATAGTCTCATGGAATATCAGTTAAAAGAGTTTCAAGCTTTCTGTGGTTCACTACATTTTTTTTCTCTCTCAATAAACTCTTTTAACATGTGGCCGCCTAGGTAGAGGAGAAAACTTGTCTAGGTAGGGTCTAGATGTTTTCAAATCCAGATTAAGAAGGAGGTCTACTGGGCATCTATCTGACAGAGTCACCTATAAGGGGCACAAAAACATTTCTGAAGACATAATAAAATTAAGAAAACTGTTTACCAGAATTCAGCTCAAGGAGAGTACTCTATGTACAAGGAACACTTTGCAGAAGATGAGAGCCAAGGCCTCCAGAAGCATTCTGAAGTAACATCAAATGTTTGGTGAAATACCGAGTATTGGTTCAATCAGCTGAATGCTTACTGTTTTGCTCTTGGGACATGAAGGATTGAGACTTGAGCTGGGTACTGCTACCAGCATCCCACTCTTTCTTAAACAGTCACATCCTCAGGTCCCAAACTGTCCAACTGGGGTGCGTTAGCTTCCTCTTGGGAGCAAAGTTGTTTGGACTTCTCCCAGACAGCCCCAGCTGCTGTAGGTGACAGAGGGGTTCTTACATGCTGACTTTACACTTCTATTTCTGTATGTATCTGGGTGAGTCTGGCTGCCCATTTCAGCATCTCAGCCACCCATCTCTTCCTCCCTACAGCATGTGCTCACAGCAGATTCATTACTCGATGTGTATACTCTCTTTTCATAGTTTCATCAGTAAATCAGCAAAATATTACAACGAGTTTACAAATGCTGCAAAGGCAGCCTTGGCTGGGTAGTTCAGTTGGTTAGAGAGTCATTCTGATATACCAAAGTTGTGGGTTTGACCCCCGGTAAGGCACATATGAGAATCAACCAATGGATTAATAAATAAATGAAACAATAAATCTCAATCTCTCTCTCTCTCTCTCCCTCCCTTTCTCCCTCCTTCCCCCCCCCCAAAATCAATAATTTCTTAAGTTAAAAAAATTAAGCTATAAAGGCAAATATTTTCCAATCTCCACACTGCCTTGCTCCTGCCAGTCTGAGACTCTCCACTTAGACCTTCATGATTTTGACTAAGACTCTGCCTCTTTGACACAATAATGTATCTTGGAGTCACCTGAGCTCATGCCCTTTAATCAATAACCAAAGACATACCTGAGTGCTGCCTCCCTTGTCAGCAAGCTCACAATAATATTATAGGTGTATAATTTTATAGATTAAAAAATATCCGAGTCATGTCTGATATTTAATGAGAGACATAGAAGAGGATAAACATGAAATTGTTTCTGGGTATGTTTTAGCTAACAAAAGGATTTTAAATCAGGAGCAGCTTTTGTTAAGGGTACTCGGAAAAAAGGGGTGGAAGGAACAAAGTAATTGGCATAGACAAAAGAAGGCAGAGAGAGTTGGCAGGAAAGGAAGAGAAATTTTTGAAGCAGGTTACTGGAAAGCTAAGAGAAGAATATTGAAAGGGCCTAAGAACTGAAGCCTGAGGGATTATATGACTAGAGAAACGGAAGAGCTGAGACAATGGGAAGTAAGCAATGGAAGTCAACCATCCCAGAGTTACACATGCAGAATGATATTTGTAGCAAATATAGGTAGCTATCTACTGGATTCCATTATCTCCTTCTGACTAACAAAATGCTCATTTGTTTAGGGCAGAAATATCATCAGTTAAAAATTACATTCTTTTCAGCTGAGGGTGTGATGGGACACCAATGATGTAGGTGAATATCCTACAGGCTTTCCTTCCCCAATGAATGGCCTCCTGGAGAAATGCATCTTGCTCTTTCTCATCTTGCAACCATGAGGAAGAAAATCTCATGAGTAAGGATAGAAGGAGCTGACAGATGGAAGGTCTAAGGTTCCTGATGAAAGCTTTGAGCAACTGCCTTTTTTCTTTTGTTTCATTTGTGAGTTTTTTTGGGAAACATTTCTAACAGATAGAGTGTAGGTATATTAATAAGAAACCCACCCGCAAGAAAAAAAAGATACTCCTTTTGAAGATATGTATAACAAAATAAAACTAATTAGACACCTCTAATGCTGAAATGGTGAGAGAGGAATAGTCAGTTAAAATTCCAGTGAACAAAGAATAATAAAAGGAAATTAATTTGTACATTACTCATATTATTTATGTAAAACAAGTAAAATAATTTGAACATTATTTCTATTTCAAGTTCTGCCTTTGTTGGTATATTTTAGTAACCCTAAGAATATAGGTGCTTCCTAAGTGTATGTGCAACCTGAGTCTGCCAAGGTTTCCTGTTTTTTCTGTATAAAGTTGTAAGCTCTTCCACCACAAATAGTGCTTCCTTGCATAGTTTTGAGGAACCTAAGTCCGCATGGGAAAGAATTGCTGTTTTAATCCTTTAGGACTTTGAGCCCAGGGATTTAAGCATCCCAGCAATCATAGTCTTATAGGCGCTGGTTCCATTCTTGCAGCTGTTGGAGTTTGGGTGTGACCTCTCAGAAATGAAGTTATTAGCTGGATAAGAACCAAACACCTCCAATGTTGCTATTCACCCTGAGGGTTCCTTGAACTCTTTGTTGTCCAGACAAATGCTAATGATATACATACACCCAAGATGAGTTGTGGAGAATTAATTACAGACTCCTGAGAATCTAAGAATGGGATGGCAGCCCAGTAGTTCTGATCCCTGAATCATACTGTTTCATAGAGTCAGCCTATCGTAGGTAAACTTAGTATTCATTTTTAATAATGCAACAAGTAGGAATGTAGGACACATTTCCAGGTGACTTCCTTTAGGAAGTTTGAATATATATCTGTTAACACTAATATGTAGTGAAAAGAATATACCTCTAAAATTTGAATAACAAATTGAAAAAGTGATGTTTCTATTCTTTGAAAAAGAAAAGCAGCCCAGCCGATGGCTCAGTGTTTAAGCATTGACCTATGAACCAGGGGGTCACAGTTTGTTTCCCGGTCAGAGCACATGCCCGGGTTGTGGGCTCAATCCCCAGTGTGGGGCCTGGAGGAGGCAGCCAATCAATGACTCTCTCTCATTGACTTTTCTCTCTCTCTCTCCCTCTCCCTTCCTCTCTGAAATAAATAAAAATATGTTTTAAAATATTTAGAAAAGAAACAATATCAATATTAAGATAAAAAAGAAAAGCAAATGTACTTAATGTATATACATAATGTGTAAGTGGGTAAAATAAATTTAGCAGTTCTGTTTAAATTACTTTAGGATTTTCTTACTGTCTTATTCAGAAATGTATTAGATCAACTTAAGTACTATTTATTACGTGAGAAGTACTAACACCCTTGTTACCCAGTTTGGAAGAAAGAACATGGACCAGGTGTCAGTTACTCCTTAAATAAAATAAGTCATTTTCTTCAATATTAAGAGTTAAAATTTAAGAAAGAAAATGGGCCATATGGGGATATGATGTGTTCCAAATGGCAGGGTAGTTCCAAGGAGACCTTTAGGGTTTTTTATTCCAATACTTCATTATGCAGAAAGTGTGTTTGATCAGGCGAGACCTTCAAATGTGAGCTCCTCTGAGGTCAGGGGAATGCTAATGCCTGTCTGACAGCTTGTCACAGACACTGGATTTTCCCCCAGCATCCCTGCCCAGTCTTCCTTCTATTTGGCGGCTGACGTGGTGCTGACTGCCAGCAGGCACCATACCCACTCTATCAGGAGGATGTGTTTCCAGCAAGCCTTCTTTTACTGTCATCTCTATCTTGCATCTCTATTCCAGGCCCATCTAGAATTTATAGCCCTATGATTTTTATTTGCATTTGTTGGCTATACTGCTTTATAGGACTTCTTTTTCTATTTCATGAATCTGTGTCTCATCTCCCTAAGACCTCAAAGTGCCTGGAGGGTCTGATTTCCTTTGACACAGAGAAGCTCACCAGAGGCCATGCCTTTGATTTAGTTTCTAGCTCTATTTAGGACAGTGTTTCTGTCTCCAACTCTCCTGCAGACTAGCAAATGACCTACATTATTGAGAGGGGAAGAGAAATAAGGGAGTGGGAAGAAGTGAGACCCAAGACAAGCCACATTACCTGTGTCCTGAAGAGGGGGAGGGCACTAGACAGAAAACCTTTGCCTCTTAGGTGTTGTCATCTGTTAGAGAGCGCTACACAGAGGTGGTCATTAGCCAACACCAACCACTTACTTTTCCCTCAGGATAAAATTATCTTGTATGTAGACAGTAAAGATGCCTAAACAACATCCTCAGATGATAATAACAAATCAGAAGTGTTACCAGGAAGTGCTTCACAAATGTCCCAGCTCAGGCTTGCTCCAGTAGGTTCATGCCCAAGTGCAGAGGCTGGGGCTTTCATTGCCACCTTCACCCTTCTTGGGGAGTCTAGGCCCAGGCCCCAGAGAGCTGGTTATTCTGGTTTTTTAAAAGTGCAGGTGTCCATAAGAATGGGTCCAGTAGGGCTGAGGGATGTCTTGGGCATGGTGGACAGGCATCGCCCCTGCTGAGGCCTATAGTACAGCCTCCCAGGCAAGGGAAGGAGGACAAATATTGTTGTTTCTCATCACAGGCAGGTGTGTTGGGCACTAGAGTGGTGAGTGTGTTGGGAGTCATCTATTGGTCTGTCATGACAGCTGGTGCAGAGAAGAGTATATACATAAGTGAACACTGGGAGGGGCAAGTACAAAAGCTGAGAGCTTGTAACAAAACAAGGACTAAGCAGGTGGTGTAGTTGTGCCAGGAAGTCCATCAAAATGGAAAGTGGGGAGTGGAACCTCAGGCCTTGGGTCCTGGTTAAATCCTACAAACTGCTCATTGTACTTCTGTTGTAGGCAAAGCATATGAGTGGATGTGGCAGAAAGTAAAGCATGAGGGTGAATAGGATGAGGGAGGAAAGCATGGAGTCAAGAATGAGTGCCTTGGTGTCATGCCAACGGTCCTATGTAGGCAGAGCGCATGGATGGGAGGCCACGGACATGCAAACATGTAAAATGGTGAGACCTTGGGTCAAGGCACTGCGGTGATCAGTGCTACAGGGATGCTAGTTTTTTACTCTTTGGTGGTTTATCCCCCAACCCACCCAGAATATGAGCTCCTTGAGTTCTTCATTTCTGTTTTTCCAGCCCCTGGAACAACCTGGCACATAGCAGGTGCACAAGAAATATTTGTTGAATGCAGATTTAAACTGGCTGATATCCCTCAATCATTACTAGACAAATGAAGAGCCAACCAGCCTACAAAACCCATTCTTGATTTAAAGGCAAGAAATCATGCGTTCCAGGGAGAGCAGAGAACCACTATTATGTTTCTTACCTTTTCAACCTTTCCCAACACTACTTCCCTGCCCAAACCTGCAGAAGGTCTGTTCTGTTGATGTTGATTCCCAGCACCATCACTCAACATGATTTCCCTTCCCACCCCATCCCGACTCTTATACCAGCATGCAGGGACATTGCTCTGCTGGTAACTGAAAGTAATTCTTCCCAATACAGATGAAGCCTAGATGAAAAGCAGAGACATGGGCTAGGGGTGGATGGGGCCTTCCTGGAGGGCACTTATATCTTACTGAATTTCATCTATTATGAAACCATAAACCAGCCTTGGCTTGATATCCAACAAAGCTTCAGAATGACACAGAATGACTCCGTGCATCAATACTAATTCCCCCCCCTCACCCCCCCCCCCCCCCCAGGCAGATGTAGTCTTGGCACACCATCTGGTTATGTAGGATTCATTATTGTAATTGCTCAGGTCTCCTTTATTCAATTCATACCTGGGACCCTTAGCTGCTAGCTCACACCCTCTTTGAAATTAGGCAGTCCTAAATAAGATAACTCCCTATTGGTAGCTTTATCTAAAAAATAGAATTAGCGAATATGGAGAATCCACAGTATGAATGCCTGTGGTTTCCTGAGATCCCTTAGGTAATATGGAATTCTTTACAAATGTGCAAAGATTTTGATAACATCACAATCAAGATTCTATTAATTTACTGATATCCACCAGACTGTAAATTTTTCAAGCTAGTCTCTCTCCCTCAAGCCCCAGGCTGGCATAGTGACTTGCTTACAGTCCTCACCAGAGAGATACTGGCTAGAGAAATGAAAGTATTCACTAATCACTGTGACAGGAAGAAGGTGAATAAATGATTCCTGTTTCCTTCAGTTTAATAAGAGGGAAACAGCTTGATAAGTACATGTGTAGGTTTGATAGAATTCGTGAAGTCTCCTGAATAGTTGCAAATCTGTGATTTTATGTCTCAGATACATGGAGTTTATTATGGTTTAGCATTGAATTTTTTGCAGATAAGTACTTCTGTGCATTTTCTTTATTAACCCATTCGGAGTTCTCTCTGTGCTGTCACTATAGTATTCATGAATCCTGTTACTATTTTAAAAAGTGAAGGAAATAAGTCACTCCCATGGAGAGGCTGGGAATAGTGCTAGAACTGGAGGGGAGAAGAGATGACTAGATCTGACTATTTAAGTTGTGATTTGCAAGAGAGCTCTCTTGCATATGACTGTCTCTCCTCCACTCAGCTTTTGTTGGCAGAAGGTATTCAGAGCAATATGCTAATGGAAAATTCAGAGTTGGATGTATCAGAAGAAGAAAAGAGACACTTGGGTGTCGGTTTTACACTTTTTCGGTGAAGATCTGATCCTTTTGCTTTACATGGTCCCACCCCACTGGTTCTGGACTTGGCTGAGCACTTGCCCCTAATTATAAGATTCTGGATGTGGAAGCTACTGTTTGTGCCTAAACAACTACTCAGAATATCACTGTAATTATATGTCTTCCTTCCTGAGTTCTTCTAAAATAGGAGCATGACTTGGATGTTTGGAAAAGGTTTAAAAAGTGCTTAGTGCTAAAAGAAAAAAGAAAAAGAGCTAGAAACTTGCTAGTATTTCAGCATAGTTCTTTATTGCAGTAGTAACACCTTGAATTTATAAAATTCTATAATGGTGTAAGCCTGGTATTGCATTCTTTCCCCCCTGGAAATATGATGTACCCTTGATGGTTTTCATTATACCTAATGTGAAGGTAGGAAAATAGAAGACAAGTAACTTGTCTTGCTCTGTCTGCTCTCTGTGTCCACAGTCTCTGCAGACCTCTCTGTCACTGTGGATTCAATTTCCTCTTACGTGTCTGTGGAAGATTGCCCTCCCTTCAGAGCTCTCGCCTCACATTTCCTCCTGGACATTGTCCGCAGATGTCCCTCAAGTACCTGAAATGAGTATTTGAAAACTGGACTCATCTTCTTAACTCTGATCCTGTCCTTCACTTGTCCTGGCAAATGGCTTTCCTCCCCAACACGTCACCCAAGCCAGAGTCCTGGCCTTCAGCCCTTCACCTCCACACTTTCTCTTCCACTTTTCATATCTTCTTTATCCTATTCTTCTTGCCGCTGCCTAGTTCAGCTCTTTATAATCTCTTCCATGGACTTCTAAAATCATGTTCTGCTTGTTCTTCCTGCTTCCAACCTAGATGACTCCAGTACATAGCTGCCAGAGTGAGCTCTTTGAATCACACATCTGAAATTGTTAATTTCTAATTAATGATTCAAAATTAGTCCTTAAACAGCTTTCCATGGCCTATGGAATAATATCTAAATGATTGCATTCAGCATATGTTAGGCCCTTGTCCACGTTTTTTGCTTTATAACCTTCAAGCCTCTAATATATGTTCCACCCATATTTCTAGCTCACTAAGAGACCATCTATGTATGCTTTGACTGTCATCTACTATAGTCTGAAGCAACAAGAAACCCATATGATCCCATTTATATAATGTTCCTGAGATGACAACATTATAGAAATGGAGAATAGGTTCGTGATTGCCAGGGGTTAAGGTGAGATGCAGACAGGTGGGAAGTGGGCGTGGCTATAAAATGGCAGCATGAAGGATTGTTCTGGTGATGGAAATGTTTTGCTGCATCAACATGAATATCCTAGTGGTGACACTGTGCTATACAGTTTTGCAAGTTGTTGTCACTGGGGGGAAATGGCTAAAGGCTACATGGGATCTCTCTCTTGCTCTCTGTATTATTTCTTATAACTGCATATAAATCTATAATTGCTTCAAAGTGAAATTTTTAATAAAAAATAACTGACACAAATATTACAATAAACATATATTGGTTTGAGTAAATATTTCCAGGATTATTGAAGACTAAGTCTCAGTACCACTCTTTATTTACTCTCAGTACCAGTGTTTATTAGGTACTTAGGAGTTATGCAGCCTTAACTGTTCCAGGCTGCAACTTCCCTCCTATGTATCAGGTGCGACTATTATTTTATAGAAAAACTTCCAACTGATGTTCTGGGGCTCCCTAGTATGCATACCAAATGTAGGGGAGGAAAATTATTTTTCCTTTACTCTTCTAGGTTCTTGGCTGAGACCCTTGTGTAAAAGACAGATTAATGGAAGAAAAAAATAATTTAATTGTATTTAATTAATCTAGTTAATTAATTTAAATTTAAAATGTGAATTAACTTAAATTAATTATGGGAGCCCACAAAGATATGAGATTTAAAAGGCAACCAGACGATGGAAGCTTGTACACCATCCTGAGCTAAGGTCTGGACTTGAAAGGGAAAAGGCAATGCCTAGGAAGGTAAGAAGAGGAAATATTTGGTGAACTGAGATTGCCCTGTAGCTAGGTCTCTCAGGTGAAAAATTATCTCTTATAATTGCTCTTCCTGTTACAGACACACATCTAATGTGAATTTCCCTTATCAAAGGGTAACTTCTACTTATTTTCAGAGCTTCTCCTGTGTCTGCAGTTTCTCAAAACAATCAGCTCAAAAGAATCCTTATGCTAAAGAGTCATGTTTTGGGGTGGCACATGCTGCCCCCCCTTCACAAATATGTTCCAAGGGTGTCAAGATATTGGCCAGAGCCCTGGACTACTCACCTTTAGCTTTTGGCAACCTCATCTGTTTGCCCCAGTCTAATAATTTTGGGTCATGAAAAAAGTCATAAGTGAAAAGCCAGCATAGGATCTAGACTGCAGAAGGCATGAACAGCATGTTACTTTACTGTTTTGTAAGTAATGTCTCCATATGTGTTTGGCATTTACCATGCATCAGACACTTTATGTAATATACCTTATCTCATCTAAACCTCATAATGAACTTATGAGCTAAACAGTATCATCCTCAAAGAAACAAAGCTCAGAGAAGTTTATTAACTTGCTCAATATCTAATAGTCTGTGATTGGTTAACCCAGGGGTTTTCATGCCAAAGCTCAAGTTCTTAACATGGAATAATCTCATTTTACCTGAGGGTCCCCACATTCAGCAAAATGTAGTATTACAGGTGAATGAGAAGCTGGTCTCTATACAATAGGAGAGTCTAAAGGGTGCATCTCAGGGTAGGTCAGAGACCCACAAGGGCTTCGTTTCTATTGGGAAATAAATACAGTACAAATACCGATGAGAAGTAACACTTTAGATACTATTAGTAAATAGTCTTTGGTCTGAAGGAATATTTTATATTCTTTGGGGAAGGAACTCAAGTAACCTGAGCCCTGAGACCTCCATAAGGAAGGCAGGTCAGTGTTTTCTGCAGCCTCACAACAGACAGAGACAAGCAGAGGGGAAAGACAGGACTCAGAAAGAGGAAACCTCATCTAGTTTGTGTCACTGCTTCCCAGCACAGGCAGAATTCTCATTTGGGATCACATGGGACCAGGGAAATGTGAGTGAGCACTTTATAAATATTTAGTCAAAGCAGTTACCTTCTCTTTCCAGTTCCTCTCAGTAGTCCTCTATGCCTGATGCAGACTAACTGGCAGTTTTCTATGAGGTGACAAAGAAGATTCTAGCTGAGTTAATAGACAATATGCCGAAAGGGGGTGGGGAGCCCTGCGTGTGCAGCCTTAAAGTGGTAATAGCTAAATTAAATATAGTCATCAACTTCACAATGAAGACTTTTTAAAATTGCCATGCAAAGTGAGCAGTTTCCATATAATTAATGGTTGCTTTGGATGTGGAGTGACTAAGTCAGCAGGGTTTTGGTTTCCCTATAGGCAGAGAACATATTGCCATACAGATGTCTCACTGGCTATCAGTGGCTTGATTCTAAATCCTTTCCTTTGCAGTGAATTCAGTGCAGTCCACTTCAAAACAACAGCTCCTTTGTGAGTACTCAGTATATAGAGAGCTATCTAGAAGGCCTGGGAAGAGAAACAACAAAAAAAGTCTCAATACTTTTTCTCAAGAAGACAACAAAGATAAACAGATATGCATGCATACATTGCAATCATCTATGATAGACTAAGTGAGTGAACACATCTGATCCAGGTGGAAAAGCTTTGTCTTGCATTTGAGATGATAAGGCAAGATTTAGAAGAATGAGATAGAAGGAGGAATTTCTAAGAATGGGGAACAGTGCCTATCAAGATAGGAGGCAAATAATCTTGGAGTATTTTCAAGGAAGAACAAGTATTGTGGTTAATAGAAATTTAAGGGGTCAAGGTCTGGTAGAACTAAGTCTATGCTTTCCAATACAGTAGCCACTAGCCACATGTGGCTACTGAGCACTTGAAGTGTGTCTAGTTCAAATAGAAATTTGCTGTAAATGTCAAATTGCTGTAAATGTCAAAGTACACACCAGATTTGAACACTTAATTTAAAAACACAATATCTTATTAATATTTTTATAGTGCTTATGTGTTAAAATCATATTTGGATTGTAAGAAAGAAGAAAAAAATTCATTTTTCTCTGCCTACCTTAGCTTCATTGCCTGAGGCCCTGAAAATTAGACTGACCAAAGGCAGATTCACAAGAGAAAAACAAACAGAATTTTAGTAATGCATTCATTGCTTATAAACACAGGAGTACTCAATGATGAGTAACTCAAAGGGGTGGTTAGAACGTGGGCTTATAGAGCATCTTAACAAAGAACAATAAATGTGTAGAGAAGTAATTAGACAAAGGAAAGGGTCTTTGAGCTTCTGGGGGCAACAAATTGTGGGAAGACAAATATATGGATGGAGAAACTAATGGAAGAGAAGGGTTGCTTTAGCAAGCTTTGTGTTATATTGTTCCAGTGCTCTCTCTGGGCTGAAAGAGTCTAGAGTTGTCTCTGGGCTGAAAGAGTCTAGATGTTGCCCATCCTAGGAGAATGGGAGAAGGCAGAGAGTTTTTCTGGTGTCTGCTTCTTTTCAATTGCCTTCAGCCAAAATAATCTTTATACCAGCCTGGCATATTTTGGCATGGCAGACCCTGAACCCCTCTGGCATATATTAGATTAAATAAAATATCTTAATAAAATTAACTTTCTTTCTTTTTACTATGTTAATGAGACTACTAGAAATTTTAAGTTACCAATGTGGCTGATATTATTTTTCTACAGGATGATGTTGGGCCAAATTATGGAACACCTTGAATATCAGATAAGGACATTCTCCCTCAGAATTTGTTTTGTTTTTTTGTTGTTTTTATTTTTTTAATTTTTTATTGTTTGAAGTATTAAAATAGTAGTACATATGTCTCCTTTTTTTCCCCCCTTTGACCTCCCCTCCAGCCTCCCCTATCCCCCAGTACATGCCTTCACCTGCCCCCCCCCCCCATTTTAGCAACTCAAGGTAGACATGACACCGCCATTGAGGTAGGGCACATGCTGCTATTGCCATATTGTAATTGGGACCCAGGACCAAGGGTTGGAGTAGGTAATTAGGGTTTTACTCATAGAAATAAATGACAAAGGCACGAATGATAGTGCTGCTATGGTAAGTAAAAGGAGAGGCAGCAACTAGCAAGAAAAACCAGAGGTAATCCAGTTCTGGGTTTGCTCTCTTTGGATTTTATAGCAATCCTATATAATAAGAGCCTAATGTGCAAATTGTCCCCTCAACCGGGAGTTTAACCAGGAGTTCGACCAGTGGGTGCGGCCGGCCGGGAGCAGGGGCTGCAGGCTGTTGGCTATCAGGGGCGGGGCTGGCTGGCCAACTGCCTGTAGCCCCTCCCCCCGGCTGGCCCTGCCTGATCATCAGCCCTGATTGGGGCAGGCCAGCTGGAGCCCACTCATGCAAGAATTCATGCACTGGGCCTCTAGTATATTATTAAAGGAAATACTTTATCCTTGGAATTTCTGTAGGAATACTATCTGTTACTACCAGTCTGAACTTCTCTTGCCTGGAACTTCATTTTCCCCTTGAAATGATAGTTTTTAATGGAATTGTTAAAAGCTTAAGGTCACTTGGCCAGCATGGTTAAGTGATTGAGCAAAGACTTATGAACCAGGAGGTCACAATTCCATTCCCAGTCAGGGCACATGCCAGGGTCATGGTCTCAATCCATAGTGTGGGGTGTGCAGGAGGCAGGCGATCAATGATTCTCTCTCATCATTGATGTTTCTCTCTCTCTCTCTCTTCCTTCTTCTTTGAAATCAATAAAAATAAAAACTGAAAGCTGCTTAGGACACAGTTACTGAGTTTTGTATACCACCTGAAATTTACTTGTAAGTACTTCAACATAGATGGTGTGATATGCAGGTATCTGTTTAAAAGAGTTTTAGTCTATCCCCCAGGAGATGTTTGCTAACACCTGGAGATTTTGTACATGCTTGAAAGGTAGGTAACACATGTACGGTGCCTTACTCTGGATGACATTTCTGCAGGAGCTTCAAAAGTTGCTATTCTATCAGTACTTCAGGGGATTTTAAAGGTGTAGTATGAGATCTTTTCAATGGTGAAATGACTGTGCCATCTGAGGAGCCTGGCAGACTAACACCTTGGGAAAGACACCCAGATTTATTTTCTGCCCTGACTTTCTTCTCTTAAGAGGATTCTCTTGTCTGATTCAATTAGAAACTTAGCTGCTCTTCAGTCAGAACATTTTCTCATTTTGTCTGAAAAATAGCTTCTCAGGCAAAGTGCTGATTGTAGTCCCTACATGAGCAGGGAGAAAAAATGTCACTGAACTTACAGGGCAAGGAGTATGAGTGTTTGAGAGCCAGTTTGTAATAGATACTTGCAAACGTGTCTAGCTCTGAGATTCATCTTCACAAGAGGTTGTGGGAAGACCGGTAACTCAGCGACATCCTGCTTTGCTCAGCAAAGCCCCAGTTCACACTTACTGCTCAGACTTGATTTTTTAACATCACCTTTTACTCTTAAAGTGCCTGAGTTTAAACCATGTAATTTATGGTTATTTTTTTAACGTGGTTTTCAAATATGTCCACAAGTTCTTTGCTATTCCTCCCTTTAAGAGGTAAAACCTAGTTTCCTGCCTCTTGGCTATGGGCTGGATTAGTGACTGGCTCCTAAGGAGTAGAGTAAGGCAGAAGTGATGGTGTGTGACCTTGGTGTAGGTCATTGAAGGCACTTGCTCTCTTTTGGATCACTCACTGCAGGGGAAGCTAGATGCCACACGGTGAGCATTATGTGATCAAGGATCTGGGTAAAGCAGCTTAGAATTCCCACATCCAGGTGGTGGTGGAGCCAGCTCTCAACCTGCATCAGTCTGATTCCAAACCCACACTCTTAAAAGGGACAAAAGTACGCTCTACTGCCTTGAAAAAAGAATCCAGAACAATGATACAACAGATATTTTGATAAAAGGCCATGAGCAAATGCAGAAAGATTTTGTCTGAAAGAGATAGTAAATGTAAGATTTTATATGCTATTTTTAAGCCATATTTTTTTTTAGAATATATAATACATTCACATGGTTCAAAAGACATGAAATATATAGGGTATCCCCCCCAAATGTATACACACACTTTGAATAATTATAAAGGCAATGTTTAATAAAATACATTTCATTTCCAAAATTGAGCTATCAGCTGTTAAAGTGTGTATACGTTTTTTTGGGGGAATACCTGTGTTTCAGTGAAATCTCTCTCATTTCTGCCCCTAGCCATTTAGTGTCCCTTCCTGAAAATAATCAGTATTACTAGTTTCTTGCATATTTTTCCAGAAATATTGTTGCTGGACAAGACCATGCATATGCTCTCACTACAAGTGTTTTTTATACAAATAATAGCATAAAATAGACTGTTTGACTGACAATGCCAATATTTTACCTAACAGTCACTTATGGATATCATTATGTATCACTACATTAAAAGTATTATTTTTGTAGCCCTGGCCAGATGACTCAGTTGGTCAGAGCATCTTCCAGTACACCAAAAAACTGCAGGTTTGATTTCTGGTCAGGGCACGTATCTAGGTTGTGGGTTCCATCCCCATTTGGAATGTGAAAGGGAGGCAACCGATAGATGTTTCTCTCTCACTAAAAATCAGTAAAAACATATCCTCAGGTGAGGATTTTAAAAAAGGTGGATGATGAGAGTTTTTAAAAAGTATTTTTATAGTTGCATTATATTCCAGTAAATTGTGTGACGTAATTTATGTGATGACTACCCTTGTGATAATCACTTTAGTTATTTTCAATCTTTTTTTGAAAAATACTGTGATGAATAACCCTGTCCACATGTCATTTCTGAATGCAGGGTTTTAGCACCATGGCTCACCCCACTGCCCTGACCTACTGAAGGGTCAACTCGAGGGCATCATGGATTAAACTATTGACTGGCTCAGAGTTAAAACTCTGAAGGCTACTGAAATAATTGGTTTCCCTTTCTATTATTCTGGGAGTAGGATGAAGCAAAATAGCAGATTTTTAAAATAAATTCATAGGTATTTATTTTGTAATCCATTTTGTCAGGAAATAGCTGATGAAATTATTTAAGATTGGCAGGTATTCAACACATTCTCATTTCTCTGTACACTGAGGAAATAGTGGATGCTTTTTTATATAAACACTTTTTAGTCTTTTCCTTCAACTTTGCTCTCCCTCTGCATTCACTTTCTACCTGCTTCTTTCCTCCTCCTCCTTTAGATATCCAGTTGTCCTGGCCTGAAACCTGGGTTTATCCCTGCTTCTTCCTTCTTTCTCACCTGGATAATGATGCAGGGGTCAGAAGAGCTGGAAGTGACCTCACACGTGTATTCTTGGCGCCAGGACAGAGTCCGCCTGGATGGGCGCTCCTTCTTAGTAGAGGGGGCTGTGCTCACTCCAACTGCTCAAGAGGCGGTAGTCCACTCCTTCCTCCCAACCCATATACCTTTCCAGGGCCCATGGTTGTCATGTGCTGGAAAACTGGCATTCCTGGGCAAGTTCTGTAAACATCAGCCTCCCACAGTGTGTCTCCCCTCACTTTGCAACAGGTTGCTTCCTCACATCTGCCCCATACAAAGGAAGGATATGGATGGGATTCAGGACATGCTACCCCAAAATATGGCACCTTGGCACATTGAGGTTTTTTTTTGTTTTTTTTTTTAAGTTGAAGGAGTTTGAGAAAACAGCAGAAGCCAGGTGGCCCCTCTGACCTCCCCATCCCCTTCTCCCCTAATTAAGAAGTGCCCTCCTTATACCCAGAGGGAAGGAGCATTCTTATCTCCCAAGACCAAGTGACATTAAGAAGAATCCTAACAAGCAGGTCTTCCTTAGTTTCCCCCATTTTACTACACTATCCCATACTCCTTAACCTATCCTATTTCTTCACGACTGCCCGCTTGCCTCAAACCTAGAATAAAAATACTAACTATTTCTGGGCTAACTGTTTCTTTGGGTCTTCATTTCCTTATGAAGGCTCCCTGACACATTAAACACGTGTTGAATAAATTTCTATTTTTTTCATTTGTCTTTGTTAGTTTAATTTTCAGACCCAACCTGGGACCCTAAGAGGGCGGAGGAGAACTTTTTCCTCCCCTGCAACATCAAGGGGGAGTTCCTTTCTTCAGAAGGTAGACCCTCAATGAATATCCCGTGGAGGCCCTGCCCAGGACTCCTCTCTGTGGGTGATTGGAGAACCGCAGCCTCCTGCTCTCTCTTCCCTTGACACCCCAGCCCCGTAAGCCTCTCTCTGGACCCATGCTGTGTGGTGCTGTGGAATTTGTCCTGAACCTTGACATGAGATAAATGGTGACGACCAAGAGACCATCTTGTTTGACAGCTGACCACTCAGTCCCCAAATCCTCCTGCTCCTTTAGTAGCTGGTTTATTGAAAGAGCTGGGCTTGGTAGATGCAAGCAAAGTGCATTGTTTTTCCTTCTCACTTCTCCCTCTCCTGCCTGCCCTGTGGATCCATTCCAGGCCAATTCTGAAAGAAATCTCAGGCTCGTCTGTCACCTCTCTGGCCACTGTCACATAATAAAACATCCGTCCCAGCTGACCCAGCCGTGGAGAGGGAGAAGCACAATGGAAGTCACATTGCCTGAGCCAGAGCAGCCACCATCTACCCAACCTTCCACCAGCCCACTCTCCCTCTCCCTGTGGTGGGAAAAGACTCAAACAGCTTCACATCTTCAATAAGAGTAGAAGGTGACTGACTGATCCAAGAAAAGCATCCTACCAAAAGCCCAGGGATAAGAGAAAGACATAAGGATGAGAAGCAGTTCCTGGATAAAATAAAGCTCCTTGGACCAGATAATGTCATCATGAGTAATTAATTAGAAGAATTCAAAAGTTGTACAGCTGAATGCTAATCAAATCTTCCTGTTGGTGAAGGCACACTGAATGGTGAATGTTTCCATGGTGATTTCTGGTGTAGGAAAGTGAGAATGATGAAGATGGATTCCTGCATATGACATAGCCTCACAGGAAACATTCAGAATGAAAATGCCCTCATAAGACAAACTCCATGCAGTCTAGATTGTTTTAAATCCTCACCAAGGATAACAGGGATGCTACCAACTAGGACTGATCAATTGCCTGATCGCAGGTCATTGAAGCAGTAGTTACATTCAAGCAGAAAAACTGAGCTTCAAATGAGCACATTCTGTTTTTGGAAAAATTACATTATTTAATCTAGGCTCTCCTTTTCAAATGTTAGAAATTTAACAATAAAATACTTTGCGTCTTAAGTTGCCAATAAAATAAACCTTGGAGTTGCTTTAATGCTCCCTCCTCCATCCCCAATAGGAACTTGCAATTCAAGCAGTAACTTAAAGGAGCTCAAAGAGACATTGTCTTTGGGTTCAAGAACCTGCTGGCTTTTTAGAGTAGGGTGTCTATTCAACCTGAGAATTCATCATAAGAGGCTCTTTAAACATAAGTTGCCAGGCATAACCCTCCAGAACTCATTTGCTATAGTACTTGGTACAAAGCAGAAATCATAGGGGTGTATTTTTATTGAAAATCCTGACTGGCTGTTCAAGGTTGCTGATTCCTTATAACAATTATACCAATGTTAACCTTCTTACAGTGTTAGCAGGTTCTTATTTGATTTATTCTTTGACACATACACATAAGCACTGCTTCATAGGAGCCATGAAAAATGTATAATTTGGGGCTAGCTTCTAAAAAGCCCCCAGAAGAAAAAGGAGTAGCAATTCTTCTGTTGTGGGGTTTTCTCTAAGAACTTAGGCTAGTGCTTGATTTTGTAAATAAACAAGCAGCTGTATCCGTTTCATTAGTGGTTGAAACCATCTATAATAATAAAAGCATGGTATGCAAATCGATCGAACGGCTGAACAACAGAACGACCATCTGGACATCCTTCCGGATGACCTTCTGGAAGAAGCTGGGGCTGCAGCTGTGGGATCGAGACAGCCACTGCGGCTGCGAGGGAGTGATCGAGGCACAGCTGCGAAGCCTACTCTTGCACAAATTTTGTGCATCGGGCCTCTAGTAAATTACAAAAGCTAAATGCATTACAATCCCAATGTACTCCCTTCTCTCTTTTGGCTTAAAGTTACATTTTAACTCTTACATGTTAGAGTACTTCAGTTACCACTATTACCTGAAACAACTATCAAATTTTCCCCATTTGAAGTGCATGTCAATTGTGCGGTAAATGTAGTCAAGGAGACATATGCTCTTTACAAATATTAATTCCAACAGTTAAGTATCTTCTAAGTTCAACGTAGAATGAACAACTTGATGCCTCCTACTACCTGCATGGGGTTTACTTTCAGTTGTTTTCATTGGAGTCTCACAGAAAATTCTCAGTAATGTCATGTGTAGGTAGTGGGCCAATCTCATCCTTATCTGTTTAGGTGTGTGTAGAATACCTGTGTCTGTTAGTAGTGACACTTATTTACTGCAATGGAGGGGAAAAGGCAGTTTCACTTTGTATAAGCACTCGACTGATCATAAAGGAACTCCCACCTTCCTGTCACATACTCTTCTTACTCCATGCATCTGTCCACATGGCTAATGTTTAGCGTGTATGTTTTTTACATTATATACAATCTTAATCAGCCTGTCTTCTTTAGATTGCATATATCATTAAATCTGACATTCTTATAACTACTGTGTGATCAATAAGATTCCTATAAGAAATACTGCCTTAGAAAAATACCACACAGAGAAGGGTGACCTATATCCTACCTAAGTTGGTAGTCACTTTATTTTTAGGATCTTTAAAATAAGCACATTTTCGTTGAGATTTTATTTTTCTGCTTAATCCCTTCACCTTTTTTAACCCCCATCCCCTCTTCTCTGACAGCTATGAGTCTGTTTCTATTTTGTTTAAAACATGTACAGTTTCTATGAACTAAGGTGAATAACACCTAAAAACTTGTCCAAAAAACCAATGTTCAGTCCAGGGTAATAAGGAAACTTAAAAGCCTCTTCTGTGGAGGTAGGTGGGTGGGTGGGTGGGAAGAGATCAACCAGAGAACTAGTATGCATATATGCATAACCCATGGACACAGACAATAGTGTTGAAGGCATGGGTCAGCAGGCAGGGACAGGCTAGAAGGGGTCAATGCGGGGGGGAGGCAGGGAACATATGTAATATCTTCAACAATATTTAATTAAAAAATAAAAGCCCCTTCTAATTTAAAACTTCCCCTTTCCTGGGTCAGGCTGAGAAATGTGCAGACAGGGGCATACTTTAGGTATTTCTTCAGTGTTTGTTCTACCTCTCCCCACCATTTGGATACTGTTTGGGGCTCTCCATGGACAGAGCACCAGAGATCTGCGATGAGAAGGAAGGCACAGAATAGTTAACTTGAAGGGCGCAGCTGTAATCATTATCCGTGCTCTTGGGGCAGGATGAAAGCCAGAGCCAGTCTGCTCTCCTGGGGGTTCTGTGGAGATCCCCCATCACTGACCAGTCTCTCACCTGACAAATTTTGGGGTCTGCTTGTGAGTTCCCACTTAGCTCCAGGTTCCCAGAAAGAGGCTCATTCAATTGTTAGAATCACACCCCAGCCCCCAGCCTTCCACCAGGTTGCCTTTTTGGATGGGGTTTCCTCTCAGAATGACCAAACCCAGCTGCTGTTCTGTGGTCCCCAGCCCACAGTCATTCCTGTCCTGCCAGACTGAAAGGCAGTTCCTAGGCAACCATCTCCCTGGCTACTGCAGCTCTGCCAGGCAGGGCCAGCTCCCACCACAGCCCCCTGGCTTTGGCTTCCCAGGCAGGAGACAGACAATGGTTCCATTGACTTTCAAACATCCAGACAAGTTCAAATCTCCAAATGTGGTTTTCCCTAAACTCATTAGCTTAAAGTAAGGAGGAAGCACCCATTTTGAGGAACACACCCATCCCTCCCAGCAAAGAAACCCTCACAGGAGGCTCTTCAATCTCCCCATGGTTCTGACCTTCTCTTTCTTAGTCTGGGGGTGGGTGATCAGCCAATGCTGGCAAAACCATTTCACATTCTCTTGACCTGCTCTGTGTAGGCAACACATTACCCAGCTTTTGGAATGAGGGACCACTTGGCTCTTCCTCTTTGCTTCTGCTAAAGTTTCAAGACACCTTGTTACACTGACTAATGCCCAATCAACTGAGCCACACTGAACTGGCCTGCATCTGGCTTTTTTGATGTAATGTTTAACAAATATTTTTCTACATTATTATTGTCTTGGTAAATATTTTGTATCTTAAAGCTACACTACCTCCTCCTCCTCCTCTTCCTCCTCCTCCTCTTTCTCCTCCTCTTTTTGCTCTTCCTCCTTCTTCATTTCACTTCCTCATCCCTTCTAAAGAAAAAAAAAGAAAAAGAAAAAAAACTTTTTAAAAAAGTGACTTTTTACATAATTTTGAGGAAGCATATACTATCACCTAACATGAAATGTTTTGTGTTGATTTTATTTATTTATTTTTAAATAAGTCTTTATTGTTCAGATTATTACAGTTGTTCCTCTTTTTTCTCCCCATAGCTCCCCTCCACCAGTTCCCACCGCACCCCAAGCCCTTACCCCCACATTGTCCTCGTCAATAGGTGTTCGATTTTTGTCCAGTCTCTTCCTGCACCCCCCACAACCTTCCCCCCACCCAAGAATTGTCAGTCCACTCCCTTTCTATGCCCCTGATTCTATTATATTCACCAATTTATTCTGTTCTTCAGATTTTTTATTCACTTGATTTTTAGATTCACTTGTTAATAGATATGTATTTGTTGTCACTTTTTTGTTCATAATTTTTATCTTTACCTTTTTCTTCCTCTTCTTAGAGAGTACCCTTCAGCATTTCATATAATATTGGTTTATTGGTGATAAACTCCTTTAGTTTTTTTCTTGTTTGTGAAGCACTTTATCTGACCTTCAATTCTGAATGATAACTTTGCTGGGTAGAGTAATCTTGGTTGTAGGTTCTTGCTATTCATCACTTTGTATATTTCTTGCCACTCCCTTTTAGCCTGCATAGTTTTTGTTGAGAAATCAGCTGACAGTCGTATGGGTACTCCCTTGTAGGTAACTAACCGTTTTTCTCTTGCTGCTTTTAATATTCTCTCTTTGTCTTTTGCCCTTGGCATTTTAATTATGATGTGTCTTGGTGTGGTCCTCTTTGGATTCCTCTTGTTTGGGGTTCTCTGTGCTTCCTGGACTTGTAAGTGTATTTCTTTCACCAGGTGGGGGAAGTTTTCTGTCATTATTTCTTCAAATAGGTTTTCAATATCTTGCTCTCTCTCTTCTTCTGGCACCCCATAATTCGGATGTTGGTACATTTGAAGTTGTCCCAGAGGCTCCTTACACTGTCTTCATATTTTTGGATTCTTTTTCCTTTTTGCTTTCCCAGTTGGGTGTTTTTTGCTTCTTTGTATTTCAAATCTTTGACTTGATTCTTGGGATTCTCTAGTCTGCTGTTGGATCTCTGTGTATTATTCTTTATTTCAGTCAGTGAATGCTTACATTATAATTGGTCCTTTTTCATATCCCTGAGGGTCTCACTAAATTTCTCGGAGGTTTCTAGAAGGTTCTTGAGTAACCTTATAACCATGGTTTTGAATTCTATATCCAGTAGTTTGCTTTCCTCCATTTCTTTCATTTGTGACCTGTTTCTTTGTCTCCACATTTTTGGCTGCTTCCCTGTGTTGATAGAGTGGCTTTGTGTGCTAGGTATCCTATAGGGTCCAGTGGCTCAGCCTTCCCAGTTACCTGAGGTAGACACTCTTGGTGCACCCCTTTGTGGGCTGTGTGCACAGTCTTGTTGTAGTTAAGTCTTGATTGCTGTTGGTATCACTGGGCGGAATTGACCTCCAGACCAATTGGCTGTGAGGACCAGTTATGTCTACAATGGGAGAACTGCTGTGCTGGAAACACGCTTATGGGGCAGGACTTGTTTCAGTGGGGCTTTGGTGCTCACCGAGTCTGCCCCCTGAGTGTGTCTCTTATGGATCTGAAAAGTTTTATTCTGGTGTGGTCTCACTTTGACCACTGGGTACACTGGCTCTTAGATCTCCAAGGAGGTGCAAAGTCAACCACTGCCTGAGGCCACCCAGAAGGAGCTACAGAGAGATCTGCAGATTCCTCCTCTTTGGGGTTTGGAGGTGCCCAGATGAGGTCCAGCTATGAAGTAAAGCCAGCTGCTGATGAGCCTTAGGCCTTCTTTTGGAAGCTCTGGGGTTCTTTGACCCAGTTGCAGTTTGTTAGGTTAGTTTGCAAAAGGCCGGGCCATTCATATGCAACCGCCTCTGTGCACAGCTTGGGTGGGGTTGTAAATTGGGTGGAGCATGGTCTCAGGGAATCACAGGGTGGTGCAAACAGCAATGGTTGCCAGTTGGCCCTGCCCTGATAGGTCCCTGGGTCTCTGTGTCCCAATGCCCCATGCAGGAACAATGAACGCTGCGACCACCTCTGAGAGAAAGCTGCCCTCGTGTTCCGGCCTGATGCCAGCCAGTCTAGTTTCTCCCCGTATGAGTCTGGGTCCCCAGAGTCTCGCCCAGTACTGGAATTCAGAGCAGTAGGGAGTCTGTATATCCCTCCCAATTAAAAAAGACCACAGTGTACCAGTTGCTAGCCCGTTTCCATATGCACCTCCGGCTTTTCACTCTTCCGCACCTCTGCACCTCCTACCAGTCTAGATGTGCTTTTCTCTTTCCTTCTTTTTGTAGAACTTCCATTCAGCCAGCCTTCCCGTGGTTCTGAATGATATCCATTTTTTCTTTTAGTTGTAGTTTTGATGTGGTTGTGCGAGACAGCAAGTTAAAGTGTTTACCTATGCCGCCATCTTGGTTCCTCCTGGGGTTGATTTTCATATGGATGGGGGATTTTCATATGGATGTTAGGGATTTTACTGTCACCTGGCAGAGATCTGGAATCAAAAGCACGAGTTCATCTTTTTGTCCTGTGTTTCTCTAAGATCAAATAATTATGCAGTCCTCTTTCAGCCTCTATTTCCTTTTTAATTTAACAGAACAATTAGGAATAATAGTAACTTAAGCAATCAACATTTATTGAGTTCTGACCATAGGCAGACATGCTCATTAGCGATTTACAGGTGTTATTTTATTTAGTTTTACTGAGAATCCTATGACACAGATACTATTATTTATTTTACAGTGAAAGGGTACTGACAGGTTAAGACACTTGCTCTCTGGTAAGTGGTAGAGTTGGACCACGATGTGACTACCTGACTCCAGAGTCCACGCTTTTGCCCTCTGTGCTCTACTTCCCCAGTCATCTGAGCTCACATAGTCTGTTTAAAAATTTATCTTTATTGTTGAAAATATTACAGATGTCCCCCTTTTTTTTGTTAAACCTACTTTTTAATCTGGTTCTGTGGATTAAATGAGATAATCTGCAGTATGTTCCTACACATTCTGACAGATGGCTGCCACTCAAACTGGGTAAATTTCCTCCCCTTCTCTATAACCTCTACATTCAAGGGGACAGCCATGTCAGACCCAGGGGAGTCATGGGTCAGTGAATGAATGAGGGTCCTCCTATGTCCACATTCTCACTTGTCAGATCAAAGACTTGCTCAGAGCTCCATGGTTTAGCAGAGTAACAAAACCGGAAGCTACTTCTCTGACTTTCAAACTGGTTCTCCTCTTAACTGATATTTAAATTTAAAATAAACGAAACTTATCAGTCATTCAGACATTCACATTTGAGAGCTTTTTGAAGAATAATACAACAAGTATGTATTGTATTATTCCTGGAATGACAAATTAGTTTATGCTTACACAAAACTTTGTATTGGGGGTTACAGAAAGCAGGGAACAAATGAAGTAGAATGTAATATAATCCCAGACTAAATCCTTTTTTCTCCCCTCCCCTCCCCTCTCCTCCTCTCTTCTCCCCTCTTCTTCCCTCCCCTCCCTTCTTCTCTCCTCTCCTCTCCCCTCCTCCTCTTCTTTCTCCCTCTTCCTTTCAGAGGCTGTGATATTTGGATTTCTACTACTGTTAGGAAATTATGGAGTGGTCTGTTCTGTGTCAGCTAAGGGAAAGATTTGGTCAGGAGGATCCAGGTTGAAAGTGAAAAGGGCCACTCTTTACCAAATCATTCTGGCTTATTCTAGGCCCTGTGCCAGCTTCTGTTTGAATGTTTGTGAGGTTGATGGAGAGGGTAAACAGCAACCGCATACCCTAGGGCTTAATCACAAGGAAGGACAATAGCCTGTAATTATTGGAATTGAGAGTCTAGGTCAGTGGTCCGCAAACTCATTAGTCAACAGAGCGGCAAACTGAGGCTCGTGAGCCACATGTGGCTCGCAAGCTGCAATTTGCCGACCATTGCCCTAGTCTATCTGAATGTGCATCCAGGAACTGGCCTGGAATCTGAAGTCCAGGATAGAAACTGAAAGACAGCTATTGTGCCTTCTGAGTCACCTTAAAAGACAAATGTCATGTTCCTGGTGGCCTGATAATTGTGACTCTCCCAGAGAGGTGCCCTGGGAATCCAGAGCACAAAGGGGAACTGGCTGCGGAAGAAGGCCATGCATGCTGGGGGCAGAACCCGAGTCAGAAGCAACACATCTCTCAGAGCCTCTGTTCCCCTCACCTCTAAAAAGATTCTCCTTGGACTTTTTGCCCTCTTAGCTCAAGTAGTTTCAAGGAACCAATTGTTAAAGTAGTTGTCTTTAAAAGATGGAGGTTAATGTACAGCTAGGGGGACTGGAGATGAAAGTCCAGAGAGTACAGGCAGCTTCAGAAACCATCCCGAGCATTTTGGGAGCTCCATCCGCTCCATGGCTGCTTCCGTCTCCTCCCTCTCCTCCAGCTCCCTCGGCTTCCACCTTGCATCTGTTCTGCTCCAAATAACTCCCGCCTGTACATAGCTTTCGGCTGCCATGACCCTGATTCATGCTCATCATCGTGTTTTACTTTGAACTTCACTATCAACTGGTTAGTCCTGCGTGTCTCTTAGTTCACAATCCCAAGATAAAAACTGATTTACCCAGTGTTTGGGGGTTGAATTGTGTCCCAGAAGATTATATTCAAGTCTTGACTCCCGGTACCCGTGTATGTGACCTTATTTGTAAGTAGAATCTTTGCAGATGTAATCAAGTTAAGATGAGGTCATACTCTATTAGAGTGGCCTGAAATCCAATATGACTGGTGTCCTTAAAAGAAGAGGTCAGATTTGGACACAGACAAAAAGATGCACAGGGAGAAAGCCATGTGACAACAGAGACAGAGATTGGAGTGTTGCAACTAGAAAGCAAGGAGCAAAACAGACTGTTGGCAACCACCATACACAGCAAAAGGAAGGAATCTTCTCTAGAGCCTTTGGAGCCTGGTTTCAGACCCTTGACCTCAGAATAAATCTCTGTTTTATTTAAGCCACTCTGATTTTGGTAATTTGCTATGACAGCCTTTGAAAACGAACACACTCAGCTTATCATTTGGGGCCTGGCCAACCTTGGAATGAGGCTCAGGTGGGACATTCACTCTTTGCCAGTTAACCATGACCAAGAGAGTAGGGCAAAGTCATCCAATCATGGCCACTTAAGATGCAAGGCTGTGCGCAAAGCAATTTCCTATTGAAGGAGACAATAATGTGCATAGGTATTCGCTGGTGTGACTTTTCCATTACCAACTAGGTGGTTTTTAAATTCATTTCCTTTCCAAAGATGCACATTGCCCAGGATTGCATGCCATCTCTGGTTGTATTCTAGTCCAAGGAATATTTTTGTTGTTTGCCAAAGCAATATTTTCAATATGAATTATTTGCCCACCTGCAATTCCCTAGGGACAGTTTCTTCAAACAAAAGGTTTGTTGGTTACTGCCCAGATGTCTCTTATTCACAGGGGAGCCCAGTGGCAGTGCCACCCACATTGCCCAGCACCGAGGCAGAATACATGTTTACCTGGCACAGCCAGAGGCAATTACCATCTTAAGAAGAACTAATGATACCCAGAAAGTTAATACAGCCACAGTCACATCAAGAGAAATAGAGAGGGGAAAAAAAGGAAGCAATGTCTATGGCCCTAAGGCCCTAAGGTATTGAAAGCTTGATGGACTAAGGTGACAGGAATGAGAAAGAAAGCAGTTTAAAACCAAGACCATGAATGATGAGTGTGGGCAGGATTTTCTCTTTCCTGTCTAAACTGTGTGCCTCCAGGGTGACAGAGGAGACAGCCTAAGACTCTCTATTCCTAAAAAAAATGTTGGGTTTTTTTTTTTTTTTTTGGTGGAATTTACTTTTGGTTTAATGAAATGTTAATACTCTATATTTATGATGGTAGCCTTGAGTGTTTGCTCAAAAAACTGATTCTTAATTTAGGAACAAAATTAGAGACTGTGAAGTTACTGACAGGTTAGGCTAGGGTTTAGCTTTGGCACTTATCTAAACACTAGAAGCCTGATGCACAAAATTTGTGCAAGAGTAGGCCTTCCTTCCCCTGCTGGGACCTGCTTCCCTCCGGCACCCAGGACCTGGGCTTCCCTCTAGCCACCAGCAGGCACCCGGGACCCAGGCTTCCCTCGCAGCCCCAGCTTCGTCCGGAAGGTCGTTCAGAAGGATGTCTGGTCTAATTAGCATATTATGCTTTTATTATTGTAGAAGATACTCTGCTTTCTTCTGAGTTTTAAATAACTTATTTTCATGAATGTAAACATTATACCTATTCACTGTAGAGATTTAGGATAAAAACTTATTTTAAAAATGTTTAGGGTCTGATGCCAATAGTGGTTTTGAAATGGTTCTTTGAATCAGATCTCTGCTTGCAATCAGTCCCCATTAGAGCATTTCTTTCTTTTTTCCCTGAAATGCTAGCTTTGTATTTACTCACCCTGTGTCCTCCATTAAGGCAACTCTTTGCAAAATCTGTTTATAGGAATATCTTACATTGGCCGATGCACACACCCTTATGAAAACCCTTCAGAAAGATCCCTCTATGGAGTCAGAGACTCCTTGACCCAACTTTTAGCAATCTTCTTTGTCTCTGGGAAGTAGATGGCATTAGCTGATTATTGTCTACTAGAGACCTGGTGCATAGATTCATGCACATTGAAAGGAAATAGAAGGAGGCCTGCAGAGCAGGACTGGGTGAGACAGGCTAGACATGCCCTGGAGCCAACCTCCCACGGTCCCTCCCTGGCTAGACACACCTGGGCCGGCACCAGGGCTTGAAGGGTGTGTGTGGAGTGAGCAGGGTCCTTCCAGCAGGTGGGGTCCCTCAGCCTGGCCTGCAAGGATCAGGCCGAAACCAGCTCTCCGACATGCCCGGAGGGGTCCCGGATTGCGAGAGGGCAGTTCTTGGGTGACGCACCCCGGAATCAGGCTCCCTTCTCTCTGGTTCCAGGTGTATCACCTGAGAGCTGCAGCTGCCAAGTCACCACCACTCAGCAGCTCCTGCGTTGAGCGTCTGTCCCCTGGTGGTCATTGCACGTCATGGCTACTGGTCGGATGGTTGAACGGTCGCATGGTCGCTTAGGCATATATATATATATATATATATATATATATATATATATATATATATATATGGTTCTTAAGTAAGGTACAAGCCGTAAGGTACAAGCCTCTTAGAAACAACCACATTTCTACTAAAGACAGGAGATGTCATGTCTGCAAATTTCCTATCAGAAGTCCCTCTTTGTTTATAAATTTAGAACATTATAAGTAATGTTCTAAAGCCCAGAAACTGCCAGCATTTCATACTTCCTACTTCCTACTTCTTTTTAATGTTTTCATTTTTAAAATGTTTTCTTTAAAAAAAAAAAAGCGTCTATATAATGCTTCATATGAGGTGAGAGATGTGTATTATCATGGCCCTGGGAAAGATAATAAAAAGGGTTGCAGCCTTTCTACTCCAGCCTTTACCTCCTGTGTAAAGGGTCTCTAAGTTACACTCACAGAGGCATAGCTACATGTGGCACTTAGAGTTTTGAAAATTCATTGCTGACCCTTGGCCTTCAGTCACCAGTGTGAGCCCATATGTTGGCTCCAGCCCACCAGTCTTCTAACTATAATTCTTCTTCCAGTCTACAGCACGGGAGGGTGGGAGGTGCTGGCAACTGTTCTTTTCCTGTGTGCTTGCCACCCCAGCACTAGGGTAATCACCTCCTACCCTCCACAGCCTCGGCACCCTGCGTCAGTCAGCTCCAGGGATGGCTGCAGCTATCTTCTACAAGGGCTTCTGAGATTATTGCTCCACAATATAGATGGGTCTTTCTGATTAAGGTCTTCTCTTGCCTTCCACTAATGTAGTGCAGTACACTCTTCTGGGTTGATGAGGTAAGTGAAGGGCATTCTTAGAGTGAATGGGACTTCTAGCTTTGCCTTCAAGTCCTTCTCCTAGACTCCTTGTTCGTGGTAGGATGGAAGGAAATGGTGCAGTTAACATGAAAAGAGATCACATTCTAGAAATTCAGTGATTATAGCCTAAAGAGTTCAAGAGAAGACATGGTTGGAAGACAGGTTGTTCTACATTTATGCTCCAAAATGATAAATTTCCAAATGATAAATAAAATTCCAAATGATAAATTTAACATGGCCAGAAAAATGACCATGTTTGGTTGTCATCATCAACAAGACATACTCACAAACTTTGAGCGAGCCATTGGAAGACAACATTCATGGACAGCATGATGGGTGATGCCATAGCGTGAGTAATTATGCAACAAGGGTCAATAAGTCAATGGTATCAAGGAACCATTCTTCACTAATAGAATTGGTTAATAATATTGATCTTGCAAGGCCAGAATATCTATGTTGTTTCAATACTAACAGGTTCTGAAGAGCCATAGCATTATAGGAAATTGGCCAGGAATGGTGCATTTGACAATAGAGAGCCCGAAGAAATGGTTCCTGCCTCTGAACAGGGAGAGATATTACAAAGGATCTTCATGGTGCTGATTGGATAACAAACAAACAAAGAGAAACTTATTCTCTGACATTATTCTAAATATTCATTGATAGACTAATAATGATACCTCACATGAGCCCATGGATTTTGTAAGACTTTAAAAATCAATTTGTTTATATAGACAGGGACCTTGCAGAAAATGTTTGCCCAGGGCCTCACACACCCTATCTTGACCCTGTCTTCATTCACCTTTCTTGGGAGAAAGAGGTGAAACATCTACTTTGTAAGAATAATTATTCTTTGTAAGAATAATTATTTAGTCTATGACCTTAATACTTTAGTCATTCTTCATCTTTTTTGTATGCTTGGTCTCTCTCTCTCCATTGCTTCTTTCCCTCTACTAATTACACAATCAAGTTCTCCTCTTGCTAGCACAATCCTCTTTTTGACATCTCTTTCCCAGTGAACCACCTTACCAATGCACTTGTTTTTCATCATCACACTTTTTGAAAGGATAACTCACAGCCTCTTCACCCACGTGCATTAATTTCTTGCAATTTAGCTACTACTCCTGTTATTGTTTCCTTTCCCTCTTTACGCCCTATGTGTGTGTGTGTTTTAATTTATTCATAATTAAGTCAGCACTGATCCCTCTTATTAGCTTCAGATATGCATTTTCACCTGCCCATTAATAATCTCTTCCCTATTCAAGCTAGACAAATTTAAAACCAAACCTATGGTTAAACCCCATACCTTACTACTTCCATTTTCCATGATCACCAAAAATGCTTTCCTATTTTGATGGTGGATCTGGATATTTTTTCCTCCTCCCTATTCCTGAGTTTACAAATCTGCCATCTTTGAAAGGTTGCTAATATTATAGTACTCATTTCCTTTGCAATTTTTTTTAGCCAGTATTTTCACTTCTAGTCTTTCTTCTTTTGCTCCATTCTTCACCAATAATATTGATCATACATGTAAGCATTCCTCCAGAGGTCATTTTGAGGAGGTAAACTCATAGGGGAAAATTGAATTTCTCAAATTTAAGGGATAAAGATTCTTTGAATTATGGGTACTTCTTTTTTGAAAAAAAGTGCCCTTGTTTAATAGCCCCAGGCATGTGAAGACTGGGAAATATTAGCTGCACACTGTGTTCTTAATAATCATTGGCTACATTACCCAGGGCATCAGTGGAGTCAGAGAATTAGCTGCTCCTTTCAAATTAAAAGCAATCAGATAAAATGACATCACATTAGTGTTCTCTTTCCCAAGGTTAATATTTGAATTTTTAAAAGGACACATTAGCTATCCCAGATGGTTAACTAATAGAATTTCAGATAGCAATGGCAGGTCGATAGAGAAAAAAATTATGTTCTTTGGGGTGAAAGTTTTGAACTCCTTAGGTCACACAAACAGATGATGCTATAAACTGCCTATTCATAAATAAGTCCCATCCTGAACCAATGGCAACTAGCCAGGCAAGCTGAAAAGAAAGCATAAAAGAAACATTTAAGCCCCATTACCTGTGCACTTAATCAACTCATGCCTAATTATTTTATTATTTGATGCCTGTGCATCCAACCATAGAGAAAGCTTCAAACTAGATAGATTAGTAGATTAATTCACAGACCTCAGGAGTAAAGAGCGGATATTTAAAAGAAGGTTTCCTTCTTACCATCCTGCTTGGAACTTTATTTACACTGAGATTAACATCTAAGACCACCTTGTGTGAGATCGCATGCCAGCATTTCATACTTCCTAGGAAATGCGCCTTGATGTCACATTATAAGGGAGCACTCTACTGGGTAAGCACTGAAAAAACAGAGCAGAACAAGACTTGGTTGGAAATATTTTGGTGAATTAATTGTATAAATTTTATTCTCTCCATAATTTTCTTTATTTCTTATCTTCTCCACCATATCCCTGCTCATAACAGGTTCTGTGCTCCATTGTCTCTAAGGGGACATGTAGAAGGGTGGAAAGCTGAGGTTTGAGGAAGCTTGGACACTTCTTAGACTCTTCTTAGATTTCTTTTCCTGGGAGCTTTCATCAACTGAGGAGGAGGGGTAAGGCAATAGCAGGAAGAGAGACTGAGAAGTGATGTCCTTTGGCTAACAGAGAGAGAGAGAGAGAGAAACAGAAACATCGATGTGAGAGAGACACGTGGATTGGTTGTCTCCTGTATGTGCCCTGACCTGACCAGGGCAGGTATCAAACCTGCACCCTTCGGTGTGCAGGCCAACATTGTAACCACTGAGCACACCGGCCAGGGCAACAGGAATCTTTTGTAATTTCTCTCCTAGCACTTTCCACTTACACTTAACCATTTTTTTTCACTGTCATTTTTTTTTCACTGACATGCTATGGATTACTGACCTTTCTGAAACCATGCACATCAGGCTAATTGCCCTTTTTTCTCACTTGGCTACATGCATACACTGATTCCCACTCTGTATGTGTACCCTTCTTACAGTCACCTGGTATCTCCATTCAAGAAGCAACTTGGTCAGAAAGCCCATGGAATCCTTATCCCTTCTGCTAGAGGGGGTCTGATGTTAGGAAGCCAGTCAGTTCCTAATATTTGAGATCAGCAGCAGCCTCTGGATTAGAACAGAATTCTTTCTCATGTTTCTTGGGCTCATACTTAGGTTACATTTTCTCTGCCATTTGGAAGATAGAGCAACATCTTTACATTCCTTTTTTCAGAATTTCCATCTCCCGCTGGATAGGGATTATATTGTTGGAAGTCAGCAGTGGTTATTGTAAGATGGAAGGAATTGGTATTAACATAACTAGGCCACATTATGTCTTTCATCAGAGGATTCTTATTAGGTTATTGCCAACTTGATCCACCTGTCACTTGGGATTTCTGTGTAGGCTAAAGAATACTGTTCTAAAGCCCATATAAGCCTCCCTAACAAAGACTCAAAAGCCATATTATGGCTGTGTCTCCTAAAGGGTTTAGGGTTTTTCCCCCTAATATGAATTAATTAATTCACTCAATGAATCTTCACTGAGTACCTAATCTTAGCCAGTTCAGGCTGCTAAAACAAATTACCATAGACGGAGTGGCTTAAACAATAAACATTTATTTTTTACAGTTCTGAGGCTAAGAGTCTAAGACCAGCGTGCCAACTGGCTTCCTGGTTCACAGCTATCTTCTTGTATCCTCACCTGGTTGAAAGAGGGTGAGAGATGCCAATCCCATTCAGGAAAGCTTCAACCTCATGACCTAATTATACCCAAAGGCCCCACGTTCTAATACTATTACAGAGCTTCACCATATGACATTTCAGAGGGGGAGGGGACACAAATATTCCATTCATTGCAATCTACAACACAAGCAAGCACTGGGGATAAAGTAGTGTTGTACAAGACCAAATCCCTGCTTTTACATTCTCATGAACAAGACAGACAAATAATATATAAATCAATATATACCACAATACTAGGTAGTAATAGGTGCTATGAAAATAAAATAAGGACTAATAAGAGGGTGAAGAATGATGAGGCCCAGTCTAGCAGGGATGACCTCGCTGAAGAAACCACATTGGAGCCGAGACCTGAGTTAATTGGGCAAATGACCAATGTGGAGGTCTGAGGGCATTTCAAGAATAGGGAACAGCTAGTGCAAAGGCTTTGCAGCAGCAATGTGCTCCATGTGTGTAATAAACAGCAAGCTGGCTGATGTGACTGGAGGATAATGAGTGAGGGAAAGAATATAAATATGGTGAGAGAGGATAATAAACATGCTATAAGCCATTGGCTAGTTTTGAGCAAAAGGATATAACCTGATTTATATTTTAAAAGGCTCACTCTGGCTGCAGTGTGAAGAACTGACTATGGAAAAGAAGAAATGAATATATGCACCCCTATGTTCAGAACAGTGTTATTTACAATAGCTAAGATCTGCAAACAGCCCAAGTGCACATCAGTAGATGAGTGGATTAAATTCCATGGTACAATGGAATACTATGCAGCTATAAAAAGAAGCATCTATTGCCCTTTGAGACAACATGGAGGGACATAGAGTGTTTTATACTAAGCAAAATAAGTCAGAGAAATACATGATCTCACTTATATGTGGAATCTAATGAACAAAATAAACTGACAAAAATAGAGCCAGAGACATGGAATTATGCAACAGACTGAGGATTCTCAGTGGGAAGGGCTGGGGCTGGGGGAGGGGGATGCGGGAAGAGATTAACCAAAGCACTTATATGAAGAACTTATATTGAGACAGACAATAGTGCAGTGAAGGCCTGGGGAGGGGCCAGGAGTGGGGAAGAGGGGGTCAATGAGGGGAAAAGGGGGCAATAACTGTAAAACTTTCAACAATAAAGTTTTGTTTTTTTAAAAAGAAGGAATGAAAGCAAGGTGTATTAATCTGGATTCTTCAGAGAAACAGAACCAATAGAGTTTATGTATTTACTTATTTATGAATTATAAGGAACTGGCTTGCATGGTTATGGAAGCTGAGAAGTGACAGATCCATAGCTACAAGCTGGAGAGTCCAAAGTCAGGAGAAGACCAATGCCCCGGCTTATGGGGCCGGAGAGTGAATTCTCCCTCCCTCAACCTTCTGTGTTCTATTCAGGTCTCCAGTGGACTGGATGAAATCCACCCACATTGGGAAGGGAAATCTGCTGTATTCAGTCTATCAATTCAAACGTCACTCTCATCTAGAAACACCCTCACAGACACACCCAGGAACTGTTTAACCAAATATCTGGGCACCCCTATCCCCTAGTGAAGTGGACACACAAGATGAACCATCACACAAGGAGTTCAGTTAAGAGGCAATTGAATGGACCTGGCCGGAGCTGATCCAATAGTGGTTTGGCCCCGGAATGTAGCCTGGCCTTGGGGAGAGGTGGTTAGATTCCAGAAGCAATTCGAAGGTTTGGCATTGGGGTGAGAGGAGTTGAGGGTGACACTGAGTCTTTGGGCATGGACATGTGAATGGTGTTATTAGGGAGGTGGAGAACACTGGGGGAGAAATCAGTTTTGGGGTCTGAATACAAAAATTTGCTTTGGACCTGTTAGTCCTGAGAGGCCTCTTAAACATCTCCGTGGAGATTTCAGGCAGACAGATGAGACTAGAAGGTTGAGGACAGGGCTAGAGATAAAAACTGGGGAGTCCTTAGCATAAAAAGAATATACTAGTATAATGTCAGAGGCTGGCTGAGACCTCCAGGGAGAAGACTAGATTGCAAAGTCATCTGAGGCCTGAGCCCCAGGTCTCTCCAATATTGGAGGCCAAGGCCAGTGTCAGGAGGAAACCAGGATATGAATTCCTGGAAGCCAAAGAAAAACTAGGGGCTTAACAAGGAGGGAGTGCCTAGAGATCAAGTCAAATGAGGCCTGAAGGATTCCCACTGCATGTGGCTGCTTCGTGTATGTATCTGCCCATGTGATAGAATAGGAAGGATCCCTGGGAGCACCTGGAGCCACCCCTCCCCGTTCAGGGAGGCTGCTAGTTTGCCCATTGAAGATGTTTTCCACTTTCTTACAGAACCTCAATATTATCCAGGGTGGTAATGTGTCTACCTCCTCTGAAGCTAGAAATAATCATATGACACAAGTCCAGTCAATTAAGGACAAACAAAAGGCATGGAATGAGTATTTGGGGAAAGTTTTTAAAGTGGACTAACTCTATTGCATGTATTAATATATTTAAGATCGTTTTCCTTAAAATAGTAATGTTTATTGCATGTAACATTACTATATTTTAAATAATTTTTCTTGAAATAAAAAAAGTTCCCATTTGAAAAATAAAAAAGTAACGTGGACTAACTCAGCTGGCTTCAGTGTTGTTTCCCTCACTTCATCCCTTTCTTCCTGTCTGACGCGTGGATATGATGGCTGGAAATCTGGTAGCCATCCTGGCAGCATAAGGACTGTGGACATCCCCTAAACAGGGTGGACAGAAGCTGGAACCTCAATACCAGTCTTGGACTGTTTACCTTTTGATTTATTTTTTTGTGGAAAAAAGTTTATCTCTAATTTGTTTAACTGTCTTGCATATATTTTCTGCTACTTGAAACTGAACCTAATCTTAATAGATACACTGGCCCTAACTGGTTTGGCCCAGTGGATAGAGCGTCGGACTGCAGACTAAAGGGTCCCAGGTTCTATTCCAGTCAAGGGCACGTAACTTGATTTCTGGCACATCCCCAGTAGGGGGTGTACAGAAGGCAGCTGATCAATGTTTCTCTCTCATCGATGTTTCTAACTCTCTATCCTTCTCCTTTCCTCTCTGTAAAAAAAATCAATAAAATGTATTTTTGAAAAATAGATACACTGGTTGTGCAGCCTCCACATGGCTCTCCCTGCCAAAGCAGCCCTAGCATCCTACCCAGTGGAAATAATGTGGCGCTGGAGGCACAGGCCATGGTTCTAGGTCCATCTTGCTAGCCCTGTGCCTTTGGCCAAATCAGCTGAGCAATCTTCACACTTCCCTTTCCTTATCTGTAAAATGGGTATGTTAGAAAAGTCAATCCCCCCCCCCCCTTTTTTCTGTCTCCATACTTTTTCTTCAGAATTAATTTTTTCTTAGGTATCAGTGAGCTGTACTGGTCATGCTGCTTGAAGCAAATGTGAACGCAATACATCTATGGGACCAGGACTAGATCAAGGCTGTGGGAAAGAATGCAGGGGCGACAATAAAAATAATCTCTGACAGACCTTTATGAAAATAGAAAGCATCATGCCATTTAGTGGCTTGAAATCCAAGCCCTGTAAAGCAAGAAAAACAAGAGGAAAGTGTTTAGGTGTAAATGAAAACTAAACCTGATGCATTTCAAGGCTTAGATTTGCATTCAGAGTCAAAACACCTGTGCCAAACGGCTGGGTGATTTGCACAGGTGTGGTTAGTAAGACTGCTAGAGCTGCCGGCAGAATCCACCACGCTCCCAGACAGGGGGCAGTTTGTGTTGGTGGACTTGGATTGGGACTGGCTTCCTGCTCAAGACCCGTGCTGCTGCCTCAGGTCAGTGGGGCTGACTTTGGAACCAATGGGGAGGGGAGAGAGAGAAAGAGGTGAGTGGGGCAGGAGAGCGATAAGAAGCCCGAGAACAGGAGGGGGAAAGTGTTACCTCTCAAAACAATGATCTTCCAAATGTCATCTATAAACACTGACACCTGAAATGCCAGCATACCAAGTGCCATTCCAAGAGCGGTGTGCATCCTGGGGTTTTTCTTTTTTTAAATTAATTTATTTTTATTTAATTTATTGGAGTGACATTGGTTAATAGCATTATATAGGTTTCAGGGGTACAATTCTATAACGTTATCTGTATGTTGTATAGTGTGTTCACCACCCCAAGTCAAGTCTCCTTCCATCACCATTTAGCCCCTTTAACCCTCGCCTGCCTCCTCCCACTCCCCTTTCCCTCAGGTAATCACCATACAGTTATCTGTCTATGAGTTTTTGTGTGTGTTTTTTTCTGAATCCCTTCCTTTTTTTACCCCGTCTCTCTCCCCGCTCTCCTCTGACATCCGTCAGTCTGTTCTCTGTATCTATGAGTCTGTTTCTATTTTGTTTATTAGATTCCACATGTGAGTGAAATCATATGGTACTTGTCTTTCTCGACTGGCTTATTTCACTTAGCATAATGCTCTCCAGGTCCATCCACGCTGTTGCAAAGAGTAAGATATTCTATTTTTCCAGCTGAGTAGTAGCCCATTGCGTAAATGTACCACAGTTTTTTAACCACTCAACGGATTGACACTCAGGCTGCTTCTAAATCTTGGCTATTGTAAATAAATAGTGTTGTAATGAACATAGGGGTGCATATATTCTTTAGAGTTAGTGTTTTGGGTGTCTTTGGATATATTTCCAGAAGTGGAATCGCTGAGTCATAAAGCATTTTCATTTTTAATCTTTGAGGAAACTCCATAATGCTTTCCACAGTGGCTGCACCAGTCTGCATTCCTATCAATGGTACACAAGGGTTCCATTTTCTCCACATCCTCACGAACACTTGTCATTTGTTGATTTATTGATGATAGCTGTTCTGAGAAGTGTGAGGTGATATCTCATTGTGGTGTTAATTTGCATTTCTCTGATGATTAGTGATGTTGAGTGTCTTTTCATATGTCCTTTGGCCATCTGAGTCTCCTCTTTGAAGGAGTGTCTATTCAGGTCCCTTGCCCATTTTTAATTGGATTGTTTGTTTGGTGTTGAATTTTATAAGTTCTTTATAAATTTTGGATATTAACTCCTTATCAGATATATCATTGGCAAATACTTTCTCCCATTCAGTGGGTTGTCTCTTCATTTTGTTGATGGTAAAACTTTTCAAAGTAATTCGAGAGGCAGAGGAAAGAACAGTCCCTGAGCAGAACTGCTGAGGTCAATGTCAAGGTTTATATTTGCATAACTCAGGAAAGACTACATCCTTTATCTCTGTCCATCTTGGTTATTCCCCTGAGGCAGGTTGGGTAGGTTCAGGACTAATATCCGATCTAATCCTGTAGTTCCTACACCTGTGGCGGAGGAAGCACTTCTCCATGGGGGAAGGCAGATGTGGCTAAACCCTGAAAGTTGGCCTGGCATGCTAGTTTGGGGCCCAGTCAGTCTGCTCTGTAGTTGAGCTGGGGCTGGGCATCATTTGCCTTCTATTCACCACTTGCTTCAACTGCTTTGTTTGAAAGGGGTGATTTTGTACCTCATCAGTCTGGTTCTTGTTGTTAGGGTAGGAGCGGTGGCATCTTGGGACTGTCCGTTTTAGGCCAAGTGGAGTCACCTGGTTCTGCTTCATTCCCAGGCAGGGTCACGTGGCCCCTGGGAGCCGGCAGCTGACCGTGCTCTGTACAGTTAATGGCAGGGAGCTAGTGACAACTTTTTGTGTCCCCCCTGCCCAGCGCTGTTTGCATTTGGAAAAAGGAGGCAGAGGGTTAGCTGAAAGGTATGGAAGGATTTCAGACAATGTGATGTCAGTTGTATTTCAATTAAAAAAAAAAAGACACTGTGGCAAGTAGATGGAATAGGTATTTTAGAGTCAGGGAGCAGTTTCCAGTTCCTTCATATCGCAGCACCTTGAGACATGCTCCATCTATGCTTGAATCTGGCACCTGCAGCTGCTGCTGTCTCTTCTGGTACCTTAACTGGCTCTAATAATAGAAAAAGGGCCTAGAGCTAAGGAGCAAAGTTGAGGATAGCAAAAGGGATGAAGAATGAGGTGGTAAAGACTCAGAATCCCTTCACAAAGCATAGACCTGCTGTTCCTTCCATCCCCCATCTCCTAACTAAGAATTCTTTCATTAACCCATTACACTTATACAAATATATTTGGTGCCACATTTGCACAAGACACTCTCCTGGATTCTGGCACTTGCCCTCAGAAGAGATTATAGGAAGCAAATAAACATTGTGTGGAGGTTGGTGAGTGTAAGAGACTCCCTGGGGGAAGGGTGACTGACAGGGAGGTCAGGGGAGAGCTCTGGCACTGAAATGTGGGCGGTGAGGACAGAACCTGCCATGCAAAGAGCTGAAGGAAGGACTTTAGGTTGAGGGAGCAGATGCTCTGAGATGGGAAAGAGCCTTGCTGTGGAGAGACAGAAAGATGGCAATGAGGCTGGAGTGCCTGGGAACTGACCAGGAAGAGGTGGGGAAGGCTGAGCTTGGCAGGCAGGAGCCAGAGCCCTCCTGTTGTGTAGGTTATGAGAAACCACTGAGGTTTTCATGGTAGGAGAGTAGCTTGATTTAATTTATATACATGTTCAAAGACCACAGAGGCAGCCATAGGACAATGTATTGTGTTGTATCAGGAGGGGAGAGAATGGAGAGTGATTGCAAGAGACTGAGGAACCCCTCCCTCAGCCTCTTCTGTAGTGTTTCAAAAACCACATTTTCTGGGGAAAATCAGGGCTGCGGAGAGCATGCATTGATTTCATCCCCACCCAGAAGGTGCTTGATTTCTCTCAGTGGCCACTGTGTCTTTTGTGCTGAGGATATGTCATTGTCATTGTTAATGACCACCCAGCAACACCTGGTGTCATTTGTATACTCCTATTTCCCCTTCACGTTGCTGCCATTTGTTGTCTAGCTGCTGCAAAGACTATCCGGGAACAAAGAGTGCTGGGGATTTTCCCTCATGATTAGAGAAATTTTACTTGGCAAGAATGTCCTAGAATCCAGGCCAGAGAGCATTTGAAGGTCATTACCAGAAGCCACAGAGAACATAGCTCTCTGCTCTGATTCTTTGAGTGGCACCTTCTACTTTGCCCTCTAACAACCGATACACTGGAGTTACATCAACAATTATCCTCACTTATTCCCATCCTGTTTTCAGTCTGATGTACTGTGATTCTAACCCTGGACTCTGTGGACCTGACTGTTATCCTTGATAATGACCATTTGTGGATGTTATTTCTGACTTTTGACCCTCAGCTTTTCCTAATGACCTCTGTCCTCTCCTTCCCCATCTCTGCTGTTTAACTGGACCCTGGTTCCCTGTGAGAAAGACTTGGAGACTGCCTGGGATACATTCTCTGCCCAGTTGAGTCACCCCACCCCCAGAAATCCAACCACCAGACCTAAAGTTGCTTCTGCCTTTTCTCCCAGGAGTCTGAGTATGTCCTCATGCAAACTGGACTCACAGCTGGTCTTGATATTCTAGAAATCCCAAGGCAGGCATGAAAGGCAGTTCTAAGCTGTGACCTTCATTTCACAGATGTAAAAAGAATGTGTGAGGGCCCATGGCCTGTGAAAGCAACCTCATTTCTTCACAGTCACTTTTCAAATACCACTAATTGCTTTTTGATTTCAGCTTGAACAAAAGCATACTCAAACAGCCAGTGAAATAGATGAGGGGATAGCATCACCTCTGAATCACCAGCACAACATCTGTATCTTGAATGACAAGGTCTCTGTTCTCCCTCCTGCTTTCTGGCCATCCTGGCCTCAGAAGTGCTGAGGTTGGAACAGACCATTGTCTGAACTACACCTGCGAGCTTCTTCTGTGCTATCTGATAGAGTCTAACTAATAATAGAATTAAAGAGAAACAGCTTCAGCAGAAGCAAGCATGACTGTCTTGCTCTTTACAAGGCAAGGAGCCAAGCCACTGGATGGCTGCTGGACCACTTCCCTGTGTATAGGGAGAGAAGGGAGATGATGACTCAGAGGACAGGTCTTTCCTGTAGGATGCAAGAGAAAGCAGGGATTCCAAGCTGGTAGTGTTTTGTTTTTGTTTTGTTTTTTGTTTGTTTGTTTGTTTTTCTGAGAAAAATTGAAGAAGACTTAAGTATATGCCCTAGTAATAGGAGGGAAAAGGAGGGAACTGGGAATAGAAAGCCACATGGATAAAATGTTTAAAAATCCAAATTCTACCACAGAAGCACATGTTCTTTTGTGATGAGAGAATGGGTGTAATAAGTATTTCAGTGTATTGACTATATAGGGATTCGATCTTAAATGTTTTGATGGCTCTGGAGGGCTCTGGCTCCTGCCTGCCAAGCTCAGAAGTCATTTTATTCTCTTCTTATTTGGGTCGCTGAAGTAACTGTGAATGGCAGCATGGTGCATAGAGGCAGTGTGGAAGGGGCACTGGGCTGAGAGCTGGAGAGCTGGATTCTGGGTCATGTGAGGACAAAGGCCCTCATAGACCTCTGTCCAGGGGGCTTCCCTGGTGGAAGACAAAGACCCAGGGCCCGAGCAGTGCCCCGAGCAGTGAGTAAATCACAGTCAGTGCTGGACTCACTTGAAGACCAGCCCCACCCCGAACAGAGACAAACACTGGCAATGAGTTTGTGAATTACAGGAGGTTTGACCGGCTCCGTTCCATGGTAAACCTCTGTGTCTGATAGGACATGCCTTCTCAGGGTATAGGCTTTTGGCCCCTTACTCTGTAGCCTGGTGGAAGGTGCAAAACGCTTAGAGGGCATGAAAAGTTGACATAAGTGGAGCCATTTTCAATAGGGACTTCCTTGCACATCTTACTCCTCAAACCTTGGGAATGTTTGAACTGAGCAAAATAACCTTTGGACAGGGCCAGAGCAGCATTGTAATGTTTGGAATATAATTAAAGAGAAACAGAAACACATTGCTGCTTTGGCCCCGTCTGAAGGAAAGCAGACATCCTGATTATCCAACTGAAAATTAAAGACATTCTTTAGAAGCGGCACCACCACGTATAGCTAAAGAATAGCTGAGCTTATCTGCACCTTTCTTGATATATTAATCCCAATAGACATTATTTCCTTTTATTCACATAATTATTCTCCTTCCCTTTCTCATAAAAATTCCTGCCTTCACCCCCTAAACAGAACATTATTTGGGTTTCTGCCTGAATCAGTGCTTTCTGAATAGCTGTCTTTTTTTATCTCAAATAAATGCCTGTTGCCTCCTAGTTGGGCTTTTTATTTTTAGGTTAACATGGGCCACCCCTGCCCACCCTCATCAACTATGCTAATACAAACTAAGGTCTTTGAGTTCCCTTCTGAGAAGTATCATTTTTCCTCCCTGGCACTGGAATGCAGACCTCTAGGCTAATTCTAAGGTTTCTAGAGTTACTGCTGAGTTAGAAGAAATTGTGCTATGAAAATTGCAGGTGAGATTTGGTATTCATGTAGAGGAGTTGGCATTTTACAAATAGTGGTAATTGTAAAATAGTACTTGTAGCATTATGCATGGAAATGTGTATAAATTCTACTGAAACTTGTTTTGGACCTCTCTTAAATTACAGTCTATTGCTAGAGCACAGAGGACTGGCGAAGGCCTATCTGGAGATTGTGGCGAAGGGAGGTAGAAGTTTGATTAAGTCTAGGTGTAAAATTCAAAGACACTTGGGTTGAGAACTCCTTGAACAGCTCTTCAGTTTCAACTCAACTTTAAGAGACACTCTAGTCCATAAACAGTTCTGCGAGTAGCTACTGCTGACTGACTCCCTATTGCTAATGTATTTCCTATATGCCCTGTGCAGAAAGGAGGCTGAGTTTCTGTTATAGTAACTGGGCTGCCCAGAGTCAACCAAACCCACAGATCTGACCCACCCTTACAGGAAGGTTGAAAAATTACTCTTACTTCACTGTTAGATTCAGAGGCCTTAACAGACCACAGAACGAACAGATAGCACCACGAATTGGACCAGACCTTGATCAGCCTTTGGAAGTGGGATGTGTGCAAAGGACTCCTCACGGGCCAGGTACCCCATTTCTAGACACCCTGAGCAACAACTTGGGGACGGTTAGAGCAATAGCAACACATTCCTTGAAGTTAGAAGAACTGGTTTTGAGTAACTTTACTATATAACTAGCCATGGGACTAGCCAGAATAACTAGCTAAAGTAGTTATTTTAAGTAACTGGGAACAAATCCTTCCACATCCAGGAACTGAGTTCTGGCATTTGTAAAATGAAGGCATTGGACTCAGTTATGACTAATAAATGGTAAAATTCTATTAATATTTATCAAAAGAAACATGAACTTTTAGGATGTAAGTCTTAAGACTAGAAGTCTAGGTCTGGTTCATCTGCCATTCCCTAAGGTATTTCCCCAATGATTCCAATAAGTCAACCTTGGAGTCATAAATAAAGATGCATAAAACTAGGATTTTAATAAGAAAACTTTTGGGATTTTCTTAAAAGGAAACCTTTATAAAAACTCCATTTTTTAAGGTTAGAATAAGATTTGAGTATGGGGTGAAAAATTTACATTATAAGAAAAGTTCTTTTAGGTAACATCTGACATTCCCTCACAATGATAGTTTTATGTAATAATGTAATTGACTTGCTGCCCATATATGGACTTAACTTACTCCTTTAGTAAGTAGGTTCAGTGGGGATACAATGTTTTTTACTTATTTTTCAGCCCTAACCACACCAAATTCAGTACTCTACATATAGTCAGCATTCAATAAAAATTTAATTATTGACTGAATAATGATGTGTGTCAGGGAAGGACATTGCTACTTGTTTGGACATGCCCCTCTGATTAAATTCTACTTTTGCCTTTCTAGCTAATCAGACAGTAAATTAAGTGTAGTGCATTTGCTCTTCCCCCTAAAAGAAGGTCAGTGGATGAAAATGAGATCTGGCATGATCATATTGTTATCAAGTGGGGAGCCTTCTGTATCCCCACCTGTTGCTGGTAGAAGTGGGATTTTTGGGGTGCTTCAGGGACAAGAATTTCCTGAGGCCCTCACAGGAGGATGAGGTATCATGGAAAGCTTTCTTGATGAGGTAACATTAAGGGAGTTCCCCTTAAGGTTCCATCTCCCTCCGTCCCGCCATGAAAAATAATCCCATCTTATCTTCTGCAGAGCTTCAGGTAAAGCCACTGCTCAGAGTCTTCGATCCATATCAAAGCACAGTCCAGTCCAGCATCTGGCTAGCTTAGCTTGTGTTCCCAGCTGCAGTCCATTACATGTGGGGTGCGCATGGCCATGGACCATGTGGCTTCTAGGGCCACATGGCTATGGAGGTACGTGCAGGTCACGGAGCAAGCGAGTGCAAGGAAGCAGGAGCAAAGCAAGAAGAACAAGAGAGCAAGAACTCTGTCTTGGCATTATAACTAGGAGCTTTACCAATTAAGTCTTCACAGTGTTGTGCACTTGTAGTGACTCTGCCCCCCTAGCCAATTATCTCTGTTCCCTAGGCTAGATTTGTTCCCCAGCACCTTCCCTACATCACTCTGACTTTACTGCCCATGTGCCCATCTTTCCCTTTGTTGGACCCCTTCCACCAGTGATCTGCAGAGAATGGACCGGTGGTTCCCTGGGAAGTGTGAAATTGCAGCTTCCTGGTGAAGCTGCCCAGATGACCATGCTTATAAAGTCTGGCCTCCCCTCTGCTCTCTTCCTATTATTAATATTAACTAGCCAGTTACAATGGTAACAATATTAGAAGGATTTTTGGACATGTGTACTGGATGGTGTGCATCAAGGAGATTAAAGTATAGGTGCCTTCCTCATTTCCCCTTAGAACTTGTTCTTACAGTCCCAACATTTTTAGAGCAGCATCAATACATTTATTGTCAATTTCCAATTATGTTCTCAAAAGGTAACTACTACACATTATATTAGTCAGAGTCCTCCAGAGAAATGGAACTTATAGGATAGGTATGCAAGAGAGAGAGATTTATTTTTAAGGAATTGGCTCACTGATTATGGGGGCTGGAAAATCCAAAATCTGAGGGGCAGACAGATTGGCCAACCCAGGAAAGAGTTGATGTTGTAGCTGAAGAATGAAGGCAGTGTGGAGGCCAATTCCTTCTTCCTCATAACTAATAGTTTTTATGTTCATAGTTTTTCTAATGTTAGAAAGAAAACATACTTTCTTGCTTTTCACTGTCTTCTCTCCCTGAATTCTACTTCAAATTATGTTTATTCCCTTTAAAACTGCTATACATCCATGCTCAGTATACATAGAAGGAAAACATGGTTTCTGACCCTCAAGGAGCTACAGTTTCAGAAGAGAAGACTGTGCAAAAGACTGTTGCCAGGCTATGTACTTGCTTTTCTGAGTTGCCTGTCCTTGCGCAAGGATAATAGAGAAAGCAAAACTTCAGTAAGTGAGTTAGCATGCTGGTGGTGTTAGCATGTGCAGGTCCTGCTTGTTTTCTTTATGTGGTACACATGTCTTCCCTGCATACAGTTAGAAATTTTATTTCCCCTGGAACTGAGGCTGAGGTCACATGACCTAAGAGGGTGTATTATTTCATCACCCAGCCCCATCTCCACAGCACACACTCAGCTACATAAACTTAGTTTCCCAGTAAAACTACTTGCCTACAGAAATGAAATTTGCCTCAATGGCTGTTTCTCTTTACTCTTGCTTGCAACTCTTTTTTTGGTAGGGGGTGGGGAGGGGCTAATTAATTTTTTAAAATTTATTTTTTCATTACAGTTGGCATTTAACATTTTATTAGTTTCAGGTATACAGCACAGTAGTTAGACATTTATATAACTTATAAAGTGATCTACTAGTATGTGTAGTACTCACCTGCTACCATACATATTGTTAGCTATAGTCCCTAAGCTGTACTTTACACCCCATGACCATTTTGTAACTGCCAATTTTACTTAATTCCTTCACCTTTTTCCCTCAGTCTCAACTCCCCTCCCACCTGGCAACTACAGTTTGTTCTCTGTGTCTATGAATTTGCTTCAGTTTTGTTTGTTAATTTATTTTGCTTTTTGATTCCACATATAAGTGAAATTATATGGTATTTGTCTTTCTCTGTCCAACTCATTTTACTCAGCATAATACCCTGTAGGTCCATCTATGTTATTACAAATGGTAGAATTTCATTCCTTTTTATGGTCAGGTAATATTTCATTGCATACATGTACTATATCTTCTTTATCCAATCATCTATTGATGGACACTAGGTTTTTGTTTTTTAATTTTTATTTTTTCAATTGCAGTTGACATTCAGTGTTATTTTATACTAGTTTCAGGTGTACAACATAGTGGTTAGACATTTGTGTAATTTATGAATTGATTCCCACCAATAAGTCTAATACCTACCTGGCACAATACATAGTTATAGTACTAGAGATTCGTGTACCAGTGGGGTCCCCTCGGTCTGGCCTGCGGGGATCAGGCCTGCAGTGATCAGACCGAAACCAGCTCTCTGACATCCCCCGAGGAGTCCCGGATTGCGAGAGGGCGGTTCTTGGGTGACACATCCTGGAATCAGGCTCCCTCCTGTCTGGATCAGGCCTGCGGGGACCAGGTCAAAACTGGCTCTCCAACATCCCCTGAGGGGTCCCGGATTACATGAATTCACAGGCCAGGCTGAGGGAGCCCACAGGTGCATGAATCCGTGTACCACACCTTTAGGACGCATGTAAGATCTTTTGTTAATCTCTTCCCGCCTCCCTCCTCCCCACTTCCCTCTGAGATTCATCAGTCTGTCTCATGTTTCCATGCCTGTGCATTGAGCATCTGCCCCTGGTGGTGAGTGTGTGTCATAGCTACTGGTCAAACAGTCACTTAGGCTTTTATATATATAGATTATTGATTATATTCCCTATCCTATACTCTATATTCCCATGACTATTTTGTAACTGCCAATTTGTACTTCTTAACTCCCTTCACCTTTTTCACCCAGCTCCCCAACCCCCTTCCCTTCTGGCAACCATCAGTGTTTTCTATCTGTTTCTGTTTTGTTTGTTTGTTTATTGTTCTTTAGATTCCACATATAAATGAAATCATATTATCTTTCTCTATCTGGCTTATTTCACTTAGCATTGCTTGCAACTTTACATTTCACTTACTACTATATGTTAATTAAGTTCCATATTTTTTCTTTTTTATTATCTTCTATATATATAAAAGCCTAATATGCAAAATGTCCCCTCAGGAATTTGACTGGGAGACCAGGAGTTCAATTGCTAGCTATGACGTGTGCTGACCACCAGGAGGCGGCACAGAACAAAGGAAGGCCCTGGCCGGCAGCAGGCAGCCCTGGCCGGCAGCAGGCAGCCAGTAGAAACCCTACCCATGCACGAATTTCGTGCACTGGGCTTCTAGTGTTAAAATACACATAACATAAATTAGCCATCTTAACCATTTTTAACTATATGGTTCAGTGGTATTAAATACATTCACATTGTTGTGCAGCCATTGCCACCCCCCATCCCCATATCTCTTTTCATCTTGTAAATCTGAACCTATACCTATTAAGTGATAAATTTCCCAGCCTCCAGCCCCTGGGAACCACCATTATGCTTTATGTCTTTAAGATTTTGACCACTTTAAGTACATCATATAAGTGGAGTCATACAGTATTCATCTTTTTGTTTTCAGAAGTAAGCTCCAGATTAAGTAGACTTTATGACTACATCTGTAGTTGATTGAATTTTGTCTGGTGATGGAGTGGACAATGTACAGATCTATGTCACTGAGGCCAAGAAAAAACCCTCCTTTCTCACCGTGGCACGGGGGTTTGATTATGCAGCTCTGGTACCAGTTTCTCAGAGCCACGAGGTATTAAGCCCAGACTTTTGACTCAGTCTTTATCCTCTAGACACTGCTGAGAAGCCACTGTCAACAAGAAGTGCATTCTAGGAACGGGCATGCTAGCAAACATACCTCCTGAAATTATGAGCATTTGATAGTGGGCTGACAGGCCTTCCTTCCCGGTATTGGCATCAGTAGTAGGAAAGGGATATCAGGAGTGGGGGCGGGGAGGGGGTGTGTGTGCAGATGGGCTCATGGATAGAGACCATGGAATGGAACTTTCAAAAATGTCCAGTTTTAGCCTGGCCGATGTGGCTCAGTGGTTGAACTTCGGCACATGCCCGGGCTATGGGCTCAGTCCTCAGTAGGCGGCATGCAGAATGCAGCTGATCAATGATTTTTTGTCATCATTGATGTTTCTCTCACTCTCCCTTCCTCTCTGAAATCAATAAAAAATATATTTTTTTAAATGTCCAGTTCTAGAGATAGATAGCACCTTTTGTTTTCTAGTCCTGTTGTCGAGACCTAGTCAAGGGAGTAAAGAAAGCTATGATCAGTTTTACCCCTTCCAGATCTGAGAGAGCCCTTCCCTGCTTCAACTCAGAAGCCTTCCACCACTTCTATTTTCATATTTTTCTTTGCTCCGAGGCATATGCCTCATTCATTGTCTCTGTCCAAGACACAAAGGTTAAGAAATCCTGCATTCTGCTCAGTGTGGAGAGCTCTGGGTTTTAGATGGCGCCAGACATGTCTGTAATTGCTTTCTGAAGTATTGGGGGAGGCAAACAGAACTTAAGTTTCTCAATTATCCTCATCACTTGCTTAAAATTCCAGTGTACCATTAGAGGCTAGGATGGTTCAGAGTGAAAATTCCAAGGGAAATGGGATTATTAAAAAACAGAGCCTGAGGCATATACGATTTAATAAAACTACAAAACAGCCCCAGATTCTGCATGCAGGGGGGAAAAGGTTGGTATAAGACATGTTCTGGCTTTTTAAAATGGTCTTCACACATTCTTTATATATTCTGAAATTAAATGTTTTATTGCATGCAGATGACTTCTGCACATTAACCATCCGTTTGAAATATGACTCCAGGGCAAATCCTCTGTGCTGCTCTTCCTATGTTTTGTTCTCCCAGTTCCTCAGAGGAATTACATTAGCTCGAGTCTTTAAAAAATCACTGAAATAAAGAAATTGCCATCCCTTCTGTTTTATACTAGGCACATAAGAAATGCATCATCAGTTCCATCTCCCCTCATAGGCACATCTCCTGGGAATAATAAGTAGAAGGATGCTTCAGGAGCCTTGCATCAGAGCAAAGAACTTGGTAGGATGATGCCAGTGTCGGCCAGCATTGGTCTGCGACAGCTCGATGCATCTGTCCAAGGCAGGGTGAATCTGGGCACTTGATGTGGCTATGAGCTGCTATGCCCCCACCTCCTCTGCCAGAGCAGGATGGGTGTGCCACCCTAGTGTGCAAAACAATTTTGTTTTAGGGATTTTGTATTCATACACCCATGTGCCCTCTTAGCTACCATCTAGCCTTTTTCCTCTTAATTCCCACCTAACTGCGTGCCAAATTATTTGCTGTCTTCACTTCCTTTCTTCTCATTCTCTCCCCTACCACAGTCTTGCTCCAGTCCTACATTCACTCTTCTGCGAGTGTTTTTATCAGAATCTCCATCACCACCATCCTGTTGTTAAATCCAATGGACTCTTTTGATATGAATCTTACCAAACTTCTTAGTAGCATTTATCACCATTGACTCTTCTGCTTTGGCCTTTGTGCTTAGACACCACACTTTTGACTATCAGGCCTCTCACTCAGAGGATCCTTTGCAGGTTTCTCTTGGATTTCCAACCCTTTAGCATTGCTATTGGCTGGGAAGCATGTCCTGGGACACTACTCTCCCTGCTTTATAATACTTCCTGGGAGATCTCATATACTAATTTTCTTTCATAAAACTGCTGTTTCTTTTATGATTTGATTTATATATTTTTAAAAGGTGCATTATTTAATGACCACATGTGAGTCACCATACTATTTTTTCACCAAACTTGACTACTTTCTGGGTAGTTAAGAAGTAGCACATATTAAATAAGAAAATGAATTTTTTCTTAGCTTGTTAAAATTAGGTACATTTGTAATCTTGTAGATTATTTCTATTGCATCTACATTGACAGATATTTTCTTTCAGCTTTTTGAAATGTTGTGACAATGTCAGTTGTTAATCATATTGTTGTTCCCCTGTATGGAACATGACACTTTTCTCTTGTTGCTTTCAAGATTTTCCTTTCATGTTTGGCTTTCAGCAGTTTGACTGTGCTGTGGCTGAGTGTGTTTTTCTTAGGTACAGTAGTGTCTGGGATCCACACAGCATATTGTTGGCCACAGTAATTTATGGAAACTCATATAGCATATATATAACCTTGGGTCCCCCAAATCACTGTGACTGCTTATTTTCAAGTTGGTTTTGGCTTTGACTGTTTGAGAGGTCAACTTAGAGGGGGCTTCAGTGATACTGGTAATAATCTATTTCTTTAGCTGGGTGATAGATACACAGGCTTTTATATGATTATTTTACTTGAAAACCTAGTGATATATAACATAATTTTTGTATATATAAAATATTTCACAATATAAAGAAATGAAAAAAATCAAAGAGAAACACAGATTAAAACTAAGGTGAGATTTCATTTTCAACCATTAGATGAGCAAAGATTAATTAATTGACCATTCTCAGTGATGGTGAGGAAGTGAAAAGCAGGCATGCTCGTAAGTTGGGGGAATATAAATTGGTATAATCTTTAAGGAGGGCACTTTGAAATACTTATCAAAAGTATATTCCCTTTGTCCTTACAGTTTTCCTTTATGAATATCTTCTATAGGTATACTTACACAGAGACTAATATGTACAAGGATATTCAATGAAGCTTTGGTCATAATAACAAAACATTGGAAACATTTAAAGGCACAAAAAAATGAATTGATTAAATTGAACAGGGATGAAGGTCTTAAAAAAGACTCAGCTAGCTCTTTATCTACTGATAAGGAACGACTTCCATCATGCTAAGTGAAGATGTAAGGAAGAGAAAGAAGGAGGGAAGGGAAAATCCCAAAAGGAAATGAATGGTGCTCTCAAAGTAGCAAATGGCTGAGCATAGCTGAGTTAAAAAATAAGTGTAAACAGGGATAAATAGATATGTAAGTTTACTTACATTATTGAAAAGTTTACTCTGCATCTTAAAGAAGATGGAGAATGCCTAGAACATTTTAAAGAGGAGAATGACTGGGTCAAGTTTACCATAACTCCACCTAAAGGCCAATTTGGAAGAAATGACAGACTCAGGTCCGAGAGGACCAGGAAAAAGAAAGGCCAGATGCACTGAGCAATTGCATATGGGGAGTGAGGGAGAGGAAAGTGTTTGGGATGTCTCACGGAGGCCAAAGTCACTGAGTGATTGCACCATTCACAGGGAAGTGGAATACAGATTGTTTGTCATGAGGCTGTAGAGTGGTACAAAGTAAATTTGATAGATTTGGCCTCTCACTTTTAGTACGGAAAAAGCTCTGGTAATGCTCTAAAATTTGAAGAGGCACAATTGTCCATTTTACTGTATTTGTCAATATTTTTTTCTAATAACAAAGTAATATACCACAGGGAAAGTCTACAAATTCTGATATTTATTTCTTGGAAGACTAGAGATGAGACAATTACATAAAGGCAAGGGTTGTTGGTTTTTTGGTGGCTTTTTCCCCCCCAGGAGAGACATGTTCTGTTTTGTTTTGCTTTAAACAGCTAAAAGCAGTCTAAGCAATGATTTATACATAATAGAATCAATTTGAGAAAAATCCCAATTCATGGCACTCTTCATTAAGATGCAAGAGAGGGAAAGCAGCCAAATAATAAATTTAAGAAACCAACTAATATGCTAAGAAAGAAATAACTGGAGAATTCTGTTAGTACTTAAAAATAACGTTAAGAAACTGTGAGTGCAGAGTCTAAGGGCAAATTTAAAGAAAGGCAAAAATACAATTGAAGCCTCTAGTCAATTTCAGAGAGAAATCTTTGCTGTCTTTGCCATCCCACAAGATCTGGTTTACCATTTAGAATGCCTACTATGTAATTCTTCTGTTTCTTTTTGCTCCCAAATAGAGGGAAATTTGCCCATGCCTTCTATTAAAGTGATAGTCATAGTTGGTTTTTAATGTTTCATAGGAATATAATATTTAGAATAAGGGATGTGTTAGATTGCTCCTCTCCATACTCTAGTCACTATAAACATCCTCACATATTAGATGGAGGGCATGCTCTGAATCAGAGGCTGGGATGGAAAAAGAGCCATGGAAACAGGAGAGGCTGCAGAAGCAGCCTGAAGGAGGACATATCTCAGGCCTTAAAATAATAGCACAACTGTTAGAAAAGGCTCCATAAGTCAGAGTGGGAATTTGTTAGGGTGGATGCTACAAGATACACCCAGCTCAAGCTGCAGCAGTGACAGATGGTGTTGTCTAAAGAATGGGCTACTAGGAGATAATTGTACTACCAGAAATGTTCACCCCAAGAACACCAGTCACTTAGGGTATATGTATAGAGGATATAAGCAGGAGACATAGGACTAGAAAATTCTTGGTGATTCTAAGAGCCCTTATTTTTTAACCTGATTAAATCAGGGTTTAAAAATTCCAAACTTTCAGAGTCTAATGTGACTTTATTTAAATTTTTAATATACTTTTATTGATTTCAGAGAGGAAATGAAAGGGGGATAGAAACATCAATGATGAGAGAGAATCATTGATCAGCTGTCTCTTGCACATGCCACAAAGGGTATTGAGCCTGCAACCTGGACATCTGCCCTGACCGGGAATCGAACTGTTACCTCCTGGTTCATAGGTCAATGCTTGACCACTGAGCCATGCAGGCCAGGTGGTCTGATGTGGCTTTAAAGTAACTGTTTAAATGAAGAATTTTTCAAATGTTTGTAAAATGCTAAAAAATATAATGCCTTTAAAATTCCAATCAGTTCAATATTTTTCTTAAAAACCCGAAGTACCATAAATATATGGGTGAAATATGATTTGGGGCTATTGTTTTGATGGTCACACACACATATTCTACAACGTGTCTTATTTTAGTGACATTATAAGAGAAGATATTATAAGGAGGGGGGGAAATCTTGGACACTTCAACAGCATTAATCTATCTTTGTATTGCTACTAAGAAAAGCCATCAAATTATAGACTTACAGAGAAAGGGGACATAAATCACTGAACACCTGAAGTTCCAAGACAAATAGTTAAGTAGTAGAGTCTCCTTGCTGGTTTTCAGCCAGAGTTACTCAGCAGACTTCCCCGTGGGTGTGCCAGCCTCATCCCAGACCTACTTAGCATGCATGCATTTCTCTGCAGTTAATGAAGCTGAGCATCTCTTCATAGGGTTATCTCCTTTGAATTGACAATCTCTATCATTTTTCCTTTTTATTCTTTTTGATTTATGGCATCTCCTGGTTTATTAGAATCATGAAACAATTCTGTTACATGTTGCTTGCAAATATTTTCTCCCATTCTCTTGTTTACTTTTTGTTGTGTTTAGAATAAACATTAAGTTTAAAATCACAAAGCCTAATTGTCATTTTATACAGTTAGCATGCTCTTCAGACCCCTGATTAGAGCATTTCTTACAATTGGCAAATTGTAAGAAATGCTCTAATCAGGGCAGTTTCAAACAGTTGGCAAATCTGTTTCAACTGAATGAAAATAACAGAATTGATTACTTAAGGTATTTTAACATTTAATGGAGTGGGTTCATTGTTAAAATTCATATATATATAATATATATATTATTTATTTCATAAAGGAAAGGAGAGAGAAACATCAATGATGAGAGAGAATTATGAATCAGCTGCCTCCTGCATGTCCCCTACTGGAAATGGAGCCTGTAACCGTGTATGTACCCTTGACTAGAATCAAACCTGAGACCTTTCAGTCTGCAGGCTAATGCTCTACCCACTGAACAAAACTGGCTAGGACCATAGTTAATAATCTTGAACATCATTAGTACTTGATAAAATATTAAAAATTTCTCAATGTAAATTAAAAATGGAGACTTCTTTAGAAACACATTATTTATAGCACATTTTGTACATAGTCTGTCTTTTTCTCTTTTGAGAATAGAGGAATAAAATGTTAAATATCTCCTCCAGTTCTATTGGCTTTTTAACTAGCTAAAAAGGAAAACATAAATTATCATTGTCTTTTCCAGAATTAACTTTCAGATTGTTCCATTCCACCTCTTTGATCCTTTATCTAGCTAGACAACACTTCCTCAGACTTTTCTCTTTGTTTTGCTAATCATGGTGGGAAAGAAGGAGTGGGGGTACTTTGAACCTCAAAGTGGATGAGAGAAAATAATAGTTTTACTCACTAACATACCATTTTTCTCTTATTCTCCTTTTAAACTGGTATGATTTTTTTCTGATCTTTTTCTATTCCATTCTTCCAAGTGGTTATCTATTTATGTAATAAAAAAGTGAGTTCTAATATATTTTTTAATGTATTGAGTTCTTCCTGTGTGACCGGAGCTAGGTACACAGAGATAAATAAGACATGTCTTTGCTCCTAAAACCAGAGTGCTGGCAGAGAATACAGATGCTGTATTTGAGGGCATAACTGTTGCAACAATACACATTCTCTAGTCACTGGAACCTTTAAACAGTTACCTGACACCACAAAGGGACATTGTAGATGAGATTAAGATTAAGGCTTTTGAGAGGGGAGACTATCCTGGATTATTCAGGTGGGCCTGATCTAATCACATGAGTCCTTGAAAGCAGAGAACTTCCCCAGCTATAGTCAGAGAATCAGAGCAATGCAGCAATGGAAACATTCAACCTGCTGTTGCTGGCTTTGAAGACAGAGGAAGGGGCCATGAGCCAAGGAAAGTGGGCGAGCTTTAGAAGCTGGAAAAGGTAAGGAAACCAGAAAAAAACAACCCCATGGACACCTGGATTTTAGCCCTGTGAGACCTGCATGAGACTTCTGACCTACAGAATTATAAAATAATACATTTGTGTTGCTTAGCTGCCAAATTTGTGGTAGTTTGTTAGAGCAGCAAAAGGAAACCAATGAAGATGCTATCCACTAAATGCAAGTGATTTCAGACTAAGGGTAGAATGGAGGCATTAGCCAAGTGCTTTGGGTCCTCAGTGTTGGGCATGGCCCAGCTGATGAAAAAGTACCACAAAGGAGGAGGGAGGCCTGCAAGTTGTCCTTGAAGTATTAGGATTTGGTCATCACAGAAAGAGGAAAAGGATGTTTCAGACAAAGGGACAAACACCCATCTCACCTATCTGTGGAGTCTAAAGAACAAAGTAAACTGATGAACAAAATAGAGCTGTAGACATGGATGCATGGAACAGACTGATGAATCTCAGAGGGAAGGGGGTGGGGAGAGAAGAGATTAACCAGAAAACTTATATGCATACAGGCATAGCCCATGGACGCAGACAATAGTGAGTTAAAGGTCTAGAGTGGGTGGTGAAAAAATGGGGGACATCTGTAATACTGTCAATAACAGCAACAAAAACAACAACAACAAGATACCATTTTCTACCCAGCATTAGCAAAAGAAGTCTGACAATACTCAGTGTTGATAAGAATATCAAGCAATGGAAACTCTTATGCACACTGGTGAGAGTTTATAGTGAATTGGTTCAAACACCATGGGAAAATAATTGGTTTGCTATGATATATTATTTTCGAATGTTTACATATTCTGCAACCCAGCAATTTCATTTTTAGGTATAGGTCCTAGAAAAACAGTTTCATGTGCACCCAAAGCCGTATATAGGAGCATTCATTGCAATGCTGCTGAAATGGTAAAAAAATAAATAAATAGAAACTATTTAATTGACTATAGTCAGGACAGTGGTTAAATATGTTGTGATATGTTCACACAAATATTATACAACTATAAAAGTAAATGAATGTGTATGAATTATAATGTAATAGCATACCAAGTTGCAAAGAATTATATATCACAAAACAAATTTTGTAAAGCTTCAAAAACCTAAGTAATAAATTCTTTGAAACACATTTATATATTTTTAGGAACACAATATGGTAAGACATATGGATTAATTATAATACTGAATGAAAATAGCAAGCTTCAAAAATAAGTATGATACCATTTTTATAAAGTGCTAAGATAAGCAAGACTGTATTGTTCAGAGATACATAGAGATATATGTGGTTTTACAGGTAAGATTACATATAAAAGCCAATAGCAAAGTGACATGATAAATACAAAATTTAAGATGAAATATCCCTGGCAGAAAATAGGGAGCTAGGATGGTAGAGGTTTACACAGGAAGCTTCAACAGAATGGGTTATGTTTGATCATTCTCTGTGTGAAGTGTTTATCTTACCACATTTTTATTCACAAGTATATTGCATGTATTCTTTTGTAGTATTAAATATTACATCAAAAATTTTATCAAACTACCCAAAATTAGTTTTTCTAAGATGGCTATTCTTCAGCACCTCCTTCCTTGAATGCTTTTTTTGTAGCACTGACCTTGAATGAGGGTCACAGCCTGGAAGAAGAAGAAAGGGTGCTGTGAGATGATATATACACAAGTGCTGTCTGAGCTTAGCTCAGAACTGATCTTCCTAGACTGGATGTTGAAAAATTATTATAAAATGACAGAGCCAATTCTCTATTACTCTGTTGGGTCATATTTCAATTTGGCGGCTCATTTTTCAGCCTAAGACCTATCTTTACAATATCCTGCTCAAGAGAGGATGTGGATGCATATTAGCATGACCAATGGGCACAGACACTGGGGCGGTGGGGACACAGACACTGTGTGTGTGGGGTAATCAGGGGGAAAAAGGAGACATGTAATACTTTAAACAATAAGAGAGAGAGAGAGAGAGGATGTGGGCTTTAAGAAGTTCTTGGATGTTAAGTGCCTTCTTTTCCCATCCCCCTAAAGTTGAAAGTCACATTTACATATTTTAAAGGAAGGGTGAGAAAAGTTCCTTCGTTTAAATTACACTTTTTATTTTCAATATATAGTTTAAACACGCAATAAAGGTTTGTTACCAAATATGTTGGAGGAGTGCAGAGTGACAGTTGTTAATCCATTTGCGTTAAGTCATTTTATTTCAAATTGGTTTCTTAATTTCAGAGTAAGTGAGGCAAAAACTAACTATACCACTCCAGTTCCTATCCCAGTACCTCTCATCTCAGAACCATTCCATCTTCTAGGTTTCCTTCAAGCAGGGCATCTTTCTGATCTCATCCCTTCCTACCTACTCCCATCACTTCTGATTCCCAAACTCTAGTCCTTCCCTACACCTACCTATCTTTTTGCTACTGTCAGGGCTGTGAGAGGTTTTGGGGGACTGAAGTGGGTAGAAGGAACCAGGGGACCAGGGAGGAATAGGGGACTGGGCCGGGGAAGGAGTTTAATCTGACATAATACATCGAATAGGAAGGAAGAGGAATCAGAATCACATTGCAGGTAGTGAAGTAGGAACTAAGGCCTGTGTATTGAGTTTGCAAGCTCTAAGCCAACCCCTCAGCCTACCATTTGTTAGTTGGGTGACTACTGACAAATTACTAAAGTCAGAGCTTCAGCTTCTTTATCTATAAACATGATTAATAACACCTACATCCTAGTGTGGTTGCAAGGATTCAATTATGTTTATATATTGCAAATACTTAGTGTACAATCAAACATGGTGCTTTACTCGTATTGGGTGAACATGTTGAAATTATAGAGGTTCTTTCTAGACTTGTTTGATAGAGATGTAGATTTGAGTCATTACAGGTTGACCTACCTGCTCATCCTTGAATGCAGATTTCTTGACATTCCTTTTCACTGTTGAATCTATTTCCTGAGCCATTACAGCCACTGAACCAAAAGCGGGCACAAGAGTTGACCTGTTGGTCATAATACCATCGGACCACATATTCAACACAGTTTCCAGGCTTTAGGTCTTCTAAACACCTAGGGTCTAGTTTGAAAAAGGACAATGTGTTATTATAGGCTTTCCTTTCACTGAAAAGATAAAAAAGAAAAGCTTCATAAACTTGATTCTCCATGCACACTAACACACCAACTCAGAAAATATTGTTCTAAGTTAAAGAAGGGTTCCCTGAAACCCAAAACATTTCCTCCACCACCCAAAACTCGTCCTCCACCACCCAAACTCCACCATTAGATATTCATTCATTTGAAAACATACATTTTTTAATCTGCATGAAACCCCATTAAAAATTCATATTTCCCTGAAAGCACAACATTCTTGTGAGGATTAGTTGACAGGAGAAAAATAGGACTTCCTAATTTACTTTGGAATTGATTTAAAGTCGAATTAATATTTGGAATGAAGATGATTTTGGCTTTCTATACTCATTCCCTTACAGTTTGTTCATAGGAAGTACCACTGCAATCTTGTGTCATTGTGCTACCAAAAAGAAATTCCTTTAAGTTACAAAAAAAGTAGAACAAAAGGTTCTCTTTATGCCACAATTTTCTTTTTTAAAGAGAAGCACTTGCAGTATAATAAAAACATGACCTTTTATGTCAGTTTATAAATAAATTTCAGAAACATGTCCACTGTCAAAAAGCAAAACTACAACCATAAATTATTTGTTAAATCCCCTTTTATGGTATGCCTTAGTGCCATGATTCATATTTCCTAACCAAGGAAGTGATTCCAAGGCCGAAAAGACCAAAGAAGTATTTGCTGTCTGTTTTCTGATTCTGTGAAATGGTTTATATGTCAAGCTTCATTTATCAATATCAAAGCCAGCCCTCTCCCCTTCTCCCATAATCATTTCCCTAGAGTTGGAGTATGTATCAAGTCATTTAATTTCTAAAACAAAATGAACGCTCTAAACCGATTGAAAAGGAACAGTGGATTTTTACCACTTTTGCTCTTAAAAGCAATAAATAATATTGTGTAACTTCTTTTCAAGGCAATCTTTACTTTTTAAAAAAAATAAATCTTTATTGTACAGATTATTACAGTTGTTCCTCTTTTTTCCTCCATATCTCCCTTCCACCCGGTTCCCACCCCACCCTCTGCCCTTAGCCCCACTCCCCCCCATCCTCATGTATAGGTATACGATTTTTGTACAGTCTCTTCCAACACCCCCCACACCCCTTTACCCTCAAGGATTGTCAGTCCACTCACTTTCTATGCCCCTGATTCTATTATATTCACCAGTTTATTCTGTTCATCAGATTTTTAATTCACTTGAATTTTAGATTCACTTGTTGATAGATATGTATTTGCTGTTCATAATTTTTATCTTTACCTTTTTCTTCTTCTTCCCCTTCTTAAAGAATACCTTTCAGCATTCATATAATACTGGTTTGGCAGTGATGAACTCCTTTAGCTTTTTCTTATCTGTGAAGCTCTTTATCTGCCCTTCAATTCTGAATGATAGCTTTGCTGGGTAGAGTAATCTTGGTTGTAGGTTCCTGCTATTCATCACTTTGAATATCTCTTGACACTCCCATCTGGCTTGCATAGCTTCTGTTGAGAAATCAGCTGACATTTGTATGGGTACTCCCTTGTAGGTAACTAACTGTTTTTTCTCTTGCTGCTTTAATATTCTCTTTTTGTCTTTTGCCCTTGGCATTTTAATTATGATGTGTCTTGGTGTGGTCCTCTTGGGATTCCTTTTGTTTGGGGTTTTCTGTGCTTCCTGGACTTATAAGTCTATTTCTTGCACCAGGTGGGGGAAGTTTTCTGTCATTGTTTCTTCAGATAGTTTTTCAATATCTTGCTCTCTCTCTTCTTCTGGTACCCCCATAATTCAGATGTTGGTACATTTGAAGTTGTCCCAGAGGCTCCTTACACTGTCTTCATATTTTTGGATTCTTTTTTCTTTTTGCTTTCCCAGTTGGGTGTTTTTTGCTTCTTTGTATTTCAAATCTTTGACTTGATTCTTGTGCTCCTCTAGTCTGCTGTTGGATCTCTGTATATTATTCTTTATTTCAGTCAGTGTATGCTTAATTTTTAGTTGATCCTTTTTCATATCCTTGAGGGTCTCACTAAATATATCGGCAGTTTCTAGAAAATTCTTGAAAAACCTTATAACCGTGGTTTTGAACTCTATATCCAGTAGTTTGCTTTCCTCCATTTCTTTCATTTGTGACCTGTTTCTTTGTCTCCGCATTTTGGCTGCTTCCCTGTGTTGATAGAGTGGCTTTGTGTGCTAGGTGTCCTATAGGGTCCAGTGGCTCAGCCTTCCCAATTACCTGAGATGGACACTCTTGGTGCACCCCTTTGTGGGCTGTGTGCACAGTCTTGTTGTAGTTAAGCCTTGATTGTTGTTGGTATCCCTGGGCAGAATTGACCTCCAGGCCAATTGGCTGTGAGGATCAGCTGTGTCTAAGTTGGGAGAACTTCTGTGCTAGAGACACCCTTATGAGGCAAAACTTGCTTCAGTGGGGCTTTGGTGCTCACTGAGTCTGCCCCCTGAGTGTGTCCCTTATGAATCTAAGGAGTTGTAATCTGGATGGTCTCACTCCGACCACTGGGTACACTGGCTCTTGGATCTCCAAGGAGGTGCTAATTTAGCCTCTGCCCAAGGCCACCCAGAAGGAGTTATGGAGAGATCTGCAGATTCCTCTTCTTTGTTTGGGGTTTGGGGTTTGAGGCCCAGGTGTGAAGCAATATAAGCTGCTCTGGGGTCTTGGGGCTTCTTTTGGATGTTCTGGGTCTCTCTGACTCAGCTGCAGTTAGGTAATTTTAGATTTCAACGGACCAGGCCTTCATGTGCAAAAACCTCTGCTCACAGCTTGGGAGGGGTGGGGTCTCAGGGTGGAGCAAACAGCAATGTCTTCCCATCAACCCTGCCCTAAGAGGCCACTGGGTCTCAGTGTCCCGCGGTAATCGCTGCAAGCACATCTGAGAGAAAGCTGCCCTCGAGTTCCACCTGATGCCAGACAGTCCAGTTTCTCCCCTTATGAGTCTGAGTCCCCAGAGTCTCGCCCAGAACTGGAGTTCAGAGCAGTTGGGAGCTTGTGTCTGCCTCCAGATTGAAAAGGCCAGCCCGGTACTCAGTTGCCAGCCCTCTCTGCGTGAGTGTCTCCGTACCTCTGTACTTTACTTCCGCACCTCCTCTGAGTCTCAGTGTGCTTTTCTCTCTCCTTCTAGTTGTAGAATTCCCACTCAGCCAGCCTTCCTGTGGTTCTGGATGATGTCCGTTTTGTCTTTTAGTTGTAGTTTTGAAGTGGTTGTGCGAGGCAGCAATTTCAGGTGTTTACCTATGCTGCCATCTTGGTTTCCGATCTTTGCTTCTTAGAATATACGTTGATGAATCTAGATTATAGCTTTTTTTCTTTCTTCTACAATCTAAGGTTCAAAACTCCAATGTCTATATATATGAAGGCCATGTGTAAGATAATAGGGAATGGTAGGGATTGTGGCAAACAAAAGAGTACAACCCTCTGTAGAAGTATTCAAATTAAAAATAATAACAGCCCTGGAATGTGTTGCTCAATTGTTAGAGCATTAGCCCGTACACCAAAGGGTCGCATGCAGGTTTGATTCTGGGTCAAGGACACATACCTGGGTTGCAGGTTCAATCCCCAGCCCCAATCAGAGTGTAAGCAGGAGACAACCAAGCCATGTGTCTCTCACGTTGATGTTTCTTTCTCTCTTTCTCTCCCCTGCTTCTTCCCTCCCTTTCACTCTCTAAAAATCAATGGAAAAAATATCCTTGGGTGAGCATTAACAGAAACAAAATAAAATAAGTAAGAAATAAGAACAAACACTAAAGAGCTTTAAATACTTTTTGACAAATTTGTTCTATAGCCAGCCAGTTTTCTAATTCTATATATAATGAAATGAAATTATCTTCTGTTCCCCCTGTTTATAATCAAAATACATTCTCTCTAAATGAGATTTTAGAGACCATCTTCTCTGTGTCTTCACATTGTAGATGCAGTAGCTGATTGGCGGGTATCTCTTACCTTTGTGCACCAGCTTTCCCCACGGTAAGTTCAAATTGGGGCTTGGAGTTCTAGTTTCCAAATCCACGGTCCCAACCTCAGAGGGGCTGCGCAATGGACCCTGGATGGTAGCAGCCTCAGATGAAGGTGTGGTGGCCAGGCTGTCAGCCCAGGTAGGCTCTGGAGGCTCATTCTCTTTGTCCTGGGCTCCGGGGATACTGACCTACACAAGAAGTTCACATTTTTGTTTCTAGTGATATTAAGTCAAAAAAGTGAGTTTGCTTTTGGGAATATTTAAGGAAAAGTTCAGCATGCTGCTTCACCCTAACTCTCCAATATTAATTCTTTCAATGAAGCCCAGGAGATGAGCCCCTCTTCTATGTCATGCATCCCTGAATACTTACATTATGGATTTTCCCTACCACTTTGTGTTGGTGTGTATATATATGTGTGTGTGTACACACACACACACACACACACACACACACACACACACACAATGGGGGAAACACTAATCAGTTCTGTTATTGGTGTATACATATATTTATAATGATTTAAGTACTACCAGGTAAATCAAAGAAGGTATTTCCATTGGGATTGATCTAGTCATTGGTCCTATGGAATAGGCACTCAAGTCAAACACAGTAGTGGATTTTCACTAGCTCCAAACTTTTGTACAACTTTTGGTACAAATGGAGGTAAAACTGGTTCACTAGGTATTCCTGTTTCTCTCAGATTGATCTGGTGTGTACATCTGACAATTTGAATGAGAACTTTTGTTATAATCATAGAGCTAGAGAATTTTAAGGTTAGAGCAACATTTTCTCAGTACTACATTGTCTAGAGGGGAATCTAAAGCTCCAAATGAGTAAGGAACTGCCCCCAAATTATTGGTAAGCTAGTGGCAAAACCTGAGACATACCTGTTTCAGGAAAGAAATACTGTTGGGTTTTTGTTTGTTTGCACATATTTCATTTTAAGCGCGCGCGCGCGCGCGCGCACACACACACACACACACACACACGCACACACACAGGGAAAAAAAGAGAAAGTTGCCTGAGGAGCAGTTTATCAAACATAAAAGTGTCACTGGACATGAAGCTACACTTCAGATACACTATCTGTCAGGCAAGAATAGTCCTCTGAAGAAGTGCAGGGGGCAGCATGGTTTTCGTAAAGGAATGAAATCTTTAAGGGGAAGAAAACAGATTTGGAGCAGCATCCTAGGAACATGAATGTATGCCATAAAGCAGGATTACTAACAATTCCAAAAGGCCATCTGGTCTCTGATTTCCAAACATTTCTCTCATAATTCATTACACAGAATTTGCATTTGTCACAGACAAGCTCTTCAACTCTGAGCTCATGTCTTCTCTGGATGAACGCAAATGATCATCTGCCTTAGCCCATGTGTTCAGGCTTAGCTTTTCCCAGCAGTGCAGGTCCATGTTCCTCCCGGGTGGCTGGGGGGATTCTGTCTGCGCTTGCCAGCTGCTCAGCTGCCAGTGCCTTCAAGGTGCGTGGCTTCTCCAGCTTCTGACCTTGATTGACTCTTCCCAAATGATAACTTTTTTTGCCAGGACTCTCAGCTCTCAAGTAGTACTTAAATTGAATGCTTTCTATTTGCATTTAAGGTTGTGGAGGACTGTCAAGAACACCTTTAGTTTGGGCTGCATCTCCCCCATCATCTGCAGCTTCCCTAGAGGGTAAACTGCAGGATTTCATTCTGTTTAAACCCTCACATGCATTAATATAATGCCCAGTAAATGTTTCTGGCATTGGCCAGTATACGCTTTCTACTGTTTTAATAATATAATTTTACTAAAGGAAGGCTATTCTGGTAATAATCCCTTATTTTACAAATGAGGAAACAGAACCCTTAAGAAATAGGTGATTCACCCAGTTTCAGGCGGATATCAGATTTCATTTTTAATTTGTTGGTCACTGTGAGATGCACTATCAATTTTAAGTATTTAAAAAGAAGACCACAACACACTAACTAGATGCATCCCAATCTCTGAAATATTAAAAGAGAAAAAAATATAAATTTTTGAGCCAAGAAAATAAGTATTTAGCTTTGGCATTGAGAATACCACATTTCCTGATTTTCAGGTGTGGGATATTCCTCCTAGGTCAGTTTGTAATATTTCTTTTCTCTCCTCCACAGGATAGGAGCATCTTATATTCTAAGGGTAATAAGTCTATTATTAGCAATATAGGATGCTTACACAACTTCATGGAGTAATGCTAAAAATTAGTCATTAAGCAGGATTTTATCCAAAAGAATTGAAGTTTTTTTCATCACCACAATGAGTGTTAATTGAATTTTATAAAAATAAATTATAATATATCTGTATATATGCCTAGTCAAGGTCATTTATAAATAAGTAAATCTGATTTCAGAAAATCAATTTTCCTGTCAGTGGAGACAGGAAAACTCCAGCCTTTGAATAGGCTACTTCATCTAGTAGTGAGTATAGTATGATTGAGCAACCTACAACATTAGGAGAAAAATATAGATGTACTGAACTGTTATGTTATTTTTCCTAATTTACTGTTAAAATATATGCCATGTTATTAGAGACTTTTAAAGAAAATTCAGCACAAATGGAATTATATAGAAGAAAAATAATTCAATGATGATATTTTTATAAGACTAAAAAAATAAAATTACACTGTCAACAAGTAATGGATAAACTGAAGAAGATATAGAAAAGCGAGATGGGATCAGTGTTTTGAGGCCACGTTATTAACAGAGACAAGAAGTGGTGAGACAGTTTCCTTGTCAGGTGCCTGCCTGGTTGGTGGGACGGTAGCCCTGGGAAGGAAATGTGAAGGAGCAACATGGCGAACATGGTCCATGTTGAATGCCAGGGGGATTAACGTGTGCAGAGACCATCGTAAATGTCGCTCTGGGGCCCAGGAGAAGGGTCTGGATTGGGGAGGCAGATTTGAGAGTTGTTCGTTTTGGAACTGAGGAAGAGAATGTGGAAAAAGAAGGGAGGCAGGCTAAGGACAGACCTCAGAAGATGGAGGGTTAAGTATTTAAGAGGTAAAGAAACAGAGAAACCCCAAAAACAATTAAGAGAGAATGCTCAGAAGGGTGAGACGAGAATAAGGAGAGAGAGAACCCTCACAATCAAAGACATGAGTGGCATGGTGTTATATGTGAAAGAGGAAAGAAGTTAGAAGATGGCAATAGGATTTGACAATTAGGAGATGGGTGGTGGCTTTTCAGCAGAGTTTCACAACTTCATGGAGTAATGCTAAAAATTAGTCATTAAGCAGGATTTTATCCAAAGGAATTGAAGTTTTTTTCATCACCACAATGAGTGTTAATTGAATTTTATAAAAATAAATTATATTTCTGCCATATCGGAGGAAGTAGCATTGGCCAGTATACGCTTTTTACCGTTCTAATAATATGCTTTTACAAAAGAAGTTGAAAGTGAGAGCCAGAGTGAGAGGGAAAGAGAATGAGTGTGTGTGTGTGTGTGTGTGTGTGTGTGTGTGTGTGTGTGAGAGAGAGAGAGAGAGAGAGAGAGAGAGAGAGAGGGAGAGCGAGCGCAGAGACAGGCATATAGAATAACTTTATTATAAAAAGAGATAAGATAGTAGAAAGAGGGACATGTGAACTTTGAGAGGGTTGGGAAATTTACTTTAGGGCAGAAGTGAGAAATATTAGCAGGAATGAGCACCACAGTGAAGCAAGGCCCTGTCTAGGAAGAGAAGGGAATGGGCCTCAGCACACAGGTAGGGACTAAAAGCTGTGCCATCAGAGTTGAGGACAGAGCCCAGGATCAGGTTTTAGGATGAAAGACCACATCTAATTCCAGTATCAAGTCAGAACCTGCTCAGGGCTTCCAGCTCTTTTTTTTTTTTTTTTTTTTTTTTTTTATTGATGTCAGAGAGGAAGGGAGAGAGGTAGAAATATCAATGATGAGAGACTCATGGATGGCTGCTTCCTGCATGTCCCCCCACCAGGAATCGAGCCCGCAACCCGGGCATGTGCCCTTGACTGGAATTGAACCCAGGACCCTTCAGTCCACAGGCTGACACACTATCCAGTGAGCCAAACCGGCGAGGGCTCCAGCTCTTGAAAAACTGCCAGTGGAGTCTAACTATCAGAGTGAACTTTAGACGGATCTCAGAGTGAGTACGGGTGAGGGAGAGTTGTGGGGAAAGGCGAGTAAGAGATGGTAGAAACAGCGGGAGTGAAAACTGCGATGCAGATCTCTGGGCAGCTTGTGTGATCATGACAGGAGGGGAGAAAAGGGGGTGGGGACCAGGGATAGGGTCTCACTAAAAGCAAGGAAGGACAAAGAGAGGGTGGGACAGCCAGCAAAGTCAGCCTGCTGCGTTAGTTTTCTATAACTTACATTGATGCAGAATATACATTTCCTCCATGAAGATGCAGAGCCTGCACCCTAGACTTAAGGCTAGCATTGAACTAGATATATCAGGACAATATCAGAGGGAAGTGGAGAATCACAGCTCCCCCACTCCACATGGTGCAGGAGCTCCCAGAGGGTCTCTTCCTTTACTAGCTGGTCATTTCATGACTGGTTTGCTGTGGAATCACTCTGCATAGGCATCCCACAGTCTGGCCTTGGTGTTTCTGCAAAGAGCCTATCTAAGAAACCCACATTCATTGTGAGTTCCCATTATCTCAGTCACAGGCATGCTAGAGTGACCTAGATGATGCTGAGTTTTCTTCTGTGCAGCTCTAGCTGTTATAAATCCAAACTATTTTGCATGTACTCTTCATATGCCATTCCCTTCCCAGCTACTAGAATGATTCTGTCACAATCCATTAACATCACTTGTCTCTTGGGCCATCAGACTTCATGAGTCATGATATGAGGCATAGGGTCTTGCTGTGCTTCATTCTGTGTTATAACTGCCTTGGATTTCCCTCAGGCATCTCTACTTTACCTGGTGCAAACTAAGCTCATTATTTTCCTTCGAAAAACCCCATCCTGTCCCCTGTATTCTCCATCTCAGGGGATGGTGTTTCATTTCACCCCATCTCTGAGCTAGAAATCCAACTGTCATCCCCAAATCACTCTCTCTGCCTAACCTCTAGTCCACACAATCACTAAGTCCTGTTCATTCTACCCCAGAAACGGCTTTTCAATCCATGCCTCCTTTCATTCCCACTGCTCTCATTATCTCTCGCCTGGACTCATATCTCAGTCTTCGTTTCTCCTGCCTCTTCCTATTTATCTTTCACACTGCAATCAGGGTTATTCCTCTTGTGAACCAAATATGATTTTATGACTCTTGCTTTAAAAACTTCCCTGCTTTCTCCTGGCTGCCTGGCCTATGGCTTCAGTTTAAACTCCTTAGCTTAACAGATAAAGCCATTTATAATTGGTCCTCTATTTATCCAGATTTAACACTCACCATTCTGCCACACACATTTAGGCTCCAGTTAGACTTAACTTGTACTAATTTATTGAAGTACCCTGCCCTTTGGTATCCCCCTTTGCCCACATGTTCCTTCTGCTGGAGGTAGCCTTCTACTTTTAAAAACTCCTGCGTATTCTTAAAACTCAGATCAATGCTACCTCCTCTATAAAGCCCTCCATTACTCTGCCCTGAAATTAATTGTTCCATCTCTTGTGGTTCATCCACAGCTCTGCTAAAGTTCTTAATACCTTCTATACATAATCCATTCACTGATAGACCCTGGACTTATCTTAGGCAAGAACTGTGTCTTCCTTCCTTCCTTCCTTCCTTCCTTCCTTCCTTCCTTCCTTCCTTCCTTCCTTCCTTCCTTCCTTCCTTCCTCCCTCCCTCCCTCCCTCGCTCCCTCCTTCCTTCTTTCATTTGAGAGAGAGAGAGAGAGAGAGAGAGAGAGCGAGAGAGAGAGAGAGAGAGGCATTGATCATTTGCCTCTCGCATGTATTCCGACCTGGGATCAAACCCACAACCTGGATATGTGCTCTGACCAGGAATCTAACCCACCACCTTTTGGTATATGGGACGAAGCTCCAACCGAGTCACACCTGCCAGCTAGGAACTGTGTCTTAAGAATCACCACCATCTACAGCAGTAGGTGATCAATACATGCTACTGGAATTCATTAATCATAAGGTGAGCTCAGTTTAAGCACCACTTGCTGGATGAAACCTGAGCAGGCTCTTTTTAGGAAGGTTTTAGAAAGGCACGTGGATTGACTAGGGGAGGGACAAAGTCATAGACTGTGTACATTAATGTCTGGGATTTACTTTATGTATGTTCAGTAAAGACCAGGGTCAGCAACCCCTGGGGCTAAATCAGAGTCTTCATCTGTTTTGGAAATAAGCTTTATCCAAACACAGCCATATTTATTCATTAAGTACTAGCTATGATGCTTTTGCACTTCAAAGACAGAGTTGAGTAATTGCAACAGAGATCAAATGGCCTGCAAAACCAGAAAAATTTACTATATTGCCTTTTACAGAAAGAGTTTGCTGACCCCTGATATAAACCAGGTGGTAAGAATGTATGTGTTCATTTCAGTCAACAATCCAGGGGCAGTCTGTTGCCCTAACTGCAATTACCCATCTCAGAGATGGTTAGTATTTAATCAAATAGAAATATGCTAGAGCCTTCCCGCCCCTTTTTTGAACAGAGTATAAAAATCTAGTGAGTCCTAGACTCTGTCCCCATAGGAATGGCTTCCTAAGCCTGATTGCTGAATGGTCCTGGGTCCACCTACTGATCTGGAGGTTTTCTCAAGGCCTTAGTCCAACTAGACAGCTGAATCCTGATGCTAGAATACTGTTGCACTTGCTCGTAATGAATCTTCCATGTCCACGAAGCCTTCATAAAAGGGCAGGATAGGGACTTCATCGAGCTTACAGAACAGGGTCATGGCAGCCACGTGCCTGCTTGCTAGAGGATGTCCACTTGTGCAGTAAAAATGAGTCAGGGTCTGCTTTGTTGTGACTTGGTGGGGAAGAGACTACAACATCCACTGGCCAGTAACTCTGGGAGGCTCTCCAGTTTGGGCCTGAAAGAACCTAATAATTGTTCATAACCTGATTGGCCGAGGTTAGTGCTCAGAAGCTCGCCATGACAGTCACATTTGTCTCAATACATCCAGGAGGTAGTTCTTTCTGTTGCTATGAAACAGAGCATCCACCTTTCACCATATGCCTGCATAGCCTCCCTCCCAGTCCCTGCTCTGACCACAAGAAGTGGGAGCTAAGTGAGCTAAGAATGTGGCCTGGATTGGGGCATAGTGGCAGGTTGAATGTTGTACACTTTGAAGAAACCTGAGAGGGTGCAAAATGGGCAGTGGATACACAGACAGACAAAGAGTTGTGACCTGGTATGAAAGGATCTGCAAAGCATGGCAAGTGGGTGATTCAAATCGTGTAGTATTCATCTGTTCTAGTGCCTGTTACAGCTTTGGTGGTGGCAGGGGTCTAATATAAAAATATTATTTGTAACATTTAATAAATAATTATAAAATACAGAGATATTTAGAAATCTCATATTCATGCTCACAAGTCCCAGAGCTATTTCAGAACTAGAAATATGGAGACAAAGAGCTAATATTTAGGGCCAATGACTGGAAAATACACACACTTCAGCTGATTCTTGGCAGTGCAAAGCAAGATGTTCTTTGATGTCAAACAGACAGAAAACACAATGTTAGGCTCACAAATTAAGCAGGACAGTTACTTACTGACTCAGACATTTCTTTCTGGGGCTCTGGAGTGGAAACACTGAGTTCTTCCCCTGATATCCCAAACCCAGGTTGAAGTGGCGAAGAACCCAAAACTTTAGTGAGGTAGGAATCAAAAGCCTCACAATGTTTTTTGAACAGTCTTTTCTTCAGGGTGTCTTTTAAAAGAGAAGTAGAAAAGAGACATCTTAGGAGCAACGGAACATTACTCAAACCCTGTTTAAAGAGACCTGCATTCTCCTTAAAATAAACAGACTTTCCCATCACGTGAAGTCAACTGCTAGGTAAACTAAGTTTTAAAACATTTTTACATCATCTGTGAGAGGCCATTTAAAATAATTTAATTAAATGTAATAATACACAAGGGAAGGCCAAATAAGCAAAAGAATGACTTAAATGCTTGCTTATCAAAAGCATCAGTTAACTATGAACTACTTTATGGAAGGGGCAAGTCTCACCCTTCCTAAGTTTAATGGGTGGTTAAGGGTAGCAAAAGGCCAGTCAGCCCCCAAATAGATCCCTCTCTACCTGGAACACATTACTAACCCCTTGGGTTTAGATGATAAAGCTCCTCAATTATTAAAATAGAACTTGTCTCTGAAATGTGTAATACTTGTGGTCATTCTAACATATTAACAGCCCAGTGAGATTGAATATATCAGACAAACCCATTAGTCATCCAACTGGGTGTCAAGGAATTGGGACCACCAGGTTAGAAAGGTCTGAAGAAAAGGGGAAACTAGACTATGGGGAAGTCTAAGTATGGTATGCTGTCATTAGGGCCAGCCATGCTGGTACCCATAGTGGGTTGGGAGCAGGGTCTATGTTAGACAAGAAGGGTCTGTGCTAGGCCATGTCAGGCCCCACTTCCAGGGTGTGCAGAAGGAAAGATGGTGCCAAACCGAAGCCTGCAAACACATTAAGCACAAAATTTACTTCCTTCACAATCTTGCCAGGTGGGGGGTCCCGCTAGAATGAATTATCAGTTTCCAAAGAGTTGGAACATGTTCCATTGTAAAGAATACTGATCATCCTTCAACCATAGATGAGACAGGGTCCTAGATTGCTTCATTAAGAGACCTCAGTTCATGTGAAAGGGTAAAGGAGCATAGGGAAACCTAGCTCATTGGCATTGATTGAATATTCATAATGGTGCTCTGTAAGATAGTCCTGACATCAACTTGTTTACTCATTATCCATTTTCGTAAGAGCAGAGAATAAACTAGAATAACCCCAGCTACTTGTGTCTCTCTTCTCTTCTCTTTAGATTACCATCATTTTTTTTCATTCATCATGCACTTCTTAATTAATTTTAATCCTAAGGTTATTGTCTGCCTTGCTACTGGCTTGCTCCATCTCTTATTCAGGTTAGGTAACTTTTTGAACATTAATCTTAGCAATACCCCCAAGTTCTGTTCTTTCTTTTCATCCATGTCCTTCAACCGTAGATAGCCAAGTTAACTCCAAGACCAACTAAGTCAGCACTTATGTTACTAATGAATCAAGACAAGGGATTATACTCTCGAAATGGAATGGTATTATGTGTTTTTACCTTCTGGAGTTTGTGTGTTACAATTTAATGTTTGCACGAGTCCCAATAGCCTCCCAATTTCCATGTTTGCTCAGGATAATCCAGTGACATGGTACTCGGAAGAATAGCATAAGTGCCTTTTCCCTGGAGCTGAGTCTTACCTTGTAGGGTAATGAAATCATCAAATTGATAAACATGATCACTATCAGTAGCAATTAGATTCATTTCTTCGTAGAACGTTTCGAAGTTGGGGTCATTTTTCTTCACCACCCCTATCACAAATATTTCCACATCGGCGTCCCTGGCATTCTTCACCACCTGTGTCAGATTCTTTTCATCTCGGGTATCTGTCTGCCCATCAGTGATGACCAAGGCCACTTTCTTTACACCTGGCCTTGCGGTTTTAAACATGTGGTTGGCTGCATGGAGAGCTGTGGCCGTATAGGTGCCTTCCCCCAGGTACTGCATGTTGTCCACGGCCAGCTTGAAGTCATCCTTGCTGGAGAACTCCGTCAAATGAGCCACTGTCTCCACCTTATGGCTGTAGTTGATGATGCCTATGTGGGTCGTGGCAAGGTCCAGAGCCACCTGGTCAGTCAGAGTCTTCACAAAATTTTTGATGATTTGGAAGTTGTCGGGCCCCACACTTTCTGAGCTGTCAATCACAAACAAGAGCTCTAGAGGAGTCTCTTTACATTTGGGCCCACAACCTAAAAGATGAATGTTGAGACAGAGACATTGTAGGAATGAAACTCTAAACATAACTGATTCATAGCAGATTGGTGGGGGTGGGGAGAAATGGGCACAGGTGAACGTGAGACCTGAATTATTACTTTCCTTTCCTGTGACTGTGGACACAGCTGACAACTGGTTTCACATCTGGTTTCTATACCTGACTCTTTTAAAAGAATAATTTATTTTTAAAAAAAACAATACCACAAAACACTGTAGATGATAAAATAATAAGCACTATGTGCTAGTTTCTCAGATTAAAAACTAAAATGTTTTTAAGAGTCAGCATCCCCTGTGTCTCCCTTCCTGATTACATTCCCTTCCTTCTCTCTAAGAGATCACACTCTCCTAAATTTGTCATTCCACCATTTGTATTTAATCTGATCTGAAAGCTAATATTTCAGTCTTCAACATCATCCTTACATGAAAACAGAGATTAGCTCATTGGCATGGCCAATGGGTAAAGTAATGCGATGAAAAATTTTAATCATGGGGGAAGAATTAGGGCTTTTAATTGTACACAAGAAATGTACACTTTGGGTGGAGGGCACATGGTGCAATATACAGATCTTATAATACAGAAGCCCACACATTAAACCTATATGTTTATGTTGACCAATGTCACCCCAATCAATTTAATAAATATCAAAAAATAAACACATTGATGTTGTTAATAATAAAAAAGAATAGCTACTCTAGTTTATGTCCCTAGTTGCCCACCAGGTCCACTAAAGCGGCTCCCATCTTATCAATGAGGCCAGCCGTCCATTCATACCATACTATGAATCATTCAAAGCAGTTGCCAGAGTCCCCAGGCATTAAGAATTATCAGGGATCCATTGGTTTATTCATCCTCCTATTACCCAACAATCCTACCACAAAAAATCATGAGGAAAGTTGCTATTTTTACAGAGCTTCTAGAACTCAGAAATCATTTCTAAATTGGCTTGTCACCACAACATGTAGAGTCCCAGGTTGGTTCTTAAAGTCCAGAAGATTTTGGGGTGACAAGCCAATTCTGGGGTCTCTGTATGGAAGAACCATGATATTCCTGCACCTGTCCTGTTTAAAAACAGAAGTTCGCTTGTCTTTATTATTCCATTAATCTCTTGCCTTTGGGCTAACCTCTTTATTTCCTCTCTCTGGTAACTCTATTTTAAGTCTAATGTATTTGACCAAATATGTAGACATATTTAGAAATAGTTGTGAAGCAAGAACCTCCTGACTGATTCCCTTTCAGGTGGAATGCACTCTAGAAATAGTGCTCAAATTTCAATTCAGAAAGACTTGCTTTAGGAAAAAACACAGGCATGATAATCACCAGCTGGGCTGGACTCAAGTATCAGTTAGGCCCCCGTGGTCATATTTCCTTTGTTGCTTTCTTCTTCCCAAGCTCAGGTAAATGTCTCTGAATATAAATGACACTGGGCTTACAGAATGCCTGGCTGCCCACTGACTCTAGGCAGGTCTCATGCTTCTTAATCACCAGGAAGATGACTTTCTTTTCTTAACTTAGGATTCCCACTGCCCCTCTCACTGCTGCCTTTCAGTTTCCTACTGACTTTTCAAATGAGCTTCAATCTTTCTCATGAGCTACACAATATACATCTTCTGGGTGAACACATTATCTAGACCAGCACAGAACATAGTGGGGTTGGTACTTTAAGGGTGTGTTGTTGTTTTTTCTCATCATCAAATCTTACCACATATTTCAAAAATAAGTTTGATAATTTCTTCTTTCTGGAGGAAAAAAAGAATATGTATTAATAATATGACCATAATATTTTTTTCTATAGTCATAAAAGATAAGTCTTATTACAATCAGCACTGGCTCATTTGATTTAATGCTTCCACTCCAGAAAATAAGTAGCACAGAGGTTAAAAGGTGGCTGTAATGTATCATAACTAAATGTGTTTGAGTTGTGTAATGTAATACCTCAGACTTTTGGAATTCAAATTGTGGCTCCAGCATTTATTAGCTGTATGACCTTGGGCATTAGGTGATTTAACAGTGTCTGTGTCTTAGGGCTGTGGACAGATTTAACAGGATAACACACACAGAGCTCTTCCCACAACATCTGGCCCTGCAAAGGGCTCCCCCCGCCCAAACCCATGGTTTTACCTCCCATGGTTTCAGTTACCTGCAGTTAACTGCTGTTTGAAAATATTAAATAGAAAATTCCAGAAATAAACAAGTCATAAGTTTTAAATTGTGCACTGTTCTGAGCAGCAAGGTGAAATCTTGTGCTGTCCCACTCCATCCCGCCCGAGGTGTGATTCATCCCTATTCCCTGAGTATCCACGTTGTATGGTTCCCCCACTTCCCTCCTTCCTGCCCCCTACCCCAAACATTAGTCACTCAGTAGCCATCTTGGTTGTCAAATTGATTGTCAAGGTATTGCAGTGCTTGTGTTCAAGTAACCCTTATTTTACTTACTAATAGCCCCAAAGCACAAGAGTAGTGATATTGCAAATTTGGATATGCCAAAGAGAAGCCAGAAACTGCTTCCTTTAAGTGAAAAAGGTAAAAATTCTCCACTTAATCAGGGGGAAAAAACATCCTATGTTGAGGTTGCTAAGACCTATGATAAGAATGAATCTTCTATCTATAAAATAAGATATTTTGCCCTAACCGGTTTGGCTCAGGGGATAGAGCCTTGGCCTGCAGACTCGGGGGTCCCAGGTTCGATTCCAGTCAAGGGCATGTACCTTGGTTGTGGGCACATCCCCAGTCGGGGGTGTGCAGGAGGCAGCTGATCGATGTTTCTCTCCCATCGATGATTCTAACTCTCCCTCTCCCTTCCTCTCTGTAAAAAATCAATAAAATATATATATAAAAATAAATAAGATATTTTGATAGAGACCACATTCACATAACTTTTACTACAGTATATTGTTATAATTCTTGTATTTTATTATTAGTTTTATTGTAATCTCTTGCTATGTCTAATTTATAAATTAAACTATATCATAGGTATGTATAGGAAAAAAATATAGTATATATAGGGTGCTAGCTGTAGTTTCAGGCATCCACTGGGGGTGAGGGGAAGTTGGAACGTACTCCCTGTGGGTAAGGGGACCACTGGCACTACCTACAGTGGTGTGAGCCATGCATGCAAACAGTTACATGATTTAACCCACAAGTGTTGAGCAACCAAGGCAAACACCGGGGCCAAATAACAGTATATCCCATGCTGCATCCCCTCCTCTTTTTCTGCACCACTCCCCAGTTTTGAAAGTCCCCTCTCCTGTTTCCGAATACTGGCTTTGGCGCTTTCACGAAATGTCCTAGTGTTCTGAATGCTGCTTCCCAGTCCTCCTGCCCATCAGTTCTCTCAGAAGGGCCCAGCAGGAGCTGGGTACCAGAAGTAAATCTGCTGAGGCCCTGCCCTGAGTAGCAAGCTTTCAGATAACTTGGATGAGACTAGAGAAGGCAGGATTGTACATTTGCCAAAGACAGGAGCTGACAGTGATGATTAACTCAGAGATGAAAGAAACAGGAGCCCAGAAAATCTCAGCAGGAAGGAGCCATGGACCTAATCTAAGAAGATAAAATTTAACAGTTGCAAAAGTAAAGTTTTAAAGAAAAAAATCTATAATGACAGAATTGGGGTGAAGGTGACATGACTTAACAGAAACATGTATGGGGAATATTCAGGGCATTTAAATTTAATTTTTTTACACTGTAATTTAAGTAGAAGCCAATGATTCCAAGTGGCTATTTAAAAAGAACTTCCAATACAATATTAATAAAATTATATAAAAATAAGAAAGTCAACAGTTATTTTTTTTTAGGCCTTGAATTGCTTTTTTACATTTACGGAGGCATTTAAGAAATCTGAAATTAGAATGGGTCTAGAAAGGGGAAATGCATATATTTATATATTTATGTTTATTTTTTATAAATGAATACTATATACCAAGTTTTATAATTTTTCATTAAAATGATATCATAGTTAATTTCCCATATTACTTGATTACTGACGTCAAATGCATGGCCATTTTAAGGCTCTTCATGCATTCTGCCAAATTGCCCTGCAGAAAAGTTGTAGTGATGACAACTCTAACAGAGTTTAGAAGAAAACCTGTTTATTTTAGACACACAATACTGGTTATTATTGCATAATCTTTGGCACTTCATAGAGCAAACTATCTCGTTGTTTTATTTATTTTTAAATATATTTTTCATTGTTAGTATTACAGATATCTCCCATTTTCCCCCTTTTATCCCCCTCCTCCCAGCCTCTACATACCCCCCGCCTGTAGGTCTTCACTACCCTATTGCACTTGTCTATGGGCTATGCATATAAGTTTATATGTTCTTTGGTTTGTCTCTCCTTCATTGTTTTAAATTATACTTATTCAATTATTAGTGAGGCTAAATTTTATTTATACACATGTTTCCAAGTTGTGTTCTCTTGTGCACAGCCTTTATATATTCTTTGTCCATTTTTTGTTAGAATATTTTTCTTTTATTTACTTGTAAGAATAATTTATGTATCAAAATTGCATTTTAATTATTTTCAGTGGGCTTTTATTGGATAATCAGGTCTGAAATGCTTTAAATAATCATATGTATATATCAATTTTCTTCTTATTTCTTTGCTTTTACGTGACTGGAATAGTTTAATCCCTTCCACTAAAATTGCTAATAACTACTTTGATTATTTGTTGCCAATGATGAAGGCATCAAATTTATACCCCTCAAAAGATTCACAGTCAAATAAGAAGCAGACAAACAAATACTTTTGTAAGTACTATGCTGTTAGATTGAAACTAAGGAACCATGTTGGTCTGCAGGGAATTCCAGGGGTGGGAGCATGGGGGTGGAGCTGTAATCCAGGGAGGAAGACTCTGACCAGATTAGAATGGGATGGGAGATGGGGGGAAGAGGACTGTTCCAGGCAGGGGACAAAGTACAGTGCATTACAGTCCTTGAATAAACATATGACCCAGGACATGTGGCAGAAAGAATAATAGGAGATATGGAAGACAGATGGACTCTAAAAGGTCTTTGTGTCATGTTGCAGAGTGGACTATATCTTGGCTAATGAGAAGATATATGGCCTTAAGCAGAGAAGAGATCTGATCACACTTTCATTCTAAAAGGAGATCATTTTTAAAATACATATTCTTATTGATTTCAGAGAGGAAGGGAGAGGGAAAGATAGAAACATTAATGATGAGAAAGAATCATTGATTATCTGCCTCCTGCACACCCCCCACTGGAGACTGAGCCCATAACCTGGGCATGTGCCCTTGACTGGAATCAAACCTGCAATTGGCTGCTTCAGTCTGCAAGCCAATGCTCTATCCACTGAGCGAAACCAGCTCAGACAAGGAACAAGTGGAGAAACAGTCTTTTTGAAGCGATTTGGCCTAAAGATTAAAACACTGAACTCCATCAATGGTTTCAGCCCCTTAAAAGAGGAGTTTGTTAGTCTTTAATGAATAGGCAACTGATAACTGTTTGGGACTGTATTTGATCAGAAGAGAAGAGGGGCGGGGAGAGGAAAGGGGCCTGCCAAGGGCATCAGACAGGCCAAGTGTGGCTATAAGGGCTCTGCTGCTTGCTAGCAAGATGACTTCAGGCATACTGCTCAGCTTCCTGTCTGACTTAGCATGTCTTCACTTAAAGGGAGATAATACTACCTTCCTCATGGAGCTCACATGTGCAAATGTGGAGTGCTGGGCAAGAGAGGGTTGTGGCCCACAGTATGACCCCTTCTTATTGCATCCCATCTTCACTAGTCCTGTGCTGCAAGGGGCATGGCTAGCATTCATGGGGTGAAACACAGTCTTCACTTCCAAGCTCTGTTCAAATCCCCTCCTGGGTGGGCCCATGCATACAGGCCAGTGCTATTAGCTCTCCAGCGGGGCTCTTTGGGCAAGCAGTTCTGGGATCCTGTGTAACCACAGTGCAGTACAGAGGAGGCAAGTGCTCAGGGTGGTTGCTCCCCTTGGCCATGAGGACTCCTCCCCTGGGGGAAAGATTGTAACTAGAGAAGGACTAGAGGTCCAGAGGTAGGCCTCGAAAGTATGGCCCCAGGCACCCTACAGTCCTGGGTAAGGATGCTACTGATATGAAGGAGCCTACCATGGTCCAGGTCACATTCTAGATTTTCATTGAATACAAATCCTCTCTTTTTTTCACTCTTCCCTTCCTGCTAGTACCTTTTTCTAGAATCCAGGAAGTCAAAGTCAGAAGAATCATATCCCCATTTCTAAGATCTCTGCCTCTTATTTAAAAACTTTCTGTTTAAGAGATAAAAACCCATCTTGCATGCAAACATCATCATAGATCGTTTTGTCTGCTCCAGACCCACATACCTACTTCTATCACAGCATTTACCAAACTGTAGGTGAACATTCTTTGTCTGTCTTTCTCTCTACCAGGCTGCGAGCTCCTTGAGTCCAGAGACATAGTGTCTTATTCTCTGCTATTCTCCCCGTGTCTCTCTCAGAGCCTGATCTGGAGTACACACCCAAGACATGTTGGTGAAGTGAAGGAACAAATGAATGGATGAAGGAAACCAGTTCCCCTCCCCATGTTGGGATAGGAGGGAGGTATAAACCTATGGGGACCGTTCCTCTGGGCATTTTCCATACACTCTCCCCTGCTACTTTTGGGGAGGAATTGCTGCATATGCAGCTGTTTCACCCACCATAGACATCTTGGGCACGAGAGGGGGCTGATTTGTGGTGAGATAAAGGCAGATGGGCCACAGAAAAACAAGTGCAGTTCTGTTTGTCACATATGCAGCTCTCATCTCTCATCTTTACTAGCAGAGCTCCCACCCCCCTCACACCTGGTTTTTCCCAGCACAGTACCTAGGATCAGCATCCCCAGACCATGATCCACCAAAAAAAAAAAAAATCAAAAAGGGAAAAAAGAGAAAGTCCCTATTTTTTCTCTACTCCAGAAGAGATGGGGCCTTCAACTCAGAAAGGAAGAATTAGACTTTGCTATAAAAATTCTGGAATGTTTCCACCCTGTGGGACTTTAAAGAGTTGCCCTTTTGTTTCAGTGGTGTAGGGAGATGAGTAGGGAACAGTTTGTGGATGCTTCACAAATATTTGAATTAGTGAATCAGTATATAAAAATACTGTGATTGCCATTCTTTTCAGAGCACTTCCTAAAGAAATTGGGTGAGGAAAAAAGAGCCCCTGTTCTGAAATGTGAAAGATCGTGTATAATGAAAAGTCATTTGGTCATTTGGCTTCTTGTAAACAGCTATCTTCCCTGTTACCATGTCTACCAGGGGTCAGTGGGGAGCAGTCACAGGTCTCCATCACGAGGCCAAGTGAGGGTTGCTGGGTAATATTTCTCCCTTACATTCAGATTCCGTTACCTCATGCATCTATGTCAACACTGGGGCTGTTAGCCGTGCTATCATTCAAACAGCAATTGGAACTCTGCGTCCAAAGAGCTCATACTTCTAAAGCTAAAACCTGAATGTAATAATTTTGCAAGCACAAACCCTCAATTAGCCTCTCGGGGTGGTACTCACTGTAAGTCCTTGCTCTCCTTTTGGTCCTTGTAACCCCTGCTCAGTAGAAGAAGAAGAGTCAACGTAGGAACTATGCAGTTAACATCTACAGTTACAGTGAAGCTTGAAAAATCACTTCTTGCCTGTGTTCCTGGTGATCCGGGCTCTCCAATTTCCCCTTTATTGCCTTTTTTCCCTACATCGCCCCGTTCTCCATGCTCTCCCTTTAAAATATAGTGAAAAGAGAAGGTTAGAATGTGAATGTTAAAGCCAAATAATAAAAACTCTGAAATTTTGTTTATTTATAACTACAGATGTCTGACAGGAGAAAAATGGGGGCATTTTATTTACATCCCTCTCCCTCCCCCTCCCCCCTTCCCCCCCCCCCCCCCCCGCAAGGTACCATAATCTAATTCATCATGAACCAGAGCTCTCAAAGTGAGGAGACCTTGAGATACCATTGGATCAGCTCACTGGCCTCTGGAGACCAACCATTATATAATTTTACACCTGCGTTATCGAGTATCTTCTACATGTTATGCTGTAAGGGTTTATTCTTTTATCAGCTGGCTTTTGAGAATGAAGGAAGTGGGATTTTATAAAGTAAACATGTTTGTAAGTTAGGGAAAGGAAATACATAAGGACTTACTTTCAAATGGATTTTTCACTCTGAGAGTTTGTAAGGAGAAAAGTAACAAGTATATGAGAGCTCTTCCAAAGTTCAAGTTAAGCAGTTGAAATTTTTTTAAAGTCTGAAATGCTTACCTTCTGGCCAGGGAAGCCACGGCCTGCCATGCCCTTCGGTCCTGGAAAGCCTTGAGGTCCTTGCTCCCCCTACACACAATATGAGAAAGGCTTGTTCCTGTTCATTTTCCCTGACAATTTGTAACAACATGAATCTGCTTATCTAAACTTAGTGCCCCTTAATTCGAAAAATTAAAATGTCTTCATTTCAGGAGTTGTTTTTAAATGTTCCCACCATATCTTAACATTATCTCCTGCTCCCCTACCTGCCCCTACACTCAAATCACCCAGGTTTAAAGCGTATTCATGATGTTGATCATGACACAGTAATAAGCACTAATGAGAAGAGTCATCATACTGATGCTGCTTGGATCCTATATGCAACCTATACTTCTCTCTAGACCATTATTAGCCATGAGTCTGTGGCAAAGGTCTGAAGGACCACTGGCTCCTGGGATGTGATTTGCTTGCTTACCTTCAGCATCTTTCTCTAAGGTATCACACTAGGATCACTGGCATGCTTAATAAAAAGACCAACTAAGTGAAAAGCAAGGATGGGGGTAGGGGTCAAGTATGCATTTTGTTATAGGCTTGCAAAGGCTTGAGAGCCACTACTCCAGAAGGCAGGATGGGTTCTAGAAGCCACTGCTGAAAAAGGCCACAGAGGCTTGCATGGAGATTGCTGTAGTTCTTTATAAATTGAATTTATTGAGGTGACATTGGTTAATAAAATTATATAGGTTTCAGGGGCACAATTCTATAATACATCATCTGCATATTGTATTGTGTGTTCACCATCCAAAGTCAAGTCTCCTTCCATCACCATTTATTCTGCTTTACTCTATTCTGCCTCCCCCACCCCCTTTTACTCCGGTCATCACCATACTGTTGGAAACCATTGTGACTTTAAGTATCGGTATTCCTGAGCCTTCTTTTCTAGCTCATGCAGGAGCTTTCAAGCTTTTTAAAGTCCATAGAATCCTTTTTGTAAAAAAGTGTTATAATGAAGCATTGCAGACACACACAATTCACAGGGGAAAAGAGAAACATTCACCTATATACCATTATATTAAAAAATGAAACAGTACAGATACTCTTGAAACCCCCATGTATCCAGTCCCATTTCCCAAAGGAGAGAGGAAACCTGTCTGTGACATTGATACGCATCACTCTACATACAGACAAGTTGGCCAGCCCACAGAGTGGTATGAAGGACAGGAAGGATACCTTCCTGAGAGTCTCCCATTCTCTCTTCTAATTAAAGAAAAAATTTTTAAAGTATCAGAAAGATATCCCCTTAACAAAGATGTATCAGTAAATGATACTTTGGCATAAATTCGTTTTCTCGGGTGTTGTGTGTGTGTGTGTGTGTGTGTGTGTAAATGACTGAGGACTTCTTCATTCAACCATGTACCTGGTTAGAAGGTAGTTTGGGGTTATCAAGGAGATGCATGAAGCCACTGGTCGAGAGGTCAAGAGGGTTCCTAGCCAAGTGTAGGGGAGACTAGAGGTTCATGGGAGAACACTAAAAGGAAACCTATGCTTGGCTTTGTCTCCACCCCAAAGGTCAGAATAATGTAATAGTCACAGGAATTGGGATTGTGGTGTGACTGAATTATCACTTGGAATTCTATATTTAGCCAAAGTGGGTCCAAGGACTCAATACTCTCTGACAATTATTCAGCATAATTATTTCTTTTACAAACTTTTAGATTCCTACAGTAGCTGATATGGAAAATGTTCAATAAATGTTTATGACTGACTAGCTGCTTTTAATAAATGACACAACTTCCTAACAAAGTTAAAAGCTGCTGTGGCTTCATTGAGGTGCCTCAAGGGGAAAACCTCCCAGTAGCCAATTATCATGTTAGGATCAGCTCCATAGTCAGGGACTTATTTTGCATTACTTCATAGTATAGACATTTTATATATAACAGGAGGCCCAGTGCATGAAAATTCATGCACTTGGGGGGGCCCCTCAGCCTGGCCTGTGCCCTCTCACAGTCCGGGACCCCTCGGGGGATGTCCACCTGCTGGCTTAGGCCCACATCCCAGGGGACAGGGCCTAAGTTGGCAATCAGACATCCCTCTGGCATCCCAGGAGTCCTTGGGGGATGTCCCACTGATGGCTTAGGCCCACTCCCCACAGAGTTGGCATCCTTAGCACTGCCGAGGAGGTGGGAGAGGCTCCGGCCACCGCTGCTGCACTTGCAGCCATCGGCCAGCTTGTGGTTGAGTGGAGCTCCCCCTGTGGGAGTGCACTGACCACCAGGGGGCAGTTCCTGTGTTGAGCGCCTGCCCCCTGGTGATCAGTGCGCATCATAGTGACACGTCATTCCACCTGGTCAATTTGCATATTACCCTTTTATTATATGGGATTGTGAACACTGCAACTGTTCCAGGCAGCTGTGTTTCCCTATAATAAAGGCCTTTCCCTCCCACCCCCATTTAATCACCAGTTCACCTTCAAAATACAGGCTTTCTATAATTTTCAGAGCAGACTCTCTAGCTAAAAGCCTTTAGCAAGTAAGTCCATGCCTCAGCTCTGCAGAGGTGAATGCTATCCAATCAGATTTTTTTCCTTACAAGGGTCAGGAAAATGATATACAATGATTTCTGCATGAGTCAGAAGCAACTGCAGGAAAGAACCTGTCTATCTGAAGGTATAATTACATCTAAATGTCAGCCAGCTTCTTACTCTTGGGTCTGTCCTGTTTAAAGACACGATCTTTTTAATTTTTCATATGATCGCCTGTTCTCTGGGAGAGAACTTTCCAAGGAGAATGCCCAACTACCTGAATATTTTAATAGATTTTTTTTCATTACTGGTATGTCAGGAAATAACAGTTTTTCTTTTCAAATGTTTTCTCAGGAAGGTAAAGTTCACTGGTGATCAAAAAATATAAAATAGATGCCTGTCTTCTAGTTAGGAGGTAGAAAACCGGAAATAGGCCACTTTCATTCTTAAAATAACAGATAATGCTAACGAGTCTATGAAATCACAAATTTCCGTGAATCTGTCATAAAGCTGTGTTTGCACGGCAACCAACTAACTCAGTCTAAGGAAACACAGGCTCCTCCAGAGAGAGGTAGGACACTGCCACTCACTTCCTGCCGGAAATGCCAGCTGTCACACACCCTGCTAAGATGAATTCAATGAACATTTTTAATAAATCGCAAACGGCTGAATGTGGCTAGTGTAAGCGGGGAGAACCCCTGGGAGCTTTAGGCACAAGGGGAATGGAATCCATATCCTCTCGCAGGCTTTTCTCTGGGCACCTCACCAGTGCTCAAGAGGAAGACTGAGGCAGGGCAGGTCCTGAAGCTCCCAGTGGAACAGACTGAGGGGAGAGCGGCAACTGTCCTCAAAGCTCTCTGTGGGACAAAAGTCTTAAGCTGCTGGGGTAAGCACAGCAAACACTGTTATTTTCAGGGCACAGGTGATAACCCCTGGCAGCTGGGAGAAGGAAACTGAGTAAAGCCTGCAGATATGCATCCTGGGCCCAGTCCTTTGGAGATGCTTTATTCCTTGGGGAGCGTCGGGAAACCATCCTCAGCCCAGACCATTAGAGGCCCCCTAAGCATTTGCTGGAAACTCATGGAACTGTATGTACTTAAAAGGGCGCATTTTCTGTATTTAATCCTTTGCTAAAAAAAGAAATATTTTTCAATTAAAAAGAATTAACAGAACACTTGGCAAACTGAATACGGTCTATAGATTAACTAGTGATAGATCAACACAGTCATGCACCACTGAGTGATGTTTCAGTCAAGGATGGACCACGTATATGGTAGTGGTTCCATAAGATTCTAATGGAGCCGAATTTCCTGTAAGAAATGTAAGGATGTGTGGCTCAAGAAGACTTTTTTCTCTCTTGGGAGCAATATCTGTGGGGTTCAGGAATAGATTCCCTCTCACTCACTGCACCTTAGTTTTGGGTGCACAGATTACATCCCAAGCAGTCAGCCACTGACCCGTTTCAGTGTGAGGAGCCTGTCCTTCCAGCATTATATATTCAGAGGGTGATACAGCCCTCCAGATCTAGAGTGATGAGACCATGTAAAATCTTCTTGATCTTGTACAAGAACACAGATCCACAGGAACTGCCTTAACGAGAATTAAGTGTCATTGACATTGTGGTAAAAGCTTTCTGTGGTCATGTAGAGCCCATCCCTGTATTTTGGAAATATTTTTGGGTTGTAAGGATGTAAAGCATTCATAAGTGTTATTTCTTCCATCAGTTCCATGCCAGAGAGAGCTCTTTGTCCCAGATGGGGTCAATGGAACCAAAAACAAATTTCCTATCTCAAAATAGAGTCCTCAGTCCTACAGCCTTTCCATGTTAAGTACCCTCTTTATTATGATTACCACAAAGTTCCTTAATCTGACCACTGCTCCAACATGCAATAACCAAACCACATGGTCATGACAAGCCCCTATGATCCTTCATGTCTCCATCTTGATTTCTTATTCCTACTGATCCTCAGGCCACATTTCACTCCCCCCTAACAGTCACTGATAGGGTGATCTACACCTAATGCACCCAGTTTCTCCTCACTATTTCCAGTCATCCCAGCCCATATCCTGGTTCATGGAGCAGAACTGACAGCTTTGCTGTTCTATTTCTGACCCTCTTGGAAGGAAGCAGGAAGAGGGCTTGGGGGGCAGAGCTTATAAAGTCCACAGCTGTGGACAGTAATGTCCTAGACCTTCACATTCACTTACCACTCACTCACTGACTCACCCAGAGCAGCTTCCAGTCCGGCAAGCTACACTCATGTTAAGTGCTCTATACAGGTGAATAATTTATTATCCTTTATACCATATTTATACTGGACCTTTTTTATATGTAGATGTTTTGATACATAAATACTTACCATTGTGTTATAATTACCTATAGTATAGAGTGCAGTAATGAGCTGTACAGGTTTGTAGCCTAGGAGCAATAGGCTATGCCATATAGGCCTAGGTATATAGTAGGCTATACCATCCAGGTTTCTATAAGTGCACTCTGTGGTACTCCCACAATGACATAATTACCCAATGATATATTTCTTAGAACACATACCTGTCATTAAGCAACACATGACTGTAATAATTTTCTGATGATTTTAATTTTACTGTGTTATGTAAAATAACCTGCTTATTGTATGAAAAGTACTAAAGTATTTAGGGTTAAAGGGATATCATATCTGCAACTTACTCTCAGGTGTTTCAGAGAAATAATAATTGTGTGTTTACATTTGCACACACAGAGTTTGATAAAGCAAATGTGGTATGTTAACATTTAGGAAATCTGGATAAAGGGTGTATGGCAATGGTCGGCAAACTCATTAGTCAACAGGGCGGCAAACTGCGGCTCACAAGCCGCATGTGGCTTGCGGCGAGCCACGGTTTGCCGACCACTGGTGTATGGGAATTAATTTTTTGTACTATCTTTGCAACTTCTTTTAAGTCTGAAATTATCCTATATAATAAAAGGCTAATATGTAAATCGACCTAACAGTGGAACAACCAGTTGCTATGACACACACTGACCACCAGGGGGCAGATGCTCAACGCAGGAGCTGTCCCCTGATGGTCAGTATGCTCCCACTGGGGGAGCATCGCTCAGCCAGAAGCCGGGTTCATGGTTGGTGAGTGTAGCAGGACCAAGCCTAAGCCGTCAGTCAGACATCCTCTGAAGGTTCCCAGACTGCGAGAGGGTGCAGGCCAAGTTGAAGGACCGCCCCCCCCCCCCCCGCCAATGTGCATGATTTTTGTGCACTGGGCCTCTAGTTTTAAAATAAAAATTAAAATAGCCCTGGCTGAGTGGGCTAAGTTGTTTAGAGTTGTTCCATAAACCAAAAAAATAAATGTTGAGGGTTTGATTGCTAGTCAGGGCACATATTTAGACTGTGGGTTTGAACCCTGGTCAGGGTATATACAAGAAGAAACTGATTAATGTTTCTCTCTCACATTGCTGTTTCTCTTTCTCTCTCCCTTCCTTTCTCTCTGAAATCAATATCCACAGGTGAGGATTAAAATGATATATAAAATAAACGAATGAATACACTGAATGATTGCAAAAATATATCATCTATCAATGCTAGAGGAGCTGAAGCATATGAGTAAATGGGTATTTACCAACCCAAAGTTTAGGAACCCATAGGCTGAAAGAATACCAAGAGACCTACAGCAAAGGCACAGCTGTGGGGTTCTCCCTACCCAGACACAACTTCTGCTCTTTGAATTCAGATCTACAAGGTTGCCAGAAACCTGTTGCTTCAGGACTTATACTCATACCAACATCAGTTCAACCTTTTAAACCATCAGCAGCATTGCCTCACTTGGACACAACCAGTTTATAAGCTTGATATTGGTTAACTTCCAACATCCTGTGACTTTATCTGTGGGATGACATAAAAGCTAATCGAGAGAGTGGGACATCTGGGCTGCACAGCCCAAAAGAGAGCCCTCAGCTACCACTTTCCCTTCCTGTTTGAGTTAATGCCTCTGAAGTCCCCTCTGTCATCTCATAGGTAATAATAGAGAGAATTATTTAGAACATAGAGACAACTCATTGCACATTTACAGGAGAGTTCTAGGAATCTACTAATGGGGAAAAATTTTATGATGTCTTCTAGGATTTCAGCACTTGCTTATTGGCTCAGCCTAAAATGTGGATGGTAAGAAATAAAACCCAATTATGATACCTAAATGATATTTTGGCCTAAACCCAGGCTCACTTCAGTGAAAATACTCCACCATTCTATTTTTTAATATACCTTTACACCCTTTTCCTTTTACTGTTGAGCTGCTTTCCACCTTATCACTTTTCTTTTCTTGCTAAAAGAAAAAGGGCTAAAGTCAAAATTAGAAAAGGTATCTCCAGTATTTCCAGCTCAGCCAGAAGCCTGGGTTTCTTCTCTATCAAGATTTATGGTCTTGTCTGAGAAACCGCAGAGGCCTGGTTAGTTACTGAAAACAAAGGAAACTTCTGGCTCACCTTCAGTCATAGGTCAGCTGGAACATTCTAGGTGGTGAGCTCTTGCAGTAGAAGCTATGAGACGAGGAAGCATTTCACTTTCTCACTGAATTTCCTTTGCAGGATGCAATTGTGCAACCATATTAAACATCTAAACCCATCCTATCATTTAGTAGTGTCTCCCAAGACATCCTAGAATAAATCAATTTACCATTCTTTCTTCTTTGTTTCTGATAGTGATTAGTGTATTGCTAATTAGAAGCCAGGGGAATTATAAAGTTTGAAAGTGGGAAGTCAACGGTTATCCAGTCAGCCTGCTGCCAGCTTGAGGAAAGAAGCCAGTGTTGTGCTAAGATGTTGATTCAGTGGGTAAATGGTAGTTAGCAAATCTCAGTGATATGCCTTGAACAGTCATAGTATTTGGCCTGGAATACAGGAACCATTCTGTATCGAAAGGGATTATTTTCTTATGCTTCGTGGGGACAGCTTGTTCACTTTAAAAGGAAAATGGTATTTTCCAAGTGGACTATGGAGTACACATCATTGTACAAATAGATGACGGTGACCTAGAGACCCTTACGACAACTGGATGGTCTGACATTTTGGACTTTATCTCCTCCCTGAAGTTATGATCATAATAATCTCCTCTTGTAACTAGCAACTGCCATGTATTGTGTGCCGATGTGTGAAGGACTGAGCCAGGTAATAACAGAGCTAGACATATTCTTATTCAATTTCTATAAGAACCCTGGAAGAAAGTATATAAGTGATAAAGCTGAGGCTTTAGCAATTCTTTCCAGTCACCTTGAATTGTAGCTGACTTCACAGCCATGCTTTGAACAGTAATTCTCTCTTCCAAATGCAAAGCTGACAGTTCCCCCAAAGGCTCTGATTTTTATTTCTCACGTCTACCTTGCCCTAGAGGGGAAGCCAGGCAGTTTCCTCATCTCTGACTTGAAAATCAATCAAGGGTTTCTAGTTTCCTAAAATCCTTTCCTTTGTGGAATTGAATTCTTCTAACCTGATATCCCATTTGATAGGTTAACATTCTGCTAATGGGGAGTAGGCCAGTCTAATGCTTATCCAATAAAGCAGCCTAATTGAGGGATTTGGACATGGCCATCTCTGGGGACATTATCCAGCCCCCAACTGTGTGTTCTTTTTAATCTATTCATGAAAAGAGTAGGAAAATTGTAGTATTTTCTGTAATTTACCTAAATATGTTTCAGTTTAGACAGTGTCATTAATATGTGTATGTGTGCAAGTTAATTTAATTTACTCTCTAATAAGAGTGCTGACTTAGTGCTTGAAGTACCATAATCAATGGTCCACACTTCAAAGACATGTGCTTCAACTATTACTAACTCAATTTGCTCCAGAGGGACAATAAAAACAATTTATCCTTGGGGAAATAAGAGGGATTCAAGACATGTGGCTAGAAATGTACAGGTACCTCACCTCTTGTGTGAATGGGGTGGGCCCACCAGACAGTCTTGGTAGAGCAGCCTAATTCAACAACTCATTCAGAATAGGTGCCTCCTATTCTCACCCCATCATGAAGAATCCCTTTGCCTGACTTGACTAAAATGTTAACTGGTCCCAGTATGAGAAAATGGTTATATTTGTCTCAGAATGATCATTTTATGCAAAGTGCTTAAAAAGATGGAAATTTGGAACTTGGACCAAACTTTCACTACATGTTTTTTTGGTATGCATGTTAGTAAGTAGCTAAATATAGGGTAGAATTCTGCCTGATACTTGCTTTAAATAAAACATGCCACCTAATAGCCAGGTTTTCTAGGAGGGGGCACGTAACTCCTACTGACTTTTAATCTTCAGAGCCTACTGATGGCATGAAAAAGACTCTGGAAAATTGTAAATGTCCAAATTGACCAAGTTAGCTCACAACAAGTCATAGCCAAATGTGCTCGATGTGGGCATATTTTCCCCTATCATTTTTCTTACACGTTTAGTCCCTGCTTTCACTTTTCTGTTTATATCTCCTTCACATAATAAACTGATTGAGCAAGTACACAAATATTTGCAAATAATCTCAGCAGCAGAAGCTACCTCATGGACTATTTGATTGCCTTGTGGACACGTGCTCACGGTTATGATTTGTTGTCCAACTCACAGAACTTAGTCCTGTTGTCTGATAATAAAATGATCCTTAGTAGTATAAATGCTAGAGTGAAATACATTGATAGATCACAGTGCAAAGACTAGCATGGCCTCTAGGGACTTTACCAGTTGGATTCAGTTGTATAAATCTTATCCTTCCACTCGGCCTAAATAGCCTTCTGTAAAACCTGCCAAATCTCATGAATATCTTGCATGGCATTTGAATATGCTTGCATCACAACTGACAAATAGAAAGTGACAAGGTTGGCTTTATGGCAGCTGCTAGAGACAGGGGAATGCTTCCTTTGCTGGCTGGCTGTACATCGCTCTCCTGGCTCCTTTGTTGCATTGTCAGTGTCTCTCTTGGTGCTGTCTGTGCTCTCAAGGTAGGTTCCTGCCTTGGTCCTTTACTTTTACTTTTCTATTATCCTTAGCAATCTTTTTTTGCATCCATGGCATTAATGGGGACCCTATAGGGATTGTCTCTAATTTTCGAATCCCCAATCTTATCCCAGTCCCTAAGCTCCAGGCCTAACTTATATTTGCTTTCTAGACCTTTCCACCTGTTAGCCATTTCAGAACCAAATCTCTCAGATACAGAAATTCTATGCAGCCACATCTACTTCTCTTCCTGGCTTTCCCTCTTTCACTCACATCTCAGTCTTCCAGGCTTGGAATTTTGTGTTCTGACCTTGTCTTTGCTCCCTGAATACCCTCATTGCCAAGTCCCAGCCACCAAACCCACCCAAGGGGCCTTCCCTGAATTGCCTTGCCTCACCAAGAGTAATGCCCCTGTTTCAACCCCACCTCTCCTGTAGGTGTGGATGCTCATGTTCTTCCGGTCCTATTTATCTTAAACTTTCCAGGTAGAGGCACCTTGTCTTATTTCTCTTTCTACCTTCTGAGGTTCCTATTTCAGGGCCCTGAATATCATATGGAGCTAGAGAGAGTAGATGTGGAGGCTGGCTATGATTTTAGTAGAAGTTCCCTGGAGAAAATGTACCCTAAACACTGTCTCATTTACCCTCACAAACCCTCACAGGTACAGAGGTGCTTCTCTGGTTCACACAAGACAAATTTCATCATAAGCTTTTGGAGATCGATGTGGAAAAGAGGTAACAGGATAGGGACACATGGGAAAGTGCCAGCCGAGATTTCATGATGTGGGTCAGCTGAAGGAAGTCTTTGTAATCAGGTGCTCTGGCCTGGAGTCTGGAGCTGAACCCAGGTCCATTCTATTAACAGCTCTGTGGCACGGGCCTCAGAGACCGCCGCACAAAGCAGGTAGAGGCTTTACCACCAGTTAGGAAAGCCGTGACTCCTTTAAGAAGCATTCTGCTGGCTGCATTGCCACAAGGGTGCGAGAGCAGTGGGAGGTGCCGACCTGCCTGGCCAAAATTGCTACCACAGTGTCAGGAAAAGGGCCTCCTGCTTCAGGGACTCCGGCACAAACACGCTTACAAACACGCCGAATGAAAGGGTTCCATGGAATGTCGTATGTTTTTCAAATTATTCTTTCTCTTTCCATACATCAGCTCATCAGCACACAAGAACGACCCCAAACGCAGTGAAAGGCAAAGCCTCCTCTGTTCTGACTTAATAGTCTGAATAATGGCTCCCAACCACACACAGGCCCCCACACCTGGAATCTGTAAACGTTATGGAAAAAAATCCCTATAAATTCCAAATATGCCAAAATGTATGTCATGTGTCTTTGGACTTATAGCCAAATGGAAGATTCCAATTAGAATAACCCAGGCGTGGGTGTTCACAGACTTGAGAAACACCCCGAGGGAATGGATGGTGGGAGTCTTTTCTGTTATGACGGACAGGAGAGTACAATAGGCAGCCGTATCCATAAGCAGAAGGCAGCAGCTCCAGCTGTCACAATGCATGTATCTCAGCTGTCACACACTGAGGTATGGAGGGCTGGGGAAAGGCAAACTGGGTTAGGCTACATGCTACATGTTCAATTATATCAAACAGAATATTCCATTGTGACATTCAGCCAGGTCTTCCCTTAGGCCTAAATTACTTCCTGTTACTAGATTTGGTGAGGCCTGTTAACTTTTGAAGTGCAAGCAAAGAGCAGACCAAGGGGTGGATTGCCCCCACCTTTCATCCCAGCATCTCCTTCAACCATACTGGTGACCTCCCACCCACTGTAGGCAGAGTGCCTGCTCTGCCCACACTCTCCCGGATCAGACCCCCAGCCATCCAGTTACTTCGACTGCTGCCCCTCCCATGTACAAATTCAGGAGACATGGTTGACACTAACATCTACTAGTAAAAGCCATAATGAAAATATATTGCTTTTGCAATTCTGTATTTGAGATGTGAATTTTAAGATATATACTTCCGTGTTGTTCTTGTAAGTCTTATCACCTGTCAAAAAGGATTATCGCTACAAAGGGACTGTAGCATCCTATAAACTGGTTATTCTCTATCAGGAATTAAAAAAACAAAAAGGACTCACAAGTAATTGCCTCTCAGAGAATGCCTTTCTTCAAAATTCACAGTATTAGCTCTTTTATGGGTCTCTTTCTGGATATGCTATGAGGATTAAAGAAGTAATATTCATAAAGTTCTAGGACTTCTTTAAATAAAAGTATAACGGGCTTATTTCCCTTAGCACAATGTCCTCCAGGTTGGTCCACGTTCTCCCGTATGGCAGAATGTCCTTCTTTGGGGAGCTGGATAATATTCTATTGTGTGTGTTTACCACATTTTCTTAATCCACTCATCCCTCGATAGGCAACGAGGTTGTTTCCACATCTTGGCTGTTGTGAATAGTGTTGAGTGAACATAGTGGTGCCAAGTGAGATCAGCCAGTCACAGAAGGACAAATACTGCATTGACGGCACTCAGGTGAGATAACTAAAGTAGTCAAACTCATAGAAGAAGAGTAGAATGAGGGTGGAGGGGGAAATAAGAAGTTGTTCAGTGGGTATAATGTGTTAGTTATGCAAGACGAATAAGTTCTAGAGATCTGAAAACCTAATGCCTCCAGTGGACAATACTGTGCTGTACACTTAAAAGTTTAAGTGGGTAGATCCCATGTTAAGTGTTTTTACCACAATAAAAAATAAAAATAGTTGAAAATAATACATTTGTTTAAAAAAGGAAATAATACATATATCCAAGTATACTTTTAATAAAATAAAGAAATTTAATTAATTTTAAAAATCTGGGAAAAATAAAAGTGCAGAAAAGTCTTATAATTAATAGTTTCTATAGGCAGTCCTCAACCTCAGGCACTTATATGCCCTGTTTTCCTTCCTCATGGCTTCCAACTGAACACAATAGGAACTGTTCCTGACAATTCAAATGCTCATTCAGAGGGGCAGAGCACTCAAATGGAAACTTGCCTCTTGATTTTTCCTGCAGCACCCTTTTAGACTGTCTTCATAAACTGCGTAACAACATTAGGACTTGGCCTTGACATACTATAAAACACATAGATGTAGTTGGCATTTCTGGGGCAAGAAAAAACCCCACAAAAAAACAGATTAAAAAAATGTAAAAAGATCCACAAAGTTACAGTCTCCTATAAAAACATACCTTTCAAGAAAATTCAGTTATTAATGAAGTTAACTCAGGTTTTAATTGCATCATACTTGCTTCAAGCAAGAAAACATGAGTTAAAATTTAATAGTTAAAGAGACAAATATATGTGTAATGAAATAGTATTTACAAATTTTTATAAGCCAGACTCCTGCTCAAAATCAGGTAGAAAACCACATCAAAGGATTAGCAGCAGCAGAAAATTTCACAGGTAGGCAGATTTCCATTCTATATAAAGAAGGAAAGTCTACCAATTATAGCTATAGAGTAAGCCTTTCAAAACACAATGAAATGGAAACACTACTACACGTGTAGGAAATACAAGAATGTTCTCTGCAGCATTATTTGAGGAAGGGAAGTATATAAATTACGATACATCCACATTATGGATTACTGCATGGCTGTTAAAAACATAGTACATGTTTTTTGTATTGATTTGGAGGGCTATTCATGCTCTATTAACTGGATGTGGAGTGGGGTGGGAAGTTGGGGAAATTCTGCGTGGAATGATTTTGAAGGCTGTCATGCTATATATGTGTATGTTTACACATCTATCAAAAATATAAAAGCTACACACCACACTTCAAATAGGGACAACCTCTAAAAGATAGGACTGAAGGAGAGAGGAGACTTTCACAACTTGGCATGATTATTTAGATGTAATACAAGTATGCATTATTTTCATTTTAAAAAGTAACAGCTTCTTGAATTTGTTACAAGGTTATTAAATAACATACATGGAAGGAAAAAAGCTTCCATTCCCAAGGAGAATCTGATGGCTAGATGCCCATGAGAACAGACTCTTGTGTTGGATGGGAGAGATGTTAGTAGAAGCCCCTTCTCATCCAAAAGATCAAGGGACTGCCTCTAGCAACTCCCTTTTCTTTGGCGTCTGAATATTTTCTTGTTTACTAGATCTTTCCCATCAGCCTACATGATACCGTAATGTCTTCCATCTTAAATAAAAACTTCCTTAATCTCACCTATCACTCCATTTCCACGTTCTCCTTTTCAAAAGTGTTGCCTGTGTGCATTGTCTTCACTTCCTTTCTCACTATTAACTCTTTTTAAAAACTTTTATTTTAAAATAATTTTAAACTCACAGAATAGCAATAATATAAATATTTCCCATAGTTCTTTCACCCAGACCCATCAACTATTAAGACTTTTTCACAGGTTTTATTCTGTCAGTGTGAATGTGTGTGTGTGTGTGTGTGTGTGTGTGTGTGTGTGTGTGTGTGTACATAGCTCTTGTCAAGGTCACCAATGACTTACATGATGTCAAGTCTAATGATCACTTTTCAGCTCTCCTCTAATCAGCAGTATTGAAAGTAATAGACCATGCCTTCCTCCTTCAAACACTTTCTTCCCTTGGCTTCTAGGAACCACTTCCTCTTGGTTCTCTACCCCACTGGCTACTACTTCCCAGGCTCCTTTGCTATGGCCTCTTCATTGTAAAATCCTCCAAATGGAGAGGGCCCAGGACCCAGACTTTGGATCCCTTTTCTTCTCTGTCTCACTCCCCACATGTTCTCATCCACAGTAAAACTTTAAATATTATGTATATATTGTTACATTTATATTTCCTGTTCTTTAGGTTTCTATTCCCAAATTCCTACTTAATAGCTTCACTGAAGGTTTAACTTTACACTGTCAAAATCTAAATTTCAGATTATGTACTGATTTCTTGCACACCTAACCCATCCCTATTTTCCTATAGATTCTCCTATCTCAGAAAATGGCAACTCCATCCTTCTAGTTCTTTAGCCCAAAAATCCTGGTATCTTAACTCCTTCATCAAACACCTGACATCCAATCCAGAAACCAACCGCCCCTTAGCATTTTCACCATTATCATCTGGGCTAAAACTTCACCATCTCTCACCTGCACTTTGCCAATATCTTTCTATGTCAACTTTTTTTAAAGCATATTTTTATTCATTTCAGAGAGGAAGGGAGAAGGAGAGATAGAAACATCAATAATGAAAGAGAATCATTGATTGGCTGCCTCCTACATGCACCCCACTGGGGATTGAGCCCACAATCCGGGCATGTGCTCTTGGCTAGAATCGAACCTGGAAACCTTCAGTCTTTAGGCTGATGCTCTATCCACTGAGCCAAACCAGCCAGGGCTATGTCAACTTTTTATTTGCCTTTGCACCTCCACAATCTACTTGCTACATACTGCCAGAACCATCCTTTTAAAACATGATTTATGTCAGGTTACTTCTTTGTATAAAGCTCTTTCACCTGATGACTCACTGCATTCCTCCAGTATGCCAAATCCCTAATTAAGTACCATCAAATTTTCTCCTACCCACTGCCTGAGCTTCTATCCCACTTTTTAACATGTAGCATGGAATGTCAAGAGCTAGGAATGTGGAATAGTGCAATGAAGGCCTGGGGGGAGGGGGGGGGCGGCTGTGAGAGGGTGGAGGGGGTCCGTGGGGAAAAAGGGGGGACATCTGTAATATTTTCACCAATAAAGATAATTGTTTTAAAGGACAAAGAATATAGCCAATAAGGGAATATTTTTGACAAAGAAAGTGAAAGCAGTTGGTAAAGGTATTCTCCCAGTGGGAGAAGCATTGCCCGGCGTCTTTTGTTCCTTTAATTCATACTTTAGAAGCTATCATCAACACAGTTGGTTACTCTGGGAAACTCTTTTACATTGGCTGATTTTATTTAGTTCCAGTTCATGATTTCATCAGCAAAGTAACCGGGGTTAAACTTGAGGACAGTTAGTTTCTTCTTGCCAGGGCTGGTTGCAATGACATTATCTTATGCAATGAGAAGCGGTAAATTATACATATACTAGAGGCTGGTGCACAAAATTCGAGTACAGGTAGGGTCCTAAGGCCTGGCCAGAGATCAGGGCCCATCAGGTTCCCCACCTCCCGGCCTCCCTGCCTCCTCCTTCCCTCGTCACCAGCGCACTGTCGCTGGTCGACCGTCTGTTCCGCATCGCCCTCTGGTGGTCAGCACATGTAATAGCAAGCGATTGAATTCCTGGTCTCCAGGTGGAATATATATTAGCCTTTTATTATATAGGATATTCTATGGCTCAGAAGCAATGGGATATACTGATTTATGATATATGAATTCAGTCTTGCTAGTTCCAGATTCCATGACATATACCACTTTATCCAATACTTTCAACACAAAGACATTCCACTACTCAGGTCACATGTGAGAGAATGTATGGAGCAGATGTCTCAGATAGAAAGCAAATTGCTTTATAAAGATGTTTAAATAATCAAACTATGTAGACTTGTAGCTTCCACTCGAAGTAAAATAATTATAAGGTCGAAATATTACACCAGGTAAAGAACCAATAGACCCAACCCACAGCTTCCTATTTTCTTCTCCTCCACTGTATGTTTGATTTGTTTTTACTAACTGGATCTAAGGGAATGCAAATGGGAACTCTACAGAATCTAATCTCCATGTATAGGTGCTTTAGCTATTATAGTCACTTCTATCCCTAGCACTTAGCACTGTGCCCAGCACATGGTAGTTGCTGACTAATATTTGTTGAATGAATGCTCTGAAAGATAGTAAATACTAAATGAATGAGTCCTGTCTATAGGACTCGTTCATTTTTATTGGATGCCAAACACATGCTAGGCATGTGTTAGGTTCACAGGAAACAAAAAATAAACACAAGACATCTGCTAATCTCATATATCTCACAGAGTCCGGTGTTTAGATAAGAAAACAAACACAATATAATGTGCAAAGATCTATGAAAGGAGTTATTATTCAGTGTGCCATGGAAACACAGGTTAAAGGAGACAGGGAAGGCTTCTGGAGGAAACCTATGTAATATGAGCCCTGACATATGAGTAAGAGGGAACCAGTGGAAGTGGGGGGTAGAAGGACTTATCCGAGAAGAGGGAACAGCATAAGCACCAGCATCAGGAAACTAGGCTTTCACAGGAAACTGAAAGACTTTCAGAAGGACTGGATTGTTGAGAGCTGAGGGGTTGAGAAGGTGTCCAGATCAAATGGGGCTTTGCTAATTTTTGAAGCTTATCACTTTGGGTGCATTTAAAGACCCGTTAGATGTATTTTCTTGATATAAAAATATATCAAGTTTTTTTTTTAATTATCAAGTAGATTCTCTGAAATTTATTTACATTCACATCTTTACTATCAATGAGAGTTTAGTTTATTAAGAAATAGATACCAGAAAGTTTTCTAATGGCCATAGAAGGCAGACACTTCTTTTACTGGACTTTGGCAGGCAAGCCAGGTAATAACAAGTGGCACTTAAGTCATGTATGTATGTTGTAAACCACATAATTTCACCTATAATGTCTCAACATATAATTATCATAAATTGAGGAGAGAGGAAAATGAGAAAGGCAAAAGGAGAGAGGAAAGTTCCACCTTTGTTTTCTCCAAATGCATAATGAAAACTGTATCTAGGGTTAGGATTTTTTATTTTTGTGCTACAGTCCAAATATAGAATATAGTTCAGTATGGTTCAATAGCTTAAAATTCACTGGGTAGACCTGCAATCAGATTTATGTATCTGGCATCAATTTTGTCAGAGTGTTTTCTGTTTTTAGACACGGGTAACCAGATATAAATCCTTCTCTAGGGAGTTAAATGTATGTGAACTAGATTACAAAACTTGGATTTTCAAATGCCACTTGTAATTGCCTGGATTCCTGAATAGCCTCCTTCGTTCAATCCTGGTCCTGCTTCAATCTGTTCTCAGCCCAGCAGTCACAACTATTATGTTAAAAAGTAAGTCAGACCATATTACACTGTGGGATACAACCCAGAAAATAGCTCCTCACTTTACTCTGAGTAAAAGCCAAAGTCCTTACAAGTGCCTATATAGCTGGAACTGGCCCTCCAGCCTCACTGCTGTTACTTCCCTGACCTCATCTGCAGCACACAATGCTCTTAGGTGAACGTGCCAGGCATCCTCCTGCTATCAAATCGTTTTTGCATGAGCTTCTCTCTCTGCCTGGACTGTTCTTCCTCAGAAATCCACAAGGATCATTCCCTCCCCTCCTCCAAGTCTCTGCTCATGTTATTATCTCATAAGGCCTTCCCTCTTAAAATTTCATCACACCCTTACCCTGCTCTCCTGTTTTAGCCATAGCAGTTTTCAGCTTCAAACATGTAATATAATGTATCTATTATATTTATTGCCAATTGAATGCAACTTCCATAAAGACAGAAATCTTTGTTTCTTTTGCTCATGATACATTCCAAGCACCTAGAACAGAGCCTGACATATTTACATATGCTTATTAAATACATAGTGAATGAAATGCCAAAATAAAATCCTATCTAATAAAGATGGAATATGCAAATTGACCATAACTCCGAGACAAAGATGGTGGTGCCCACAGCCAATAAGGAGGGAATATGCAAGTTGACATGACAAGGCTAGAGGTGGAAGGTGGCTCTGGGCCAGAGCAAAGGCAGTGCCGGCAGCCAGGGTAAGGAAGGCCTATTCTTTCACGAATCTTCGTGCATCGGGCCTCTAGTTTTATATAACTGGCTAAGACTGAATATTGGGGTCAGTATCCTTAATTTTGAGCAGAAAGAAGTTCTGATTTTAAAACTTAAATATAAACTTATTTTCTGTACAGACAGGACAAAAACAGATTCTATATTGAAAGACATATTAGCATTATTCATCACAATCTTGGCAGAGTCTGTGTGCACTATCTTTTAAGTATATACGCAGCAAGAAAACACAGCAAATGTGTTTACTGTAGGAAATCACCACAGTAAGGTAATTAAAGAAGGAAGGACAGATTAAGGTCCATGGAAGATTTCTTTCTTTCTAAAACTGGTTTAATAATCACAATAGGAGTTATTGACTCATCAGATTTCATTTAAAAACCAACAGAAGCCTGTTGGAAAACTTTCAGAAGACTAGTATTCTAATGGATTAAAAGTCTGTTTTCCACTTTGAAATTTAAGAGCTACTGTTTAAAGGTATAATTGCATATGCCAGGAAAAAAAGGCTTATAAAAGCTCATTCTCTTTACCCCAATGAATAGGAATTGATAATGTGTTGGTAATACTCTTTAAATGTTGTCTTTACAAATATGAACTCACGAGAAAATCTGTCTATTGCCAAGGCTTAAACTTCCTACTTAAAACCACAAAGTTGTGAAAGTCTAACAACTAGATTGCACTGGGTCTCTCATTTATTTCTAATTTAATTATTGACTTATGAGGACCATGGAACATGTAATGATATTACATAATGAGGGATGGTCTGGTGACAGGCAATGATGGGTTATGTTTCCTTCCCCTTAGCTCTTTCTTATATTAATTTTCTTATTTTGCAATTACAGTTGACATTCAATATTATATTAGTTTCAGTTGTATAGCCTCATGGTTATATACTTATATAACTTAAGTGATCCCACTGATAAGTCTAGGACCCACCTAGCGACAAACATAATTATGACAATTTTTTCTATATTCCCTATGCTGTCCTTTATATCCCAGAGACTATTTTAATATATTAATATGAGTCATTAAAGGAAAACCTAGAGGGGAGAGAAACCAAGATGGCGGCATAGGTAAACATCTAAACTGCTGCCTCGCACAACAATATCAAAACTACACCTAAAAGGCAAAACAGACATCATCCAGAACCACAGGAAAGCTGGCTGAGTGGAAATTCTACAACTAGAAGGAAAGAGGAAAGCACATTGAGACTCAGAGGAGCTGCAAAAGGCTGAGGTACAGAGCCACGCACACACAGAGAGGACGGGTGGCTGAGCGCATGGGCAGCTGAGTGCCTGGCTGGCTTTCCCAAGTGGGAGGGAGACGGAAGCTCCCTACTGCACTGAACTCCAGTCCTGGGCAAGTTTCTGGGAACCCAGACTCATTTGGGGGGAATCTAGACTGTCAGGAAAAGAGAAAGCAGACCGAGACTCAGGGGAGCTGCGGAAGGCAGAGGTCTGGAAACACACGCATGCAGAGAGGACGGGCGGCTGAGTGCACAGACTTCTGAGTGTGTGGCTGGCTTTCTAAAGCGGGAGGGAGACAGAAGCTCCCGACTGCACTGAACTCCAGTTCTGGGTGAGTTTCTGGGAACCCAGACTCATTTGGGGAGAAACTGGACTGTCTGGCAGTGGGTGAAACTTGAGGATGGCTTTCTCTCAGAGGTGCTTGTAGCAATTACCAAGGGACAATGAGACCCAGGGGCCTCATAGGGCAGGGCTGATGGGAAGCCAAGGCTGTCTGCTCCACCTTGAGACTCCACCCCATCCAAGATGAGAACAGAGGTTTTTGCAATTTTGCAAGTCTTGTCTCATAAGGGTGTCTCCAGCACAGAAGTTCTCCCAACATAGACACAGCTGATCCTCACAGCCAATTGGCCTGGAGGTCAATTCCTCCCAGTGATACTAACAACAATCAAGACTTAACTACAACGATACTGTGCACACAGCCCACAAAGGGGTGCACCAAGAGTGTCCACCTCAGGTAACTGGGGGAGGCAGAGCCACTGGCCCCTATAGGACACCTACCACACAAAGCTACTCTACCAACTCAGGGAAGAAGCAAAAATGTGGAGACAAAGAAACAGATCACAAATGAAAGAAATGGAGGAAAGTAAAAGACTGGATATAGAGTTCAAAACCACGGTTATAAGGTTTTTCAAGAATTTCCTAGAAAAGGCCAATAAATTTAGCGAGACCCTCAAGGATATGAAAAAGGACCAAGTAGAAATTAAACATACACTGACTGAAATAAAAAATATTATACAGAGACCCAATAGCAGACTAGAGGACCACAAGAATCAAGTCAAAGATTTGAAATACAAAGAAGCAAAAAACACAACCAGAAAAGCAAAAAGAAAAAAGAATCCAAAAACTTGAAGATAGTGTAAGGAGCCTCTGGGACAACTTCAAACATACCAACATCAGAGTTATGGGGGTGCCAGAAGAAGAGAGAGAGCAAGATACTGAAAACCTATTTGAAGAAACAATGACGGAAAACTTCCCCCACCTGGTGAAAGAAATAGACTTACAAGTCCAGGAAGTGCACAGAACCCCAAACAAAAGGAATTCAAAGAGGACCACACCAAGACACATCATAATTAAAATGCCAAGAGCAAAAGACAGAATATTAAAAGCAGCAAGAGAAAAACAGTTAATTACCTACAAGGGAACACCCATACGATTGTCAGCTGATGTCTCAACAAAAACTGTGCAGGCCAGACGGGAGTGGCAAGAGATATTCAAAGTGATGAATAGCAAGAACCTACAACCAAGATTACTCTACCCAGCAAAGCTATCATTCAGAATTGAAGGGCAGATAAAGAGTTTCACAGATAAGAAAAAGCTAAAGGAGTTCATCACTGCCAAACCAGTATTATATGAAATGCTGAAAGGTATTCTTTAAGAAGGGGAAGAAGAAGAAAAAGGTAAAGATAAAAATTATGAACAACAAATACATGTCTATCAACAACTGAATCTAAAAATCAAGTGAATAAAAAATCTGATGAACAAAATAAACTGGTGAATATAATAGAATCAGGGGCATAGAAAGGGAGTGGATTGATAATTCTCAGGGGTAATGGGGTTTGGGGGGTACAGGAAGAGAATGGACAAAAATCGTACACCTATGGATGAGGACAGTGCGGGGGGAGGTAAGGGCAGAGGGTGGGGTGGGAACCGGGTGGAGGGGAGCTATGGGGGAAAAAGGAGGAACAATTGTAATAATCTGAACAATAAAGATTTATTAAATTTTAAAAAAAGAAAATAAAGGAAAACCTAGATCAGCTCAATCAATAATTTTTGTATATATACTCTGTTTATCACTGGGCAGAATCCACTGAGCATATAAAAGAAACATCAGATATAATATCCTCTGGTTTATTCATATCATATAAGTACTTTTATTTTATAGCATTCATTGCGATCCTGCTGTAGTGTGGTAATAGTTAATCACAAAGATATACTTTCAAGAAAGCCAGATCTAGCACTTCTAAGACCTCTTAGGTCAGCCAAGTATACCAACCTGTAAGAGTAAGGTACATTGCTACTAAACACTAGGATTTAGGGGAAAAGTTATCATTTCCCAAGTTTAGAGTTCTCTTAATGATGGAATTTAATAATTGTTTATTGTATTAAATGAATCATTTTGTGGGTCAACAATATGGTTACAGGTGGAACTTTACCATCATTCACCAACCTCCATGCATTCATTCAATTACTCCTTACATTGTTTATTTATTAAATATTTGTTAAATGCCTACTATATGTCTGACACTCTGCTATATACTAGGAAATTAGAGATGGATAAAAGCCAGAAAGCCATTGCTCTCAAAGAACATTTTTTTTCCACCAAAAGAAGGCAGATAATAAACAAGTAAACAAAGAAACAAATCTCTATATGTAAAAGCTTAATTTGACCCATTGCTATGACATGCACTGACCACCAGGGGGCAGATGCTCAATGCAGGAGCTGCCTGCTGGTGATCAGTGCACTCCCACAGCCAACCTCCCGTGGCGAGCCAAACTCCCACCATCCCTCCCCCTGGCTGACTGGCCCCAATTGGCCCTGATTGCTGACCAGGCTGAAGGACCCCAACCGTGCATAAATTCATGCACTGGGCCTCTAGTATTTTCATATGGTTATAGTGCTATGAAAGCAACAAAACAGAACAGTATAATGGAATGATTGAGAATGGGGTAGGGTTGGAATGGTGTGGTTAGGGATGGTCTCTCTCTAAGGACGTAACATTTGAGCTAAGAGTTATGAAGAGAAAGATTCAGCCATGTGAAATGCTCAAATAGGAGAAACAATAGTGCAAAGGCCCTACAGAAGGAATGACAGAAAAAAACCATGGTGCCATGATTGTATTGCATGATATAACCAATATCACTCCAATAAATTTAATTTAAAAACCACTGGGGAAAAACAGAGAGATGTAAGATAAAGTCAAAGAGGTGGGCAGCATCCAGATGAGATACAGCCCTTAGAGCTTTTTTCTCTCATTTATCTTTCTTTGTTTTAATTTTTTTAATATTACAGGAAAACTTTAGAAGCTTTTTGAACAAGGAAGGGAAATTATCTGAATTTTTTTTCTGAAAGAAAACTCTATATAGCATAACTATGTGGTTTCTAAAAACTAAAAAAGTACATCTAGAAATGAAAAATATAATTGAAGCTAAAAATTTAATGGACTGACTAATAAATTTGACACAGCTGAAAAAAGATGTAGTAATATATAGAAATGTTTAAAAATGCTTTAAAAATGTTTAAAATGTTAAAAAGGCTTTAAAATGTTTGAGTTAACTTTCTTGAAACTTAAAGTGTGATATTAAGGACACATTTCCCACTACCCTGAAGCATGTGTACCCCATAGATAAGGGTTTGAACTTCAATTACTGACGCAGAGTGATTTGCTAAGATAACCATTTGTGTGAGTGATGTACTCTCCCTAGATAATCACATGTAGCCCTTTGCCCCGTTTGAGATTAACTTGCGTGCATTGACGTAATTCATTGATAGTCACCTGAACTGCTGTGGGTACGAAACAGGCTTTAAAAATAGGTTCTGGCCAGCTAACGGTGCTCACCTGTCGAGATAGCCACAAAAGCATGTCCTTTTGTCAGTCTGGCAAGCAACGCCACTCCACACTCCTCTCTCTGCCAGATAACGGAAGAATGGCTAATACCTCCCAATCGAGATGACCGAGTTATTTGATGAGGAACGCTGGCCCCCTGCATCTGGACCAGCCCAGCCCAGCTGCTGGACCCCAGAGGACAGCACCACTGGGATCCCCATTAAGCCTGTACCCACAGTATGAGGAACTTGTATAATAAAGTGCTGTGTGATTTGCAACTGCATATGTTTCATGTGCTGTAATTCCTCCAGCAGTTAATTGAATTATTTTGCATACACTTAAAATTGAAATTAAAGCTTCTGGTCTTTTCAGTCCTAAGCCTGCCCTTGGTCCTTCCTGCATAGAGTAGCCTCTTCGCTAGCAACTACTTGAATGTCCCAACACCTGCATGGTTAAAGTTTACCTCAAAGGATGCCTTAGATAAACACCCCAGATCCTTTCCCAGGATCTACTTGGGACAAAGATTTAGCAAACTCTTAGAGTTACTGTGACTCAGAAAGATAAGAGTGAAAATATGAAAGGACAGATATGCAGGAGGAAACAATAAAAACATTTAACTAATTGACATTTCATAAAGACAGAGAGGGTGTGAAGTAGGGAAGACTAGGGCAGATTGCTTCCGGCTACGTATTGTAAAGATAAGGCAGAGAATTTCCCAGAAACAATTAGCAAAAATACATTTTATTTATCTTAAGAGGATAAATAACATGAAATCTACAATCTAAATGCATCCTGGATAGACCTGGAGACTATTATGCAAAGCAAAATAAGCCAGTTAGAGAAAGACAAATATCACATCATCTCACTTATAAGTGGAATCTAAAGAACAAAATAAACGGATAAACAAAATAGGTCCAGAGGTGTGGATGCATGGAACAGAATAACAGATCTCAGTGCGGGCCTGGGGGGTTGGCAGGGGCGGGGGGGAGGGGGAAGGAAAAGATTAACTAAAGAACATTTATGCACATATGTATAACCTATGGACTCAGACAGGTAGAAAATAGGAGACATGTGTGATACTGTCAACAATAAAATAAAATTTAAAAAAAGGGAAAGCATTAAAAACCAGAAAAAAGGGCAAATTATCACCAATGGAATAGCAACTTCTCAAGAACAATAATGGCGACTAAATGACAGGAAAATCTTCCATGTGCTGAAAGGGAAACTGTGTACCTAGAATTCTATACTCAGAAAAATAATCTTTTAAGAAGTAAAAGGATAGAAGTAGAACACTGGTAAAATTTAACCAAAGACAATAAGTACATTAATTTCAGGTAATAGAAGAGTGTAAGAACAAAAGCATTACTAACTATATTGTCTTTAAAAAGTCATCATGCCTGGCTGGTGTGGATCAGTGGTTGAGCATCAACCCATGAACCAAGGGGTCACCAGTTTGGTTCCCAGTCAGGGGACATGCCTGGGTTGTGAGCTAGATCCCCAGTAGGCGGCTTACAGGAGGCAGCAAATCAAATGTTTCTATCCCTCTCCCTTCCTCTCTCTCTAAAATAAATGAAAACATTTTTTAAAAAGTCATCGTAACCCATTTCCTATTCTTGCTTTTTCCACCTAATCCCCTCTCTCTGTCTCAGAGGCAGATAATTTTTCTGCCTGTTTCTCTCCATTTCAGTACTTGGGCTCTTCTCACTGTTTGGCTTTCCCCTATAGGGCAGAATGCACACAAGTTGGGCCTATGGTTTCCGCCCTGATAATGTGAGAAGCATTTCTGAAGAATTTATGATTGAAGAATTTTCCATAAGATAAAAGAAAAAGTATGCTGGGGCTATCTTTATCATAGCCTGACCATTTGAGACACAACATTCCCAGAAAACTCCATGACCCTTGCTTCATTAGGGACTTTCCGAGTGACCTTGAACAAGTAACTCATTTCCCATCACTTCTTATATTCAAAACGAGAAGCCATATCTGGAGCTAGATAAGCGAAGGTACTACTAATAAAAAGCCAATCATTGTGAAGTTTTGAAGGTATTTGGAAAAGCAATAAAAACAGATGTGCTGGCTACTCATTGACTTGTCACAGAGGTTTGCAGTACAAAGGAGCCCAACCAAAAAGGACTGATAAGTCTCTGAATGGGTGATTACAGCCTCACCCAGGGCAGCTCCACATGCCAGCCCAGATCCGGCTGTAATTCCTAGTCTTGTGCCTCCCAAGTGATTTCAAAAGGTCGCTAAGTTCAACCTCTGCCTTCTAACAGAACTGCACTCAGGGGAAAAGAAGTGCTCTTCCATACTTCTTTCTCTTAAACAATCCAGATTATCAGGAAAAGAGACCCACTGCATATGTCTCTCGTCTTGAAGGGCCAACTTTTAATTGCAACGTGCAAATACAAATTTTGAGTGGCATCTCCTTTTGAAAGTCTCAAGCTGATCATTTTCTTCTCTCTGACATTTGCTACCCAACACGTGATTTCTTCAGGGAGGCTGCCTGGAGAGGTAGCTGTGAGTGACCCTGGATACTTACTTAACATCTCTGTGCCCTGTTTCCTAGATCCTACCCCCCCAGGCTGGTGAGGTTTGAAGAAGATAACGCATGAAACTTTGAGAATGTATATGGCCCTACTTCTTTCCCCGAGCTCAAAGTTCTGAGTAGTAAAGGCATCTCTTCCCTGGCTAAAAGGAGAAGGGAGAAAATGTATACTAGAAACATCTAACTAAGTATTGATGGGGGAAAAGATAAAATACCTTTCATAAATTTTCAACAGTGAGATTCATGAGAAATACCATCAAGATGGTACCTGAATCTAAGAGGAATTTATCTAAGTCCTTCACTCAACTTGGTTTTATATGGACAATGTCTGTTACAAGAGTGAAAAGGAATAAATGTATAATATTTATGTATTTATGTATTAGATATGAGTAGGTGGGAAGTAGGCAACAAGAGAGAGAGAGATGAAGACATGAAGAAAGGATGGGGAGAGAAAAAGTCAGAACAATTTAAAATGTCAGCACGCTGAACACCTAAAATTAATACAAAATATTGAATATAAACTGTAATTGAAAAATAAAATTTTAAGTTCTTTAAAAACCCACCACCACTCTGCTGGTCTCAAACACTGGCATCCCAAGTAACCCCCTAGGATTACCACACTCCCTTATTCCCCACAGGAGCCTTCTTGCTGGGTCCTGCTTATCTCGCCCTATGCCAGGCTCCTCTGCCTCCCTCCTCTGCTGCCACGCCCACCTCCCCCAGCCTTGGAACCACAGCTCTCTACCAGGTTTCAGGGTCCCTCATCCTCTGACCCTGACTTCATAGTCGAAAAGGAAAATGTCCTGGTCCCACTCAACCCCAAGCCTTGTCCAGCTATTTATCTGGTACTCAGCCTGTCTACTCAAAACAATTTCTAAATCACCCACTGGCGCTCCTGATGCTGGTTGAAATGAATAAGAAGATGCCAAGGCTCTACGGTTTTCTTTTCAAGATAGGATTAAAGACCTGATAGGGCTGACCCCAGTTCTTAAAGTCCAAGGCACTGTGCCCCATACTATCAGGAGAGTGACAAGACACCTTGAGAGTTGTCATGGAGACCCCTCTTATTTCCTGTTCTCTTCTGGAACCACCAACATACTTCAGAACAACAAATAACTTCTTCATCTTATCTATAAACAGGTTAAATTATTTGTGGCAGTAAATGCCAGCTCCTCACCAAACCTCCGATTCCCTTCCTCCTGGGCACAGAGTGAGACTCCCTTTCCATGAGACTAGTTCCCACCAATAAAATGTGGTCAGAGGTGATGTCTGTCACTTCTTAGCCAAGATGTTTAAGAAGCAAGTGTGCCTCTTGCACGCTCTCTCTTTTTGTTCGCTGGGAGTAAGTGGTGCATAGGCCCAGCAGATGGAAAAACCATAAATAGAAGATGAGGTTCTCTGAAATTTTATGTGGAAGAAAATTGACCACTAACCAGGAACACCTGCGTGGCCTATTATGTGAACAGAAAGCTCTATTGTGTTTGAGCCATTGTACATGTTGGTATCTTTTTTGGATACTGAAGTCATGCCTGCACTAATTAATGCAACTGATATTTTATGTTTTAGAGCATTAAATCACGTGAATGTCAGAGTTCTGGACTTTCATCCTGGAAAATACAAGTGCTGGCAGAAAGGGAAAAGAAGCAGGAAAGAGTAACAATGTGAGTAACTACGACATTTACTGCATAGGCAACCATGTGCCGAGCCTGTGTTAAGTGCTTTATATATACTGTCTCATTTATGTTTCACATCAACTTTAGGAAATACCTAGTACTGTCATTATCCCCGTTACTCAGATGTGGACACTGGGGCAGAAAGAACACTGGAACTAACTTAAAGATGGGGGAGAGGGAAACTGGAATGATTCCTGAGTAGAAATGAAGATATCTGTCTGTCCCCATTATTGGCTTTTTAACCAGAATGGCCCACCCTCTCAGTAGATTCCTCCTGGCCCCTGTAAAGGCCTGGCCCCTCAAGGACTCGTGCGCATATTAAGGACTTCTCTCAATACCCAGCCCCATCCCTTGTCCCTTATGACTTAGCCTGGGGAAGTACTGGCATATCTAGAGTCCCTATCTAGGGAAAAGGTCAGTTCTGCAGGCTCACATGGGGCCAAGATCATGGCATCAGATAGCCCCCTTACGTCTGCTGTGAACCTGAAACACCAAGGCCCTTTTGAGACCAAAGAGCCACAGCCCCCCATTCATCCATACAATCAACAGACATTTGTGGTTTAGAAAAAGCTCTGAGGCCTTTGGGAGCTGGAGTGCCCCTGCAGCACAGGGTCAGCAGGCCACAGCGGGGACTGCACGGGGATGACTAGAGGCTGCTGCGGTGCCGGAGGGAGCCGGCCCGTCATGTTTTCAGGGTTTCCCAGGACCAGGGGTGCCACAGCAGCAGCACAACCATTCCCTGCAGCAGTTAAATTTTTCACCGAGCAATTTATGTTATGTTGAGCACTCATGAAACAATGCACTTACACCATTTTTACATGGCTGGATGATGTCTTTAAATACGATATGCAATTTTAATGGCTAAGCTTACACGAAACTTCATTGCATTACAGTCATATTCTATATTGTCCACATCGTCTTGTCTCCATCACCTTAGTAGACTGAGATGGGATTCCAGCACAACCATGTTCACTTACTTTAATTCCTTGTAATCCATAGCCAGGGGGGCCGGGAGGGCCAGGCAAACCTTTCTGCCCAATATCACCCTGTTGGAGAGAAATCAGGCAAGTGTAAGAAGATTTAGGGGGAAACAGTGTATTATTACTCTTGGCTCCATTCTTACTTCAGTCTGATCAGGACCTTCATCCACGCTGCCCATAAGCTATTTCATGTTTTATATATAGCAGTGATTTTCTAACCTTTTTAAGAAAAGGTTAAGAAATAGCCCGCTGCTCTTATGTAGTTGATGCACAAGAGTCCTTTGCAAAAATCATGCATATAATCTAAATATAAACGAAGACTTAAGGTAGGGCTGCTTGGTAAAAGCAGAAGTGCTGGCCCTGTAGCTTCCTCAGCTTGGATTCTTTCAGCTGCCCTACCCCCAACCCCTAGATACCAGGGGTGAGAGGGCCACTCACACACACTGTTCTGTGTAGCCTTTCATCTATTTCTCCATTTCCATATGGAATGCTCATTCACCAGGGTGTGGGTAAAGAATCAGTGGATATTAATGTGGATCAGTGTTGAATTTTTGAGATAATATGTAAATGAAGCAAAACTGTATGATTTCCCAGTATGTATTCCTTATAATATAAGTGGACCCCACATTTCTTAAGGAAAGATTTCTGTGGCCAACTGAGATTGGAAAATGTTCTACACCATGGTATGTGTCTCTCTTTGGAGATCTCTACCACATATTAAAATATTAAAGCCACAAAGAAGTCCCACAATAGAGTGATTAGTTTAACTATCCCAGAAGTTCCCAAATTACTATTTGATGGAATAAGTTTTGTAGAAAGGCTGGGTTAATGTATGTTACTGTATAAGTCAGACTTTTCTTTCCAGTATGAAAAAAAAAAAAAGCTGTATTTTTTTCTAATTATGAGGAATACCTGCTCATTGAAAAAAAAAAAAAAAGAAAAGAAAGAAAGAAAATTCAAACAGAAAGATGACACTGAAGAAAAAAATAGACCCAATAACAATAGCTAACATCTTGAATGCAATCTTCACCCATATAAAGTGAACTACAAGGTTAAGAAATAGCCCACTGCCCTTACGTAGTTGATGCACAAGAAGAAGAAAAAAGGATAAAGAATCTTAGTAATTCTGAGATCCTTAGTAATTTTGACTCACAAAGCCTCTCTGCTTTTCTTTCTGTAACAGGATTCTAATTCACTTCTGTGCATTTTGGGCATAGATACATCTATTTGAAATTTGAATCTGTGCTGGGTGGCTCACTGATACCCGTTTTCCCTATAAACATGCCTGCTTGCTCTCTACCTCACTTTTTGAATAAATAAGTAAATAACATTTGTTGAGCAAATGAATGAGCACTACTGACATTTGAGCTGGATAAGTCTTTATTATGGGAGGCTGTCTTGTGCACTGCAGCACATTTAGTAGCATCTCTGTCCTCTACCCACTAGATGCCAATAACAATCCTCCTCCCCTACCCCTACCCCCCCCCAAATGATCCCAAATGTCCCCCTGCAGTGCAGAGGGAAGGACGAAATCTCTCTCCTTGAGAAACACTGGTTAAAAGAATAAATGGATGAATAATCACCAAATTGAAGGTGGCGAAAGGAAGAGAAATAGAAATGAGAGCAAAGGGAGCCAAAGGAAGTTTCTGTTACCTTCTATGGAGACAGTAAGCCTAGACCCTTGCACTAAGGCTCTGACAGTGTCCTACACACATATACGCATTAGATACAGTGGCTGGCGTCCTGTTAAAAGGCCACCTGAAGCACCCTGGCCAAAGTAAAGATGTGCTTCTGAATCATGGCACAGCCTCCAATGAGCCTAGAAATATTTTGAACACTTTGCACCCACTTTCTTAAGAGAGACTGGCTTACTAATTTCTTTGGGGAAAGAGAATAGCTTTATAAACTTAAATGTTTTATTTACTGAAAGTTCACGTGATATGAGAAAAGAAGCCTTTTCATCAATACCCAAGAAAAAAATGAGCAAACACCAAGATAAGCACTTACTCTGAAGTTGACGTTCACTCGGTTGTCATTAACGGGACCTGACCCTCACACAGAGCACAGACCTGAGGACTCACCTTGGGCCCTTGGGTTCCTAAGCCCCGAGGCCCAGAGGGGCCCGGAGGTCCTCTGACGCCTGGCTCTCCCTGAAAAGGCAATGAATGACAAGTTACTGGTATTTAAAAACACTTTTTGCTGTATAGTTAAATATTAAATATATGTCATATATATTTTCATATTCACCAAAATATATATTTTTAAATTATATATTTGAATTTGTCTAAATTATTGAGTCCTTTTAACCCACGTCACTTTCCTAAACTTAACAAAGGGAGTGTTATCTGCCTTTGTTTTCATTTCATATTGCTCTTTATTCAATCTTCAAGCCAACAGGATCCATTTCAAAGCAATCAAGTCAATTAACTGCTTGGCAACCTTAATATACACTTTTTCCCCAGAACTCCCTTCTCTGGAATTTGGAAAAAAATTACTCCCATTGTGAAAAGAGACACAAATAAAAGCAATCGTTAAAAGACATAACCCCATCCTAAACTAGTTGCTCTCATTTTGTGCAGCCAAGATTATGCTACTTGGGTTGGGATTGGCTCTGTGATGCTTCTGCCACTAGGGTGGCTGTGACTGCAAGATAAATTCTATAAAGGCTTTTCAGGTTCTCCAAAGAGTGACAGTTTTATAACAGGTGACTATCACCAGAAAGGTGGTGAGACCTGGTTAGGGTAAGTCAGGCCCTGTGGTTAGACCTGTCAGAGATGTGAATGATGATGTGAAGAAGCAGAGAAATAAAAAATCTCTTCATTAGCCACCTTCTATGGACCTAAAACTTTACTAGGCCTTTTCATATATGTTATTTGATATAATTTAGTATTTCAACCATCCTGTATCACAGTGATGATTAACTTACCTACCTCCTTTGGGGCTCAGTAAATTCATCAGAAACACAGAAAAACATCTCCACATTTTATGGTGAGGACAATGAGGTAAGACTAAGAATGTGAGTGCTCCTATCACAGAGTCTAGCACAGAGTAGGCATTTAGCAAATGTTAACATTCTATGCCATCCATTTCGCTAAAGAGGAAACCAAAGTTTGCTCAAGGCTGCACAACTATTAAGAGGCAGAGTTAGGAGGATGTGGAAAAATAGGAACTCTCATATTTTGCTGGTACAGCCACTTTAGAAAACAGTTTGGCAGTCCATTTCTTTAAAAGTTCAACATAAATGTACCTTATGATCCAGTAATTTCACTCCTAGGTAAACACCCAAGTAAAATGAAAACATATGTCCATACCAGGACCTACTGGTACATACAAATGCTCTTAGCAGAATTATTCATAACAGTTCCAAACTAGAAACAACCTAAGTGTCAATCAACTGGTACATGGATAGACAAAGTGTGAGATATTCAGCAATAAAGAAGAATGAGCTACAGATGCATGCTTTGGCATGGATGAACCCTAAAACATTATTTGCAGTCAAAGAAGCCAGACATATTGTTTAATTTCATTTATATAAAATGTCCAGAAAAGGCAAATCTATAGCGACAGTAAATCAGTGGTTGCCTGGGGCCAGGAATAGGATTAACTATAAATGGGCATGAGGGATCTCGCTGAGGGGAAGAAAATGTTCAAAAACTGATTTATGGTAATAGCTGTACAACTTGCTAAATTTGCTAAACAGTCACAGAAATGGGTGAATTCTATGATATATTAAATATGTGTCAATAAAGTTATTTTTGTTTTTTTTAAAAAAAAGGACCAGAGCCAGGCTTTGACCCTACATCTCCCAAGCTCTTTGCTCTGGGTCTTGTTTTGTCCATGTCCTGTTAGGAACTAAATACTTTATAGCTTTCAACAGTGCAAAGTTCAAAGATTTTAAGAAATGATGAAACTGTTTATTTAGCAAAACAGCTTATCCTTTACTTTTTACTTACAAACCTTAAAATACTTCTAGAGGAAACAAGCCTTAAAAGATTGCGAAAAACCTTAAATGATTCTTTATTGCTGACTTGATTATTTTCATCTCTATTTTTATATTACATATTTTGCTTCCATACCACTTCATGATTCTGGCCTCCAGTCTCCATCTCTTTCTGTAGCTGCTTAACTGCTTTTGAGACCACTGGTACTAATGATCTCTTTAACGCCTCTCTCCTCACTCCCACATTTGAGTGGCCCCAAGTTTCTCCTCACTTAAATGATCACTCTGATCATCAGGAGTTCCAAGAATACAATATATGCATTTTATGTCTTGTCTTACCTACATATTTGTCATCTCTCTTTCCTGAAGTTCCTTTAAAGGGAGCGTCTATAAATTCACCCAGTGAGGGTCTCTATCTACACCTGACTGATTCACATGCTTGCTACATTTAGAGTCCCTCTGACAAAACAGAGCACAGTTAAGCAGTTAAGTAGTAAACATAGTTAAGTAGATTTTATCCAGAATCATTAAATTTTTTATCAAAAAATAATGGTCTTCTTTGCCTGGTCACTCTCAACCCCACCCAGATACAATGAATCGCTCTCCTGTGTTTCTCTTCATCTCTACCCTTCCATGATGAGGTCAGACACCTGGTGTGATACAATGGGACTATATGGCCCCACCTATGAAGTATTCTAGCTAAGAAAACTGAATCTGATTCTGGCAGTTGTCTAAATCTAACTACCAAAAACAAACAAACCAACAAACAAACAAAAGCAAGAGAGGGTGGAGAAGCATAAGGATACGATCAGCAAAATCCTCAAGGATGAAGAACCCATCCACTAGGAAAGTGCAAAGAAAAAATGAAAGATATGTAGCCTTTGATTTTAAAAAGAGATGCAAATTCAAATGCAATGTGTAGACATTGTTTGGATTCCAATTCAAACAAACAAACTATCATAAACTTATAAGACAAACGGGGAAAGTTTAATGTTAGAAATTGGATGATACTTTGTAATTGCTATTAATATTTTTTAGTTTTGCTAAGGATATTGCAGCTATGTGTTACTGGTTTGTTTTTAAATAGCTCTTACATTGAAGAGACAAATGCTAAAGCCCTATATGGGTGACGTCTGGTATTTGCTGGGATAATGCAGTGCAAAGAGAAGTGAGGGATGGGGGATGCAGATAAAGGTTGACCACAGGTTGGTAACTGTTGAAGAAGTGTGATAGGTAATTTACTAGTGTTTCTGCTTTTGTATGTGCTTAATAATGTTCATAATGTTTCTGATAACATCTCTTTAAAATCCATGAACAATACCTCATAAATATCTCACCAGTGAGGGTAAGAAAGTTACTGTGATGCTCATCCCTAATCAGGAGAAGAACATGAGATTTTAAAGATAGAAGGGCAGACACAGAGGAAGAGGAAGAAGGCAGATGGAGATTGTTAATAAAGTAGTATTTCTTTTAAGAAAGAATTTGACACTAATTCATGATACTTTTCTTGTGATGGATTTTGGTAAACACTGCTGTCTCAAATTGTATTTATCATACTAACCACACATAAACATGCACACATACATCCCAGATGGAAAACCAAGTGGGGAAAATAGTTGAAGTTGTGAGTTTTCCTTAGGCCACTCTCATCAAGTTTGTTATTGTTATTCTTTTTTTCCCTCTTATTTAGTTCCCCAAAACCTTCACCATTTAAAAATGTCTGGGGCTAAATGCAATAGCATAGCTGACCCTGTGGGCACATTGTTGCCCTTTTTATACATGAATTTTGGCAAATGAGCTTTGTAAGGGTGTGGTCCCATGTTATATGTGGTACCAAAATGTTTACCTCAAACAAGTCCATTCTTATTCATATAATTAGCTATATTTTATCAAAGTATTCTTTTGTATCTTTTGACCTATGTGAACATAATCTAATACAGGCCTATATGAAATTGATAGACCTTAAATCAAATTGTAACGCAGACTGCAGGTATTAGAGTTGGTCAGCAACATAAGACCAGAGTCATTCCTTGATATATATGTACCATACTTTTCAATCGATGGGAATATCAGGCATTTAACGAGCTGTGTGAGTCCACAGAGGTAGTGTCTCTCTCCTACGTGGGGTCTTTAAAATGCATCCTGCCATTTGTTCTGTGTGCCACGTGACCATGCTAGGCTACAACACACAGCTAGGTGGATGTATATAACAGGAGTGTTGTCAGGACTCACTTCACACTTGGTAGCAGCAGTTACGCCACAGTGCAGCACGAGTGGAACTGAAGGAGTGTGTTTACTATGACGCTTCAGTTTTGTTGTCAGTGGGTACAGCAACACTCACAAGTAAAAAGAATTGCAACAGGTACTTGCATAGCTGGGCTTTGCTTCCCATGCAGAATCTGAGGGTTGTTGGAGCCTGTAGAGGGAGCCCTTGCATTAGGAGACAAGGAGCAAACCAGAAAGCAAATTGTGGAGTTGGCATTTGTAGCTATACCCATCAATTGCATAAGACCATAGCTTATGTCCTACCCCTCCTGGCCACTTCCACTCTCTCAAAAAAGAACAACTATTAGATTGCCAACAGCTTCCTTTTGGCCCACAAAAGGGATTCTAGACGAGACACTCCTTTCATTTTGATAGGAAATGGTCAAGTTTAGGACCATCTGCAGTACTTGTCTATGTGAACTGAACAAATGATTTGGTGAAGATTTTACTTAGACCATAACCTTGCAGAGTGATTAATTTCAACCCCTTTAAAATCATACATAATCTTATAATAATCCTACTTTATTGAATCTTTTACTTTTAAAAAAATACATTTTATTGATTTTTTACAGAGAGGAAGGGAGAGGGCAAGAGAGTTGGAAACAGATGAGAGAGAAACATCGATCAGCTGCCTCCTGCACACCCCCTACTGGGGATGTGCCCACAACCAAGGTACATGCCCTTGACTGGAATCGAACCTGGGACCCTTGAGTCCATAGGCAGACGCTCTATCCACTGAGCCAAACCAGCCAAGGCTGAATCTTTTACTTTTTAAAAGAAAGGAAAAAAGCAAAAGCACTATCATGATTGTTCATTTTCTCATTGGTAAATCTTTGCTTTGGTTCCTCTTAAAAGCTATTATGATTAATAATACAATAAATAATTAAAATGTATTAAGTTTATTACATAGCAAGTACTTTTCATTCATTTTCTTATGTGATCCTATGAACATCATCTTACTCCAATTTACAAATAAGGAAAATGCTATAAATACATGATTTGCCAAAAACCATACAGCCAGAGGCAATTCAAACCAAGGTTGGACTCCAGAGTTCAGCTCTCATCTTTGGCTGGGGCTGGATGAAATGTGCTAACTTCTCCAGAGACTTTCCTCCAGCTGCCACTTAATGCAAACACATGGCTATGTGGCTGTGAAAGTTCTTTCCCTACATTGCGTCCATCACACTCTCTCCAGGAGAAGAAAGAAAATGTCCTGATTATAAGATTCCTAAGAGGCCCACACAATCTGCACAAGTACCCAGATGTCTAAGGCTTCCCTCTCCATTTCCCTCCATTGCCATTCCTCAATTTTGTGGTTTACCCCAATGTTTTAATTGGTCTCATTCCAGATTTCCTGCCTACACAAATTCTTATTCTCTCTTTTTATCCAACTGCAATATATTTGATTTAGCCGAAAAATGCGTACTGTGGCTGCTATTACTACTCCTTTCATTTCTACTACTTTAGTGGGTTAGAATTTGTAAAAATGTTTTATAGACATAATTCTATTAATTTCTCAGAATAACCCTGTGAAGTAGACATCCTTACCCCAAATCGATGAGGAGGCTAAGTCTCACTGAGATTAAATGACTTGCTGTGGTCACACAGCTAACAAGTGGCAGAGGTCTCAAGCAGAGTAGTGATAAGGGGACAGTCTGTTATGTTTTATAAGACTGAAATACAATATTTGAAAAGATAGTACTTTAGAGACAAAATTGCCCATTAGACTATCTCTCTCCCCTATTCCCCACACACCTTAATAAGGTTTTAATCATTATTTCTCCATCTGTGTCAATTAAATCCCTGTCACTCTTTGAGAAGACTGTAGAAGCAAGTTGCAGTTGTTCTAAAAGAGATTTTGTGCTTTTATTTTTTTACCCGGGGACAATAAAAAACAAATTAAATTTACTGTGGAAATAATTATCTTCTTGAGAATTTTCCAAGGAATGGTATACTGAAGATTCTACTAAATGATGAAAACAAGGAATGCTTGAGTTTTAATATAAGGTAGAAGTCAAAGCGATGATTAGCAGCTGCTTAATGTTTCTTTCTTTCTGGCTTTTAAATAAAATTAAGATATAACTACCAAGCTCCATCTACCACAAGCATAAGTACCATTCTGGACTGAATGATGTAATGAGCATATGCAATGGTTTAGTAACTCTTGAATATCTCACTTGCGTTGCCAGAATGTCAATGGAAATTTTAGAGGCCTTCTAAGCTTATGGGCAAACAACCCAGACATTGACTGGCCATTGTCTGTATCCCTCAGTCACTTCTCACTGACACATGCTGAAAAGAGAGACAGTAACAATTACCAGCACAAATATCAAGGGAATGAGCAAATGATTAAGAAGATGCTAGAAAACATAACATTTCCTTTAGTGTCTTTTCCCAGATTTGAATTTCAAAATATTTAAAATAATTTCAATTCTTCAAATCATTTTCTCTTCTAGAAATTTAATACTCACTCCAAAGCAGCAGTAAATCAATGCCCATAATCATTTTAAAAACTTGCTTTAGGATTTAGGAGATTTGTTGTTGATAGTTTCTTCCTTTTCTCAAAATCACCTCATCAAAGATGAGCAAATGATTCTCCTATGCCAAGAATCACACTGGAGAGGGAGAGTCTTATTCAGCTGATTTTTAAACCTTGAAAATAGAAACATTGACACTAACCCCTAATGACATGGGGGAAAAGGCTCTCTTTTACTGATATTCAATATAATTTTCCACTGGGGAAAATTTCCTCCAGTCTGCATGATGAAAAATAAAAATATATTGATGGTGCCATGGGTGGAAAATGTTAAGAAGACTTAGCATGTGTCTCCAGGGCTGAAGGGAACGTATGTGTGTACTTCAGAGCTAGGAAAACAGCAGAGAGAAAAGCACTACTGAAAATCCTAAGATTGCCTGGAGCACAGCTCTGATGTCAGCGACCATGCATGGAACTGAATGGGGAAGTAACCTTGAAGTCACCTAGTCAAGTTTTCCTGGTTTAAATGTGACCTATGCTGAAATCTAAAGGTCAAATCTCCTGGCATTCCAATTTGATATGGCTCTGGCTTTAATTAGTCCTGTTTTTTTTTTTTTTTAGCTGATTGTTCTGCCTGTAGCAATTTTGCAGTCAAGTTCTGGGAGGTGGGTTTCTTCAGCTCCAATTTGGAACCATGGACCCTTAACTTCATTATGGTGAAGTCTGTGTCCTAGGCCAGCCCTCCTTGTCAGATACTATTCAAAATGGAGTTCCTTGTCCACTCCATGTCCGCCGATGGAATCTGCAAATTCCGAATGCAGCTCTGTGAATTGCCTCTCTGTTCCGCCACTGCCTGCTGGTGGTATGCACATATGTGAGCCATTGCAGAGAACAGAAGAGGGATTCAGATGCTGGGAACATTTTTAGAATAATGGTACTCAGTGGAATTTCACATAGACTTGCATTTTAATTTATGACTATGGGCCACTTTTGTCAAATAAAACATGCATTTACAATAGTTAAATATTTAAAGCTTTTGAAAAATGTTTAACTCTTTGGGGTTTAGGTTTTATGCTTCCTTTTAATGTTAACATAATTTAAGTCATGACGATGGAAAAGCTAGACTGGAAAGAGAAACAATCCAACTGAACACTAAATGGTAGTCAGAAGATGGACAGCTCTGGAGCCTGAGCACCTATATACACATCAGGCCAAGCCATTCTTTCTGCTCTGATTTCTTCATCCATTTAGTCTTTCATCCATATTCATAGTGTCCCTCTCATACACAAACACACTGTAATATCAAAACTGTTTATATTACAAAGGGGCAAATTGTTCAGTCTTTAGGTTCTTGCTTTCCTCGTCTATAAAATAAGTGGGTTGTTTAAAAATGTCACAATATCCTGGAAATATGTAGATAGTATATAATATATAATAGTTAGGTAATATACAATAATAATAACAACAACCCAAAAGTCTTTCTGCCCACAGACCTGATTCCAACCACTCGATGGTCAAGAGGTCCCTTGAGGGCCCCAAATGCCAGGTTTGATCTGCTCTGTGCACGAGCTGGCCCGGGCTCAGCGGCCCCAGAGCTCTGGACAGGCCATGCTTTCTCTGTGAGGAACAAGCACACGGAAGGGGCTGAAAGAGCTCAGAGGGGGCACGGGGAGGGGGGATGCACCTGCCTTTATGGAGCTCCGGAGAGCCACTCCTTGCATTCATCCCTCTTCTAAGAGGCCAAGAACAAACTCTTACCCTCAGAGGTGTCCGCGAATCACCCTGGGACAATATGCACCTCATGAGTCTTTGGGGGTGAAAATACGGGAGGGGGAGGGGAAGAGTTAGCTGAGTTTCTCAAAGGGAAATGAGATTTATATAATGATTGTCCCCAAATCACAAAGGGTCCTTCTTAGTCTCTGGAGTCCAGTACAGAAATGCAGGCAGTGTTACACAGGATCTCTGAACTTGATTTCCCCATGGAGGAGCAGGGAACGTGGATCCAGGGGTCAGGGCACTGGGTGAGCGCATCCCACTCAGCAAGAAACAAAACTGTCTGTTCCTCTTCAGGGCGTGTTTCCAAAGTGGATTTTAAAACTCTACCTGCTCTTACCTTGAATGTTGTAGTTTTCACAAGACTTTTAGAAATCTCTCAGAAGCCCTTGTCAAACTTTGGATTATGTTCCAGGTAATGTATATAGAAGTGCTATAGCCACTGATGTCATAGGGAATTCGTCCCCTTGGAAGGAAGCCCGGGAGCACCACAAGGGTGCAAGAAGTCAGGGACTGGTTTTTATATGTTTTGAAACATAGAAGCTTTGATTCAAATGTCTGTGTCATATGCTAAACACATGTGACCTTAACCAAATATCACAAAAGCCCACCATAAATTAATAGTCTGCCTTAATGGTTTCCTCATTTCAAAACACATTTGTTTTATAAGTTAATGCCCTAAGGCCAGTATTTTAAGGTGACTACACAGAGTTTTAATGAAAAACGTATCAGCTATATATGTCTATACAACCACACACACATAATATGACTTCCCTGCCTTTTTAAAAGTCAAAATGGAAGGAGAAAGATTTTGCACACACTTAGGTCCTGCACTTTTGCTACCACTGACAACTGTAAGTATTTTGAGAGTTTCACCTTCACTCTGCCAACCCAGAAGGACAAAGTTAAGTGGGAATTAGACTTCTCTGAATATTTTCCTTTCTTTACCAGCTTCTGTTCATGTGTGTGCGCGCGCTCATCTACGTTTTCTTTGGGAAAAAAAGAAAGGGCCACGTAGAGATGTGAAGGCTTCTTTAAAAGAGGAGAGACGGTTTTGAAACTTAGGAAAAGCTGATGTTTGCCTTTAAAATGTCCTGTATTTTCAAATGAGCAATCCACGTCCTCGGATTCTAAGGCTAGCTCACACTCCTGACATTGCCCTCCGGGGCTAGTGATGGCCAGGATAACTTAATTTCCCCGCATGGGCAGAAATAGGCAGCAGAGAGAAGGAAAAGGCAGCGGAGCGGGAGGTGGGCGAACAGAGGCAGGTCCAGGCAAATGTTCTCTTCTTTCAGCTGGAAGTGAGCTAGAGGCTGCTGCTTCCACTCAGCCCCCCCTTGTGGGCTCACAAAGATACTATTTCACTTACCATAGAGCTTCTGGCAACATGTTGACTGTTACAAAAAACAGGCAGAATAAAATTTGGAAAGAACGGTTTTTTCCTTGATTTTACCCCTGAAGTGTATATGGAAATAAATACAAGGGACTTAGAGAGAAGCCGTATATGAAGCCATTTAGTAAATGTTTTAGTCTACATGTTAAGTAATCTGACAGTGAACATTAATAGAAATCTAATTTTTAAATGTTCTCTATCTGTGGCTAATTATTATTGCTCACTGTAAGATAGTAACATGATAGCATAGTTAACATAATACAATACATAATTATATAAAAATTTTTATAATAATCTACTCTAGAAATGTAAATGATTATACAGTTCCATTGGAATACAAATACATTCCAGAATATATGTAACAGATTTTATATCATGCTTCACTATAAATAGGAATAAGCTTCTATTTCTCTAACTAAAGGAATATGTGGTGTAAAAACAAAATTTTTTTTCTTTTTTCTTTCTATGTTTAAATGTTAACATTTTACAGATACTTTGTCTTAAAGAAAGAAAAATACTGCAATACCTAAACTCAGTAAGGTCAGTGGCACTGCCGAGGTGCGCAGAGGACTGGAGTCAGTCCTGAGTCTGACCAAGCCAGATCCTTGATCAAAGCACCTGGGGTGTCTGCTCTGCACAGGTTCCTGGGCACTGTCAGACAAGCCTCTCCGGGACTCCCAGGATCACCCTGACAGACAGAGACCTCCTGGGGACAGGATAGTTAGTGCCATGGGTCTTCAATCTTTCATTCTACAGGAGAGGACAAGAGAACGCCTGCCTCATTCATCACACAGAAGCAGTCTCAAGGTGTGGGCACTTTTAAGCGATGGGGCAGAGACCCAAAAAAAAAGACAAAATGTTGACATTGAGTACTTTCAACAGCTCTCCCTAATGACCTGGATGCATTAAAAAAAAACTGAGTTGTTTACAAAAAAAACAATTTTAAATATAATAATGTTACATGCAATAAACATTAATATTTCAAGATAAACAATTTTAAGAAGATTAAAAATGGTGGCAGAGTAAGTGGATGCTGCCCAGACATGCTCCCAGGAATAAACTGTTTTTACAACTAAAAAAACAAACAAACACACACACAAAAAAAAAACTGAGTTGGTATATTCTAAGGAAAAAAAGCTCTCTTTTCGGTAATATTGATCATTCATTAATTTTCCATTCATTCAACATGTTATAAAGCTCCTATTGGGTGGCACACCTAGGTCTGGTGTGGGGAATTTAGCAGGGAACAAAACAAAGCTTGCATTCAAGAAAACTTACTCTTATGGAGTATGCAAGGCAGGAAATGAGCAAGATGATTTCAGAAAGTGATACCTGCTATGTAGGAAATACACAAAGGGATATGATGGTGATGAGGCGGGAGGGGGGGGAGAGAAAGATGATTGCTTTTGAATGGGTGGTGAGGGAGGTGAGCCATCCTGACAGAACCAAGGCCTGGAAGCAGGGATGAGCTGAAGCAGTGTGTAGTGCAGGCTGGTGTGGCTTGCGGGGGGAGGGGAGGGGTGGCATTGGCAGCAAGAGAGGAAGGGGCGGTCAAGTCATGAAGGGCCTCACAGGCCATGGAAAGTGACTAGAGCTTGTTCTCAGCACAAAGAGAAGCCACCAGAGTGTTTTTTGAGAAGGAAAGAGATATGATCTGATTTATGGTTGCAAAAGAGCCCTCTGCCCACTTGGTAATAGAAAGCCAGAGGTAAAGAGGGAAGACCAGCGAAGAGGCTATTTTAATAGCCCAGGCAGTCTTCCCCAGTGGAAGCAGCAGGAGAAAACCAGCCAGAGTCAAGATACGTTTTGAAGGTAGAACTGACAGGATTTACCATGGGGGCTGGATGTGGAGGAAGGACGGGGAAAGGAAGGGACCAAGAATGACTCAGGTATCATCACATCAGTGTGGGGTGCACGGGAGTGCCATTTACAACCTTATGGGGTGAAAAGCGAAGGTTCCATTTGGATGGTAGGTTAGAGATGTCTGTGAGAAATCTAAAAGGAGCTGTGTGGAAGAAACCAGAGGTGTGAGACCAGAGCTTAGAGCAGGGAAGATAGAAATTGGGATGCCATTGGCATGTGGCTAGTGGTTAAAGCCATGGGACGGGATGAGAGCACCTAGGAAAGAGAGGAGGGCTCTGAACCCACTGATCTCGGTGCAGGAAGACAATGCAGCAAAGGGACGTAAGGATTGCCACAAGGAAAGCAAGAGAAAAACCATAAAGTTACGCTACATGTTCAAATGAGTGCAAGGTCCCCAGGAAGTCCATGGATGAGGATTAATAACTTTATCAATTATCATGCCTGATAAAAAGAAAAACCATACCAAAATCACATCCCTCTTAGAAGCTACCATGTTACCTACTTTAAAATCTTACCTTTGCTCCAGTGTCCCCCACTCCACGTAAACCCATTGGCCCCGGGGGTCCTGGTAATCCTCGAGGTCCCTAGATGTCATGATAAGGGAGAGAGTGAGCAACTTTGTTTGCAGTATTCGAAAGGAAGGAAGGAAGGAAGGAAGGAAGGAAGGAAGGAAGGAAGGAAGGAAGGGAGGGAGGGAGGGAGGGAGGGAGGGAGGGAGGGAGGGAGGGAGGGGAAAAAAGAGAGAGAAAGGCAGGGAGGAAGAGAAGGAAGAAAGAAGGAAGGAGAGGGCAGATGGAAGTAGAAAGGGGGAGAGGAAGGGAAGGAGTGATGGAGGGAGGGAGGGAGGGAAGGGGGGGAAGGGAGGCAGGGAGAAAGGAATGATGAAGGGAGGGCAGGAAGAAGGAAAACAAGGAGAAGGGGAGGGAAGGCAGGGAAGAAGGAAAGAAATAAAAGCAATGCCCAAACTTACAGCCACACCAGGATAGCCATCGCCTTTGAGTCCTGGAGCACCCACTGGTCCTCGCGGGCCTTGGGCACCCTGGGTAAATTCCAACACCAGGTGATATCATAAGACAAAACTGTGGGACACCTGGTAAAACGTAAACGCACTACCAACTCAATAAGCCAAAAGTAGATTTGACAAGTGCAAAAGGAATGATTTGGAAATGTTTAGAAGGAAATCCTACTACATATGGTAACTCATTATCTCTTCATAAGTCTTACTCCTTATATGTGGTGGGAATCATGAAATGTATGTAGTAAATAATATATGTGAACCATTACTGAGTGCTCTATAGAAAACAGACTTCATAGGAATTAGAAGATAGCTGGTTGCTGATATTTTAATTTTTTAAATTATGGATTTTTACTGCAGCATACATCAGGAAAAGGTATAAAAATGAGAAAATTTAGTGAACACCCTGTAAGAGAAAGAGTAAAAAAGAATACATAGCAAAATTAGAAGTGTAAAGTAAGATAACTGAATGTTATCTATTATGATAGGCCTCAATAGGGCCAAGTTACATGGGGAATAAATAAGACCAAATAAAAAATTAAAACAGGGTCTGTTTGTTTTTTTAAGTTATAAAGGGCCAGGACACAGAGTTAATGGTTCATATTTTTATACCGAGGAAAAAGTTGTAAGTATTCCTTTATCATGATAAAGTTAAACATCAACAACTTTTAGTTGTAACTACTGGACTCATATATAGAGAAATGTGCCTATTGCCTCTCGAACAAGTGTTTTGAGATGTGTACTCTCTACGAATGGAAATTAAAGACATTGTTGGTGAAAGTAAAATGGAGAGGGAGAAATCAAAATAAAAATGAGGAAGACACACCTAGAAGATTTATTCAATATAAGTCTTTTGCACTTATATTTAAAACTTGTAATATTCCTTTTATACCACATTCCATTGTTACTACGATAACTCTTGCAATGGTCCTTGTCAGTACATATCAATTATTCTTGACTTTTACATTAGGAAGAAACTCTATTAATAGACCTTTGTTTTCCAAGATTGGAAAAAGTAGCAGAACTCTCGATACTTTGCTTATATGCTAGCAAACCCTGAAATAAAATTGCCATTTTTTCTAATCCAAAATCTTGGCCAAAATCCAACTCTCCAAAATGTTCCTAATTCTATTCCTATGCAAGAATGATTGGGCGGGGAGGAAATCAGCATACCCTTTAAGCAGTAAGAAAGCTAAAGAAAGTGTCTTGAAAACCATGAATGCAACAACTGTTTGTTCTTGTTGTTGTTGTCATTGCTGTTTTTCTTTATTGATTAAGGTATTACATATGTGTCCTTATTCCCCCATTGCCCCCCCATCCCCCAGCAACAACCGTTTTTTCCTATTAATCTAAGAGACTGGTTTTACATGATTAACCTTCTTAAGAATGATCATGTTCAGAACACATGTGGTCACTTATTAAAACTGAAGTTACTATTTATCATCCACAGAAATCCAAGATGACTGCGTACAGCTGTGTGACAGAGAACAAAAGCAAGGTCTTCTGCAGAGGTGAGTTTTGGTGTATCTCCCACTACAGGAAACTGGTCACTTCTCAGAAGCAATCTATTATGCTATTCCAACTGTGTTTAAATTGAGGGTAAGCATCCACGTGGGATATGTCCCAAAATAAGATGTCCGTTTCTCTCCATGCTTACACAAGGAGCAGGCCCACAACAAACAGCAATAACTGCTCCCTGGTTAAGTTGAAAGAAAATTGGAATAAAAATCCGCTTTCAGTTTTTCTTTATACATGCCAAGCCTATAACAAATTGTCAGCAGCTGTTGTCATTTAGCCTCTGGCACCCACACTGGAGGGTGGGGGGACGTTAAAACATTAATAGTTTACAAACATTTTTTCCTAGAGAACTTTATCTTCTCTTCTGCAAAAATTTTAGTTAGCTTGTTACTTGTAATGTCCACAGGAATATCAGGAGATGGGTTTTTATTTTGGACTCCTCACAGCATACTTTTCGATGGAAGATTGCCACTTGGCCTCTTTGCACTGGATTCAAGAAAATATCGTGCAAAGTGATTCAATTTGAAGTGTCTCTCATTCAACATAAATTAGGGCAGAAATCTTAATCTGATGTTTTAAATGGGCTTTCGGGGGGATCTGGGAGTTCTCTGAAGTAATACACAAAAACTGAATTAATGTGACAAAATTTCCATCAGGCATTTAACACCCCCAAATGCTTAAAGACCCATATATTAGGGAAGAAGGTGAGAAAGAGCACCTTTAGAGTCCAAGGGATTCGAAAATGCTTGGAGTGAAGCGCCAATAACTTTACTAGCAACAAAAATACTAGCACCAATAATGTCCAATGATCATCAGTAGAAAATAAGCTGGGGCTTATAAACCCTAGCTGCATATTTAATTGGACTTTATATCTATTGTAAGAGAGAAGCAACTATAAATCACAAATCTAGGAATACACAGATCCAGGAAGTTATCAAACAGTATAAAAATTATCACCCAAATGTTCTTGATCAAGGTCATATTTATAGTTTTAATTATGAAATTTGGATTTTCTCCTGCACTTGTACATAACTTGGGTTTCCATGTGCTTCAAAGTCTGGGGAGTAGGCTTATCATCTTGTTCTGGTTTAGCTGAGACTTTCTGTTTCAGCTTGAACCTCCCACATCCCTGGAACCTCCTCTGTCCCCAATAAACCAGAAAATTGTTACCCTAGCAAGGATGACTGTTAACGTGATTAAGAAAAATGATGCCAGGATCCTCCATGGACCTTCAGAAAGAATCCCTACAATTTATACCAGTATACAATAGATTTTGCATTGTATTTCAAAGATGGTTCTAAGTTTTGCTTTTTGGCCCAGCCGGTGTGGTTCAGTAGTTGAATATCAACCTATGATCCAGGGGGTTATGGTTCGATTCCCTGTCAGGAGGCAGCCAATCAATGATTCTTATCATTGATGTTTCTATCTCTCTCTCCCACTCCCTTCCTTCCACTCTGAAATCACACACACACACACACACACACACACACACACACACACACACATTTTGTGGGGGTTTTTTTTGAAGTTTGAAAATCACTGATATTAGTACTTGAACCCTTTTGTCTAGAAGAGACAATTTGATAGAACTGAAGCCAGCTTCAAAGCCATATAACAACATGCTCCTCATTTACTGAGTGCTGATTATGGAGCCCTGAAGCCTGTAACACAGTGATGTGTTTGTTGCCATTTGGAATGTTAAATATTGCTGCAGTGCGGGGCTTTGCTGCCACGGAAAAATAGAAATTACTTGTACATAACTTTAAATAATTATTAAAGCTGTCTTCCATAATTATTTTCATTTTCATCTACAATAACTCAGAAAGATGGATGACATTTAGGAAAAATAAATGATCCCCTGCATTTATGAAAAATAAATGATCTATTGACTTGATGTTTTACTAAAGGGAATAGTGTATTCTTATATTTGAGTTTATCAACATACTGTAAGTAGAACCATCTCCGTCATCAACTTATGATGCATTAAATCTACTTTCATTCTCTCACATACAGAAAAGTAAAAAAGAAAAGAACATAAATAAAGCCTACCTTTGGTCCTCGAATAGCAATGCCAGGTTCTCCTTTAAATCCAGGCACTCCAGGTCCTCCTCTATCTCCCTGGACATTTCAAATAATGTTCAGGGTCTCAGACTTTAGGTTGCATGAGAAACCACAATGGCAGGGGGCAAAAAAGTGGTTTGTAAAGGGCCTAATTTACCACTATCCAATCTTGAGAGAGAACATTCTTCTAATGTGCTTGAGGGGAATTTCATATCCTAGGTAAATAAAGCTGTCAGTAAAAACGACTAAGCTGGTGTAGAAGAAAGGCCACTGAAATAAGAGGTGGCTAACTTGACACAAATGTTTAGATTGCAAGAATGTCTTGGGATGCTCTCAAATCTGAGTGGATTTCTTTTCTGTCACACTTCCTGATTATAAATCCTAGAAGATTCTTCTGAATAAATGCAGTAAATTCTTACCTGCTCTAAGGTCTAGAATTTGGGGGAGGTAATTCAAGGTGAAGTGACAAGTTCAAGACCAGGAACAGAAGTCTGGTTTCTAATCTTATATTTGCTGCTGGTCTTTAGTTTGCTTAATTGTGCCATATCAGAGTTGAACTACATAATAGCTTGGGTTCTTCCAAAATTAAAATTCTAGTTAACTGGTATCATGAATGCCCGCCCCCCTTCCCAATTGTCTAAGAAAAAGAAAAAATATATTCCCAAGAATGCATACCTTCGGTCCAGGTGGTCCAGGAATTGATGCTCCAGGAATTCCAAAAGGGCCCATAACCCCTGGTTCACCCTCAAAGCAGAGAAAAATACTCATTACATTTCAAGCCAAAGAAAACTATATGCAGGAATTACATTAGGAAAAACATAGAAATGTGTTTCCAGCATTTTAAAATATCATGACCTGTCTATTTTACAGACCAATGTGAAATATTTTTACACCTTTGTTAAACCACAACTAAAGTTATTGATGATTAAGATTTCAATGCCTTTAATAAATTCACTCAACAAATTCCTGAGTATTAGTAAAATTTTATCTCTTGTGCATCCTTTTATTAGCTAATAAAAATTATGCACTTCATGGTGCTTCCCTTTTGTAGTAGGCCAGGGAAGTCAGAGGGAAATATTTGTTCAATTATAACAATTATTTTCAGCATAAGTTTTGGGGTATACTTGGTTAGATGAATAATGTCTCTTATAGTTTATAACTTCTTCCTTTGTTATTTTGTTTTGTGTCAGTCTTCCACTGTAAGCTATCTCATATTCCATCTTAGAAGTAGAGAGCTTATGGTAAAATAATTGTTTTCAAATAGAAAAATTAAAATATTTCTCAATAATTTTTGGTGTCTCAATATTGAGTTTCAATAAAGACTCAATTTGAAATAGCAAGCAGTATTGCTGTCCCACCTAGATCTAGACCAATTAAGCTCACATTTTAGGGAATAATCACCAGAGGAATTTGGTAAAATATAGAATCCAGGGTTTCAGTCCCAGAGATATTTTAAAAATTTTTTCCCCAACTCCAGTTGACATTCAATATTATATTAATTTCAGATGTACAGCATAGTGGTTAGACATCTGTACATTTATAAACTGATTTCCCCAATAACTTTAGTACCCAACTGGCACATACATAGTTATTACAATATTGTTGACTGTATTTTCTGTCACACTTCCTGATTATAAATCCTAGAAGATTCTTCTGAATAAATGCAGAAGAATCTTCTATGCTTTTCTTTACATCCCTGTGGCTATTTTGTAACTGCCAATTTATACTTCTTTATCCCTTCACCATTTTCACCCAGCCCTCCAACCCACTTCCCATCTACCCGCCATCAGTCAGTTCTCTATATCTATGAGTCTGTTTCTATTTTGTTTAGTTATTTTATTTTTAAATTTCACATATAAGTGAAATTATATGGTATTTGTCTTTACCTGTCTGACTTATTTCATTTAGCATAATACCCTCTACATCCATCCATGCTGTCACAAATGGTAAGATTTCATTCTTTGTAATGGCTGAGTAATTTCCATTGTACATATATTCCACATCTACTTTATCTGGTTGTCTACTGATGATCAGTCCCAAATATCTTAATTCAATAGATCCTGGGCTGGGCCCAGGAATATAAATTTTTATGAAGCACCTCTGTTGATTCTGATGTAGGTGCCATTATCTCTCCAAAACACACTATGCAAAACAATTATCATTAAAAGAGGGTGCACACTCCCTACAATGTGTTTAAAATGACCCATTTGGCATTATTAGAAGATAATATTAGGGCTACACTATAATTTATATCTCATCTTTTAAATTTTCAATTATTTAGATAAACCTATGACATTAATATGATAGTTTATGAATAAAAATTATAATTAAAAATAAAACTATATTGGAGTGTGGTCAATATTTTTTTACTATTTTTTAAAAATATATTTTATTGGTTTTTTATAGAGAGGAAGGGAGAGGGAGAGAGAGTCAGAAACATTGATGAGAGAGAAACATCGATCAGCTGCCTCCTGCACACCCCTGACTGGGGATGTGCCCACAACCAAGGTACATGCCCTTGACTGGAATCAAACCTGGGACCCTTGAGTCCGCAGGCAGACGCTCTATCCACTGAGCTAAACCGGTTAGGGCAATATTTTTTTACTATTAGAGATGCATAATCAAACAGTTTAGAAACTGTTGATATAGAACAAGTGCAGCAAACTGCAACCTGTGGGCCAAATCCCACCTGCCATCTGGCTTTGTACAGCCAGGGGCTAAAAATGGTTTTCACATGTTTAAATGATTGTTAATAAAGTGCGTATATAATACCTTCAGTTTTGCTCCTTGGCCTGTAAAGCCTGTAGTATTCACTACCTACACATCTACCAAAAATGTGCCTCCACCTGCCCTGGCCGCTGTGGTTGGAGTATTGTCCCATATAGTGACTGTTAGTTCAATTCCCAGTCAGAGCACATTCCTAGGTTGTGGGCTCGATCCCCAGTGGGGTACATATAGGAGGCAACCAATGAATGTTTTCTCTCACATCTATGATTCTCCCTCTCTCCCCCTATCTCTCCTATTCTCCTTCTCCCTCCCCTCCAACCTCCCTCCTTTCCCCTACCTCTCTCTCTAAAATCAGTAAGCATATCCTCCATGAGGATTTGATAAAAGAAAAAAAGTTTGCTTCCTCCTGCCTTAAAGAATGAACTGTTCTAAGATCATAAGCTGCCCATTTGATCTCCTGCCTCCTTTGGGAGAGTCGCTGGTAATGACTCCTGCCCTGAGCCACAGCAGAGGCCTCCTGCTCTGCAGAGTCCCTAATATGTTGGACAGCTGAGCACACCAGCCTACTGGAGCCCAGATCATGCCAATGCATGTATGTGCCCACCCTTAATTCCAAAACTACAAGGCAATGGCACATGACACACCAGGATTCTAGAAACAGATAACCACCCAGTTCAGTACTTTGGTGAAGAAATAAAATATTAACCTGTTAAATTTTTCACTAAGACCAGAGCAAAATTATGCTTCCAGATTTAATCTACTCTACTTTTTTTTAAGAGGCCAATTACTGTACTTTTAAATACATAGTTATATACCTGGAAGGTATACATTTTTTAAAGACCCTGTATTAAGATTTGATTATGCTTTCAAATATAGCAGCTCTTCATCAAAAAAAGAACTTTATTTAAAAATACAGAAAAATATTCACTTTGAATAAGAGTAACTGAGACATAAAGAGTAGTCACTGTTAGTAATATAACACATTTCTTATAAAGTGGAATTTCTCATCATGTTCTGCTTGAAATACCTGCAGCAGAAGGCACTTATTTAAGAAAATCAGATCCTGGTGCCCCTTCACCTACTTAGATCTCTGGGCATGGTGCCAAGAAATAGGGATTTGTAACAGGCTCTTTGGGGGATATTGAGGGACACCAGTCTATTGCTGTGCAGAAGCTTTTTAGGTTGATGTGGTCCCATTTGTCCTTTGTTCTCTTTTGTTTCTCTTGCCCTGGGAGATGTATCGGTGAATATTCTGCTACGTGAGATGTCTGTGATTTTACTGCCTATATTTTCTTCTAGGATTTTTATGGTTTCATAACGTACATTTAAGTATTACATGCATATTGAGTTTATTCTTGTTTATGGTGTAAGTTGGTGGTCTAGTTTCATTTTTTAGCATGTATCTGTCCAATTTTCCCAACACCATTTATTAAAGAAACTATCTTTACTCCATTGTATGCTCTTGCCTTCTTTGTCAAATATTAATTGACCATAATGGCATAGGTTAACTTTGGGGTCTCTGTTCTGTTCCATTGATCTATATGCTGGTTCTTATGCCAATATGAGGCTGTTTTTATTACAGTGGCTTTGTAGTATAGTTTGATATAAAGAAACCATCCTCATAATGTAAAGAGAGCCCACTCTATGGGAGAACATATTTGCCAATGATAAGGGGTTAATTTCTAAAATATACAAAGAACTCATACAACAGGAGGAAGACAATCCAATTAAAAAATGGTCAAAGCACCTGAATAACTATTTCTCCAAAAATGACATACAGATGGCAAACAGACATATGAAAAAATGCTCAATGTCACTAATCATCAGAGATATACAAATTAAAACGACAATGAGTGTCACCTCACAGTTGTCAGAATGGCTACCATCAACAAATTAACAAATGACAAGTGCTGGTGAGGATGTGGAGAAAAGGGAACCCTAGCAGACTGTGCAGCCACTATGGAAAATAGTATGGAGGTTCCTCCAAAAATTAAAAATGGAATTGCCATTTGACCCAGTGATCCTACTTCTAGGAATATATCCTTTAAAAAGTGGAAAAACCAATCAGAAAGAATATTTTCACCCCTATGTTCATAGTAGCATTATTTACAATAGCTAAGATCTGGAAACAGCCCAAGTCCCCATCAGTATATGAATGGATAAAAAAGCTGTGGTACATTTACCCAATGGAACACTAGGCAGCTGTAAAAAAGAAGGCTCTCTTACCCTTTGAGACAGCATGGATGGGCCTGGACAATATTATGCTAAGTGAAATAAGCCAGTCAGAGAAAGACAAGTATCACATGATCTCACTTGTATGTGAATTCTAAGGAACAAAATAAATTGATGAACAAGAGAGGACCACAGACATGGAAGCATAAAACAGACTGATGATCTCACAGGGAAAGCGGGCAGGAGGGCAGGAAGAGATTAACCAAAGAATTTGTAAGCATATATGCATAGCTCACTGACACAGACAATAGACAGGTGAAGGCCTCTGTGGGGATGGGAAATGGGTGGAGGGGGGCAAAGAGGAGAATATGGGGGACATCTGTAATATTCTCAATAATAAAAATTTTTTAAAAAGAATCACTGGTTGACGAGGGATGCTTTGTTTTGTACCTGCTCTCATCATGCAAGTACCTTTTTTTTTTAAGTTGTTTTTTTAATAGTCTGGTCTTATCTCTTTTTACAATTAGCATCTTCCTAGAGACCTGAACTCTTTTAGGCTTGCCATTTCTGTTTCCCGACACATCCAAATGATCTCAATATTCTCTCTTGCTAAGTCAGGACACATACCTAATTGCTTGTCTCACAATTTCCTTTACTTCTCCCTCAGCTCCCTGTCCTGGATAGTTTATCAGGAATAAGTCTCTCCCTATTTCACATTTCACAGTATTGATTTTGCTCTCTTTAAATAACTACATTATTGAACTCTCACTATGTGCCAGGAACTGTGCTGAGTGTTTTATTAACAGTTTTACTCTTCCCAATAACCCTGTGAAATAGATACTATTATTACTTTTTTTCTGTGATTGAAACAATTGGCCCGGAAGATTCCGGAGAGGGGCAGGATGAGAACCCCACTTTCCTGCCTTCTGTAGCCCTGCTTGTCATCCCCTCTGCACTGCCTCTCAGCCTGGGACATTGTAAGTTGTTCAGCAAAGCAAGATGCCAGAGAATTGATATCTCCTAACTTTATCACAACTTCTGCATATTTGATTGTTGGTAGAGAGGACTGCAGATTCTCTCTTAGAAGCATAAATATTCTAATGAAGAGTACATATTTTATGCAATCTCTTTATTCCATTCTATTGCGGTCTGGAATAGTATATTTCCTAAAGCCTTTTTTCATTTAGGAGTTTTTGGTTTGTATTTGTTGAGAAGGAAATTGGAAATCAAATTTGCAGTAGAAATCTAATATTCTATTAAAACCAGACACAACTACAAGCTCCCCAAAGCAAAAGTGAGAGTATAAAAACTTACCTTTGGCCCTTCAGGTCCCGGAAATCCCCTCTGTCCTTGATTTCCTTTGCTCCCTTTCTTTCCTTCATCACCCTGACAAAATAATTAAAAGAATGTAGTTGTTGTATTAACAAACTCTCCTCAATCATATAGCAACCATTTCAGGGCCACATTCTTAACTAAAGCCAATTTCGAAGTGATGTGCCGTAGCCCAGCTCAGTCAGACAGGGTTTGTCGATGTTCTTGAGCGTATTGGGTACTTCAGAATTGTTCAGTCTTCACCATTTATTCCATATGATTCAATTAAAAAACCTAAGTTCAGTGTCTTTCTTTGGGGACTTTTTGAATTCACAATTCTTTTGCACCCTTGGTCTATTAACAGGTGGTTCTTCAGCTTCCATGCTGTTTCAGCTTTAAAACATAAAATGAGATCTTTTTCAAATTCAGCCCCATTTATTCCTCCATAGGGAGTATAGTTCTTCCTCCCAAAGGAGACTGGTAATTCTGTTGGTAGAGACATATGTGGGCATTAACCTGGGGCAGAACTAGAAGCTGCCTACTGACTGTTCCCCAGCCTGGTTGCCCACTGACGCTCCCCCAGAAGAACTGTTTCATCTCCATTCAGAAACCTCCAAGCATTTCTTCTCCTCTAGCCTTCCATAAGCCACAGATCACCCTCAAAGCCACAGATCCAGTGGCCTCTCTTTCCAATGCACATTCTCCTTGCTTGGGGGGGTGGCATGTACCACCCTTTGAAACCCTTCCTCCTTGGTTTCCCTAACATGGCAACTCTTCTGCTTATCTTTGTCCTGCTCTGAATATTCTTTCTCCAGCTACTGAGCAGGATGAAATTCAAACCTCAGCTCTGTTTCTCAGAGATATCATTCACTCTTACAGCTTCAGTTATTAATTCAAGGGTCTATGTTCCAAAAGTGCATTCTGGAATACATTAGTTCTCTTGAATGTTAGTCGGCAAGCATTTCTATAAGTATGTTTGCATGAGGTTAATTAAAAAGGTATTCTCTGTCCACATCCCCTGCAACCACCCCCCGCCAAAGATCTTTTATAATCTGGTAAGCCAATAAATAAAATTGTTTGAAACTCTACAAATATATTTAAATTTCAAATTCTCACATTTAAGGGTAAGGACTCAAATTTAGCCAATATTTTTCGAGACATAAACTTCTTAAGCAATCAATTACTATTTTAATACAATTATGAATAAAGTACTAAGAAGTGTACAGATTTTACTTTTACTTTCCTCATATTGAGTTCTTCAAAAGCTTTATATGGGCCTTGGTGACGCTACATAAAAACTGCAGGGACATCTGGCACCTTAGAACTCTGGGTTATGTCACTAATGGTCCTACTGATGAATTTAGATATTCTTGTCATGACATATAAAGATGGCATTCACTAGCATTTCTACAATGTATAAAATAAATTTATTCCGTGTTGTGAAAGTAAAATTGCCCCTTAATAAGGTGGTATTTCTTATTACTGTGTGAAGTTCCATAAACAGTTAAAGAAAATCTATGGGCTTTCAGGTCTCAAGGATGTATCTCAAGCCTTCTTTTCTCTGCCTATGTGTTTTTTTAAATCCAGTCTGGCTATTTATTAAGAAAAACCTGTGTTGAACTCTTCGTATAAGCTGGGTCTTATAATAGATGTTGGGAAATAAAAATGAATAATACATACTAGCTTTCTTCCATAGCTCACAAGCTAGTATCCATAACTTTAAGCCAGAAGTAAACACATTTGACACAGCAAGAATAACAATCACGTTTTTCCTAAGCCAGTTCCTTAGTATCAGGACCAGAACACAGGCAATCTGCTTCCCCAACATGTCAGTCCCATACCTTGGGGCCAGGTTGTCCTTTTCCAGGTGCTCCCTCTGGGCCTCTTGTTCCTGGAAACCCTGCTTCTCCCTGGACGGAAGAAGATGGATGTCTTAGCTGACCCTTCGTAGACAGTATATATCAGCCCACCTTGTCTGTTTCCATGGCCAGTGGGTTCTCTGCTGAGACCCTCCAAAGTAGGCCAGACCTTAACTCTACTCTCAAAATTAATTTGGAAATTTATCAACTTGAATAAATTAATATCAAACTCCAGTTTAGCTCAGAGCAGTTGGAAATATCATGAAAAAAGGCCAATTTATTCACCATTTTCTCTTGGCTCATTATTCACATTTGGTGGTTTGTGTTTTTTTTAAGAAAACAAGAAAGATCTTTAGCCTTTCCATCTGCTGTTTTTCACTACTTATATTGAAAAATGAGGATTTCACATGTCCCCTCAAAGTACTTTAGGAAATCTTTATAATGGCCTTACTTCCTGAATACATTTACAGATGCTCCTTTTTTTGGGGGGGGGGGTGTTTTTCTCTAGGTTTAAATTAAAGTGCTTTCTAGGAATCCCAGAAAGACTAGGTCTGGACAATGCCATGTCCAAAACCCTGAGAGAAGGCAGAAGGTGTGAAACAGTACTGACCTTTTGGCTTGGTGTGCTCTTTCTCTCTGGAGTAAGTGAACAAGGAAATTTAGACTTGTGGGTTGTTGTTTTTTTTAAAAGACTAAGTTTGTCCTGGATGGTTTAACTTGAGGTCCTGCAGGACCGAGGTATAGTGTGGTTCAGTAGTTTTTACCCTGGGGAATATGGAAACGCAGTTACCTTCTTCCCAGCAGCTCCATCTTCCCCTGGCACTCCTGGCTGTCCCGGGAGCCCTATTGAGCCTGGCGCCCCCTGGTGGATAAGAAAAGATTTTATTTCCCAGGAATTCATGTTTATCATGCACCCGCATTTTGCAGTACTTGCAATTAGATATATCTTATAGTGTCTGAGAAAAGCCTCTATGCTGATAAATCTAAATAGTAATTACTAGTAATCAAACTATTGGACAAATTAGTTAACCTCTCTGGGTCTCAGTTTTGAATTATGCTGTTTGTTACGGGTTGAATTGACCCCAAAAAAGATACATTGAAGTCCTAACCCGTGGTACTTGTGAATGTGACCTTTTTTCAGAAATGGGGTCTTTCCAGATGCGATCAAGTTAAGATGAGGTCACTAGAGTGGGCCCTCATCCAGTATGTCCTTATAAAAAGAGGAAAACACCATGCGAAGACAGACACATAGGGAGAACACCATGTGATAACAGAGGCAAAGACTCCAGTGATGTAGCTGCAAGCCCAGGGATGCCTGGATTGGCCACTACAAGCTAAGAAGAAGCAAAGAAGGATTTTCCCCTACAGGTTTTGGAGGAGGCATGGCTCTGCACACACTTTGATTTTCTATTTCTAGTCCCCAGAACTATGAGACAATAAATTCCTATTGTTTTAAGCCACACAGTTTGTGGTGCTTTGTTACAGCAATCCTGAGAAATGAATATGAAAGTGACATGAAAAAATTGGGGACTTAACATCACTTCCAGCTCTAATGCTCAACAATTCTACTTGCTTTCAAGTTAATTTCTGATTAAGAATAAGTTTTTTAATATATTCAGAGAAAACACATGCTACTTCAAACAGTATAAAAGTGTCCTTACTACATTTATTACAAGCAAAATATATTAAAGATAATTGAGAGGCATTTCAACTAAACCAAACTAAAAAATCTACTGAAGAAAAGTACAGTGAAATTTTTCTATGATTGGGAATCCATGAATGCAGACAGCCAACTGTAGGCATTCTTTTATGCCATTTTATGTAAGGCACTTAAATCTCCAAAAATCTGATGTCTATGGAGGTCTTGGAACCAAAACCCCTACAGATACCAAGGGACAACTTCCTTTAGGAGAAGTCAAAAGTTGTTGGAGGGAATCTACACCCTTATGTTCCACATTGTTCAAGGATCACCTTAAATTCAAAAAACATGCAAGTTAAGATAAGAGGTAAAAGCAAGGGAAACAAATAGCATGTTGACATATAAAATTACTGGGTAACAGAAGTGGGCTGGACGTGCTTTAGATTTAGGGAATGGATTGCTTACGAAACCGTAAAACAAAGGAAGGGAAATAGCCTTTACTGAAATCCTAACTACTAGGTGCTTTGTTTTATAATATGGCAGGTGATAATGTTCTAAAGAATCACTCTGTGCCAAAATAGAGCCTGTGATGCTAATAAATGGATAAAATAAATAAAACAAGCAGCAGTCATTAAAAAAAAAACTGATTTGGGTTTTTCTTTTTCTTTTTAAATATATTTTATTGATTTTTTACAGAGAGGAAGGAAGAGGGATAGAGAGCTAGAAACATTGATCAGCTGCCTCCTGCACACCCCCCACTGGGGATGTGCCCACAACCAAGGTACATGCCCTTGACCAGAATCAAACCTGGGACCCCTCAGTCCGCAGGCCAACACTCTATCCACTGAGCCAAACCGGTTCTGGCTGGGTTTTTCTTTAACAATAAGAGTTATACTGAGCATCAGACCCTTTTCTGAATAAACACTCTACACTGGTAAAGGAACAGTTAGATGACACATGCATGATCTGTATTTCATTTGGATATAAATGAAACTTTACATAATATCACATAAATCATCTAAATGCTTCTGAGCAGCATGGTCAACTCACCTTTGGACCTTGTACTCCAATCCCCACTGGTCCTCTAGGGCCTGGAGGTCCTATCTGGCCTACTTCTCCCTGGTAAGGTAAGAGTATTTGAAGAGTATTTGACTAAGGCAGCAAAATAAAAATAATATATTCCTTCTTTGATCTAAGAGTTGTCTTATATCAACAAAATAAGAGAACACTGAGCTTCATGTGCTCAATTTACCCCACCACATTTGGAATGTGGAATGATCTGGTTTAAAGTATAGGCTATGTAATGTACTCAAAATTGATTGTAAGGACACCCTTCCCCCCACCCCCTCTTAAAGAGTCCCTGGAAATGCTAGTCAGTTATATTCTAGAACAACTAAAATTGACACATGAAAAGTCAAGATGAGCAATGATTAAAAGCAGTATCATAACCAGAGAGAACAACCTGCGCTTCCGATGATGTGCCCGGAATCAGGCATCTCAAGGACAGTAACAGCAGTCTATTAAGCTGCTTCTCAATGGGCATCGCTAAGGAGTGGGCTTGAAGGTGAGACTTCTCAGAGAAGTATTTTATTTACTTAACAATGATTAATGATTTGTAGAAGCAACATTAAGGACAGCTAATTAGAAATAGGTGTCATGCCTCTCCCCAAGGGATAAATCATAGTTCTAATTTAGGAGATAATTTGATTCCTGTTTATAGAAAATGTTTATTTGTTCGGTCATTTCTGACTCCATATCGTTAAGTAAATGTTTTAGACATTGGACCTACTGTGGAAGTGCTGGTGAGAAAAAAATGAGTCAGTCCAAAGAGGCATGTAACCACAGGTAGTTCCTACTGATATTACTGCTTGAGATGCTAGAATAGGGTCTCATAAGTAAAAGTAACAAAGAAAACAATAAATGAAGATTGTTTAAATAAAGCTTCTAAGAGCACAAGGAGTATATATTACATTTTCTACACCATTAGGATTATCAGTTAGATTTTACATTAAGTAGAGATCTCTGATTTTTAAGTTAATTTCATCTGCAGTCTTCCAAATGCCTGACCACTGCCTAGAAAACAGCCAGTATATTTATAGACATATGAAACTCCTTTCTCATTGAGAAAATTACCTTGGAACCAGGTAAGCCCTGTCCTGGGGGTCCTTGAGGACCAGGGGGACCAATAAGGCCTTGGATTCCCTTTAAAATAAAAATAAAAAATTTAATAGTATTAGTGGAATTAAGAAGAAATGTGGATAAGAGTTTCCAGTCCTCTAAAGTGAGTTTAGTTCATGTCCCATAATGAATTACTAATAGTCAATATTAGTTGAATGGGATAGCAGAGGCTGCTAGTTAAATCATGAAATGCATTCTTCCCTTCTCCCAGTGTAAGAGAAATTTCAGCTGGCCCACATGGCTGCCTGGAATAAAGACCACATTTCCCAGTCCCTGTGGCAGCCACGTGTTGCCATGTGACTGGATTCTGGCCAATGGAATGGGAATGAAAGTGATGTGTGTAATTTCCGGTCCATGCTAAAGGTAGAAGTATGCCTCCTCCTCCCCTACACCCGTTTTCCAATGGATGAAGTGAAGACATGGTGTTTTTCCTGTGGAGGAAGAAAGCGCACCCAGAATGGCAGGCGGACAATAATGAAGAAGCCTGAAGCCCTGATGAGCAGAGCCACCACTCCAGCTTGAAGTTCTAAAGAAGAGAAATAACTCTTCATCTTGTTAACCCATTTCACACCTCAGTCACATGCTAGCAAACCAGCTATACCAATTGGTATATATCAAGATGTTAAAATGAAGGTTTGACCTAGGTTGAAAGATGCAATAGGCAGCAGACACTAAACTGATACCTGTTCAGACATTTGACTGAACCCATGTTGTAGGTGAGGACAACACTAAAAGGGGGAAGGAGACAGAATTTACAAAGTTCTTTGGAGAAAGAAGTCATAAAAGTTTTTCTTTGGAGAAGATGAGAGGGGTTTAAGTTGCTTTGTTCGGTACCCCATTTTAGAAAGGGAACTTCAATGAAACCACTTGAAGATCTTAATATTTTTTTAAACAAACAAAAATGGTGACTAAATTTTATTTTTTATGAGCCCTCTGTTTATTGAATATAATTGTTAATAAAGTTCTATAAGTTACAATTCTATAATACATCATCTGTATATTCTATTATGTGTTCAACACCCAAAGTCAAGTCTCCTTACATCACCATTATTTCCCCTTTACCCTCTTCTACCTCCCTCCAACCCCCTTTTTTTCAGCCCTCCTTTCTCTCTGGTATTCACCATACTGTCGTCTGTATCTATGAGTTTTGTTTTGTTTTGTTTTGCTTAATCCCTTCACCTATTTTACTCACAAGGGCCAGCGTCTGACTCATGTCTAAGAAAGCTGAAGTGGATTGTGACAGCCCAGAAAGAGCTGGCGTGGGATCAGCCTGAGCATCAGGGCTTGTACAAAGGCCATGTGAGTTTTATCTGTGGACCAGAGTAGACTGGAGCTGTTTTGAGCCCTGTCCAAAAGGGTCTGAAAGAGTAATGGAACTCCAACAGAAAGAGTCGGTATAGAGTAAACCTCCAGAAGGGCAGAGGCTGATGGGAGAAATCGCTGGAGGAAGAGAGTCCTTTATCCATGTCCTAGGAGGGGCAAAGGCCGGTCCCGACGAGAAAGAGTGTCAAAATCAAAGCCATCTGACAATGGAGCATTCAAGACAGGATTTCTGTACTCGTCCTCTCCTCCAGCCTTTACTCAGCCGGGAGGAAGGAGAGGCACAGATTTCCCATGGACCCACAGGTTCTCCATGCAGCTCATAGCAGATAAGGAAAGATTGAAAGGAAGATTTATACATCGACTAGATAGTTTTCATTGTACAATTAAAACTGTGATTTGTAACTTAGAGTGACCCTAAAACTTTCTACTAACTTAAAAGTGATATGACAAGTCTATAGCCTGGTGATAATTTCTTTCTGTGGTACAACAAAGAAAAATCTTCCCCTAATGAAAAAAAGTTTAAAGGGATGATGAGAGAAAAAACTGAGATTTTTGTTTTGCTTGCACCCCACAAACCATGTCAGTGCATATAATGGTTACAGAAATATGATTATTTTATTACAAATGCTATGTCCTTTTTCTAACTATATCATACAATTGCTTGCTCATTTCAAAGAGTACAATTAGTATTCCCTTTCTCTGGTTGATGAAGGTGAAGCAGTCTAAATAATTTAAGAAAACCAAGTTTTAAAATATTGAGCCTTTATAAGAAGGATTCTTCTTAACTTTTTCAGTAGTTCACAAGTAGCATGCGATGGGACAAGGAACCAAAAATTTCCAAGGGATGTGCCTTATGTGCATACACATGTATATATGGTTATTTATTTTATAAAAATTTGATATCGTCAAGTCTGCAAATATTTACTGAAATCTGCAGGCTACTTGAGGGATATTATATGCTAGTTGCTAGAAATGGAAACAGAAGTTCCCTCATAAACAGATGCATGGGAAAATTCATTTCTATACGAAAAAGAGAAAGATCTAATAATTACAGGAATTCAATGGATAAACATGTTAAATTATGGATAAGAAGAAGAATGAATAACTGCATGAATTCAGGTTAAATTTAAGTAGAGTTTAGATTACTTGTCTTCAAAGGATAAACAAATTTGTTTCTTGCTCAGAGCAATTTTCAAATAGCACATTCTATTCCATCTCCTACCCAGTAGGGCTCAGCTCCAGGTGGACCTGTTTACCTTTAAAATTGTTTTCTCTTGGAAAAGAAGAGAAGGGGATGAGAAAACCAAAGAGGTTGAGGAGGTCTGAGGGCTTTTTTAAGATAAAGGAAAACAATCTCCAGGAAGAACCAGTATTAAAGGCAACAGGAAGCTGCAGGTGGGAGGTCCAGAACTCCCAGGCCATCTGGAAAGACTTGGCTTTCTTTGAACCTCATTTTTCAGCCTGATGGTGGTGACTCAGCACCAGGAGCACCACGAGACCCAGGATGTGGCAGCACTGTCCAGCCACTTTTGGGATTAGAAGGTAAACAAATAAACTACAAAGCTTGGAAATGCCTGGTCACATAGCCAATTCCTATGTAGACAAAATGTACAGCTCTTAATTATTGTCTAAGCATTTATTTACGGATTTATCTTGGCTTCTCTTGCACCTTAACCCTCCTAACGTACTACACGAGGACCTCTACCAAGGAAAAGGAAATGGAAAAAGAAGTAAGTCCAACGTTGCTGTTGCTTGAATTAGCAACAATAAACATACATACTCAATAATTAGAAGACAGTTAGAAATAACTCAGAATTAATGTCAACAAGAAACTTTGGAATTATCTCATTTTTAAAATCCTTTTCTTCTCCCACTATCCTAGATAAAAGAAGCACTATTCATTCTCTAGGCAGTAGAATAATTCAAAACTTATCTCTAAATTTTAACCAAACTGATGAGCCATTTTTTTAAGCAGGAGGGTGTTCAGCATAAATTTGGGTATATTGGTTACTTAATTAAATGAGATAATGTAGGTAAAAGTGTATGGTCAACAAGAACTCTAGATAGGACTGTTATATTACCTCCATATTATTCAGATCTAACAAGATTATCCAGCTTTCCCAGTGGTTCTGGTCAGAAGATTTTGGAAGCAATTTTAGTCATGTATGGAAAGACAAGCTAAGAGATCTTTTCTTTCTTCTGACCAACAGGGGCCAAGTGTCATTTATAAACTCTGTTTGTGGCTTGTGTCTATTCAGGAATGGTACCCCTTAAAATCAAGTAGTTACCTCTGATTCTGGACCTTGTTTTAAATTTAACTTTTTTTTCAGATTGGTTCATGGCTAGGGGGTGGAAGTACTACACTACTTGCATTGCACTACTGGCATTGCACTACTGGCATTGGGAGAGAGTGCGATTTAATCACTCACAAACCTGCGGGGGGGGGGGGAGGGAGGAGGAGGCAATAAACACACAAAGCAACAGGTAAATAAACTATTGCTCCCAAGGGATACTGAAAATACAAACTATTATCCAAAAACTCTTACCCTATTTATTCGGTTTTAAGGTTAAAAGTTACAGCATCAAGAAATTCACTATTTTTTAAGTTTTGGAAGTTCTACTAAATAAGATCTTACAAACCATCTTATCCTTCCCTATATTCACTTTGGATGTGAATTTCATTGCAGTTTAACTATCAGGTACATTCATTGGTGTTTGCAGGACTGGCCTTCGACAAACTCCAGCATTGGGCCAGGGAAGGGCAAAAGCATTGATTACCTGTTCCCCTTGACTCCCAATTCCGGGGATGCCCATTGGTCCTTGGGGTCCCACAGGTCCCAAGTCCCCCTGTATAGAAAACAAATCAGAAATATCATAATAAAATGAAACTTCATTCTTTCATACTTTGCTAATCTGGAATTATGTTGGATTCAAATCTATTTTTCTATCCTTAAAAAAGTTCAACATGGAAAGTTAGCAAATTCCTTTTAAACAGTTTAGTTCAAATTTGCCAAAATAGTTAATTATGTTTTATTCTTTAGTCTGAATTGGTGAGAATTTGCACCAGTTTATATTTATCAGTCATTTTTTTCTCACAAGAATCAAAAGTTCCTGAATGGTTATTATACTGATACAAACACTTTCTGTTAGGCTCATAACAGAAATATTCAAAAGTATAAAATTCATAGAGTCCACGGAAAACAGAATCTGAGAAATAAATTGAAGCAAATATTGTAAATTTCTCTAAATACCTTTCCCCTTCTAATCTTATTAAAATGCATTTTGAAAATTAAGAAATTCTCTAAGTTAAGCACAACAAAATTAAAGAACCTTACCTCTCCCCTCCATGAAATAAATTTGGGAAACAAAATAAATGTTATCATTAAGAAGAATATCATTCATCCATCCTTTGTGTCTTTCAACAAATATTTTATGGGTGAGGGCATAATATGGTCTCTTTCGTGACTAATGAATGCTGCTTGGGTAGTGTGACAGCAGCCATAGACAACACATAAATGAACAGGTGTACCTGTGTTCTAATAATACTTTATTCACAAAAACAGGCAGCCAGCCCCACATTTAATTGGCCAATGCTGGGCTAAATGAACATATTTTTATGAACAAAAGTACATCATTAGCTTATACTGTATATATTACAAAGTCTGTTGAACCTGTCACTAAAACGTGCCCTGGGGTATGTTCTCAGTGTTTCATTCTGTGTCAATCCCAGTCTACATGAGTATCATGGCAGGAAAATGTACTGGAGTTCCGTTCTAATTCAGAACTCGATTATTCTGATTCCTAAGTGGATTACTGGTCATGTGGCAGGCATTGTGCTGAATGCTTTTCATTCTGTATCTCATTTAATCCTCACAACAACCCTCTGAAGGTAGGCATCCCCATTTTCCTGATGAGGTTAAGTACACCCCATTCAGCAGCAAGATTCAAGTCTACTCTCTCTGACTACAAAACCCAACTCATCACCACTATTCTGCAAATATTCAGTATACCCAAAAGAGAGACCATCTTCTGTGCATTGCTATATACACTTAAGTATCTATCTCAAAACCACTTCCTTGTTTTGTACCAATTTATAAATTTGAGAGTCCTTAACATAGAGGAATTTATCTTATCACTTGAAACAGAGGCATCAAGTCTCTGAATCTAATATATATAAAAGGATATAAAAGGAAGAAAGAGGGAAAAGAAAAGGAAGATGGTTTGATTTGGTAGGAGAATAGCAGATGATGGCTTTGCAATTACTCTGTGATAATGTCCTGATATTTCCATGTGTTTTCTTTGCATGAGCTCCAGGTGTAAAAATAAAAATGCAATGTCAATAAAACCTAAAAAAAGTCCATTTACTGAACTCATAAAAAATTATTCTATTGTACTCAATTTTCACTGCTCCAATGGAAGAAAGAATGTCTTACATATTTTTAGAGTATTTTGGAGCTGAAGTTACAACCAAGAATTGTACTGCATCTAAAATTTGTATAACTCACTATTTCCCACTATCTCTGCTATTTAAACACAGATTCCCAGAAGAGATGGCTACTGGTAGTAAATAGAAGAAATAAGTACTTCAAGATTGAAACACACTTAAGGTAATCTTGAATAGCAATCATTATTCTAATATAAAACATAATATAATGATATGATTAGAGGTTGACATATATGGTAAATGACTCCAAATTGACATGAGGTCTCTGTTTCTTGTTATTTTTATATCTCCCATTCTCTGGCATCATTCCCTTCCCACTGGTATTTAGGGCCTTATCAGCCTCCAGTAGCTTCTATCACTGCCCTCACCCCTACTTCTAATCTGGATATAATTTGTAGCTATTTTAAAGAAAACAAGTAACTAGTGAGAAAGAAGAAGGCAGTGGCAGATAGACCGTGGTGTTGAACATAATTTTCCAGAACACCAGGGTCAGACATGGCCATTCTGTGTGGTGAAGCAAAACCTCTCCATAGTCATGTCTGAGCACAGACAGAAACAAAAATAAACAATGTCCAAATTCCTCAAAAGGGGTCAGACATTCTCCTATACCCATGGTCGGCAAACTGCGGCTCGCGAGCCACATGCGGCTTTTTGGCCCCTTGAGTGTGGCTCTTCTGCAAAATACCACGGCCTGGACGAGTCTATTTTGAAGAAGTGGCATTAGAAGAAGTTTAAGTTTTAAAACTTTGGCTCTCAAAAGAAATTTCAATCGTTGTACTGTTGCTATTTGGCTCTGTTGACTAATGAGTTTGCCGACCACTGTCCTATACTGACTAAAATGAGTAACTGCTACTTCTTTACCAATTGCAATAGCCTGGCTCCATCTTTCTCTCCTAGGTAAGATTCACTAAAATGCCCAAACTTAACATTACCCCCACTTCCTGAGAGCATCCAGTTTAGAGCCAAGTCATACTTTCTTAGACACTCGCCCAAGACACCTAATATATGAGCCCAAATTCTATGAAAAGAAATCTCTCATCTTACTGAGTTGTGATCGGTTCCCTCGGTACGTGTCCTCTTTCACAGCAGAGTCAATAAACCTAAATTTGTTCAATTATAGATGGATTCCTGTTGGTCCTTGCTGGAGGACATCAATGCTAGTTTTCTTAAATGAGTTATCTTCTTTCAGACTCCTTTTAAGGTAATATTTTTTAGTGGATGCCTAAGGTTGGATATCGCTTCTGTAATGAGGTCAAGTCATGTTCCAACAGCTATTTTCTTTACTAAGTAGAGGTCTATTCTGCTAATGTTTAGCTTCAAAGCTGCTTGGCTGACGATAGGGTATTGGAAGTCAGAACCCAAATAAATGGGACATTACTATAAATGTATAATATGGGAATTTCCAGATAATAATTCATCTCTACAATAATATACCTTGCATATACTTGTTTATAACTAAGATGACACCTGTGTGGTGTGGTTGTCAGGTTGTATACAGTTCATAAATGTACATACATTAATGAAAATTTTTAAAAACAATTTTACTGGCATCTCTTCCATCCTATATCCTATATGTATTACCTTGTCCCCTTTGATTGACAGGCCTTGTAGTCCTTGTGGGCCAATTGGACCTTCAGAACCTTTTTCGCCCTGAAAATGTATGAGAGGGACATCAGTGCACTAATAAAAATCAGAATTTTAAAACAGTTAAAGCATTCAAAGCAATCAAATTTACAGCTCACTGCAAATGGGTAATTCTGACACCAAGATTTGTAACTTGCAAAAAAAATTAGTCTTAACTCTTAAATAGGAAGTACTCTGTCCAAGAAGAACACATATAAGTATCGCTAAAGTTGGAAAAGAGCTCTATTCCCAAAATAGTCAGAAATATCTGGGGATAAGGGACCTAATCAGTCACAGAGTACAACTCACTGAGTCAGTCCTCCGTCTCCTCAACATTGCTGCAACTATACCCATCACACAATGGAAATGTGTCCCTCACATTAGTAGATGAACTAATACTTGCTATGGTTAAATTATTTATTAAATGTCTTATATCAGAATTTATACACATTCATTGAAAATTTAGTTTTAAGATAATTAATGTAAAGTCTTCTTGGACTTAATCACATGACCTATGTAATGTAATATCAATGAAGTCATCACACTGCATTGGTCTGAAAAATAAACCATATAAGCAATCAAAAATAGTATACATCTGATGAATTTATTTGAGTTGTGAGTAAAATCAAAGGACATTTGCAAGAAACATAGAAAACAGGAAAATATCCTTTGTGTCTCTATGTAGTCATGGTATAATCACTTAAGCCCTACATCATGGCAAGCAGCCCCAAGTAGCACATATAGAAAACTCCCTTTGGTTCTGCTGATTGGGGAATAAAGTAGTCTGTAAAGTGGGTTCTTCAGGTCATTTCCACAGTACCTAATTACACATAGCTGACCCTAAAACAACACTGAATATAGTGAGTTATTTGTTTGATGAGATAGAGGTCAATACACATAGTAAGATACACTCTTACTATGAGCAAGAGTGTATCTTTATATCATGTGGTTGAACTTGTCACTAAGACATGCCCTCCTGTATGCTTCTTAGTGTTTCACATATTTATTTATCATTTATTTCTTTACTAGATGCCCTGGGGTCCCTCTGCCTGGCCTGCAGGGATCGGGCTGAAACCAGCTCTCCAACATCCCCTGAGAGATCCTGGATTGTGAGAGGGCGGTTCTCGGGTGATGCACCCCAGAATCAGGCTCCCTCCTCTCTGGTTCTGGGTATGTCCCCTGAGAACCGCAGCTACCAAGTCACCACAGCTTGGCAGATCCTGTGTTGAGCATCTTCCCCCTGGTGGTCAGTGCGTGTCATAGCTACTGGCCAGTCACTTAGGCTTTTATATATAAAGATAGTAAAAAAAACAAACAACAGATTATAAAGAGAAGTAATTCTGGCTATTTAAATTTTACAGGTTGTTTGGGCTACACATATATAAAAATTTACTATATAACAAAAAAAATTCAAGAAACTATGTATTATAAATCATTCTGAAATGTAGTGCTAAATTGCTAGCCTCTGTATCTGATATTGACATTTTGGTTAGTCAAGGGCATTACTAAAGTCCCCGTTGTCTAACATCATTTCCATTTATTATGACAAGTTAAAAGGTGTTAGTTAAAAGGGGCCTCTCTGAAAATTCAACCCAAAACTTAGTATGAATTATTTGTTGTAGCTAATTAATTTCACTCTAGCTGAGATATGGTTTCCTCATAGGTCATTGAATATTAATCATGTCGCGAGAGGCTAAGAATGAGATGTAGTTTTAGAGATGTAGTGCAGCTATCCTGAGAATGTGGGAACTTAGAGACCTGACTGAATACCGTGGAAGGTCTTAGTCTCTTAGAAAAGAGTGTGTGCTTCTCTGGGCAGTGTGTGTATGCATGCACATGTGTTTGGGGGAAAGGCTTTAGAAAAGAAGGAAAAAGACTCCAAAATTTATCCTTACTTACTCTGAAATTTTGTTGATGCTGCCCAAAGTACCTTGGAAAATCATTTCCCATGTGGCCTTTGGCAAAGGTGCCATAGATTTTGAGTAAACAGCCTAGACAAGGGATCAGCAAACTAAAGGCCAATGGCCAACTCCAGCTCTCTGCCTGTGTTTTTTTAAATATAGCTTTGCTGGAACACAGCCACACTCATTCATTTAAACTACATTGTTTATGGCTGCTTGCATGCTACAACAGCAGAGTTAAGTAGTTGCAACAGATACCATATGGTTCGCAAAGCCTAAAACATTTACTGCCTGGTCTTGAAAGAAAAAGTTTGCCAACCCCTGGTCTAGAGGAACTTGAGCTCCAAGAATTATATATGGGAAGCCGTGGAGGCATTTAAATTCTCAATTGCCAGGTAAAAGATTGGTCTGTCGTACCATTTTGCTCCTTACAGTAATAAGCTAATTTCTTTTTTATTATACTAAAGGCAATGCTGTTACAAATTGGTTTCTTATCTGTGTTTCACACAAGAAAGCTGAGAGTAAAGCTTCGTCATAGCTGCACGCTGTAACTCAACTACTGGGCATAAAGAGGCTATGACTGTGCTTTAATGACTCCAGTCCCAGAGATTTTTCTAATTTCACATGCAATAATTATATAAGTAGAAGTCTGTCAACGTCTCATTTATGATTGCAAAATTCACTGTCGTTTCATGGTAAGGGGAAATTTACATATTCCTTCATTTAATAGGGTGAAGTTGGTCAGGAAAATACTTGACTTCTGATAATTGGACACAGTTTTTAAAATTTGTAATTCATGACCATGCACGACAAAGCACTTTTCCTGGTACAGAGGTATTGTTACCTTTGGTCCTGGGAAGCCTTCTCCCGGTGAGCCCCTCTCTCCTGGCACTCCCTCCGGACCACGGGGACCCTGGTTGGGATAAAAGGGAATGAAGAAAAAAAGAAGAGAGAAAGGATAATGGGAGGAGGGGAAAGGAAGGTAGGAGAGGAAAGGGAAAGAAAATGGTTATATTTCAGTTCACATGGGCATGACATAGTCCTATTGAAGTCATTAGTAAGAACCCTTTTAGTAAGCTTCATAGTAATCAGGAGCATTATAGAGTTGTAAAGAATAATATTCCCATTGTATTAAATACTTGTTCCACTTGGTTGGCATGTGATTGTCTATCCTGGTGTCCTCAAATTAGTGGGAATTGGAAATTAAGTGATGTGTCAGAATAAGGTACAGAAAATAAACCTTATGAGGAAAGGCTAACTTCGAGGACTGCATGGCTGGAGATGGATGCAGAGTAATTTCAGAGTTGAGTTATGGGGCGGGGGGGCTGTGAAGAAATCACTGCACAGCTGGTTGAAATACTGAATTCTGTTTACATGTGTTTTAATTTCTATCCTCATAAATTTGGACTCAAACTTGAAATCTTTCAAGAACTAGTTGAATCCACTGGAGATTTATGTGTACATAGAAACCTGGATCAAGGGAAGCATGATTTTCAATCTCAATAATTAAAATTAAGAAGTCTATGTGACAGTTGCTCGGAAAGGCATTAGGAAAGGTAAGAACTTCTCACATAAGGATAGAATAACGACAGTTTCAGGCATTGAAGTGGACTGGCTAGAAAGGTACTCACCGAATTATAAAAAAACACAGTAATGTATTCACTTAAACACCAGGAATTTTTAAAGGCTACACATTTTCCCACTAAGTCTTCCTGGCCAGCAGGCCAAAAAGTAGAACGGGGACTAACAACAGGAATCTTGGAAGCGCAGACTGGAGCTTTCCCTTGAATGGGTCTAAAAAGGTAATGAGGGCTCACTTGCCAGGGAAGTAAACCTGAGACAGAATAAGAGCTCCTCTGAATGACCTTGGGGCTGGATACACAGTCATCCAGGGTCATTTAAGAGATGCTTTCTGGTCAAGCCTGGAAGAAGAACCAGAATGGAGCATCATGCTAATCAGTGACTGAGCACCAATATGGATTTGTAAGAAAAAAAAAGCTTACAGCAAAGCTTATAAGAACTGTATATCAGTGTTTGTTTTTTCTTTTTTTAAAATATATTTTTATTAATTTCAGAGAGGAAGGGAGAAGGGGGGAGAAAGAGAGAGGAAGAGAGAGAGAGAGAGAGAGAGAATCATTGATTGGCTGCCTCCTGCACACCCCACATTGGGGATCAAGCTTGCAACTGGGGCATATGTCCTGACCGGGAATTGCACCATGACCTCCTGATTCATAAGTCGACTTTCAACCACTGAGCCACACCGGTTGGGGTTTTTTTCCCCCTAGTATGATATATTTTTAAAAGGACAGTCTTCTCTAGTATTTATGCATAGCCAATTTAGTAAAGACTTTAATTAACATAAAAAGCTAACATTTAATTCCACTTAAATTACTTTGTTTATGGGAAAACCTAGTTTTTAACAATCCAAACCCTTAATCAAAGCATTAATATTCATGACAGATTATTCTAATATTAGAGCCATTCACTAGGGGAAAATAAATATGACATGAAAACTGGATTGTAAACTAACATCACACACTATAACAAGAAAATATATTGACCAATTATTTTCCCCAATGATATGACATATAAAAATAACACAATGTACATTAAATGCTAAATAAGTCTATTTTTCAGTTTATTCCTTTTTTTTTTTCTTTCATTCAACAAATGTGTACGAAATGCCTACCAGGTGCGAGGCTCCACGCTAGGTTCTAAGCGGAGCGGACCAACCTGCTTTCTGTCTCATGGAGTTTAGAGTCTTGCATGATAATTAAAAGCAGACTCTGGCGTCCTCTGGACTGAGGTTCGAGTGCCAGCTCTGCCGCGTAGTGTTGGCAGTGTGACCTTTCACAAACACGTTCCTCTCTCTAGAGCTCAGCAAACGCATCACAACGGTGGCAGCAACAGTACCTACCTCACCCTCAGTATTACGGTCAGGACTAAGTCAGACAGATTTAAAGCTTTCACAAATGAAACACTCAATAAATACCTGCTAGCACTATCAAAATGATTTTACTTGAGTCCTGCAGTTGCTAAGACTGTCCTTTTATGGACATGTTGACAAAGAAGGTAGTCTCAGTGTGAATGGGTGACATTAAGTATCGAGAGAGGCACGCTGCGCAGAACAAAGGCGGACGCTTCCGACTCCGCATTTCTAGAACACATCAGCTAAGGTGGAAGTGAAAACCATGGCTGCTCTTAGGAGCCATGTGTTCCAAACTGCTGAGAAAACAAAGCGAATGCTGGTGAGCAATCACTTCGGAGCCTTTAAAAATATGGAGAGCCAAGGTTCAGTTACTGCAGACCGTCAGGGTAGTATTCCACGCCACCACTACAGTCTCAGGTTTTCTAGTGGAGCCGTCAGGATAGGAGAAGATTGTTAACCTCCGACGAGAAAGAGCAGGTACTGGGTTAGATTAACTATATTTTTAATTTATTAAGACAGCACCAATGGATCATTTTTAAAGGACAGAAATGCTTCTATAAAAAACTCAGTATCCTTTTCAAAGGCCATGAAAATCAGTGACAACTGTGGCATACTTATTTGGTGTCGAATGAAAAAATATAATGGAGGAACATAATTATCGGTTAGCACAGTCTGGTCAGTGAAATGCTTTGAGACATTAGCAAGATAAAATATAATTATCCATTATTTTCTTACTTTCCTTAATAATCTAAATAGTGTGGACAAGCAACAAAGTGGTTATAATATACACTGCAAGCATTGAAGATAAATATATTAAATAATAATAATAATTGTCTATACTAGTCACACATGCCATGTACTCTATTTTTAACTTCAAAGTAATTACAGTTCTACTTCAAGGAGTATTTATCTTTTACTGATAGTGCTTGAAATAACCTTTCACATAAAACAAACAGGTCACCTGAGATTCTGAACCAATTTATCTTCCATGAATCAGTCATCTCTGAGACCAGCATAAAACAAGTGGTAATCAAAAATTAAAGCTGGTAGTTTCTGTATTTGTTACTAGAATATAGAAATAAAATTGATTTTGTATGTTCAGCTTGTATCCCATGACCTCAATTACTAGTTCAATTATTAGTTCTAGGATGTTTGGTATAGATTTCTGGGGATTGTCTATGAAGACCATTATGTCATCCGCAAATAGGGACAGCTTTGGTTCTTTTTGAAATCTGTGCCTTTTATTTCCTCATCTTGCCTATTGTTCTGGCTAGGACTTCTAATACTACATTGAATAAGATTGGTGAAAGCTGAAATCTTTCTCTTGTTTTTGGTTTTACCATTTCACCATTGAATATATGTTAGCTGTAGTTTTTTGTAGAGCATACGTTCCCTTTTATTCCTAGTTTCTGAGAGTTTTAATCAGGGCTTATGATATAATTTGAATTTAAAATTTTGTTGAATGCTTTCCTATTTCTTTTTTTATATGATCATGTAATTTTTAGCCTATTAGTACAATGTATTATAGTGATTACTTTTCAATTATTAAATCAGTCTTGCATCCAGGAATGAACCCCATATGATGCTGCTATATAATTCTTTTTATATATTGCTGAATTCTACATGTCAATATTTTGTTAGGATGTTTGTGTCTATATTACTGAGGGATATTGTTCTATAGCTTTCTTTTTATGTATTGTCATTGTCTTGTGTTGGTATTGGGGGAAAACTGGCTTCATAAAATAAGTTAGGAAGTGTTCTTTCCTCTTCTATTTTATGGAAGAGATTATGTAAACTTGACTATACCCATAATGTTTTTTGTCTTTGTAAGAAAATCTAAAACAAGTGGAGCAAAATGTTAAGATCTGTCTATCTGGTAGAAGTTTACTAAATCCTTCTCTTTTATTTTTTAGCAGCTCATTTTTAAAGATGTATTTATGTAGCTAATTTTTATTTCCACTTATTCAGATTATTATGAAAACATTCTTGTTTATCCCAGTTTTATTTTTAAGCCCAGATTCTCTGCTGTACTCCCAGAACACATGGCGATCTACATGAGCCTGTATCTTTCTTTCTAGCTGATAGTCCTCTAGTTTTCTACTTTTGCAGCCTCTCCAGTAAAGAACCAGCAGTGCCTGCAAGAAAGCTGATTCCTTCTCTCTCAGGGGGTTACCTTTAAGGGTATTACCTAGTTAGCAGACACTGAGACTTGACCACTGATCTCTAGATAATCAGTGCAGTATACCTTCCCTCCATGAGATGTGTTCTTTTTGAATGTGCGCACAGATGTTAGTGAAAAGCCTAACTCTCAGACAATATGCTCCCATTCCGCTCACAGCCTACAGCCCGGAAGCACGTTGCTGTTACTACTTTCCCGTGAGGAGCTATGCAATGCAAAGCCAAATTGGGACACCAACCGTGTTTTCATTTGTACCCCAGTGAGTCAGCCACTGTTCTTTCCTAGGGGAATGATTACTTGAAAAGTTAAGGAGCTTTTTATGCTAGAATGGTCATGTTTTATTCATTTCCTCTTTAGATCTCTTTTGATAGAAGTATTATTTTTCTTTTCCAACAATAGGAAACTTCAAAGTAACATGAGGGAGAGATTGCAAATAACACAGGTCTGGCCTGTCTACCATCCTTCATGCCAGCTTTAGAGTACACTCACAGATAGGTAATGAGCAAAGTCCTCATTGTTGGTGAGTTTCTCATGGTTACAGGAGAGTAAATTAAAGGCATTAGGCCTGAATCCAGTTCTTGTATCTCTAGGAAATTTTGACACATAATTCTTGAACAAGCTGACTAATCTTGTAAGCTATTACAGTAAGAGAGAAAAGTTGTGCATATCATATACATACAGAGTGGGGGCAAAAGTAGGTTTACAGTTTGAGTATGCAAAATAGTTTATTCTTGTATTATTACTTACTAATCATTGCATTATTTTCCATACAAACTACTGTAAACCTACTTTTGCCCCACCTTATATGTATGTGCATATGTGTGTGGGTGTGTGAGTGTGTGTGGGTGCGCTCATGCTTCCCTATTTTAATTATGAAAAATGAGCCTTATATCTGGTTCTTGCATATTTACTATCATTTGTTTGTCCAAAAGATACAAGATGGATTAATTGAACCACTTTTCTAGTCAGAGGGAGCATGTAAGAACTATATTTGTCCTTCCTATTCCATCTAGAATTTCTGGCTACTTACTGGCTGGCCTGGCTCACCAATGCCAATTGGTCCTGGAGCCCCTGTTCTTCCTTCCTGGCCTCTCTCCCCCTAAGAGAGAGAAATAATCAAATGAAAGCTTGAGTTTTTACATAAAGAAGAAACAGCACAAAATACTCTCAGTATTTCAAGAAAGATAAATGGCAAAACAGTCAAACTTTGCTCATTCAAAATGATAAAAAATAATCTGGAGGAGGAGGACTGGCTTGAATTAAGTGAACAAATTACCCTGAAACGTTCAGCCTCTCTTCTTGTCCAAATGCAATAGGGCATGTTCTGCTTTCAGAAACCATTGGCAGGATGCACTGTGCGTGACGCCTTTTGGTGACTGAGATGACACGCTGTCAATGCTCATGTTGCCCTTCCCCACCATCCTGGCATGCTACCCTCCCCCATGTCACCTTTCCTCTCAGTTCCATTTCACACTTGATCTCCTTCAGAACCCTTCTCGAATAACTCCACCGACATAAACTCCACCTCCCCTGAAGTCTCAAGTGCTATTGTGTACGTGCCATCCATGGTGACACTGTTTACATTCCAAGTGCACTGTTTTGTACTGCCCTCAGTCCTGCATCAGCGTCTTTTTGTCCCAATGACAGAGAACATCCATTTAAAATAAACTCTGTTAATCCTGCAGGATGCAGAGGACACAGAGTGCTGGTGTTCAAGTCCCTTCTAGTCCCCTGCTAACCTTCCTGACAATGTATACTTTTCAGCGTCATGATTCTTCTGGTTTCTGCCCCCATCTGCTTATTTATTGTGAGAAGGTGGTAGTTTATATATTAAGGTATTTCACATCCCAGTAACATTTTGCATGTTAACATTTCAAGTCCACAAAAAATCAACAGTACAAGATGTACACTGGCAAGAGAGTGGGTATTTGGAGACCAGCAAATTTTCCCTCCAACCAAAAAACAAAATACATTGGTGGTTCTTATGGTAACTGACCCTGACCATGGCACTCAGTGTCCAAGCATCCAGACTGGACACTGTAACTTCTGCAAGCAGCCTCCTGGTACCTGTGAGGGCAAGGCTGAGCAGAGTTTAAATCACAGCCTCCCCAGCCCCTACAATAAATTCAAAAATCATCAGTGGGCAAAGAGACACAGATCCTTACCTTAATGCCTTGCTGTCCAATACCAGGGGCTCCCGGAGGACCATAAGGACCAGGAGGACCTGGCTCACCCTAGAGGAAGAAATGGTGATATGTTAGCTCAATTCGGTAATATTTGTTAAGCAGCTCTTAGATTCATAGTGATGTGATAGGGGCTTTGAGGGCAATAATGATACCTAGTACACAGTCCCTGCCCTCTAGTGTTTCTATGTCAGTTGAAAACACAACATAAACCCAGGGTGGGATTATCCACTGGCCATACTAGAAACATGATTTAGGGCCAACAAAAATGTTTCAATTTTTATTTATAAAATCAGAATTAAACATAAGAATGACTACATAACAATTATTTCAGTCTGGATTTTATGTGTCTTTATGTTAACTCAATTCTAAAACACTATTTTTACTTTTTTTTTGAGGAATAAACCCACAAAAGCAAAGTTTTTAGGATCTATGAAAGTCATAATGCAGCCTCACTTTTACATTCAATAAATCTTTATTAAGTGTTTCTGGCAGACACATTTTATTTTCTACACAATATCCATCTTCTCTGCTCTTTCCTTCCCTGCTGTTAGAACTCTGAGCTGTTCAAGTCTTGGGCAACTATTCTTTGCCATCAGGGGTGTAGGGTGAGTGATAATTGGTCCAATGCAAGTCTAGACTCTCCTTTTCATTTGCCACTGGTTAGTCTAGGTTGGTCGTTTGGCTGAACTCTGACAAGTGTAGGGATCCTACTGAATGCAGAGAGAAACCATTTGTCTCTGACTCTTCTTCCCTACTTGGAGCTGTACTAGCTATCGTATAGCCAGGAGGCAACGATCTCTCAGATGATGAAGATGATGCAGAAAAAACTTCAAAGAGCCTGCCTGGCTCCTGGAGAACCTCACTAAGCTGCTGATTCCACCCTGGACTACCTACCTTCAACCATTCTGTTTACTCAACAAAAAGAGTGCTTATGATGCAAGTCACTATTAGTCAAAATGTCTGTTATTAGAAGCCAGAGCATTTTCAATGATTGCTGTCTACCCTGTCGCAGCCCTGGCATCAAATTCAGTCCTTACAGAACTGAATGAGAACATCAAGCTCATACAATGCACCAGCGAAGAACCTCAGTCCCAGAGAGCTTACCTCAGAATCAGCTGATTGTGAGAGTTTCTGACGCTTTGGCATTTGAGTGGGTTAAATTTAAAAGTACCTTCTGTTCATTCTTTTGAGTACAAGTCAGTCTGGCAGATAAATCAGCTTCAATTTCCCACTTTCAAATTCAAGGTCGCGCTTATTTGTCTATATCGATCAAATTTTCTGGAGCAGCCAGGCAATTGCCATTGTTATTTTGACATGTTCTTGGCCATGGAATTTCTCTATATATAATTCCAGACTAAAACTTATCCCTAAACTTGAAGTTGTTCTCTTAAAGTTTGATTTAGCTGCTAGAGAAGATTTTATTTCCTAAGGAATCCAAGTTTTCACTCCAAAGAACCTTTTCCTTACAACTTCTCATGCTGTGCACCCAAGTTGGAATCTCCTTGCAATTATACTGCGTATGGTGACTCTCCATTACTCAGTAAATGAACACCAACTACTTGCCATGTGGAGGGTAACAAAGTAAATACGAAGATGTTTAAGACATAGTCCCTCAACTCAAAGGACTAGTTTGAGAGATAAACACACCATTAAAATGACATTGATAATGATAATAGTAATAATAAGCCCTAAGTTTCCTTATTCTATTTATTCCCTGTCCTTTTTTTAATGTAATTTGGACCTGTTATGGGTTAGAAGGTTCTTAAATATTGTATATGTAATACATATTATATATTTGGAAGAGAATATATATATATATATATATATATATATATATATATATATATATATATATCCTACTTAGTACTTGCCTATATGTTTGATCTAAAACAAACAAAAGATTCCTCTGGCTATACACAAGGCATCGGTTCAGTTGTTACCTTGAAATGTGTAAATCAGGAGAATCAAGAGGAGAAGTAACTGTCTTACTCTTGAACCCAAGATCCCCTTTAGGCTTAGTCAACTACCAGTAGCAACAGAAATCTCTTAATATTGCTTTTTGGGGAGAATTATGAGGATCTGAAGCTTACAAAGGGATTGTTTTCTCTTACCTGAACACAGACAGCCCCATAGGAACATACATTCACATTACACTTCACCAGTGACATGGTAGCTGTTTAATATGTGTAAACTCAATTGATATTCATTAGGAGCTAGCATTTCAACCTATGACCTGCAGACCAGTATTTCCCTACAATGAATACCAGTATTTACCTTTTCATACTTCCCTTTTCCCTTTACTACAAAGATTCCTGAGGTGCTTAAAAAAAAAAAATGGTCCTGCCCTAACCAGTTTGGCTCAGTGGCTAGAGCGTCAGCCTGGGGACTGAGGGGTCCCGGGTTCGATTCTGGTCAAGGGCATGTACCTTGGTTGTGGGCACATCCCCAGTGCGGGGGGGGGGGGGGGTGCAGGAGGCAGCTGATCGATGTCTCTCTCTCTCATCGATGTTTCTAACTCTCTATCCCTCTCCCTTCCTCTCTGTGAAAAATCAATAAAATATATATATTTTTTAAAATGGTCCTGATTGTAAAGCACCATAACTGGGTGAGGCAGAGCAAGAAGAGGAGAGTTGGCATTCTACTCTGAATGATTTTGTGGGAGTTTGCCAAGGCAATATAGCCCTAGTAAGACTCCAGACTTGATTGCTTTTCTGCTATTATTCTTACCCCAACCCTCACCAGCAAACACAAAGATGCGCGTGCGTGTGCACACACACACACACAGATTGAATGCCCAAGGATTACTTATTATTTCTCTATTTCACTTTATTTAACCATTAGAGGCATGTACAAAGAGGACTGGGTAAAAGTTGTGGTCCCAGAGGGGCTGTTTCTCGTGACCTCCATATGATCATGAATGTGTGTGAGCATGCATAGGGGCATCACAGAAGTTAGGTAGACCACTTTGGTCGTCCTCAGAAATTAAGGACCTCTATACTATGGGCCTCAAAACTGAAGGAAGCCAATCATTAATTAAACCAGCTATTTCCAAGCATTGCCCTGACACTTTACTAGTATATACATTATTTCATTTAATCTTCTAACAACCCTAGGAAGTAGGTATTTTTTTCACATTATGGTGTAGGAATATAGTTTCCACATTTTAATCTATTTTTCAAATGTATAAAATCATAGGAAAAACTATAACTTTGGAGTCATTCACTGCAGTTGAATTCTAGGTCTATAATTTACTAACAGTTTGAGTTTTCATAAGATCCTCATATGCAAAATGAAGATAATTATATCTTCCTTACATGGTTATTGAGAGGATTCAAGATATTTATCTTCCTTACATGGTTATTGAGAGGATTCAAGATATTGTCTGTAAGACATCTAAGTCATAACTATCACATGGTAGCTGTTTAACATGTGTAGACTCAGTTGTTATTCATCAGGCTTTCCTTGCACACCAAACTGATGCTGAGTACCGGTTACATAATTACAGACATAAATCAGATCACACCTGCACTTTTCAGACACTTACAATCTGGCTGGACAGAAAAATGAACATAAAACAAGATACACGCATGTAAATTAGGTATAATAAAGATACTAACAGAGCATGTACGACGCCAAAGCAGAAATGTTTAATTCTGCTTTAAGGAAGTAGGACAGTTTCATTTGGTAGAGGTGATGTGTGCTCTGAACAAAGAAGTAGGAGTCATATCTTTTCTGGTAGGAAAGGAGAGGAACAAAAGTTCAGGAAAAGGAAAGCATATGAGACATAAAATGGTTTAAAATGTTCTGAGGGCAGTAAGCACTTCCGTGGGCTCAAGAGGAGAGGAATGAGGTGATAAAAGGGTCACTACGGGAGCCATGCTGCCACTAAAAACACACAGTGGGCCTCACATGTGATTTTGAATTTTCTAGAAGCCACATTAAGAAAGTAATAATATATTTTACTAAACCCAACCTTTCCAAAATATTAGCTTTTCAACATATCTATATCCTATATAATAAAGAGCTAATATGCTAATTAGACTGAATGGCAGAATGACCATCTGGACAACCGTCCGGACGACCTTCTGGATGAAGCTGGGGCTGTGAGGGTCAAGGTAGCCGGGGCTGTGAGGGCCGAGGCAGCTGGGGCTTCGAGGGCCAAGCCCCTTGCATGAATTTCGTGCATTGGGCCTTTAGTATATATATAAAAGGCTAAGCAACCGTTAAGGCAGAATGACCAGAATGACCAGTCGCTATGATGTGCACTGACCACTGGGGGCAGACACTCAACACAGGAGGTGCCCCCTGGTGGTCAGTGCCTTTCCACAGGGGGAGCACCGCTCAGCCAGAACCTGGGCTCACAGCTGGCAAGTGCAGCAGCAGTGGCAGGAGCCTCTCTCACCTTGTGGCAGCCCTAAGGAGCAGCGAACAGGTGGGCAGTAAGGAGAGAGGGGTCCCAGACTGAGAGAGGGATGTCCGACTGCCGGCTTAGGCCTGATCCCTGTGGGTAGTGGGCCTAAGCCAGCAGGCAGACATCCCCTGAGGGGTCTCAGACTGGGAGAGGGTGCATGCCAGGCTGAGGGACCCCAACCCCTCAGTGCAAGAATTTTGTGCACCAGGCCTCTAGTAATCAACATAAAAAATCTTATTATTTAATTTTCATTATTCTTAATGTTATGTCTTTGAAATCCAATGTGTATTTAACACTTACGGCACATCCTAATTTCCTTGAGCCACATTTCAAGTGCCCAGTAGCCACATATCGCCATTGTATTGGACAGAACAGGGTTAGAGTGACTAAAGAGGCTGGAGGTTCAGGTCAGAACCATGGAGAGTACCAAAATTTGGGTGATGTGGGAGTGGAAGCACATAGAGATGTCTTGTGGGAAGTTGGGGGAGGCAATGGCCAAGAAAAAGAAATGGGACCTAACCAAAAAACAAACAAACAAACAAACAAACAGTGTAAAGGAAGTCGGGAAAAAGAGGATTTTAAAAGGAACTCATATTTCCAAAGACTAATTCATAATTTTCAACTTGCAGACCTTACCATCTCCTAGCATTCTCTGTCTCAGGAAAGGGCACCCCAATCCCTGCAGGGGTCAAGCAAGAGCCTAGGAGTCATTCGCACTCCCTATCCACCTCGCACTCCCTTATCCACTGTGTGCAATGCATCACCAGTGCCTATCAAGATGCCTCCTAAGTCTCTCAAATCCATCCATCTCTTCGATTCTCTATCATATTTCTACAGTCTACCCCAAATTAATAACATCTTTTGCTCAGATTACAACTGATCGCTTAGTACTCTTCATGTGTCCATTTTAGCACACTCAAATTTCTTCCTCCTCCCCCACATTGCTGCCAGAGCAATCTTTTCATGTTCATTTTCATTTTAATCTGAGAAAAACCCTTCAAAGCCTTTCTTGTCCCCTCTGGGGTAAAGACAGCGCTCCTTACAAGGCTTGTGGACTCCTTTCGTACAGTATGGTCCTGTGGCCTCTCCAATCTCATCTGTTATTATTAGTTGCTTCAGCACATGCCACCCTAGCAGCACGAATCTTTGCAGTTCCTTGTACTTGCCCTGTTCCTTTCTGCCACAGGATCTTTGCACATACTGTTTTATCTATCTGGGATGTTCTGACCTCTGCATTTTCCTAGTCGATCCTGACTCATCCTTCAGATCTTATTTTAAGCAGTATAGCTTCAGGGAAGGCTTCTCTGATTGGGTGAAACCCCTATGATAGAGGTACTGATAGCACAATTTCCCTCTTTTTACTGAGCATTTTTTATAATGGCAACTTTGTGTTTAGGTAATATGTCTCCCCCTAGACTGTGGGGAGGACGTTACGTGATTTTGCTCAGTTTCCTATTTTCAGTGCTCAGCCAGTTGACATCATCCACTCAACCATCCCTGCAGCATTTACTGAGCAGCAACTAGGGGTCGGGTGCTGTACTAGCTGCGGGAGGTGAACAAAACAGGAAAGCTGGTCTAGGCTGGGGAGATGGGAGACTGGAAATGCTCCTCTGGAGTGGCCCTTAGTTTACTCAGGTGTTCAACCACAGTGATGCCAAGTACCTTTTAAGCAGTTCCTCTTTCATGCTTATCAGAGACAATTCATATTTTTTTCAGCTGAAGGAATAATGAAATTCTAATAGGTGGCCTAAGCTTACACTGGATGGATAGTCCAGCTAGAAAAACCCAACACTACTGCTTCCTGGCACTGACTCCAACCAACACCCTTCCTTTTTCTAAGATAATAAATAATGAATGATTGCCTGAAACTCTTGGACATTTTTGAAAATAGAACTTCACCATTTCTTGAATAATACAATTATGAACAATTTAATCAGACCATGACCTTTTCTTAACATTACAAGGATGTTTTAGCAACTGCTTTTACTATTTCCCAGCTTTGTGTAGCACAAACTTTAATATTTTAAGTATTGGGACAAATGTTCTCATAGTTTCCAACTGGAACAAAATGATGGATGAGCATTTTGCAAGTGCAAAATGGTTCAAGTATGGCCAAGATACACTCTTAGCTAAAACTCAGGGACATAATGGCGCTATACAAAGACTTGGGAAAAAGTCAAGAAAGGCCCCTTTTTTGGAAAGAAGGAAAAAGGGGTAGGAAACTAATATTTATCAAATACTTTCTAAATCAAGCTCTGTTTTTAGTCCCTAATTTCTCTTGTTTGAGAGAAAGCATTATGTAAGAAGAGGCATATTGTTAGAACACATATCAAGCTAGACTTATTCTGCATTAATAATCAGAGGGGTCTTCAAAGTTTGTAACTGCTGAGTAATTATTGACAATATATATGGCACTTACTATGTAACAAGTGCTACCCTAGGTGCTTCACATATATTAACTCATATAAGCTTCAAAACAACTTTAAGAGGTAGGTACTATTATTAACCCATTACATGGATGAGAGAACTGAGGCATGGGGCAGAACAGTAACTGGCCCAAGTCACAGAGCTAAGACTACAGCAGGCTGAATTTGAACCCCAGCAGTCTGGTTTTAGAGCCAGTGCTCTAACCACCACGCAAACTGCCCCTTGGGATTTTTCAGTTCTTTTCTAAGTATTTGAAAAACCATCTCATCAAAGACTACATTCATGTCTTTGTTACAGGAAGAAAAACACCAAAGTTAGATAGTTTCAATCCATCCACAGTTGAAGATCCATCCTATGAAGACCAAAGATCTTGAAAAACAGTATAAGCCAAGAGGAAATATGCTTTTATACATGTAATTTCAGGAACACTCTATGTTTACCTGGATCAGTGTTGTCACTGAATTAGTGGTAAATGTAATGTAAAGTGTAATTGGCAATACTGTGATCACACAATATAATTCTACATATATAAACCGAATAATTACCACCTATACTAAGTTTGGAACCACCATTATTTCAAATCTCTAATTGCAGTCTTTTTTTAATACCTTCTACTGGGGTAAGAGAAAAGACCACAGTTCATACACTCCACCTACTTACCCCTCCAAAAAAAGAAAAACTACACAATAACAAAGAATTGATGAATAATATAATTGCAACGATACTATTGGACCATATTTTAGTAATGCTTAACTCATTTTCTTTAATGCCATTAGGTTAAACCATGTGAAATTGACAACTCAACTACATTTGATCTACAAAAATGGCAATTCATATAGTTTGGTTTAATTGGAAAGTCATACTTTATCACACAGAAAGTCTAAGGCATTGTGTGAAATTTTCCCTCAAAGGAAGGAGCAGTCGACAACCCATCGGGAGAGCTTCTAAGAATCACAGGTCTGGTAGCCACTGTTTGGACTTCTCCAGAACAAAATAAGTAGCTGGAAAATATTCAAGGGTGAGCCCTCTCCATAAATCAGAGAACAAAACATCAATTTATGAGGAGATGGGTTCATATGACTGTGTAACATGCTTCTTAAAAACTGACCCTGGAGACTGGGGACAAGGGGAGACAAGGAGAGTTGGTATTGTTTAAAGGGTACAAAGTTTATGTTGGGATGGTGGAAAAGTTTTGGGTTTACACAGTGATGATGTATCTAATACCACTGAATGTACACTTACAAACTGTTAAAATTATACATATTATGTATATTGTACCTTATTCTTGGAATAAACTTAATTTTCCCTGTTGCAGTGTTACTATTGCAACTTACTTGAATTAATGAAGGACACTGATTTTATTAATTTTTAAAATTCCAACATCTGAGGACGTTGCAGTAACTGATTCTATTTCACATTAGTGCCAGCTTGACTGGGCACGTGGGATAGACTCAGCACCTTTGTGGGAACTATTGGCAGCATTTTGGTTTCTCTATCTGTCAGCGTTTTCACCTTAGCGGTCTCTGCATACACACCTGCACACACATTCCCACACAATACAGGCCGTCTGCTGAGAACCACATGCATCAGAGATTTGGGAATGAAAATCCGCTACCTTGAAGCCATTGGCTGGCATCCCACATGTTCTGGCAGCCACCGCAAGTTGTCACTGTCAGTTGTCTCATGTCAAGTGAGTTAACAAGTTAATTGAGAGTCCTGGTGGGCAGATGTGCATGTAGGACAAAGCCCTTTCCACAAGAATCGCTGGGTTACTGATCCTTTCCCTTTAATAGGGCCCTGGACAGAAATAGCACTTAGACTTTGCCGTCTCTGAAGGAAAAACATTCACATAGTTTGGCAGCTTGGTTCTGATTCTTCATTAAACAGATATTTATAATTGAAGTTGTAAAAGAAATTCTTCCTGTTGCATGGCTCTACACTGAGCGGTCACAGCCTTGTCCAAAGTTGTTAGCCTGAACCAGAGGGCCCATTATTGTTTTTGGACAACTGGAAAGCTGACATGTTCCAGGTCCTCGCACTTAAAACACTTTACATGAAGCCAAGAATACAGTCACTCGGTTAGGAGAGCTATGGACTTAAAAAGTTTTGTTTGATTTATTATTCTGTACAGCACTAGGAATTGTTGACATCCACATATGTTTCAACTGATTTACTTCCCATTGAGTTATAAGGGATTATAACCTGTTGCAAATCATGAGTTTTTAGTGGTTGAAAGCAATATCATGTTAGGAAATTGTTAGGTATTTTTAGTCGTGTGAAAACTGAAATAAGGAGAAGGTTTAAAATTCTTCAGAGTTGTTCATATTTGCGGCATTGAACTACTTCCAAACCACAATTGAAATATTAGTTATGTTTAGTAGGTTAACCTATAAATCTACTAAGCTAACTTTGAGTCAAATCATGTATTTAAATAATTGCCAAAACAACAATATACTTTTAAAACTACTAGATCTTCATTAATTATTCTTCTGTTCTAATGAAAATATAAAGGGCTAATATGCAAAGTGTCCCCTTGGGAGTTCAACAGGGAGAATGGGAGTTTAATCGCTCGCTACGACGTGTGCTGACCACCAGGAGGTGGCACAGAACATGGTGGATAACCAGTGGGGCAGTGGGGAGCTGAGGGAGCGAGGGAAGGAGGAGGAGGGGAGGCAGGGAGGAGGGGTGTGGAACCATGTGGTAGCAAGGGAAGGAGCAGGCAGGGAGGCGGGGAGGCAGGGAACCTGATTGGCCCTGATTTCCGGCCAGGCCTAGGGACCCTATCCATGCACAAATTTTGTGCACAGGGCCTCTAGTTGTTTTATAAAAAACAATCTAGGTTATATATATGAACTAAAAAATAAAATTAAGTCCCAAGTTCTCATGCTACTCTGAACAGAAAATGGAAGTGTAAGTTCACATTAGATTATTTAATGCTCAAGGTACTTTTGATGGCTTATGTCAACCACTGTTCCATTTGTCTTTATTCTCCAAATATTTCAGAAGAATGGCCAAAATTCCTGGCTACTTCACCCTTCTGTCTAATTCCTTCCACAATCCATTGTCATCTTCAATCTCTCTATTGAAACTGCTCTCTCAAAGGTTTCTACTAACCTCAAAATTGACAAACTAATTGACTCTTTTGGCCTTTGCCTGTTTGACCTGCCTGCAGTATGCTACTGTTGACAACTCATTCTATTGAAAGCCTTTCACTCCTTCAGTCAACGAATACTTATTTTTTTGCTTATCTTAAATGTGTGTGAGTGTGCATATGATATTTTTTTATCTCTGTGCTCCTGACCTATCACTAGATCTTCTGCTTTAGATTTTTCTTTACAAGAGTGATGGACCTGCACATATCTGTCTGATTCTCCTGTCAATGGTTCATACCTGATAGAAGGCTGGCAATGTTCAAAGGCATAACATATAGAAGCTCCAAGAAAACTTGATTAGCACATTGCCGGCTATCAAAATTACCTACATATGCATTCCTAGTACCTATGTTAAGGGTTGATGAGTAGCCCTCTTTTTATTTATTTTTCATTTTTTAGATGCAAATATATTTTTTTAATTTATTTTTCCCCATCACCATTTATTCCCTCTGTGCCCTCTTCCACTTCCCTTCCCCTCTCCCCCAAACAATCACCACACTATTGTCCACGAGTTCTCTCTCTCTCTCTCTCTCTCTCTCTCTCTCTTCTTTTTGATCAATCCCTCCAGTACCCCCAACAACACCTCCCCCCAAACACACACACACCAGAGCTGTCTGCCTGCTCTCTATCTGAGTAAGCCAGTCAGAGAAAGACAAGTACCATATAATTTCACTCGTATTTGGAATTTAATGAACAAACTGAACTACCAAGCAAAATAGCCTTCTTTTTTACAATGACCTCTTTTCACAGAGTATTTTGAAGGAAACAGGATGTTGTATAGGGATGTTTACTAGGCTTACAGTTTTAATTTTAGAATCTGTATATTTAGCTATTACTTAACTTCATGAAAATACCAGCTACTTGAAACATATCTACTGTTCTTGGGAACCTCAGAATATGGGATGAGAACAATGGAAGCTGGGCAGAGTTGGATTAGGAGGAGTGGGGTGTCTAAGAATCATGGTGTGATGTAGACCTTTGGTGTGTTCTGGGTGCCTAATTTGCCCTCATCACTCCTCTTGAAACATAGGTTCTGTTTTTTCTTTAATACTAGGCCCTTTGTTCATTTTTGATGGATGATGGATGTTTGATTCACTGGAGATTCTTTACCCTGACCATATCCAATTTATTCAATTGGACCAGACTGGCAACATTTCTTTATGGGTTTTCTTAACATCTCAGAAGTGAAGCTGAATGCAAGGTAAGACCAAGTGTCATACATGAAAAGACTTTGAGTTGCTTATATTGAGTATAGCACAAGAGGAAAACACTTAGGGAAAGAAAGCCCTGCAGGAAATATAGGAACATCCAAGAGTAAGACAATGGAAGAGGTTAGAAGAAGGGACGCAATTCATCTATTGAGATAAATTAATATATAATATATCACCATATTTTTAATTATTTGGGCATTAACATTTAGTACTTTGCCTTGGGAAAATACACCAGAGCTATTTCCTAGTGTCCTTTGTCCTTAGCACTGAAGCACTAGCACTAGGAGATTCAACACGTCACAACCTGTGTCCTGGTCAAGCCACAGTGAGCTATCTCTCCAGGGGCACAAAGAGGGTCTTGGAAAGAGCAAATTTGCATAAGACTTGAGAAAAAAAATACTCTTCAGAATTACCTCAGAAAAACACCAAGAAATGGCAAAAATTATCTAACGTGGGCTTGCACACCCAGCATGCTCTTTTTACTTGTTTGAAACTAATGTTGGTAATTTGTCCTCTGTGATTTGAAAGGCCTGCCAGTCTTGAGCCATTCTTTCCAGTTATTAGAGGGCCCATTCCATGGCTAGATGTGATTGCAACTCGAACCACCCCTGCAGCCCTTGGAAGCAGGCACTCAGCTTTGACTGAGAAAGAGCAGTGCTCGTTCCTGAGCTACACTCTCAGTCCCATCCTAGGATAAGTCTTAGTGGCATTCATAAGGAGAAATCCCATCCATCTAGAGATGGATGGGATTTCTCCTTATGAATGTCACTGTGTGACCCTCATGTATGGGAACCAGGCTGAGGTGCCCTTAGAGCCAAGGTTTCATTGTGAGGAACAGCAATGTTTTGTTGCTAAGGAAACAAGGGTATTCAGGGCAAGATAGGAGCTACATTACATGTGGAAAATATTAATGACAGAAATGGTTTGTGAAACAAGGCCAGAATCACTTTTTTTAAAATTATTTGTCACACGCTATTTTTCCCCCCTTTTGTTCTTTCTGTGTGTGTGTTCTTTGGCCACCTTGACTGCAAACCCTTTGATGAAGAAAACCCAACCACGAGAGCAGTAGAACAGGATTGTAGTTCCTGAGAGAAACCATTCATAAATTTAAAGACACAGGCAGGCCCCATCTAGAAACTCTCAGGGAATATTCATAAATGTTACAAATCTAAAGGTATCTATTTTATGGTCTTGTAAGAAACCAAGTATTTGAAAGAGCACATTGCTAGGGTTTTTTGCCCCCCCACACAATTTTCTTCCTTCTTTTCCTTCATTTCCAGATAAATATTATAACCAAGTAGGAAGGTGCCCTTTAACAGACTGTTGTTTCCAGCCAGAGTACATTAGAACTGGACACACATGCAACTTCCATACTGTCCAAAAGAAATGCATTGGCCTCAGGTTGACTATTCCGGAAATTGAGTGATTTCCCTAGGGCAGTGGTCAGCAAACTCATTAGTCAACAGAGCCAAATATCAACAGTACAACGATTGAAATTTCTTTTGAGAGCCAAATTTTTTAAACTTAAACTTCTTCTAACGCCACTTCTTCACAATAGACTCGCCCAGGCCTTGGTATTTTGTGGAAGAGCCACACTCAAGGGGCCAAAGAGCCGCATGTGGCTCGCGAGTCGCAGTTTGCCGACCACAGCCCTAGGGGGATAAATAGAATATGGTGGTTAAGAGCAGACTGGCTGGTTTTGAATCCTTACTCTGTCCCTTATTCACTGTGTAGACTTGGACCCGTTGCTTAAACTCTCTGTGCCTAATCTGTACCTAAACTGTCTTGCCTCAAAAGGTGGTATTATGTTAAATGAGAATTTAGAACTTTATCTGTACCTAGAAAATAATCAGTAAATAAGTGTTATCTATTATTATAGAAGTTCTCAAATAAATAATCCTCTCTCTGCCCATTAGAAAATACAGAATTACTGGATTTTAGGAGCTTTTTTTTTTTTTTGGCACAAATTGCAATAGCAATTTCTTAACATTTTATAATAAAATGGTAATGGATGAAATGTAAAACATAACTATGGAGGATAAAATAATTAATTAAGTCTGTAAGATTTAGAAGTACATTCTGGAATGGGAAATTAAACTATTCCCTGAAACCTGACTTTTTAATACAATACACTCATACATGTATAAAATTTTTAAAAAATAATGATCAATGTGACATGCATCTCTGGTTGACAGATCCAAAGAGAAGTGGAAATTAGTAATAACATCAAGAGACCACTACATTTGTGACCAGAAATATAGCTAGAATGAAAAATATAGCTCATTTCCACTTTACTTCCTACCAACAACTTTGAACATGCTCTAGAAATTGATATCTTTTCAACTGACAATGAACTGTTCGTGTTCACCTGAAAGTGAAATTTGTGAATAACATCGAAGTGGTAATTTTATGTTATACTAGAGACCCGGTGCACGAAATCGTGCACAGGTGAGGTCCAGCTGGCCTGCCCTAATCGGGGCCGATCGGGCTGGCCCAGGGGGAGGGATTGTGGGTGGTTGGCCAGTCAGCCTCACCCCCTGGTCGAACTCCCAGTTGAACTCCCAGTCAAGGGGACAATTGCGTATTAGCCTTTTATAATATAGGATATCTTTTACCACAATTAAAAAAAAAAATTTAAGAGATGCCCTTTGGAAAATTGATAAAGTCCTCAAATACTTTTGAAACAACCCTCCTTGTATGATGTTGTTGTGAAAGTCAAGAATGAAATGTTTTCATGTCAGAAGTTTACAAGTTCTCCCAAACACTTGACTCTTTATTTATTCTTTCAAAGAATTAATGCATGGTTGGAATGAAAAGCTAAAGTTTATTGAAATGAATTTTTTTTAAAAGGAAAACCTAAGTAGTAATTGTAGGAGACACAATGAGACGTGATCAAATGGGCACCTTTTTATGGATTGCCACCAACCATCTCCCAAAGCCACATGCCTGCTCCCAACCCACCACTTCCTCTGGTGCCCCCCAACAGCTGATGACCAGGCTCTGCCTCTGCCTCTGCCTCAGGCCAGCCATGTGATCTCCAGACTTTGCTTCCCATTTTCAAAAATGAAATATTCCTTGCGGCTCAAACATTCTGTAATTCTATTACGGTTGCAAATTCCAAACCTGATCCCTGATTTTAAGCCTCTCACAAACGTGAAAATTATCATCTTAGGTAAACAAAGAATCCTAGAAATAAGCATGAACTGTCAAAATGTATTTTTTTTCTTGCTGCAGATTTTACCTACAGCCAAAGCAATTTTATAAAAACCTTCTACTCAGTATTCCAAGGAGCTATTTCTTTGCCCTCAGAGAGAATTAATCAAAGGCAAGGACTGGAGAAGACACTTCCCCTCGATGAAGTTTGAACACGCTCCTGCTGAGAAGCCCATTCTATTTTAATTTGCCAATTAAAAGTGGCCTGGGGAATCACACACAGCCATTATCTCATTAAATCACTATACTTGTCACTCCCTTTCCTCTGAAAAAAGAACACTCAAGTTGTTCAAATACTCCCCACAACTTAAATTTAATAGTACTTTTAAAATGTTGGCTTTATCTAGGGTTGGTTGGGGAGAGCAACTTCGCTGTTATTGCCACCATAAATTTCCACGGATCTCCAGTCACTAACTCAATTCCATTTATTGGGTACTTACTACATCCATGAAATTTACTAAGCATTGGGAAGAATTAAAAAGGAACTAAAAGGCTTGCTTTCAGCAAGTCAATGGCCACTCTCATTGGAAAACAGAACTTTATAAAGAGTCTCTTAAAGATCCTTCTTATAGCATTTTTTGGTTCTATTTGGCTCTTATTCAACCCTCCCCTACCTATCTTGCCTGGTTTTCTGTGGAATGACAACATTACAAGCATGGTATTAATGATTGAGACTATGCCCCTGTGTAAAACACACACACACACACACACACACACACACACACACACACACACACACACACAGCTTGATTTCTTTTGGTATAACAGCTATAAATTCTCTTCCCTTACAAACTGTATATTGAGTTGGCATTACATTTGGGAAATAGTGATTTGAGTTGAGTTACTTATTACTACTTATCAGTTTCTAGTGAGCCATATAATAACTATATGGAAGAAGTGAAAAAAGAAACACAACAAAGATTCTGATAATGGCTTATATTTACTAATGCTTCTTTGAATAATATAATAATAAATTTTAAAACTATGTCAATGACTTCCTACGTGTATTTGAACATGATTCTGTGTATATGCCTGCAAGTTATTTTGTATTTCCAAAGATACTTCCCCAAAGAGGCCATTGACTTCTGCCTAATAAAAACATGCATTATCATAGCTCACTAGGAGAAAGACACTCTGCCTGTCTTTAACCCAGGAATAGGATTACCTTATTGCCTTGAAATCCTTTCGGGCCTGGATCCCCTGGAGGTCCACTAATGCCCTGCTCCAAGATGAAAACCAAGAATTAGATCTGTGTACAAAAGGCCCATCAGGAATGAATCATTCGTTTAGGTCCCTAGAGATCCAAGAGTTCAAATTCAGACTATAACTCGGTTAAGTTGTAATTACATGGGACTGAGAAATGGAATGAGGTGAAATTCTTCATGTCAAATAAGTATCTTCTAAAATAGTACTTACGCTGAAAGCAAACATTTATTAATGAGAGGTTGGTTTTCTAAACCTGTGTTTCCAATCTTATTCCTGACCTGGACCTCTTTTTTAAAAGATTTCAAATAAACAGCTTTAAAAAAATATATCTAAGGATATATAACTGAAAGTTGCAACTTCCAATGACCCTGTGATAGCTAGAGTGACTATCCTACCCTGACACAATTCCAGGCTAAAACAAAGGAGTTGATGGTTAAATAGATATTGTCTAGAAAATCTTGGGTAAAAGTATAATTTTCAATAGACTTTTTGAAATACTGAAATTAACTCTTCACATACATATCCTCCCCCCATTATAACTGTAGATGAGGCAAGTTTAAAGATTAGAAAAAAAATCATCCATATTATCTTTTTGAAATCTATAGGGTATGTCTAACCTAAATAAATTCCTTAAAGAATCATTGCATGTTATTGAGCATCAACTACTTATAGTGGCAAAACAATACAAATACTTAATTTAGAGGAAATGCATAGCTCCTCCAACTACATTATAGTAGCACTGCAAAAAAAACAGTTACACTTTGTTTTTAACTACTATGATTTTATCCGTTTTCCTAGAAGCTAATTTTTAAACTTTTATCCCTTCAGCTACTCCCTGAATAGACTCCCCTGGTGGTTCCTATCTTTAGGGAGCCTGAATTGGTTAGTAAAACATTAACATAGTGGTTTCCAAAACTTGGTTGTACATTGAAATCGCTTGGGGATCTTTAAAAATATTGATGCCTAGCTCCAATCCCAGCCATTCTGATTGAATTGCTAGAGGGTGCAAATGGGCAAAGGGACTTTTAAAAGCTTCCTAAGTGATTCTAGTCTAGACTTATATTTGGTATTAGCCTCCTTACCTGAAGTCCTCTGGGTCCTTTTGATCCATATGGCCCAGGGGATCCCTGTGGAATAAAATTGATGGTAAGTCACTCTAAATAACCATCTTCAAAGGGCAATAATTTTAGGTGAAAGAGAAGGGAATATGTTCTCTGTAAGGGCCAGTTTTCCCTGGTTATCCAAACAGTAAAGCCAACCTATTCATTATTAACGAAATGATCCTAATTAACAAGTCAAATGGAGGTCACATTGTCCTTTAGCAAACTCCATGAAAACATAATTTTAGATGTAAGTTCTTGGCCTATATATTGACATTTTTATCAAAGTAAATGATTTCTTAAGATTCTTTAGAAAGCAGGAAGCTTGGTAGAATGTTGTTTTTTTCCAACAAGGTAATGTCAGTTAAATTAATTTAGTGAGTTTCTCCAATGTCTAGATCACTCTTTTGCCCATCTTCAAGACATGAAACTTGGCAAAACACTGTTTATACTCAACAGTCTTCTAACAGAAAATATTTCAGTATGTTCCATAACTAGGAAACCCCTTAAAGGTTTATTTTTATTAGAGCAAAACATAGTCTAGTCTCTTCTTTCTCAGATTTCCACTTCTTTCTGCTTTTGTTGTTGATGTGTTTCTTCACACAGCTATTAACATATTTTCATCCAATTTTATTCCCAGTAGATTTTTCTTCAAATAATTTGACCAGAGTATATATACAATTTTGTATCTTATTTATTTGGCCTTCTATATCAAAAATATTTATTGTGTCATTAATAACTCTTAGTAAAGTGAATAATATTCAAGAATATAAATCAGCCCTAGCCGGTTTGGCTCAGTGGATAAAGCGTCGGCCTGCAGACTGGAGAATCCTGGGTTTGATTTCAATCAAGGGCACATCCCAAGTTGCTGGCTCTATCCCCAGGAGGGTGCATGCAGGAGGCAGTTGATCAGTGATTCTCTCTCATCATTGATGTTTCTATCTCTCTCTCCTTCTCCCTTCCTCTCTGAAATCGATAAAAATATATTTTTTAAAAAGAATATAAATCAATCATGATTTACTTAGTAATTTCTCTAGTTTAGACATTTAAATTCATTTTGATGATTACTATTTAAATAATGCTATAATGAATATCTTTGTATATATATATTGTCCAATTTCTGACTCATTCCTAAGGATAATTTCCTAGAAAGGATGCCTGATGCAGAGACAGACAATAAGCACATTTACAACTCTCTCTCACTCTCTCTTGCCTCTTACACTTTTTATGTGAAAAAAAACATGAAACTTTTCTCCAAAAGTTTGTTCAGGTTTCCATTCTCACTACCTCAGTAGAGAAAGCATATCTTCATCTTATAGAATCCCCATCAACTCTGAGTATATATTACTTTAGTGTTTGCTAATTTGATCTGTGAAATAATATTTTAAGTTTACTTATCTGATTGCAATGCATTGGATAATTTTTCATTTTTTAAAAAAATATATTTTATTGATTTTTTACAGAGAGGAATGGAGAGGGAGAAGGATAGAAAGTTAGAAACATCAATGAGAGAGAAACATTGATTCAGCTGCCTCCTACACACTCCCCACTGGGGATGTGCCCACAACCAAGGTACATGTCCTTGACCGGAATTGAACCTGGGACCCTTCAGTCTGGAGGCTGATGCTCTATCCACTGAGCCAAACCAGTCAGGGCAGATAATTTTTCATTTATTAGCCATTTTTATTTTCTCTTTTTGGTTTTCTGATTCTTTGTATATTTTACTTATGAATTATGTGAATTCTTCATATCAGGGACACTATATTCCATTGAAGTCTAGACATGCATTTTTCAAATTTTCACATTTCTGACATTAGGATACATCTTACAATCAATTGCATCTTTATAATTGGAAGTATTTCTTTTTTGGCACAAAATATAATAGGGCATTTAACAATCTTTGGCATCTTAGTAAATGAAATATTATATTAACTCTTTATCAGTCATTTTTATTTCAAGTAGTTTCCCCAGTTATTATTTAACTTTCATTTTTGTTTTCTTCTATATGTGTCCTTTATTCTGTATTTCTGAGTCCGGGTCCATCTCCCATTTTTAGTTATAATCCAGGAAGAATCCACTCATTATTATACTTTCCATTTTGCCCAGAGATAATTACCACGCCTACATTTTTCGGAACCACCTGACCTTTCACTCTCCAGCAGTTTCAAAAGCTTTCAGGAAGTCTCAAGCTATTTAAAGTGTTTTGTTACATGTACCACTGCCATTATCCTATTCTTTTCTTTTCACCTTCTGCCTCATTCTCTCTCCTTGACTTTCTGCCATAATTTAAAAAAATATATATTGAGTTTGGTATCTTAACGGCATGTTCTTAATAGTTCTTAACTGCAATGAAAACTACTTTACTGTGTGCTTTTCTGACCCTTTATTATTATTCTAGAGGCCCAGTGCATGAAATTCATGCACTCGGGTGGGGGGAGGAGTCCCTCAGCCCAGCCTGCACCCTCTCACAGTCCAGGAGCCCTCGGGGATGTCTGATGGATGGCTTAGACCTGCTCCCCACAGGAAGCAGGACTAAGCCGGCAGTCAGACATCCTTAGCACTGCCACGGAGGCAGGAGAGGCTCCCACCACTGCTGTGCTTGCCAGCTGTCAGCCCGGCTTCTGGCTGAATGGTGCTCCCTCTGTGGGAGTGCACTGACCACCAGGGGGCATCTCCTGCATTGAGTGTCTGCCCCTAGTGGTCAGTGTGCATCATAGCGACTGGTTGTTCCACCATTTGGTCAATTTGCATATTAGCCTTTTAGGATATAGAGTTCAAATGTACTCTCTATGAATTTCTGGCCCATTAAGGAACTCTTTAACATATTTAATATTAAACTTAAATACTTCATTCATATTTATCTTTTAATGAAAGGTAAATACCTATTCAACTGTCTATGGTTTGCTGTATTTTCAAAATGTCAAACCCCTATCTTTGCTTCTGCTTCATTATTTATAACTATTTTATTAACTTATTTCATAGAGTTATTCACTCTGCTTTGGAAAGTTCTTGTTCTCAGTGTTTACATCTGGAAAACAGTTCTACTTGTTCCCAACTGGAGCTTGAATTGACTATTTGCTGGTTAAATTACTCTTTCCACTATAACACTCAGTAGGCCTAGCCTCAAAGGTTAGGGTACCACAAAGCAAAGACTTAATGGTCCATAAAAAAGGCATTTTGGGGGCACTATTCATTAAAGTTAATATGGCTTTATTTTCTGCTTCATGTTTGACGGATCTGAAAATTGAGCCAATGACTCTCCAACTCCAGAAGTGAGATTGACATAATGTATCCCAGAAATTTACTTTTGTAATTTTTTAATCATTCAATTGTGGGGTTTTTTTTTTAATAAGTATAGTCAGTCTACAATCTTAGATTGGTTATATTAGTTTCAGGTGTACAATGTAGTGAGTCAACATTTTTATACCTTACAATGTGATCACCCCATTAATTCTAGTAATCATCTGTCACCGTGTAAACTCATCACAATACTGTTGACTATCTTCCCCTTTCCATTTACACCCATCCCCCACTCTGTCCCTTCTAGTAACCATCCCTTTGGTCTCTGTTCAAACAAAACAAAACAAACAAATAAACAAAAACAGACTCATAGAAATAGGAATTCCCTCCTAAGGAAACTTAGCCCCAAAGGATCACAGCTGTTAGCATTTTATAAACATGTTCCTTACTTTGTCACCTTTTATTCCTGGTTTACCACATTCTCCACGTGCACCCTAAAAAAGAAATAAAATAAAATAAGAAGACATCTGTAGTCATTCAGTGCTATGATTTTCTCTTAAGGATTCCAAGCAGAATCTTATGACATACTAGTAAGCACTCAGATGGATTATACCCAGTTTTATCCTCAACCCTGTAGGTTGTTTGGGCATTGAACTCTGAAAAATTTTATCCATGAATCATCTTTAACTTGACAAAATCAAATCAGTGGTACCACCTAATGGGGCTGGACATTTTTGAGAGATGGATGAATTAAAAGGAAAGAAGCTAAGGTTTACTGAGCATCTACCATGTGTGATTTAACTGAATCCACAGTACAGGCCAATGAGACCAGTTTTAGAATTCTTATTTTATAGATGAGGAAACTTAAGCTCAGTGAGATAACTTCTCTCTATCATAGAGCTAGTAAGAAGAATCAAGGTCAGAACCCAGGTCTACCCAGACTCAGGGCCATATTGTTTCCAGAACACCATGCTCCGGCCCCAGTACCAACTTTGATCGAGTAGTAGCTTTTTCCTAGAGAGTGTGAGGGAAGAGTCCTGAGACCATGTCATGAGTTGGTAGGGAAAGGAGCCATGATGCATGAGCAAGGTCTGCTGTGAGAGCTAGAGAGTGGGGCAAGGTGACCTGCACACTATGTGTTTTCCATCATCATTCTCCACTGTCCTGCCTTTCCTAGAATATTAATGAAAAACTGACACATAAATTATGTTCTACAGTTTATTATTAGTGTTAGAAACTAGCTTTAGTTAATCTGACACCAACGGTCCGAGGTAGATATTATTAGCCCAATTTTACAGTATGAAATTTTGTGATTCAAAAAGGTTAAGTAACTTGCTCAGGACTTCTAAGACTTCTAATAATTGAACCAAAATGCAAAAGAGTCTATTGGGATAACAACTGAAGTTAGAATTTCAAAGAGCTTTCATATATATATATTCTTAGCCTCAGACCAATTCATATTTTTGAGAAAAGGCAACTCAGCTGGAGATGTACTTAACTGCACATGCTAGCCCATGACTCCTAGTCCAGTGCCCGCACTACTAGTTTCTGCTTCTGCTGCTGCTTTGTTTTCTATGTGCTACTCAAAGTGCCACTGCGCGATGACATAAAAAACTTGCACTAACATGGACTTCAGTGCCCTGCTTCCTGCATCAGGGAAGCCTTGCTATGAAAAATGCATGTCAGCTGAACTAAACAGTGTACTTAGTGATCTATTGGATTTATATTCTGGTACAAACTTCATCTTTTCACAAAATAGCCACAAACAGTTCACGGATTGACAGACAGCCTGCCCACCACACTTTGAACAGAGGCTGCTCCAAGAAGGGAAATCACAATTGTAACCACCATCTATGGATGCACAGTATGTGCCAAAGCCTTTATAGTGTTGTTAATCCCCACACCAGCCTTGCCAGGGAGATATGTCTCCATTCACAGATAAGGAAAACGAGATTAAGGAACTTCTCCATGACCACAAGCTGAGTCCGTTAGACTCTCAGGTCCATGTTCACCATTAGCCACCCAACGCTGAACAAAGCTCACTGCCATGGTCTGTAGGTTCCTTCCCACTGACTCCACACTTCTGCCTAGGGTGCTGCCTGGGGTAGTGCTGGCATTGGAGTAGGAAAGAGGGAGGCACGATTCTTAGGTCCAGCTATGCCTCTGCTCAAAAGCAATCTAGTCTCTCTCTACATCGCGTGAGTCAAACTGACCCAGGAAAAACTGAGCCCTCTCTTAGGACAAGTTGAACATTTACTTCTAAAGCAAATGGAAAATCATTCTTGAAGAATCTATTAGAAAGCAATTAATTTAATAATGTTGGATGGGAATAAAATGAGTCAACCACCAAAATATCAAACAGAAAAGTACCATAAATACACTCCAAAGTATTTTGGCCAGAATTCACATTCCGTTAGTTCAGACAGATTTGTTCGCTATAGGGTCCTGGGAACAGCGTTTGTTGGGGGGGGGGAGAGGGGTACAGATTTCCATCAATTAAAAGATTGTACTCATGTTATTTGCCTCTGCAAAGGCGTTTTCTTTTTTGGTGGACTCATTAGTCCCTGTGGAATGGCCACAATGACACAGTTCCAGAGAGAAAGTGCTTCAGAAAGCTGCGAACAGATTAGCTCTGTTCCCAGCCTCTGGCTTCTGATGCTGCTGCTCCTGCTGAAATTCTGGTTTGAATGTCGATGGGTCAGGGTCACTGTGCTCTGACAGCTTGTATTTTCCAAATGAGAACTCCTCCCATGAATCTATAATTCCCCAGAAGTTTAAATGAACATTTTCTTATATAATATACATAATTTTCCTGGTGTTCATAGTTAGCTCATTGTGTAAATCGCAATTTTTCACAACTACATATGGACAATTTTGTAATCATGGAACTTTTTAAACTTTCCCACATTATCATTTATTTTCTGTCTCTTCCCGGTAGCACCTTACTTACAGACCAGCAAAAAGTGAACACTTTATTATCACATCCATTATTTCATTTTAGTCTCTGAAAATTAGGGAGGCCTGGATTAGTCCATTTCTATGTGGATGATGAAATAGACACTCCAAGAGGTGGAGTTTCCAGGTTCTTATGGCTAAGGGCAGAATCACGACATTTCTTACACTCTCTGTCTTTTAGGCCTAACATTTCCAGTCCTTGGGAATATATTTATTTTCCTGTATGAAGGTTTACCCCTAATATTTGCAGAGCTCAGGGATGAGGACAAGCAGAGGCCCACATACCATGTATCTAAATACTAGTTGGAAGTTATAAAGCAAGCTAATAAACTAGTCATGTTCTAGCTTCCTTTCTTGACAAATAGGCCTTCAAAAACATTTTAAATCATAGAATTTTGAGATTCCTCAAGAGGTCCATGCAGGAGATCAGCCCCACCTAGAGCCCAGGCCCCACTTCACTTCCCACGTCCAGTTCCTTCCACAGGAAGGATGCTGTAAGTGTGTGCTCCAAGGCTCCCTCCTATTCTAGCAATCTGCTCTGACCACTTTGCAAGGACTTTTGGGGTCTTGGTTACCAAAGCATGACCTAGGCCAAGGGGGCAAAGGCCTCTTGCCCTGCAAATCCTGGCTCTGAGGGTTGGGGGTGGGGGCACAGAAGACCCAGAGCAGGGCCTCTAAAGTGCAGGCCGCTTGCCCACATCTGAGGATTGTACCCCCTGTAGGATGTAATGGATAGTAAGGATGTGTTCAGATTACAGACAGAAGATCTGATAATATTTATTAATGAACCATTGAACACTCTCAAAGGTTCCTGAGCCCCAGTCAAAGTTGTTTATTTCTTTTGAATCAGTCTGTTAACTTCTTTTGAACTAGTTTGATCAGTACCCTAACCTGTAATTTGCAAATAATCGACCAACCCATTCCTTTGGTGTGTTTGTCAAATTTACTCCCTGCTACAGCCTCTACCCAGATGCCTAACCGAAGTCAGTGGTTCTTCACTGCTTAACAAACATAAATCATCTTTTCCCTAAAAGAAAGCTGAGTGCCTAGGATTTATAGGAAGTTAAGCAGCAAAGGAACAAACGAATTGCAGTATTTCTGCCTCAGTTTATACATGGAAACTTTTCATCTGGATACCTGTGCTGCATGGCTCTTAAATTGGGGTTCTCTGTTCATGTCTGCAGAGCTCAGAGAGACTACGTACTAATCTCAGGGCGCCTCCCACCCCTTACAATACACACCCAGATCTTAAGTTATATTATTACTAGAGGCCCGGTGCACGAAATTCGTGCCCTCGGGGACGGGGGTCTCTCAACCCAGCCTGCGCCCTCTCATAGTCTGGGAACCCTCAGGAGATGTCTGACTGACAGCATGGGGAGCGGGCCTAAGCCAGCGGTTGGATATCCTTAGCCCTGCCATGGAGGAGGGAGAGGTTCCGGCCACCACCACTGTGCTCACCAGCCTTAAGCCCAGCTTCTGGCTGAGCCACCAGGGGGCAGCTCCTGCGTTGAGCATCTGCCCCCTGGTGGTCAGTGAGCATCATAGCGACCAGTCATTCCACTGTTCAGTCGATTTGCACATCAGCCTTTTATTATATAGGATTTTGTGTCAACATAGTTAAGACTGTATTTGCATGTTAGGAAATTCCAACTTACAAAAATAAAGGACAGGAAGTTTTATTCAGTACATCAATGCAGTGATGTTTCTGTTTTGTTTCTGGAATCTGGTCTGTTTGCTGTTACAAACTTACCTTCTCACCCTTGTACCCAGGAATTCCCTAATTTAAAAAGAAAAGAAAAAAAAGGAATATGATATTAGAAGGCATAGTTAGAGGAAGTACTTTATGTTTTTCATTTATAACATACTACAAAACACCTCTGTAAAGTCTTTGAAAATAAGACCATAGAGACTTAGGCTATCTCACTTTGCACTTAGGGACTGTACATTTACTAGGGAGAAGAAGAGAAACTATTTTTCCATGTATTACATTTACTCTCAGTTCCAGGTATTTTTTCAAAGCCAAATTCTTACCCTTTGGCCTGAAGCTGAAGAAGAAACTAGACACTGAAACTCATTGTACAAGTGAAAACCTGCAATGCTCCTTTCAAATTGTTACACTGACTTTTAAACAAACTGTGATCAACCACAACTGAGAATGTTTCGCAGGGACTGGTAGAGAAATTGGCTTTGAGAATGAGCTGGAATAATGAATGTCCTTTAAAATGTGCATAAATGTTTATATTCTTTATGGTCCCTCTTTCACATTCAGTCTAGAATATAAACATCAAGGAAATGAATGGTTCCTTTTTCTACCCTAATGAGACAGTGAGCTTTGACTTACTAAATTATATCTCATGCTAAATAAGGGGCCAGAGCTTTGCTCCTTTGCTCCTCTTGGGAACCCTGCACAAGGCCTCTCCATTGTGCCACTGCCCATAAGCTCTTTAAGTAATACAATAGTGAATAACAAAGGGACTGGACGTTACCAACTTTATGCAACAGCAAGTCTTTTTCATATAGGATTTCATGTCTTCTTCATACAACTGTAATTTTCAAGTATGAAAATGGAATTGTAAAACGGATTTTAAGTGGGCAGTAGAAACTAGTGGAATAGAAAACTCTTCTTGCAGTTACATGTAAGTCCGCCTACAAAATTTTGTTCTATGTGTGACTTTGTTACAAAAGTAAAAAGGAAAACTTTAAGGAGGAAAGAACACTTCTCGGTCAAATGAGTGGTCACTGAGAGATAGAAGATAAAAGTAGAACTAATCCAAAATATTGTTGCTGCAATTTAATTCATTTTTGGAACTATTCACATAAATGGCTTAATTTTTAGGATGGTGCTTAAAATGAAGACTCACGTATAAACAATTAAATTAGGGTCTTTATTAAAATAATTTGTGTTAGCAGCACTAAAAAAGCTAGACTTCTAATCTTAGGGAACTTGGGGTGCTTTCCACCCCTTACAACACACAACCATATTTCAAATTCTGTCATTACTTTATGTTAAAAGAATTAAGACTGTATTTTAGAAGGAGCCAATACAGTTTTTTTTTTTCTTTCTGAAATCTCTGGTTCACTTATTATTTCATTGCTAAAAGTTTTCTTCCTTCCTTCCTTTCTTTCATGGCATTTTTTTTTTAAATTTCAGAGATGAAGGGAGAGGGAAAGATGGATAGAAATACAATGATGAGAGAGAATCATTGATCAGCTGCCTCCTGCACGCCCCCTACTGGGGATCAAGCCCACAACCTGGGCAAGTGCCCTGACGGGGAATCGAACCCTAACTTCCTGGTTCATAGGTAGATGCTTAACCACTGAGCCATGCCGTGCAGGCTTTTCATGGCATCTTAATTACTAGTTTTGAAATATCCAAAACTGCACTTGTGGGTCTCTGCCAAAATTGTTTCTGACTTTCCTATTTCTATTAATGGTATCATCCTATTTCAAATCACACAGTACCAAAATTTTATAATCATCTTTTCCTGCTACTCCCCCCTTACATTCCTTTAATCCAGCCAGTTAAAATGATCCAACAGCTCCCGCTGCACTGTTTTAATTCCACTCTCCTGACCCAGGCCAGCAAGGCGCTGTGTGATCTAGTCTCTGCCTGCCTCTGTAGCCTCGCCTCCCACCCGCTTCACCAAGTCTGGCTTCTTTCCATTTCCTGAGTCGGCCAAGATTGTTCCCGCCTCAGAGCCTTTTCTCTGTTGCCCTTTCTGCCTAGAACATCCTCATGACCTTGTTTCATATTCCCGTAGCACTGCTGACTGATGGAAATTCTTTTTCACTTGTTTGCCTACTTATTGCCTCCCCCTGCTAGAACACTTCATGCAGCAGGGACTGTCTGTCTTGCTCACTCCTGTATCTCCAGCACCTAAAAGAGGGCCCAACATATAGAAGGTGCTCAATAAATGTTTGTTGAATATATGAGTTAGATTTGATCACCGCATCCTATCATTTCTTTCCTTTCATGGTTCTCACAATGTCCTCTTCCTTTCTACGTTGTCATCACTGTAGCCCGGTTCTGTGCAATAGAATGTGAGCTCCAAATGGGAGCCCTATATGTCATTTTAAATTTAGTGATAGCCACATAAAAAAAAAAAACAACAACAACAATCAACAGGTGAAATTAATTTTTAATAATATATTTTACTTATCCCAATAGGTGCAAAACACTGTCATTTCAACATATAATCATATAAAGAATATCAATGAGATGATTTACATCTATTTTGGGGATACCAAGTCATCCAAACTTGGTGTGTATTTTATTTCTAAAGCACACCACAATTCAGGCTAGCCATGTTTCAGTGGCTCAGTAAGCCCAGGTGGCTGGTGGCTTTCATATCCTCCAGAGCAGCTCTAGCCAGTTCCCTGTTATTTCTCATACTAGAGGCCTGGTGCACGAAATTTGTGCATCGTGGGGAAGTGTCCCTCACCCCAGCCTGCACCTCTCCAATCTGGGATCCCTCTCACAATCCGGGACTGCTGGATCCTAACCACTCGCCTGCCTGCCTGCCTGATTGCCCCTAACCACTCTGCATGCCAGCCTGATAGCCCCCTAACTGCTCCCCTGCCAGCATGATCGTCCCCAACTGACCTTTTCTGCCAGCCCTGATCGCCCCCAACTGCCTGCCCCTGCAGGGCTGAGGGGACTGGGGAACTCCAGCTGGATGAGGCTGGATGCTGCAGGGACTGGGGGACTCCTGCTGGATGAGGCGAGGCTGAGGGGACTGGGCGCTGCCATCTTGTGGCTGTGGGCACTGCCATTTGTGAGGGTGTGATGGTCAATTAGCATATTCCCTTTTTATTAGATAGGATAGGCCAGTGGTTGGCAAACTCATTAATCAACAGAGCAGCAAACTGCGGCTTATGAGATAGGCTGTAGCAACAAACCTTCTAAGTGCTTCTTCCTTCTGCTTATTCCCACTTAAGTTTCTCTTTTAGAGCCATGCCAGACTACTCTTCCAAATACACAGTCTTGGGTCATATGCCTCATCTAAAATCTCAGGGGAAGTGCCCATCACCTAGCAAAGCCGAGACCTTACAACCAGCATAGAGCACCCACTCTTCAGGCACCCTATCTCACCATTTCGCAACACACTGCCTTCCCTCTGGCTGCTGCTCATGGCCCTCTCCATCTGGAATGCCTGTCCCCTTCCACCTTCCTGTTCTATCTTTTCCTGTTACAATACTAGACCCTTTGGGGGTCATCCCATAAAATCTGCCCCTGACAACTCCAATTTCTGAATTCCCATAATACTTTGTGCATGCAATTTTCACAATATTTTGACACTCTGCTTCATGTAGTAGCTATTTTAAATCTTATCTCTCCTATGAGATAATAAACATTTCAAAAATATAAGTGCTTTATCTTAATTTTATTTTCACTTAATGAGCATGCTTTATAGTAGGATGATAATTAAGAAATGTTTCCTGAATAAATAAATAACAGAAATTTCTGAGTGGCTTTCCATTGAAATTTTTAAACTTTCTATCAGGTTCTTTCATAAAGTGAATTAAAAACACCAAGACAACAATTTTTTAAAACCTCTGGGCTTTCACCCAAGGAGACACTGAGAGGAGAGAATTATCATAGCCTCCTTTTGTTCGCTGTATACTTCTCTGCTATTTGCTACACTACTGAAATTCTAACCCAAAGGCTAATGAGAAAATTTTCTGTAATTATTTCTCATTATAGTTCCAGAATTTTAATTTTCTCTTTATTGAAAAAACAATACAAGAAGTAAAGCAAAATATTTTTCTTATTTGAGCCTTTCACAGGTGTCCAATTTAGCACCAGGGAATGCCACGTGGTTGACCACGCGTCTCATCATCTGTCTGATTGCTTGTGAGAGACATCACTAGCACACGTAAATTTTTGTACTTGCACTCCAGGGGTCAAAGTGGTCAATTACAGAATCTTAGCACCCTGGGATTACTTCCTTAGGAAGGCAATCCTTTGTGTACATACCCCTGGGCCTCTTTCTCCAGGTTCCCCTTTTTGAGCATCACCCTGTGACAAACAAAAAACTCAGTCAGAATTCCACAGCCATGCAGAGGGACTGATTTTGCTCAATAAAATGCATTATTCAGAATTCCCAGATGAACAAGACAAGCCAATGGGGGGGAAATTCTTTGGCCTTGCCCATTGACATTTTCACCATGCAATTTAGGGGAGAAAATAGCAGTTCAGAGAGCTTTAGCCCTTTGGAGTGAAGCCAGATGTAGAGGGTGCAGAATCCAGGTACATTTTCACAGTTAAGGCCAAGTCTTTTATCCCAGTTTAACAACACAGCCATTATTCTCAAATATAGCATTGTACCCACTAGGAGCCAGCCACTCTGGCTTTTCTCCAAGGGGCTTTGGGATGTTTTCCAAAATGTCCTAAAGAGGGATTGCTTGATTTCAGCAAGACTTAGGAAAATATATATTGTGGCACAAAATTGCAAGCCAAATAAATGAAATGTGAACATAGACTTATAACAGGTATTTAACAAAACAAAACACAAAGAAGACATAACAGCAATCTGAACCCAATACTAGTAAGGTGAGTGTAGGGGTGTGTGTGTGTGGGGGGGGGTTACAAAGATGCTTTACATTCCCTTTCTTTGATAAGCATGCAATTGACAAAAATACTTTCATGCATCTAATTTATTATATGTTTCATTATCTCCCTAAGTATATTCTCAGAAATAAATCATTGGGTTAAATATTTTAATATTCGATGCTCCTTATGTAGTGCCTAATTGCTTTCCACAATGTGCCACATTACCTTTGAAATGAAGAGCAAACCAATTTCACCTGGTTTGCTCTTCATTACAAACTAGTTATGATTTTAATATCTTCATTATCACTAGTTATTATGATTTTAATATTGCTGTGTTAACCTTTATAAAAAAAAGAATTTTTTTAAAAATTTGAAACACAGACTGACCCAAATTATATGAACTAGAAAATTGCCTCTTCCTGCCTCAAAATATAACCCAACAACCCTGAACGGCAAAGTGTCTACAGTGTGAATTATTTTTATTAAAGGGCACCTCAGTACCTCTATTTTAAATTTCATCCATTATATAGTAAAATCAAATGTTTTTCTATTTCTTTATTTACTGGTTTTATTTCCTATCTTGGAAATTATTTATGTCCTTTGATCATTTAATTATTAGAAGCTTGATATTTTTTTATTCATTTCATTGTCTTTATGTACTACAGAAATTAACTCCATGTCCATTGTAATTGGTGAAAACATTTCCCTATATGTTTTCCTCTTTATTTTAATAATTATGTTCATTATACATAATGTAGCCTTAAGTTTTTCACATAGTTATATCTACTAATCTCTGTCTTGTGATACCTTCAGTCACTCTAAAAATTGGAACACCATCATCCCAACAACGATCAGAACAGATAATTAAAAATAATTAATCTAGAAGTTTTTGATGGATACACAAAGAAAAAAATTAGGGAAAATGCCTGAAGAGTGAAAGACAATATGGTGTTTTTTCTATTATTATATTATGTCAGTTATCTACAAAGTGGATCCATAAAAACATAAGTGTCTATGTCAATCTGATATGGAACATGTCTTAATAATTCATGGACATTGTACCCATTAATATGGGACATCACTATTTAATTACAGGCTTCTATGTATTGATTTCCAAGGTTTCCTAGACGTTTTGACTAAAATGGCCATTTGTTACTCAGAATTTGTAAATGCAAGCTAACAAAAACCAGATAGCTAATGTAGGAAATGAACGTTTTGTATTTTTCACAGAAATCATCAGATTTTTGGCATTGACATATACTGCAATGCTCTTAATTTTTGTTCTAGAAATTAAGTTAGAAGAAGATACCCTGGGTTTAAAGGGAAGCTGTTCGTTCACTTACAGGGTTTCCTTTTGGTCCTCGCTCACCTTTGATACCCGGGTTTCCATGGGTACCCTAAAGGCAAACAGAAAAAAAGATCATATTGAACAGCCGTTCTATTAGTTTCTTACACCTTACAATAATTTCTGATCAGCTTCATCCCATGAAATGAGGGAAGATTGTAAGAAGAAAAAAAACTTGACCTACCAAGAAGAGAGTCAACTCTGTTCTCTCCTTTCATACATATCAGGAAAGCTGCACTGTCTTGAATAGGCAGATCCACTAGATTATCCAAAAGAGGATAATGTCTCTCTCTTCTTGATATCCAAGGGACAATCTCCAAAGACGGAAGAAGGGAGCTCTCCAAATCTTATTCCAGAAAGATGCTTCATCTTCTTATTCTCAAACTATCAAAAAGCTCACTTTTCTGAGAATTGATTTTGGGGGCACCCAATAAATGTGACATGACACAGTTCTTTATCTATCCTTATTACAACATGGGACTATCTCTTTTAACAACATTGGTTGACTAAAGTTGTCAGGTTAGCTCAGTTATGGTAAGTTTTGCTACTGTTTATTCTAAAACATAATTCAATATCACAAGTAAACCTTCCACTGGTAATCCCTTGGTGTAATAAGTATAAAACAAGATTTTATAGGAAGGGAAATTTAAGCCTTTGCTTTGGCTAAAGTCAGCTTCTACTGGCTACTACATTACCATGTAATGTATCAAACTTTGTATTTTAAAATAAAAAAGACAAACATCCCCCACTTTCTAATGCCTTGATTGGGAAGAAGGGTGGAAAATGTATAAGCTTAGGACTTAAGTCTCAAGGTAACATGTGTCATAGGCTAAGAAGTTCACAGCACGCATTTCCCTTCCCATCCCCAAATACAAGTGTTAGTTCAAATATTTTATCCATGCACTTTGTGAAATATCTGTACTGTGCTTCTGAACATTAAGGTTTGGGGTCACATAAATAAAGGAAATACTGAGAAGGAAGCATAGATGCGTTTGGATGATCTGCTATTAGAGAAATGTTCAGCATCTCCAGTCATCATAATGCTATTCCATGTCACAGAATTCACTCTAATCCCCAAGGCTTCCTGACCCGGCTTCCTCCGCACAACGCCATGCCATGCGGTATTGCTCTTAGATGAGTGTAAGGACAAAGAGGTCTGTGTCGCTTGTTTCCAGGTGGAACAAACAAAGCTTTGCCTAAAGCACTGAGTATTTGAATGATCTTTTTATATTTTCACTTCAGTATTGAGAAATTCTGGCCACATAAGAAGTGATACTGAAATAACCTTTGGGGGAACAATTTAATCATTTTAAACCTTAGTTCAGGTCAGTAAAATCCCAGGCTTATTCCTAAGGACAAAATTCCTTTAGGAACAAAAAAAAGAAAAAAAAAAACACTTACTTTTTTTGCTGTTCTTTGCACACAACTGCTTTTCAGCAGTACAGAATGGTCCTGGTATTTTTGAGCGTGAGTAGAGTGATCATGGCCAGGACTTCCTGACTTGACCCTAAGCTCAAAGGAGAAATATACTCACCGGAAGGCCTGGATCACCTGGATCGCCCTTCTCACATTCACATATCTTTCGTTCACACTGAATCATTAATGAAATACAATATTAATACATAGTGAAAAAGCATTTCAAATCTTATTCAGTACATTACTAAATGGAACACTCCCTTGAAGGAATTCTATCTTGCACGTTTATGGAGATTTTGCTCTTCCTAATAAATTCTTCTAGGAAAATTCAGACCTCATAAGAACATAATTGAATATGCGAAAGTATTATTAAACATTGCCATGGTTGAATTGAGGAGACCTCCTATCAAACATATATATCATCCAGTTGCTAGTTTAAAAAGGGGAAGGAGAAACATTTTCAGTGGACTTGGAATTTTTGCTGTTTCTCTATTATATAACACATCAGAGCTCAATAATATACAAATATCAAAGAGTCCTTTACTCAGCAAAGGAAAACATTTGACATAAAACATACTTAATCAATTCTAAGACGCACATTTTTCCTATTGTAGCATCTCTGAAATCAGAGAGAGCTCAGTCTGATGAAATTGCTATTTTCTGCATTAGTACTTCAAAACTTACAGAATGAAATGGAGAAAACTCCAGAGACACTACTGCAGCACGCAAGAAATGCTGGGTTGCCAGTGCTTTTGACAGAACCGAGACCAGTATTTTATAGAAAAACAAGTACACCAATGACTCCGAGACAAAAAGTGATGCAGCATATTTAGACTCTGAAAGTGAAGAAATTTTAGAAATAACCAATTTATCTTGCCTATATATTTTCATATATGTATGCACAAAAGCCAATACAGGGTTTTCGGTAAAAATCTATATCTAAATATATCTAAAAGGACTCTTTGCATAAGTATAAAATGAAAAATCCTAATTAAGAAGGAACTATATCAGAATGTAATTACCAGAGTGTTTTGTTGTCTTAATGGAACATAAAAATGGTTTATCTGACCATGTGTAATTCCGTGAAATATGCTCTACAAGGTTTGGTTGGCTCCTATTATTTTATGCAATGTTACGTGTAAATTTTCTGATGTTAAATAAGCAGTTTATCGAACAAAGTTCAGACGTTCCAAACTTTTTATTGTTAAGAAACCCATGTTCAGTACAGGAGTCCTCAGAAAGCTGATGGTCATCTCTGTGCTAAGTACTATCCAACCAATATTGGCCAGCTTCCTCTGCTACTGTCAGGAAGAATGAGCTTAAAGTCCATCAGCAGGCAGCAGGGGGCGACTCTGCATTCTTTCTCTTAGCCAGGAACACTCTCCCTGACCCTGCCCATTACAGGCACATCTCCCAAAATGAAGGACTCCCCCATCCCATACCCCGAGTAGTTGGTGTCAGAGACATGCTTAGAATAAAAGAAGTCATATCAAACTAAGCAAAAACTACGTCATTTGGTCATCATTAATTTCTAAAATCAGTTTCTAAAATCACATTAAATTTTTTTTCTAATTTTTCAACCTGCAGTGGACATGATGGCCTAAAAGAAATTAGATGGTGGCCTAGAAATAGAGTGGCTCTTTTTAAATATAGTTAAGCATTTTTATTTATTTATTTATTTTGTCACACCTATCTCCAAATGTGAATTATAATGCTGATTTGATAATGTGAGCTTTTGGAATAATTCAAAGAAAGTGGTTCTTACCTTCTTTTCAAACAAGATGTCCTAGGAGGGAAAAAGAATGAAACATTAACTCAATTCATGGTTCTGCTTCCAACTTCTCATTAGTCTTAATTATTCCCAATGGGATATGCAATTTCTACAAAGAATAGCAATTCAGCCTTTTTAGCCTTGTGAAAGCAATAAGCCTACCAGCCAACCACCCAAGGAATACTCTGAGCCACATAACAATAAGAGACATGAAGAGAACTAACATTAAAGCTATTTTGTTAGCTAAGAATATCCTACTGCACCCTGTGCTTATCTTTGATTTCCTTTATCAGCTCTATGATCTGGCTAAAAGCTTAATTTGGCTACAAGTTTAATCAGTCATAATGAGAAATTTCTTACTTTTAGTTACAAAGACTTCGGCAGAATACATAACTGTGTATTTTGTCTTCTTTTATTTTTCCATCCCTATACATACATGTATTTGTTTGAAAGTATTAAAACTGTAGTTATAGGGTTATGACTTCATGATATATTAATGAGTGAGTCTTAGAAGTCAATCATGTTGAACCTCTCACTTTGTAATAAGGAAATTTGGTCTGCAGTGCTGTGACTTGTTCAAGGTCACACATTTGGGCTGAGCCGCCTGAGTTCAGTGTTACTTCACACTTACCCACACAAATTAATTAGCCAGAATATTTTTCAAAATTACTTTAAATTCCTAATTTTAGAGAAATTAGGGTGTTATCTAACAAGTTCACTGAAGGCCATGTCTGAGGTCAAACCCTGGGGGAAAATTAACCTATATTTACAGATAGAATTGTTGCTTTCTTAAGGTAGGTATTATGTATCAATTTAATGCCTTATGACGGAATCAGAAGGGATAACATATATATGATAAAACAGAAAACAAAAGTAAAAAGCACTAGGATATTTGTTGCAAAATATTAAAAATGAAGGATGTAATGAGGAAGTTAAAGGTAAAGATATGTTCAGAGTTGTACTTTCATAGTTTTGTTTTTACTTTATTTTTATTTCTATACATACTAATAATATAGAGGGAAGACAGCAAAATGCTTTAAGTGGCTCAATTTAATGGAAAGAAAAGTTAGGTAGGGCATTAAATGTCATCCAGAGTTTTCATTCTGTTCCCACCATTAACTACTCATGTGGCCTTGGGCAAGTCATAGAAGCCTTCCAGGTCATTTCCAACATATATAAAATGAGAAAATTTGACCATTTTATGGTCTTGGGAGCTATAAACCACAGATCCATGCAAAATTCACGGTTTCACCTGTGGACTTCTTTCTCCCCTTTCTCAACCCAATGGTTTTAAAATACTAGCCAGTGTAAATCCAGGCTGAAAGCAGACAATGTCTTAAAGATGTACCTGTAAGACCCCACAGGTCATGTGGAGAAATGAGAACTCAGAAACAATTATAGTCTCAGTGGAAAATGCCATTACCCCTCTCTGGAACATTCGGCCGTGTCGAGAAAGCTAAAGAAGTGCCTGCTTTATCTCTAGGCTGCCCAGGACAAGTCCTTGTTTCCACCTGTTGTCCTGACAACTTTTCTGGACATACCCTAGAGAAATTCTTGTACATTTCAACATTCATTGTTTTCAATAGTGAAAAATTAGAAATAATTAAAATATCCATCAATACTGGAATGGATCAATAAACGAAATACTATTCAGCAGCTAAAGTGAATGTCCTGGGTCTCCATATTGCAACATAAACATTTTTTCAAAAACATTGAGTGAAAAAGCAATGTGATCCAAATTATGAAAATATTTAAAACATGTCATAAGCTTTATTTCCTCTGGGAGAGAGTGAGGGAAAAGAAATTTGAAAGAGGGACAATAAATCAATTTATAATACAAGTCAAATTGTAATATTTGAGAAATAGTGAAATAAATACAAATTTAAAGTTTTGTCACTTTATAATAAGCAATGTCCTTGTCAATTTTGAACTCATGAATTTAGCTGCTACTGTGCCTGATGTGTACTTTTACACTTTTCTAGCTCTTCCTTTGAAAATTTAATTTCCACTTTGCCATATTACTATCTAAAAATGTGTGCCATGAGGATGAAAACCATAACAACACAACTAATTATTTTGGGAACTCATTTGATTTTGTGTTTGTTGGGATTTATATTTCTATGGAAACAAAAGTGGACCCAAAACTGCACAATAGATAAGACTGTTTCAAACAATGAACAAAGCTCCATCCCTAAAGGCACTTATAGTCTTAAGCCCCAGCAACAGAGAACAGACAGCTCAGGGCAAGCAGTGTGGGCAGGAGATCCTGGATTGGGGGGTGAGTAGGAGTACAAGATAGATTCTTGGAATAGGTAGATTTTCTGGATAATTTTGAAAGGAGGAATGCAAAGGACCAACTCTTTGATGGAATGCTGTTCTATGTGTCCAAGTTTATGAGGAAAGAAGTCATAAAGACTAGTGTGGGCAATTAGACAAAAGAAGCAGTGAGGAAGACATTTAAAGAGAGTGGACAGAGAAGTCCACATGGTGGAGCTGGAGGCCTGGGGACATAGTGGGAACTTTCACGGAGGTGGAGTGGTGGGCTGTGTGGAGAACACGGTGAAAGCCAGAGGGAAGGTCCATTAAGGTCTAGGTAGATAGTGTAGTTTAAAAATGAAAAGGGCAAATAGATAAAGGCCCTCACTAGAGCAAAAGTATGAATGAAGTCAGAGTTTTGTGATGGCATGTGTGTGTAAGGAGAAGGCCAGACTGGAATGGCCAATTTTGTGAATGACTATGGCATCATTGCTATGAGAAGGGGAGAGAGGAAGCTGCAGAAGTTACAGTACAACAGCAAATGGGATGAAAATAAAGAACTTAGTCGCAAGGATTACAAACTCTATGACAAGAACTATTTACGGCTTTAGCAAAATACAAAACCTTAAACAGAGAACAGAAATAAGGCTCTAAAGAGAGGAAGCCTTCAAAAACTGAAAAGTGGACTATAATTAATAAATTAAGCAAGCATAGAATTCTAAAGATGACAGAACAAATTACCAAGTTGATTTCTTTTTGGTGTGTGAAGAAGGGGATACACTAAACTGGAGGTTTTCTCAATCTTCAGAGAAAGAGAAACAATGTGTCACAAGCTTTAGTCCCATAAAGGCTTTTTGAAAATTTAGCATCAAAGATGATAGAGTAAATAATTTTTTTTAAATATCCACATCTTTCTTTCTCTTCTAAAGGACCAAGTAATACATTCAGCAGATTGGGTTGAGTTCCTTAGGTTTCAATACTGTTATGTAAATCATAATAAAACAGCAATAAAAACAATTTTCAATTTAAAAATCATTGGCTTCTCTTGGTTGATTCAGAACTGAAATGTTTTCATGGGGTTCTTACATGACCCTTTCTACTAGAGGTGCCAAGAATGTGTGATGATTTCCTGAATTTTCTTGGCTCCTGCAAAATCTACTCATCATGGACACTCATGCCCATAAAGTCTTACTCTGCAGTAAAAAGGAATAAAGTGCTGATACAAAAAACAACCCAGATGAATTTTTAAATCATTATGCTGGGAATAAGAAGCCTGCCACCAAAAGGGTACACAACTGAATGAGTTTGTTTATATAAAATTCTAGGATGTGTACACTAATCTAGAGTGAGAAGTCAATGTAGTAGCTCAGGGACGAGGGAAGAATGTATTGCAAAGATGCATGAGAAGACTTTGGGGGTGCTAGAAATGTTCTATATCCTACCTGTGTCAGTGGTTTACCGGGTGTATACATCTATCAAAACTCATGGTATTGTGTACTTCAAATAAATGCGGTTTTGTACAGAAATTATACCTAATTAATTTATTTTTAAAAGTCAACTCCATAATTATTTCAAAATAAAAAGTTTAAAAATTCAACTAATGATGTAATAGAAATAGATTAGATGAGGGATTTTGCCAATGGTTTGATGACAAGACAAGTTCTGCTTCCTAGAAGTGGCAATTTGAAACTTGGTATATCTTTCTTTGAAGAGCCTGATAAGCCCTTCGGATTCTGGAAGTGTTTGGAAAGAGGCATCTCCTTCTAAGAAGTAGCTTCCATCTGAACAAACAAGCTAAAATCCCAGGATGCTAAGGAAGAGCAGAGTCATTAGGATGCTTGGTCCAGTTTTAGTTTCCCCAGAAACAAGCAAACAATATTCCATGGAGTCTGCTGCCAAGAGCCTGTGTTCCTGGTTGGGCAGGAGCTCTTGGTGAGGGTGTGTCTGGAGGGATATGAGCTTCCCGAGCCTTCACATCTGGCCAAACAAGGAGCTGCCTGTCCTGCATCTTCTACAGTCAGCCACAGGCAAGTCATTATCACAACCTCAGTGTTCTCTCCTGCACATGCCTGAGCCTTCTGTTTTAAATTCCCTGGTGAGGACTCCTTAAATTACAGCACAGGAAGGACTAGGCAGTTAGCCAGGCACCCTGCACAGTTCTCTTTCACACAAAAGAGCAGCTCAGAGTAGGCATCCACCCAACCTACTATTTCCCCTCTCACAAGACTTTACAGGGATAAGCATGAAGTCTCTGGGGTCTTTGCCCGGCCTTAAGTTTTCAATGATCAAATGATGACAATAACAGTTTCTACATCACAAGATTGTTGTAATCATTGAATAAAATAAAATATATAAAGTGCTCAGAACAATGCCTAACACAATAATTATCATTTAACTAAGAAAAACTCAGGGTCTCATGCTGAAAACAGCTGAGTGAAAAATGAAGAGCAATGTTGGGGGGAAAGTGGAGGAAGGGACAAAGGGGAAAACAATCTCTGAAACGGAGCCTCGGGTTTTTTCCAACCTACACAAAACAGCCATATGAAATGCTCAGTCCCTGAAGGATATATTTGTCTTGCAACAAATCAAAGAAAATTAATCTTTTTAAGAAAATCATTTTTTAACACAACAAATCAACCACTTTTTCTCCAGGAGATCTTTCATTGAAAAATACAGTGAAGAGCGATTTTGTTTTGATTGCTTTGTCTTGTGTCCCACCGAGCAGTGAGGAAAAGTTCTTACACACAACTGAGCAACCGGTAAAGAAGAAAGCATCAACTCAGCCAATCAGATCAATAAAGAGGGACTCAGTGATCTGATGGGAGAAACTGTTGGCTGACTGCAGGTCGTAGGTGATTTTACATTGGGTAACATTGTTACCACCTAAGAAACAAGGAGTTGTTATTTGTTTGTTTGTTTTTTCCCAATTGGAGTCTATGAACTCTGAGCATAATATGGCAATAGTTGAGACAAAGTACAAAGTATTTCTGCACATGTGGAAAGGGAAAAGATAAACTGAATACAAATATAGCAGACCATAAGTTGACCTCAAATGGAATATAAGTCAGCAGTGTTCAATGAGCCCAGGAAGTATAAACAGGAGCCTGAGGTGTATGATTGGAAACTAATCCTTCTCAAATCCCCAGCATTAGCTAGCATTAAAGTGAGGAATGCAGCTCCAGAGAATGAGCCTGGTACTTCCCCAGTATATCTGATGTGAATTATCGAAGAAGTAGAAAGAGACTTGGGAAAGATTCTTCTTTGCGTTTCCAAGGTGGGGGTTTTTTCTTTCATTTTTTTGACCCAGTATCTATTCTTACAGAATTTATAATTAAAATATTATTATTATAATGAGATGTATGTATATAAAACCCAACCCATTAGATACCTACCAGGCGATCCTGAATTTTATCTACAAGGGCTGGATCACTCAACAGGAGAATGGGTTCAATAGATGCATCCCCAGATATCAAACGAAGTTTGGCTTCATTGACTACAGTAGAAAGTCCAATGGTGATAAATAATATTCCTGCAGTTCTGGCTTCGTCAGAAATACTTTGAACATCTGGATTCTTTGGGTGGTCAATGCCATCAGTCATCAGCAAAGCTACTTTTACACCATCTTTACGTCCTTCTCTCTTAAGCAGCCTAGTGGCATTGGAGATAGCATAATAAGAGAAAGTACCTTGCCCAATGAAATTCATAGACTTGACCCTCTGCTTAAAAGTTTGTAGATCCTTCCAAGAAGAAAAAGGTGGGTCAATTTGGACAGAGCTGCTAAACTGAAGAGCTGCCAGTTTGATGTCATATTTCAAGAAGCGACCCGGGGTCAATTGGAAAACCTTGTCACTCAAGCTAGCCACAAAATCTTTCTGTTTGTCAAAGAGGACAATTTTAGAACTTTCAGAGCTGTCCACGATGAAGACAACATCTATGAAGCAAGTGGAGTCTGAAATAGAATAAATAGGTTAGGCAAAATGCTTGTACCTACTCATGAAGCAGTTTTACATAAGAAAAGCCCTGAGCTGATATGTTGTGTATTGTTTATTTTTGAGTGGAGAGAGAAGTGTAAAAGAGAGGCACCTTATAGATAGGACTACAGGTGTAAAGAACTAAATCTCTGTGCAAGTCTATATATTCCTTTTCTCTTGTAAAATCATGCAAATCAAAAGCAATCATTTTTAAAATACCATATATTCTGAACATCTTCCCAAAGTGAAACCTGCTTAAAATGGAAGGGGGAAACGTGAATCATAGTTTAAAAATTCAACAAACATTGGGCAAAGTTGTCTATCCTATATAATAAAGAGGCAATATGCAAATTGACCATTTCTCCAACACACAAGATGCCCGCCTCCATGTGGTCAAAGATGGCTGCCACAAGATGGCCAGTAGGGGAGGGCAGTTGTGGGCAATCAGGCCAGCAGGGGAGGGCAGTTGGGAAAGACCAGGCCTGCAAGAAAGGGCAGCTGGGGGCGACCAGGTCTGCAGGGGAAGACAGTTGGGGGGGAACCCAGGCCTACAGGGGAGGGCAGTTGGGAGGGACCAGGCCAGCAGGGGAGGCAGTTAGGGGCAACCAGGCTGGCAAGGGAGGGCAGTTAGGGGTGACTGGGCCAGCAGGGGAGGACAGTTAGGGGCAATTGGGCCAGCAGGGTTGCAGTTAGGCATCAATCAGGCTGGCAAGAGAGTGGTTAGGGGGTGATCAGGCTGGCAGGGGGTGGTTAGGGGGTGATCAGGCTGGCAGGCAGAAGCGGTTAGGCACAATCAGGCAGGCAGGCAGGCAAGTGGTTGAGAGCCAGCAGTTCTAGATTGTGAGAAGGATCCCAGAATGGAGAGGGTGCAAACTGAGCTGAGGAATTACTTCCCCCGCCCCTCCGCCCCGCCCCCCCGTGCACAAATTTCATGCACCGGGCCTCTAGTAAGTAAATAATACTCTACCTTTTTTTTGGGTGTGTTTCATATTAGTGAGGCCCCTTTTTGTTTTTGAGTTTTGGAATGTTTTGTGTTTTTTTTTAACTTTTTAAAATTAAGAGAGAAAGTAACTATACACCTCACACTGTAGCTACAGGAAGGGAGAAAGAAACTTAAAACAGGGAATTTAAGATTGAATCTTAGTCGCTCTTACTAGTTAATTTGCCTATGGCTTTGGGTGTGCCACTTAGCCTCTCTGGGCCTCAGTTTTTTATCCATAAGATGAAAGTGGCATTCTCTCTCATGCCTATTTTATAAGATTACTGTGAAGCTTAAACAAGGTAATAAATGTACAAGTGCTTTAAAACCTCTGATGTTTATAGGTATGCCCTATAAGTATGTAAGGTAGATCACTATCATAATATAATCATATCAAAGTAGAAAGTCACATATATGCACATATATATAGTTTGTTATTTGCATCAAATGCTACTGGTAAAAATGCATGTTAGTGTTTGAACAGGCTAAAATTAAAAACAAAAATAATGAATAAACATGTAGATACAGAGGCAGTAAAGCACCGAACAGACTGTCAAATTACAGCGGGAAGGCTGGGGAGTGTTGGGGAGGAAGGGAAATAGATCAACCAAAGGACTTGTATGCATGCATATAAGCACACCAATGGACACAAGACACTGGGGGGTGGGATGAGGGCATGTGACGGGGGTAGAGGTGGCTGGGGGAAGGTCAATGGGTGGAAAAAAGGAGATATATGTACTAATATATGTCATACTTTAAACAATAAAAAACACATAAAAAATAAAAACAAATAAATAAATACCAATAAAAAAATTAAAAACAAAAAATAAAACTTTTTTTTTTTTACCCTGGGGATCATTTGTCCTCGCAAGTAAATTGGGCTTTGATCCTTTCTTTCTTTGTCCATATATTGTTTGACTCATAAAAGCTGGCAAAATCAGGAGATAAAAGACAAAATGTCCATTCCACATTTTGGTAGATGGTGAAAAATCATCTGCCTGTAGCACCTTTAATAGAAAAATCAGTTATAAATACTATAATAAAATATAATGCTTACTATTTTTAATTCCACTCCAGCAGAATTGAAAACTGGCATGTGAATGGAGAAAAGAGTTTTCATTCATATTTATAGAGGAATATGCACACTGAGATTTTAAAAGTTTCTAATCCAAATAAATTATGGCACTATAACCAAACATTTATTAGTGAATATTTCTATCAATCAAAGAATTACATCTAAGAAGTTTGAATTTCCCATTTTATTATGGGAAGCAGGAAGTTGGGAGAGCCATTTAACACATTTCTGTCCCATTCTGGTGACTGTGGCTCAACCACAGGCTCTGCTTTGACATTTCCACATTCAGACGGTCACACGGTTGTTTCATTCATTTTCATTGTAACTAATTCCTGATCAGCCCAATATTTTTCCAGGCTGTGGAGACCCACCACATTTCAGTCTTACTCTGTGTACTCACAACTTCAGTGAGTTCAGAGGTCAAGTCAAAAATTTTAAGTTGCCCATCTGTTTCCATAAAACCCGTTTTCTCTTTTCTACTCTTGTTTTGGAAACTGTATCTCCACTAGAGTTTCAAGCTGGACCACAACTGCGTATCTAATAAATCAAAAGAATATGAGAGCAAAAATAGATTTGTGCAGCTGTTCTTCCAGCTAATGGACTGAAATGGGACTCGAAATCAGGAAGCACCCCTTCTGAATAGCCATGTAAAACTATTTTTCTGGGTAGATTAACAATAAAAAGTCTAATACTGTATTAAAATCTTCAGTCATTTCCATCACTCAGTATGCCCAGCTATACGTGAAATAACTTGAAATTCACACACTTGCCTGGTAAGAAAAGATTCACGTGTGGCCAGCTCAATATACCCAAGAATGGATAAGAAAGCTTATTCTGAACCAAGGTTTCAGAATGTTTGCCTGCTTAAATTACATTGATTTCAGAAGTTCTGGGAAAGGAATCGCATTTTCCTTCTTTGGCACCTTGCCTTGAGGGAATGGGAACTGGGAAATCATGAGCATGATTTTTCCAGGCTCTGAGTAGGGGTAGAAATACATGCAAAAGCAGTGAAGAATGAGATGAGTGACTGAAAATCTTTCATACCTGCCAGATGAAGAAATGCCAAGGGAAGCAAAACTGTTGGGTAGGGGATGAACCAATTAATGGCTCCATGCCATAGTCTGTTTCTCAAATAGGATCATCTAGCAGGAAGTTTATTAAGCTGACTTTGTATCAATATGGCCAAGCATCCTGCTAGCAAGTACATCAAGTACAATTGACCAAAGGTCAACTACTCTTTAGACCAGGGATGCTGAGATGTGAAGAAGGGTGGGTGTTAAAGGAAAGAACAAGAATTGTACTAAGGAAATAGAATATACAGAGGACATCCCCTTGCTAACCAATGAGAAGAATACAAAAGGATGTTCAAATTTAATTCTGAAGATCAATGTAAAGATATAACTATGTAGCAAAACTTAGCGGCAATTGCATTTTAGGGGGAAAGGAATAACACCATGTCCCTGGTATTACATATGCCTTTTCTTTTTGTGGAGCCTATACCAGAAGGAACTTCTCATAGACTGAGAATTTAATCTCACGGAGAACAAGAGAGAGAGATTTTAAAGCTACATGATCAATGGTCAAGATGACTCTTCAAAAACCTAGAGGTTATAACCATGTGGCATCAGGAGAAGAAAATCACTTTTTTTTCTCATTTGTAGGCCTCACTTTGGGCTTTGAAAATGCTGGCTTTAAAGTAAGACTTACCTTTCTCCAAACCTAAGCACCTGTTCATAGTTTTCTTGGAATATAATCATGAACTCCTACCTGAATCTCTGATAGACAATGTCCACTAACATAACTTAATCATCAGTAATAATCACAATGTCTCATATTTTATTACTATTTGCTGTAACATTTTTTATTTAGCTCTCCCAAACCAAAGTTTGGGATTCCTTTCTGTTTTCTGATATTGGCCATAGGACACGCTTATATCTTTCCATTTTTCTTTCTTTAGTATTTTCATTTTCCCGCCTTTCTGAAATCTTTTTTTTTAATTAATTTTTTTAAAAAATTGAGTAAGGTATTAGTTTGGCATCTTAAGAGCCCATTTATTTATAATATGTACCATGTTTTTTATTTTGCTTCCATTTTTAATAATTCACATCTTTCTCTCATTTAAATAACACATACAAGTAAAACAGGTTTCGGGGCAGTGGAAGGTCATTATTAAGTGAAAGAAATATAAACTTCTATGTTTACTATTCGTTGAATTTTATAAATGCAGAAAAAAGATTAAATTTAACCAAATGCCATATATTTGCCTAAATTTTGGGAGTAACTATTAGCATCAATAACTCCAAGAGACTTTATATTTTATAATTTTCATAAATGAAATTATCTTTCAGAAGAGTTTAACAATTTTATTCACAGTGCATCTCATTTGTTTCTACCTAAAAATAAAATGATGTATAAATGCTTTGTTCAAATTGCTATACTTGTCAAGTTTTAAAGTATTCTGCAGTTAATACTTAATTATAAAAACATGTTCCAAATTAAGAAAAAGATACCCCAAAAGATATTAACAGAATTATAATGCTATGCAGTAGAATGTACATTACAAATTAATTTTTAAATAACTTTAAATTTTAAATTTCTACATTTTAAAATTCTACAACTAGTCATATTTTTCTAATTATTAATTTAAAGTAATAGCAGAGGATAAAAATTTTTGATAAGCTTTCTTCACATTGTAAGTATGTGAACAATTTAATCTTCCACAGTTCCACAATGGTCCTCTCTGATTACAGTGATTAAAAGAAAGCAGTTATGTCTTACCTTATAAAGTGTGTCAAACAGGAATTAAAGACTGGTTAAGGAAAGACCAACAGCAAGGACCATCGTTGGGGATGGAGTTGGCTAGTGAATATTTCTCTGTTCTGTGGGAAATAAAAATTGTCCTTGCTTTGGATCTTTTGCAATCCTTTATTCATGTTTATTAGACTAAGTTAAAGCAAGAGTGGTCAGGCATTTGGCCAGGGTGCAAGATTTGGGTGGGATCAGTAAGTAATTTAAAGGAACAGTGTCCTTTCGGAACAAATCTATGTTTTCCAGACTGTTTTAAAAACAGCTTGAGCAAATTTTTTACATTTTAGGCACTTACCGAGTCTGCCTTTGTTTCTTATGCTATGTTCTTCGCTTTCTATTTTTAGTTTTCTTTGCCTGGGGTATGTGCCCTGTTAGACGGTGGTTCTAAACAGCTTTGTGAAGGAGTATAAATGACTCCAGATTCAGATGCAGTGTTTTCCAAGAGAGGCAATGGGTTGATAATGATTGAAACTGGATGATGAACATGTAGAAGCTCATTATTCCAGTCTTTCTATATTTCTGATTTTTGAAAGTTTTCATAATAAAAGGTTTGCACAAAAGATAGCAGAAGCGCGATCTAAATTTAGTCCTGGGTTCTCTCTATAACATTGGGACCTCAGTTTCCCACTTATAAAAGAAGGCAGTGCATTTAATGATTTATCAAGATCCTTTCAAACTGTAACATAAGAGGTAGGTTCACAAGGGTCAGTATGCTGAGGTTTCTATCCAGGAAAGGTGGTCCCTGTAGTGGCTCCATTCTCTTTTTCCTATTTTCTACCTTGTGGTTATAGCCCATATTAAGTCGATGTTTACCAACAATATGCAGTTAACAATGTTGTACAGTTGTACAAAACAAGAGATCACTGGACCCTACACAAGTAACAGGGAGGCTTCTCTATGGACAGTCTGAGAGACAGAGATTAGCAAGATGACTAGAGAAAGCAATATAATTGTTTGTGCTATAATTCTTTTAAATCTGCTCTCTTAGGAATACATGTTAGCATTTTTGCATCTGCTTATTGTAACAATGGTTTCCCTTTCATGAGCACTTTACCAAGCTAGGTACTATGCTAAGTGCTTGACACACATTATGGCATCTAGTCCTCCAAAACCACAACCACCTACCTATAGTAAGTTCTCTAAGAATTCACATTTGCAGATGAGGATGTTGAGGCAGAGAGGACTTCAGCCACTTGCCCACTGTTATGCTAATACTAGAGAATGCCAGAATGGGATCTTAACTCGGGACTACCTGACCCCTGAGACTCACTTATAACAACTCTTGCATCATTAAATTAAGTGTCCAAGTGAATGCTTGGGCTCCCATTGTCTCCTCACCACAAAGCAGTTCTTGAGGAAGGGAGGGAGTTTTGTGGGGTGTTGGTAATAGAAAGAAGAAACAGTAGGTGTATTGCGGAAGTAAAATGGGATTTCCCAGGAAGCAAATTTATATATTTATATATTTACACATGTAGATTTTATTTTATTTTTTTAAATACTTTCTTTTATTTATATATATTTTTTATTGCTTTCAGAGAGGAAGGGAGAGGGAGAGAGAGATAGAAACATCCATGATGAGAGAGAATCATTGATCGGCTGCCTCCTGCACACCCCCTACTGGGGATTGAGCCTGCAATCTGGGCATATGCCCTTGACTTGACTAGAATTGAACCCAGGACCCTTCAGTGCCCAGGCTGACGTTCTATCCACTGAACCAAACCAGCTAGGGCCACATATAGATTTTAAACGGCCTGTGGATGATAGCCACATTTTGCACTTTAGTGAGATAACAATCATGGTATAAAGAAGTGGCATTTTTCAGAAAGTCAACTCTCTTATTCATGAGGTAGTTTAACAACTTGAAGAAGGACAGTGCCTCTAAGAAGCAAACAGGTAAACAGGTAACTCCTGTTGGGGGAGGGGGAGGGAATGGAAGAAAGCCCTCCTGCTCTTTATCTGTTCTGATGGGTGGAGGGTTGGAATCCTGCCTGCTCATCCATCAAATAGGATCATCTAAAACCAAGGTTTTCCACCTCTCGTTGCCAGGTATAGCAATGAACACTAAATTGATTGGGTAGATAACACAAAAGAAAATCTTGTGTTCTATCGATTTGTATCTGGCAATTAGCTTTGCACCTAGAGAAATGGTGTATTATGGCTAAAGACTAAAATCTTAATCTTAATAGATGATCTTGAATTAGTGTGCAATTCGGCATGCACAGACCAAGTAAGAGAGCATGGGTAGCGTTGATGACTAAAGAAAGACAACTTGGGTGGAGTCCATGCTCTTTGGACGGTTGGTCTGAGACATGGCTTTATAGAAGACAGATAGTACACTATTTTTACTGTTACTCCTGGAGATGGATTAGAGTAAGCACCCCATAAATACGTGTTGAATGATTATTGGAAGTAATTTTTTAGTGTTCATCAGTCACTTGAGAACCATGATACACCAGATTGCTCTCCTCCAGAGCACTGCTAAACAGCAAATCCTTATCAATTAAAAAAATGTTAATACTCTACCTAAGTAGAATCTATATTGGCTTTATTTTTTAAGTTAAGTTTTGTTTATTTATTTATTTTTGTTAATCCTCACCCAAGAATATTTTTCCATTGATTTTTGGAGAGTGGGAGGGAGGAAGGGGAGAAAGAGAGAGAGAGATAGAGAGAGAGAGAGAGAGAGAGAGAGAGAGAGAGAGAGAGAGAGAGAGGGAGAACAAAACACTGATGTTAGAGAAACACATCTTTGGTTGCCTCAGGGGATCGAACCTGCAACCCAGGAACCTGCCCTTGACCGGGAATCAAACCCGAGACTCTTCAAAGCAAGGATCAATGTCCTAAATACAGGCCAGGGCTATATTGGCCTTATTTGTTTTGGGACCAGTGCTAAGATCTCCATTTCAGTAGTGACGGTATTTGGGGGTCCTAGGATCATTTAAAAGGAATCAAAGTTTAGGATGACTTGTATATATCAGAAGGTTTTATTTGCACGAGGTTGCAGAAACAAATATAAAGGCTAGTGACATCTCAGTTTCAACTTGTATCACCTACGTCTAGACTGAGATCAAGGTACAGTGACATGTTTCACAATCTTTCTCCCAATTCACCCACTTCTCATACTGTCTATTGAGAATAGAAAAGAACATGATCAAGAAGTGAGAAGACAGTGAAGCTTCTTACCCAGTTTGGTTTGTTGTCAGAGGTCCTCTTCTGTTTTGTTTTTGTTTTCTTTTTCCAGTATAAAATCTTGGTGTAGTAGAATTTATAACATTTGCCCCAAAGCTCTGAAGTGTCTGGGATTTATTACCCTTCTTGCCTTCAAGAGTATGACTTGGACATTCTCTCATGTCATTCATAAGGAAAATAAAGAAACACCAAAATGCTATTGGTCTTATTTATGAACTTAGGAAAGGATGAAAAGCATTCAAAGACAATAGGGAAGTGGAAATTGTCATTGGGAATCAAATGTAGAAAATGTGGCATTGCTTAAGTCTGGAGCAGCATGACTCCAGTGCTCCACCCCTCACCAAATTCTGATGGAGTTAACTCTTCCGCATTCCCTCTACTCAATTAGTTTTGTATTGTTTACTCCCTGATCTGTCTTGCTTCATTGTTTGGCACTTGGTCCAGGGCTTGAATAATTGTGCCACATATGCAACACCCTAAATCACAGTGACAAGGTAATTTCCACTGTACCAATCTTATGACTATTAAAATCTTTCTCTAAAATTTTCCTTCATAATTGATATTTTATTCTGCGTTATTTATTCTTTACTAAGAGCAAATAATTTTATGCCAAAAAGACAGTTAATTGTTTACAATTTTCCTTTCTAAGAAATACCTGAAAGTGGATAGGTTTTGTTCTGTGATAGGTTTGAATGCTCGATTTTTTTGAAAATTATTATTTTCAGTCAGTGGATAGAGCAGTCAAGTTTTTCATGCAGAGTTGTCCAAAAGAGAAAGATTAGATCTATTTAAGCTTGGACCAAATTCTACTTTTACTGAGGAAAGTATTTTCTTTTTTTTATTTAGTTGGCCTTACTTTTAGGTAATAGAAAGTGTTGTGCTCTATGTAGTGATTTATTTGATTGCCCACTAGATGGTATTTAACCTTTTCTTGTATTGGGGACAGATGATAGCATTGAATCTCAGAACTGGAGGCAAACTTAGATTTGTCCATTTCCCAGATGGCAATTTTAGGGCAGATGCTGTGACCCATTCAAAGGTCATACCAGGGGTCAGTGAGGGAATACAGTTTAGATGTTTGTGAGTGAGTTGGCCATCTTTCATTATTCCTCAATACCCCAGGAAGTAGCCACGCCTTTGTACCATCCAGGTTTGTGCCAGAGCAGGAGAACAGTTCTTGATCTATAGCCAACAATTTATGTCTGAAAAATACGGATTTTATTTCAATGGCAACTGGCTCAGAACAAATTACCTTGGGCTAAATTCCAGTGTGCACTGAGTCTCACATGTCATTGTGTAAATCTCAATGCCCGGGCCATCCCAGGCACCGAACAATACTTCCTAAAACCCTGAGCTGAGGAACTTTCTCCTCTAGGTTTGGGGGAGTCCGCCTGAGTAGTTGGTATTGTTACACTGATTTCAGTGACCTGTGGAGCATGTGATTGGTACCTGATCAAAACACAGACAGTAATATACGTACATATCATTATCTTGAATACGTTTCAGAAACTCAACACCCGTTTTAATTTCCTGGCCAGTCCATTGAAATTTAATAAGAATATCCAACACAGAAAGTTTTAAAAGTACCTGTATTGAATTCCTGGATCAAAATGTTTTAAGAACATTAAATTACTTATTACCCCACATTATGTCAATCCATTACAACTCTGGTTTACAAAAAAATTGTCACTAATAAAGGTAATAAAGGCATTTGTTTTTTGTTACATCTAAATTATATCGTTTTGCCTGGACAATAGTTTGTTTCTTCTTCTGCTCTTTAAAATTATGTACTAAAGGTAAACTACCCATCAACAAAGTTTGCAGTAAAAAGGACTTGAGGTGAATTAATATTTTTACTATTCAGGGATATAAAAAACTTTTAAAAATATATTTTTATTGCTTTCAGAGAGGAAGGGAGAGGGAAAGATAGAAACTTCAATGACGAGAGAGAATCATTGATTGGCTGCCTCCTGAATGCCCCCTACAACCTGGGCATGTGCCCTAACTGGGAATCGAACCATGAACTCCTGCTTCATAGGTTCGACACTCAAGCACTGAGCCACGCCGGCCAGGCTAAAAATTTTTTAATGACATAAACCCCTACACAATATAAGGTACTATTAGAATCATGGTTCATTGTTTATATCCAGAACTATAGATTTTGAAATTACACATATATAACTTTACTTAATGTATATAGCATTTATTTAAGTATATATTTTCTATTATACTAAGTGATCAAATTCAGAAATGCCAGATATAACACAAATCAGTGAGGACTGACATTGGGTATTGTGGAACTATTGTTTGAAAAAAGATTTGGGCACCACCTTGTGGGACTTTGTAGAAAGACATGGAGTGAGAGAGCTGTCTAACGATCACTGACAGATTAAAATTCCCAACTGCCTCTGAACAGGTAGAATGTAAGTTGCTTTCTGCAAATTCTCAGGGTAGGGAAATAACGAGATGAATCAAAGGAGTGACAAAACTACTTTTATATCTGAATCAAGAAACGAAGTAACATCTGATGTAATCTGAAAATCATTCATTTAATACCATTAATTTAGTTTCTACTATGGACAGGCATTGGATAGGAAACAAATAAAACAAGATTCAGTCTCTTCAACCCAGTGGAGGAGATAGGCAAGTAAAACGCAATGGCAAATTTTACCAAAAAAAATTTTTTTTAAAGTAATCAAAAATCAAATTCTAGTTGATGGTACCATGCTAAAGTGTTTGGGAGCCAATTGTACTGGTGTCTGCAACTTATTTGCAATGCATCAAAAAGGAAGAAGATGGGTAGTGAGATGGGTAGATGAATAAATACATGATACAGAAAATGTGTCCATTATGTCCAATGTTAATTGCAGAATCAAGGTGCTGGAATTTGCTGTATCATTCTGTCAACTCTTCTGTATGCTTGAAAATTTTAATAACAAAGTGTTAGACAAAAGAGGCAATGGCAGTGCAGTGTGATACTACCTATACATGAGACCTGCAGAGAGGGCACCAGCCCATACTGTGCCACGGAGGTTGGAAGTGCAGGCACCAGGGAGTAACTAAGTTTATGCCATGTTAAAGGGCTTAGAATTTATCTTGAGGGCAATGGGGAACCATGAAACAATTTTAAGCAAAGGAGTGACATGACCACATTTTCATATTAGAAAACTCACTCTGGTGACTTTGTGAAGAATTAATTCCAGGAAACCAAGCCTGGAGACTGAGAGACCTACCAGGAATCTTACTAAAATGCCAATGAGAGCCAACAAGGCTCTCAAGACCAGCAGTGGGATTGAAAAGAAGTGAATAATTTTGAGAAATACTTAGGAAGCAGTTAATTGGCCTAGACAAGGGAAGGAAATGAAGAAGGACAGTACCCAGTGGTTTTCTGAAAAGTATTTAACAATTGGCTCTCTGAAAAAAAAAAAAGTGTGTGTATATGTGTCCATAAGTTTATTATAAATGCTACTGATACAAAGGGATATGTAGTATACAAGTAATAACAAAATATACATTATCCTCTGTTGATACTCACAGAACACTTGCATAGATTTTTGCCAAATTCTCATATCCTTAGTAAATCTATTATTGCAACTGATGAATGACTGTAGTTCCAACAGGAATGTTGATTGACATTTCCATTTTAACAAATATGATGACCTGCTAGTGTGTATAGTTCTGCTAGTGTATAACTTTTGGTACTTCATCCTCCCCTTATTCACTTATCCCCACAGGAGGAGGAGTTTGATTTCTCCTGAATGATGGGGGTGATAGTCTTAACATCCCTTGGTCTATTTCTACTGAACAGGCCTACACAGCAGTTAAAGACATGGAAGTAAAAATACCAGCATTTTTTATCAGTAAAGCTGAGTATTACTTGAACCTGCAACCCCAACCACGCTTCTTGATGCTTTCATCCATATGTAGACTTTGGGCTTTCTCACCAGTCTTCCAGCTGCAAAGGGTGACACTCGTTACCTCCAATCCTTGGATCCTGAATAGTAGGTATCATGAAGATGAGGTCACATATGCATAAGACTTTTAAAAAAATATATTTTTATTGAGGGGAAGGGAGAGGAAGAGACATAGAAACATCAATGATGAGAGAGAATCATTGATCGGTTGCCTGCCCACCCCACCCCCCCACCGGGGACCGAGGCCACAACCCAGGCATGTGCCCCTGACTAGAACCAAACCCGGGATTCTTCAGTCCTCAGGCCAACACTCCATTCACTGAGCAAATCAGTTAGGGCTATGGTCGGCAAACTGCGACTCGCGAGCCACATGTGGCTCTTTGGCCCATTGAGTGTGGCTCTTCCACAAAATACCACGGCCTGGGCGAGTCTATTTTGAAGAAGTGGTGTTAGAAGAAGTTTAAGTTTAAAAAATTTGGCTCTCAAAAGAAATTTCAATTGTTGTACTGTTGATATTTGGCTCTGTTGACTAATGAGTTTGCCGACCACTGGGTTAGGGCATGCATAGAACTTTTAACACATTAACTCTACCTGTTCAGTAAAAATGAGCCAACATTTGTCAGCCTTCTTTAGGGATTGCCTTGCCTGAGAAAATGGACTCATTCAAAGTCCCACTTCTTTCAAGGGACAGTTCACATCAATGACACATCCACATCAGTGGGTAGTATAAAGGCCTGGAATCCTTGTCCCAACTCAAGACATCTCTGAAGGGCCAGTCCAGTTCTAATGTTTCCCATGAATTGGCTGAGGCCTTTGTTGACATTGAATCACAGCTCAGCTTCTCACTCTATCCAATCCAGCATCTTTCTCCCACCTTCTGCAGGTGTTGATCCCAAGAACATTCCTTAATAATTATCCTACATCCTAATCTCCATCTTAGAGTATGGTTCTCAGGGCACCCAACCTTACAGTGTTAAGTGAACCTATCTTGTAAAGTATCTGGCACATAGTATATAATCCATACTTGTTTGTTGTAAAACAAACAAATAATCCAGTGGGAGTAAGTAGAATGGAAATAAAAGTTCAAGAAGAAAAAATAGAATAATATAGAATTCCCTGTAACTAAAGAATAGCTTACTCACAAAATTTAAAAATAAAAATAGTGAGAAACCATCATTAAAGTATTTAAGTTTTGTTGGATGCAACAGAGGAGGGTGGGGAAGAGGGGGAGAGATCAATCAAAGAATATGAATGCAGCTCTAGCCAGTGTAGCTTAGTAGATAGAGCATCAGCCCAGGCACCGAAGGGTGGTGGGTTCAATTCCAAGCCAAGGGCATGTACCTTGGTTGCAGGTTTGGTCCCTAGTGAGGGCACATGTGGTAGGCAACCAATAGATGTGTCTCTCTCACATCAATGTTTCTCTCCTCACTCCCTTCCACTCTCTCTAAAAATCAATGGGAAAAAATATCCTTGAATGAGGATACCAAAAAAACCCAGAATATATGTGCATATATGCATAGCCAGACAATAATAAAGTGAAGGCCTGGGCAGGGCACAGGCAGAGAGGAGGAAGAAAATGCGGGGAGATATGGGGGAAATCTCTAATAGTGTCAGCAATAAAAAAATGTATTAAAAGTCATAGCCTTGGCAGCTATGTAAGGTTCTTGACAATATTAGATGTAATTCCCCAAATGTATGAATAAGTGCGTTGACATATAATTTGGGAGTACGCTAGAATACTTTTGAAAACCACTATTTTAAAACATCTCAGATCTTGGCCCTGGTCAAGTAGTTTAGTTGGTTAGAGCAGAGGTCGGCAAACTCATTAGTCAACAGAGCGGCAAACCGCAGCTGGCGAGCAGCATGTGGCTTGTGAGCCGCAGTTTGCCGACCACTGGGTTAGAGCATCATCCTGGTACATCAAGGTTAAGGATTCACTCTCAAGAAACATACAAGAAACAACCAGTGAATGCATAAATTAGTGTTTCTCTCTCTCGTCCTCTAAAAAACTCAATAAATAAAAAGTTATATCTATTAAAAATATGTCTATTAAATATCTCAGATCTCATCTTCAACCTTTGTAAAAAGATTACCTAAGCCATGTCAAATGTTTACAGGACCAAAATTTCCTCTTCATGCCTAAGAGCAAGCAAAACTTGCTCTCAGGTAGACTGATTTTGTACATGTGGAAGTAAAGGGAGCTGGGATTAGCCAGTCACATTCTCCATAAAATGTTCTGCCTTGAAGGTCACCAGAACTAAGCTCTTTTACATCAATCACCAGTAGCCTGACACCATCCATTTTTAAGCATGAATAGACAAGCAAAGATTGCCAGAAATCTGAAGAAAGCCTGTGTCGGATTTGTAACACTGGTGCAGCACCATTTACTGTAATGTGGGAGCCAGAAATCTAGAAATCTCTTTCTTCCTCACTCAGTCAATCATCCCACTTTGTAAATATTCCTCAGGTCACACAATTCTCTCTATCCCCACTCTGCACACGACTGGTAGTTTGGGTTACCATCATCTGTCATTGGGATACTTGCCCTGTCCGTTTCCCATTTCCTCCCCCAAACTGATCACACCACTGGCCTGTTTAAAATCCTTCGGTGCAATGACTTCACCAATGCTTTTGGGTAAAAGTCCATCCGAATTCACTGACCTGGTTTCCAAATGCCTTTCTGATACAGCATCTTAATCTCTCCCCACTCCTCTACTCATACAGTCATACTGCACTGCTACCCCACTGCTTTGCCCTCCCCCTGAGCTTGCACTAGCTTTTCCTCCACCCAGGAAGACTCTTCTCTTCCAAACCACTCTCTCCTGTTCCCTTTCCTGGCTAATCCCATACTCATCCTTCATTTCTCAACCGAGTGGCCTCCAAGAAACGTTGTTGATACCGCCAAATTAAGGGGGCGCCCCTCCCGTGAAGCACTGTATTAGCCCCAAAGAGGCATCACTCTAATTGCCTGCTTCCTGTGAGATCATGTCTTTTTGGTTCATTCTGGTGTCCCCAGCATTGATGCCAGCTACACCATAGAACTTGGTTGTGGAATGAGAAAATTAGTGAGTAAATCGTGAACGAAATACCTGGGCCTTTCTCATACATCGATCAACATAAATTTTTAATGAAAAATTTAACATAAAGCATATAAAGTGCTTAAAACAACAAACGTGCCTCTGAGAAGCTGCCCAGGTCCCTGGCCAGGATCCCGCCCCAGAGCTCGGGGCGGGGCGGCAGGAGGGGATCCGACGCTGAGGGCGGGGCCTGCAGGAGCGAACTAGCGCGCTGGGGGCGGGGCCTGCAGGAGCGAACTAGTGCGCTGGGGGCGGGGCCTGCAGGAGCGAACTAGTGCGCTGGGGGCGGGGCCCGCAGGAGCGAACTAGTGCGCTGGGGGAGGGGCCTGTGGCTGGGGCGCTGGGGGCGCGGTCTCCCGAGAAGTTCCCTCTTCCCTCCCACCCCCTCTCCGAGGCGGGACACTCCCGGGCTCGTGAAGGGGCTGAGCTTGTGGGCCAGGAACTCCCCTTCCGAGCCCGAGGCGTGGCCGCGCGTCGCGGAGGCGCGGCTGTGGGGTCGTGGGTCCCGGTCGGGTGGGCCCACGTTACGGGCCGCGCCGCCATCTTGCCCGTGTTGGGGGTGACTCTCGCGGCGGGAGCGCGGCCACCAGGCTGGAGGCGGCTGTGCGGCGCCCGCGCGGTCTCCTAAGTCGGTGAGTGTGGCCCGGCTGGGTCTCGTTCTTCCCGAAAGGAAGGCCAGAGTCGAGGGATCAGGGGCGCCGTTGAAAGTCCGGGCGTGGGCGGACCGGGGGCCTCCTCGGAGCCGGGGCGCTGGGAATGGGGTTCGCGCTGCGGGAACCGCGCGGGGCTTCGTAGGGCGCCTCGGGGTGGCGGGCCGCCCGAGGTCCCGCAGGGACTTCCTGGCGCTTGGGCCACGGTGCAACCTCGGTGGCGGCGGGTTTGTGCGGAACTGCGTCCTCGCCAAGGACCCGAGGATCCGCCAGGTGCCCAGAGCGTGGGAGCCGCCCTCAGACTCCCGGTTTCCCGGGAATCGCAACAACCCCTGCGCTGGTTGTAGTCTACCAAATACTTACTGGTCAGCTCTGTTCTCTGCGTGTAGGAGTAATGAGAATTCCAGAAGAGGGTAAACCTCTCTAGTGTGGCGTGGGCATAGCAAATGATGGCCTTTTGCATAACTTTAAGGGTAATTTGCATATAGATACAGTGCATATAGGCCCTAGAAGATGGTGGTGGTTGGAATTTATTTAAACTACTACTGTTGTTTTTTTGGTCATAGTCAGAAAAGTAGAAAACGACAAAAAACGCATGTGAAAAAGCGTGATTGGCTACCGTGTACGCTTAGATTGCAGATCACACACAGTCCAGTAGCCAGGTGCGGCTGAAATATGCTGTTAGTGTAAAATACACATTGGATTTCCAAGCTGGTACCCAAACAAAAAACATCTCAGTAATGTTTACATTGATTACATATTGAAAAGGATAATACTTTTTTGACATATTGAGTTAAATAAAACATTATTAAATTTAATTTCATCTATTTTTCTTTTTCAACGTGGCTACTAGAAAACTATGATTCACACTATATTTCTGTTGGACAATACTGCCTTCGATCTTCTGCTGAGGAACACAGAAGCAACATGGCTTTCCTTTGCTCAGACACCACTGATGGGAAGTGAGCACTTGACTTGTTAAACTGGAAGGTGAGGATCTTACTATGAGCTGTAATTATTGCATATGCCACCCCTTATGCCCCCAATTTTTCAATGTCTCCAACACTTAAAAAACATTAAATTCTAGGGATGTTTAAGGGAATCATAGTGATACATCATCTGTTTGATGTGAAGAACTCAATTTGATTGTCACAACTTTGTGAGAGGGAGATTTGGTGTATTGAGGGACTTGTTAGGGTCTAGCTAGTGAGTGGCTAGAGGTCTTTGGACATCAGGTTCAGCTTTCTTTGTACTTCACCATATTCTTATGAATATGAGCCATATTTATGCACATGAGCCAGATTCTATGTATATTGTGTGTTGGATTACAAAGAAATACGTTTTTTAAGAGGGTGCTTATAGATGTACTTCTCTGTTCAGGGCCAGTTTTATGGTATGCAACCAGTGAGTTACATAAGGCGCATCATTTAGAAGGGCTGTCACCTTAATTTTCTAACAAGTTGGGGGGGGGACTGTATTTTCTTTTTTTAATTTAATAAGTCTTTATTGTTCAGATTATTACAATTGTTTCTCCTTTTTCCCCCCACAGCTCCCCTCCACCCGGTTCCCACCCCACCTTCTGCCCTTACCTCCCTCCCACTGTCCTCATCCATAGGTGTACGATTTTTGTCCAGTCTCTTCCCGTACCCCTACACCCCTTTCCCTGAGAATTATCAGTCCACTCCCATTCTATGCCCCTGATTCTATTATATTCACCAGTTGATTCTGTTCCTCAGATTTTTAATTCACTTGATTTTTAGATTCACTTGTTGATAGATACGTATTTATTGTTCATAATTTTTATCTTTACCTTTTTCTTCTTCCTCTTATTAAAGAATACGTTTCAGCATTTCATATAATACTGGTTTGGTGGCGATGAACTCCTTTAGCTTTTTCTTATCTGTGAAGCTCTTTATCTGACCTTCAATTCTGAATGATAGCTTTGCTGGGTAGAGTAATCTTGGTTGTAGGTTCTTGCTATTCATCACTTTGAATATTTCTTGCCACTCCCGTCTGGCCTGCATAGTTTTTGTTGAGAAATCAGCTGACAATCATATGGGTGTTCCCTTGTAGGTAATTAACTGTTTTTCTCTTGCTGCTTTCAATATTCTCTCTTTGTCTTTTGCTCTTGGCATTTTAATTATGATGTGTCTTGGTGTGGTCCTCTTGGGATTCCTTTTGTTTGGGGTTCTGTGCACTTCCTGGACTTGTAAGTCTATTTCTTTCACCAGGTGGGGGAAGTTTTCAGTCATTATTTCTTCAGATAGGTTTTTAGTATCTTGCTCTCTCTCTTCTGGCACCCCCATAATTCTGATGTTGGTATGCTTGAAGTTGTCCCAGAGGCTTCTTACACTATCTTCAAATTTTTGGATTCTTTTTTCTTTTTGCTTTTCCAGTTGAGTGTTTTTTGCTTCTTTGTATTTCAAATCTTTGACTTGATTCTTGCATTCCTCTAGTCTGCTGTTGGGTCTCTGTATAATATTTTTTATTTCAGTCAGTGTATGTTTAATTTCTAGTTGGTCCTTTTTCATATCCTCGAAGTTCTCATTAAATTTATCGGCCTTTTCTAGGAAATTCTTGAAAAACCTTATAACCGTGGTCTTGAACTCTATATCCAGTCATTTGTTTTCCTCCATTTCTTTCATTTGTGATCGATTTCTTTGTCTCTGCATTTTTGCTTCTTCCCTGAGTTGGTAGGGTGGCTTTGTGTGCTAGGTGCCCAAATGGCCCAGTGGGTCGGCCTCCCAGTTACGTGAGGTGGACACTCTTGGTGCACCCCTTTGTGGACTGTGTGTACAGCCTTGTTGTGGTTAAGTCTTGATTGTTGTTGGTGTCGCTGGGAGGAACTGACTTCCAGGCCAATTGGCTGTGAGGACCTGCTGTGTCTATAATGGAAGATATGCTTATGGGGCAGGACTTGTTTCAGTGGGGCTTTGGTGCTCACTGAGTCTGCCACTTGAATGTGTCACTTATGGATGTGAATAGTTAAAATCTGATGTTGTCTCACACTGATCACTAGATACACTAGCTTCTGGATCTCCAATGGGGTGCAGGCCACCCAGCAGGAGCTACAGCAAGAACTACAGTTTTCTCCTCTTTGGTTGGGGATTGGAGGTTTTGGAGCTGTCTGACCAGAGCTGCAGTTTGTTAGGTTAAGCTGCAATAGGGCAGGCCATTTATATGCAAAAGCCGCTGTGTGGAGCTTGGGTGGGTTTGTAAATTGTGTGGGGCAGGGTCTTGGGGAGTCACTAGGCTAGGGCGTGGCAAACAGTGATGGCTGCCAATCAGCCGTCTCTGCGTTTCCGCGTTTCCAAGTCCCTGTGTCCCACGCCCCAGCACAGTAAACAATGATTGCTGGGCGCACCTCTGCAAGAAAGTCACTCTCACTTTCTGACCCGTCCAGCTTCTCCCCATAGGAGTTTGGATCTCCAGCGTCTCCCCAGAAATTAGAGTTCGTAGTAATCGGACCTTGTCTCCCTTCGGGTTGAAAAAAGCAGTGCACCCAGTTGCCCGCCGCCAGCCCGATTTGCACGCCTCTGTACCTCACCTTTTCAGCGCTTGTGCACATCTCAATGCTCTTTTCTCTTTCCTTCTAGTTGTAGAACTTCCACTCAGTAAGCTTTCCCGTGGTTCTGGGTGATATACATTTTGTCTTTTAGTTGTAGTTTTGAAATTGTTGTGGGAGGCAGCAGTTTAGGTGTTTACCTATGCCGCCATCTTGGTTTCTCTCCAGGGGGTGCTGTATTTTCAATTTGGGTCGGGCTCTGCAAATGATATAGCTGATTTTTTCTCTATGCAGTAATCTAGAATGGGAGTTAGGAGTTGTTGTACAAGAACCAAAACATCTGGTTTTCACTTTACTTCTACTAGTATCTGAAATTAGAAGGGTTGCTAGTCTCTCTCAAGTTCTTTGATTCTGTATGAGTTACTCTAATCAGATTTTGTGGATGATACTGTATTTTACATGCATAACCTCAAAGAAATCCTGATGGTTCTCCATTGAGTGCCATGTAAATCAAATAGTTTGTAACGTTATAGTAATACTTTCTATTTGTTGTTTAAGATGGGTTTTTCCTTGTGGTATTAAGTTTAATTACCATTTATCATCCATGTAAAGCAGTGGTGGGGAACCTTTTTTCTGCTAAGGATATTTGGATATTTATAACATCATTCTCAGGCTGCACAATTAATCAACTTAAAAATTAGCCTGCAGTATTTGGTCAAACATTTAATTAACTCACCCCTAATGCCTTGGCAGGGCCAGCCCAAATGATTTATTGGGCCTTATACAGCCCACAGGCTGGGCAGTCCCCACCCCTGATATAAAGAGTGTGGTTGTGGGACGGAAGTGTGGATAAAAAGTATGCTTATTTAAGCAATTATTTTTTAGTGAGATAGGAAGATGGGTCAGATCTCAGGATACCTCCAGTTTAGAGGTTTCCTCTGTTAAGGCATGAGTATGAACCATTACTTGACAGTATCTGTTCCTTCTTTTTGTTGTCTTAGTTACTATTTAGTACATGAGGTGCTTCTCTTCCTTCTCATTCCTAAATTTTTAAATTCTCTTTAAGATTGGACATAACTTCAGCACTAGAATGCAGTCTGCTTGGGATGCCATAACAAAATACCAGAGACTGAATGGCTTAAACAATAGAAATAACTTTTTCACAGTTTTGGAGACTGGAGATCTGAGATCAGGGTGCCAGTGTGGTCCAGTTCTGGTAGGAGCTCTCTTCTTGACTTGCAGATAGCAGCCTTCTTGCTGTGTTCTCACATGGTGGGGAGAGAGTTTTGGTATCTTTCTCATATAAGAGCACCAATTAGACCAGGGCTCCATCCACCTTTATGACCTAATTTAACCTTAACCACCTCTTTCAAGGCTCTGTCTCCAATACAGTCACATTGGGGGTTAGGACTTCAGTCTGTGAATATTGGGGAGACACAATCCAGTCTATTGCAGCCAGGAACCTTATCTGAGTAATGTGTTCATAGCATTTAGAATAGTGTGTAGAACAGAAATTGCCTAGTAAATATTTACAGCGTAAATGAAAGACAGTGTATTAGAGTGATCCTCTCTTCAGGTGGCTATTTGTGGGCTCCAGCCCATCATTGGAACAGTTATAACAAGTTATAACTTGGAGATAGCAGTGATAAGTATCAGAGGGAGCATTTAACAAGTACATTCATTTAACAATTAAGTATCTAGTAAGGGCCTAATTCTGTGCTGGGTACTAGAGGTACAGATGGAAAGCAGAAGATATTTTACCTGCTCTTATCCTATACTAGAGGCCTGTTGCATGATATTCGTGCAAGAATAGGCCCCTGGCTTCACTCCCAGTCGCCCGGGATCCGGCACATCCCCGCTCCCAGGCCGCCCGGAGCCGGCAAGTCCTCGCTTCTGTCTGGAGCACCACTCCAGTAGCTCCCTCTGCCACCCCCCTTCCCCTCATAGCAGGCTTCACACCACTCTGTGCCTGTATATGCAAATTAACCTCCATATTTGTTGGGTTAATTTGCATATTCTGATTGGTTGTGGGCGTAGCGGAGTGTTGGTTGTGGTGTTGGCTGAAGGACCAGAACGACTGGTCGACCGGTCGTTATGACACACACTGACCACCAGGGGCAGACGTTCAATGCAGGAGCTGCCCCCTGGTGGTCAGTGCACTCTCACAGTGGGAGTGCCACTTGGCTGACCGGGATGAGCGGCACTCCCATGGCAAGCCAATCCCCGCAGGCCATGCTCCCACCACTGCACAAATCCCATGCACCAGGCCTCTAGTGGAGTTTATAATCTAGTAGAAGAGTCACAGGGGGTGATATAAAGGGAAGGAATACTGTTCAATGAAAGTATCTACCTAAGAAACCTGATGTAGACTGTGGAGGGATAGTGGTGGATGATGTCACACTTAAGCAGGTGTTAATTTGGACAAGAAGAGAAGGAAGAATGGAGGGGCTTGCCTGGCTGGCATGGCTCAGTGGTTGAGCACCAACTGATGGACCACAAGATCATGGCTTGATTGCTGGTCAGGGCACGTGCCTGGGTTGCAGGCTTGATCCCCCATAAGGGGCGTGCTGGAGGCAGCAGATCAATGATTCTCTCATCATTGTTGTTTCTCTCTCTCTCCCTCTTCCTTCCTCTCTGAAATTAATAAAAATTTGTATTAAAAGAATGCAATGAAGGGACTGTGTACATTCTAGAAAGACCATGTAGCCAGAACATTCAAGGAGAATGGTGTACATTGAGGCTGGAGCAGTAGATAGAGGTCAAAGCATGTGGGGTTTTAAAAGTTATGTTGAATATTTGGAGTTCTAGTAAGAGCATTTAGAAACCATTATAGGGTTTTAAGCAGGGGTTGGATAACCTGCTTGAGTTTGTATTTATAAAAGATTACTGTGATACTGTGATAAAGATGAATTTCATGAAAGCCAGAGTAGAAAGGTGAATAAAACAATTGCTGGACCAACACCACAAGCTAGATATTGTTGTATACCTTAATTTCTTACGGGGTCAGTCTGCAGAGCTTTGATCTAGGGTTGAGAAGGCAAACTCAAACTGGCATGGAAGTGAAGAAATTAAGGATGGTGATAGGAATGTAATTGAAATGATTGATCTTGGGCTTCAGATCTGTTAAGGAAGAAAATAAGCCAACATACAAATTCTCAAAGGTTTTTTCCCCAGTCATCTAAATTTTGCGTCTATTGAAATTCTAGACTGATAATTTCTGACTGAAACTTTTAAAAGATCAAAAAGCAATACAAGTATGTTTAAGTTGAATTTATTTAGTATATCTTTATTAAGAGTCTGTGGCAGGCTCTATATCTAGAAATATGAATGAACCGTACCTTCACCCTTTAAGAACTGACATGATTGTAAAGATACCAATTGTCATGAAGATAAGTATCTTTCTTCATTTTTAATCCAGACTATAATTTGCTCTAGCCAGATTTGGTAGGAAACAGACATTTAAATTTTTGTAAGTAGCTTTTATTACTAAAATGTTATTTTAATATAGCTATTTTTTGTTTGTGCTTAAGATACTAGGATATCTTTTTAAAAATCTCATTTTGATAAAGCTTATAGAATTGAAAATGCCTCTAGTGATTACTTAATTCACTTTCCCAAAGTGCAATTTGTGTACCACTGGTCATAAACAGGATGATTCTAGGTAAAACACAGTCAAGTAATTTTTAATTTTTTAAGACTAGTTTAGCCCTAGCCAGTTTGACTCAGTGGACAGAGCGTCATCCTTCAGACTGAGTTCGAGTCTGGTCAAGGGCATATGCTTGGGTTATAGGCTCAGTCCCCAGTAGGGGGCCTGCAGGAAGCAGCTGATCAGTGATTCTCTCTCATCATTGATGTTTCTCTCTCTCTCTCCTTTTACCTTTCTCTCTGAAATCAATAAAAATATATTAAAAGATTAAAAAAAAAAAGAGTAGTTTATTGATTTTTAGAGAGAGAGGGAGAGAGAAAGAAACATTGGTGTGAGAGCACAACATGGATTGGCTGCCTCTTGCATGCCCTCTATCAAGAATTGAACCACAACCTGGACATGTGCCTGTGACCAAGAATTGAACCTGCAATTGCTGGTGCGCAGACAATGCCCAAACCATTTAGCACACTTGCTAGGGCCAGTCAAGTAGTTTTAATAGTTATATGTTTATTTTAATGTATGATAGGAAAAATATACTTAGCAGTATCATACCTATGATTTATAAACCTTATGATGAGGTTAAAATCAATTTTCAGATTTTAAAATGAGCCAATTTAAAGAAAACTGTTAAATAACCACACAGGTGGTACATGAATGACTAAAGTTTGAGAAACCCTAATCTAAACCAACTCTTACTGTATAGGTGAGAAAACAAAAGGACCCAAACACAAAAGCCTTTCTAAGGCTTATAGCTAATATACTAGTACATACATTAGAGCTAGGAATATAACTCAATTCTTCTTAATACATTCCAGTGTTTATTCTGCACTAGGGCTGCTTCTTATTGTTGAAAGTTGAGGAAGAGACCTCTGTCTTACTAGTGGCATTGCATTTTAAATCTACATTATGGTGGCCACATATAGCTATTTATATTAAAAGTAGAAGCCCGGTGCACAGATGCATGCACCATTGGGGTCCCTCGGCCTGGCCTGTGCCCTCTCACAATCTGGGACCCCTCGAGGGATATTGGAGAGCTGGTTTTGGTCCGATCCCCTCCCCACTTCCCTCTGCGATTCATCAGTCTGTTCCATGTTTCCATGCCTGTGGTTTCTGCTTCTGAATTGAGAGTCTGCCCCCTGGTTCTCAGTGTGCGTCATAGCTACCGGACAGTCAGCTGGTCGCTTAGGCTTTTATATATATAGATTAATTAAAATTACATAATATTTAAAATTTATACTAGTCATATTTCTTGGGCTCAGTGGCTCACATGTAGCTAGTAGCTACCATGTTGAACAGTGCAGATTTAGAACATTTCTATCATTGCAGAAAGTACAAATGGATAGTACTGATCTAAACATGATTCATAATGCCTTAAAATTTTACCCCCTTCAAATAGATGATACTGACTAATTTTCTCACCACACTGAAGTTATTTTAACCCTGAGGTTAAATTGAAGGTACTAGTAACAGTGAAATTAAGATAATTGATCTTGGGAAATAAAGCCAGAATGGAGTTCTCAGATTTTTACCAGTCATCTTATTGGAGGAAGTTCTTTTTTCCCCCTTTTTATCATTAAACTAAAGGCCCGGTGCATGAAATTCGTACATGGGGGTAGGGGGGGTGGGGGGGTGGTCCCTCAGGCCAGCCTGCACCCTCTCCAATCTGGGACCCCTTGAGGGATGTCCGACTGCCGTTTAGGCCCAATCCCGGTGGGCCTAAATGGGCAGTTGGACATCCCTCTCACAATCTAGGACTGCTGGCTCCCAACCGCTCTCCTGCCTTCCTGATTGCCCCTAACTGCTTCTGCCTGCCAGGCTGATCACCCCCTAACCACTCTCCTGCCAGCCTGATCAACACCTAACTGCTCCCCGGTCAGCCCAGTTTGTCCCGAACTGCCCTCCCCTGCCGGCCTGGTCACCCCTAACTGCCTTCCCCTGCCAGTGTGGTCGCCCCTAACTGTCTTCCCCTGCAGGCCTGGTCACCCCCAACTGCTCTCCCTGCTGGCCTGATCACCCACAACTGCCCTCCCCTGCAGACCTGGTCCCCCCCTCCTGCCCTCCCCTGCAGGCCTGGTCCCTACCCCCCCCCCCCAATTGCCCTCCCCTGCTGGCCTGGTCTCCCCCAACTGCCCTTCTCTTCTGGCCCGATCACCCCTAATTGTCCTCCCTGCTGGCCTGATCGCCCACAACTGCCCTCCCCTACAGACCTGGTCCCCCTCAACTGCTCTTGCCTGCAGGCCTGGTCCTCCCAACTGCCCTCTCCTGATGGCCTGGTCTCCCCCAACTGTCCTCCTCTGCTGGCCGGGTCATCCCTAACTGCCCTCCCTGCTGGCCTGATCGCCCCCAACTGCCCTCCCCTGCAGGCCTGGTTCCCTCCAACTGCCCTCCTCTGTAGACCTGGTCCCCCAACTGCCCTCCCCTGCAGGCCTGGGTCCCCCCAACTGTCTTCCACTGCAGGCCTGGTCCCCCCCCAATTGCCCTTCCCTGCTGACCTGGTCTCCCCCAACTGCCGTCCTCTGCTGGCCTGGTCACCCCTAACTGCCCTCCCTGCTTGCCTGATCGTCCACAACTGCCCTCCCCTGCTGGCCTAGTCCCCCCCAACTGCCCTCCCCTGCAGTCCTGGGTCCCCCCAATGGCCCTCATTTGTTGGTCTGGTCATCTCCAACTGCCCTCCTCTGCTGGCCTGGTCACCCCTAACTGCCCACAACTGCCCTCCCCTGCAGGCCATCATGTGCTGGCCTTCCTATGTCCACATGGGGGCAGCCATCTTTGACCACATGTGGGCAGCCATCTTGTGTCTTGGAGTGATGGTCAATTTGCATATTACTCTTTTATTAGATAGGATATTATCTTGGATTCATAGCAGATAGAAGAAATGTATATACATGGAAAAACAGAGTACCTGTACTAGTATTTCCTGACTTTCTGAATAGTTTGTTCAACTTAGAATTATATTTTGTTAACATTTTAAACTTTTCATTTTTAAACAGATATTCAGTGAATGGACCTGACTGGACACTTTGAGCACATCAATAAACATGAGTGGTACCAAACCTGATATATTGTGGGCACCACACCAGGGTGATAGATTTGTTGTATGTGACTCAGAACTGAGCCTTTATCATGTGGAATCTACTGTGAATTCGGAACTCAAAGCTGGATCTTTACGTTTATCTGAAGACTCTGCAGCTACTTTGCTATCAATAAATTCAGATACACCCTATATGAAATGTGTTGCTTGGTATCTCAATTATGATCCTGAATGTCTCCTAGCCGTTGGACAAGCAAATGGTCGAGTTGTACTCACAAGTCTTGGTCAAGATCACAACTCAAAATTCAGAGATTTGATAGGAAAAGAATTTGTTCCAAAACATGCACGACAATGCAATACTCTTGCATGGAATCCATTGGATAGTAACTGGCTTGCTGCTGGTCTAGATAAACATAGAGCTGATTTTTCAGTGCTGATTTGGGATATCTGCAGCAAATATACTCCTGATATAGTCCCCATGGAGAAAGTGAGACTTTCAGCAGGTGAAACTGAAACAACATTACTAGTAACAAAACCACTTTATGAATTAGGACAGAATGATGCTTGTCTTTCTCTTTGTTGGCTTCCACGGGACCAGAAACTTCTCCTTGCTGGTATGCATCGTAACCTAGCTATATTTGATCTTCGGAATACAAGCCAAAAGATGTTTGTAAATACAAAAGCTGTTCAGGGGGTGACAGTAGACCCATACTTCCATGATCGTGTTGCTTCCTTCTATGAAGGTCAGGTCGCAATATGGGATCTTAGGAAATTTGAGAAGCCAGTTTTGACTTTGACTGAGCAACCGAAACCCTTAACAAAAGTTGCATGGTGTCCAACTAGGACTGGTCTGCTTGCCACTTTAACAAGGGATAGTAATATTATTAGATTATATGATATGCAACATACACCCACTCCCATTGGGGATGAAACTGAACCCACAATAATTGAAAGAAGTGTGCAACCTTGTGACAATTACATTGCTTCCTTTGCTTGGCATCCAACAAGTCAAAATCGAATGATAGTTGTAACTCCCAACCGAACAATGTCTGACTTCACTGTTTTTGAAAGGATATCTCTTGCTTGGAGCCCAATTACATCTTTAATGTGGGCTTGTGGTCGTCATTTGTATGAATGTACAGAAGAAGAAAATGATAATTCTTTAGAAAAAGATATAGCAACAAAGATGCGCCTTCGGGCTTTATCAAGGTACGGACTTGATACAGAACAAGTGTGGAGAAACCATATTTTAGCTGGAAATGAAGATCCACAGCTCAAGTCACTCTGGTATACTCTGCACTATATCCTTTGTGTTGTGAATTTTCAGATGAATCAGATAGAAATGTTCTTGAAGTTTGTTGAAAGGTCAGTCTGTAAATATACTGAATGTTTTATATGCAAATACAAGTTATATAATGCTAAAATTAAAAACTAAAATTGTTTAAAACTGTAGAACTTGAAATACTGCTTTTGCAGACGTGTAGGAGGAAGAAAGTATAACTCCATAATAGAGTATAACCACTTTGTTTGTACTGACGCCTATTATGAATTGGCTTCAAATCAAAATAAATTTAGCTTTGAAATATTTTATTATGTATTATTAGTAGTATTTCCTATGCATTTAAATACTCATGAAGCAGTATACAGAAGATATGGACCAGAAATCTCCAGGCAACAAAGGATCATTGGTTTATGCAGGGATTAAATCAATTGTAAAATCATCTTTGGGTAAGAAAATTCTATTTTCTGCAATATGTTCATAATTTTTATACTTTTATATTTCCTCATTATTTATGTATTTCAGGATAGTATACATAAATACTTTTTTTTTCTCTTTTGGGTTTTGAGTAGATATTTTTGTAAATAGTTGAGTTAAATGCATAATTGTTTTTTATGAAGACCCATTTTGAGAGGTATTACATTAGATGCTTTATAGGATCCTGGTTGTTAGTTAGAATTTTATTATAGTATTTTGTTTTTATAAAAACTAAATTTCTCATTGAAGAAGACCCCTTTTTATTTGTTGCTTACATTTACTTAGCTATCTAGTGGCAAGGTCTATATGTAATTGACACCAAGTACGGCCTTACTTGAAGGACTCTTATCTGAAATAGTCCTTGCTGATTGAATGATTGTGTGAATACTATAGGATTGAAATTGGTAAGACTATTGAAGAATAAAGTAAAGACAAAAGAGCCAAACACTATTTTTTTCCACTGACTTTTTTTATGTTTTTATTGGAATTAAGTTGTAGGTTATATTACAGTCATCTCCCCAAATGAGGATTTCATATCTAGCTTTTGTTAGCAATCAAATTTGGGCCTAATTCAAGCTGCTAGAAAAGTTCACATTATTTAGTCAGTGTTAGCAGAAGTAACAAATCCAACTTGGATTTTAATACGACTTTCAATACTATACAAATAATACTAAGTAAATGCTATTTTTAATAGTAGGTTAAGTATTTTGATTAAACTGTTACAATTTTTAAAAGGGCTGTCAACTTTAGTTCAGTCCAGCTGGAGTGGTTCAGTTGATTGAGCATTGTCACGTGCCCTGAATGGTTGCCAGGGAGGTTAGATTGCTGGACAGGCCACGTGCCTGGGTTGTGGGTTTGATCCCTGGTTGGGGAGCGTACTGAAGGCAAGTGATTGCAGTTTCCTCTAACATTGATGCCCTTTTCTCTCCCTCCCTCTTTCCCTCCCTCCCTCTTTTCCTCCCTCCCTCTCACTCAATCTCTCTCAGCACGTCCTTGGATGAGGATTAAAAAAACACACACACAAAAATTGCTTTAGTTCACATTGGTAAAGATGCAGTGGACTACTTTTATGACCTATTTCACTTAGGTGTTCTCATTAGCTCTCCACCAAAAAAGTAATTTTTATTATAAATAATAAAATAAGTGAGTTCAATTTAAAACTTCTGTTTTTTATTAATATAAGTAAAAGGACAGATATACTGTATTACCCCTATCAATGAACCTGAATACTGTGGTTCATGATTTTAGAATTACTGCAAAGAATTAAACATGAAGTTTGTAAAATTTTTAGTATTTTATCTAAAAAGTAGATCAGGCTACATTGCATTCTCAGTTATTCTGAGGTTTATTATTGTTTTTGTTATATTTTGATATGTTTTAGGGAAAACCCAACAAACTACCTCTGAGGAAAAGCAAGAGGGAAGGTGGAATATCTGTGGTTTTGGTGCAATAGAGACAAACTGAATATCTTGATTTAAGTCAAGTGGTCTTCACCCAAACTAAAAAAAAGTACTGTTGGAAAGATTTTCTCATTGCTAGACCTTCAGCTTTTTGTTTGGTTTGGCTTATATGTTTTTGTTTGTATAACCCGAAAGTAATAGGTAGAGAAATGACTGTCAAAGATTGTATTTCAATCTTTTATCTGGCCATACTCCGTTCTCTGATGGTATCTCTAATACCATTGTATTATTAATAAAATACCATTATGTGTTAATAATTTAACATACAATAATTCTGTACGTTGAGCTATCTTGTCCACCATAATTAATCAAATTTATTATAACACACAGCTATATTTAAACTTTGGTGGCAAATATATTTAGTGCTTACTATGAAGTAGACATCATGCCAATTGCTTTCTCCATGTTACTTTAATTCTTACTACAATATGAGGTAAATTTATTCACTCATTCACCAAATATTTATTACTTGTTCACTGTGTGCTAAAAATTGTTCTAGGAACTGGAGACATAATTATGAACAATATATCAATTATGGATACTGAACAAGATAGCTACAACAGGCAGTTATAACATGAAGAACAGACAATTATATATAGAACTAGAGGCCTGGTGCATGAAATTCGTGTACAGGGCGGGGTGGGGGTGTCCCTCAGCCCAGCTGCACCCTCTACAATCTGGGACATCCCTCTCACAATCCGGGACTGCTGGTTCCCAACTGCTCGCCTGCTTGCCTTCCTGATTGCCCCAAACCACTTCTGCCTGCCAGCCTGATCACCCCCTAACCACTCCCCTGCCAGCCTGATTGATGCCTTAATGCTCCCCTGCCAACCTGTTTGCCCCTAACTGCCTTCTCCTGCAGGCCTGGTCACCCCTAACTGCCCTCCCCTGCAGGCCTGGTCACCCCTAACTGCCTTCCCCTGCAGTCTTGGTACCCCCCAATTGCTCTCCCCTGCAGGCCTGGGTCCCCCCCCCAACTGCCCTGGTTCCTCCCAACTGCCCTCCCCTGCTGGCCATCTTGTGGTGGCCATCTTGTGTCCACATGGGGGCAGCCATCTTGTGTGTTGTAGTGATGGTCAATCTGCATATTACTCTTAATAGATAGGATAGAGGCCTGGTGCATGGGTGGGGGGCCAGCTGGTTTGCCCTGAAGGGTGTCCTGGATCAGGGTGGGGGTTCCCTTGGGGTGTGGGGCGGCCTGGGTGAGGGGCCTGAGGTGGTTTGCAGGCCAACCACGCCCCCCGGTGACCCAAGCAACGGCCCTGGGATCTGGAATTTATTTATCTTCTACAATTGAAACTTTGTAGCCTGGAGTGGAGCCAAGCCTTCTGCTTGCTCTGTGGCAACAGCCATTTCTGTTGGGATTTATTTATCTTCTATAATTGAAACTTTGTAGCCTTAAGTGGAGGCCAAAGCAGGCCAGGGCTGCAGAAGCTTGGCTTCCTCCATTGCCGCGGGCAACCCTAGCCTCCTGCTCTCTCCAGCTCTGTGGCTGCTGCCATTTCTGTTGGGCTTTATTTATCTTCTATAATTGAAACTTTGTAGCATTGAGTGGAGGCCTGGGCCAGCAAGGGCAGGCTGAAAACTTGGCTTCCTCCATTGCCAGGGAAACCCAAGCCTCCCTCCTGCTCTCTGTGGCTGCAGCCATCTTGTTTGGGTTTATTTGCATATCCCCTCCTGATTGGCTGGTGGGCGTGGCTTGTGGGTGTAGTGGAGGTATGGTCAATTTGCATATTGCTCTTTTATTAGATAGGATTTCTGATCTGATTTGTAGGTATTGAGAAGGTTTCCTGGAGGAGGTAAAGGCAAAGACAAAGTCCAGGCAGGGAGCAGCATATGCCTGAGCCCCAAGGTGAAGGAGCATAGCATATGCAGGTATTGCTGGAACAGAGCATGTGAGAGAAAGTGAAGAAAGAATGGATATTAGAAAAGTAAAAAGTAAGCAATGGGTAACTCAGGACTCATGGTAATAATTTAGGGAGATTTATCCTGTAATAAGGGGAAACCAAGGAAACATTTTAAAGAATAGTGGCAATTAGATTGTGTTTTAGAGCTGTCACTGTGAGGAATGAATTGAAGAGGATCAGTATTGATAGCAGGGACCTCAGAAAAGCCACAGTAGTCAGGAAAGATATGATGGTGTTCTTACCAAGGTTAGTGGCAGAGGAGCTAGAGAAATGTGGATAAATTAGAGATTGGGACACAGTTTAATGACTAATTGGATAAAGGGGATGGAGGAGGAAAAGATAACATATAGTTAGTTAGCTTAGGAAACTGGTTTAATACTGGTATCAGTTAATTATATAGGAATCACATAGGAAGAGCGTATTTGAGAAGAATAGGAATTTATTTTGGAATAAGTTGAATCGAGATAGCTAGATGGAGATATCCAGGGGGCAAGAAATTTAGAGTAGGTTGAAGAAGTTAAGTCATCTATTTTACATAATTCAAGAAATTTGACTAGATGAAGAAGGATAAAAATATATACAAGTAGTAGTGGTAGCAGCAGGTGAATTTGGGGTCAAAGAGGACTTTTGTATTGCTTTGTTTTTGTTTTGAACATGGAATTAATTTAAGTATGTGTAAATGCTGATGGGAAAAACCCCAAAGAAAGAGGTTGAAGATGAGGAGATAAGGAGGTGAAGAGCAAAATACCTAGGAATGGGTGGGAAAGAGATCCAAAGCTTTAGGTAGGAGTATGTGTACCTTCTCCATATTAGCCAGAGGGAAAGGGGAAAGGTATGCCATTCGTTTAAGGTTCAATGGCAAGAGCTGAGGGCTTTGCTACCTGATGACTCCTGTTTTCTCAATATAGTAGGTTTGCTTGTTGAGAAAGAGCAAGAAGGTTGTCTAGAGAAGATGGGGAGAAGAGCAGAGAGAGTTGTCTTGAGAAACATGGGAAGGTTGTGGGGAAATGTTGTTTTACCAGAGGAAAGAATAAAGGGCAGTGTGGCAGGAGAATTAAGAGAGCGACTCAATTGTTGACCCTTGGAATCTAGCTTGGATAGAGAGGAAAATGGGAGGAAAAGACGGGTAAGTAAAAATATGAGTGGTTGCCGAAACCGGTTTGGCTCAGTGGATAGAGCATCGGCCTGCGGACTGAGGGGTCCCGAGTTCGATTCCAGTCAAGGGCATGTGCCTGGGTTGCGGGCATATGCCCAAATGGGGGGCGTGCGGGGGGCAGCTGATTGATGTTTCCCTCTCATTGATGTTTCTAACTCTCTATCTCTCTCCCTCTCTGTGAAAAATGAATAAAATATATTAAAAAAATATATGAGTGGTCAAGAGAGTATGAGGTTGAAGGGTAGGAAATTAGATTTTCAGAAGACTTTGAGGTTGTGGTTAGACAGTGGCTCTTTCGGCCCTGGCCAGATGGCTCAGTTGTTTGGAGCATTGTCCCATGAACCTGAAGGTCACAGGTTCGATTCCTGGTCAGGGTACATACTTAAGTTGCTGTTTTATCCCTTGCCTGGTGCATACAAGAGGCAAGCAATCAATGTTTCTCTCTCCCCCTTCCTCTCTTTCTAAAAATCAAATCAATAAAAATATATCCTTGGTTGAGGATAAAAAAAATTTGGCTCTTTTAGAGGACAAACAATTTGGAGAGTGTCCGTGAAAGTGGGTAAAGTCTTGGAGGTGTTGACCACTGGAGATAAGGAAGCAAAGGATCAAAGAGGCAAGTTTATTGGACGGACTAAGTATTGAAATCAACAAGTATGATGAGAATGCTTGCTCCGAGGGAATGTCTTGTACAGTCTTGTAGAGCAGTTTTCACAGTGTTCTCAATAGGTATAATTTCTTCCTTTTAAGATAGAAAATTGTGTAATAAATTTTGGTCAGCTTTTCATACAACATGGTGAAAACTGATCTAGAGAACTTATCTATTCAGAATTACTTGAAGGGGTAAAATAGCTAGGATTTAGTGTTTTTAACAACAAAATGTGCTTTAACCACTGGATAATTTTATTTCTTTGTTTTTATATACATATAAAAATGCAACATATTAATATCTACAAATAGCAAAGTGTCTTATTGCTGGTATAGTATTTGAAACAAATTTTTAAAAAATGTTTTTTAATGTTTAAGTGAACTTGTTTCTCTTGCAACCATCAATAAAATGTTGATTGTCTTATTCATATATATGGCAATCTCAAATTTGGGGGATAGAATTTCATCATTTAGAATTGCATAACATGCATAAATAGATTTTAAAATTTTTTCAGTGAGATGTTAAAATCATATATTGGAAATTCATTTTTAAAAAGTTCACATACAAACTTATTTCCTTCAGTAATAAAGTTCATATTTGTTTACTGGATATTAAATCCACACATGTTAAAAATCATAAAATGACTATATACTTAAAAATCCACAATAATATCACACTGCTTATTTGATAACCCTAATTGCTTATGGCATAGTTATCAAGCAGTAAGAATATCTTTGAGCAGCCAAAATACATGACACACTTTTCCACCTTCTAGCAGTGAACTCTTTGGATTCATATATATTGATCTCTATTCTATTTCATGACAAAAATTGTGTAAAAGAAGAACTCTAAGAAATTGAGAAATCATTTGAAAAATAAATGGCCGCTTTTTGTTCACCTGTTTAAAATTGTTATTTTACCATTTATTAAATAATATCAGCATTTAATCCAAAATTTATAGGGGCAATCCTATCTAATAAAAGAACAATATGCAAATTGACCAGCACTCCAACACACAAGATGGCTGCCACACGATGGCCAGCGGGGAAGGGCAGTTGGGAGGGACCAGGCCTGCAAGGGAGGGCAGTTGTGGGCGATCAGGCCAGGAGGGTAGAGTAGTTGGGAGGGACCAGGACTGCAAGGGAGGGCAGTTGTGGGCGATCAGGCCAGGAGGGGAGAGTAGTTGGGGGGTACCAGGCCTGCAAGGAAGGGCAGTTGGGGGTGATCAAACCTGCAGGGCAGGGCAGTTGGGAGGGACCAGGCCCGCAAGGGAGGGCAGTTGTGGGCGATCAGGCTAGGAGGGGAGAGTAGTGTGTGGGGGGGGGAGGGACCAGGCCTGCAAGGGAGGGCAGTTGGGGGCGATCAAGCCTGCAGGGGAGGGCAGTTAGGGGTGACCAGGCCAGCAGAGGAGGGAAGTGGGAGGCAACCGGGCCTCCAGGAAAGGGCAGTTGGGGGGGGACCCAGGCCTGCAGGGGAGAGCAGTTGGGGGGGACCAGGCCTGCAGGGGTGGGCAGTTAGGGGTGACTATGCCTGCAGGGGAGGACAGTTAGGGGCAATCAGGCTGGCAGGGGAGCAGTTAGGCATCAGTCAGGCTGGCAGGGGAGTGGTTAGGGGGTGGGTGATCAGGCTGGCAAGCAGAAGCAGTTAGGGGCAGTCAGGAAGGCAGGCAGGCGAGCAGTTGGGAGCCAGCAGTCTTGGATAGGATTGGACCTAAACGGGCAGTCGGACATCCCTCAAGGGGTCCCAGATTGGAGAGGGTGCACGCTGGGCTGAGGGACATCCCCCCCCCCCCCAGTGCACAAATTTCGTGCGCCAGGCCTCTAGTATGAAAATAAATATCTTAGTACATCTGCAGTTTGTTTTACCTGAAATTTAATGACTACATTCTATCTAAACAATATAAATTTGGAAAATAACTTATTTTATTTTATTTAATTATTCAAAGTTTTCTCATAGTTCTTAAAATTTGAGTTTTTAAAGCTAAAAGTGATTTTTTGTCTCAAATGACTTCCATCATTGTTGCTAATAGAGCAGAATGCTTTCCTCATTTTGATGGGCAGAAATTCTCTTTTCAGAAGTCTTCTTTACTCTAACTCCTTGACCTATACCAGTGGTTAGCAAACTCATTAGTCAACAGAGCGGCAAACTGTGGCTCGCGAGCCACAGTTTGCCTACCACTGACCTATACTGACAACAGTTTCCAATAGTAAGGTTAAAAATAAGTAATTTCAAGTGTATTAGTTAACTATTTTTAAATTTCAAAATTTTTACAAATGACTCATCTTGAGAATTCTTCATGAAGTTTGGTAAAACTTTCTAGAACATTGAAGAATTGAGTTGCAATTAATAGAGTCCTTAAATTTTCTATTCATTTGTTTAACCTTTATTTGCTACCAAGTATCATAGGATCAACAACCTTGATTGCGATCTAAATAGTGCTACAAGAATTTATTTAGATTTCTTATGAAAAGAGAATGAGAATATAAAGTCTTCTGATTTAAAGGGAAGGAGGACTTCAAATCGTTCTTACCGTATTTTAGCTTTAGTACTTACCTTAAGCTTCCAAAATATTTTGTTGTTTATGATCTCATTTTTCCATATCTATGTATATGTATATATACAGAAAGAGAGAGAGAGAGAGAGAGAGAGAGAGAGAGAGAGAGAGAGAGAGAGAGAAAGCAGGGGAGGAGGGATAGATAGTGAGCATCTGTTGGAACTCAAGCACCAGGGATACTTTTCAAATAAAACAGACAAGATGCCTGCTCTTTGGGAGCTCTTGTTCTAATAAGAAAAAAGACTAAAAAATGAAAGTTTTTTAAAAAGGAAAGAGCTTATGTTAGTGCTAAAGGAAATAGAGAAAACAGTGGTAAGTAAGATAATAGTAGATGGTACCCTATTTTACATTACTTGGCCAGGGAGGCTTCTCTGAAGCAGTGACTCAGCTTACACTATCAAGTGATGACTGTTATTCCAAAAGCTCTTTTTGATAATTCAAGATGCTGTTGTACTTAGCAATATGTAAAGTATGTTTTCTTTGTGACATATTTTATATTTATGCTGTCATCAAATTAAGGCTGAGAAATTGAATATTCAGAATCTGATGTTGAAATATTTATCTGTAAAACTGACTTATTTTCCAAATATATTTCACGAAAGAAAAAAACACACAAAAATCTCATAAATAGACAACAATATGGTTATTAACAGAGGGAAATGAGAGCGGGGGAGGCAAAAGTGGGTGGAAAGGGGTATAAATGGTGTTGGAAAGAGACATGACATGGCGTGGTGAACACACAATGCATTATGCAGGTAATGTATTATAGCATTGAACACCTTAAACCTATGTAATTTTATTAACCAATGTAATCTCAATAAATTTACTAAAAATAATAAATAATAAAGCAATTAATATAAAAATGTTTCTTGTTTCAGGAATGGTGGAGAACACCAGACATAATTGGAGTGGATTGGATAAGCAAACTGATATACAGATTTTAAATGAAGAAAGAATCTTAGCTTTACAGCTTTGTGGATGGATTAAGAAAGGAACAGATGTAGATGTAGGGCCATTTTTGAACTCCCTGGTACAAGAAGGGGAATGGGAAAGAGCCGCTGCTGTGGCACTGTTCAACTTGGATATTCGACGAGCAATCCAAATCCTGAATGAAGGAGCATCTTCAGAAAAAGGTATTGGGTTATATTCTACGGTACTTGCAGTTCATAGATTCCTTAAAAAAAAAAAAAAGATGCTGACAACTTTCAAAAAACTAATCAGTTAATATTTTCATGTAAATTTTTTTGAAAGAGAAATTAGCACAGTACTGTATCTGTAAATATTAGCTCTTCCCTTTTATTTATGCCTTGGTTTAAGTCTGTAAAAAAGAAAATGTCTAAATTGTCCTTTAAGGAATGCTCAAATGTGTCCATTTTTAAAGGTTTTTCTTTTAAATAGCTCATTTTAAAAAATGTATTTTCTTGGAGATTAAGACTACTTTAGTTTGCAAGCATTTTTATGGTGACCATTTGAGTGTATTTTATTTTATACTAGAGGCCCAGTGCACAGATTTGTGCACTGGTGGGGTCCCTCAGGCGGGCCTGCACCCTCTGGCAATCTGGGACCCTCGGGGGATGTAGTAGTGTGCGAAGCAGCAGGCAGCTGGGGAGGAGCCTGAGTCCGGGCTGGGCTCTGCGCCGCTCCCACTCATCCCTGCCCTGCTGCACCTGCTGCACGTGGTAGCACTATTGCGGAGGCGGGAGAGGCTAGCACCACTGCAGCTGCACTCACCAGCCGTGAGCCTGGCGTCTGGCACCCATTGATCAGCTGAGCAGCCCTCATGCTTTGGGGGCACACTGACCACCAGGGGACAGCTCCTGCATTGAGCGTCTGCCCCTTGATGGTCAGTGTGTGTCATAGCGACCAGCTGGTTGTCCGGTTGTTTGGTCGACTGGTTGCTTAGGGTTTTATATATATAGATTTTATTTTTTTAATAGTTATTGGTTGACTTTTAGGAAATTCTGTACACATTTTTAGTTAGACTGTAGACTCTTATAAAAATGACATTTTTGATTTGCATAAGTTTTTCTACTTGAGTCTGGTGATTTAAACGTAATTCCCGCTTAATATTTTTTAGAAAGGAATAAACAGTGAAATGTGATAAAGTTTTAGTTTAATATTTTGCAAAAGAATACTTAGAGAAAGAAATCTTAATCCAGAAATTCAGTTTTTCTCTTTTTAAACTATTTTTATTGATTGATTGATCTTATCTTATTTTTTTTAGGGAGGAAGAGAGAGACAATCAGACATTAATTTATTGTTCAACTTATTAATGCATTCACTGGTTGATTCTTGTATGTGCCCAGTGCAGGGATTGAACCCACAGCCTTGGTATATCAGGACAACACTAACTAACTGAGCTACCCAACTAGGGCCCAAAAATTCAGTTGTTTTCTTACCAGTTTTCATATCACTTGAAAATGCTTAGGATATATATATAGCTACTGATTTTTAATATACTTGGCAAATTATTTCTGAGTAGTCAGGAAACTCAATTCCTATTTGCTGGTCCACTTAGAAACCATTACAGTTTTATTGTACCATAGAGAAAAACATGAAATTTACTGTAATATGTTTACTTGCACACTAAAAGTTGCAAAAGCTAATGTTTTGTTCAGATTGGCATCTATTTCTTCATTTTTGTTATAAGTCTTTCCCATTTGAGTTTGCAATAGAAGACAAGTGATGCTCTGGCCGGGTAGCTCGATTGGTTAAAGCATCATCCTTACACACCAAGGTTGCAGGTTCAATCCCTGGTCGGGGCACATGCAAAAAGTAACCAATGAGTGCATGAGTAAGTGGAATAATAAATCCATTTTTCTTTCTCTCTATCTTTCTCCTCTCTAAATCAGTCAATCAATAAAAGAAGAGGTAGTGATGGGGAAAACAATTGATATTCAAGGCCATTTCTAATTAGAATTTTGCTGTGATCTGAGAGCATGATACTTTCCTATCATGTGGAATATTGGTAGATTTGAACACTCCTACTACCAGTAGGGAAAAATTATCTTTCTAGTGATTTTAATATTTTGGTTAAGAACTAAAGGAAAGATTTCTCTGAGTCCAATATTCCTTTACATTTGGAAATAATTTGTTATAAGCAGGATTCAAAGAAGATATTCCTTCTTTTTTTGTATTAATTATTAAAGACTTTAAATAGTAGGCAGAGAGCAAGTACAAAGTATTTGGGGAAAGTGTTTATAGAAATTAAGAACAAGGCTATTAAGGACATAAGGTGGGAAATCCTGTTTTATTTGAAAAAGAAAGAAAATGCTTAGGATCAGAAAACAAGAAAACTGCTATGATAAATGTAAAAATACTTAAGAGTAAAAGTTAAAGGTCAGTTTAGTTTTCTCTTTTGATGCTAAACTTGATAGAAGTCTAGACAGCCATAGGGTTAGCAGTTTATCAACAGCCACATAAACCTCTAAGAATAAATGTTTAAAACAGTATTTGTAACAAATGCTTTTTTTCAAATGTCGTTAATACTGATAGTTTTGCCCTAGAAAATTTAAAAGTATAATACTATAATAAGAATGCTGAAATATTAGTTTTTATTACCTTGTAGTTAAAACATACATAAATATATGCATTATGTATTTAGGAATAGGAGAACAAAATTATTTTGAAAATTACAGTCCCAAGATATAGTAATATTTACTATCAATGCTTTGAAATGGTTGGGTGGCTTCACTTTTTTTTTCAGTTAGTTCCTGAGTACTAATATACGTTATAGGAACCTGCCTGGAATGAGGACTTGAAAATTAAGAGGTACTTGTTCATAGGGTTTGCAATATGGACAAAAGTTTGTAAGAATGGAAATTTTTTTTTGCTGAAATCGGTTTGGCTCAGTGGATAGAGCGTCCACCTTGCGGACTGAAGGGTCCCAGGTTCCATTCTGGTCAAGGGCATGTACCTGGGTTGCCGGCACATCCCCAGTAGGGGGCGTGCAGGAGGCAGCTGATTGATGTTCCTCTCTCATCGATGTTTCTAACTCTCTCTCTCTCTCCCTTCCTCTCTGTAAAAAATCAATAAAATATATTTTAAAATAAAAGAATGGAAATTTTTACTTGTGGTACTTTTCAAATTTTTCAGCCTGAATCAAAACCCATATTCTAGTGAGCTTATTTTTTGGCATATAAAATTCTGTCTTTGATCTTTATTTGTTTATGACTTAAGAACTGAAAGAAGGCAGTATTTAAACTTTTGATCAGTTTGATTAGCTGGCTGTTTTTAATATGCAGGTGATCTCAATCTCAATGTGGTAGCAATGGCTTTATCAGGTTACACTGATGAGAAGAACTCCCTTTGGAGAGAAATGTGCAGCACTCTACGATTACAATTAAACAACCCGTACCTGTGTGTCATGTTTGCATTTCTGACAAGTGAAGCAGGATCTTATGATGGAGTATTGGTAAGCTGATTTCTGTTTCATAAGGCTCTCTTTTTAAGATGGGAGTTTTTATCTAGCTTATTAAATTTTTCAGATGTCTGTTGCTTAAAAATATTGTTACAGTTTGATGTATTTTCTATTATTTAAAATAAAGTATCTTAAACATCTTTGGAGCAGCTATTCATGAATGTGACTGCCAACCTAGAGTTAGCTGATAGCAAACTGAACTTGTTTTTTAAAATAATTTTAGTAATATAATTTGCAGACATAGAAGGAATAGAATTTTACCCTTTAGCTTAAGAACTGAGCTCCAGAACTCTACAACTATGTAAACATAAATTTTATATTGAAATATAACTTTTAAAAGTGTGTGCATGTTTCTCATTTTTGTTAAGTGAACCAACACATGATCAACACATGATCAGGATGACCGCATCTTATCTTAGTATTTATCATTCTCAGACATGTTCTAGTTTAGAAGATAAATTATATGATCAAACTACTTACCGTGGCTATTGCAGTTTTTCATTATTTGGTCTTTTCATTGCTATTTTTTTCTCTTCTGCTTTAACCACCCATGACCACACTAACCACATAGGTTCTCTCTTTTTTTTTTTTAATGTATTTTATTGGTTTTTTTACAGAGATGAAGGGAGAGAGATAGAGAGTTAGAAACATCGATGAGAGAGAAACATCGATCAGCTGCCTCCTGCACACCCCCTGCTGGGGATGTACCCGCAACCAAGATAGATGCCCTTGACCGGAATCGAACCTGGGACCTTTCAGTCCATAGGCCGATGCTCTATCCACTGAGCCAAACCAGTCAGGGCAACCACATAGGTTCTTTATTACAATGTCGGAAAAGAAAGAATAAAGTGAGATTTGCTTATCAGTTTTACTAGTCGTTTTTGAGTTTTAAACTTCACATCAGTGCCACAACTTTCTTCTGTTGGGCTTCTTTCTAGCACCAAGAAGTTCTTTCTAACATGAAAAGAAGTTCTTACTTCTTTTTGACATTATAGCATTTTTTATAAAATATACATTGCTTGAATAATTGATTTAAATATTATAAAATCATGTATTTTATTGAGGTATCTGAATGAAAATTTTAATAAATGTTAGTATCCATTTTGGTAATTCCTTAGTTTATCGATTTTGTCCATTTTAAATAATTTGGAATTGGACTTTTCTGACAACTCAAGTTAATATCCGAGAGCATGTTGGGGTTCTTTTTGTTTTTACTATTAGTACTCTTTTTTTGTTAAACAGAAGATTTTAAACGTTGCATGTTGAAGAAATAAAATGATACTTTCAGGAAGTGCTGGAGAATGATAAGGACTAGAAAAAAATGGATTGTTCAAATTTAAAATTGATAGAGAAGTATATTGTCTAAATATTAAATTCTGTATTTTAAATTAAGCGACCTATTATAAAGACCCTTCTTTTCATATAGCTAAATTTGGTTTATTAGGTAGAGGTATCTTATCTTGAGTAGGACGCTCATATTTCCAAACTATTTCAAGAGTCTACCTAATTATATTTTATGTGTAAATAATTATAATTAATGTTTTTCTTTTTGAAAATTGTTAAGTTGCAGTATTCTAGTGAAAGGTACTGACTTGGGAAATCAAAAGATGAAGGTCTGAATTTTTGCTTTGCTACACATACCTTAACTTTTAGCATTTTAGTTTTGTCTCAGTTGTAAAATAGGACAGATAATATTTATAACTTTTTCAGATAAAAAATTTTAACACATGAAACTGAAACTAAAAGTTACATCCAGCTTGTATCTAACATGTTTCCCTCTTTAGGGCAGAACCCTAGAAAATACTTCATATTTGTGAAAACTTACTAAGATAAGTATCAACAGAAGTGGTGTTTTGTTTAAAGGGGAAAAACTATAATTCATGGAATGACTGACTTCAATGGAAATAGGATTTTTTCCACCTTTAAACAATTTTTCACTTAACACAAAATTAATTGTACCTTCATTCATAGTAAGCATTTTTCAAAATATTATTTTATAGTGTTGACAAGTTCACACAAATTTAAGTATTTATCATATGCCTCTGAAAATTTTGACACAAACCGCCTAATAGTATTTTACTGTAGGCACAAAATTGTGTGTGTTTATTTATAAAGGTATGTTTTAAAACTTACCAGTTTGTATTTAGAAATATGTGTTGATTTTTTTTTTTCTAAATTCTGTCCTAGTATATTCATACTAGTATATTCACTGGTAATTCACAGATTTCCTAGATTTGTTGGTTAACTAGCAGCCAAAGAAAGATTTCATATTTCCCCCAAACTAGTTTCTGTGATGGAAGGAATACATGGCATCTTAAACTTGACAAGCTGTACATCATTGTTTATATTTTCTGCTGGAGATTTATAAGACTGAACTCAAATTTTTTTAACTGAATTGGTCAGTATTTAAGAGAGAAATTTTTACTTCATAAGGACAATAACTTTAGCAGAGTGTTTCTTGAGAGTTATATTAAGTAAGTCATCTTAAATAAGTGAGATAACTGCCATATGATTTTACTTACATATGGAATCTAAAAAATGAAACACTCTTACATATAGAGAACAAACTGATGGCCACCATATGGGAGGTGCTTGGGGGACTGGATGAAAAAAGTGAAGAGATTAATGAAGTACCAATTGATAAAGTTACAAAATCATCATGGGGATGTAAAGTACAGCATAGGGCAGTGGTCGGCAAACCGTGGCTCACGAGCCGCAGTTTGCTGCTCTGTTGACTGATGAGTTTGCCGACCACTGACAGAATACATTCAATGATATTGGAATAACCATGTATGGTGTCAGGTGGGTAATTAGACTTATGGGGGATCACTTCAGAAAGTATGTAAATGTCTAACCACTATGCCATACACCTAACACAAATACAATATTGAGTGTCAACCATAATTGAAAATTTATTTTTAAAAAGGCATTTTAGGGGATCAGTGGTTCTGCCAATATATATACAATAACTTATTAATATCTTTGAAAATATAATTATATTTTATGTATATAAAATACTTAGTCTTCAAATATTTAAAACTCATAGCACCTACAAGTAACTCCTTGCTTTTTCTCTTCTTTTCAGTATGAAAACAAAGTTGCTGTCCGTGACAGAGTGGCATTTGCTTGTAAATTCCTTAGTGATAGTCAGGTAAGAACTAGATTTAATTCCATGTTTGAAGTGATTAATATTTATTGTTACTGGATTGAGAAACGGATCTTTATAAATATATGTATGAGTGAGTTATATATGTGTATATATATATATATACACATATGTATAAATTCTTCTGAAAAGTAAATAATCTATTAGATTAAAATATTATAAATGTCTATTATAACTAAATTTACTTTTTAAAATAATGCTGACTTAATGTTTTAGTTTATTTCTGTTTTTGGGATTGAGATTGGTCAGTAGATAAAGATGTTAAACTCACCTCCTAGGGATGCTATAAAGGGATCCCTCTGTTTTCTAATAAAGTAAGTAGGTACTGAATACATATGCTATATGTATAGTGAGAAATATATATATGGCTAGTATTACAATGCTAAGTGCTATAATAATGAAAAAAAAATGCTGGGGGAATATAGAGAAATCTTGACTAGAGTTTGGGGAGGAATGAAGTTTGGGAAGACCTTACAAGAGATGGTTGTTTTTTATAATCTTGAAGTTCCCTTTCTACTAAGATTCTATGATTCTATTGCATCCTATTATAATAGGTAGCAAGAACTTTGCAGAATAATGACAGTTCTCTTTAAATTTATAACAGTAAACACTCTATAGTCCTTAGAGAATAACTGGAGGCCTGGTGCATGAAATTCGTGAACTTGGGGGAGTCCTTCAGCCAAGCCTGCACCCTCTCACAGTCCAGGAGTCCTTGGGGGATGTCCGACTGACGGCTTAGGCCCACTCCTCACTAAGCCTGTAGTTGGACAGCCTTGGCGCTGCCGTGGAGGCAGGAGAGGCTCCCACCACCGCTGCTGCACTTGCTAGCCATGAGTCCAGCTCAGGGCTTCTGGCTGAGCGGCACTCCCCCTGTGGGAGCACACTGACCATCAGTGGGCAGCTCCTGCATTGAGTGTCTGCCCCCAATGGTCAGTGCACATCATAGCGACCGGTCATTCCCCCATTTAGTTGATTTGCATATTAGCATTTTATTATATAGGATTATCAAACACAGAAATGCCTTGCCTTTTTAAAAAAAATTTTTTTAAGTGATCATGAATGCTGAATTGTAATTTATATTAGATGCAAAGACTTAGAGATCGTACATCTAGATTTTTGTAGGGGCTTTTGTTTTACAATATTTTCTGTTAAGAATAAAATTGTTGCCGAAACCGGTTTAGCTCAGTGGATAGAGCGTCAGCCTGCGGACTGAAAGGTCCCAGGTTCGATTCCGGTCAAGGGCATGTACCTGGGTTGCAGGCACATCCCTAGCAGGAGGCGTGCAGGAGGCAGCTGATCGATGTTTCTAACTCTATTTCTCTCCCTTCCTCTCTGTAAAAAAATCAATAAAATATATATATATAAAAAAAGAATAAAATTGTTCCACAATGTAGAAGTTTTGAAGAACAAGAGATAAGTGAAATTGATTGCTTCAGAAAATTCACTTTGAATTTTCCAGTTAAATAGGTACATCGAAAAGTTGACCAATGAAATGAAAGAGGCTGGAAATTTGGAAGGAATTCTGCTTACAGGCCTGACTAAAGATGGAGTGGACTTAATGGAGAGTTATGTTGATAGGACTGGAGATGTCCAAACAGCAAGTTACTGCATGTTACAGGTTAGTGCAGTGTGTGGCAGCATCTATCTTAAGGAAAAGATGGTAGCCAGTCTACCATCTTGCTATTTGTTTTCCATTTGTTTGGTTTTCTTCTTCCTTTTGTTTTCTATTCCTTTTCTGCCTTCTCTTAGGCTAATTTAATATTTCAGTGTTTCACTTTATTTCATCTAGTGGCTTTTTAGCAAAACCCCTTTTCATTCTCTCTCTCTCTCTCTCTCTCTCCCCCCCTCTCTCTTTTAGACCTAGTTGCTCTATGTCTAACAATTATATCCTTAACTCATTACTGAACATTTTACCTCCTCATACTTCACATGTCATACCTAATACTCAGACTTCCTACTTCACCCTTTCTTTTTCATGCCTCACATCTAACACTTTATACTTTGCTTCATATTTCACATACCACAATTGTTACAACAGTGTAATTCTACTTATACACCCTTTCTTTGTCCTTTGTTATATATTTTACTTCTATATATGTTATAAGCTCCAACTTTGAGAGTTACAATTTTTGCTTTGAATAATTAGTTGTCATTTGTGTAAATTATGTGAAGAACAAAAATATGGGCTTTTATATTTATTTATTACTTATTTACAATTCCTGGTACTGTTTAGATCAGGGCTAGGGAACGTCTGGCTCGTGGGCTGTATAAGGCTTGTGAGATCAGTTGGTCTGGTCCTGCCAAAGCATTAGGAGTGAGCTAATTAAATGTTTGACCAAATATAGCAGGCTAATTTTTAAGTTGATAATTTTGTATGGCCCTTGAATGATGTTATAAATATCCAAATGGCCCTTGGCAGAAGAAAAAGGTTCCCCACCTGTGGTTTAGACCAATAGATGCAAATTTATCTAGTATTCTTTTCCTTTGGTCTTCTCTTTAGGATTTCTTATAGTACAGAAATTCTGGAGACAGATTCTCTCAGTTTAATTTTAAATGACCATTTTGTTCTTGTTTTTCTTTCAACACTTTAAAAGACGTGGTTTCATAGTCTTCTGGCCTCCCATTATTTCTGATGACGAGTTAGTTATTAATCTGTTGTCCCCTATGTAATTTTTTATCTTTTCCTTGAGCTGTTTTCAAGGTTTTCTTTTTTATTTTTAGCAGTTTAACCTTAATGCCTAATGTGGTTCTATTTTTCCTGCTTGTGGTTTGCTGAGCTTCTTGGATGTGCAAGTCAGTGTTTTTCATCAAATTTGGGAAGTTCTCAGGCATATTTTTTCAGCCTCAATCTTATTCTTTTCTCTTGGACTCTATTATACATATACTAGAGGCCCGGTGCATGAAGTTCACACATGGGTGTGTGTGTGTCCCTCAGCCCAGCCTGCACTCTCCAATCTGGGACCCTCGAGGGATGTCCAACTGTACCCTCTTCAATCTGGGACCCCTCAAGGGATTGGGCCTAAACAGGCAGTCAGACATCCCTCTCACAATCCAGGACTGCTGACTCCCAACCACTCACCTGCCTGCCTGCCTGATTGTGCCTAACCGCTTCTGCCTGCCAGCCTGATGACCCCCTAACCAGCCTGATCGACACCTAACAGCCCTCCCATGCCGGCCTTATTGCCCCTAACTGCCCTCCCCAGCTGGCCTGGTCACCCATAACTGTCCTCCCCTGCTGGCCTGGTCGCCCCTAACTCTCATCCCCTGCAGGTCTCGTTGCCCCCAATTGCCCTCCCCTGCAGGCCTGGTCTCCCCGAACTGCCCTCCCCTACAGACCTGGTCCCCAAACTGCCCTTTCCTGCAGGCCTGGTCACTGCTAACTGCCCTCCCTTGCAGGCTTGGTCACCCCTAACTGCCCTCCCCTGCAGGCCTGGTCACCACTAACTGCCCTCCCCTGCTGGCCTGGTCACCCCTAACTGCCCTCCCCAGCAGGCCTGATCACCCCCAACTGCCCTTTCTTGTAGGCCTGATCGCCCACAACTGCCCTCCCCTGCTGGCCATCTTGTGGCGGCCATCTTGTGTCCACATGGGGCAGCCATCTTTGACCACATATGGGCGGCCATCTTGTGTGTTGGAGTGATGGTCAATTTGCATATTACCTCTTTATTATATAGTATTAAGTCATTTAATATTACCTTATAGGTATCTGAGGTTCTTTTTCTTCCATATTTTTTTCTCTGCTATTCAAATTGGATCAATGCTATTCATGTATTCATTGTCTGTCACTTTCTTTCTGATGTTAAGTTTTCCAGGGAATAGTTTACATTTTTTCAGCCCAGATCCTTATCTATTCACTGATTAAAACACTGTTTTTCTTTAAGTCTTTGAACGTGTCTAATAACTGTATGTCAGCTAACTCTAAAATTTGGAATTTTTAGGTTTAGTTTCTATTGACTGCCTTTTTCTCTAACATTGAATCACATTTACATGTATCTTTATATGTCTAGTGATTTTTAATTTAATATTTCATGTTATGTACAGTACATTATGAAGTTCTGGGTTCTTTTACCTTTTCCTGAAGAATTTTTGTTAATACTTTTGGAAGTTACTTGCTGTTCATTCTGGTCTTACATTTTGCTACTATGGGTCTATAGAAAGCCCAGGGTATTCTGCCCGCTCTTCTGATTTGGACAGTCTTAATCACTGAACTGTTTCCTCTACAGATTTTATCAGAGTTTGACTTTAGGTTTTATAGGGGCAATCTAGAGAAGACTTACTGAATATGAATTGACCAAATTTTCTTAGTTTATCCTTACTGCCATGGAAGAGGCAAGAGGCGGGTATGAAGAATTCTTTAGAAAACAACAACACACAAGACAGGGCTTGTATTCTACTTTAGTACTTAGTTCTAACTAGTTGCTCATAATTAAGACTAGGTGTTTACTTTTTTAAGAAATGAAATTGTCGACTAACAGTTTTTCTTTAGCTAAATTAACTGTGGTAATGGAAATTACTACCTACCAGTAATTAATAGGTGAAAGATATGCTCTATTTTAATGGAATGTGTAACAATTGTCTTTTTTTTTGTGGGGGGGGCTGCATTTAAACTTTAATTTATAAAGATTAGTCATTTTACAATATTGACTCTTCCAACTAATATCATGCTTTATCCTTCTATGTATTAAGTTTCCTTTAATTTCTCTACTATGTTTTTAATTTTCCTATATTAAAGTCTTACAGAAATATGGGTATTTTACAGTCACACTTTTGTAAATTACATTTTTATTTTTTAAAACGTTTAGTAATTTTAGCTGCTTCAAACAGAAAAACACTTGAGTTTTGAGACAGCATGGATGGACCTGGAAAATATTATGCTAAGTGACATAAGCCAATCTGAGAAAGACAAATATTACACAATGTCATTTATTTGTGGAACCTAATGAACAAAATGAATTGACCAACAAAATAAGACCCAAAGCATGGAGGCATGGAACAGACTGACATACCTCAATGTGGGGTTGGGGTGGGGGGGACGAGAAGAGATAAACCAAAGAACTTATATACTTATAAGCATAGCCAATGGACATGAGCAATAGGGTATTGAGGGCCTGGGGTGGGGGTAGGAGCAAGGAGGAGGAAGATAAGGGGGGGAATAGGAGATACCTGTAATACTATCAACAATAATTTTAAAAAAGAAATACAATTGAGGTTTACATGTCTATCTTGTATCCATTGACTTCACTGATTTTTTTTTCAATGTTATTAAATTTAGTGGGGTAACATTCATTAGTAAAATTACATAGGTTTCAAGTGTACTGTTGTATGATACCTCATCTGTATATTGCATTGTGTGCCCACCACCCAAAATCAAAACTCCTTTCATTCCTATAAACCTAACCCTTTCTACTCTTCACTATCCTTCCACCCTCCTTTCGTTCTGGTAACCACCATTCTGTTGACTGTATCTATGAGATTTTGTTTTTTGGTTTGTCTTGTTTGTTCATTTGTTGCTCTCAGGTTTATATTTCACACTAGAGGCTCGGTGCAAGAAATTCGTGCATGGGGGGGTGTGTCCCTCAGCCCAGTCTGCACCCTCTCCAATCTGGGACCCGGTAGGATTGGGCCTAAACAGGCAGTCGGACATCCTTCTCACAATCCAGGACTGCTGGCTTCCAACTGCTTGCCTGCCTGCCTTCCTGATTGCCTCTAACTGCTTGTGCCTGCCAGCCTGATCACCCCCTAACCACTCCCCTGCCAGCCTGATTGATGCCTAACCACTCCTCTGCCAGCCTGATTGCTCCTAACTGCCCTTCCCTGCAGGCCCGGTCGCCCCCAACTTCCCTCCTCTGCCAGCCTGGTCACCCCTAACGGCCCTCCCCTGCAGGCTTGATCGCCCTCAACTGCCCTCCCTTTATTTATTTATTTATTTTTATTGTTTGAAGTATTACAAATAGTAGTACATATGTCTCTTTTTTTTTCCCTCCATTGACCTCCCCCCGGCCTCCCCTACCCCCTAGTACATGCCTTCACCTGCCCGCCCTCCCCCCCCCAGTGTCTTGTATCCATTGGTTATGCTTATATGCATGCGTACAAGTCCTTCAGTTGATCTCTTACAGCCCCCCCACCTCACCCATCCTCCCCTGCCTTCCCACTGTAGTTTGACAGTCTGTTCAGTGCTTCTTTGCCTCGGTATCTATTTTCCCCCCATTTCTTTCCTTTAAAAAATCTTGTCTCTGTAGACTAGAAATAAACATATAATAACAAAAAAATGTTTGAGTCCCAATTTCAATGTCAAACAGTTCCTTATGTGTACATGTCTGCAATGATATCTGGATGGTGGGCACATGGTGGCAGTGCAGGTCCGACCCTCTTTGGTTTGGTCCTAGGCAACCTGCCGCGATGCACAGTTGCTGACTGCTCGCGTGGCAAGGCGTCGTCAGCATCTTCCATCTCTGGACTGTTTCTCCTAGGTGTTATAGGTATCTTTCCATTTTCCATTAGTAAGATGCATGCTAATATCTAACAGTTTAGTTTTCTATCTGGTTCCCAAGTAGAATTGGGAAAACTGGGCTTCCCATTAATGCCCAAGCATCACTGGAGGCAGACATATTCTCCTTTCTTTGTAAGTTAAGGAGATATATGTTGGACAGGCCTGTAAGCATCCTGTGAAAACAAAGCAACAATAGGTGAAATGTGGAATGTGACAGCTGCCAGGGAAAATACAGCTTCAGGAAGAGACTTACTGGCAAGAAATTAAAATTACTAATGAGAAAAAATCTAAAGTAAATTTAAGGAAAAGAAATTGTTGCTTTGTACTATATCTTAGGGGCATAAGAACTAAGAATATTTTTGGCTTTTTTTTTTTCATTTTAATTTTTAAGGTAATAAATGTATGTTTTAATTGGGGGTAAGAGAGAGAATAGGCAGGTTTAACTTTCAGATAAATAGGTCTACAAAATAGAATCTCAGTTCACAGTACATTGCTAGATAATGAAGGACCAAACTCAGTATTTTTAATCTGATTAAGTAGCTTTGGTGTGTATTTGGATCAGACAGTAAACAGATTTTGTGAACCCAGAAATTTTGATTGTTGAGACAGAGTATTCACGTCACTTTTTACTGCATTTAACCAGGAAGGTGAATTGTTTGCTTTCGGGTTTTTAAGCTTTTTACCCTTCCCTGGCCAGTCTAATGATATCTACAGTATATATATATACACATTATATATTTCTAATATAATTTATATATATATAAATATACACATTATATATTTCTGTTATTAGTAGAGACCAGCTTAAAGTAAATCAATGGAGGTTCCAATAATTATTTTATCTCTACCTCATTAGGAGTCAGTTTTTGGCAGAAGGAGGCCTATTCTGTGTGTGACTTGTACTCACATGTTACCTAGAATCTTCTGGTTTAGCCAGGAAATTTTTAAACAACCAAAATAATCATGCCTTCTTTTTAGGGTTCTCCTTTAGATGTTCTTAAAGATGAAAGAGTTCAGTACTGGATTGAGAATTATAGAAATTTATTAGATGCCTGGAGGTTTTGGCACAAACGAGCTGAATTTGATATTCACCGGAGTAAGTTGGATCCCAGTTCCAAGCCTTTAGCACAGGTAAGTACATTGCTTTGGAGAGAATCAAATAACATCTACCGCATAGTCTAGCCAAAACTAGAAGGGTTTGTAGCATATTATATAGGCTACATTTAAAATTCTATTTAATAAAATAATTAGCTCATTCTTTTGCCTATATTGAGTTCACACTGATATCTTTATCCCAAACTACACTTTGTCCTTTTTCTCCCTTGTCTTGGTCCTTCCACTTTGTAACAATAACCTCAGTGGCTTGAGTTTTAGTAAGATAGAGCAAACCACAGCAGGCCTAGAGGATCTTAAGCAAAACTGAATTAATCCTAGGGCTGTCTGAGGTTTTCCAGTATATTCTAATAAACCCTTTCAGAATCTAAACTACTCTATAGTCTTATAAATTCCATTTATGTTTTATTTTTCTGCACTATTCATATGTTATAAGGCAGGGTTTTTTTTTTAACAGTATATACATATATAGCTGTATGTCTGCTTGCACATGGAAATTTTAAATTTTTTTCATTTGCATTAGTTTAAAAAAGATGAAATGAATTATCTCATAAAGCACATGACATAAGATACACTGAGTAAGTTCAGACATTAAATATCAGGTATATCCTCAATGTGAGCACTGGATGGTGCTGTTCTCTTATTTTAGAAAGTTGAGAAATTATTGCTGCTATTAAAACAACCTGAGTATTAGTAAAATTGCATTACGTAATAATACTTGTAACTGATCTGTATAAGTGTTACTAAAGCTATTATTCTCAAGTTTTAAGTATTTACCATTACAGGATCCTTAACTCCTTCCTACCTTAGGAAATGAGTGTTTTCTTTATAAGAAAATTTTGTACAAGAGATTATATCATGGAACTTTGGATCAGAAGTCATTTTTAATGTCTCTGAGTCCCTATTATTTCTAAAATATTGGGATCTAATGTGAACTCTAAAGTCATTATTATTTCTAAAATGTTGGGATCTAATGTTGCCAAGTTTTTCTGTATACAGTATATCAGTGGCATTGGAAAGAATATAACTAAACAAAGGTAACAAAGTACTCAGTGTAATTGCTAAGTGGAAATCTTAAATAAAAGCTAGTCAAACTTAGCAGATAAATTATTTTATAATTCAAAATAATGTTTAAAATTTATTTTAATTTGTTAGGATCAAACTTTGAATTTTTTGTTTATAAAGTTTGCATTATACTTTAACTTCTTTTATTTGTTTTCCAGGTGTTTGTGAGTTGCAATTTCTGTGGCAAGTCTATCTCCTACAGTTGTTCAACTGTGCCTCATCAGGGCAGAGGTTTTAGTCAGTATGGGGTCAGTGGCTCGCCAACGAAATCCAAAGTCACAAGTTGCCCTGGCTGTCGAAAACCCCTCCCTCGTTGTGCACTTTGTCTCATTAATATGGGAACACCTGTTTCGAGCTGTCCTGGTATGACAATTCTACAATATTCTCTTTGGAGCGGAAATTGTTCTTCCATAATTGATTTAATGTAAATCAAAGAAATACTAGATTGATTTTATATTCTAAGAGCAGGCCACTTGCTGGCTTTTGTTCCCTATGGTTTATGAAATCTATACATTAAAAGTAAAATCTATGTCCAGAATATCTCAGGTAATCTCACAAATTCTAGCCAATTTGAAGTGAGAAGAGCTTAAATATTAATTAATGTTATTTCATTTTCTTGTCACTCTTTCTAAGAAGGGTTTCCTCAAATATTATATTTAAAAGTCAGTGTGCCCTCATCTAATAACTACCTTTTATGCATAAAGAGTTTTTTATAGTCTCAGAGCACATTTCCTCTTATTTCATCTTCAGAACCTACCTGTGAAATACATAGAGAAAGTATTAATCTAAAATTCCTTTACTTGTAGGATTTAGTGCTAGTTCTACAATATTTATCAGTTACCTAGCAAGCATTATATGTATGGTTGGAAATATTAGGATTATTGTTTACTGCTTATGGTAACATACAGAAAAATATTTGAGAAAAGTAGATAACTGAACATAATGTAACCAGTGGCTAGAAATATTCCAGTTATTTATATAACTTGATTATGATACTATGGCAAAAATTTCAATTAAAAACATTTTAATATTTGGTACACTGGTAAAATGAATAATGAATAAAGAACTGGATATGATGTCAGAATGCCTGTTTTAGTTATAGCTCTGACATTTCAGTGTGTGAAATTTAGTTACAGTGGCTCTTTTTCATATAAAGTATTGGATGGGGAAGATCCTTCATAGTTATGAAATTTTGCAGTTCTAGTCTGCATCTGATTCATTTTAAGTAGTCTGCTTTATTGTTAATTAACATCTATGAAAGAAATTTGCTGGTATCATTGGCTGAGTAATTATTTTTCAGTTTATGCCTTTTTTAAACAAATAAAGGCAATACGTTATGTTTTCAAATGCACTTGTTACTTTCAATTTAAATTTTAATCAAGGATTTTAATTTTATGCATTTTATATTTTTCACTTTTTATGGCCCCAATACTGATAAATGGAAAATAGAACTCACTGTGCACTGTAACACAAATAGGAATGTGTATGTCATGTACTGTGATAAATCAAACATCAATGAGTCTTCTACCCTACTTAAGATGACATTGTCTATGCTAGTGCCTTTGATTATTTTTCCCTGCCTAGACTCTTTCCTCCTCCCCAGAGGTAACCACTATCCTAAATTGTGTTATTCAGTCTTTAGCATGTCTGTATGGTTTTATCACATGTTTAGTTTTGTCTGTGTTTTAAATTCCATACAAATGAATTATGGGTTATATCCTTTGACTTGGCTTTTTTTGCTTAACATTGGGGTTTGTTTTTTAGTGTCAGTTATGCTGATGAATGTAGCTATAGTTTATTCCTTTTTCATTCTTATTTAGTATTCCATTAATGACTGTAGCACCGTTTTTCCACTTTGCTACCTATAGACACATTTGTTTCCAGATTTTTACTATTATGAACAATGCTGCTATGAACATTCCTGCATATGTCTTTGTTTAGCATGTACAAAGTTTCTCTAGTGTGCTTATCTATAAGTAGAAATGCTAAATAATACTGTTTGCTAATGTTTTACTTAGGATTTTTATGTTCTGTTCAGGAGAGAGATTGGTCTTTAATCTTCCTTTTTTATATTTTTGCCTGATTCTGTTAGCACAGTTATACCAGCTTCATAGAGTTCTTTGGGAGATTTCCTCTCTTTTCCTATTAGTTGACAGAGTTTGTATAGGTAAAAATTACCTGTTCCTTCAGTGTTTAGTACAACTCTCTTGTAAATTGGGCTTGGTGTTTTTCTTTGTGGGAAGATTTTAAGCTACCAGTTATTTCTCTAAAATTGTTAATTCAGATTGCTTCTTAGATGGTTTGATACCTTACATTTTTCAAGTGTTTTATTAGCTATGAAAGATGTAAGGGAACTTCTGTTATTTAGTATCTTTTCAATCTAACTAGATCCTAGCATTAAAATTACTTTTTCCTTTTCCTTTTCCTTTTCCTTTCCTTTCCTTTCGTCTTTTTTCCCCCTCTCATTGACCTCTTCCTGTCCTCCCGGCACTTGCCCTCACCGCCCCTACCTCCCTACCCCCAGTGTCTTGTGTCTATTGGTTGTGCTTATATGCATGCATACAAGTCCTTCAGTTGATCTCTTACCCCCCAACCCTCCCCTGCCTTCCCGCTGTAGTTTGACAGTCTGTTTGATGCTTCTTTCAGTATGATATACGATTTGTATTTTGACATAGCTTCTGGAATACCTTTTAAGACAATTTGAATTAATATTATAGTTACTGAAGATCATTTTCTTTAACCCATAGGAGGATCCAAATCAGATGAAAAAGTAGACTTGAGCAAGGACAAAAAATTAGCTCAATTTAACAACTGGTTTACATGGTGTCACAATTGCAGGCATGGTGGGCATGCTGGACATATGCTTAGTTGGTTCAGGTAATAATCACATTCCTTCCTTAATAGGCTTGGAGTTAGAGAAGATAAAGCCGATGGCCTTTTAAATACCTCAGGTTTATACAGCTAAAGGATGAATTTGTTCTTTCCTGTCACCTGAGTTAACAAAGGGGCATCAACATATTTCTATTATTAGATATCCTTTGTAATCTTATACTATAAAATTAAACATATAATAAATAGTTTAAATATGATGTATGGGTTAAGTGTTTGAATAGCATTATTTTACTTCATTTGCAGGGGGGAGGACTAAAGATCCTACTATATATAGTATGTAATTGAATTATAAATTAAATGATAGAGTACATATCAGTTATCTTCTAAATAAGCTTGTTATGTAGTAAGTACCTCATGCAATGGAGATTTTCAAGATTGTATTTAATTTTACACTGAGCAGTGCTCATGGCCTTACACTCTTTTATATTGCTGTATCTTCTACACTCACTTGGTCACACAGGCTTTAATTTAAACTTGAGCACATCCCTTCAACTTCGTAACTGCAAATGGGTATTTTGTTGTCTATTTAGAAAACAAAGCCATTCAAGTTTTCAGTAACTTTCTCCCCATGTCAGCGTGGCATACATTTCTAATTTAATGCTTTTAATGTGTTTTTGTCTTTGGAATTGAATTGCTATTATTTTCCCAAGTGCCATTTTGAAAAATTGCATTATAGACATAGATAGGTATGTAGATAAAGAAATGTACATATGTACCTATGTATGTATATACCTGTGTATATTAATAATTTAGATTTGTAACTTATTTGATCTGTTCTTTTAGGGACCATGCAGAGTGTCCTGTGTCTGCCTGCACGTGTAAATGTATGCAGTTGGATACGACAGGGAATCTGGTGCCTGCAGAGACTGTCCAGCCGTAAATGTTACCACCTACAGAAGAACCTTCAAGTGTGGAGCTTTCTAATAGATGACCTTCATAGCGCAAAAACATACCTCAGAACAAGTCACTCATGACTTTCCTATAATGGAAAAATAAATCATTCTATCAAATCAGCAATTTGATGTCTGGATGATTTTGATGTGCTTCACAGAGACAAATGCTGCTGAAATGGATATCAGAGTGTGTTCATGAATTCTGTTGAGTAGGTTGAAAAAGTTCATTTTGGAACAACTTTCTAGGGTTTTGTTGAAATTATAAAAAAGCAGAGCTTCTGGAATAGCCAAGAACAGACCTTGAACCTTTATCTTCCAAGCTAAAAGATGATATCTTCCAGTAAAATCAGTACACTTTGAAAATAGAATAAAATGATCAATTCAGTGACTCAGATGATAGTTTAAACTCATCCATGCTTAGTTTCTTTTCAGATAAAATTTAATGTTGGATTTTTATATTTAGAATTGGGGAGCTTCTACCCCACACTGGAGAATAAATTTTATCAAGGTATGGTTGACATATATGTATATACTTTTTTTTTAAAGGAGTTTTTTTCCCTTGTACTTTCATTTTAAGGTAAGACATCTTTGGGCACAGACCATTATTTTCTTCCTAGAAAGCCAAAATTAAGACTGTGTCTTACAAATTTTCTGAAGAGAAAAAATTGCATCAGTTCAGGGGAACATGTTATAAAATTTTCAGCCTTTTGCTTCTCAATGTCCTGATTTATCTTTATAGATTTCTCTCCCTATTAATTCATCTTATGCTTGTCATTTGGGAGTATTTTGCTGAAAACAAAGTCTGTGCAAGATTATATGTGATCAACCACTCAGCAATCTGTCAGTATGTCCTACTCTCAAATTTGCTCCTGTTTTGGGATGCTCTATTTTTTTTAAGGTAAACTGGGAGATGTTGGGAGAAACAAGGTCACTTTGGAGACAGTTTTACTTTACATGTACGTTTCTAAAAGTAAGTATATTTGGGCCAATTCATGGCCTTTATTTAAAATTTATTTTTTTCCCTTTTCACAGCTAGATGGAAGAGAAAAGAATTGTAGCTGCTTCTCTGTCATCTGTATATGCAAAGGACTGATCTGATTTTTATAATTGAAGGTGTATGCAAAAATAAAAAGAAAGTAACCCTAAAACTTAATTACTTTATGGGTTTCGGAGAAATACCTTGAATTTTAAGAGCTTTCATGGTAGCAGTTTTACCTGATGAAACTAAGATCTATTTGATTAGTTTGAAGTGTGACCTAAATAATAAAAGTGGATTAAAATATTTTTTTACTTTTTAGATATGATACAAAAGGCTCTTTTTTAGGAAAACATTGCATATCTGTCTCACGTAGGTGATGACAATCTTCTTTTAAAATGAAAGAACTGGGAATAGCTCTAAAAATATATATATATATATTTATATATACATGTATATGTATGTACATATATATATATTTATATATACATGTATATGTATGTACATATATATATATATACTATGTATACAGGCACTCCTCGGGTTACGTCAGACTCATCATACATCGTTTCATGGTTACGTCGCCATCTCCCATTTATAAAAAAAAAAGTTCTGTCATTTCCACATAGGTACATGTGTGCTTTAAGTTTTTTTATTATTTATTTACCAAAAGTAAAGGTCAGGAATTGTTATCTTTTTAAAGTTTTTTTACTGTTTCAATTCATTACTGCTGTGTATGTGCTCCATGTGAGTGATGTAGGTGCTTACGTAGGTGTATTCCGACTTATGGCAAAAATCACGTTAAGTTGTGCCGTGGGAACGGATCTCCAATATAACCCGAGGACCTACTGTGTGTGTGTGTGTGTGTGTGTGTGTGTGTGTGTGTGTGTGTGTGTGTGCGCGCGCGCGCGCGCATATATATATATATATATATATATATATATATATATATATATATATTTTTTATATATATATATATTTTTTTTTTTTTTTTTTTTAACGAAGGTTCCTGTAAGGGTCCTTTTTCAGTCTTAAGTAAATCTTCCAGATTTCATTTTACTAGTGTCCTAACTATGAAAAGTCAGCTTTAAGTAATGCCAGACTATCTTATATATTTCAACTTTTCCTAGCTCAAGTAAGATAAAATGAATGTATATTTAGAATAGGGTTATATCTAAAATATTTATAATTTTTGTACATATAACACAAAGTCTACTATATAAATAATGTTATATAGGGTGACATTTTTAAGGTCATTTATGTCTATGTGTCAATTTCCTGATATTTTCTGTGAAGCCCAAATGTTCATACAAGATGCCTATTATGTTTGTTTTAGTTTCAGTGTATGTGGACCATGAAAATAGATTTAAATTATTTTTCTTTTTTATTACTAGGTCACTGATATTTCTGTATATAAACTCAACAAGATATTTTACCTAGATATGTTCAATAGAAGTGTTTAATAAAAATGTGGTTTTTTTTTTTAATTCAATAAATCTGGGTTGAAGTCAACATTTCTAAATCTAGAAATTATGACTCCTACAAATAATTCAAGAAAGTAATATTAGTATTTAATTTGTTGACAGTTTTAATCTTGGAAGTAACTTTTTTTAGGCTCTGTTTTTCAGTTTAATATGCTTTTCAGAGTGGTTATTCTTTAAAATCATCTATTCAAAAAGTAACCTTCTGTTGTCAGTGCTACACATGGTAAGTATTAGAGTTACAAAGAATATAGTTTTGCATTTAATTGCATGACTAAATTTAATTCCAGTCACTCATTTGACTATAAATATTAAAAGTATGGGCTTTGAAATTTAAATGATAATATTAGCCTTATTATTTTGGCCAAGTGCCTTGACTGCTTTGATCTTCAATTTCCTCATATGTTAAAAGCAAGGTACAGAAATACCTACTTCACAGGGTGATGGGACTGTTAGGTGATGAAATAAACATGAAGTGCTTTATCCGTCACATATTAAGTGCTCCATAAAAGGTAGTGATTAATAGTCATTGTAACCTTAATCTTTATTGGTTACTTGTATGTCAGTACTTACTGAATTCTATATATATAAAAGCCTAAGGGACCATTTCACTGGTAGCTATGACACACACTAACCCTCAGGGAGCAGATGCTCAATGCACAGGCATGGAAACGTGGAACAGACTGATGAATCTCAGAGGGAAGTGGGGAGGGAAGAGGGCGGGAAGAGATTAACCAGAGATCTTATATGCACACTAGAGGCCTGGTGCACAAAATTTATGCATGGGCGCAGTCCCTAGGCCTGGCTGGCGATGGAAGTGTGAGTGTCTGGCGTGGAAGGGCAGGTCCCAGCTGACCTCTGAGCCCAAACGGCACCTGGGCCCCCATGTATCCCTCTCTGCCTGAGTCATTGGGGCCCCACCCCTGCTGCCGCCATTGGTTGCCACCTGCTCACCTGCTTCACCGTCCCGCCAGTTCTGCTCTCATCGGGGCCCTTCAGGGCCGGCAGCGCCTCCACTGACAGCGCCGCGTTGCTGACGCCCACCATGTTCTGCACCACCCCCTGGTGTTTAGCACACATCATAGCAAGTGGTTGAACTCCTGGTCAAACTCCCGGTTGAGGGGACAATTTGCATATTAGTCTTTTATTATATAGGACTAGAGCCCAGTGCACTGGTGGGGTCCCTTGGCCTGGCCTGCGGGGATCAGGCCACAACTGGCAGTCTGACATCCCCTGAGGGTCCTGGATTGCGAGAGGGCACAGGCCAGGCTGAGGGACCCCACTGGTGCACGAATCTATGCACTGGGCCTCTAGTCTAATATAATTTAAATGAAGGACCTACATTTGTCTCAGAAGTGGGAATTTCCCAAGAGTTTGTTTTCCCAAATCTGAATAAATTATGGTATTTTCTTTGGAGATAGGACTATCTACTTTTGTTTATCCTATATTTAGAATATTACTTTTTGCTTTTTGAAATCCTCTGGACAAGTACCTAGGAGTTTAATGTGATATTAGTGAACCCAGGAATGAAAATTTAAATTTTTTGGCAAATCTCAATACTTGACCAGTAACTTTTTAAAACTTGAGGTTTTCATATCTCTATTCCTCTCTTAAACCCTGGTCTTAATGGTAGAAAGTATCCACTATTATCTCTGTAATCTTTCCTTTTCAGTCATTTTATTACACTTGATGTTCATTTAAGTTAACATGTTGGGGAGATAATGGCAATAAAAAAGGAAGTACACAGTGAAATTTATTCTCCCTTAGGATAGCCGTAGTTAAAGCAAGTGGGCACTAATTAGTTGTGCATGCCTAACAGTCGCTGAGATAAAAGCATCCGAGAGGTGGGCGAGACGTGTTACATGTTCGCTCAGCATCCCCATATTCATATTGAGTACTTGTGACCCACACGACCATGGCAGAGGTGGTGGTAGCTGGACAGCTGCCCTTCTACCTATACTCTTAACTCCTTCCACTGCATCATCTGCTTGTTTTCCTTTTTACCCCCAAATTTTATAAATTATTTTGCTAATTATGAAAAGCAGCACTTTAAAAATATTTTTATAAAATATAAATTTTCAGAGTAAAGAGACAGAAGGAAAACTTTTCAAATGTTTTTTAAAGCTAATATAACCTGCATATCAAATCATCCTAGATTGACAAAACAAGGAACTGATTTTACTTAGGGATATACATGATAAACTCATAAGTGAAATGAATATCAAATATAACTTTATTAAATAGTTATTGTTGGTACTTATTATCCTTATAATGCACATTACCCTATTTGATCTCCACAGTAGCTCTATGAGCAGGTATACCATTACTGTGTCAATTCTATGCATGAGGCAATTGGGATACACAGCTTGTAAATAGCAGAGCCCAGATTTAGACTCCAATACTCTGACTTCCCAGTCTGTATTTTTAAATTACTGTTTTATATATCAGTGTAGTACTTTATGGGCTATGTATGAGAATAATTCATTATGACAGAAGGGTTTATTATATTTAGTATTAATATGTCAAAAGAGGAAAACCATGTCAATAGCTTTTTGGATGTAAAAGGCACTTAATAAAATTTAATTTGTTTTATCAACTGACTTAATTTGTTTTTGAGATTGCATTTTTATCATGCAAGAAAAATGTTTTTTCCTTCCTATTTTACTATCTAAAATAGCTGGCTCAGGCCTAATTCTAGAATTCTTCCCACTACAAAAAGGAGTAAAACAAGGATCCTTCATTACCTCAGTCTGCATATAGCAGTGTAAAAGAGGAGAGTGAAACAAGGCACATCCTTGCTTCTTTATCAAGTCCTTGGATTTAATATGGCAAAAATGCCATAAACAAAAAGGCAAGCAAGCTGATACAGTACAACATGTTGTAACAAATATAACCTTAATTATTAAATCCTGTGGCAGGAAACCTGTCCTCTGTGTTTAGAATTTAATTGACTATTGTCCAATTCGATTCAAAGTGCATTTTTTCTCAACTTATCCTATATAATAAAAGGGTAACATGCAAATCGACTAAATGGCAGAACAGCCGGTCGCTATGACGTCCACTGACCACCAGGGGGCAGGCACTCAATGCCGGAGCTGCCCCCTGGTAGTCAGTGCGCTCTCACAGGGAGAGTGCTGCTCAGCCAGAAGCCAGGCTCACAGCTGGCGAGTGCAGCGGTGGTGGCAGGGGCCTCTCCCATCTCCACGGCACTGCTAAGGATGTCTGACTGACGGCTTAGGCTTGAATGGGCCTACGCCGTCAGTCGGACATCCCTCGAGGGCTCCTGGGCTGTGAGAGGGTGCAGGCCAGGCTGAGGGACCACCCTCCCTCGAGTGCATGAATGACATGCACCAGGCCTCTAGTTCCTAATTCTATATAATTATATAATAAAGAGGTAATATGCAAATTGACCCTCACACCCTTGCACAAGATGGCTGCCCCCATGTGGTCAAAGATGACAGCCACAAGATGGCCAGTAGAGGAGGGCAGTTGGGGGTGACCAGGCCGGCAGGGGAGGGCATTGGGGGCGACCGGGCCGGCAGGGGAGGGCAGTTGGCGACCGGCCTGGCAGGGAGTGGTTAGGCATCAATCGGGCTGGCAAAGGAGTGGTTAGGAGGTGATCAGGCTGGCAGGCAGAAATGGTTAGGGGCTATCAGGCAGGCAGGCAGGCAGGCGAGCGTTTGGGAGCCAGCAGTCCTGGATTCTGAGAGGGATGTCCAACTGCCAGTAGTCGGACATCCCCTAAGGGGTCCCAGATTGGAGAGGTGCAGGCTGGGCTGAGGGACACTCCTCCTCCCAAGTGCACGAATTTTATGCACCAGGCCTCTATTAATTTAATAAGTTACTTATGTTTAAGCAGTGAATTCTGAACATGCATGCATGTCCAAACGTTTAGAAAACCACTATCTGCATCCTAGGGTGCCTGACACTTAAAAATTATGATTTCAAAGACTGATGACATAATAGTTGCCCTGGAGGTGATGTATGTCTAATGGAAGAGGTTCATAAGCATAGTTTTCATCAGACTCAAATCCATCCATATGAATATTTGTAATTACTGAAATAGTATCATTTTAGCATCTTGTCTCTGCAGGCCAAACATTTCTAATTTTAGACTTAAAAATTTTATTTTCTAATTAGAAATAATTTGAGGAAGTAGATGCTGTCCATACATTTTTCATAAATGTAATTTTCTTGCTGATTTATTAAGAGTGCAGTGTTTTGAAATGCTATGCTAAAAAAGGTAACTTTTGGATTAAAGGATAATTTATGTAATTTCAGATATAGCAGCAATAATAGTAATTCAGTGATACAGTCTTTCATCATTCAATTTATGAAAAACATGTTGCCTTAACATAATTTCATAACTTGAAATCCAGATATAGAAATCTAATTAGTTGGGCTCTTAAACTATAAAGTCAAAGACAGGGTATTCTGGAAGAGCATTTAAACGGATTAATGTCTTATGAAACAGGCATCTTTATAAGAATTCATGCATATTTGGGTCTTACATATTTTTATTTAGAGAGTATTAGCTCCTCTTATACATGGATACTTATGTGGGGGATGGGTATATGTAAGAAAGCCTAGAGCTTGAAGTAGCAAATGTGAAAATCCATATTTATTCATATTTCTATCACCTTGCAGCCCCATATTTTGCTGATAACCGTTTAAAGCAGTTGCCACTCTCAAACAGTAAAACAAAATAACCCTTTTTAGAAGCAAGTAATTTGATAACTGATTATTTCATAATAAAAATTTGAATGGTACAAAGTTCCTGTGCTACATAATTATGTAAATTTTTCTCTGTCATTTTGGAAATTTGTATTCATTAAGCAGGTATACTTAATATTTATATAACTAAGGGTGTGTATCTTTACATAAATGTTTCCCTAATAGATGAAGATGTATAAGTTATGGAGCAAAATATTCAGCAACTTGCTAAATATGGGAAATGTACAGGGTGTCCCAAAAATGTATGCATATTTTGAATATTTATTAATTCCAGTGGATTAAATCTGAAAAGAAGAAAACATCAATCGAGGTATCAGCTGTTAAAGTGTGAATACATTGTTTTGGGACACCCTGTATCTCTTGCAAAAATAATGCATTTTCTCTTCTGACCTTTTCCATCTAGTTCTCAAAAATGGAATGTAGAATTGGTTGTGATTCTTATGACAAATTACCATTTCTTTTAAAGACAGATTTCTGAAATACATTCAGTTCTTGTTGAAAAAGATAATTCAGTGAATAAGATGCTGCTCGCTTCCAGAGAGAATATTCCTCTAGGCAGGACACATTATTTTCCCCTGGAAGGATCAGACGCAAATTGGAGATAACTAATCTGGGACAGATTCTGAAGTCATTTGGGACTACTCTTTTGGTAACATTGTTCACTTAATTTGGTAAACGAATGGTTTTTAGGTCTACTTAATTGTGTTATCTCTGTTTCAGAAAATGTTACAGGAAATTAGAGACTATGCCTGTTTCTTCTGGGGACCTGAGAAATTAAGAACAAATATCATCCTTGCCAGTAAAACATACCCTGTGGGGGAAATTAGCCTAAAAGTTGTCCAGTAACTTCCCAGGTTTGCCTCTTCTCTATTCTTTTAAAGTTCACTCCCAATATGTGGAATTCTACATATTTCTAAGTAGCTTTTAAAATGTGCTAGCCTTTGAATGTGTATATTTGCTCAAGCAGAGACATCTGAGCAGGGTGAAAATGAATTCTCATAGAACTAAATTGCCAAGCATATGTGATGGAACTGTAGGGAAAAAGAGCGTAACTTTAATCTTCAAAGACGCTTAAAAATAGCTCCACCATTATGCACGAGGCCTGACAATTGACATTTCTCATTTTGGCAGCATTCACCTACAGCCCCCTATCAGCAACTGAACACATTCATCTCTGGGATAAATGATTAATGAACTGCCCATCATTTCCACTCCTTTCATAGCAAATGGTGGAGGCTTCAGTTGATCATATTGCAGCCATCAGCATCATTACTGAAATTGATTCTGCCACTAGAAGGTTGTGCTAGGACAGTCTATTAGCATTTAAATAAAAGAATTAAGTTATGGCATTAAAAATAACACAAAATAATCTCCTCTGAGTCACTCCTGGTAAGATTATGTTTTTTCTTGTTGACCAGCATCAGAAAGCCTTAAGTTGAGGAAGGAAGCATGGAAGGCATAGGAGTGAAGTTATTCTTGTTTTGACTACAACCTGCTAAGATAGTCAAACTTCCCAGTCTCTTTATTAATCACTGTCATGTTAGCATGAAATGTAAATTTATGAATTTGTGCAACTTGCAAGCAATGGTGAAAATGAAGTTGCCAAATGATTGCCTTTAGTAAAAGGGTAGAGTTAGACATTTTTGAAAGGCCAGAATTAATCCTACTGGAGAGCAGTTAGATTCTAACTGTTAGAAGATCTTGACTGACAAATGATACTCAGATACATTGAAATAAAAGTTCTTATCAGCAAGATGTGAGAGTGAGGTGATAACATCATCATTTAGATGTCTTGGTGATATGGGCTGCATTTCTAAAGCAGATGGCAAAGAACGAGAGCCTACACAGGCCTACAAAAAAGTGGCAGATTATAATTTTGTGAAGTGATACACCCGAGGAAAATGATGGCATTTAGAACGTCTGTTTCAGCATCTCTCCCTGCTCCTGGGACTCCATTCTGGGGGTTCTCAACATGACTGCACTTAAACTCCCTCCTCACCCACTTTTGTCTTCTAGCATGGCATGTTTTGTCCGTCCCCCTTAGATTTTCTGTTACTGTTTCCTGTCTCAACTCCCTCAGAATTTCCTGGGACCAGCTCTTTTATCTGCCTCTGAACTGAGACAGCCACCTGAACTACATCATGCTGGTCACCCGATTGTTTTCTTCAGAGCTGACTGGTTATGCGATGAAATGGAGCCATCCTAGGTTTTTCTCTATCCAGCTGCTACTGCCCTGTATTTGGTTAAGATTCTTTCCAGATTCTAATAGTTAATTTGTTAGTGATGGTATTGTGAATTTTCATCTTTTCCTGGTTTGTGTATACTTGAAGCTAGAAAAGGCTGCTTTGAGGACTGCTACAGAGAACATTTTTACCCAACAATGATTGGTGTAGATAAGTGAGACCTGTATTTTGAAAAGTGGGCAGAATATGGTTTATGGTAAGAGGATACACTGCAAGGATATGAAACAAACAAAAACAAAAACAAAAAAAACACACCACACATGGGAGCACAAGCTCTACAAGTAGATCAATAACAAACTTCCTTTGTGTGTTAAAATTGTGAATTTGTGTGTTAAAATTCTCCATTGGCAGTAATTATTTTCAGTTAGAGCAAGTTAGATCAAGGTGTGCTTGATCTGGTGGGAGCACCTTCCTTTGCCTGACAGGTGCTTATCAATTACCCACTTGCCCTCAGAATCCTTTTCAGCAGAGTATTCCAGTCAGCAGATACCAACTGGTCAACATTCACCTGTTTGCTGACCACTGACTTGGGAAGTGACCTTTGAAATAGTTAACATCATGAATTGTTAGAACTGGAAGAAAGCTACAGGATTGTTTAGGGAGGTAGCTGTGGACTAAACTTGAGTTAGATGTCAGGTTTCTTGACTGAAATTTAGTGCTCTTCTGTTTCATTGACAGATAAACTGGACCAGATGAATTTTCCCTTGTTAGTACAATGTATTAAATAAGAATTTTCAAAGCTAGTGTTTTATTATAAAAATAATGCAGGGCCATGCTAAAAAAAACCAAAAGTTAACAAAGTGTATAAAATGCAAGTAAATGCCCCACCCCGCTGCTTCATTAAATTCCCCCACCCAGCTCTATGATCTACTTCCCAAAATTCCAATCTTCACTTCCCACGAGAAACTGCCTTAAAGTCCATATGCATCTATCTGTCTCTGTCGGTATTTGCCTTTCTATTTTTGCGTGGTTAAGGTCATATTATATAAATTCTCCTTGATTTTTTCCCCCTCACCTAAAATATGTATCTTGTAGAGTTTTCCTCATTTTCCCCATATACACCTACTTTGAAAAACAAAAAAAACACTAAATGGTATGTGATTATGTATGTATATCCTCCCATTGATAGACATTTAGGGTATTTTTACCAACAATGCTGCAGTGAGCATCTTTGCCTGTACATCTTTGGGTACTTGTGGTAAGCATATCTGTCAGATAAATTACAAAGGGGAACTGTGGAGTTAAAAGTTGCAGTGGTCCCCTCCTTATCTGCAGTTTTACTTTCTGTGGTTTCAGTTACCCACTGCCAAGCCTGATGGCTCGATGATCCAGGATCACTCGAAGCACATGGTCCTCCTCCTGACATATCATCAGCCAATACTAGCCTAGCGCTACATCTCAGAGACTGGGTCTCTCACCTCACTTCATCTCATCATGTAGACTTTTATCATCTCTCATCATCCATCACAAGAGGAAGGGTGAGTACAGTACATTAAGATACTTTGAGAGTAAGAGAGACTACATCCACATAGCTTTTATCACAGTATATTGTGATAATTGTTTTATTTAATATTAGTTATTGGTAATCTCTTACTGTGCATAATTTCTATATTAAACTTTATCATAGGTATGTATTATAGAATGTCTGTTGTAATAATCATGCATGTGTGTGGCAACCTTCTAGGGGTTACTTATATGAAAATGTATCCTGAAGTAGTTTGAATTTGGTATGCTCTGGCCACTTTCCATTAGCCCATATACACCTAAACCACTAAATCCATATACACCTAAACCACTCATTAGCCCATTAGCCCAAAACACTAAAATGTGTGGGTTGCCCTGGCCCAGTAGCTCATTTAGTTGGAGCATCAACCTGATACACCAAGGTTGTGGGTTCAATCCCCGGTCTGGGCATATACAAGAAACAACCAATGAATGTATAAATAAGTGGAACAACAAAACAGTGTTTTGCAATCTCTCTCTCTCAAATCAATCAATCAAAAAATAAATAAAATGTGTTGGTTAAAATAAACGGTAATATTTTCATCTGTGTGCTGAATCCAGCCAAATAGAAATTACCAATTTTCAGGTTATAATATATTACTTATAACTGTAGCATATTGTTACAGTTATATATGTAGTATATACACGTGTAATATCCTATATAATAAAGATGTAATATGCAAATGGTCATTACGTCATGAAGTGTAACAACCGACCATGTTGGATCAGCAGGAGAGTGGGGCAGCGGGCTACAAGCGGGCAGTGGAGAGCTAGGGGGCAGGGCAGCAAGTTATGAGGGGGGGTAGAGGAGGGGGCGCTGGGGAGCTACAGGAGGGCGGGGCAGTGGGTGCAGAGCTACTGGAGGGCGGCAGTGAGCTACTGGTGAGCTACTGGTGCATGGATTCGTGCGCAGGGCTACTAGTATTATATGTAATATTGTATAAATGTGTACCTTTTGTTATACAATATTGTGCAATGTATATTGTAATATATCCAAGGCCTATATGCATAAAACTTATTTGCTTGGGTGCATTCTTAAATATTATGGAAATTAATAAATTCATATTTTAGTAACAGTTTTCATAGCCCATAAACACTTAAATATTTGCACCTAAAATTTCCCTTCAGTGCTTTAGAAGTTTTTCGCCAGTAAGTTTTTCCTGTCTATGAAATAAGTTTTTTTACTTTAGCATACATCCCTTTTTCATTTTGAAGTCTGTAATCTTCATTATATAAACTGCAGGCTATATATGAGTGAGCTAATCCACTCTCCCCTCTGCTGGAGGAGGGAATGTTTTTCCTGTGCCACCATGGAATTTGCTTTGCAACAATTATTGCTATTTGTAACCAGATCCTGTGATCACAAGCCACGTGAAGCTGTATTTAGAATCTGTTGAGAACATAGAAGGCAGTGTAACTGTTTCTAAATGACATTGACTTAATGATTTTTACTCAAAAATTTTTAAAGTTCAAGTGCATCAATTCAAATCATTCATATCTGACATATATTTTAGATAAGTCCCTGTGTTCTGTTGCTGCAAATGGTTGTCTTTATGTCGTATTACCCAAACCCCTGCAGTTTCCTAACCTCATTTCCAATGAGATAATTTATCAGATGACTTATCTCTAGATCTTAGTTTTTAAATTATTAGAAGCCAAATGTCATGTACTCCAGACTGTTTAGGAATCAGATCTAGAAGCATATGGTGCCTTATAATCCTTTCCAGCTTTGATTAAAGAATCATCAAATACATTACATAGATGTATATGTAACAAGTATCTTTTTCCAATTACTGTAGAAGAATTTACAAATATTTCTTTGGCCTATTTTTCCTTTAAACAAGTACTGAAAGAATCAACTTCAGTCATAGATTAAACAGGGAAGCATTATTTTTGTGTACATTATCTTTGGTATAGTTTTTGAGTCAATGTACTGATAATGTATTTTCTCTGAATTGTTTAAAATATATTCTTAAATTTTCACCTTATATAGGTCTAGTTGTAAAATAGAAGAGAAAGGAAGAAAAACAACATAGAACATATTTTATTCATCTTGAAATGTTACACGGAATTTTTTCTTCAGAGGGATAAAGCAGGTAAATACTAGTGCCAGTTTTAGCAGACTAATGTTCCTGTGACAATGTCAGTAATCAATTGACTGTACCATTCTACCTACACTGGTAACTCATGTTTACATTAGGAAAAGTCACATTTTATGAATTTATGATGAGAAAACAGGGAAAGGATAAAAGCCTTTGCAGCTGTCTTAAATTCTTATTTATTTATTGGAAATAAGGGGAGTAGAAATAAATATTTCTCATCCTCAGTTATTTACATGACTTAATCATAACTACTGAGAATGAAGGAAATTGTTGAGTAGGTCATTTCTAGGTCAATAGGTTCCAAAAGAAAAAAAAGTCTACAAATATCCCTGGTTTGGAAGCAATGATTTCTAATTCCTTGCTCCTCCTTTGGTCTACAGTATGTTCATCTGGAAAACATTTAGTCATTTTTGAGGAGATTCCAAAATGATGTAGCCCCTGGTCCACTGTCTGCCTCTCATAAAAGGTCAAATACATGACCAACTAACGGCATAACGTTTCTGAGCCATATGGAAGAAATAATTGACTCAATGGGATCCTGATCACTTAAAAGAATAGATGCATCTCTTAAAAAAAAATGTTTTCTCTCACGAAGTCCAATGTTTAGCTTCTCAAAGGCTAAAGAAAAATTTAAAGTTTAAATGAAATGTGAGTTTCTGATTTTCTGTATGGTAATGCTACATTTATTGATGCAGTATGGCTTTAAATAATTGAATATGAAGTGGAGTTGAATCAATGAAAATTAGTGTTAACATCTAAAAAACATTTATTTTAAAATACATATCTATAGTAAAATAATATTAAATTATCTAGCTTTTTAATTAGTGATTATTCAGTTGAAGAATTTCTTCTTGCTCATTATCTTTAAAGATTCAGGTGACATGATATTAACGTCTTTCAATGAAACCATTCATTTAAACCTACTATCTATAATAATAAAAGCACAATATGCTAATTAGACCGGACTGCCGAATGACTTTTGGGACGTCCTTCCGGATGACCTTCTGGATGAAGCCAGGGTTGTGAGGGCTGAGGCAAGCTGCTAAGGCTGCGAGGGCTGAGCCCCTTGCACGAATTTTGTGCATTGGGCCTCTAGTTATTAAATAAATGTTATTACCTTAACACAATATTTTATGGTGGGAGATTCTTAATGGCCAAAATGATTGACTTAACTTTCCTTGGGTATAGTTCAAATGCCTGTGAAAAATAGTCTTTTAAAAAGAGGGGCTAATTAAGTCTCAGTGTCATCTATGACATTACCCATAACTATTACGAAGCTCATATATTTTCACTCGTTTTTTGAGAACTGTTTCAAACTTTCATCATGAATATCACATTCTATGGAATCCACAGAGATTGTTGTTCTTTACCTGCTCACCTACAAAAATAATCATGTTGAAAGCTTTTTTTTTTCCATATGTGAAAGCCACTATTTTCAGTCACAATCTCTAAGAACATGAGGAAATGCTACAAAATATCATGCCCTGCTGTTGATGTTCTGTAAAGAAGAAACAATGGCATGCTAACAACAAATTTCATCCTCATTGTCAAGGTGAAGATATTACACTATAAATTGTTCCTAGTCTACAACTCTGGTCTTAATTAGCCAGCTCAAAACCCTATGCTGTAGGTCAAATGGGGTCCTGAAGGACATAAGTGGCTTACCTCAAACCAGCATCACAATTAGAAAGTAACTTAAAACATATGCTTTATTAGCATTCTAGATTTAACATTACCTTTATAGGAAGAATAACTTGTGGCACCAGGATTATTATTTTCCTTTCAGCAACAGATCCGAATAGAATTCCATGTGAATTAAATAAGGAAGAGAACCAAATTGAAGTTTCACTAAATAGAGCCTCCAGAATTTGGTTGTTCTTAATCAAGGTGGATTCCTTCAAAACTTTAGACTAAATGTTAAATAAATCTGAGTTGAGACATCTGTAGAGACTATGCTAAACTGCCATAGATTGAGATTTAATAGAGGGCAGGGACTTCCTTTATATGTATCTCTAATAATTAGCCCAGAACCTGACACAAAATGTTTGTTGAGTGTCTTAATGCATGTTAATTAACCACTTAAAAGACAATCTTGAAATTTGATAAATTTAGTAATACTAGTTTATCACTCAAAGAACTTACCCAATGAGGAGATGCTTTCAGAGTTATTTTAATGTTGTCTTTATCAGATGAAAAGAAAAATTATCATTTGAAGAACATCTCTAAAATTACTACTGAAGGCAACGATTTGTAGTTCATCATCTGTCACATTAGATTCTGTGTGATACTGCTTTTAGGATATAATATTAGGGAAAGGTTTGATTGTCCTAATGAATTTAAGGCTATTAAAATTCTGTGGCCTATTCTTGTTCCTTCTTTCTCCTAGCTTCCCAGGAACACGTGGAGCTAAATTTAATGTCTTATATTTCCTATTGAGTGTTTTTGTCAGTTGTCATCTCCTTTTTCATTTACCTATTCATTTTCATAGCCTACTCCTTTTTATAAATGTGATATATGTTACAAATGTCAGTGTTTTTCCCTCAGTCTTTATTTTCAGTGGTTCTTTCAGCTTTCAGTATTGGCTACTCTTTGAAACTCTCCTTCCTTGCCTTTCATGATATTCTTTCAGTCAACAAGTAACTATTGAGTGCTTACTAGGTATCAGGCACCACTGAGTTTCTCCTGACTCAGTCACTCTCCCACTGCTGTTCCTTAAGTGTGCAGACCCCTCTTTCATCCGCCAGTTCTATGGTTTTCTCACTGTGTGTGCTGTCCCTTGATTTAGAAATAACAATCCCTCCCTTGAAATGCTTGGGGCCAGATGTGCTTCAGAATTCAGAATTTTTGCATTTTAGAAAGGTCATAGATCTACCATATGTTATGTAATAACCTCCCCTAAAGAGCCCAACCCTCTAATCAAATATATTATTTCTTCAGTGAAGCATGCGCATTTACAGTTAAGTGATAAAAAGACTATAAGCAGCCCCATTACATTCTTAGTCAGGTCTTGTTGCCAAATGAGTTTTGTCCCAAATTTGGGAAAAAGCTTTTTGGTTTCAAACCATTTTAGCTTTTGAAAGTATAGAGAGGGAATTGGTAGATCTTAAAATATTTTAGGCATGGTCTCTCTCAAATCTCTATGTGGTCCTATATTTCCAATGCCTTTTGCACATCTTCACTAAAGGGCCTATCAACTACATAAATTTGTATTGAAGTGAATTGATTGCCTCCTCACAAATTGACCTCATCCTTGGTTCTTAGTCTAAGCTCCTACTATCAATCACTGTGTCCTATGGAATCCAATATAATTTACTCTGAACTCCTTGCCTCTTATCCTTTGCCACTTCACATGTTATGTTCCAAACTTTCATTCCCTCTCCTCTCTGCCTTGATTGGATAGATTTTTAACTACAAATTCTTTATAAGGACCTCTCCTTAATGGAGAAGACTAATGAAAAAATTGACTAAATCAATTAGGGAACATTTGGCACAAATCAATTAGGGAACATTTTGCAACCATTAAAAAGGATGAGATGGCTCCATGTGTCAAATGCCAAAACATATTCAAGGAGAAACACATGTTGCTGAATAGTATATCAAGATGCTATAGACAGTTTATCAATGTAGAGAAAGTTCTGGAAAGCACATCCATTGCAGTGTCCCTGGGAAGACACTAGGAACTTTACTTTTCTAGTGTTTAAACAAAAGAAAGCTGATAAAAGATTATCAGTAAGTTAAGTGTGATAAGGTATAAAGAAAGGAATGTAACGTTAGGTACCTAATTCTGCTTGCCTAAGTTAGGGAAAGCTTAGATAATGTTTTCCTTTGGGCACAGACATAGACATTCCAGTCTGAGCAAATAGCAAGTTCAATAGCACCCAGATCCTACAGGGTCTATAGTGGGTTCCAGGAATGGCAACTGGTGCTGGAGGGTAGTTTCAAGAGAGTAGAATTTGAGACTGAGGTGGGCATAGTCAGATTGCAAAGTGCCTCAAGTATTAATTAGAAATATAGACCTGACTGTGAGTGTCCCCCCACATCCCACGTGGTGCAGGGTTCAGGGTTCAGGTTAGGGCTCTGGAGGCCCCACGCAAATGAAAGAGACAAGACAAGAAATGGTAATTTGGCTGAAACTGATTTGGCTCAGTGGATAGAGCATCGGCCTGCGGACTGAAGGGTCCCGGGTTCGATTCCGGTCAAGGGCATGTACATTGGTTGCGGGCACATCCCCAGTGGGGTGTGTGCAGGAGGCAGCTGATCGATGTTTCTCTCTCACTGATGTTTCTAGCTCTCTATCCCTCTTCCTTCCTCTCTGTAAAAAAAATCAATAAAATATATTTTTAAAAAATTTAAATCCTTTGGAAATAATTTGCAAAATATTAAAAAAAAAGAGAAATGATAATTTGGAAATTGGGGGCCAGGCGGAAGCCCAAGGAAGGACTCCTCTTTGCTCTGGCCTTGCCATCCCTTTTATTCAGGTTTGGGATACACCCATAGCCCTTAGGCAGGCAATTCCATAACAGGCAGACTATCTTTTCTTTTTTTTAATATATTTTATTGACTTTTTTACAGAGAGGAAAGGAGAGGATAGAAAGTTAGAAACATGGATGAGAGAGAAACATCGATCAGCTGCCTCTTGCACACCCCCTACTGGGGATGTGCCCGCAACCAAGGTACATGCCTTTGACTGGAATCGAACCTGGGACCCTTCAGTGGCAGACTGACCTCTATCCACTGAGCCAAACTGGTTAGGACAGGCAGACTATCTTATCAGTAAGGATTTACATGACTATCTGGTGGGGAAGTTGCTTCAGCTACCATTGTCTCCACTAAACAGTGGGTGCATAGCTCTGACATTTGCCAGAGCTTTAAGGGTCACCAGCCTTCCAGGATCCCTGTCCACACTTCTCTGATAGTGAAGACAATGGGTGGCTTCCCACACCTGACCTAGTCAGTGGAGACTCTTTGGAGGTTATTAGCTTTTTTAAAATACATTTTTCATTTTGTAGCAATTTTAGATTTACAGAGAAGTTGCCAAGATAGTAGAGATCTTGTATAACCCCTCACCATTTGTCTCCCTTCATGTTATCTTACATTACCATGGTGCAGTTATCAAAACTAAGAAACCAACACTGGTATATTATCATTAACCAAACTCCAGACTATTCAGTTCTTTTTCTGTGCCAGGAGTCTCTCCAGGATCCCACATCATACTCCGTTGTCATGTCTCCTTCATCTTTTCTATGTGAGTTTGTTTTCATGACCTAACAGTTTTGGGAGGTAGTGATCAGTTTGTAGAATGTCTCTCAATTTGTGTTTGTCTATGTTTTCTCATGATTTGACTGGTGTTGAGGGTTTCTGAAAACAAACAAACAAACAAAAAACAGGTGAAGTGCCTTCCTTATCACATCATATTAGAGGGCCCATGATGTTCATGTCATCATTGGTGATGTCCACCTTGATCACTTTGTTAAGGTAGTATTGGCCAGGTTCCTCCATTGTAAGCTTCCCAGGAAGTTTTCCTCTCCCTACACTTGTCTGGTTTTCATTTATTTTAATGTTTTTATTGATTTTTAGAGGAAGAGGGAGAGAGACAGATACATCAATGAGAAACATTGATCAGCTGGCTTCCTGCATGTCCCCTACTAGGATCGAGCCCACAACCTGGGCATGTGCAAAAGACTATATGATTCTATTTATATGAAATGTCCAGAATAGGCAAATCTATAGTGATATGTTAGGTGTGTGTATGGGGGAGTGAAGATATTGGGCTATAATAGGTAAATGGTATAGGTTTTCTTTTGGGGATGAAGAAAATATTCTAAAATTGACGTTGATGATTGTACAACTCTGTGAATACACTAAAAGCCACTCAATTGTACACTTGAGATATGTGAATTGTATATGAATTATCCTATATAATAGAGGTAATATGCAAATTTACCATCACTCCAACATACAAGATGGCTGCCACAAGATGAACTGCAGGGGAGGGCAGTTAGGGTTGACCAGGCCTGCAGGGGAGGGAAGTTGGGGGGGGGGGGGGACCCAGGCCTGCAGGGGAGGGCAGTAGGGGGTGACCAGGCCTGCTGGAGAGGGCAGTTAGGTGTGACCAGGCCAGCAGGGGAGGGCAGTTAGGGGCAATCCGGATGGCAGGGGAGCAGTTAGGTGTCAATCAGGCTAGCAGGGGAGTGGATAGGGGGTGATCAGGCTGGCAGGCAGAAGCGGTTAGGGGCAATCAGGCAGGCAGGCAAGCAAGCGGTTGGGAGCCAGCAATTCTGGATTGTGAGAGGGGTCCCAGATTTGAGAGGGTGCAGGCTGGGCTGAGGGACACATTACCATGCCCCCCCCCCGCCCCCCATGAATGTCATGCACTGGGCCTCTAGTATCTTAATAAAATTCTTATCAGAAAGCCAAGCAACACATGGCAGGGCAGTTATACTCAAATTACACTCTTTCAAGCTGAAGTGACTGACCGTACAGCTATTAAATTCTAAGTTTGTGCTTGAATACCTGCCTAAAAAATAATAACATGACCAAGAGTAAGTACCATTTAAATTTTTATTAATAAAACAGAAAACTAAAGTTAGACAAATGCTTTGTTTTTGCATCTGATCTGACCATATGCCAGATAAGTGATTCTTTATGAGGAGGTAGGAGAGAACTGTCAATATACCAGTTTCATTAAAAATGGCATACTGGAATATCTAATAAAGTTAAGTAAATGAAATTAAAAAGAGAACAAATTAAATATTAAAAATAACAAAAATCTATCCCTCAAATATCAGGGATCTCCTTTAATAGTCTTCAATGCAGCTCATTTGCAATCAAGATCAATCATATTGCATAACCCCCAAAGGAAAAAACTGAGGGAACTCATGGATAATTTTCACAGCTTCATTGTAAAGTCCAAGATCTGAAAAAAACATTTTAGCAAACACTTAATCTACAGTGGAAAGCTGTAATATCAATTATTATCTAAACATTTCTACCTCTTTCTCTTTTACCTCCCCTTTAAAGGTCAACTTATTTTCCCAATCCATCTTCTAAAACTGAGATATGGACCATCATATTTATTTAACTAACTGTGGCTCCAAAAAATGAAAGACATGGGGGACAGGAGATCATCCATTGTATTGCTGTGCTTTATGTATTATACATTATTTGATGGCTTTAATCCATATATTAAAACAAAACAAAAAAGATTAACATTATTTTTGTTTGGCTTAAAAAATTATTTCCACAAATATTAAACTTTACTGAGTTTCTTACAAATACACACACTACTTAGAAGCAGGGCCAAATGTACTCCCAATTTTGAGATCAGAAAATTCTATAGAAATTGAAAATGTAGCAGGACTGAGACTAAAGAATAAAATTTGTTTTTCTCCTAAATACATGAAACTAAATGCTTTATTTACCAAAAGGATGGTTATCTTCTTTAAACTGGACATAAGATGAGCACATAATGGTTGCCTTGGCTGTTACTCTTCCAACTACTTCCACAATTCCAGAGATTTCTTCATCAAGCTAGCACAAAGAACAAAATACCAACTTCATGTTATCACATTTTCAGTTGATAATTAACTTGGAAAATTGTTATATCTTTCATTTCATGTAACAAAATAATTAAAAATTTACCAACACCAAAACTGAAGTGCAACCTGTTAAAAAATGTTTGAGTACTTGCTGTCAGCATGTCACAAGTCCTGTTAACCTTTAGCTATAGCTCCAGGTCCAAAGATACAGCTGAACATTTAAATTGAAGACAAAACCACTTAAAGATACTGAGACTGTCCAGCATTTTTACAAGGAGTAATTTGTTCAAAAAGACCAATGAAAGGAACTTTCTATTATTTTGCACAGTATATTCTGTATACATTAACCAAACAGCATATGCATTTGTCTTAATAAAAGACAAAGAAAATGTAAATATAAAATGTAAAAACAAATTAAGTAACAACTGAAAATATATGTAAACAAAAATAAAAAACAGGATTTAAAAAAATATCTTCATGTTTTCTTAAGGAAGAAAAGTGATTTATACAAGATTTACCTTACATGATTTTATGTCATGAGAACTGTCACCTGGTATTTAAACAAAAGACATGAGAATTGTCACCTAGTATTAAAGGGATGTATTAAAAAAAAAAAAATCACGGAGTCCAAATAATCATTGGTTAGACATGTAAAAGGGAAATAGAATGTAATACAAGGAGAAAAATTGACTTCTACAGCCAGGGAAGTTTTACAAGCTGATCCTTTATACATCCACTCCAAGAACCAAAAATATCAGCAACAAACCAAAACAACATGTAGAATTAACTCTAATATGTATAGAATTAATACTCGAACGTACAGGCTCCATCAACTCAATGGTTGCACTTTTCCCTTCTCCATCTGAAAGAATAAACATTTTTCCAGTGGGATGAATCTAAAAAAGAAATACACGATGAAAAAAATCCGACATAAACAAAAACTTTAAAATCTAGTTAAAATAAAAATATTAGACAAAAGATGGGTAGATTGACCCAAACTTTTGTAATAGATACATGTGTGCAAAGCAATCGTTTTTGAAGTTTATTAGGTTCAAATTATAATCTTGTGTTACTGTATCCATTCAAACGACCCCATTATATTTCAATTTCCAGATTAACACCTTTTTTCGTACAAATATGTCCTGTAAACTAAAGGGAGTCCATACTATCTAAAAATGAACTCTGCCGGAACCCATGATTTAAATAGTACATATTCCATGGAGGGTAGGTTTTAAAAATCAGGCATGATTTAGTAAAGAGAATCAGTTGTCAAAAGATCTGGGTTCTAGTCTTGTGAGACAGCCGCAAAGTGTGCAGTCAGATCTGTTTTGAGTGCTAGCTTTGCTACTTGATGTGGTCTTGAGCATTTTTTTGTTTGTTTGAATCTTTTTAATTATTTTCTTTTAATCTTTATTGTTTAAAGTATTACATAGATTCTCTTTTTCCCCCCATTAGCCTCTTCCACCCCCACCCCCTTCCAGGCCCTCACCATCACATTATCTGTGTCCACGGGTTATGCATACATGCATGTAAGTTCATTGGTTGATCTACAGTACTTCCAAATTTCCTTACCTGTGAAGTCAGAATAACACGTATTTCAATGTGGCTAATATTTTCCCTACCTGTGAAGTCAGAATAACACGTATTTCAATGTGGCTAATATTACTAAGCCTTTATATAATACTCGTTTTCTTTCAGCTTGCTAACCTGGTTCACCGATTGTGAGACTTTGGGCCTGTTTCTCACCAGAAGGATGAAGGGGCTGCACTCTTAACATTGGGATTAAGATAACAGACAGCTATGGGGTCTGGAAGGGACAATCGAAGCACGTTTTATCGAGAAGTGATTTCAAGGAAAAACGAAGTTCGAGAAGGAGAATTGCACAAGAGAAGAAAATCAGACTAGCCGTCAAGTCTGGCTAAACTAAAATATCAAGAAAGTAGATGTGGGAGTCAAGTCTACAATTTCTTTTACGTAAGCACAAACAGAACCAGGATGGGGTTGCTAGAACTAAGAATGGAGCGCATTCGCAAACGTTGCTATTCCGCGCCATAAAAGAGGCGCCAAAATGGGGCTGCAATGTTTTTGCTATAAAGTGTGCAAAAATAAAGCAATCAGGAGCACAGTGATGCTAAGGCTTTCTTTTGTCCTCCTTCACCCTCCGTTGCCCATCCTAAGGCCGCCCCCAGGCAGTCAAAGGGTCCCTTCCCCTCCACCACCCCTTCCCCTACGGACTACAACCAGGGAGCCCGGGCGGCGAGCGCGCACACCTTTTCCAGCCTCCCTACGAAGCAGACGGGCCGGTCGATGGACTGAGCTAGCATGCTAGCGTTGATACGCGACTTGGGCAACTCCATCACCTCCACCATCATTGCAGACAAATCGGCGGCCGGCGGGAAACCTGCGGCGAAGTGAAACAGCGGCTCGCGAGCGTCTATGGGTCCCTGGCACCAGTCGGCGGAGACCAGCGCTTTCGCTCCACCAATCAAACGCGCGGAAATCTCGGCGGGACTCACGGTCTCCACCAAAGGGAAAGCGAAAGGAGGGACGCGAACGGAAGTGGGGGATCTGCTGCTTAGTGACACGCGGCGTCCCGGAAGTGGCCAGGTCCACGTGGGAGGGCAGTGGAGGCGGGGCTTGTCCGGGGCGGGGCGGGGCCTGAGGCTCCCTCCGCTGATCTCCGGCCTCCTCCAGGCAACTTGACCCCGGAAACAGGGTGCCGGGCTCCGGTGCGGCAGGACCCTGCGGTGCGAGCCTCAGGTACCTCTTCTCGCGGGAGGCCCGGCAGCCTCACTCTTTACCCTTCTCTCCGCTGACGGGTGAGGAGAGAGAGGCGGAGTCGCTGCTGTCCCCGGCTGTTCGCATTTCCCTATTCCCCCTCTGCCAGGTTCTGCGTGGGAAGGGCGTGATTCTTGCCTATGGAAACCTATCGATAGGGTTGTTTTTGATACCCGCCCTCCTGGAAATGGGTAGTGGGGTCGTCAGTGATCTCCACCGCCTTTGTCAGGACGCCTGAGGCGCCGAGGCGGAGGGCTGGATGTTTACTTCCCAGGCTGCGTCACTTTCCCTGTCAGTTTCCCCGCCTGTAGGAAGAGAGGTCGCTCTGATTCCCGCCGAGACCCGCTCTGGTGCCAACGACCTGGCCACACTGCGAGGTGCAGGTTTCCTCACCTCCGTGTTAGCGGTGTATTGGAGCCTCTGGGAGTGGGTCGAGTGGGGGAAGGACCTCTGGACTAGGATAGGGGACGGGTTTAAATTACTGCCAGGTTCTGACCAGCTGCGCTTCCTGACCCATAATTTCCCCATCCGCAAAATGAGGGGGTAGATAATTTACTGTTTTGCAAAGTAAATTGCAACTATTGTCCATGTGGTTCACGGACCTTTTTAACTCCTTTGCAGTCTTTCCCCCGTTGCTCTCCGCTCCCCAGGACTCTGGAGGGGAGATCCGGAGATGTGGTAGATAACCTGTTTCAAGGAGATCGCACTGGCTCATGTGGCTGTTGATTTTTGTGTTTTTTAAAAAAATTATTATTTGTTTTGTTTGTTTTTGTGTTGTGTGTATGTGTGTGTGTTTGCCGATTGGTACCTGACTTGCCAGGGATATTCCAGAATGAGTGCTCATAAAAATACCTGCCAACAGTGCTGCAGAAATTGGAAAACACTTTTTATTGGATATTACTATTTTGGGGGAACTTAGTCCATGAGTTTGCCTAAGGCACCATAGTTGACATCTTTCAAATTCAGAGACCTAGCTGGAGCCTTAAGCAAATAAGATCCTTTTGAGACTTCACTGCAGCGATTTAAAATGGAAATCTAATGTACCGTGAAGGATAGCCTATCTCAGTGTTTAATTAGCAGCACATATATTTGTCTTGATGTTGCTATCACTAAAACAAATTTAAACAATTTCGTTAATCGATACAGGGTGTATGTCAGTTGGTCTATAAAGTTGTGATTCTATTGGTGCAAATCAATAAAGTCTATTTTATATTTTTTCCGAAGACTTGATGTCTTTTGCACCTTATTACTGCTTTAGAAAACAAGTCAATATGCATTATATAGGGTAGGGTACGCATGAATATAGTCTTTAATAGCAACCCTTAAAGTACCAGATGCTAATATCATTGTTTTATTACAGTTGAAAGACCACTCTTACCTTCCAACAGCGTTCTAAAAAGCAAACAAAATATGGAGACAAGCAGGAAGATAATTTAAAACAGCCTTTTGGATATATTTTGAGTCACTTAAAATTTATTATCTAATAATACATCATATAGAGAAGGGTAAATATGGCCAGTATGTATTCAGTACTTTCCAGAGAGATTAAATGAACTCATTCAGCTTAAGAAATGGACCTTTACCAATTAGTAGTTTGTACATTCTTAATTAAGTCCTTCTCCCTACCAGCCAGAAAGCAACACTACCTGGAAAACACTAAGCTTTTCTATATATTTTTATTTACACATGCAGACATTCCTAAATGGAATGTTGTTCAGTTTTTGTCAATTTTGGCCTTTATAAAATTGGAATCATACCATATATATCTTCTGAGTTGTTTCTTTTGCTTGTTTTTGAGATTAATCCATGTTGACACATGTAGGTGGAGTTCATTCTTTTAATTCTTTTTTGCTGTATTGACTGACATTTTGATGATTTGAAGTTCTGTTGTGTACAGGGCTTCTGTGAATATTTTGGTACATATTTGTTGGCGCACTTGTGCAAAAGTATATCAGTAGAATTGTTCCAACAATGTATAGGGTGTGCATCTTCAGCTTTACTAGTAAAACCAAAATTTTCCCCAGGTAGTGGTACTAGTTTATTCTCTTATCAGGAGTTCCATTTGATCCACATTTTTTTGGCAATGAAGTCCCCCCTGCTCCCCTAAACTTATGGATATGAGATGGTTTCATATTGTGGTCGTAATTGGCTTTCTCTGATTACTAATGTTGTACAGCTTTTCAAATATTTATTGGCTATTTTGTTTACCATTTTTCTTCTTTGGGTTTGAGGATTATTATTATTTATTTTTGAGAGCTTTTGCATTAGTGTGGATAGTAATGTTGCATTTACTAGTTTAGGCCTTTCAATTTTTTTCATTATTTCTGTCTTTCTTTCCTTTTTTCCCCTTTCATTGGAAAGAACTCCTACTTTTAATATAGTTAAAATGTTTTTCCCTGAAGCTTAAAATAGTTGAAAAGGCAATTCAAAAAATCTAATTTAAGAATAATTTCTTAAAACAAGCTCTATATTTTTTAAAAATTTGAAATAGTTTTATCATTCATATTCAAAACTACTGCATCATTTAGAATTGAGTTTTCATGTGTGTTGTCAGATACCCAATTTCTTTGTTTTGTTTTTATTTCAATTGTCCCAGCATCATTTTTGACTGTGACCTTTTATCATTGACCTTTGCTGTCACCTTAAGTTTACATATATGTGTGGGTCTGTTCCTAGGCTCTCAGTTCTGTTCTGTTCATCTATTTTTCTGTCCCTGCACTAGTACTCACTCTCTTCAATACTGTGGCCTTGTAACTGTGATGTCTTGATGGAAAGTTCTTTTACCTTAATCTGTTCTTCAGGAATGTGTAGTTATTCTTGGCTCTTTGCTACTTCACATACAATTTAGCATGTCAGGATCCATAGAAAACTGTGTTGGGATTGGATCACAATTGCATTTGAATCCTTGGACTGATTTCAGAAATAACATCATAATGACAACTCTTACTACTCTTGAGTTATTTTGGTCCTCTTAAAATATTTCCAAAAAGTTTCTTAATTTTCTACATAAAGGTTTTGACTTTTAGATTAGATTTATTCCTAGGTAACTTGTTGCTATTATAAATGCTTTTTAAAAATATATTTTTATTGATTTCAGAGAGGAAGGGAGAGGGAGAGAGAGAGAAACATCAATGATGAGAATCATTGATTGGCTGCCTCCTGCACACCCCCTACTGGGAATTGAACCTGCAACCGGGCATGTACCCTTGACTAGAATCGAACCCAGGACCCCTTCAGTCTGCAGGCCAATGCTCTATCCACTGAGCTAAACCAGCTGGGGCTATAAATGGTATTTTTTAATTAAAGATTGTTAACTGATGGTTGCTGGTATATAGAATGCATTTGACTTTTTCCTGGCCATCCTGCTAAAGTCATTTCTTGTAATTTTCTATAAGATAAATGTTCTATTCATATGTGAATAATTTGTTTCTTAACAGTTCTTACACATTTTATTTTTCTTGCTTTCCCCAGGTTAGAACTTCCAGTACCATTTTGAATAGAAATGGTGTTTCAGTTAAGATGGTATTTGACTGTGTAAGTAAAAGTGTCTTAAATATACAAAGGCTGCCTTTGCCGTGTAGTTCAGTTGATTAGAGCGTTGTCCCAATATGCCAAGGTTATGGGTTCTATCCCTGATCAAGGCACATATAAGAAGCAACCAATGAATGCATAAATAAGTGGAAAAGTAATCTCTCTCTCTCTCTCTCTTTCTCTCTCTCTGGTTCCATCCTTAAGGTCACCTCATAGGCTAGGATAGATGCAGGGGCATCATCCATCTACTTCCCATTCTAGTCAGGCAAAAGGGTGTGCCTTCGTGGGACTCAGCTCCCTTTAAGGAGCCTTCCTGGAAGTTCTTTACAACTTGGAGTTCTAATTATTAGATTAAGGGCTTTCCCATCTATTCCCTGTTTGGTAAGAGTTTTAATTGAGTGGTTAGGATATTTGATCAATTTTTTTGCATTAATAGAGATGATTAAAATGAATAAATTTTCCACTATTGAACCATGCTCACATTTCTGGAAGAAACACAACTTGGTTTTGAAATACTCTTTTATTATGTATTGGGTTTGATACTGTTTTGTTTAGGATTTTTGCATCATAAAAATTCATGAGGGAGATTAGCATATAATTTTTTCCCCTGTATGGTCCTTGTCAGATTTTGGTATTATTAGGCTTGTACTAGTCTCATGACATGAGTTGTGGAGTCTTTCCTCTGTTCTCTTGGATTCTGTGTAAAATTGAATTGATCTGCTTGTCAACTATTTGGTAGAACTCACCTGTAAAACATTCTGCGTCTATTATAAGTTTTACTGTGTTTTGTTTTATTGCCCTTCACAGATGTTGCATTTTTCATAAACTGAAGGCAAGACCATCCACCAGCAAAAAGCTTATGACTCCTGTATTGTGATTCTTGCTTTATTGCAGTGGTCTGGAACCGAAACGCAGTATCTCGAGATATGCCTGTGGTTCCCTGGACCTACTGCTGCAGGCATGTCCCACAGGTTTTCATAAGTAGATGTTCATCATCATCACGTTGTAAATATTTCCTAGTTTCCAACCTATTCTTTGACTCGTGGTTTTTGTTTCCAAATGAATAGGTTTCATTTATTGAAATTATTTTTTTTGTTATTAATTTCTAATGTAAATGCATTATCTTTCAAAGTATATGTGACTTGCTTTAAGTCTTATCAAGTACATGGGCAATTTTGGTAAATATTTAATGTGTGCTTGGAAAAAATTGCATTTTTCAATTGTTGGATCAAGCTTGTAAATTGCATTGTTCAGCTATTTCTATGTTATTACTTTTTGTCTGATTAATATCTCAATTGAGATAATTGTGCTAAGTATCCAACAGATGGTAGCAATTGGCAGTTTTTCCTTGAATTTCTGATGACTTGTACTATGTATTTTTGAAGATTGGTTGTTCGGTTCATACAAGATTAGGATTGTGAAGTAAATGGTTAAATGAAGTAATGAGTATCTCAGATCATGCTTTTTGGCTTAAAGTTAATTTTCTTTTGGTTTCTAACCAGCTTTCTTTTGGTTAGAATTTGCTTGTTGTATTATTATCCATCGTGTACTTCACCTAAGGGCTTGGATTGCTCATTGCCTCATCTCTTAGGTGTTTATCAGGGCTGACTTGGCAGGTCTAACTCAAGGGAAGAACAGACACTTTTTTAACCACGAGGCTTCCATTATAACAGAATTGCCCAAATGTGTGGAGGCTGGGTTCTTCTCTATGGGAGCACTAGAGTTTGGTGGATGATGAGTGTTTTGTACTTCTCTGCTTGTTATGTTTCCTCAATAAACCTTATTTGATATTTACACTGTGTTGTGTTGGTATCTGTATTGGCCTTATGACTTCCAGCTTTTCCGTGTCTGTAAGTTTTAGGTGTGTCTCTTGTAAATATTGCCTGTAGCTAAAGGTTTAACATTTCTATATTTTGTCCATTTACATTGATTGTTGTTACTGATATTCTTTTGAATTATTTCTGTAGTCATTTTGTGCTTTCTGTGTTCGCTTTTTAAATTTTTCTCCTTTCTTGGGATAATCTGATGTGCCAGCTCTAGTCACTTGTCCATACGCCATCCAAACAGCTATGGCGTGGAAGGAGATTTGGGGAGGATTGGGTACAAACATGGCTACTGAGAGTTTACTATGTTGAAAAGATGCCCAAGGAGGTTGCAGTAACCCATAATGGGGATTGTGGTCAGCTGAACTCAAATACTAGTGGCAGTAGGAATAGAGAAAAGCCAAAAGTTTCATGAGATATCATGAGTTGCAGGACTTAGTGTTTGGTGGACAGGGAGAGAGTGAAATTAGGGTGACACGGTTTTGTTTCTAGCAGCTGTTCGGACCATCATGCTTTGAGGCGGAGAGTAGAGTAGTTCTGGGAAGATGACTCAGGCATGGACATTGAGTCAGTGTAGCACAGAGTGAAGAACATAGACGTAGAGCAAACAGCCTAGTTTAAATCCTGATCCTTTCACCTAAGTGATTTCTGGACAAAATATTCATCCTTTTATAGTTGCAATATTTGTATTAACATGGGAGGTAAAGCTTCATATGATTGTAAATGATTGTAAGTGTGAAAGAAAATTGTGTTTGTAAAGCATTGGGCACAGTGCCTTGGTACACTGGGTACTTCAGCAATAAATTACAAATTATAACTGTTACTTGCATAGCCAGATTGTCCTTAAGTATCTGTTGGACATCTTAGTGATGAAGAACAGTAAGATAGTGAAGGGTGAAGGAAACCGTGTTTCCCCAGAAGGAAGGAAGTGTGTGGGCTTGTCTGAGAGTGGAGATCCTGAATCCATCTGGGTTTTACGCCCTTCTGCTCAGCAGCTTGGATGTAAGAGATTGTGGTTTTTCACAACCATCTGATTATTACCAAGGTGTTTTCTGTACTTATCAACAGTTTCTTGTGGAAAATAATCATCAGAGAGATAGCCTTCTTAATCTTTGGTTCCATATTTTCCTTTCTTTATGTTGATCTTATTCTGGTAATCTCTTACTGAAGGAGAGACTGGGTGGGTGAGATTACCTTAGTCTCCCTCTCTGAACTTACTGCATGCAGCTTCTTGTTCCCTGTCCAAAGACAGAGGCACACGTTCCTCAGCTTGTTCAGTTCCCACTGGCTACTGGCGCTCATCATCTGTGGGTGTGCTGGGCTGAGAGTCTGAACATAAAGGAGACCTCCTTCCTTCATGGAGCTTTTTCTGTCTGGGAACCTGTTTTACAGTCTTCTTGGGCAGGTGCAAACCATTGACCTTTGAATGGAGGTGGGTGATCTCCCGAGGGAGGGGTCAGCATAGGGGAGGGACTCTAGTTCTGCCAGACTTGAGATAGTAAAAGTTTTCAGGCAGTGGGATGTCTGGCAGCCGATTTTTTCCCTGGCAGGTACAATTTCTGTATTTTAGAAGTAAGTTTAGGCAATGGGAATGGATGGAATACTTTCCCCATCTTTGTGGTTCACTCTCCAGTTTTAGTTTGCTTGTTTATTCACTTATTCCTGCATTCCTTGGAGAGAAGTAGCAGCATGTGGCAGAAGTACAGTTATGAACTCTTGGTCAGTTGTACTTCTTGGCCTATCCCTGTTGATTGTGCTGTTCATGGAAATGTGACTCAGACTTCGCCACGTGGTTGAGGGAGCTATTGCCAGCTGTTGTCTTGTGTTACATCTTTATGTGCACTTTGATGAACAATTGCGAGGAGGTACAACAGCCAGCTTTCTTGTTTTCTCAGGAGTCTAAGTTTTCAGACAAATAGCAATGCTTGACTAGACTTGTTAGCAACTTGTTAGCCTCTTGCATGGCTGGTGCTAGATTTACACAGGACTCAGCACCATACTTTGTGGGACTGGCTTTGAGAGAGGTGATAGAGAAGCAGGCCAAAGAGGCAGCAAGAAGATTGGATATTTAGACAAAGTGTCTTTGTCTAAGTGTCCTTGAATTTAGACAAAGTGTCTTATCTGGTTTTGTTTCTGTAGGGCCTACCACTGTGCCTGGCCAGTATTTGCCCTTCAAACATGTTGGTTGGATTAATTAAAGGTGAACAAACAACTGAATTTTTTTTGCGGGGGCAGGGGGGGGCGGGCTGGAAAGTAAAGACTTGATACTGCAGTTAGATTGTATTGAAAGTCAAGTGATGCAGATTTCTAAGTAGACAATTTGGGGGGTGAGATCTTTTGGAAGCTAAATACAAGGGTTCCTGTTGTGTGGTAAGTGCATTTAAGTGAGAAAATAGAGCAATTGAAAGACCGACACTGAATAATGTTTTATTTTTATTTTTATTCATTCTAGGTTTTCCCTGTGCTATAGAGAGTGTAAAGAGGTGTGGCCTTACATCGGATGACTTCCTTCTCCCTTAGGACATTATTTAAATGTGTTTATTCATCTAAGATACTTGTTTTATGTGAAGAGATGTATTTTGTTACAGTTGTCTGAAGTCTTTTTTAGTATGTTGTGTTTTTTTGTTTTTTTTTCATTTCAGAGTTGCAACATTGAATGCAGTGGGTAGAAATTAGTATTGTATAGGTAGGTTCAGTGTTATTTAAGCCAAAATCAAAATGTGTTTTGTTTTTTGTGTGTTAGAATTATGTCTGTAATTTCATTAAAACATAAAAATATATCATATCATTGTATCATTAATTTAGAAGAGTCGGAACAACACTAAAGTCTTTAAATTATATTCTTGAGACCCAAATGATATAAATTACAAGTACAGTTTATTTATAAGCTCCAGAAAGCAACAACTTCATCTTCTAAATGTCTACATCTCCCCATACTATTTAGAAAAAATAACGCATGGTGCTCACATGTACTGCATTAAAGAGAGGGAAATTGTTGTTGTTTTCTTTTTAAAATAAAACCTCTTGAAATTAAGATGTCTTTGGCTAAAGTGTATCATATACTAGGTGATCACACCCACCCACAGAGAAGTGGGTTACAACAAAGAGTTATCTGGACCAAAACACGAAGAATAAAGAGATGGAGAAACCTTGGTCTAATGTACTGGGAGACTACCCCCTGCCCTCCTCCCCCGCCCCATCTAAATTAGTAGAATCAGAGGAGACTTTATTATACTGTTCTATTTTTCTTTTTTAAAATAAGGGACAGTAGAGGGAAAAGGTAGTCAGTTTTTACCACTGCCAGGCTACCATTTTTGATTCTGAAAATAATAGGCTAATTAAAATGAAAACAAACAAAAATCCCCAAATCCAATAACAGAAGTACACAAAACTTCCCTGTCAATTTTAATAGAGACTTTGGGGCTCATATTTATTTACAAAGTAATGAAGGTGGGTCAATTTCTATGAGATTAGTTTTACCTCTTAGACCATTCGATGATGGGACTAGGGTCTGAGAATAATGAAGGTTTTGTTCTAAGATTTTCTTGGGCCAACTTGTGACTGTTCAGGATGCCTTTATCATATGCTTGGAAAGCAATTCTGCCAGAGAAAATTCCAGAAAGTGAATAATTCCAGATAAAGTAATTCTTCCAGGATAGCAGGATTTTGTTATTCTAGTGATAGCTAATGATTGCAAAGTTTCTGGTGGTGGGTCTCTTACAGCAGTGATCAGTAGCTGGCTATTGAGATGATCAAATGAAGCCTGTGCTGCTCTCCATGGCAACAAGGCCATGTTAAAATCATCCCTTGTGATAAACTGGCAGCCCCTCCACCCCCAGTACTCTCTTAACCTAGATTTCTGGTACTTGGTTTAAGGATTTCATGTTTGAATCCTACGTGTCCCATTTCTGAAAAGCTTTTCTGCCTTTAATATAATATGAAATAAAATAGGAAAGGATTTAAACTATAAGGATCAAGAAAAAACAACTGTAAAATCAAGAAAACCCCCCAACTTAGCCCCTGTTAAAATGTACACTGTGAAGTTCCAGGGAGCTCCTTTGCCTTCTTCCAGAAGCCTCCCTTGCCCAATGCTTTATAATCACCCACTTGTAGCTCCAGACCTCTGACTTTCTGAGTAGTTTAGATGTTCTGTTTTGGCTAAAAATAATACGTGTTTAATTTCTGAATTTGCTGAAAGCAACAACTATACAGTCATATTGGGGAAGTGAGTTTTATTAGATCACGTCAATTCAAATTTTTAATGACTGTTATATATGCACATGATGTTACTTTTCCAGTTAGGTGACCAGCGAGCTGTTAGGAGTGTTAAATTAGTGGACAGGCTTTCTTAAAAATGAGGCTGCCACCACCACCTTGTATTCATCTGGATATGGTAGAAAAGCTGCACCAGTGTGTTCTGGGGCATCTCAGCTACTGCAAGCCAGTGGAAATGGAAGTAAGAGTTCACGGAGAAAAAGAACAATGTAAAATTTCCTGCTGTCATAAAAGAACTTGTTCATCTATTTTTTAAATGGTTGATGGTGTATGTAAAAACGTTATAGTGTTTATAATTCATTGGATAAATGTAAAAGAATGATATCTTGGTTTTATTACAACATATAAATATTTATAACATGCTAGAAATTACATCCTTTATAATTTTGAGTGGAAAATTTTAGATGACAACTTAAAAAGTACAAGAGGGGACATGTTTTCAAAACATTTTTTAGGGGATATGTGAGCACCGAAGTATGATTAGCGGCTTTGAAATGCTTTTTTGCTGGCAACCCAAATTAAGAACTACATTTCAATGACCTTGTCCATGTATCCAAAAGCAAATGTTTGTAGCACATTATCATATGTGATTCTCTCTCATAATATTTATGCTTCCGCTTCCTTTTCTTTTTCCTATTTCATTCTATTAATAATTCTGGCCATGACGCAGTAGATTGAGTTTACATCCTCTAAAGAGTTTGGACCTGGAGTTTGAAAAACATCTATGGATCCAAAGTTCAGTTCTTTGTTTATGTTATTCCGTGAGTGGATTGTTGTTGTTTTTTGCCTTTTTTTGTGTCTGAGCATAAATCAGAGAGGCGGAAATAAACTTACGTTAATACTTTAATTTTATTGTCTTTCAAAAGTTCTGTGGAGCTCGTATGTGACATCAGTTTACATGACTTTCCCTGCTCCCCTCTTCCTTATCCTCCCAGATATTACACCAATATCACAAAACTTTACAAAGAAAAATACCCAGGTGGGATGGAAAGACGGGGAGAATCTTTGGGATCCTAATTGGTAGTCTGAAGTTAATGGATACATTTTTAAACAGGATAAAATCACATCTTTCGTACAAATATTAAAACCTGTCAAAGATGTTACTCATGCCCTAGCTGGTTTGGCTCAGTGGATAGAATGTCAGCCTGTGGACTGAAGAGTCCCGGGTCCGATTCCAGTCAAGGGTGCTTGCCCGGGTTGCAGGCTTGATCCCCAGGAGGGGGCGTGCAGGAGGCAGCCGATCCATGATTCTTTCATCATTGATGTTTCTCTCTCCCTCTCTCTTCCTCTATGAAATCAATAAAAATATATATATTTTTTAAAAGACATTACTCATTAATTAAGGAAGGAATTAGTAAGATATCATAATGGGTTTAAAAGAGAATTCAAAAGTATCACTCAAGCCCTAACTGGTTTGGCTCAGTGAATAGAGTGTCGGCCTGCGGACTGAAGGGCCCCAGGTTCGATTCTGGTCAGGGGCATATACCTTGGTTTCGGGCACATCCCCAGTAGGGGGTGTGCAGGAGGCAGCTGATTGATGTTTCTCCCTCATCAATGTTTCTAACTCTCCCTCTCCCTTCCTCTCTGTAAAAAATCAATAAAATAAAAACAAGTATCACTCAAAGTATTATTTATAGAAGAATGAGGGGATGTCCATTTTATAAATGGGTGCAAAACTGGTCACTGTCCTCAGGACAGAAATTAATGCAGTCTTCCAGATACACTTCTGTAGTCAGGGCTTATTTACATGGCTGTCAGTTTCACACACATTACCTCCAATAGAGTTACTGCATAACCCAGTCAGAGAAAACCGGGGGTGAAGATAACCAGATAAATGAGCTAGCCGGAATAGCCACTAAAAGCCCAAGTCCTTCACAATTGTTTCTTATTGTGATTAGATTTACACTGTTAAACACATTCTTATCGGTCTAAAATTTTGCCACCTGAAGGCCAAATCCAGTTTGAAAAGGATTTAGGTGTTCTGCAGAATATTTTTAAACATTTTGAATTTGTTGCTATCCTTTGAAAACCAGATTTTTCAAAATTGTAAGTTTCCAGTTTGTCTTAAAAAATCAAACTTGGTAACACTGTGCCCACATTCCTTTATGGAACTGGTTGGCACTGCCAATGGTGCCTTCTATTATTTTTTAATTTTTAATATTATAATGGGTTCAAAAGAGAAAAAAGTATCACTCACAGTATTACTGTAAAATAACATGATATTCAGCTTAGAAAAAAGCAAATAACTACAAAAAGAACCATAGAGTGAATAAATATAAACTGGTTGTGCATCCTCATAACAACTATTCGGTTTGGTGTGTTTGCCGTATTTTCTTTCTAAGAATATACAAACTTGTTCTTTCACACACACAACATAGAAATTACTTTTATGATTAGAAACCCTGCTTATTTCATTTGAAAAAGCAAATAAGTGAGAAAAACTACCAGACAGGATCCAAGAGTATAAAACAAATACTTCAGCTAAAAGGTTATCTCTCAGAGGACTGGTGACAGAGCAGCAGTTCAAGTCCCTGGCCTAGTCCCACACATAGGCATTGCAGGGGAGGACCTTCTGACACAGGCAGCTTGAGACCTTCAAGCCACATTTCCCAGTGATTCTTTGATGCCTTGGGATCCTCTTCAGGGGGAGAGATGCCTTTAAGCCATAGCTTCAGTCTGGTCCCGTTTTTCTTTTGTTGTGGTTTATGGTGACCATAGCAAGTGCAAATCTGATTACAGACTTTCCCAGCTCAGCACCTTCAAAAGCTTTTTCACTGGTTCCTCAATCTAGATCTCACTAGCCTTTTAGGGAAGGGCTCTTCCACTGGGCTCTCTGGGCATCTCCCTCCCCACAGGTGCCTTCTTTAGACTAGGCCATCACTCTCCTTCACTCCTTGTCTCATAGAAGGCTGGTTCACAACCATTATACTTAGCTGTCACACCAGGACTAAAGTGTTAACTCAACTATATTGTTTGACATTTCAAAGCAGAAACAACTGACCTCTTTAGTAGAATCCAGAGGTGGTAAATTCAAAAGCCAGATTATACAATAATAGTAAACAAATCCTATATACTACTCTGGATATTCTAATATTCCCTTGACTTTTTAGTTCTTTCAATAATTTATCTGTACCTTTCTTTTTAAAAAAAAATACATTTTATTGATCTTTTTTACAGAGAGGAAGGGAGAGGGATAGAGGGTTAAAAACATAGATGAGAAAGAAACATCAATCAGCTGCCTCCTGCACACCCCCCACTGGGGATGTGCCCACAACCAAGGTACATGCCCTTGACCGGAATCGAACCTGAGACCCTTCAGGCCGGAGGCCAACGCTCTATCCACTGAGCCAAACTGGCTAGGGCTGTACCTTTCTTTTGCAGTCTTATTTTCTATTGCTTCTCTACATGCCTCTATTGAGGTCACTCCCCAAGATCACATCATGTTATTGTTCACAGTGATCCTTTTTATAGGAAAGGCCTCTTCTTCATTTATAACTATGCCCAAACCATCAGATGAAGTTAAACTCAAGGCTACTTATTTGTGAAGTCTACCAGGACTCTTCTAATTCTCATTGATTCTTCTGGAATGTTTTATACTGTGTAGTGTCTCTCAAGATTAAAACTACCAAAAGCATGGACCACCTCCTTTTTTTTGGTATCTCTCAGAATAAATTAGTAAACTTGTTATCTAAATTTGTATTATTCTTACATAATCATGCAATTCATAACCCACCATACAGAAGAAGTGGAGGAAGGTTAAAGCATTGTTCAAGATTTTAATTTTGTAGCAGCATGAAATACACATTTATTGGATTCGGGCACAAATGTGAAGAAAAAGCTGTGTGGGTGCATATATTATTCATGTTTTCTATTGATTTGCTATCTATTAATCACACATAAAATTTCAGTTTATGTGATATTTTTACATTATTTAGTAGTCTGTTGAAATTGAAAGAAGATAAGCAAGTTGAAAAAACGAGGTTTCCTTAATCCTTTAATCCTTTTGTCATGGGAAATATTTCTTAAAAGGTGAGCCTCAGAATAATAGGAAAACATAAATCTATAACTTGCCTCACTCTCTTCCCCTTCAGGGCAATAGGACCTGCCTGCCTAGCAGTCAGCTAGCCCTGTATGTGCAGCCTGTGTCTACCATGAAAACAGCGAAGACACTGTTCTTTTATTTCCAAGTTTTGTGTGAGTCCTTAGAGAAAAGCATTTTTTTAAATACAAAGACTGTATCTGTAACACATACAAAGTGGGTTAATAGGTTTGAGACAGTTTTCGGAATAATTGTGAACTACTACATTTATATAACATCTAGAATATGGTACTAATAATGCATTTCAAAAATAGCTTTGTTGAGGTATACTCAACATACAGTATATTGCACATATTGAAAGTATTCAATTTGACAAGTTTTGACATATGTTTATACCCCTGAAACCATCACCACAATCCAGATAAAGAATGTATCCCTCACCCCCACAAGTTTCCTTGTGCCCCTTTGTGATCCCTGCCTGCACCTCCCTATTCCCCAGGCAACCACTGATCTGCTTTCTGTCCTTATACATTAGTTTGCATTTTGTAGAAGTTCATACAGATGGAATCATGCAGTATAAACTCTCTTTAGTCTGGCTTCTTTCACTCAGCTTACTTTTGTTGATATTCATGCATGTTGTAGCCTATCTTAGGACTTCATGCTTTCTTCTTGCTGAATAGTATTATGGATGTGCCGCAGTTTGTTTATCCATTTATCTGTTGCACATTTGGCTTGTTTCCAGTTTTTACAAAGGAAAGCTATATAACATTGTGTACAACTGTGGACATATGCCTTCATTTTTCTTAGGTAAATACCTAGAAGGAGAAGGTCTGGCTCATATGGGAGTTGCATGTTTACGTTTTTAAGAAACTACTCAACTGCTGTTCAGAGTAATTGTACTATATCACGCACCTACCACAGTGTACAAGAGTTCCAGTTGCTCCACATTTTTGCCAACACTGGGCATGGCAAGCCTTTTTAATTTTAAATACTTTATGGGTGTGTAATGCTATCTCATTGAGGTTTTAATTTGCATTTGCCTATTGACTGATGATGTTGAGGATTCTTTCATGTGTTTTTTTTTGCCACTCACACATCTTCTTTGGTGAAATGTCTGTTCATGTCTTCTGCCCAGTCTTTACTAATTTGTTTTCTCGTTATTGAGTTTTAACAGTTCTTTATGTTTTCATATACACACATCTTTACATATTTTATACGCACACATCCTCTATCAGATTTGTGACTTGCATGTGTTTTTCCCCAGCCTGTTTGTGGCTTGGGCAGGTGAATTCTTTATCTCCCATGTCAGGGCAGCTCCAGGATTCTCAGGTTTGAGAATTAGGACATATTATTCTAAATCTTCTGGCTCAGCCAGGCAAGAGTGTTGTTGCTAGATGATAATGTATTTGTCAGAATAAATTTTGGTATTTTCTTTTTCTGTTTCCAAATGTAGAATTTTCTCACTGTAGACAATTTTAAGAAAATACTGATAATTATAAGCAAGGGAACAAGACGAGAATACTCTTGAGAACTCCAAGCAAAAGAAGCCCAAATGTCAAGGTCACGTGCATCAGAGCATGAGGGCTGGGACTTACCATACACTAAGTCCGGGGCAGCAGGCCTATTACAGGCCGCCCCAACTTTGGGGATGAGGCTCCAAATGACTCTGCCTTTTGCTGACGGGTGCCGCAGATGTGGGAGGCGGGCTTGCAGTTTGTTCACCCTAAATGTAAGTCGAGTGCTGCATTTGCAGTGCTCCGTTAGTGTCTGGCCTTAACACTTAATAAATGTTTACAAAATACAAAGTAGGTGAAGGTCTTGAACACGGTATTGTGGAAGTCATGAACGTCTTCAGAACATAGAGCTGAGCAAGGCTGGGAGGGTAGGGATTAAGAGACAAAACATGAAATTAATCCAATGTTTTTGACTAATATTGGGGAATATATTCAAGTCTTAACACAAATGCCCTAAGTGTGAAAGGCTCCTCCTCTCCGGTGCTTTATTAATGAAAAGCATCCAGTTTGGGTGCCAAAAGGACTTGGTGTAAAATTCTAACACTGCTATTTACTAACCACTTGAACTTGGACCAGTATGTCACCTACTTCAATTCTTGCACATTGTAAGTAATTATAGAGATCTTACATAAGACAAAGTGTGGGGTTTGCAGTTACTCCCCTTTGCCTTCCCACTCTCCAGCCTTTAGCAGGGTGACTAAAGCTGGCTGCTGGAGTGGGGCCTACCCATGTGCTTTCCCCTGTGAGAATGAGCTCCCAGATGGGAGATCTTAGCATGGTCATTACCAGCTCTCCCAGGATAAGTGTTTCTTACACTGTGTTTTTCAGTGACGTGAAAAAATGTCAAGGCATCAAGGTAACTTGATTGTAGATTTTAGGGTCTCAGACATAGTCTTTTCATGCATGGAGCAATTCCTGTAGACTGACTGGAGGTTCCTCTCACTAATGTCAGCAGCAGGATTGATCATATAAGGGAATCTCAAGACTTGTTTTGGAAAATTGACCATGGAAACCCATCTTGAAGTGGGCCATTGTAGAGGAAGGAGCTAAGCTGATGGTCAGGTTGGCAGAATACTAGGTGCAAGGATGGCTGGTACTTTTGTTAACAATTTTAGAGCTGTTTCTAATGGATCTTTGTAGGAAACCAGCTCTTGCTGCATTCTGAGTTCTTGTTACTGTCTCTGCTACCTTTCTCTTATCCCTGACCTGTTTTCTCCATGCCTGGAAATTTCTTGACTCTTGGAGCCTAAATTATCCCTCCTCTAACTTTGTCTGGAATTTTATGGTGCTCTAAAGGGATGGAATATAACATGATGCATTGCCATACTTTCGAGTCATACTTTCAACAGACTGCTGCAGCCTGTAGATTGTTTCAGCTGTGTGTCATGAAAAACTTAAATGCTTCACTTAGTTACGTAAGTTATAAATTCTGTACAATATACCTGCATTAAAAAGAGATTCTGGCACTACAGCTGAGTTTGGTCTGGTTTTCCTAACAGCATATCTATAATTGGGGGGCTTGAGAATGACATACCAGAACTACATAGTGTTTTCCGTGTTGACTCCAGGTCTGTTTTTTGGCTAGGCATTAAAAGATATTGGGAATTTGAGTCCTTTCTGTTCAAAGACTTTTCTTTATACAATAGAACAGGAACCGATTTTTAAAGGGCCTCTCCTCCTCTGTCCACAAAGCTCCTTGTTTTAACTATATAATGGCACGTGACAGGGTGCACTGTGCAAGCTACATGGCCACACCTACCTCAGGAGGGCAGATGACTGCAGTCCTGAGCTGTCTCTATAAGGCAAAGAGCCAGTGAACAGCCCTCATGATTCTGGGGTTCTCCTTTGTGGCCGCCATGTACTCAGCTCTCTCTCCCTGCCATAGGCAAGTGACACCCCTTCCCAAGGTCTGTAACCCAAATTGCCCCATTTAGTCATGGCATCATGCTCAAAGTTCAGTATTTCTTCACCAGGTCCAGATGTGGCACCTCTTAGTCTGGAGACTTCATGAACTAAAAAGACCAAGGTTCTGTCCCTCATGTCCCCTCCCACCTTGTGGAACTGGGAAAGATAACTCCCATTCAGAAAGGGGACGGATGGGAAATATAAGGTGTCCCCAAAGTGTATTCACACACTTTGAATAATTAGAAAGGCAGTGTTTACTAATATACATTTCATTTTTAAAACTGAGCTCTCAGTTGTTAAAGTGTATATGTATATATTTTGCGGGGAAACCCTGTATATAGCAGTCCCAGAGAGGTAGCAATTCGGAAATCCCACTGAGCAGGCATTTGGGGGGAACCCACCTTGGGTTGGAGAATGTTCATTAATTACGCCCAGATTCTGCTTCCTGGAAGAGCCCCCACCCCCCAGTTCATTGTTCTCCGTGGCCATTGGATCCTCCCTCTGAGAGTTTCTTCCTTTTCTGGTAACTTCTTGGCTGCCCTGAGGTTGGCACCGGAGAATAGGCCTTCCTTGGGGGCAGCTTCCTCGGTCTGTAGGGTTGTGGTCCTCTTTTAATCCAGACGGCTGGTTATTTTGGCATCACAACACTCAAAACATGTCACTCGCTTCTTATCTGATTCTAGTCAGCTTCATGTATCAATAGCCAGACCTACAATTTTGGCTAGATATAACTTAGATTTTCTATATTTCTCATCTTTTTTTACCCCTCCATGTACCTCCTCCTTCTTTACTTATTTGAGGGTATCTTTTTCTCCATCCGCTTTCAGTTGGAGACCCACCCCCTTTGTCTCTTTTTCCTGAACCAGGTTTCCTAAGTGAAAGAATGTACTGAGAGCCACAGTAATCCGCCCAGGCGTTTTCATGTCCGGTGGCTGCACCCTTGATTTGATCCTTAGCCGAGGTTGCGTTTTAATCAGCTTTTGTTCCTTCAAAGGCCTTCTTCATTTTATTTTTAACCGTTTGGGGTTGAGGAGTTACTTGCCTCTTCCAGTCTTTTAAGTCTGAACTTGAACTCTATTTTCTTACATTCCTGATATAAATCAAGCAATTATTTTTTTATCTCATTTCTTTCTTGCATGGGTTTCTCTGATCTTACTCGGTTATGTTTTTTTTTTTTAATCCCATTCCTTGTCTTCTCATTTTTTCCTTTTGCTTTTTCATCTAATCTTGTTTTCTACCAATTTCATAGAGGCCATGTCCCCTGTGCTCTGCTGAGGGTACCAAACCATTTCCAGACTTTTCTTTTGGATCCATCACTATATCCAGGCAGAAATCTTTGAGGATTTCAGACCCTGTTCCTTCCCTCTACTGGAACATTTTCTTTTTCACATGGCTTATGCTTTTTTCTTCTCCGTTTTTTTTATCCCTTTAAAAAGTGAAATCTGCCAGATGTGTTTTCTGACAGCAAATGGGCTCCTTTACCATCCACTTGGATCTGCAGCCCAGGGCGGGTTGACCTGCACAAATCCCAGTTCAAGTCTCAGTTTCTAGAAGGCTTTTGCTGAGATCAAATCTTTATTAACACTCCCTGCTTGATCTTCTGGTTTGGGTGGAAAATATGGAAACAAAAATGTGGAGCATTTGCTGCCACCAGGATTATTCCTTTCTCTATTGTCTGTTACACGGCTTTGTTTATAGGGATTGTCCTCCGAGTGTAATGTGTCCTTCTAAGTTCTCTTAAACTTCCTTCCCAGTTGTTTTCTAGGAATTGTTGGCCTTTTTGAATGTGCAAAGATGGGAGTTTGAAGAGGAGGGGTGTGTGTGTGTGTGTGTGGTTTGTGGGTAGCACACAATTATCTCACCACCAGGAAGATCTGCCCTGATGGGAATTTGAAGTTGGCTTCAGCCTCACAGTGGCTACAGCTCTTGAGCGTCTGAATCAGATAACCAACTGCAGAGGGTATTTGACATGCCTTCTTTTTCTCAGGCGGCCTCAGTTTTCTGAGCCTTAAGCTAGTTATGACAACACAGGTTCTTTTGGTTTTGTCCTATTTTTCCTTTCCTCAATCAAAATTGATGTTTATGTTCAGTGAGATCCTTCCAGGTTGTGGTGCTATCTGTTGATTTTAGTTTTCCCTGGAGTGATTTCTTGGATTATTTCCTGCAAGTTCAAAAACTGGGAGAAGTTTACAGGATTCACTTGACCCTGGAAGTCCATACACCTTAATTTCCGGCTTTGTCTTCTGACACCTGGATAGCAGGGCTCGTGCTTTTAAGTCTGGTAATAGAATTCCTAAAAAGTAGTTATTGTTATAGCTTTATATTTGGCTTGCTACTAGAGTGGGTAGGAGTTTTACAGTTTCATTTGAGTTTGACATTATATAGTGTTTCTGTTTCAGATCCTGGCCGCAGCGATGTTTCACTTCTTCAGGAAGCCTGTGGAACCGAAAAAGCCTTCGGTGGCAGACACGGAAGCAGATGGCTTTGTCCTTTTAGGTGAGTTTCTGTTAAGAAATGAAATCACAATTACATGGGTTATTTTTCCTTTTAAAAAATTACTTGAAAATTATAGGATTGATTTTTTAAAATTATTTCCTAGTAATTAGAGAATTAATTTATATTAAATCTATAAAGTTCATTAATCACTTAGAATATTGTCATCAAGTCATACTCTTCTTATATATTGCTTTGGCTGTGTCCTGCAAATCAAATTTATAAAATTATCTTTTTTTAATATGCTAGACAACCTCTTTAGTTGTGAAAAACCAAAATTCTTGAAGAATCCTTGATAATTTCAAGTTCTGATTTATGAGTAGCAAGCCTTGCTTCTTAAATTAGCATCTTAAGTTACATTAGGCATCTGAAATAGAAATATTTGCTGAATGCAATACACTTCTCAATCAAATATTAAGTAGTTTTCCTAAATGTTTAAGCCTAGTTTATCTCCTATTACAAAGTTATTACTGCTACTTATTAGGATTTAAGTTATTTTAGAAAATATTTCTTTCAACCAGATGCTATGCTTTTCCCATGGGGAATTCTGTAAAAAACACACAAACCTTTTCTTCATGTCATGGCGTCTTTCCCCGAGGAGGAGAAGTGCATTCTGGTGAAGTTTCCCCTGGTGGCACACATCCTCTCCCACCCTGGACCTCCTCCCACCAGATCCGGGCTCCTCTCTGAGATGATTTGCATGAACTCATAGGGGGTTTACTCTCAGGTGTCTTCCCTTCCAGAGTCTGGTTTCCTACCTTTTCCTTCATCCTGGCCCCGTCCGACTAGGGTCCCCGGGCATCGGCGGGAGTCAAGGGTGATCCCGAATTTTCAGCTTAGACCCTCTGGCAGCCAGGCTCCCGCCATGCCTCCGAACCCACACATTCACAGGTATGGTGGGTGGCTCTCTGCCTCTTCAGTCTTTGTCTGTAGGATCTGGTCCCTTCCAGACAGGATACAGAGGTTTTCTCGCTCTGGCCTCTTCCAGTTCTTAGCCTGAATCTTGGAAGATCAGAATAGATTTCCTTCAGCTAAATGTTCCCTTAGATACCGCATCTTCCACAGTCGGGTTCTGGCAGGCCTGTGTGTTTTCCTGACTCTGCTTCTGTGGCCTGGGACAGGGGCCGTGGTTGGGGCGCTCAGAGTTGTTTTGTTCTCCCACCAGATCCCCTACACTGGAGGCAAAATAGTGGGGCGCAGTCTGACCAGGGCCAGTGATCTTTCTGAGGAGCCTTCTGACTGGGGTACAGTGCGGTGCTGCAGACACGACTGCTTAGCAGGCCTTTCTCAGCATGTCACAAATTAGAGCCTTGGCTTTGAAGTCAGAACTGGCTCTGGCAACTCCAAGTTCCTTTTTATTAAAAATTAAATCTTTATTGTTGGAAGTGTTACATATGTCCCCTTATCCCCCCATTGATCCCTTATAGCCCCCCCCCCCTCAGGCCTTCACCACCCTATTGTCTGTGTCCATGGGTTATGCATAGATGCATGCAAGTTCTTTGATTGATCTCTTCTCATCCACCCACACCCCCCCACCCCCCGCCTTCCCTCTGAGATTCGACAGTCTGTTCCATGCTTCTGTGTCTCTGGATCTATTTTGTTTCCGTTCCTAGAAAGCAGCCAGTGTGGCTTCCCTTTCACGTAACGTATTAGCCTCACTCACGGAAAAACTGCAGCAATGTCTCTGGTCTTCTGTGAAGTTTCTGCTTTTTCAGGAGTTTCACAATAAATTCCTCTCTCAGGAATTTGCTTCCACAAAGCCTGATTTTTCCAAACTCTGTTCTGTATTCTTGATTTTAGAACACCTCTGTTGTCGTAACATAGGCAGCAGACCTTACTTTTTCCTGTGTCTTATGGTTAGAAATCAATATTATTCCTTTTGTTATCAAATAGGTACTTAAAGGAGGTAAGTTTACTGTATAGAGAATTAAATAGCCATAAGACAGATTAGTAGGAGAAAAGCATACAGATGATTACTTGTCCATGGCCGCCCTCACTGAGGAGTGAAGACCAAAAGAAGTGGTAAAACCCAACCAAGTGCTTATATACCAGTGTAGTAGAGGGAGTTGTGGGCAAGTGACTAAAATATGTGGGGAGACTAATGGAAGATCAGAGTTATTTTAACAAGTTCTGTCTGTACAGTTCTCTTGGCCTCGACTCCCCACCTCTGGTGATAAGAATGTCTCTTTCTTCCTGGCATCTTTCATATGGGGGTTTTATCTATTGCTTTCGTTCAAAATTATCCTTATGCCGAAGTGGCACATTTTTGGGTGGTGTGTCTGCCACCCTTCACCATTTTGGGCAAGTTATGTAACCTCCTGGGTGTCATTTAGCTTATCTAGAGAATGGACATGGTAACAGTGTCCACCCCATAGGGTTGTTGGGGAATTCAATGAGTTAATGTGTGTAAATTGCTTAGGGAGTGAAGTGCTGGTATTCTCTCTCATACAGGTGAGGACTTAGGTTTTCCAAGTTCCTCCAGCTAACACATAGCAGATCTGGAATTAGCCCAGGCAGTCTGACTTCAGAGCCTACCTCCTGCCCTCCTAAACACTAAGCTGTCCATTTTTTAAAATGATATATTACCATTTTTAATTTTAAAACATTATTGACATTTAAAAAAAAGAAAATTTTTTTATTGTTTAAAAGAGAAAGTACTGATTTTCTTTTGTTGTATTTTAATAAAAGGAGGGTGGTATATTACTGTTCATAAAGTTTGGCTTTAATTTTTGATACTCCCCAATTTTTACTATTTAATAATTTAAGTATATAAAAATATTGCAGAAATTTGTAATCTCCTTCATGAGGTTGAGATTGGAATATGGTATATATTGTTTAGTTAGTACAAAAAGAATCCTTTGACAGTAAAGGACTTAACTGAATTGACTGATAAAAGTCAGGACGGATTATTAGGAATACAGTTCATTGTCTTTAAAAATAGAATGCTAATGTCTTTTTAAAAAAATGGATTTGTTCTGCTGAATCGCTCTTTTTATCACATGGCTCTATGCTGACATATATATCTGCTGTAGTCTCAGAGCGTACTATGGAAAATATTTTGGAAAATGTCAAATAGGACAAATACTAGATATGAAATGCTATGATTAACATGGCCCCATACTTACACACGTGTATTTTGCTTATCATGTGTTCACATAGCAATAGATAACATTATAGGCAAATAAATGTATATGATTGCTTTTGTGTGTTGATTAATTTCTAAATGAGGCAATGAACTGAAGACAGAAACATGATTATGGCAACAACTTCTTATCAATATGTAGTCTACACAATTTTTTAGATTAGCATCTTATGTGGCCTTTATAACCTGTTTCTAACAAGGTCAGAGTAAATTATGTTTAATGTTAAAAGAATAAATTATCTGTTTTTTCCCACTTGAGGATACCTCTCCTCTAGGCAAGCCTTCCTGCTTAACACAAATAGGTCTTAGGCCGCAGTTATTAGATGGCGTTGCTGAGTTGCTAAACTCAGGGTCCAGCAGAGCCTAGGCACTTTTGTTGATAATAGGAATATCTGGGCTGTTCATATACAATTAGCTCACTTTGGGATGGAACACTTTTTCTCTGTTGAGGTTTCCAAAGCCTTTAGCCTTTGTAAAACGTCAAGTGTGCTAAATAAGAACAAGAGAAAAAAAAACGGCCTCACGGACAAGCATCCTTTCCCGTGTAACCAGCTGCTATTCACAGAAGAAGGTAAAGGCTGTTCGTCCATTCAGTAATGAAGTTGAAGTAACCCTCCGGGGTACTCATTTTACAGAAAAACAAATTGCAGTTACCATTGGCATCACTGGGTGGCGATTTTTCTGTCTGTACCGCTGTTTAAAATCCCAGGCAGCATGGGACTATTTGTAATCACCAGAGTTTCCTTCTGTTATGACATGTTTAATTGTGCTTTTAAGGCATCATCTTTAAGTTGATTACAAATTTGCTATTGTAGTGTGCAACCTCATAGTTACTTTAAATTAGGATAAAGGGGTCTCGGTTGCCTAGATGTTGGTATATACTAGTAAATCTCCCAAAACTAAGACAAAAGCATGAATTAGCTTAATATGCTATAGCTAAGTGAAGGAAAAATAGCAGCAACGACCCCCTCCCTTCCCCCGAATATAAAATGGAAAGGAATAATTTAGATTACTGTTGTGTTCAGTGACACTGTTGGCCAGATGTTGACTATAACTTTGAAGAATGAATTAGGCAAGCACAGTTTCAGAGATTAAAGGAATCGGGTTTCAGTTCAACTGAAATTCATCATGTTTTTCAGAATATGCAGGTGCTTCTTAAAGTAGGGCATAAGAACTTCTAGTTTCCATTAAGCTAATTATTTTGTAAACCTCATTGAATTTAGGATTAGAGTTTAGTAATTCAGCAGTTGGAAGTCTTCTTTTAAGTACTGATATTGAAATACGTGACTTAGTCTCACCTTCTGTTTTCTAGGTTAAATGATAAATCAAATTTTGAAAAGTAGTGGGTTATTTTTAACATCATTTCCTACTGTATTCCTCATCCTGGGAATCATTCAAAGCATGTACATGCACTAAATTCAACTATCATGTTTTTATATGGAGCTTTTTAGGAAATCTTTTCATCTCTGTATTCTTTCCTTTATTTAGAAGTGGAAATTGAATTGTGTACAATAAGAATTTACATTCCACAGAATGAGGGACAGTAAGTCACTTTGATCATTTGTAAGACTGAAGGCTTTAATTAAAACAATGACAAAAATGAAACAGATTTTTAGCATGTGCTTCCTATTTTTACTCCCTGTTCATAAATATACCAAATCTTAAAAAAAAATAGTGTTTATGGATCAAAAAAGTAACCCTCTTAACATCCCTTTATTCATATATTTGATATCCACAAAAACTCAAATGACAATTAATTTACTTTGAAATCTTTGTGTTTTTACTCTTGACCTTGCAATTCTAAAGCAAAGTGTGTCAGAATTTTTCTTTTTCTTTTTAAATTAAATTTATTGGGGTTACATTGGTCAACACGAACATACAGGTTTCAGGTGTGGGTTTGTGTGTTTCAACTAACCTCATTATGCAGTTCCTTATTTCCCATTAAGAAATGTAGAATTGTTTGTCGAATGCAGTGGTCGGCAAACTCATTAGTCAACAGAGTGGCAAACCGCGGCTCACGAGCCGCATGTGGCTTGTGAGCCGTGGTTTGCTGACCACTGGTCTAATGGATAGAATTAACAGAATTGTCACATTGTTGGTTCTTAATTCTGGCTCACCTGTTAACTTACAGGCACTTCAGAGATGAAAGCGTTCAGGCAAGTTTGTCTCATTGCAGTGGGAAGAGAGGGTACCACCCCAGTCTTATCTCCTTGGATGTACAGAGTGAGGGCAGGGAGAGGTGCCAACTGTACTGTGAGGCAGAACTGAGTCCTCTGTTTCATCCAACTTGTGAGAAAGTCATTCATTCTTACTGGAGCTCAGTAGACTCAGCTAACTCAAATGCAAATCAGGGGTCTGTCTCCCTAACTCGGGGGTTCTAACCGTCCTGTGCAGTAGGGGGCACTTTGAATATATACTGGTGCTGGGACCACATCCCTATACTCTGATTAGATGGGCCTGGGGTTTGGTCTGGACATTTTTGTTTTTAATTCCACAGTCCCCAGGGTAGTTCTGGTGTGCATGCCGGGCTGAGAGCCACTGCAGTTCACTCTCTCTAATTTAGTAATTGTACACCGTCCAATAACTTGTTTAAGACACTTCGCAAAAGACCTCATAAAAACACAAAGTTACAGTTTCTCTTCCACTGTACCTGAGCCATAAACAAACAAAAAGCAAATAAAACCCCAGAATTCCTAGGTTAAACATACTTCCTCTCAAACATTAAAGAGGCAAAGAGCAGAAAGCTTCACATTCTAAGAAATGGAATCTGTTTCTAAGAGTAAGAGTAGTTAATATACTTGGAACCTTAAATGTGTGTGTGTATGTGTTTAAGTCAGTAGAGCAGTGGGGAAGTATTTTATTAAATTAATTATACAAACATCAATGCCAGGTGGCCTGTGACTCTTTCTGTCGTAGCCATAGTACATCTCGATGGACTTGAGGTAAAATTATTTGACAGATTAACACCCATAAACTTTTCAGGGCAACTCTGAGCTCCTTTTTCTTTGAACTAAAACCTTCAGGCAGTCATATTTTTAGGATAGCTATTTGGGGGTAATTGACTGGTTTACTACAGCACGGTTTCCTTCAGTAGGGAAAACAAAGTTTAGTATGCACACCATATTACATAAATGGAGTCTCCTCTAGCGTTTCCTTAGAGTTTTCTAATGCACTATCCACATCTGAGACTTATCTGAAAAAGTATGTTGACTGCCTTTTATATTTTAACTTAAAGTTTATTCTTAGTCCTTTTCTGTTGAGGAAATAAGTAATGAGGATGAAATTTAAATAAAATGTACACAGTGTGAGATGGTACTTTGTACTAGTAATTCATGTAAGGTTGGAAGACCTAAATACTGCCTTTCTGGTAATCTTTATACTACTCCAGTAGTCTTTTATATGTAAGTGATGATGATGTTCAGCTTCTATTTTTCCCCCCTTTGAATGCAACCAAAGCACATTTTGAAGGGAAGAATTCCTGCTGAGTTTACATACTAATCTTTCTAAGCATGAATTTATGAAAAATTTAAGCATATTTTTTGTTTATTGTAACATGATAGAATTATGCTGTTACCCAAGAATATCTAATAAACTAAACCAGAAGAAAAACAGCTCAAGTTAGTGTGATGTAATCTTTCCCTATTGTAGAGTCTTCGAGTGACCATTCTGGATGTTCACCTGCTCTGTCCCAAGCTCTCTGCTCCTTGTTAAAGATGCTGCAGATGCCTGGGCCTGACCCATACCCAGGGAAACAGTCTTTGGAGCTATAGCAATGCAGGCGACTTTCATGTGTGTTGATACTTGGCTAACTAGAGAGGGTTTATCAGGGCCGCTGATGAGAAATGAGTCTAGAAGGTGGTTATTGTTGGGCTTGTGTGTCATTCTGAGACATTAGAATTTTATCTCACTGACAGGAACTATCAGATACCTGTCTATTTTAAGGCAGTGAAGTAGTGTTTTGTTTTACTTTTTTATCATAAATTTATTAACAGTTTTTTAAAATAATTTTTATTGATGTCAGAGAGGGAGAGAGAGATAGAAAAAACAATGATGAGAGGGAATCATTGATTGGCTGCCTCCTGCATGCCCCTTACTGGGGATTGAGCCCATAACCCCGGCATGTGCCCTTGACCGGAATCGAACCATGACCTCCTGGTTCATAGTTCGATGCTCAACCACTGAGCCATGCCGGCGGGCTATTAAAAGTTTTTAAAACAGATAATTGTTGGTTTCATCAAGATTGAGAATTATTTTTTTAATGAAATGAGATGTTACAATATCTCCTGAATGCATGAGTGGAAAAGTGTGCAAGTATACTTATACCAGGTTGACAGGCTAAGATAGCAAAACATCAAACCAAATGCCTTACATTATGGTATTAATGATTTAAAGGAGTCATTGTCCTGAAACTTTCCAGTGTTCTAAGTTAAATAGCTCAGCTCTATACTTATAGAACAACTTATTTTTATTTCTTGCATTTATTATTTTCTGATGCACAAGCCGAAAATATGGTTGGCCAGCACCAAAGGAAAACTGTAACCCTTAAAATAGATTGTTGATGGATTGTTTTTCAACTGATAACCAGCCATTTTCCCTGTTGCTATCACTATGTTTGGGGTTCTTAGCCAAGTTGAATTTGGGGGGCTGAGTGCAGTGTCTATAAGCCTCCTGATATTATAGGCAAAATTTTGTATTTGCATTTTTTTTCTGGGGAAAAGGGTCTTTGCATTTAATCAGATTCTCAAAGGTCTGTGACTCTCAAAAGGTTAAAGAATCATTTTTTTCTAGATGTTGCTACGTATACCAATGATCACTGGCCCCTTGGGCTGTGGCATATTTTATTTTAATTGTCAGTGGTAGTGTAGTCATTGTCAGTGGTAGCATAGTTATTGTCAGAGGTTACATATCATTGGCCATTTTTGGTAGTTCAGATTCAGGAAATAGAATGACTGTAGAGCAGCTAAATAAAAATTAGGAATTATTACTGTCAGGTAAGATACACAGCAGATAAGATGTCTATAATGAGGATATAATCTAAATGGCAAGACATACAAAAATAAAAATTTAAATAACATTATAGAGCACTGATATCAAACACTTAAGGTGCCTGATAGGATGCCTTGCAGCATGATGGTCCCATATAGTTATTTGTTTGTTGTTGTTTCTCTGTCTGATCCCATCACCCTGGTATGAGTGTTTCATTTAGGGCATGAAACTGCAATTCGTTTTTTCATTAAAAAAAGGCAAATGAGAATGGAGATGTGCAGATTGTAACCAGTGATGGAGAACTTTACTGTTGTAGTAAACATGTAACCAAGACATCGTAATGACAGTTTGCTCTGGTTTGCCGTGCATGGACCTCTGCCCGGGATGTTTTTCTGCACCCAGGGGTTCCTTGTGCAGAGAGCCTGGCCTGTTTCACTTTGTCTACATCCTGTTCACTCTTCAAAGCTCAGATGAAATTTTGTCTCCAGGTCTCTACAGTCTCTAGATTGCTCTCTCTTTGATCTTATAATGTCCATTTTCTGCTATCATTTATTTGCTTCTTAATCACATCGTGTCTTGTAACAGCTCCTATATTATTGTTTGGTAATGTACCTTGTCTGCTGTGTGTTTTACATAATGGTCAGCACAGTGACTTCCATAAATAGATCCTCAGACCACATACTGAGAATCTACTCCAGGTTTGGGAGTGACTTCTAAATCATTTATATTTGGTTAGGAAACCTGTCTTCTGTTAAGGTATTTTTTCCCCAGTGAAAATACTTCTTTGTTTAACTTATGACACCTATCACTTGGACTTAAATTGTTACATTATAATTTTAGTTATTATATTAATACCAGCTGAGCTAAGCATTCATAGCAGGTTTGCCTACCCAAATTCATTCCCCCTTCTTCTGCACTTGAAAGTGTTCACCTTCCTCTGCATGGCCATGTGTTTCTGGGGAGACTGGCTTTCTTCCCAGCCCTGGGACCAGTTCTCATTTGTCTAAGCCAATAAGGGTGGCCCAGTCCCCTTGTCAGAGATTAGTTTCAGAATGGTTCCCCGTGACAATTCAACTAATAGGATGAGAAGGAAGGTTGGCTCAGGGGCTCAGGGGGAGATAACCAAGAGATAGCTTCCTCTTCCCCTGATGGTTCCTTCAACTGGATGAAATGCCTGATGAGGTTGTATCCATCTTTGCCATCTCTGCTGAGGACAGGAAACCCAAGAGAGAGGTAAAATGTTAAAGATGGCAGAATAAAATGAGGAAGCAACCTGGTCCATGATGACATTGTTGAACTGATAATGTTTGCTGGTCTGAGAACGGGTGAGATAATGAGTTCCCTGGTTAAAGTTTAAGCCACTTTTAGATAGGTTTCTATTTGCAGCTGAAGATGTCTAGACTATGTGACAGGCATGCTGCTAAGGTTACATCTTTCTTATTAATCTTTTTTTTTTTTTTGTAAAGCTCCTTTTAGTTTTTATTTTATTTTTTAAAACATATTTTATTGATTTTTTACAGAGAGGTAGGGAGAAGGATAGAGAGTTAGAAACATTGATCAGCTGCCTCCTGCACACCCCCTACTGGGGATGTGCCCGCAATCAAGGTACATGCCCTTGACCGGAATTGAACCTGGGACCTTTCAGTCCGTAGGCTGAGGCTCTATCCACTGAGCCAAACTGGTCAGGGCCCCTTTTAGGTTTTAATGTCCAGACTTCCTGGAATATCTTCTCTCTTCTCGTTCCCTCCCCTCCCCTCCCCTCCCCCCTCCTCAATAAAGTTCTTCAGTTGACATCCATATAGAGAAAGTTTATATTTATGTCCTTCAAAACTCAACTTTTAACCAAACAATGCATGGAAATAGCCTGGAGTTACATTTCAGATGAAGAGAGCAGACTGTCCCATGGAAACGTCTTGAAAGGTATGCTGGCGGCATCGAAAAGGATGTGCATCTTGGACATTGCTGGTACTCAGGGGGCCAACAATATGGTGGTGAACAAGTATATTAACTGTTGGGTGACCAGGAAACTAGTTTAACTTACTGACATAATAGTTTGCTACTTTCCTGCATTTTAGTAATGTTGTACAAAATTGGTTGGTATGTTTAGATTGCTGTGCAACACACTGTAATTTTCCACTTTGAAGCAATGGGAAATAGGCATTTTCTCACACATCCAATTTTTAGGAACAAATTGATGTTAAAGCAAGAGATTCCTGTACTAATCTGGACCAGCTATTTTATTGTCAGCAATCCTGCTGGTGTTAATAGTCTTCAACTTAATATAATCTTAAGGTAATATAGTCTTAAAGCATCTCACCAATATGACTTACATATCTTTGTGTTACATATTTAGAAATGTACCATTTCCAAAAATGCTAAAGGCAATACATGAAATCATAATCTTTTTTTTAAACATGAAAATTTGGGAGAAAACTTGAAATGTATGTTTAGTTTTATCACCTCAAATTAAAGTTCTAAAGTTGCTTTTTGAAGTTAAAAATAAATTATGTTTTTAACTGAATTGCATGTTAATCATGCTCAGTTTTCAAATTTCATTTATTTTTATTATTTTTTAAACTTAAACTTTTTTGTTGAAAGTATTACATATGTCTCCTTTTTCCCCCATTGACCTCTCCCTGGCCGCTCCCACCCCCAGCACATGCCCTCACCCCCCTACTGTCTGTGTCCATTGTTATGCTCATATGCATGCATATAAGTCCTTCAGTTGATCTCTTATCCCCCTTCTCCCACCCTCCCCTGCCTTTCCTCTGAGGTTTGATGGTCTGTTCATTGTTTCTATGTCACTGGATCTATTTTGGTTCATTTGTTTACATTGTTCATTATATTCCACAAATGAGTGAAACCATGTGATATTTATCCTTCTCTGACTGGCTTATTTTGCTTAGCATAATGCTCTCCAGGTCCATCCATGCTGCTGTGAATGTTAAGAGTTCTTTCTTTTTCACAGCAAGGTAGTATTCCATGGTGTAGCTGTACCACAGTTTTTAATCCACTCATCTGCTGATGGGCACTTAGGCTGTTTCCAAATCTTAGTTATTGTAAATTGTACTGCTATGAACATAGGGATGCACATGTCCTTTCTGATTGGTGTTTCTAGTTTCTTGGGATATAGTCCTAGAAGTGGGGTCACTGGGTCAAATGGAAGTTCCATTTTTAACTTTTTGAGGAAACTCCATACTGTTCTCCACAGTGGCTGCACCAGTCTGCATTCCCACCAGCAGTGCACGAGGGTTCCTTTTTCTCCGCATCCTCTCCAGCACTTGTCATTTGTTGATTTGTTGATGATAGCCATTCTGACAGGTGTGAGATAGTACCTCATTGTTGTTTTGATTTGCATCCCTCGGATGATTTGTGACATTGAGCGTTTTTTGTGTTTTTTTTCATGTCTCTTGGCCTTTTGTTCTAAAGTCACTTTATAAAGTTTAAAACAAATTATATGTTTTTAACTGAATTTCATGTTAATCATGCTCAGTTTTCAATTTTTAAATAGGAGTTTTTAAAGGTAATGATAAAAAATTCATTAATTTTATTGTTCCATGTTTAAATTTTTATTATCAATTGAGCTATGATTTATATAACATTCTACCATTAGGGGGTGGGAGTGTTACAGTATATCATTTTTAGGGCTGGAAGGACATCTTATGGATAACCCTAAACAGCCTCATATGTGAATATTTCTGATTGAGAGTTGCATACTCAGAATACTTTAAAATACGTAAATTTCTTTGTTTGCTTAGGAAGGTCAATGTAGTGTAGGAGTATAGTATAGAAACTGCCTTATATAAAATATCAAATTATGGTATGAACCAATTATAGTAAAAGCATTGCCTTCAGAGTGAGATATAAATGCCTTTCTAGCCTGTGGGCATCTTTTCTTTGCTAGCATTGGGTTAAATGTACCATCATAAAAATTCAGTTACGATTCCTACCTTTTATGGATATATGTGAATGCACCCAAATATATTTTGATATTCTCAGTTCAGATGTACGTAACCGTTTTCCATTCCCCAAAGCAGTGCCATTTCTTTCAGCTGTTTTTAGGTCTCCAGGGTGATAGGACCTGGAAGCGTGTTGGAGCTCTGTGTGGCACAGACCTGTTTCTCAGGTGGTGTCCGTATGCACCTTCCTGGGACTGGACAGTTTGTAGGAAAAAAATAAGCTGATGGAATTTCAGGTTTTCCATTTGAAATGTCCCTTATATTCTAGAGAGAGAGCCAACATTAAGGTTACAAGCAGGTATTAGGCAGATAACATGCATGACTGAGGAGCAAATAGTCATTAAAAGGGCAATTTGCAGAGAGTCCATCACATTTACTTGTATGGCTGTTTTGTACTTTGAACTTTTGTAGCCGGAGTCATGGTTTTATGTTCTATTTTATAAGCTGTAAAATAAAGTAAACTGGACATGAACAGCAATTTAAACCTGAAAGAATGAAACATATAGTTTGTATGACATAATTTAAAATATTAATACTTCATATTGTTATGCAGAGCATTTTGTCTTCCAGGCACTTCTTGATGTTCACTGTGTGAAAAATGACATTTTATAGGAGATGGGAACTCTGCTGCTTCCCCCCCTCATTTTGTGGAGATCTGGTTACTTGGCTGGGGCACAGAGTCCTCATCTGGTGAATGAGAGACTAAGTTAGATTTTTATTTCTAAAGTTTTGCTTTGTTTTTAATAGCTAAACATTTTAGTGATACTTTTTTGTTCTGTATATTTAAAGAACTGTAGAGCTCTCAATTTATTCTAACCTCTGTTGGAATAACTGGATGGTCCTCACATGTTTTCTGTTACATTGAGCTCTTTTTCAGGAGGGCAAGTAGTCGGCCCACCGCTGACAAACAAAAGTCAGTTTGAAGATTTTCTTTTAGTTAAAATGTGATCAGGCCAGTAGCCCCACTGTAGGCCTGGCTAATCTTTTGTTAAAATACTCATGAAAACAGAGAAAATCTTACAACGATACCAAACTTAAGGGTGACAGACAGGTTAGACTGAGCAAAAACTAGCTCATCTTCTATTCATGGTACAGTGCGTTGAGAGCTAGTTACATTATAAAAACATAGCCCTGGGGTTTGTTCTGTGAAGGAAACAGAGTACTTTGTCCCCTATTCCTGCACTTCCCTCACACACAACCATCTTTCTTTAAAAAAAAAAAATCTTTGTTGATTTCAGAGAGGAAAGGAGGGGGAGAAAGAGAGAGAAACATCATGATGAGAGAGAATCATTGATCGGCTGCCTCCTGCACACCCCCAACTGGGGATCAAGCCTGCAACCTGGGCACGTGCCCTTGACCGGAAGGGAACCGGGACCCTTTAGTCTGCAGGCTGACGCTCTATCCACTGAGCCAAACTGGCTAGGGCACAACCATCTTTCTTCATTCTGTTAAACTGCTTGTCAACAAGTAGAAGAGGAATGGGTGGTGCTGGATGGCACAGTGGGAGGGAGGTATAGTTCCCGCCTGTAAAACAATGTAGGCAGGAGTAAGGATAAAATTGGTGCCATTATCAGTGATGTTGAAAATTTTAATTTTGTAAATGTACTCCTGAGAGCCAGGTGGTAGCAATAAGAGGAAAAAAGACATCCGAAGAGAGGAGTTCCACCGGGTGAACGCCTAGGACAAACATGCAAATGGGCTGAGTGCTGTGTGTCCCAGCCTGCCTCCAGCGGGAGGTTTTTCTTTTTATTGAAGGATAATTGGCATAGGATATCCTATTAGTTTCAGGTGTGCATCACAGGGAGTCAATATTTATATACATTGCGAAATGGTCGCCACAATAAGTCTAGTTACCATCTGTCACCGTACAAAGCTACAATGGTATTATTGACTGTATTCCCTGTGCTGTGCATTACGTCCCCATGACTTATTTATTTTATAATTAGAAGTTTGTACCTCAGCTGGTGGAAATTTATATTTGCACAATCTTTCTGAACGACAAATTGGCAATATCAGAAGCTTTAAAGAAATAGATCCCCTTTTCCTTAGAAATGCCACTTTTCATAATCATCAAAACATAAACAAATGCAGTTTATAAGGTGGTAGGTTCAGCATGAACCTTTATGTTGTATATAGTTTATGTGTCTAAAGGTCTCCGGGAGGAAAACCACGTATTTGTGTATGGATTTAGGATTGCAGGTGATTTAATTTTCCTCCTGTTGGTTATTGAATTTACTTAATTTGATGAGTTATATTTACTGTAATGAACATGTGGTAGTTGTAGAAGCCCAAAGTCAGAAGGAGCCCCAAAGGGCTATGTCCCTGAATCTTTGATTCTTTCATGGAAACTGTAGTTCTTCCAAAAGCAGAAGTGCATTTTGCTCTTTATACAAGATTTGCATTGTGCTTCTTCCTGTTTTCAGTTCACCAAACATTTATTGAGTAAACATAAATACTGTTAGTTTCTCTCAAAATATTTATATTAATAATTATAAATATTATTTTAATAGATTCAAGGCCAGAGTATAATAAAGGAAAATCTCATTTTAAAGTTTTCATTCATTTTGCAATAACGTAGCCACTTATAGCATTTCTCAGGGGCAATATGTCTTGGAGAAAAGTTAATAAATACCTTCATGAAAGCAGCATTTCCAGTATATCAGGAGGCATTCTTAAGATCATCTAAAGTGAAATTTCATTGTATTTAAAAAGTTGTTTATGTGAACTATCATTTTTAATGGACTGCATAAATGTGTACACTATTTTATTATAGTCTAATTTCCAGCAATTTTAGTAATATGAAAGTAGAGACTTATGTTCCTCTTCATAAATTATTTTGCATGATGTTTCTGTGGAATTTTAAGTTTATATTTTTACTCTAATCGTACTGTAACATGTATAATAATTTTTTCTTTACAGTGGGTTTTGTATTATTTAGTTAATGAAGTTAAAATCATGCTATTTTTACACAGCGATTATATAAAAAAGGTCTTTCTCTCTGGGGAATGAGCTCTCTGTTTTGCCATTGTCAGTTGATCTGGAATGCCTGATAATGATTTGTTGGTGTAAGGGCAACTGAGTTTTATTTCAATTGTTATCAGTCACTTGTAGCAAATATACCAAAATGTTTAATTAAAAAACAAAAACAAAAACCCTTTGGTTTTTTTCTATATCTATAGGGGAGCACTGTTCAGAAGTCGGAAGTTTATCTCTGAGTCATACTTGAACATTTGGAAGAAGGAATTAAGTTATTTTCCAAGAAGAGTAAAGCACCATTGTTCCCCACCAAGTAGGCATACAGTAGTTTACTTGCCATCAATATTTTCCCCACCACAGTTTACTGCAGACAGAATTTTCAAGCCCAGCCAACTTTAGGATTTGATTTAAATAACGGTTATGTTCTATTAGATAAAGAAAGGATGTAGAGAGAGAAAATTCTGCTAACTTTGTCCCTATATCTTTTTCTAGACCTAGTAAGTTGATTTTTACTCTGATTCTTTAATTTTCGTTACATGTTCTCAACCATGCTCTGTCCATGTTGCTTTCAGTTATAGAACTTCATAAATGTTTAGTCTCAGAGCAAGAACACTCAGGCTTTTCATGTTCTTTGGCATTAGCAGCTGCAACACATTGAATTTCTGGCAGTAGAATTTCTACGGACAGAATCTGACCCCTTGCCCCATGGCCCTGAATAAAGAAACCTTGCTTATGAGCATGTGTACCACAGCCAAGACTTCGGCTCTCATTCTAGGTAGACCCAGCATCTTTTTTTTTAGGAGAGGGAGAGAGAGATAGAAACACCAATGATGAGAGAGAATCATTGATTGGCTGCCTTCTGCATGCCCCACACTGAGAATCGAGCCCACAACATGGGCTTGTGCCCTAGTAGATGCTCAACCCCTGAGTGACACTTGCCGGGCGACCCAGCACCTTTTAAGTCTATGTATGTTGGGAATTAGTCAAGTATCACTGTTAGGTTATTTTTCCACATCTGTCTTCTCACATGATCACAAATGTTTATTATAAATTAAGCAGCATTATTCCCATTATATTTTATACACTCATAGTTTGGTTTTGTAAGGCAAGAGTGTGAAAGAATGAGATGGATTGTCAACCGTTATCTACACGAGGCTCTTTTAAACTCCACTGTATATGGGTTTCTGATAAAACTGATACAGTATGATTGCTTTTCTGCTTCAGCTCATATGAGATTCACTGGTTTAGAGCTGAAATTGATAGGAGTAATTAGATAGTTTTAAAACATGGTCTGCTTGGTGAAGTATCATGATAAAGATAATTTGGAAAACCTACATGGAATTTATTAGATGTGTATTAGCATAAAATTTTAATTTTGTAAAAGAAATGTTTTAGAAGATCCAATGTTAGCCACTGGAATTAGCCATGAGGCCGACTTGGAAATAGAATAACTTGTGGTATGCATTTGGTAAGTGAAATCGTGGAAATTCAGATCCCATTTGACCACGGGAAAGTGTGTTTTTCCCCTCTATTAGCTGATGTCAACTGCTTGAAATTTATCGATCTGAAGGCTCTTCCTCATTTGTTGCCAGTAACCCTCCCTTGTATAGAACAAATGACTCACAAGCTCAAGCTGAATAAAACACTCTGTAAAGATTTTCTGCCTCTTGAACTGCTCAAAGTGGGCATTGAGTAGTGGGCACTGCTCCTTGCCAACTGGTTTACCCTTAATAATTCCATGCGTTAGGGCCCTGTCAGACCAGATTCAAGTGTAGACACTCCCATTTTTTTTAAGCTTTCCTCTTCAGATGTTCCATCTGCAATCTGTTAAGAACAACATAATAAGACTGGTCACAGATTTATTGATTTTTCCTGGGCATTTGACTATGTGAAGTGGAAGTGGCTATGACTAAGCTTAGTGAGCTCAGTAAACACCTCTCCTTGCTCTAGATTCTATAGAACTTCTATTGAATTTCCAGTGAGGGTAAATCAAACTGTTTTGTTCTTCTGTGTATTCTTAAAAAAGTCTTATTTTTCCACCCATTAAAATCTTGATGAGCACATACCTCTTCTCAATGAAATGCATACCTGAGTCTTTGCTGGACTGAAGGGAGAGATTCATCTTTTACAACACTGCTGATTGTGTAGGTTTTTTTGGACAGGTTTCTTATTGTCTAGTATTTCTATCTAATTTTGCTTTAATATTAGAATCATCAAGTTTGCCAGACAGTTGCAATATTTAATTCATTTATCTCTTAAGTAGATATCATTAATTTCATCTTTAAAAAATATTTTTTTTATTGATTTCCGAGAGAAGGGTGAGGGAGAGAGAGATAGAAACATCAATGATGAAAGGATCATTGAACGGCTGCCTCCTGCACGCCCCCATACTGGAGATTGAGCTCCCAACCCAGGCATGTGCCCTGACAGCAGTCAAACTCGGGACCCTTCAGCCCATAGGCCAATGCTCTATCCACTGAATCAAACCAGCTAGGGCTCATTTCATCTTTTTAAATTAAATTCATTGGGGGTAACATTGGTTAATAAAATTTTATTAATTCCAGGTGTACAACTTTATAATATATCTGTATACTCACTTGTGAGCTCACCACCCAAAGTCTTGACCCTCTTTAAGTGTTCCTTAAAGTTATCTGTTTAAGACAGATATCTTATGGGTACCTTTTAGAGATTTTAAGAAATGGCTAACATAAAGTACAATTTTAAGAAATTATTATGACCTCTCTCTGTGGCAGTTCTGCTCAAACTTTTCTTCTAACTTATACTAATATTGAAGGAGCATAAATATACACCCCCTAAAAGCCTTTGGGTTGGGCACTTAGCTTCAAGGAATTTTTCCCTCCTTGGAGCTGATGTTATCTTAAACTCAAGTGCAGATTGAGCAAAAAAGAAGAAAAAAACTCAAGTATTCCTCACTCAGTGCATAATATAGCTGTGATTATTTTAACATAAAATGCTTTAAATTATTTAATATCAAACAGTAAATTAAATGCCGAGAGATTTGCCGTGGTTTTCCTTTGTTGTCATGTATCTTCTCACATGCCTCATATGCTCTTCTTCCAGTTTGAGAATTATAATTCAAGTTCCTCAGTTGCTTAAATGATTCTGTTTAATGAGTCCAGAAGTGTTTTGGAGGACAATTTTGGTATTCCTTCAGCCCACTTAAGGACTGCTCAATTGCCTTTTTTGGTGGGGGAATTGTAATTGCTTGGAGTGGATTCCTTATCAGGCTGAGTCTCTATCAATTTGACTGTCAGAGTGTACAATTCAGCACTTTATTAGCAATAGAGAATTTCTGCACTTCAGGTTCTTGTCAGAAAGTATTATGGGTCTTTTTGTTGTCAGGTTCTTCTCAAAACCTCAGGAACAAGCAATATTAATGGTGGACTGCCTGAAAGATAATCCATTCATTACTCAAAATATGTCTTATCCTTTTTTGGATATGGACTGTATGAGAATCTGATGAAAAACACCCATGTATCCATGAGCCCAGTATTTCACCTACAAGTTTAGGAGATGCATAGAATCCTTGTAAACCATTCATGGATTTCCAGTAAGTTAATCATTTTCAGTAAGTATTTATTGAATGCCTTCACAAATACTTACTGAGTGCCCATGGTATAGACACATGCTGGTAAGCGCTGAGAATAAACATATCTCTGATTCTGAAGAGATTTTATTTATAACTAGAGGCCCAATGCACAAAAATTCGTGCAAGAGTAGGCCTTCCTTCCCCTGTCTGATGGTACTGGTTTTCCTCCAGCACCCAGGTCCTGGGCTTTCCTCCTCTGGCTGCTGGCAGGCACCCGACACCTGGGCTGGCTTCCCTTCAGCTCCAGCTTCATTGGGAAGGATGTCCAGAATGATGTCTGGTCTAATTAGCATATTACCCTTTTATTATTATAGATGAATAGTTATAAGCTCATCAAGTCTTTTTGTGTGTGAAATCAATGAAATAAGATATAGATAGATCATTTTTTTGTGAGAAGATTGCAAAATAATAATTTTAGTTTTTTAAGTAACTCTGGAACATTTTCTTTAGTGGTTTTTTTTGTTTGTTGTTGTTGGTAAGTATTCTGTGCGTGCAATTCCCTCTTCATTTCCGCCATTAATTTCAACCACATTGGTAGGTTTTGATTGAGAAATGGCTGTAAGGCAACTTTCAGTGTTTTTAGAACCTAAATCTTTCCTTAGAAATCACTTCTTCAATCAGATCCACCTGACTTAACAAAAAGTGTTTGCGATGGAATCATTGCAAACTTGATTCTGTCTGAATATTTTTCCTATTTTGTGGTATATCATATAACTGGAGATCCTGTTTAGCCAGTTCAGTCCAAGCTTTTGACTATCAAGTAACCGAGTTGTACTGTGGGTGGTGCAGCTTTAACTTCTCAAGTTCTGTTTGTCATGACCTCTTTAACCTTTACTCCTCCAATTCTCTTATTAACTGCTCCTCTTCCGAAGTGATGACTTAATGGTAAGGTGAATGAGAATCTTGTCTTAAAATGAACTCATCTTAAAGTGAGTTGGAGTCAAAGAGAAGACTCTGATTTTTCCTGCAGCATATAAATGATGAGTTCTGTGGATACCAGTTCCTCAACTCTGAGGGACACTGACTTCACTGATTATGGGAACATCAACTCTTTCTTAAAACGGGTTTGTGTTTTTCCTTCTTAGGTAATTTTTTGAAGATAATAGAATGAGGTTTTTTTTAAGGTAATGGAATGAGTTTTTAGTTCTCTTAGCTTATTTTTTCAATTGATGATTTAAAAGTTAAATATGGCAGAGAGGAAAAAATGGCGGAGGAATAGACAGACGTGTCCCGAGCCTTGTCCTGGAACAGATAGAAAGAACAGCTGAGAGACGCATGGGGGGTGTTTGTTGGTGAGTTAAGGGACAGCTATACTCCAGGAGATGGTGGGGGACAGCTAGACAGGGATCCCCTGACCAGGCAGCCCCCACTGCTGCTGGGTTCCCTCCCGGAGCCACCGGCTCAGATGCAGAGACCGTGCCATCTTGAAGGGGGAAGTGGATGTTATTGGAAGCCTGAAAATCTACAACTGTGGCACCCACCGAACAGCTGCGAACCCCAGAGCACCGTTCTCCAATTGGCACAAACACATGGATTCAGAGGAGCTCTATACTCCACCACGGAAAGGTCATATTTCGCCTGGGGTAAGGTGAGGTCTCTGCTCCTGGCAGGAGAGAGAAATGCGTGTACTGCAGGAGCTGGAGGACTGGGGGAAGTTTGCGCCTAGAAAAATCCGTGGCTGTTGGGGCTGGCGTGATCCATGAATGTGGAAGGGGATCCTCAGAGCTGCTAACAGAAAGGAACTCTTAAAAGCAACCCATTTTTATCTGATGCAAAAGGACAGCCAAAAAATTTTAAAAGTGTGCCACTGCTTAGACCCAAGGGGAAAAAAGACTGCACAGACTTGCACATAGCCCTGGAGTTTGCACACTTACACTGGCTCTTTTGTTTGTTTGTTTTTTCCTTTAAATCCTTGCTTCTGAGTACTAATCCCAATACATAAGATCACCCAATTGGGGAGACCCTAAGAGACTGCAGGGGAACGTTGTTTTTCTGGAACCTGGGAATCAGAGCAGGGAATAACCATCAGAGAACCAGCTCCGGGGCATCCCACTCCCACAAACCGGTATTGAATGCCACAGGGAAAGAAGGATATAAGCACTGGCTAGAGAGGACCTATAGACCTAGAGGTCAGTTCAGAAACACTGCCACCCAGGGGTTGAATCACAAATTGACTTTTGTGTAAACACAAATAAAAGACACACTGCCTGCTTAAAAATCAGGACTGTCTTACAACACTGAGGAGCAGTGGAACGCAGGGAACTGCAATACTGTCCTGACTAGGAAACAGGCGTGCCAAACAGAACAGTAGAGGAAGTGAATGACCTTCACTACTGCACATTTTATTTTTATTTTATTATTATTTTTCATCTTTTACTTAAACTAATTTTTTTCTTTTTTCCTCACTAGATTTTACCTTTTTAATTATTACATTTTTATTTTCAATCAGTATTATTACTACTATTTTACCGTTTTTTTAAAAAAGTATCATTTTATTTTCTCTTTATTTTACTTTGGGATTAGTGTTCTACATTCTATTTTCATCTTCCTTTAGCATCATTTTACTCTATCTCAACTTTACCTTTATGCCATCATTCTCTTCCTAACTTTTCCCCTTTTGTTGTCTGGTTTCTCTTACACCTTTCCTGCCTTAGATTGTTCCTATTCTTTCTTTTTACCTCCTGTTAAAATTTCACCCTACTTATATATCTAATTTCTAATCCCCTGCTCACGTCCATACACACCTCTCTCTTCTCTGTCTTCACTATCCAAAAAATTATTTTTCTTTCTGTCCTTTCGTTGTTGTTTGCTTGATTGTTGATTATATCAATTTTGTATGCTTCTTTGTGAGATTGTTTTGCTAATTCTTTTTCTTTGTTAGTTTTGTTTTTGTTTGCTTTTTGCTTCTGTTTTCCCTCACATTGCTTGATTTTACTTGTTTGCAGTTTGTATTCATCTCCAGGTACTTGTTGCTGGCATTTGCTGGGATTAGTGGCTGTTCTATTAGAGTTTTCATCCCATATATATAGTGTGTTCCCTTCTTCTTTCATATTCTCTTTCTTTTCTCTCTCACCTTTTTTTCCTTTTCCCAATTTCATTTTTGCACTCCTTCCTTCCTTTCCTCTTCTTTCTCTCCTATCCTCTAATTTGCCTTTCTCTGGTGGTCACCTTTATTTGGGGTTATTAATATTGTGAATACATTTCTATTCAGTGCCTTGTGCATTGTACCTGGTTGTGTTGTATTTGGTGCCTTTAAGTCAATGCAGGAGAGAGAGAATTACATAACCAGGCTCACAGAGAAGAGAGACCATGGGGAGACAAAGAAACAGCCCACATATGAAAGAAATGCAAGCATCACCAGAAAAGAAAGTAAACCAAATGGAGGCAAGCAACCTGCCAGAGAAAGAATTCAGAGAGAGAGGTGGCTGAAAAGAATGGAAGACAAATTTGACAATATGTGTAAGAACAAGAGGAAATGAAGAAGAACCAAGAAGAAATGAAAAATGACATCGCTGCTGTAAAGAACTCAATAGAAAACATCAAGAGTAGACGAGAAGAAGCAGAGGACCACATCAGTGAGCTAGAAGACAAGGTAAGAAAAAATACCCAAGTAGAGCAGCTTCTAGAAAAAAAAATTAAAAAGCAGGTGGAGAGCCTAAGGGAACTTTGGGACAACACGAAACAAAACAACATCCGCATAATAGGGGTTCCAGAAGGAGAGAAAACTGAGCAAGGAATAGAAAACCTGTTTGAAGAAATAATGACAGAAAACTTCCCTGATATAGGGAAGAAAAACCCCACACAAAACCCCACACAAATCCAAGAAGCTCACAGCATCCCAAGCAAACTGAACCCCAAAAGGCCGACACCAAGGCACATTATAATTAAATTGGCAAACACCAACGACAAAGTAGGAATCTTAAAAGCGGCTAGAGGGAGACAGAAAGTTACATACAAAGGAATCCCCATCAGACTAGAGACTGATTTCTCAACAGAAACTCATCAGGCCAGAAAGTAATGGAATGAAATATATAAAGTCATGCAAAGGAAGGGTCTAAATCCAAGAATACTGTACCCAGCAAAGGCTGTCAATCAACATTGAAGGTGAAATCAGGAGCTTCACAGAGAAAAAAGTACAAAGGGAATTTATTTCCACCAAATCAGCAATGCAAGAAATGCTAAAGGGTCTTCTGTAAAAAGAAATAGAAAGCAAATAAGGAACACAGGGGTAAAGAATAAAAATGGCGACAAATAAGTACCTATCAATACTAACTTAAAATGTAAATGGATTAAATGCCCCAATCAAAAGACATAGGGTAATGGATTGGATAAGAAAACATGACCCATGTATCTGCTGTCTACAAGAAAGCCACCTCAGAAAAAAAGACACACACAGACTGAGGCTGAAGGGATGGAAAAAGGTTTTTCAGGCTAATGGAAATGGAAAAAAAAAAGCTGGGGTATCAATACTTATATCTGACAAATTAGATCTCAAAGTGAAGGACATAACAAGAGATAATGAAGGCCACTTCATAATACTAAAGGGAGCAATCCAACAAGAAGAAATAACTCTGGTCAACATATACGCACCCAATGCAGAGCACCCAAATACATAAAAATACTCCTGGAGGATATCAAGGGAGAGACTGACAGCAATACAACCATAGTAGTAGACTTTTATACCCCACTATCACCATTGGACAAATCCTCTAAACAAAATATCAGCAAAGAAACATCAATCCTAAATGACTCACTAGACCAGATGGAATTAATTGACATCTTCAGAACATTTCACCCCAAAGCCACAGAATGTACATTCTTCTCAAGTGCACATGGGTCATTTTCAAAGATAGACCATATGTTGGGTCATAAGCAAAGTCTCTTCAAATTCAAGAAGATAGAAATCATATCAAGCATCTTCTCAGATCACAGTGACATAAAACTGGAAATCAACTACTATAAAAACAATCCAAAAAAATCAAACACATGGAGACTAAACAGCATGCTATTAAACAATGACTGGGTTACCAGAGAGATCAAGTAAGGAATTAAAAACATCATGGCAACAAATGACAATGAAAACACAACAATCCAAAATCTATGGGACACTGCAAAAGCAGTCTTGAGAGGGAAGTTCATAGCTCTACAAGTCTACTGCAAAAAACAAAAAACAATGGTAATAAATTACCTAACCCTACAACTCAAAGAGTAAGAAAGAGAGCAACAAGAAAAGCCCAGTGTAAGCAGAAGGAAGGAAATAATAAAGATCAGAGTGGAGATAAATGACACTGAGACCAAAAAATAAAAAAATACAAAAGATCAACAAAACCAAGAGCTGGTTCTTTAAAAGGATAAACAAGATTGATGAACCTCTAGCCAGGCTCACCAAGAAGCAAAGAGAGAGGACCCAAATAAACAAAATCAGAAATGAAAGAGGTGAAATAACAACAGACTCCACCAAAATACACAGGATTGTTAAAAAAGACTATGAACAACCCTATTCCAACAAACTGGACAACCTGGAGGAAATGGACATATTCCTAGAAAAATATAACCTTCCAAAACTCAATCAGGATGAATCTAAACATCTCAATAGGCCAATAACTATGGAAGAAATTGAAGCAGTCATCAAAAAGCTTCCAGCAAACGAAAGCCCGGGGCCACACGGCTTCACAGGGGAGTTTTACCAAACATTCAAGGCAGAACTAAAACCTATCTTCCTCAGACTATTCCAAAATATTGAAGAGGAAGGAACAAGCTCCTTCTAAGAAGCCATCATCACCCTAATACCAAAACCAGATAAAGACAACTCAATGAAAGAGAATTACAGGCCAGTGTCCTCATGAACATAGATGCCAAAATCCTCAACAAAATTATAGCAAATCGGATCCAGCAGTACATCAGAAATATTATACACCATGACCTAGTAGGATTTATTCCAGGAATGCAAGTATGGTACCATATCTGTAAATCAATAAACGTGATACATCACATAAACAAATTGAGAGATAAAAATCACATAGTCATATCAATAGATGCAGAAAAAGCATTTGACAAAATCCAACACCCTTTCTTGATAAAAACTCTCAACAAGGTGGGAATAGAAGGCTCAGACCTCAACATAATAAAAGCTATATATGATAAAACCACAGCTAACATCATACTCAATGGGCAAAAACTGAAACCATTCCCCCTAAGAACAGGAACAAGACAGGGATGCCCACTCTCACCACTCCTGTTTGACATAGTACTGGAAGTATTAACCATTGCAGTTAGACAAGAAGAAGAAATAAAAGCCATCCAAATTGGAAAAGAAGTAAAGTTGTCCTTATGTGCAGATGACATGATATTGTACATAAAAAACCCAAAAGACTCCATCAAAAAACTAATAGACTTAATAAATGAATTTGGCAATGTAGCAGGATACAAAATTAATGGCAAGAAATCTATGGCATTTCTATACACCAATAGTGAACTTATAGAAAGAGGGACTAAAAAAGCAATCCCATTTCCCATCGCACCAAAAAAATTAAGATAACTAGGAATAAACTTAACTAAGGAGGTAAAAAACCTATACGTGGAAAACTACAGGACACTGAAAAAAGAGATAGAGGAAGATGTGAACAGATGAAAGAACATACCGTGTTCATGGATGGGGAGAATCAACATCATTAAAATGTCCATACTACCCAAAGCAATCTATAGATTCAATGCTCTCCCCATTAAAGTACCAACAGCATATTTCACAGACCTAGAAAGAACTCTCCAAAAATTCATCTGGAATATAAAAAGACCACGAATAGCCTGAGAAAAGAACAAAGTAGGTGGGATCTCAATACCAGATTTCAAGCTGTACTACAAAGCCACTGTTCTCAAAACTGTCTGGTACTGGCACAAGTACAGACATATAGACCAATGGAATAGAATAGAGAATCCAGGTATCGACCGAAACCACTATGCTCAATTAATATTTGACAAAGGAGGCATGAACATACAATGGAGTCAAGGTAGTCTCTTCAATAAATGGTGTTGGGAAAATTGGACAGATACGTGCAAAAAAATGAAACTAGACCACCAACTTACACCATACACAGAAATAAACTCAAAATGGATACAGGACTTAAACATAAGATGGGAAACCATAAAAATACTAGAGGAATCCACAGGCAGAGAAATCTCAGACATATTCTGAAGCAATTTCTTCAACTATACCGCTGCTAGGGCAATGGAAGCTAAAGAGAAAATAAACAAATGGGACTACTTCAAAATAAAAAGCTTTTGCACAGCAAAAGAAACCATCAACAAAACAACAAGAAAGCCCACTGTATGGGAGAACATATTTGCAAATGTTATCACTGATAAAGGTTTATCTCCAACATCTACAGGGAACTTATACAACTTAATAAAAGGAAGGTAAATGATCCAATAAAAAAATGGGCAGTGGACCTAAATAGAATCTTTTCGAAAGAAGACAGAAGGAAGGCCAAGAGATATATGAAAACATGCTCAAAGTCACTAATTATCCAAGAGATCAAATGAAAATGACAGTGAGGTACCATCTCACACCTGTCAGAATGGCTTTCATCAACAAATCAACAAATGACAAGTGTTGGCGAGGATGTGGGGAAAAAGGGACCCTTGTACACTCCTGGTGGGAATGCAGACTGGTGCAGCCACTGTGGAGAACAGTATGGAGTTTCCTCATAAAACTAAAAATGGAGCTCCCATTTGATTCAGTAATCCCACTTCTAGGATTATATTCCAAGAAACTAGAAACACCAATCAGAAAGGATATATGCATCCCTATGTTCATATCAGCACAATTCACCATAGCTAAGATTTGGAAACAGCCTAAATGCCCATCATCAGATGAGTGGATTAAAAAACTGTGGTACATCTACACAATGGAATACTATGCTGCGGTAAAAAAGAAGGAATTCTTACCATTTGCAGCGGCATGGATGGACCTGGAGAGCATTATGTTAAGTGAAATAAGCCAGGCAATGAAAGAAAAATACCACATGATCTCACTCATTTATGGAAAATAAAGAACATTATAACCTAATGAATAAAAAGATAGATACAGAGGCAGCAAAGCATGGAACAGACTGTCAAATTACAGTGGGAAGGCTGGGGAGTGTTGGGGAGGGAGGGAAATAGATCAAGCAAAGGACTTGTGTGCATGCATATGAGCACACCAATGGACACAAGACACTGGGGGGGAGGGGGTGGTATGAGGGCATGCGACAGAGGGTAGGGAAGGCTGGGGGAAGGTCAATGGGGGGGAAAAGGAGATATATGTACTAATATATGTAATATTTTAAACAATATTAAAAAAATAAAAAAGTTAAATATGATATTACAATATTACTGACTACAGTGTATGCTATACTTTACATCTCTGTGACTATTCTGTATGGTGTCAGATGGGCACGCAATTTATCGGAATGGCCACTTAGTAATTTATATAGTCTCTACTGGGTTATATGCCTAAAACTCATATAAGATTGTATGTCAACTCTATTTGAAAAATAAAAATTATTTAAAGTAAAAAAATATTAAATATGTTTATGCTTTCACCACTCATAAACTCGGGCCTCAACTTAAACTTTTAATTTCCTTAGTTCCTTAAACTTCATAAGAATTTATGAATTAGAAGTACAGATTTATTTTTACTTACATTAAAATAGAAAATCATTCAACTGTTTAAAAATAGTGGCACCAGACTGAACTAAACAGGAGCCCTGGAAAGTTTCACTTTAGAAATGCTGATGGAAAAGCGAATCCCTAGGGTGGTCCATGATGTGAGGTTCCAATCTGCAAGGTCATCGTGGAAATAGACTTAGTTCTAAGTTTAGGACCAGAAAGACTACTTCCTTCCTCCAGGCTTTTCACATTTAGCACCGAAGCTATCTTGAGTGAGGGCAGACATTTATTTCTAATTCCGCTACTGCTGGGGAACCACAGCTTGGGAGGCTCTGTAATCTTCGTGCTCATATAATGCCTTACAAATAGTAGGTGGTCAGTCACTATTTGTTTACTGAGAGCGAGTGGATGAATTTGCATGTTAAGACCTCTAAACTGAGCTCTGAGCTATAAATAATACTATTTACATTAACAGAAATAAGTCTTTTGTTTATTTGTAGTCAGATTATACTCAGAAAATGATATTTAAAAATAGGGTTAAGTTCTGAAGTGAAAATAAAAAGTAATGAAGTATTTTCTTCTCATGAAGTGTGGTGGTATTTTACCCACGTATAGGCCATCCAAAATATAAGCTCACTGAAGTAATTACTTTTTTTTTTTTGGTAGGGGGAACCCCAAACTCAAAAACTTATGGTCAGAAAAAATAATTTATGTGTAATTCACCTTTGAATCTCTACAGAGATCTGGTTAATATTTCAGTTATGTATCAGGCATTTAAAAGCATGTTCTGTGTCCTCGGGAGAAAAATGTATGACGTAGAATAGAACCTACCATTTACCAAGGGAATTGTACCATTTTAATATAAATACGTAATTTTAAAGGAATGAACCATGTAGTTTCCCGGCTAACTGTGGGACTTAGGACCCTGAAAACCTTGAAGATGAAATTGTGGCCGATAACTTCAAACCTTAAGGGGAAACGGAGGTTGCGGATCTTAAGTTGGATGTGTATCTGTGAAAGTTTTTGCATTTGCTCAAGGAAAACAGTAAAGACACTACATGACATTTTGCCCATTAAGTAAGTGATACTGGAAATGGTACTGCTTGATTTCACTCACCATTCCTTGTTTGCCAGACTTTTCCAGATCTCTCTCCCACACTTGTAAATTGGTGTTGCTCTGTTGCAGATAAAATATTTATAAAGAAGCGTGTTTCTGAGCCTCCCCCTTCATTTAAATGTGCTGCGTCTCTCTGCTTTTCTCAGAGTTCACCTTGGTCTCCTGCCTTCCTGGTTCTGCCAGAAAGTGTGATTGGGAGGCTGGCTATTAGGATGAGTGATGGAGCACGCGTAGGTGTTTACCTGTGATTGCTTCCCTGTTTATCAGCTGCCCTTCCTTATACTAGTACTTGTGTTTTTGTTGTGGGTCTCTTCCCATGTGTATTTCACAACAAACCCCTTTCCCCACATCTCTGATCCTTTGCTCTCCCAGGGTCCTAAGTATGTTACTTCCTGCAGCTCCCGTTATCTTTTCTCTGATTTCACGGCGACCATTTCTACTACTACTTTGCCATCATCTATACTTCCCTTTTCTGTTTCTGACCTCTTGTATCTTTCATGAAGTTTCCCAACAAGAGGAGGGGTCATGATTTGTAAAAAGAACTGAAATTCAGGCAGAAAAGCTATATGGGAATATAGTCTCACATATAGTTGAATTTTATAGAAGGAATCTCAAGGTAGAGAAGTGATTACAAAATAGATGTGTAATCATCTCCCTTTCCTATTATTTTTGTGATTGAAAGATAGATTTTATAGGATAAATTATTCATAGCTTGGCTTTAAAAATATGGCATTTGATAATATCAGTACAGTAACAGCAGGCTTATTAGATCTTATTTTTAAAATATGGTATTTTATTTATAAAGTAAGATAGAGAGAATTCTGGTCTGGGAGGAAGGATACCTGGGTTTCAGTCACACTCAAATGGCTTTTATATAAAACTTGGATGTTCTTTTTCTCTAATACTTCAAACAGATATTCTCATTTAAATTTGTATTTCCTGTATTTTTTCTGATGCTTTAAAACTTCTTTCATTTCCAAGTAGCCCTTAAGTATGAAAATAAAAGGCAAATGTTTCTTAATTTATTAAAACAAATACTTTTAAATTATTTTAAGTGATTTTCTTTCAATTGAATCTCATTTTTCTTCTGATCTCCATTATAATCTCTGAAATGTGTTCCAATGAGTAAAATTTTTTGTTTTTATTAATCCTCACCTGAGGACATTCTTTCTATTGCTTTTTCAGAGAGAGTGGAAGGGAGGCGGGGGGGGGGGAGAGAGAGAGAGAGAGAAACATCAATGTGAGAGACACACATTGACTGGTTGCCTCCCACACATGCCCCATCCAGAGGGCGGGGAGTGAACCTGCAACCCAGGTATTTGCCCTTCACTGGGACTAGAACCTGTGACCCTTAGGTGTGCTGGCCAACACTCTATCTACTGAGCAACACCGGCCAGCGCTCTGATGGGTAAAATTTGATCATTAAGACAAGCTGCTAGACTAGCCACTTCATCTAACCACGTGTACCGTTTTCTTTTTTGTAGAATTTGCTGAGAGGTAATACAACTAGTGTGTGTGTTGATGAACAGTTGCTATGCCCATGTATACAACTTCATTATCCTAGCTGCAGGGGAAAAGCATCAATTTTTACTTATATCCTTCTTCAGTCCGGTTATAATATAAATTTATTATGTGTTCTTTGAAGTCACAAGACCAGCCACAACAGAATTTCACAGAGAATGCCATCAGCCGGTCTTCTAGGAGCACTAAGCTCACTGAATTTACTGCCTCCTTTTAAAATTCTTGCATGCCAAACTTTCACTGAATGGCTCTTCATATAATTGAGTACAGCTGTAGGTTTTTTTAATTTGCCTAAAATAATTACTGTTGCACACTAAAATGGAGATTAAAACCCCCTTGATGTTTGCAGCTCTTTTTGCTAAGATTTTGAAAATGTGCTTAAAATGTGGCTTCTACAATAAGAATCATGTCAGCTCCTTGAGTTATTGAATTTGTGTGTTCTTTTTAAGGTTGCTGTCTAAACTGGTCTTTCATTTATTCTTTTACTAAAGAATAAATTATCATTCCAAATTATTTTTCCTATGGAATTTTAAACTATTTAATATGAAGAACCATTTTGATAGGACTCTAATTTTTCACTTATTAAATAAAAAGAGAATGCACATGGAAAGAATACCTTATTAGTTTTAAAAACATCTTTTCTAACCTCTACTAAAGTCTTGAGTCCTGGTTCAGGTTTTAAAGCACCTCTCTATGCAAGCACCCACGATGCAGGCAGTGCCAACCCGTTTGTCCTCATTAGCTCAGAGGCTGAGGTTGAGTCCCTGAGAAGTTTTTTCGCTTCTTTCTCCTTTGGCTAGTAAGAAGTTTTAATTATGAAACACAGACATACCTTGGAGTCTCTCATGGGGTCCATGAAGTCTTCCCTTTTCCAACTACATACCTCTGTGACCCTGGGTTTTCTTTCATATCCTCAGCCACACCACAATCACAACAGCTGGGATGTAGCAGCAGAAAGGAGAACCCAGCAGTCTACCCATAAGCCAAAACTTTAAAGGAGATTTGCAAAAATAATGCAAATAATTCAAAAGAGAGAATGCCTTCCTGTTCACTACATTATTGTGTTTTAGTGTAGCTATTTTTCATTAAAAACATGCAATTTGTATTAGCATGTAAAACAATTTTAAAGGAATTAATACATACTTAAAAGTTCAGTTTTGACTTCTAATATGGTAAAAAAAAAAAAAGCTATAGATGTAATTGACATAAATGAAAGCACCTTGTAGGGTGGTGAAGGCTTGGGGCGGGGGGCGGGCTTGAAGGGGTCAATGGGGAATAAAAGGAAATATATGTAATACTTTCAACAATAGAGGGTTAAAAAATAAATACAACAAAATAAAATGCTTTATGCTAGGTGGATAAAAAATAAAAGCCCCTTGAGGTCCTCAGTAATATTTGAGAGTGGAAAGAGGTCTTGGGATCACAAAATTTAAGAACTGCTACCTTAGAAAATTGCTTCTGTACCAAAGAGTCAGTTTAACATAGAGTTTTTAAATCACAAAATGGTCAGCAACTGAAAAAAAATAAAGATGTGACTGGTTTGGGTAGAAGTAAAGTAGGCAGGGAAGATGGGGCAGATCCTCAGTAGTATCCATTACCTGAACGGAAAGGGGGTCACTGGGCACGCAGGCAAATGTGCAGGACTGCGAGCGAGGCGCTCTTTCTGACACGGTCGTTATTCTAAATTGCACGGGGCTCCAATGCTCACATGTTGTAAACCAGTCTTTTTTAAAACTTTTCATGCAATGCTGAGAAGAGTACTCAACCTAGATCACCTCTTACTGAACTGCATAGCATGAGAAATGAGCATATGAACTTGATGATTGTAATGAAGTTTGTATAACTGATGCTACTACAATTTAGGTTTTCTCATGATTAAAATTGTGTCTTGGAAAAATAACTGGCTTATAAAAATAGAATATTTGCAGTTTTTAATTATAATACCACTTACATTATTACAGTGGTTTGAAGTTCTCAGGTACTCCACTGAATGAAATGAATGAAAAGTAACTTTAAATGTCCTACAAAGGTACTCAAGTCATGATGTAAGCATAATAAAATAACTGGGTAGGATGAAATAAGTATAATGGGATTGGGTTACATGCTTTGTGCAGCCCATACCCTGTGTTCATATATTTTATATTATCACCTGACTCTGCTATACTCACTCCATTATTCTGATAATCATCTGAGTATTTCCATTATAAGGCAATTTATTATAATTTAGGCTGAAATTGTTGAACATATTTAAAAACAGAAAAGTATATGTGATCTCTATTTTATTATTAGAAATCTTTGTTGCTATTTTTGCATGGGGAAAAACATACATAAAGTCACTATTCCCTAAAATAAGCAATGGGAGTCACCAAAGTTATCATGAAGCCTGGGTGTTGTAAAGAAAATAGATGATGCTCAGTAGTAAGTTATGTACTGAGTGATTTGAGAAAGAGAAAGAGTAGAGATTAGTGAAAATCGGTCAAATCTGTATTGAATTAGAACAAAATAAATAACCATCTTTGAGAAGAAGAAAAATCATCAAAGAAGTCTAAAAAATAAATTACTGGTTTAGGGTTGAGAAAAATCTAGAAGAGGTGGTAACAGTGAGGCTAACCATATATCACACTGGCCTAGGTTTGCTGATTAGAGGACTCAAGATTGGAGGACACAGGGACAACTTCAGGAAATAGCAGAATACGGGAACTGCATTCGGTTCAGGGATTCTATTAAGGAAAAGTAATACTAATAACATAACAGTGCTAACAAGAGATATAATATTTTTGTCCCTTTTCAGCATTTTTCAAAGCCTCATTTAAATTATGGCTAAAAGCATTAGGCACTGTTATTTTTTTAGAGTTGAGGAAAATGAGGTACACAAGCTTAAGTAACCTATCCAAAGACATACTAGTAGATAATAAAAATAACAATGATGATCTCTAATTTTAACTCACTTAATCCTCAGAGCAGTTCCAAGAACTTAGTACTATTATCCCCAACTACAGATGGGGAAACTGATTGTGGGGGAGGTTGAATCACTCGCCCATGATTGCATAGTTACTAAGTGCCACAACTGGGATTTTAAACTAGATTGAGTCAGTGCTCTTAACCAGAGTGTTCTATGTCCTGTTGTTGTTTCTGTTATTTTTAGATAGACAATCTTAACTTAGGTTTTAGACAATAATTCAGTACAGTACAAAGAATGGCAATGGTGCCTATGGAAAAGATGGCAAGTATTTCTTAATGCCAGGTTTATATTCTTGTTCCCTCTTTATCTTTGAAGTCAAAATACTTTCAGTCACTAGAAACAGTAACTGACTGTGTCTGGGTAGTCAGTTATGAGTATTGACAATTTGAATGGTAGGATTACTATTTCTGCACATATTTGAATAGTTGGGATAAATAGGCAAAATCAGTTCTCTACCCCTGTGAATACTGGTCTATGTAGTAAAAATTGTATCTGCTTACAGTATTAATATGGAGTGAATTTTATTATCAAATTACTTTAACTTAGAAGATTTGAGAAAATATCCTTATGGGTTTCAAATTAAATCTGCACAAACTTTTTATTTTTATTTTTTATTTTTTATTTATTTTTTTAAAATTTTATTTTATTTTTATTGTTTTAAGTATTACAAATAGTAGTACATATGTCTCCTTTTTTTTTCCCCCTTGATCTCCCCCCGACCTCCCCTACCCCCCAGGACATGCCTTCACCTGCCCACCCCCTCCCCCGCCCCAGTGTCTTATATCCATTGGTTGTGCTTATATGCATGCATACAAGTCCTTCGGTTGGTCTCTTACAGCCCTCCTCGCCCAACCTCCCCTGTCTTCCCAATGTAGTTTGACAGTCTGTTCAATGCTTCTTTGCCTCTGTATCTTTTTCCCACCATTTCTTTCCTTTAAAAAGTTTTGCCTTTGCAGACTAGAAATAAACATATAATAACAAAACAAGACAAAACAAAAAAATGTTTGAGTCCCAATTTCAATGTCCAACAGTTCCTTATGTGTACATGTCAGCAGTGATATCTGGATGGTGGGCACATGGTGGCAATGCAGGTCCGACCCTCACTGGTTTGGTCCTAGGTAACCTGCAGCGGTGCACAGCTGCTGACTGCTCCCATGGCAAGGCGTTGTCAGCATCTTCCATCTCTGGACTGTTTTTTCCTCTTGTCTTCGTGGTTGGAGCACTCCTGTCAATTCCTCTCTGTTGCAGGAATCCATCTGGTCTTGGGGTTGTTTTCTGAAAATATACAAATATATTCTCAACCACAAGTTAATAAAGGAATCTTTTCTATATAATTGATTTGGGATCCTTTTTATTTTTGTTCAAACGATTTTCCTTTGTCTTATTTAGACACCATGTGTGTTTTTAATGGCCGTCTTGCTGTTAGCATTGCAAATGAAACTTAATTTGGTAAAGTAAAAATTTTCTAGATGTAATTTACTTATAGGATATTTTTCCTTACATGATATTGCCCTACTATCCCCCCCCTTTTTTTTTTATTAATGGAGGTTTTTGTAAATTTTATAATGCAGTCTTGATAACTTTAAATTTAAAATTTTTTTCCCACACACACATATGACTGCTTTAGGTTCATTGCATGTTCAGGAATTTTACCATGAGATGAACTACCAATAGAAATTTTAGTTATTACTTTAAGAACAGCTTTTTGTCCAGTACTTGAATATTCACTTATTTCAATTAGGCTATTTAAATTAATCTGAAAACTCGATTACTATTTAACTGTCAAATTTAATATTCTACCAACAATCTTAGTTTACCCTGTAAATATTAGTGGGAAGGATTATTTGCATTCTTGAGTGGGCCCTGAGCATTCCAAATGCTGGGCTGAATTTAGATATAGGGCAACTGCTGTCGGCCAAGTCTCTTGTCTGTTACCTGGGTCCCGATCTGAGCTGGGCCAAGTCTCTGTCTGTAACCTGTATCTCGATGTGAACTGGGCCAGGTCTCTTTCTGTTGCCGGGGTCCTGATCTGAGCTGGGTGTGGGAAGCGCGAAGCAGCCATGGGGGCAGGAGACCTCCTTTAGAAGGGGGTGAGGGTTCAAGCCCCTGCAATGTTGAGGGGGTGAGGGTCTGTGCCCCACTTCTGTCTGCACAAACTTTTTACTTGACTCGAATGGCTTTCTTGGAAGCCAAAAGCCTTGTATTCCATTTCTAGCACCATCATCAATGTTGCCTTTGGTAAATCAACATGGTAAACGAATGTTTCATTTGGCAGTAGGAATGCCATATGCCTTAGTGCCGTGGTCGGCAAACTGCAGCTTGCGAGCCACATGCGGCTCTTTGGCCCCTTGAGTGTGGCTCTTCCACAAAATACCACGGCCTGGGCGAGTCTATTTTGAAGAAGTGGCATTAGAAGAAGTTTAAGTTAAAAAAATGTGGCTCTCAAAAGAAATTTCCATCGTTGTACTGTTGACATTTGTCTCTGTTGACTAATGAGTTTGCCGACCACTGCTCTTTGTGCAATTTTGCATAACTGAAATGGATTTTAAGATAGGAATGTGTAAAAATGGTTCCATCACTTATTAAGTCATATGCATTGTATGCTTCATAAATTTAACAAATAATAAGAGATTAGCTGATACTTTAGAACTTGAAAAAAAAAGACCTTTTTAGTTTTGTGTGACCCAGAATTCAGCTTAATTTTGCCTTAAAACCATTCTTAGTGTTAAACATCTAGTGCTTTTGACAAATCAGCCAAGATATCCTTGGATATTTAAGTTCCTTTTTGTTCGGAAATGTCATTAGCTTAAAATATAAAGATGCTTTCTAAGGAAAATGGTTTGCCCAGCCAGATCTCTCAGTGTAGTTATTTTGTGATGCGAGCTCTAAAACCCAAACATTGAGGCTGCTTGCCACAATGCCTTGTTGCCCAGACAGTGATGTCATGTTTTAAGCATGTTTAGTTTGCAAAGGTCCTGCTTTTGATCCTTTAGTTGTCACTTTTTTTATGCAGCTTCTCCTAAATTACAAAGGTACTGAAGTAATTTGCCTCATTAAGGTCTGATGCTGACACTGTTGTATTTCATTCGTCATTCTTCTTTTAGCTTTCTTCATTAAGACCTTATTCAAATTTGGATCATGGTTCTACTGTGACATCCATGCATTATCATCTAAATAGCAATTGCATATTCAAAAAACAACAGCTTCTCCTTAACTGTCTGTAACTTAACATTTACATAGATTCAAGTGGGAATTAAGGAGAAAATGAATCTTTTCTTTGTGATTTACAACCCTCCCTTTTACTCTTGATTTACTAGTAGAAGTTGAATAAGCTACTTGTAGTCGAAGGAAGACAAAATTATTGATTGCTCAACTTTAGTTTTGTAGAGGTATATATATTATATATAGTTTCTGTACTAAAGAGTTACCCTAGTGACAATGACAATGATTTAATCACCCACTTATTATTAGGCAGCATTGACCATTTGGATATAACAGGACCAGGTTTAACGCTCTATTAAGAAATCAATAGCATCTTTTACTAATGCAGCAGTGCTTGATAACTTGAAAACATGTAAAGGAAACCTTTTAAAATGATTCAACATATTTGTTCTTTGTAGGATAAACTTCAAAAATAGAAGCAAGTTCTACCATACAAATAATCTACTTTTCAAACTATTTTGTTTTGGCCATCTTAAAATTTTATTTTATAATCAGTAAATATTAAGCGATTTGACTGAAATGAGAAACTATGGTTACTGGAGACAAAGCGTTTCAACAGATAGAGTGAACATAACTATTAGGACTTTATTTTGCCACTAATATGTGGTATAGAGAAAAGTTGGTACAAGATACCAAATACACATATGTATGTACAAATAGAGTGGTTATATTATATGGACCTTTTTAAAGAGTTTCTTAACCATCAAAAATGTGCATGTGTGTGTGTATGTGTGTAGGAAGGAGGGAGGGAGGGGGAAGAGAAGTGCAAGAGAGGAGAAAGAGGACCTAACCATTAAAAAGTTTAATTATTTATTCAATACCCAATCTTTTGCTGCCTTGCATAATAAATTCTTATATATTTTGTAAATTTCTTATCCTGGTTAAAGAATTTCATTTCCTCTTTGTTTGAAGTGAATTTTCATTTTTTGTTTTTATATCCATATTCTCAAATTTATCAGAATTATATATGTGCGAACAATTATGTAACTCAGGAAGTTACTTCCAGTGAGAGTCTAAGCTAATTTATGTAGATGGGCACAATAGGAACTTGTTCAGTTGTGGATCCTCACCGCCCAGAGTCAGGAGGACTCATCCTTTGTCATCTCACCGTCTTTTATGAAGATGAGTCCTGAGGATAAATTGAAGTGGTCACATGTTGATGTTCATTTCAAGCAGTGCCAACCGAGGAGGGTAAGATGCTCTAAAAAAACAAAGCAGAAGGAACTCTGGAGAGATGAACCATTGTGACACTTAGAGTTGAAAGAGAAGTCGGGAACAGCCTGCAAGGACAGAGTGAGGCTTGGGGGATGAGCAGGGCTTTTTTCAGAAGTCATCTGTCCCAAACAACAGTCTATTTGCCATGTCCCTATATTACATTTTGTAATGTTATTTTGTGACCAGCTGGAGATGAGGTTGTTAAAGTGACAGATCTTACCAGATGTTATTTTTAACTCTTGCTTATGCTGTCTTAGTCTGTTTGGGTTGCTATAACAAAAAGCACCATCAACTGGGTAGAGCATAAACAACAGTAGTTTATTTCTCACAGTTTTGGAGGTGGGGAATTCCATGATCAAGGTGCTGACAGTCAGTGTCTGGTAAGGGCCTGCTTCACCAGATTCATAGATGGTTCTAGGTTGGTTTTCACTGTGTCCTCACATGGTGAAAAGGTGAGGGAGACTTGTGGGACCTTTTATGTAAAGGCACTAATCTCATTCATGGGACTCTACCCTTATGACCCCATCACCCTTCAAAGGCCCCCCTCAGATATCATCATACTGGGGTGGGAGCCGGGGGGGGGGGGAGGGGGTGGAGACACGATAAACATTCAGTCTGTTGCATATGCAAATCTCAATTTTTAAAATAACCTCTTACAGTTTTTTAAATTATAAGGTATCGAGAATGACAATGAAGCAAATACTCTTGTGCCTAATATAAGAAACAGAATTTATAATTTACCTTGAAGTTCTGAATATCATTCTTTCTTACTCCCATCTCAGGGTAAATTTCCCTCTTTGAATTCTGTTTCTAATTTTTTCATTCTCTTTTTTAGAATATGCTACCATCTCTAATTTAGTTTTATATATCCTAGAAGTATATATAAATGTAATCACAATCACCATGTAGATACAATATTCCTGAATGATTTACCTTTATCATTCAATATCATATATCTGGGATTCATCCATATTGCTGCATGTACCTTTAGTTCTTTAATTTGTATTTGGCATTCCATTGTGTGCATATACCACAGTTTATATCATATGTGTTCTGAGGATAAACATTTGGGGCATTTTTATGTTTTGTTTTACTATTACAAGCTGTGCTGTTTTGGACATTCATAGGCCAAAAAAAAAAAAAAAAAGTGAACCTTCATCTAAGTCTAAGCCTTATAAAAGAATTACTAAAATTGACTATGCGCTTAAATGTAAAACTATAATAGTTGGAAGGTTTGGGGATCTAGAGAAATTTAGAATTTAGGCATAGTTCCTAATCTTGACACCAAAAACACCAAGAATTGGACTTTATCAAATTTAAAACCTTTTGCTCTGTAAAAGACACTAAGAGGGTGACAGGCAAGTGGTACAATGTAATTTGTAAACCACATGTTTGTGAAAGGACTGGTACCTAGAATATACACTGAGTGGCGAGATTATTATGATCTCTGAACGCATAATAATCTGGCCACTCAGTGTGAGTGTGTGTGTGTGTGTGTGTCTGTGTGTGTGTGTGTGTGTGTGTGTGTGTGTGTATTAGAGGCCCAGTGCATGAATTCATACATGGGTGGGGTCCGGCCAGCCTGGCCAGGGGGAGGGGACATGGGCGGTTGGCCGGCCTGCCTGCTGGTCGAACTCCTGGTTGAGGGGACAATTTGCATATTAGCCTTTTATTATATAGGATATACACTGAGTGGCCACATTATTGTACGTTCAGAGATCATAATAATCTGGCCACTCAGTGTATAAAGAACTCTCAAAACTCAACAGTAAGCAAACAATCCACTTGGGAAATTGGCAAAAGATGTGGAAAGACTTTTCACTGAAGAGGATATACAGATGGAAATAAGCTCATGAAAACTTGTTCAGTGTCATTAGCCATTAGGCAAATGTACATTAAAACCACAGTGAGGTATTTCTACACACATATCAGAATGGCTAAAATGAAAAATAGTAAAGCCACCAAATACTGGCAAGGTTGCTGAGAAATGAGGTCACTCAGCTTTGGTGGGAATGCAAAATGATAGAGTCACTCTGGAAAATAGTTTGATAGTTTCTTTAAAAACTAAACACAAAATTACCATATGACACAGTAAGTTTACTTTTGGGCATTTATCCCAGAGAAACTGTAGATGTATGTTTATATGAAAACTTGTACAGAAGTGTGTATAACAGGTTTATTCATAATAACCCCAAACTGGACACAACTCAAATGTCCAACAGCTGAATGGTTAAACCAAACTGGAACATCCATACCATCCTATCTAATAAAGATGGAATATGCAAATTGACCATCACTTCACGACAAAAATGCCGACGCCCATAGCCAATAAGGAGGGAGTATGCAAATTAATGCAACAAAGATGGCGGTGGCCAGGCTGGGATGCTGCCATGGTGATGACGTAGGCATTCTGCCTCGGCTGCTCCAGGCCTCAGCAGCGCACGAAGGTGGAAAGGCGGCTCTGGGTCAGAGCAAAGGCAGAAGGCGGCTCTGGACCAGAGCGAAGGCCCGGGTCCCAGGTGCCGGCAGCCAGGGGAAGGAAGGCCTATTCTTGCATGAATCTTCATGCATCAGGGCCTCTAGTGGAATAATACTCAGCAATAAAAAGGAACACATGGATACATACAACATCTTGGATGAATCTGCAGAAAACTATGCTTAGTGAAAAAGCCAGTCCCTAAAGGCAACACACAGTATGATTCCATTTATATAATGCTCTTGAAATACTAAATATCATAGAAATGAAGAAAACATTGGTGGTTGTCATTAGTGAAGGTGAGAGGGAAGTGAGTGTGGCCTAAGAAAGCAACCTGTGAGAGATCCTGGTATTGATGGAAATGCTCTGTGTCTTGACTATATCAATGTCTGCATCCAGATTGTGATATTGTACTATCGTTTTGCAAGGTGTTGTCTTTCTGGGAAACTGGGTAGAGGGTACATGGGTTCTCTCTGTATTATTTCTTATACCTGCATACAAATTTACAATTATCTCAAAATAAAAGTTCAATTAAAAGACAAAACAGTGCAGTTATGAAAATTATTATGCATTTCTCCTTGTCCACATATGTGATCTTTCCTCTAGATTTTATTTCTAGGAGGAATTGCAGGCTGTGAACATGGTGACTTTAGTAAAGCTTAGCAAGTAGTTTTCCCAAGTGCTTTCACTAATCTACTCATCTACCCAGAAGTATATGCACATTCTGATTGTACTACATTATTGTTAACACTTAATATTGTGAGACTTAAATTTTTATCAATCTGATGGATGTAAAATAGTATCTCATTATGGTTTTAAATTTTATTTCCCTAATTATAATGAACTTGGACATTTCTATTTATGTTTAGTAGTCATATATATTTTTTCTTTTTTATTGTTTTATTGTATTGTTTACCATTTTCTTTTTAAATAAAAGGGGCCTAGATATGAGTCTTTTCTGACTTATGTTGTATTTTCTAATAACCCAATCAGTGGCTTATTTTTCTCTTTTTAAGTTGTTTCTGTTGATGAAGAGAAGTTTTGTCACTGCTTTTAAGTGTATAAAACTTTCCTTAATGACTTTTAATTTTTTTTTAATTTTTAGGAGTCCCTTCTTTCTCTGAGATCAAAACAGTTTTATTTTATAACATCTTCTTAAAGTTTTTTTCCCAACTTTTTCTTATAGTTGATGGGATGCAATTTTTTATATGGATAAACAATTTTCTCAGCAGCGTTTTAGATGAAGTTCTTGTTCTCACTTATCTGCCATGTTCACTCTAACAATTTAGTTCTCTATTTCCCTCTGTCAGCCTACTTTTTTTTCTCTGAGCAAATTTCATAAAGCTTACTATAATATTTATACAATACTATATCATCATTTTCTTCTGCTATGATAAAATAAAAATAACTAATATTGAATAATCGATCAATCAAACAAATTCACCGACCCTGTTCTGAATTTTGTTGAAATTTTATTGAACATAAAGATTAATTTAGGGAGAATTTATATAATTGCAATATTAAGTCCTTTCCATAACAAAGGCTAAAAAATGATGAGCTAAAAGTAAGGAATTGACATAAATTAAAATGAGAATGGCAAAATAAACCTGAAAAAAACGCAAACGAAGAAAATAAAGTAGAAGCAAAAAATAATGAAAAAGGAAATAAAAATGCAATAGAGAGGAACAATAAATTCTAAATTTGATCTATGAAAAGACTAAGGAAGAAAATAGCAAAGGAATAAGCCAACAATATGAGAGGGAAAACAGGACATAACACAAATATCCCAGAGATTATTTTGTGTGATATTTATCAGTTTGTAGTGTTACTTTTTTTTTTTAACCTTTTTTGAGGATAGTTATATCCATTTACCTTCTTAGTACTTTAGGGATGGACAACTTAGTAGACAAACCTGCTGCTGCTCTTTCAACAACTCTGGCTTTATAAGCCCTGGCCATAGCCTGTTTGTGGATTTCTGTGGTTCCATATCCAGAATAAGTATTATTGTTTAAAACAAGGACAGGGCAACTCTATTGTTTTTTCTCAGTTTCATAACTTTCTGTTGACATGTATGTGACATCTTAAATATTCTTTTTGTAAGAAAATTGTTTCATTGTTATGAATTCTATTAATTTTGACTTTTGACTTGTATACTTGATTATTATCATTCTGTATTTATTTAATTTCTGCATTATTTCATAGCTCTCTATTCACCACGTAGCTTAATACAGTTTTACCTAGAATTAGTGGCAAAAGCATGTTGTATAGTATATAAAGGACAAAGGTAGTAGGTAAAAAAAATGTAAAATTGATCTAAAATCTTTCATATGAGGGCAGAATAAGTCAAGACTTTGTAGTACTTCAGTTAAATTGCAAGCATTATCATTTACTAGTTTTTCTAGATGTTAGTAATTGGTTAGTATATAAAAAAAGGAGAATCATGTTTAAATTAAGTTTGAGAAGTGCTTGGCTTAAAATGGTTGAAGATATTTCCCAAGAACTTTTTAGTCTTCAGTTTCTATGTCTTGAAAATATCTAATTTTGGTTTATAATATTCAGCAAGCCCCAAACTGCCTTAAAACTCCTTTTTTTTCATCTACAAAGCTGAATATTCTATTGAACACACATTTATTTAAATACTAACTGAGAGTAACTTTAAGAAACTTATCATTAATTGTTTAAAATTTTTAAAATTCTGGAATTACACATTTTGCGATCTTTAAAAACTTTTACATCATTAAAATTGATTAACTTGTATTAATTAATACTTATGCCTAATATTTTTTTCCCAGTGCTTTCGGAACACAATGACATATCTGATTTCATTTTTCTTGGAAACAGCCCTGTGTTGTTGTGGGTTGGCTGCTTGAGTCCTTCTGGAATCATTCAAGCCTCAAGTTAAACATGTCTGTTCTGTAAATGCTCATAGAAATTCCATTCAGGAATTCTTAAATTTGTTGCTGAAATTCTTTCCATCTTACTAATTCACTGAAGTAATACGTTAGATGAAGAATTTTTTTCTTCAGTTAAATAAAGAACAATAATCCAATTAATTAAAAATGTTTCCTGTTTATGTTAGCATTTTCAGGTTCTCCTGTGCTGCTTACAGTTTTGTGGATGGTTGACATTAGCTGTTTTAGTTTGACTAGTAGAGTTCTGATGGTCAGACTTCATTATTAAGGAAAATACAATATTATCTGTGTCAAGATGGAAAAATGTATTTACTGTATATTTTATTTGAAAAATGAGTTTTAAATTTATAATTAAAAATTATGATTGACATTTATTTAAATATACACTAATAAGGCTTCTTTGGAAACCTTTATTAAAAATATGAAATAAGAATTGGAAGTATAGAGTTGGTCTTTACAACAAAAATTCAGAGAGTAAATATGTATTTTTTCTTCATATTCTTCAAATACCTTTGCTTCCTTTCAGTGCCTCTTATCCATTATTTTGGAAAAAAGGGACCCCATTTATTCTCAAAGAAAAGTGTAACAGGGAAGTGTTAACTGACCTCCACTTAAGTGGCTTTGCAGATTGACTGATACTCTCCAACTTTCAATGAAGCCCTGAGAGTTGGCTGCAGGTGGCTGCCTCTGGTACTGAGGCGTGCTTCTGCTCTTCTCAGAGAAGTGTTGTGCTGTCCAAGTTTCACACTCTCTGCTCCTAAATGTGTATACTTGTTACTATGATTGCACAACTTAACTTTAAAGTATCTGTATCATAAAAACCCAGTGCTCGTAATGCTGTAACAACCCAAGACCAGTCACCAGGAGGCTGCGAGCGCAGCGAGGCGCACGTGGGTGGGCAGGACTGCGAGTGCGGCAGGGCAGCGAGTGGGTGGGCAGGGCCGCGTGATTTCGCGTGCTGGGCTTCTAGTATGAGTATAAAAAAGGAGTAACCATTTCCACCAAAAAGAAAGAAGACTCTGGGAATCTGCATCAGACTGATTTGCAAATGTCTTTTAGGTTCTCATCTGCTTAAAAACACTTGGAGATTGTGTATAATTAATAATATTTTGAGCTTATGTAAGAAAGGCTCAGAAATCTAATCAGATAGCTCTATCGTACATAAAGGACTCAGCCCAAAATGTTGTTTTGTGATGAGCTGGGGACAAGGTAGTTAAAGTGACAGATCTTACCAGATATTTTTAGCCCTTATGCTGTCTTTTTATTGATAATGACAGTTTTATTGTAGTCAGTTATAACAGGTAATTGAAACAGATATCCAAAATGATGACATAGGAGAGCAGAGCATGAGGCAATATAAAAAATAAAGTTAAAAAAAAAAAGATTTAAAAGAAAAGATGGAATTACAGTTGCCTTAGGCAGTAGAGCAACTGGAACTAAAAAATTACAACTTTTCTTTACATGCAAATCCTAGAACTTTAGAAAAATATACATTATACATTTTTTAGTTTTTTATTTACCAGATGGACTCTCAATTATTTACAGCCTTTCCCTCCATTAGTATGTACCTTCAGGAGAGGAACACTTGAAAATAAGCTTACCTGAAATGATTGCTCCTTGTTCTGAGGACCTTAGAGAAAGTGACCTGAAGACCATAGTTAGTTTTGTATTGAATGAATGCCCTTGCTCTAACCTTTGAATCAGAACATTTTTGCAGTGGTTAGAGGAGATATAAAAAAAAACCACAAGAGTTTTGAGTTTTAATTTGGGGAAGAGGTTAAGAATTAGCAGTCATATCAAATAACATAAAACATTTAAAAATATTATAGTGATAGCACAGAGCAAAATTTCCACTTAAGCATTTAGTAAACTTTGATGAAAGCTATGACTTACAAGGAGATACTGATGTTGTTGATGCATAGGTGTTCATAATGATCTCAGAGTGAAGACTTTTGTCAACCTGTAAGAGTAATGTATGGTAAACTAAGAGTCACAGTTTTGATTTACGTAATGATATTATGGATGATACAGAAACCATACAGGTTGTAACAGAAAAGGATGGATCTAAATTTGAAGAGAAGGAGCAGATAACAGCAATCCAAAGCCCAAAATTACTCATGTCATAGTTACAGATGCCCTAGAAATAGTTTTATGTTGTATTGAGTAATAGCTTGAATCTGTATTCAGTAATATAATATCCATGTAAGAACAATGCTGGGGAAAATTGTATTTCTTCTAAATAAGTTCAATTTATTCACTTTATTAAGTGGATTAATTTATTAGTTTTGATTGAATATATAATGTTTAGGGTATTCATTTTTAAAATGATTTCCTTTTAAAGTGGATTTTCATTAATTGAAGACATGATTCTAATCACATTGGATAAGATGAACTCTATTATATTTAGTTCTTCCATTTTCTTTCACTTAGGGCATAAAAAATATGGAGTGTTTGTAAAACAACGTGTATTTTGAATAAATAAAATTAATGCTAAATAAAAAGAAATTAAATTGTGATTGTGTGGTTTGGGAACTCTGGTTTGGATGAGAGTGTGCGATTGAAATTTTGACCTAAAGATTTTGTTTAAATCTCACCACTGCTGTGTATGCTTAAGGTTATAGCTGGCCATAAATAATAGTCAGATGAACATTTCTGTCATGTGAAAGCCTTTTTAAGAGTTGCCTATTAATTGAACTTGATGTTTAACAAGTGTTTTAGAATATTAAGCAGAATAACTGAATGTACTATAGATTCTATTAATCATAATGATGTAGCTTTTAGATGTTAAGAAAATCCAGTTTTTAGATTCATTATTTGAGCAAAGTTAATAAAGTAAAAATGGCATCATTCATTTGAGAAGGAGAAGTATTGCAGAATTGAGTGACTTTTCTAAATCATGTGTTGACCATAATTTGAATGTGTTATCTTTATCCCCAAAGGCATTTTGAAATGTATTGATGTGAATTTCTTATAATATGCTATATTTTAATTATAGAACTATTATATTTTTAATGTTTTATGTCATACGTGATGCTATATGTGTGGTGAGGACATGGGTTTGGTTGTCTGTTGTGGTTTATCAATATATTCCAAGCACTTGTGTGAAATTTGATTAAGAAACAGGAGAGTAGAAATGTATAATCAAAAATTTAAAATTTATATCTTCAAAATCATACTTGGAAGTTATTTTGAAGAAAAGTTATTTTGAAGAAAAAGAGCTTGAAATAGAGGCTTAAAAAAATCAAGGCTATTTGGAAATACGTGCTTTACTACTCTTCATTATTGTCTACATCCAAAAACATTTTCTTGGAACTTTTTTTCTGATCAGCTTCTGAGGCTCTGATGATGATAGGATTTATTTCTTTTATTTTAAAAGTGCCTCTGATTTACCTCATCTATTTGTATGGATATCATTTCTGATAAGGCATTTATCAAATATGGACAATAACAAGCAGTAAAAAGACTGCCCGAGATAGGCAGAAACCTGTTTTTTTTTTCCTTCTGACTCTCAGAAGCAATCACCATAAGCTTTATTTTAATTTATAGATTAATTTTTACAAAACCTCTAAATTACGACTCATTGTAAGGTGAAGCTGGGGAATTTTTTTTTTTTAAGTTTGAAGTGAAGTTTAGAAACCAGTGATTATGATCAATTTCCTTAGAATTTCCTAGTATGTTTAATTCAAAGCAGACAAAATGGACATTTTTTTAAACAAAAAAAATCTTTGAAGATTTTTATTTCATTTAAAAAATCTTTTTAAGAACTTCTTTTCCTGACTTTTTGTTAAGATTCAGTGATGACTTAGCTAAAAACACTGTGGGGATGGACTCAGAAGATCTGAAAGATACAGTGATGAATTGTGATTAGCAAGCTGTAGTGGAGGGTCACAAATGTGTGATTTTGAAGTCTCCTCCATTTGAAACCCATTTTCAGAGCCTTGAATTCTGTCTAGTATATAGCACGCTGCAAATGGGAAGCCTACACTGGAGCAGTGTAATCAGGGTAAGCCATTGCATCTGCACTTGTATCGCTGCAACTGAATTTGAAACCAGCTGCAAAATGGTGACTAATCTTCCTGGCAAGCCCGCAAGAGAGTGGAGCACAATAAGCCAGCTTCAGCCTCGTGGGCACATGCCCCTCCAGCTCGCCTCTGAGCAGGTGATGGTGATGATGCAATCTGATTATACTTTTGAATGCATTCTAACCACAGACAATAATTGAGTATCTCAAGGGATTTCACAAAAGACTTCAAACCGACTATATGTTTTTTAGGATTCTTTCAACTATGGAAGGGCCATGGTGACTAATATGTTTGTTTTTTCCCCACCATATTTTAGTACTTTGTAGTACCTTATAATCTTTTTTTTCCCCATTTTTAAAAAAAAAATTTCTTTATTAAGGTATTACATATGTGTCCTTATTCCCACATTACCCCCCACCTCCCATTCATGCCCCCACCCCCGTTGTCTGTGTCCATTGATTAGGCTTACATGCGTGCATGTAAGTCCTTTGGTTGATCTCTCCTCCTTTGCCCCAACCCTCCCTACCTTCCCTGAGGTTTGATGTTCTGATTGATGTTTCTCTGTCTCTGGATCTATTTTTGTTCATCAGTTTATGTTGTTCATTATATTCCACAAATGAGTGAGATCATGTGATATTTATCTTTCTCTGCCTGACTTATTTCACTTAGCATAATGCTCTCCATCTCCATCCATGTTGTTGCAAATGGTAAGAACTACGTTTTTTACCATAGCGTAGTATTCCATTGTGTAGATGTACCATTGTTTCTAATCCACTCATCTGCTGATGGGCATTTAGGCTGTTTCCAAATCCTAGCTATGGTGAATTGTGCTGCTATGAACATGGGGGTGCATATATATCCTTTCTGATTCGTGTTTCTAGTTTCTTGGGATATATTCCTAGAAGTGGGATCACTGGGTCAAATGGGAGTTCCGTTTTTAATTTTTTGAGGAAACTCCATACAGTTCTCCACAGTGGCTGCACCAGTCTGCATTCCCACCAGCAGCCCAAAAGAGTTCCTTTTTCTCCGCATCCTCGCCGGCACTTGTCCTTTGTTGATTTGTTGATGATAGCCATTCTGACAGGTTTGAGATGGTACCCCATTGTTGTTTTGATTTACATCTCTCTGATGATTAGTGACTTTGAGCAGGTTTTCATATGTCTCTTGGCCTTCCTTCTGTCTTCTTTTGTAAAGTGTCTATTTAGATCAGTTGCCCATTTTTTGATTGGGTTGTTTACCTTCTTTTTGTTAAGTTGTATGAGTTCTCTGTAAATGTTGGAGATTAAACCCTTATCGTTGATATCATTGGCAAATATGTTCTCCCTTGCAGTGGGCTTTCTTGTTGTTTTATTGATGGTTTCCTTTGCTGTGCAAAAGCTTTTTATTTTGAAGTAGTCCCATTTGTTTATTTTCTTTTTAGTTTCCATTGCCCTAGGAGCGGTATCATTGAAGAAATTGCTTCAGAATATGTCTGAGATTTTTCTGCCTGTGGATTCCTCTAGTATTTTTATGATTTCTCGTAGTATGTTGATCCATTTTGAGTTTATTTTTGTGTATGGTGTAAGTTGGTGGTCTAATTTCATTTTTTTGCATGTATCTGTCCAATATTCCCAACACCATTTATTGAAGAGACTACCTTGACTCCATTGTATGTTCATGCCTCCTTTGTCAAATATTAATTGAGCATAGTGGTTTCGGTTGATACCTGGATTCTCTATTCTATTCCATTGGTCTATATGTCTGTACTTGTGCCAATACCAGGCTGTTTTGAGAACAGTGGCTTTGTAGTACAGCTTGAAATCTGGTATTGAGATCCCACCTACTTTGTTCTTTTCTCAGGCTATTCATGGTCTTTTTATATTCCAGATGAATTTTTGGAGAGTTCTTTCTAGGTCTGTGAAATATGCTGTTGGTATTTTAATGGGGAGAGCATTGAATCTATAGATTGCTTTGGGTAGTATGGACATTTTAATGATGTTGATTCTCCCAATCCATGAACACGGTATGTTCTTTCATCTGTTCACATCTTCCTCTATCTCTTTTTTCAGTGTCCTGTAGTTTTCCACGTATAGGTTTTTTACCTCCTTAGTTAAGTTTATTCCTAGTTATCTTAATTTTTTTGGTGCGATGGGAAATGGGATTGCTTTTTTAGTCCCTCTTTCTATAAGTTCACTATTGGTGTATAGAAATGCCATAGATTTCTTGCCATTAATTTTGTATCCTGCTACATTGCCGAATTCATTTATTAAGTCTATTAGTTTTTTGATGGAGTCTTTTGGGTTTTTTATGTACAGTATCATGTCATCTGCACATAAGGACAACTTTACTTCTTTTCCAATTTGGATGGCTTTTATTTCTTCTTCTTGTCTAACTGCAATGGTTAATACTTCCAGTACTATGTCAAACAGGAGTGGTGAGAGTGGGCATCCCTGTCTTGTTCCTGTTCTTAGGGGGAATGGTTTCAGTTTTTGCCCATTGAGTATGATGTTAGCTGTGGGTTTATCATATATAGCTTTTATTATGTTGAGGTCTGAGCCTTCTATTCCCACCTTGTTGAGAGTTTTTATCAAGAAAGGGTGTTGGATTTTGTCAAATGCTTTTTCTGCATCTATTGATATGACTATGTGGTTTTTATCTCTCAATTTGTTTATGTGATGTATCACGTTTATTGATTTGCAGATATTGTACCATCCATGCATTCCTGGGATAAATCTTTCTTGGTCATGGTGTATGATCTTTCTGATGTACTGCTGGATCCGATTTGCTAGAACTTTGTTGAGGATTTTGGCATGTATGTTCATGAGGAATATTGGCCTGTAATTCTCTTTCATTGTGTTGTCTTTATCTGGTTTTGGTATTAGGGTGATGCTGGCTTCATAGAAGGAGCTTGGAAGTGTTCCTTCCTCTTGAATATTTTGGAATATTCTGAGGAGGATAGGTTTTAGTTCTTCCTTGAATGTTAGGTAAAACTCCCCTGTGAAGCCATCTGGCCAGGGCTTTTGTTTGCTGGAAGCTTTTTGATGACTGCTTCCATTTCTTCCATAGTTATTGGCCTATTGAGATGTTTAGATTCATCCTGATTGAGTGTTGGAAGGTTATATTTTTCTAGGAATATGTCCATTTCCTCCAGGTTGTCCAGTTTGTTGGAATAGAGTTGTTCATAGTCTTTTTTAACAATCCTTTGTATTTCTGTGGGGTCTGTTGTTATTTCACTTCTTTCATTTCTGATTTTATTTGGGTCCTCTCTCTTTGCTTCTTGGTGAGCCTGGCTAAAAGTTCATCAATCTTGTTTATCCTTTTAAAGAACCAGCTCTTGGTTTTGTTGATCTTTTGTATTGTTTTTTTTTGTGTTTTGTTTTGGTCTCAATGTCATTTATCTCCGCTCTGATCTTTATTATTTCCTTCCTTCTGCTTACACTGGGCTTTTCTTATTGCTCTCTTTCTTACTCTTTGAGTTGTAGGGTTAGGTAATTTATTACCATTGTTTTTTGTTTTTTGCAGTAGACTTGTAGAGCTATGAACTTCTCTCTCAAGACTGCTTTTGCAGTGTCCCATAGATTTTGGATTGTTGTGTTTTCATTGTCATTTGTTGCCATGATGTTTTTAATTCCTTACTTGATCTCTCTGATAACCCAGTCATTGTTTAATAACATGCTGTTTAGTCTCCATGTGTTTGATTTTTTTGGATTGTTTTTATAGTAGTTGATTTCCAGTTTTATGTCACTGTGATCTGAGAAGATGCTTGATATGATTTCTATCTTCTTGAATTTGAAGAGACTTTGCTTATGACCCAACATATGGTCTATCTTTGAAAATGACCCATGTGCACTTGAGAAGAATGTATATTCTGTGGCTTTGGGGTGAAATGTTCTGAAGATGTCAATTAATTCCATCTAGTCTAGTGAGTCATTTAGGATTGATGTTTCTTTGCTGATTTTTTGTTTAGAGGATTTGTCCAATGGTGATAGTGGGGTATAAAAGTCTACTACTATGGTTGTATTGCTGTCAGTCTCTCCCTTGATATCCTCCAGGAGTTTTTTTATGTATTTGGGTGCTCTGTATTGGGTGCGTATATGTTTACCAGAATTATTTCTTCTTGTTGGATTGCTCCCTTTAGTATTATGAAGTGGCCTTCCTTATCTCTTGTTATGTCCTTCACTTTGAGATCTAATTTGTCAGATATAAGTATTGATACCCCAGCTTTTTTTTTTTTCCATTTCCATTAGCCTGAAAAACCTTTTTCCATCCCTTCACCCTCAGTCTGTGTGCGTCTATTTTTTTTGAGGTGGGTTTCTTGTAGACAGCAGATACATGGGTCATGTTTTCTTATCCAATCTGTTACCCTATGTCTTTTGATTGAGGCATTTAATCTATTTACATTTAAAGTTCTTATTGATAGGTACTTAAAGTTATTATTGATAGGTACTTATTTGTTGCCATTTTTATTCTTTAGCCCTGTGTTCCTTCTTCACTTCCTATTTTTTTTTTTTTTTTTTACAGCAGACCCTTTAGCATTTCTTGCATTGCTGGTTCAGTATTTCCCCTAGTCCTTTTTTGTCTGTGAAGCTCCTGATTTCATCTTCAATTTTGATTGATAGCCTTGCTGGGTTCAGTATTTTTGGATTCAGACCCTTCCTTTGCATGACTTTGTATGTTTCATTCCATTCCCTTCTGGCCTGATGAGTTTCTGTTGAGAAATCATTTGCTAGTCTGATGGGGGTTCCTTTGTATGTAACTTTCTGTCTCTCTCTGGCTGCTTTTAAGATTCTTACTTTGTCATTGGTGTTTGCCAGTTTAATTATAATGTGCCTTGGTGTCAGCCTTTGGGGTTCATTTTGCTTGGGACGCTGTGAGCTTCTTGGATTTGTATGGGGTTTTTCTTCCCTATATCAGGGAAGTTTTCTGTCATTGAAATAAACAGGTTTTCTATTCCTTGCTCAGTTTCCTCCCCTTCTGGAACCCCAATTATGCGCATGTTTTTTTTTTTTCCTGTTGTCCCAAAGTTCCCTTAGGCTCTCCGCCTGCTTTTTAATTTTTTTTCCTACAACCTGCTCTACTTGGGCATTTTTTCCTACCTTGTCTTATAGCTCACTCATGCAGTCCTCTGCATTTTCTAGTCTACTCTGGATGCTTTCTATTGAGTTCTTTACAGCAGTGATGTCATTTTTCATTTCTTCTTGGTTCTTCTTCATTTTCTCTTCGTTCTTACACATATTGTTGAATATTTCTTCCTTTCTTTTCAGCCACCTTATGACCATTTCTCTGAATTCTTTCTCTGGTAGGTTGCTTGCCTCCATTTCATTTACTTCCTTTTCTGGTGATGCCTGCTTTTCTTTCATATGCGGGCTGTTTCTTTGTCTCCCATTGGTCTCTCTTCTCTGGGTGTCTGGTTATGTAGTTCTCTCTCTCCTTATCCCAGGCGAAATCTGACCTTTCCGTGGTGGAGTATAGAGCTCCTCTGAATCCGCGTGTTTGTGCCAATTGGGGACCAGTGCTCTGGGGTTCGCAGCTGTTCAGTGGGTGCTGCAGTTGTAGATTTTCAGGCTTCCAATAACATCCACTTTCTCCTTCAAGATGGCGCCGTCTCTGCATCTGAGATGGTGGCTCTGGGAGGAAACCCAGCAGCAGTGAGGGCTGCCTGGTCAGGGGTCCCCGTCCAGCAGTCCCCCACCTTCTCCTGGAGTATAGCTGTCCCTTAACTCTCCAACAGACACTCCCCGTGCAATCCTCAGCTCTTCTTTCTATCTGCTCCAGGACAAGGCTGGGGACACGTCTGTCTATTCCACCGCCATTTTTTTCTCCATACCTTATAATCATAAATTTGTAAGGTTTTAATAAGTTTTTGTATGTGAAGTGAATAGAAAAATAATGTGGAAAGAAGAAAGTACTTGAACTTGGAGCTCTAATTCAGAATTGTTCATGGCTACTTATACTGATGAATTAACATAATTGAACTGCCCAGCCAGTTTAATTCTTCACACATAGGAAATGGTTAATTAGTAGGCTAGGAAGTGGTATCTAACCTTACTGTATGTAGAGATGCACCTCCATAGCTATATAACCTGTCCTGATGAGGTGGTATTTAACAGTTTTGAACAGTAGAAGTGTTTAATAAATACTTAGTTTGACTTGGACTTGAGACTTTAGTTTTCATCTTTAAAGGGAATAATAGTTCCTTCTTCTAGTACAGCACAGAGGGATATGGTGAGGATGAATAAAGCCATCATTTAAGAATGTATGTCATCTTTGGGAAAAAAGTGTGGGAGGACATAAAATATAATCACAAGTATAATGTCGAACGAGTAGTTCAGAAATAGAATGTTCATAAATTATTTGTTAATCTTAAATTTAAATATTAAAAAAAGATATAGCTTGCAAAAAAGGACATGAAGATCACAAGACCGTTAAATATAATTTGCAAATTATATACCCCTGAGAATAAAGCGGGGGGGAGGCGGGGAGACAATGTGTAAAAAACTCTTACTTGCTGATATTTAAACTTAGGGTACATTTGACTTGTTTTGGATGCTTGTCAGAAGAGCATATGCCTGGGCTTCATCCCCTTCAATTCTGGTTTTGTAGGCTTGGAGTGGGTCCCAGGCACCTGTGATTTTAATCATCTCCCTCCCGAGCCCTCTCCCTTAATGATTTTGATACACACCAAAATTTGAGAAACTCTAACCCAGACATCTATAGTATTATAATATGGGCTACTAATTATATTACTGTAGCATAGAGGGTGTCCCAAAAAATGTATACACACACTTTGAGTAATTATAAAGGCAGTGTTTATTAAAATGCATTTTGTTTTCAAAATTGAGCTATCAGCTATTACAGTGTGTATACATTTTTTGGGACACCTTGTAGACTACTAAGCTTCCTAATTTACACACAAAAGAAACATTTTCAATGCCATTAGGAGAAATAAACTTTTCACGTGGTAATTATAAAAAGGCTTTTTTAAAAACAACCATCGATAGTTGCTGTGTTCAATTGTGATTTTGTAGAAGCCAATATATTTTTTCATATATTTTTAAATATTTTAATATAAACAAAGGGCATTTTACTGAAAAACTAAAAGCCTTCAGTGAAGTCAATTAAGTAAACTGAGTGCAGATATGCTGTCTTCCAGTAGTCTGAATTTGTAGAAAGTAGTATTTAGACTACCTAGAGGAATGCGTAGTTAGCATGTATTGGGGATTGACTTGTGTCTTCCAAAAAGATATATTTAAAATCTAACCTCCAATAACTATGAATATAACCTTATTTGAAAATATAGTCTTTGCAGATGTAAACAAGTTAAGATGAATTTATGGAGCCCTAGCCGGTTTGGCTCAGTGGATAGAGCATTGGCCTGCAGACTTAAGCATCCCAGGTTCGATTTGGTCAAGGGCACATGCCCAGATTGTGGGCTTGATCCCCAGTAGGGGGTGTGCAGGAGGCAGCCAATCAATGAGTCTCTCTCATCATTGATGTTTCTATCTCTCTCTCCTCCCTTCCTCTCTGAAATAAGTAAAAATATGTTTTTTTGTTGTTGTTTTTTTTAAAGATGAGGCTGCAGAGTTAGTCAGCCCCAGATCATGTTAGTCTTTGTGGGTCCTGATAATGTCTTTGTCTTAAGAGAAGTGGAAGCCGTTGATGAACATTGAGCTGTGGATGAAAGTGGAACAAACACAGGTTTGAAAATATGCTCTTCCATTTTCTTCTTTAATTGAGAAGATTATGCCTCTCAGACAGATGCTGCTCATTCTGTGAGCAGGGTTGTCATTCTCCTGCTGCCACCTTGCCACTTCAGTCCATTTCCTTTCCACCTCATTAATAAGGACACCATCTCCTGAGCTTCATACCACCTGCCATCCTCTATTCACTTGAGATTGAGTTCCAGAATTCAAAGGGCCCTTTGACTTGGCCTTTTCCCTTTCCCAGCTCCTATAGTCAGACTGGGCAACTCTAATAACCATGATGATGCCCTAACCTCAATCCCTTATTCTCCAAAGCTTTCCTTGGCAGTGACTTTTTACCTTTTCTACTGTAGCAATTTTCTGCTGTGGCCTTGCTCTATAACCACTCCAAATCATGCTTCCTCTGAAATCTTAAATCTTCAACCCAGAAATCCTCTTCTCAGGTCAGGTTGTCTCTCTTTCATGCCACTGTTCCTGCTTGTTCATCTAACTCATTGATAGCCTTTATGTGCTCAGTCTCTCACCACATCCCGACTTCTTTTCTTATCAAGTCTGGAGCCTGTGGCCAATCACTGCAGTGCTGTGATTTGATCAGGTCTCAATTATTTTGGTCCCTGCCAGTTTTCAACTCCGGATAAACCCAGCCTTTCCCTTTTATGCCCCTGCTCCCATGCTATCTACACTAAGCATTCCTGGAGAAAGTTATAATTATGTTTATGGGCACTATAATGCATTTTTGCTTTCTTGTTATCTGAGCTGTCAACTCTCTTTTTTCCTTTTTTGTCAGTTTTGTCTTAACAGAGTGGATGTCAGCTTTGCACATTGGAATCACCTGGAGGTGTTCTAAAACATACCAATGCCTTGCTTCCACTGCTAGAGATCCTGATGTAAATGAACTTTAGAATCTCCCCAGGTGACCCTAATGTGCAGCCAAGGTTGAGAACCACTGTGCTAACATGCCCACAAAAGCTGATGAACATGTTCCCTTCTCGAGCTTTCTGCCAGTCCTCACTTTAAGCAGATGACTTTTCTCATCAAACTGTTCTTCCTTTTCTTACCGTTACTTACTTTTAGTTGTATCCCTACTTGCCTAGTTCATTCTTTTTTTAGAGTAAAAATAAATTGCTTACATCCTAATATTTGACCCCTTCCACGGTACACTGGATGTTATTCTTTTTCTCTTCCACTCCTGTTCTGAGCCAGGTGATCTGAGTGGTTAGGTTTAAAAAGTAGGTATGTACTGTACTCATAAGTATGCATTTTTCTCTTAAAAACAAAATGCGGGGAAGTAAAACAATCAAACCAAAGTTTAGCAATATTAAGTAGAACATTGAAAGATGGTGTTTTTAAAGCAAATAATATTTGATGAAAGATAATGAGAAGTGATATCTGAAAGATGGTTGGGACTGGAGAGGGGCAGCAATATGAGGGGGGCATATTATACTATTTTTATACTATATTTTTGAACTTTGATTTTCAAATACTTTGAAAGGTTTTTCTTTTCTTTTGAGTGGACGAAAATGATCACATTTATGTTTTAAGGATAGAACTGTGGTAGCAATATATAGAGAGCATGGTCTGAAGAGGAAATGGGTGAGACACGCAGACATTTGGGAGCCATCTGCAATGGTCGAGGCAAGAAATGATGACATCCTAGACAAATGTGTAGCAGTGAAGACAAAAGGGGAAAACAGCTTCTAGAGGTAATTTTAGAGGTAGAATCAAGAGGATTGGGTCATTTTACATTTCAGAGCATTAATTATGTCAAGGCTCATAGGTATATAATGTGCTCATAGTAATTAACCCAAAAGATTCTTTGCTAAATTGCCTACTTATTTATAAGCTACCTGTCTTAGTCCGTTTGAGTGCTATAACAAAATTACCATACACTAGGTGGCATATAAACAACAGAAATCTATTTCTCACAGTTCTGGAAGCTAGGAAGTCCATGATCAAGGTGCTGTGGGATTGGTGTCTGGAGAGAGCCCACTTCCTGGTTTCCACAAGGCCATCTTCCAGCTGTGTCCTCACATGGAGGAAGGGGTGAGGGATCTCTTTTATAAAGACACTAATTCCATACACATGAAAGCTCTATCATTATGACCCAATCACCTCCCAAAGGTTCCATCCAAGTGCCATCACCTTGGGGGTTAGGGTTTTAACCTATGAATTTTGGGGAGACACAAACATTTAGTTTATAGCACTGCTTCAATAAAAGAGACTTTTTACTGGAAAAAAAAACTTTTAAGAATATAAATTTCTTCTCTGGAATGTAATGTTTGACCAAATTTGAAATATTCTAATTTGATTACTATTGAAGAATTTTTTATGGTCTATTATAGTAAAATGTATGAAAGAAACTTTTAGTCTAAAAATATCATAATTAGGAGAAGTGTAGTGGAAGGGTTTGGACTGTGGATGCAAACTGGATTTGAAACTTTGCTTGTACCCTAACTGACCTGGTGACCTTGGGCATGTTGCTAAGCTTCATTTTCCTTATCTGTAAAGTGGAGAAACTAAGAGGATACACCCCATAGGGTTGAGAGGAATATCTGAGATAAATATTAGCTATTGTTATTTTGGGTTATATAGTCAATTTTAGGTAAATATTCTTACAGCTTCTGCTAGGCTTACTTGCTCTAGTCATTGAGACTCACTAAAAGATCATTTGGTAAGCAAATGCAATGAGTAATTCATGTCCCTTTAAAAAATATTTGTTGGTTGAGCATTTGTGAACTGATATGTCTGACTCTTGGTAAACATAAAATAGTTGATTCTCCCATGAAGTTCCAGCTGAGCATTTTTCCCCCCTGAAATTTGGGTATTGACCTTAACTGCTTTAGTCAATAAATTCTGCAGAGAGAAAAAAAGTAAGCAGAACAGTAAAGTGAAGAGGAAAACAATTATTAATTTTTCAGATCTATTTTCCAGACTTTCTATTTCTAGTACTTCCAGATATACAACTGGGCAGTAGCTTCATTTTTGTTGAGAACCAATATCCTAGTTATCTTTTGCTGTGAAACAAACCACACAAACTTAGTGGCATAAACCAATAATAATGTTATTATCTCTCATATTCCTGTGGGTTAACTGGGCTTAGCTCTTGGTTGAGCTGTTTCATGTGGTTGTAATCAGGTGTTAGCTGGAGTTGCTGTCATTACAAAGCTCAGCTGAGCTTGATGTCCAGAGTAGTTGACTCACATGGCTGCCAGTTGATGCTGGCTCAGGCTAAGCTGTGAGAAAGAAGACCTCTTCTTAGCACTGCTCATAAAATGGTGGGTGGGTGCTGGGAGTTAGCAATCAGAGACGTATGAGGTAGAAGCTGCCAGGTCATTTAAGAGCTACACCCAGAACCCATACAAGCATCATTCTTACCATATCCCACTGATCCAAGTAGCATCAGGGTGTTCCCAGGTTCAAGGGTGGAGAGAAGTAAACAACAGCTCTGAAGGGGGAAATGAGATGGGAGACATTGTGGCCAACGTTAGGAAATAAAATGTGTCACAACAGTGAGAAGAGGAAAGGTAGAGAAGAAAGTATAGAGGCTATCAATAGTCTTATCACATTAAAAAATTAATAAACTTTTTATTTTGGAATAATTTCAGATTTACAGGAAAATTGTAAAAATAGTACAGTGTGTTTTTTGTATCTTTCAGTCACATCTTACACAGCATAGTAGATTTGTTAGAACTAAGAAATTATCAGTTTTTCCACTAATATCCCTTTCTTTTTTTTTTTGTTCCATGATTGAAACCAGGATACCACATTGTCTCTAGTCACCTTCTATTTTAACACGTTAACTGATCTCTCTCATACTTAGTTTTCTCCTTCCAAAACCTATCAGGAAATGCTTTACTTATGAATATGCATCTTTATAAATAATAATATTTTTTTAAATGGACTAAGTCAATTGGAGACTTAGTTACTCCTAAAATATATGTTAGCCTTTATAGGATGCTGTAAGATGTTTTCTTTTATTTATTTATTATTTATTATTTTTTATTTATTGTCTAAAGTTTTACATGTCTCCTTTTTCCCAGCTTGACCCCTCTCCCCCGCCCCAGCCATTCCCACCCCAGGCAAGCCCCACCGTCCCTGTAAGATGTTTTCAAATGAGTTGCTAATAGTCTTCTAACATGGGGAAAATAATAAAATTTATAATAGAAGTATATAACAGCATAGCCATTTTGGGTGCTTTTAAAATTTCCATGTTAACTCTAAACCTTAATCTTGGTTGTATTTGTGACTGAAAAAAATTAAAACAACTTAAATCAGTGTGAATAAGACTTTGACATTGCCGTTTAAATTTATAGACTTCAACATAATCACCATTTTTTGGTGATCCAACTTTCAGTCTGATTTTCCACCTCATTGAAAACATTCTCCAGCTGCTGCCGAGTGATTTCATAAGTTGCATTCATGATCCTGGCTCGGAGTTCCTTTAAAGAATGTCGTCTGGATGAATACACAGCAGTTTTAACAGAGTCCCATAAAATATAGTTCAGTGGGATAGGTCAAGTTTAAAGTTGCACAAGGATTTCATAAACACCCTGGGTAGATGGGCACTAAAACGTTGAATGTGTTATATGGAAAAACCTCATAAAGGATGGCAGTGTTCCAAGTGTGGATTAAGTTGGTCATCTATGAAACAATTGCTACTACTGATGGTTCTTAATAGTACCACCTGCTAGTTCTTTCATATTAAATTGTGTGAAATAACACATTCTGTAAACTGATGAACTATTTGTTTATTTAATAAATCCATCAATGAAAGAAACTTCTGTCATAAGAAATCAAGTTGTTTATTAGACCCGAAGGTCTTAAGCCAGAAATGTCAGGCATTTTTGTGGACAAAGAGTGTTATAATCTGGCATTGTTGTGTTTTTTTTTGTTTTTTTTGTTTTTTTTTTTTTTTTTGGACAGCAGCAAGTTACACGCCATACCCAGTTGGCGTGTTTGTCTTTTATCTGGCAGGAAGCTCAGAATCTCTGGGTATCAGCCAATGCCATGCTAACCCTCAGAATGACTTCTGTGGTTGGTGTATAGTTCTGAGGGTACCACTAGGCTGTAAGTGTGCACTGAAGACCGACACTTTGGTGTTTCATGGATGCATTCCTTTGCCAATTTTATTTATTGGTTTAGTGGGATTATCTTCCATCCAGCCATGACAGTTGCCATCATAGAAAACAAAGCAAACTAATAGGAGCTTCATATTCCTAAATTGAAATCATGGTCCCCTTATTAGAATAGACCTTGCTTATGTTTTGAAATTAATACAGTCACATGAAATGGATGGTAGGCAGAAGACATTAGCAGTACCCGGTAATTATACCTACACAGGCTAGTCTGTTGCCAGATATTGTGCAGAATTAATCCCAGCCAGTTTTTACTACTAGCCGGTTATGTCAATTGAAGTTACATATTCAACTAAAATACCTCAATAGTTTTCAACTCTGTCACTGAACCTTTCTTTCAATGTATTATTAACATGTGAGTTGTTTATGTATTTTGTATGCTAAACATGCTCCATGTGTATTTAGTGGCTTGGTACTACCTTGACTCTAGATCCCACACACTAAGACAGATTTCCCATTTATTGATAAAATTATAGATTTTCTTTCACACATAATATGAGTATCTTTCTTTAGAGAAGAACATAAGAGTATAATTTCTGGTTCTTTTAGGTAATCCTGGACTTCTAATTTCCTTGCTTTTTTTAAAGGGTTCCAATTGTCATTTTCATTTTTTTTGTTGTTATAATTAAGAATTAGCAGTGTACGTTTTAATTCCCAAGTATAGGATTATCCTTAAAAATTTTTTTTTGATCCACATTATTATTATCACCATTATTCTAAAGTTACTGTAAGGCTGTAAGCTTAAATTAGAACATTCCTTTTGAGATCTCGTCCCTAGTTCTGCAATTGTCCCAGTTCTGCAAGCTCTTAGCTCATAGAGTCTCAGAGCTGAGTCCACTGGAGTGTGATTTCAGGAATGCCGGATCAAATTAAAATATTAGGTTTACTGTAGTGTAGATGGGAATCTTTTCTCAGTTCCCAGAAATTCTCTGGTTCCTGTGCCTTGGGATTGTAGCTAACCTTTATTTATTATTGTGAAGGATTTTAATTTGAACCAAACAACTCTTAAGAAGTTCATGACTATAGAAACCTTATGCTTTTGAAAGTATCTTCTCTACTTAATTAAGCTCTATTTTGGTGCTTTTACTTACCAGAGTTAAATCTCTTTCCTTATTCAGCTTTCACCTAAGTAAATTAAATTGTTACTAGACATTTGAGGTTTCATCATAAATACTCAAGATTATGAGGAATGTGGTTAAAATGAAGCCCGTTATCCCACCATGCTAAAACCAAATGTGTAGCCTAAAAGACTTCCATGATCTTGCCCATTTTCCATTCTCCCTCTTATAATGATTAGTTATCTATTATTTCCATTAATTTGTGTTACCACCGTATGGTCGTTGAAGCCAAATGAAATGCCAACTAACTTAATTTTTTTCATTTCAAAAGCAATGTTTTGAATCCCAAATGCATTATCTAAAAATGCTTTGCAGTCTCCCATTGTTCAGGAAATATCTAAGGCCTAAGGCTGATATCAAAAAGCATTTTCATTCAATTTGAATTATTTTTTGTAGTAAATATAACATTATGAAGTGTTTTACTTATATTCCTAAAATTGTGCCTAATAAATGTATGTGAAAAGGGTGGTGTTATTTTAGTATTTTCTATCATGGAATACTTCAGTTTCATAAAACCAATGGTGTAAAGAAGCTTCCAGGAACATATCAAATAAATTACTATTTAATAGACAATGGTATTTCCATGAAGTGAGATTACGCCTTAAATTAATATTGTTGCAAGGTCAATTAAAGAGAAAAGTTGACACTGAGTGATTGATAATATACCATTCTTGAAGGCACCGATATTGTAGCTGGAAATAACTCATCAAGGTTTGAAGGAAAGAGTATAATCTAAAGGTAATTTTTAGATATGCAAATATATTGTACCTTAAACCTATATAAATGTATACACATATGTATATGTATACATACATATACATAGATATATATACACACACACACATATATATTAGTGTATATATACTAGAGGCCCGATGCTTGAAATTCATACAAGGGACTCAGCCCTTGTAGCCAAGGTGGCTTACCTCGGCCCTCGCAGCCCCATATTCTTCCGGAAGGTCCTCCAGAAGGATGTCCTGAAGGTCGTTCGGCTGTCCAGTCTAATATGCTTTTATTAATTATAGAAAAATATATATATATACTGTAGACTTCTGCAACCTTATACTCCAAGTTTACTTTTAGTTTATTATATACATTTCTTGGAGAACCACTGGGGATCCCACATCCTTGTCTCATCTCCAGATATTAATTCCTATATAGATAGTCTTGATTAAGTGGATGGAAAAGTTTTATCCTTAGTTTCCCCAAGGGCTGCCTTACTCATATTAGGAGGACTTTGAAACACCCACGAATTATCTCCCATAGGATTTTTTTGCTATTAGTTGTAGTTCTGAAAGATTGTGCCATCATTAGGAATGGATCTTTCATTATCTGTCCACGATTAGAGAATTGCTTTCTCTGATAAAATCATTACCTCTCCTGGTAAAAGGGAAGCTTTGGTACTTATTACAAAGAACTTTGGCATTTGGTGAGAGAGAGTGTCATCTTTTGAACATTGTAGTAAAATGCATCAAATGGATTTTTGTGTTCTTCCCAGTGACTTCAACACATTGTCTTGGGACAAAGGCTTTCCTGATTGCAGTTGGGGTTTTCAGTGCGCTGAGTACTCCGTCCAGGCTGCACTTAAGTCCCAGATACAAATCAGTCACTTCTCTCCTCAGTTCCCAATATGGATGTCATATATTGTGACTTGAAACGTTTGGACTTTGGAGATGTCTGCTGGTCAGATCCTCTTCCTGAGACTGAACCCTTTGGACTTTCGCATCTCAGTTTTGAGGTCGCTACATTTCTTCCTCTTAAGTTCCACCTCTTGTGCTAAATCATGGATTTTTAGGTCCCAGCTCCATTTTCCCACCTCCTGTGTGATGAAGGTCGATTAAACGCCTCTTCACCTATTGCGATTCTACCTCTGACCTTAGATGAAGGAGTTCTAAGTATATAGATGGCATCTGTTCATGCAGTCCTTTCAAAGACTCAATTTTTATTCACTTTATTACATTGTGCTTTTCAAATCATTTTATTGATGCAGGCCTTCTGATGTGCATGATAGCCCTGATTGTCTTTATTTCACAGAACATGCGTTTTTTGTTGTTGTTGTTTTTAATCTATTGGAGTCCCTATCAATGTTTCTTCCAAATACCTTATTCTTTCCTTTTTTTTAAAAAACAATTTTATTGAATATTCATTAGCATGACATTGGTTAATAAAGTTAAATAGGTTCCCAATGGATAGTTCTATAATACATCATCTGTAAGAGCTCTGTCCCTTGGAATCCTAAGATCCTTTGTTAATGTCTTCATATTGAATGACAGAGCCAAATATGAAGCAGCGCACTCATTTCTCAGTGTGCTGAGATGGGAGTCACTGTGTCTGCAGAGCTTTTCCACAAGTCAGAAGGCAGATGTCATTCTCTACCAATGCTTCCAGGAGGGCTGGAGCCAGGCTGCCCGTGGCCGCCCACAGAGCTGGTCACTTTCCATTCCTCCATGGCAGGCAACAAACTGAGGTGGTCAGAGGCAACCAGGCCTGTAGTCCCCAGGGACCCCACTGCTTCTCCAGTCACAGTAGCTGCCTCCCTCCCCGAGGGCCTTCCTTTACTTGGGTTGGGCCATCCCCCTGCCCACCAGGTTCTTTGAAGTTACATTTTGAGACTCCTGTAGTCTTTTGGAGAGAAAGGAGTTAAACTTACAGTTCTATATTTACTTATTGCATGCTTACTTTTTTTTTAATCCTCACCTGAGGATATTTTCCCATTGATTTTAGAGAGAGTAGAAGAGAGAGAAACACATCGATTGGTTGCCTCCTGCATGCACCCTGACCAGGGCCTGGGCCAGGGAGGAGCATATAACCAAGGTAGGTGCCCTTGACTGAATCAAACCTGGGATCCATCAGTCTGTAGACCAGAGCTCTATCCACGGAGCAAAACCGGAGGGGGCCTTATTGCATGTTAATGCAGGGCAAAACCCCACTGTCTCAGTAAGTCAGAATCTGGATCTGAATCTCAGCGCTGCTACTTGTCAGCTGGGACTTCGTTGCCTTAATTAACCTCTCTGGGCTTCAGTTTCTCGGCTGGGAAAGGAGGATGATGATGTGGTCTTAGTAGGGCTGCTGCTCTGATAACAATATGCAGCCCACTGCTGGGCATGGGGTGGGTGCTCTCAATGGCAATTTCTCTTTCCAGCAGGAAGCTGGGGTCTCTTTCCACCTACTCCCTCCACCACAGCCCCACCCTCACCCCCCACCCCACACACACCAGCTCTTAAATTGGGTTTGTTTTGTTTTGTTCATTATTTAATCTCCAGCAAATAATGTTTAGTCATGTTGTGGGATCCAAAGCCTACAGAAAACAACTACCACCACATTGTAGGCAAAACACAGATTCAGTAGGAAATATCAGTATCACTTTACTTATTTATTTTTGTGACACACCAGTGTCTATACTATTCTTTTAATACATGGAGATTGATAAAGTTTTAATTGCACCTATATTGTCATCTGTCGGAAAAGGATTGTTTTCGCTTTGGTTAGCTGTAAGGTTTTGCTACTTTTGTCTCCTTGAAGCGTGGTGTATTGTCTTTGTATATATACTAGTAGTAACTTAAGAGAGTGTGGAATGTGGGCAGGTAGCATACTTTTTTATTAGCCAAATTTTAAGATAAAATGTAGAAACAACATAATGCAAAGTTGGCACATTTGCTTCTTTTTAACAAACCCTGAATATTTTATTTTTCGAAATGAAGTCTGTTTCCTCCTCTTTGCCTCTCTTTTGCTCCAAATATATATCTAGGGATTTGACTTACAGAACTCATCTGGGGGCTTTCCTCCCTGAACAGTGCTTCCCTGAATGGTCATTTTGATACACAGAGGATTATACTTATTTTAAATTGATAAAAGGGTCTGTAGAATATTAAACAGTAGTTAGCCATTGAAGAAATGAATCCCGTTTCTTAAAGATGTTAAACAGAGCATTGGAAAAATTTACTATGCTTAATGAAAATTTTCCAGTATGGGATCTGACTTGCTGAACTTGAAAATGAAACAAACAAAACAGAAGCTTGTTCTCCCTGTGCTTTTAGTGCCAAAAAGTAAATCATTGCTGTATTCATCAAGTCATAAAATGTAAATCATCTCTATTTGCATTGGATGCCTCGGGTGGTATTTGACCACTAACCACTGGTTAAGCGGGACCTGGTGATCTCTGATGGATGTTGTTCAGTGTCAGTTGACACCAGGTTGTTGCATCAATATTAAAGTACTGCACAGTAATATGGATGTGTAAAAGCTTCCACTAAGCAATGACCATAAATGAAATGTATTTGTAATTGTGACACAATGTACTGTGGCTTATGGTTAAGTAACTAAATGGTATGCATTAGAAAATTTTCTTGCATTAGCTTGACTAATAATTTGCCCTTTTTCTGAACGACGGGCTGTGACTACCTGACAACAACACATGTAAGCATTTCTTTTATGTGTGTTTCCTGCTTTCATATTCTTTGCCTTTCTCCTGTCTGGGATGGTGCTGATGCTCAGAACTGGCACTGTCTTTACCTTGGACTGAAAAGTACCGGCCTTTCTTTTACATCTGCCATGTGCACTTACCTTGACAAGCTGCATTTGGAATTAGATTGTAGCCAAAGAAGGTTGAGTCATTGGTTTCATGGTTCCCAGGTGAGATAGATAATGGGAAGTAAAACAGAGAGGGTATAATATAGGGAATGAAATCCTGTGGTTTGGCCTCCTGAAAAAAAACTGGCAGAAATTTTAGGAAAAAGGGTAAAAAAAATATTTTTTACTTTTCAGCACTAATACTCAGGCACAATATTTGAACAAGTTATAAACTTTAAAATAAAATATTTCAGATGTTGTTTAATTGTTACATAAGTATACCCTAAGTAGCCTAAGTTAATGTATTTTTAAAGGAGGCAATTAGCATAGTTTGTTAAAATATCAAATTTTAATTTGACAGATCAGGCTAAATCTTTTATTTGAAAACTGGTCAGCAGCAAATTTTAATATGAAACAAAACTTTCGTTATTTGGTCCAAACTTGTACTTTGTTTTGCATCTACCTCAATGGAGTCATGACTGTGGTTTTATAATAACAACCTTAAAAGAATAGTTATTCTCTGTTCCCTACCTATATTTGCAAGATTGCTTTTAAGTCCATAAAATCCACACAAATCTCCTAAATGCTCCTTCAAACTATTACAAATTTAGCTTTAAACGACTTCTCATAAGATTAATGTTTTCTGTCCACAGCTGAAAATATTTGTCCTAAATTGCTTCACATTTTAACTTGGTATTTTCTTGGTTATAGAAATCTTAAATCCTAGATTTTTGAAATTTGGCAAACAAATTCAAGGACATACCTTGCATAATAGTTCATAACAGTTTATGCTCTTAAAACCTGCCTTTTTAAAAATGTATATTTATTGTATATGTATTTATATTTATATTTACAGATGTCCCCCTTTTTTCCTCCACGGGCCACTCTATCCCATTCCCACCCCTCTCCCTCAAACCCCCACCCCACTATTATCTGCCCATGGGTTATGCATATATGCATATAAGTTCCTTGGTTATTCTCTTCCCCCGCCCATCCCCCCTCCCTGTGAAATTTGTCAGTCTGTTCCAAGCTTCAATGTCACTGGATCTAGTATGTCAGTTTATTTTGTTCATTAGATTCCACATATAAGTGAGATCATCTGACACTTGTCTTTCTCTGATTGGCTTATTTCACTTAGCATAATACTCTCCAGATCCCTCCATGCCATTTCAAAGGGTAAGAGATCCTTCTTTTTCACAGCTGCACAGTATTCTATGGTATAAATGTACCACCGCGTTTTTATCCCCTCATCTACTGACTGGTACTTGGGCTGTTTCCAGATCATAGCTATTGTAAATTGTGCTGCCATGAACATAGGGGTGAATATATTCTCCTGATTGGTACTTCAGGATTCTTAGAATATATTCCTAGAAGTGGGATCACTGGGTCAATGGCGGTTCCATATTTAAATTTTTGAGGAAACTCCATACTGTTTTTCATAATGGCTGCACCAGTCTGCATTCCCACCAGCAGTGTACTAGGGTTCCCTTCTCTCCACATCCTCGCCAGCACTTGTCATTTGTTGATTTGTTGATGGTAGCTATTCTGGCAGGTGTGAGGTGATACCTCATTGTTGTGGTAATTTATTTTTAAAAATATATATTTCTATTGATTTCAGAGAGGAAGGGAGAGGGAAAGAGAGAAACATTAATGATGAGAGAGAATCATTGATCAGCTGCCTCCTGCACAACCCTTACTGGGGATTGAGTTTGCAAAAAACTATTTTGGAAATTAACCCCTTATCAGATATATCTTTGGCAAATATTCTCCCATACAGTGGGCAACCTTTTCATTTTGTTGATGGTATCTTTTGCTGTGCAGAAAGTCGTAAGTTTGATATAGTCCCATTTGCTTATTTTTGCCTGTGTTTTTTTGCATTACCCTTCCCATCGAGTCATAACCCTTTTTATAGTTTACCTCCTACAGCAATCAATAGATACAGAATCATATTTTCTTTGGGCTTTATCCAGCATCCATTTTTATGTCTTGACATGTAACTACCAGAATTAAAGACAGTTTGAGAGCAGAAATGTGCTTAAAGTCTTCCTCACCTAATATTGAAATCAGCAGTTCAGTTTCTGTAAATGCTCATTAAACCCTAATTTTTGAGACTAATTTCTTTTTTGCATTCCACTCATTTGATGGAAACATTAGTTAAGCTAATAGCATGGCAGTGTCTCCCAATGCCACTTTGAGTCCCTGAGCAATAGTACACATTACATTAACTTCCCGTTTTAAAGCCCCTATTTTGCACGACGAAGCAGTAATTTCAGGGAATAATAGCACTTAATGAAATTTCCCCAGGTGTTGCATTTACTCTGAATTATTTTTAAGGGCAAGAAAAAATAGTTTTTTGTTGAAAATTAAAAACACACACAACATTTTTAATGCTATGAATTAAAACAGAATTCAAATGATAGTTGAGGTCCTCTATGCTTATTGAATCAATATTCACTTGAATAGTTAGGAAACCATTGGCTTGCTGAAAAACAGTTCTGGACTTTTCAGTTAACTACAATTAATATGATAAGGACTGAACAAAATCTGTATTGCTCTTTCCTCTGAAAAGGGACTATTAAGTCTAAGGCTTTAAATCAACTTATTAAAAATTTGACACCTTTGTGAAAGGATGAATGAAAGTTATTTTTCTACTCCTAAATAAAATGTTTTGATTTTTGATGTGGTAAAATGAACCATTTTATAATTATGGCTTTATTGAAGAAAACTTCCTGACCAGCTGCCTCTGAAAACTTATCAGAGTGAGAAGATGTTATTGTTAAGCCATGACTGATGCGAGCCAGCTCCATTGTGTAGCAGAGCCACTGGTATATAACAAATGCTCAGCTAATAGTCACTGATCTGTTGAAGGTAATGGCTCCTTTCTGTGTAACATTTACTTTTTGTAGTCAAATTTTCAACACTTTTTACTATTTTTTAATTATCTATGGTGTACTTCTATGTAATTATCTTTCTAAAACTACTTTTATTAGATTTAATTCAAATGTTCAAACTTGTGCTAGGAAGACATACTAAAATATGTTCATGTGCGAACTCTTTCCCTTTTAAACATATGCTTTCATATCTGGAAATGTAAAAAAAGAAACAGTTAAAGTGTGTGTGTGTGTGTGTGTGTTTTTCAGGGCTTGGGAATGGGGTGTTTCTGGAGAAGGGGACTTTTCTCTAAATAATGAATTCAGTAAATAATGAGTAAAGTACCCATGCTATGCAGTGTTGACCAGGGACATGGTCCTGGTCTTAATGAATTTTACAATCTAGTGTAAGAGCCAGGCATTTAACACATACATACATACATATTTATTTACTTACAAATTGTCATGAGTGATATGAAAGAAAGGGATGCTATGAGAGAGCATTTACAAGAGGGAACCAATTTTGTTGGGGGAGGGCAGTTTAGAGAGGCCACTTCAAGTAAGTGGTATTTGAATCAAAACTCGAAGGATGAATCAGAGTTAGCAAGGCATAAATGGGGGAAAATGCTACAGGTAGAGCAACCAGCATGTGCAAACGCAGTCAGGATGTTGGCTTACAGGAAGAAGTGAAAGAAGACCAGTACTGCTGTACAAGTACGGGGGGTCGTGTGCGGGGCCACAAAGAATGTGGGATGAAGATGGAGAAGAACAGACAGGTCAGAACATATAAGACTTGCTAGTTTGAATTTTGTCCTAAAGTATAAGGGGGAAATTATTGACATATTTTTAAGCAGAGGAGTTATAGATATAATATCTCTTCTTTGTTTGTTTGATTTCATTAAGAGACATTGCTGGTTGGAGAGGAGAATGGGTAGGAAGTGGCCTGAAACAATAATAAATAGTCCAAGTGAGAGATGGTGCTGACTTGGACTAGGGTAGTGACAGTAGAAATTGAGAGAAGTGGACACCTTTAGGATATATTTGGGGATTGGATGACAGATTAAGTGCTATTGGAAGAATAGTATAACGGAAAGAGCATGGGTTTGGATTCAATCCCAGGTCTGATACTTCAGCACATTTGCACAGACTACAGAATCTCTTCACCCTCGAATCTTCTCATGTATGAAATGCCTACTCATAACTTCACAAATTTTTGTGTGAACAGTAAATGAAATTAAGTATGTAAAATGCTTGAGAAAATATCTTTTACAAACTGTGCACTTAATAAATGTATTGCTTTTTTAAATTTTATAAAAAATATAGTTTCTGGTGTCTCCTCAACCTTGCATTTAATGTTCACCTTTTTAAAAAAGATTACATTTCTTTGTTATCACAGAAACTGAGATTTCATCATACATGATGTTGTTTATATTTCATTAAGGCATATTTTATGTCATTTTCTGTTGCTCAGTTTCCCTATGTGCCTTTTCCAAGTTTCACCTTCTTAGAATGATTAGCCCTGTTAATTAACGAGCCTAACACTTAGAAGCAAAATTTTCACGTAGAGTGATTCCTAAGATTGTCAGTTGAAAAGAAAATAAATATGAATGATCACAGATTTGAAATTCTATATTCATTTATCTAAAAAACACTTAATTGATGAGAAAGTTACTATTGTTCAACATGTAAATTTTTCTGGCTTCTGATGATACTGCTTTATTTTATATAAAACTAGAGGCCCCGGGTGGGGTCCCTCAGCCTGGCCTGCGGGGATCTGGCCAAAACCAGCCCAGTGCATGGATTAGTTCAGGGCGTGTCTGGCCCTTCTCACCCAGTCCCAATCGGCCAGACCCCAGCAGCAAGCTAACGTATCAGTCGGAGCATCTGCTCCCCCGCCCCTCCCCCCCATGGTCAGTGCGCATCATAGCGACTGGTCGAACAGTCGAATGAATGGTGGACATTTAGCATATTAGGCTTTTATTATATAGAATAGCACTGTGGTGGAATATTTACTCCTCTTTCGGCGATAATAAACTTGCTTTCAACCTACCAAGGTGCTGTACATTCAAATTTAATCATGTTAAAGTAATAATTTTTGAGAAGACTTGTAAAAAGTATTTATTATAAAGCACATAGGTTTTACATTACCTGTACCAGGATGTTTTAGCTTGGTCTGTATATATGTGTGTGTGTTTACATTCATGTTAGAACCTAAAAGAGATACTATATATTTAAATATCTTATTTTTAGTTTCTTCACGTCAATGTGCATTTCAGGTTTAAGTATTGGTTTAGAAGTAACACAATCAGATTTGGTTCAGTGACTCAAAATGAAATGTACACAAATTCACATTCTTACAAATAAGTTCCTCCAAAATCAAAGTAGGAGAATAAATGTAGTGTGAAATGTTACGCAAAATCCAGGCCCAGCATAATTAGCAATGGAGAGTAGAAATGCTATTTGTTAAAACCTGAATTGTAACAGTCAATTAATTTCCTCACAACAGGAAATAGCAAAGCAGTTAACAAACATCTCCTGTCAAAAGTAGTGTTAAGGTAGGTTAAAGAACCACAGCATGAAGTTTATAATTTATAAAATTGAAAACAGAATGTTCAATAGCATTTGATTTTGATATCCTTTACAGGTTTTTTATGTTATTCTGGTTAATTTATTTCAATGAACTTTCCAAAATCATGTTAATGCTTTCCCCCTATATATGTATGGGCTTTTAAAATCTTTTAGATGTGGGATTTTCCTATTTTGGACGAAGTTAATGCATTGGAGAAAGAATTTACTAATAATTAAAGTGGGGGAAAGTGAGTTTATATTTTTTTCCATTCTGCATTGGTTCTTAAATTTTTTATTAAAATACATATAACAATTTCCATTTTAAATTGTATGATTTAGTGGTGCTAATGATATTGACAATGATGTGAAATCATGACCACTCTCTATTTCCAAAACTTTTTCATCACCCCAAACAGAAACTATGTTTTTAAAATAAAAATTTTATTGAGATATAATTCACATACCATACCAGTACAACCATTACCTCAGTCAATTCTAGAATATCTTCATCACCTCAGAAAGAAACTGTACCTTTAGCAATCACTTTCCACTTTTCCAAGCTTTCTGTCTCTCTGGGTTTGCCTGTTCTGGATATTTCATATGAATGAAATCATACAGTATGTGATATTTGTGATTGGCTTCTTTCACTTTCATGTTTTTAAGCTCCATCCATGTTGGAACATGTATCATTACTCCTGTTCTTTTTATTGCTGAGTAATATTCTATTGTTTTATTTATCTGTTCCTCAGTTGGTGGACATTTGAGTTGTTTCCACATTGTGGCCGTTATGAATAAGGATGCTGTGATCATTTGCATTCAGACTTTCGTATAGACATGTTTTCATTTCTCTCGGTTATATGTCTAGGAATGGAATGGCTGGTAACTGCATGTTTAACCATCAGAGGAATCATCAGACTGTTTTGCAAAGGGACTGGCCCATTTTACAATCCTACCAGTAGTGTAAGGAGGTTCCAATGTCTCCACTTCCTGGCCAATACTGTTACTGTCTTTTCCATTGTAGTCATCCTGGTGGGTGTGAAGTGGTATCTATGGTGGTTTTGATTTGCATATACCTGGTGGCTAATGATGTTGAGCATCTTTTCATATGTTTGTGGCCACCTTTATGTTTTCAGTGGATAAATGTCTATTCAGAATATTTGCTGATTCTTAAATTGGGTATTTGTCTTTTTATTATTGAGTTGGAAGAACTCTTTTGTGTATTCTGGATACAAGTCTCTTACCAAATAGGATTTGCAAATATGTTCTTGAATTCTGTAGATTGTCTTTCATAAAACTTTCTTTTTGAATTTCTTTTATTTCTTCCTCACTCTAATTATGTGTGACTTCATTTGGGGAAACTCTGAACTCTTTATGGGATATGCATATCAGTGACACACTGCGGAAGGTTATATTTCCATTTCTCGGGCCTACAAAGTCTGTTTCCTAAGACTGCACGCTGTGCTGTAGCATTCAGGAAGCAATTATTTTGGTGCCTGCTAATGTGCTGGATACTGAACCAACTTCTGGGGATATAACATGGACTCATTCTCAGTAAGCTTAAAATCTAGTGGATGCTCAGAACAACCTGTATTGTTAGGAAAAGTAATGTTTCTTTACAAACGGAGGAGATTTAATTTTGTTAGATTTATGATTTAAACGTGCAAGTAGTTGGAGACTAGAATATCACTATGTTTCACTTCATGGTATATAAAATCTAGTGTAGTGTAGTGACGTCCAACAAATGATCTCATTCCCTACATTTTCCACTGTCCCTCATCAGAGCTCTCTGCTCAGTCTCTCCGGGCCCCAGAAGCTTCTTATGTTGGGTCATTATTATTATTATTTTTTCATTTCCCAGGCTGTTTCTCTCTATTTACCCCTAAGTCTTAACGTGGAATTTAAGGCCTACCTTAAGGTACTCCAGGACTGGTGCCTTTCTGATAACTGATGGTCTTTTCTTACTGGAATTAGTTAAGAAACCTTAATTGTGTCTTACCTCATAGTCCCATAATTGAATGCTTACATATACCATAGAGTCCAGACCATTTACTTTGGTGTGCTACTCATGGAACTGAATGGAAGAAAAATGAAAAAGCAAGGGTTTCTGTTCCAACTTCACAAAATCTTCTGAAAAAGTGATGGAGGGAAACATACTCTGGGAAAATCAGATAGCCGTGGGTTAGCAGAGGCAGGAATTGACATAGGTCATTAAACAAGCTCTTGTGTTGAGTTGATGGCAAAGAAAATTTTTAGGCTACTTAGCATGTTCCCTCCTTCTGGCTCCATATTTTTCATGGGATATGCAGTTTTTGTAAGCTGACTTGGAACTCTCATATGTTTAAAGTTTTCCATTTCACACATGTTGTCTAAATATGTGCACACAGTTTTTGCTTTAGCTACTGACCTAATGAAAGCCTCTTGTGAATGCTTATCACCTTGTAAAGTAGTTACCAGAGCTGCAGTAAAATTTGCCTGCAAGTGAAAAGGCTTTGACTTCCCTCGAGGGAGAATAAAAAACATATGAGACAAACGGCAGCAACCGAAATTATCTGGTGTGGAGAGTGGCAGGGTGCCAGCCAAATGCTGTGTCCCTAAAATGTTTTAAACCTTTATCTCAACTCACTGAAAAGGCCACCTTGTTTAAAGAACTTCAAACACAAACTTGGAAATGTCTCATTATTTTGCTGCAATTGACACAAAGAACCTCTCCTTTTTATTGCTATCTTCTGGTATGAAGGTCCTACAGATTTAAAAGAATTTTTAAAAATATTTATATTCCGCACTAGCCGGTTTTGCTCAGTGGACAGAGTGCCGGCCTGTGGACTAAGGGGTCGCAGGTTCGATTCTGGTCAAGGGCAAATGCCCAGGTTGTGGGCTTGATCCCCAGTAGGGGATGTGCAGGAGGCAGCTGATCCATGATTCTCTCTCATCATGGATGTTTCCATCTCTCTCTCCCTCTCCCTTCCTCTCTGAATTCAATACAAATATATTTAAAAATATATGTATGTTCCTTTTAAAAAGTAGAGAGTGTGTGTCTGTGTGTTGTGTGTTTTGGGCCCATGTGTGTTAATTGTTACTGAACGTTACTGCCTTGTTTATTTTAGATACTTCATATATCTAATTAGAAATGATATTGATTGTTAGGCAGACAAAGTAGGCCTCAAGGGCAAGGTGAGGAATAGTGATGAGATACCTTTATTGGACTCTCTCCCTAAATAACAAGAGTTGGGAGGGGCTGATAAATCATAGTGTTGTTTTGGAGTTGCCAGGAGGAGAAAAGGCCCTATGATATCATGGTTTGTCGTCTGTCCTAGACAGGGGACAACTCTAGCCTTGTTTTGCTCAGAAGTAGTGATATTTTTTGGAGTTAAGTTACTTTCTGGAAAGGTCACTCACCCTTTTTCTTTTATAATTCTTAAAACTAGGGAGTCCTAGAAGGCCAAATTATAGTTAAATGCATTTTATTTCATTAATTAGCACTATTACTTGTTGCTGCTAACATTAATACCACCCCTGTCGAACACTTTCTGCCTCATAGACATTTCATGCTTGCTGTATTGTTTGATCCTTTCAGAAGTCCCTAGAACAAGGCTGTCAAATGCTTTTTTCCTGGTTTGTGGCTAAGGAAAATGAGGCTCCAAGGTACCCAGTGACTTGGTGAAGGTCACAGGCTAGTAAAGTGGGGGAAGGTTTTATTTCCATTGCTCTACAGTGACACTCAGAAAGCTTCAGGTTATTGTGCTTCTTAGCAATTATATAATATGTTTTTGCCAAGAAATAATAAGCCCTTTAACCAATTGAAACTGCCAGAAAGGCTGCCAGGGTAGTGACTCAAAACAGCAGAGATGGAGGTTTTTGGTCCTTTCATCTCTAGCACTGAGCCCACTAGGTCAGGGTTTCAGGAAATGGGAAATTGTCATTGTTGCTTGCTGAGTTGCCCTGTTTTTCTATATAATGGAAAGCTTGGCCTTTATTATTTTCAGTTTAACGTATACTTTTCCTTAAAGGGACAGGAAAGTTTGCCTGTGTTATGGGAGGAAAGTATAGAAATTAAATCTCAACCTTAAATTATTAATGAATATGCTGTTTCTGGGCCAAAAAATAGGAAAACAAGATATAATCATCTAATAATGCATTACATGTTTTATTGTATGTGTTATGTTTTAGTTTATATACTAAATTAAAATTTTAGCTTATTATGCATGTAATAAAGTTAAATATATAAAAATTCCTTAAACCAAATTCTATTCCATGGCTTAGAACATTTTATAAGTCTAGTACTTACTATATACTGGTATATAAAACCCTAATATGCAAATAGACCAAAAGGCGGAACAACCGAACAAGCGGTTGCTATGACTTGCGCTGACCACCAGGGGCGTTGCCTGTGGCAGGATGGTGGAACAGGTCAGCGGGGGTGCCAGACCAAGGGGCACCAGTCGCTGTCATCAGGGCGAGCCTCTGGTGGTTACTAAAAATTCTTTGCTCCCAGGCACTGCGGTTCCGCCTGGCGCTCACACCTGCTGCTGGTGCCTGGTGCTGGCCCCAATCACTTGGCACAGGGCTTCTCCACCTCCCCCTGCTCCTGAGGGGCAATCAGGGCAGCAGCTGCCACTCGCACCTGCAGATGGCGCCGGCCCCGGGAGCAGCTGCAGAGGGAGCGGGGCTGCCTGCAGACAGGGGACCGGGGGCACGGCAAGAGGGGCCAAGCAGGGGCACAGAGGATGGGCTGAGACCCACCCCTGTGCCCACCACAGTTCCTTTTAAGGTGCTTGAATTCGTGCATTGGGTCCCTAGTTTATAGAATAAAGATTAATGGAAATATTATGAAACTAACAATGACATTTTGAAATAGTTGCTCCTACAGAACCAGATGACCAATCCCAGAATTGGAATATAAATTAAATCATTTGGATTATTAGAGCTGCTGTATCTTTTTGAAGGAAACAGGGTGAGATGGGACTTATTTTTGCTTTGGATTTATATGTAGAGCAACGTAATCAACATTGTGCTGTGGTGATATTTTAATATATACTCATAATGCTGATTTACCCATTTACTGAATTTTGTGAAATATCTATTACCTTTTCATCCCTGTTTAAATACTATATATCATGTTGCTCTTTTGAGACTAATAGTTCATTTTAATGTGTACTCGACATTTCTTTTGTTATTTTTAGAAGCAAAAACTTTGGGAAAAGAATATATTTGTCACAATAATATATTGGGATTTCGCTCTACCAGCCTAGATCCAGGTATGAGCATCAGAAAGTCTAGGACCACCAAACTCCCCACTCTCCTAAGACCCCTTTTTAAAAAATTGTATTTATTTCAGAGCGGAAGGGAGAGAGAGAGAGATAGAAACATCAGTGATGAGAGAGAATCATTGATTGGCTAACTCCTGCAAACCCCCCACAGAGGATCAAGCCTGCAATCTGGGCATGTGCCCTACCTGGAATCAAACTGTGACCTCCTGGTTCATAGGTCGATGCTCAACCACTGAGCTACGCTCGCCTGGCACTAAAACCCCTTTTTATATTCACTTTTATCTCAGTGCCAGAGACATTCCATCACACAGGATTTCCCTTTACCCTGGCTCCTCCTCGCCTAGGTCACTATGATTGCATTGATTTCTGTATTTGCTATTTGTTGTTTTTTCTTTTCCTTCAAAGTTACCCTTTTATAATCTCACGGAAGGGAGGATACGAGATGGTTTAATTACTCTCCAGCAGGGCAGTGCTCCTGGACAGCCAACATTCCAGGTTAAAGCTATGTCTTCTAGGGGCTTGAACTCTTTCTACCTAATCCAAGGAAAAATATTTGAGGGACACCAGTTAATGCATTTTCCAGGAATGGGAGTGGGTAAGCATATTTTTCCTTGCTTATAGAATATTTAGCAACTTGAGCCTCTAATATTTAATTTTATAGCATTTGCAGTACCGGTGGCAAGGGCTTCCTCCAGAAATAGTGAGAAATTATGTGAATTCCCTTCTTGGTATGTTTAGGAGGTTAAGTCATAAATCTTTAGTCTCATATTTTTCTAAAATGAAACTGGGCATTGATATTTGCTGTGATCTAATATGCAGATATGTTGAAAAGATCCATAAAGTAGTTAGTATATCTTAACATTTCTGGATGTTCTCACAAAAGATGATATACTCTGGAAATATTATGCAGGAAGCATCTAAGATATAATTATTCTTTTCTATGATAGTTTATCAAAATTCTGTAAAAACTTTCATAACGTGAAGTACTACTGAAAGGACCTCGTGTGTCACATTGGTATTCATAAATACCCATGAAGGATCTCTTTCACCAATGTTATTCAATCTTAGTCCAGGACAAGGTCAGACATTGATTTTGTTTGACAGTCTTAACAACAGTGAATAGGGAAGATGGATTTTCTTAATTACACTGCTAGAATGGTGAGGGGCAATGACCCTTAATATATAGTGTAATAGCTAGAGAGGAATATTAACAGAATGGAAGGATAGTGGTCAATGGCAACTATAATAATGACTATTTAATGAGCATCTTTTAGATGATAGGCCACATAATAGCGCTTTATGCACATTTTATGTAATATAATTTTAACATATATCTTAAGAAGTTCAGATAGTATTACACCCATTTTGCCCCAAGATGGAAAATGAGGTTCCAAGAAATTAAATATGTGCCTAAAGCTACGTACGGATACATATTTTTCTTGTTTAACTAACATGAATATAGGCCTAGTGTGTGTCCGGTGCTGCTCTCAGTATTTATGAATATGAATGCTTTTAATTTGCACAGCACTTCCTGTGAGGTAGGTATTATTTTATTTCCATTTTACAGATAAGAGACCTGAGGCACAGAGAGGTTAAATGACTTGCCCAAAATCACAGTGGCTGAGCTGGGATTTGAACCCAGTCAGTTTGGCTCCAGCATTTGTACTCTTAACTGTATACTTTTCTGATTTCACAGAATTTGAGGAAGACAATAATTGTTTGAAAACTATTGCTGGATTACAGTGTGGGAGGGTAAATGGAGATAATAAATGGTGTCAATAAAATACAGAGGTGGGCAAAAGTAAGTTTACAGTTGTTCGTAATAACACAATAATCGATCTATTGATAAAAATACAAGAATAAACTGTGCTCATGTTCTCACAACTGTAAATCTACTCTTGCCTACCCCTGTGTTTGGTAGGAAGTAATGACCCCAGTAAGATCTTGGAATTTTCGATGTTAAAAGTAAAAGAATTGTAAAGAGGAACTGAAACAGCTTTAATTTTGTTAAAAGCCAGTTGAGACGCCTACTTTATAGACCTATGTGAGGCTGTGCAGGCTTCCCTTTGTGTACATAGCTGAGCAGTGTGCATGTAATGCCATCATCACCGTTTCCTGCTCGCACCTTGGGTACAGTACTTCCATTAATGAAGGAGTAGGCTGTGACGGCAGCTTCCCGCCCCAGGTAACATGTATCATGGCTTCATGAGAGATATTTGCTATGCATTTGTGGGGCAATGAGGCTTTTAGAGTTATGCTAAAATAGGGCTGATGTTTCCAGAGTATTAGAAAGGGAGAGAGGCTGGACTCATCATTCAAACAATGGATTGGTGAAACTGAAACTGAAGAAGTTTCTGAAAAAGACTTAGAAATTTGGGGTTAAGATTTAAATTTGCAGTTCTACTTGGGCAGTGTGGGGAATTAGGTTAGAGTCTGCAATAAGACTTCCTGGAATGAGCCTGCAGCCTGAAATTGAATATTCTGTGTGGGGGTGGAAGGACAGGTGGGGAGAAAGCTCCTTGGGGGCGGGGCTAAGGACCTTTGGCTTAAGCTGGGGCTTCTAACTACTCTGTTTACCTGTAATCAGAGGCAAGTTTACCGGGAGCTAATTTACTGGGATTTAGGTTTCAGGGCCCCTTCTTTACATAGGCCCCCTCCATGGCCCTGGAAAGATCTCTAGCTATGTGTTCAGATGGCCATATGGGTTTGCAAAATTGAAGCATTTTAAGATATTTCAACAACAATTGGTTGAGACCGCCGTCTCTTTTCTATCCTGATCCTCCTTCCATCACATGTCCTCACTGGTAGGGGTGTTTCTGCGTGATCAGAGGCGGTTTTCAGATCTGGGAATATACAACGTTAACTGTAGTTTGAAAGTTGTTTGGGGAACTTTTCGATAAGACAACTGAGAAATTACAGATTCCTAATTTAGACATACATAAAGGATTACTTTTTTTCTTTATATTTACCTTTATTTATTAAAGAACTAAGAAATTTCAGATAATATAACATAAAGCTAAAGCAATAAAGATGAATGATGAAATAAATAGAAATTATTTTGATGACCAAAAGTACATTATAAAAAAAATTCAGATTATCCCCAAAGCAGTAATTCATTTGAAAAGAAGAAATAAATTTCTAATTGAAGCAATAAATAGGCTCAATGGATTGTTTGCAACTTTAGTTAATGAAGAGGACCGAATCATATGACTACATTGAGAAAAGAGTTATGTTTTAAAAAATACTAATATGGAGAAAGGCAACATAAAACTTCATAAATATGTGACTACAAGAGCTTTACAGTTAATGAATGTCTTTAATTCAAGTAATATTTGGGATGCCCTGGCCTAGTGGTTCAGTTGGTTAGAGCATCATCTCAATACACCAAGGTTGCAGGTTTGATCCCTGGTTAGGACACATACAAGAATCAACCAATGAATGAATCAATAAGTGGAACAACAAATCATTGTTTCTCTCTCTTTCTCTCTCTCTCTCTCTCTCTCTCTCTCTCTCTCTCTCTCTCTCTCTCTCTCTTCCCCCTCTCTCTCCCTCCCTATCCCTTCCCTTCCTCTTTCTGTATAAAATCAAAAAATTGAGAAAAAAGAATATTTGGGATTAGTCACTACATAAGAAACTGAAATTTTGCAGCTCAGATATGAAAGAAACTTTATGGAAGTTTTCCCAAATTTGACATTAACCCTAAAAATTGACCTGATGTGAGTTGTGAAGTTAAAAGATGCTTTCCTAAACATAGATTTATGTATGTTTCTGTATCATGTGTTTCTATTTTATATGTTGCTATATCATAATTGGAAGAAACATCAAATTATTCTTCATTTTATATATGGGAAATTATGTTACAAAATTGTCATTTTTAAAACACAGTCAAAAATTTTATGAAAAAAAGTACCATAGAGGTTTGCTAGATGATTAAATAATAAGAATAGGGTGGTGTTTTTCTGGATTTTGAGGTGTTTTTCTGGATTTTCTGGATTTTGTGTATTTTGAAGTGTTAAACATAAGTACATTTTGATACCTTTTATTCTAAATACATTTTCACTTTGTTATATAATTTTGTATTCATAATTTTTTATTCTTCTTTGAAAGAGCTGTAAAAGTTGTATAGGTTTCAGACCACACAACCTGTATATAGTTAATAGTTTTTAGAGTGAAAAAAATGTGTTTATTATATGGCAAACATATTCCAGAAGGCATCATGTGAGAAGTAGAAGACCCCTCCCCCACCCTCATTCCTAAGCCCCAAAAAGGACAGGTTTCAACTTTCCTGTTTATTTTCTGCAGTTGTTTAGATCTAGTTTGTCCAATAAAGTAGACACCAGCCATATACGGCCGTGGAGGGTTTGAAATGTGACTATGTTTCTGAATTTTTAACTTCATTTAAATTTCATTAAAATTTAATTTTAATGAAGGTAAATTTAAAACTAATGCTCAATTTATTAATTGGAAGGCTTTTTAAAGTATGTTTAGAACAACTTGGGTATGTGAATTTACTTCTTCAGCTGTAAATTTTGTGAAATCTAAAATATGGCACTGGTGTGTACGTGTGTGTGTGTGTGTGTGTGTGTGTGTGTGTGTGTGTGTGTCTACACACTTTTTTTCCATAATGAGGATCATATTCTGCATATATTGTTTTGCATCTTAGCCTTTTAACTTATTTTGTATATCTTTCCACAGGAACGTAGAGATTCATCTTCATTCATTTATTAGCTGCATAATACTCTATTCTATCTGTACAGTCTTTTTTTCTTCTTCTTCTTCACAGATGCTGGAGTGATTTTTTAAGGTATATGTCACTCACTCCTGGCTTCACAACCCTCCTGTAACTTCAGATCTGTCTTGAAGTACAATCCTGGCTTTAGCTGGCCTCTGAGGCCTGGCAGGGTCTGTCCCCTCACTGCTCTGCTCAGCTCAGTGTAGGGTGTGCATCTGAAATGTGAGGATTAAACATGGGTCCTTCATTCTTTTTACTAGTAAGAACCCCGTCAGAAATATTACAGTAAAGCTAAGTTCCTGCATTTACAACATGTAAAGTCTTCTTTAGTTACTCTCTTATCTGACCACCACCAGCCCTTTTTAAAGCTCAGAAATCCTATTTTTCCATATCAGTAGTGCTCACTGAAGTAAAATAAACCTTGTTCACCAAAGCAAAAAAAAAAAAGTTTCAGGCTCTTTCTAATCAAGAGCACGTTTAAACGAGGAAACGGTGCTATGGCAGATAGCTGACATGCACTGTGTCTTCAGGATTCGGTGCTTATTTCTTGCTAGATTAAATTTCAAATTTTAGAGTCTAACTTTTCCCTTTCACATCTGGTGGTATTTTTTTTAATCAGTTGTGCAAAAAAAAAAAAAAAGAGAGAGAGAGAGAAAAATCTGTCTTCTTCCTCTCCATGCCTCTCACTACCGTCCAGCCTATGCCAGGCTTAAGGGAAAAAGCCTTTTGTGTTGGCAAGGAAACTCCAAAATGGTTTCCAGGCATATTAAAAGCAAAGGATGGGTTTTGCAGAAATATTTAGGAATTCTTTTTTTTTTTTCATTGTAAGAAACAATTTTAAAAATTAAGCAATGGAAAGTAAAAATGTGTTGACTCAGTGGTACCATAAGGGTGTGATCTATTAAGACTTAAACTTAAGAATGTAGAATTTTGGAGGATTTAGATTATTGACAGCTAAAGGGAGTGTGATGCCAAGGATGGTGGTAGTTATCAATATGAGGTCAGGCACCGTTTGTCATTGCATGAGTGCATTGGTTGAACAGATGAGTAAACAGGGAACCAGGCTGCTTTCAGGAAGAAGTGTTTGTTAGAGCTCCATGGAGCAGGGACTAAACACATCGGGGAGGAATTAAGCACAAAGGAAGGCATATGAAGTGAGGAGAAGGAGTAAGCCCTAGAAAATGAAGATAGTATGGAGTAGGACTCCAGCGGGTGAATGGTTACTGAGAAATGAAGAGATGTGTGAGACTAGGTAAGTGACAGCCCCAATCTGGAGTTATTAGGACTTGAAGATAAAGAAGGTCTAATGAAATCAGGCATGAGGACGTGTGGTGGATTTACGCCTGTTGGCCAAAAGTGAGCTTGTTGCTCTGTTTGGAGAAGTTGAGAATTAAAGTGTAAGTGGGTCTGAACTGAGACTATTTTTGAAGAAAGTGACAGAAAATCCAGTTTCTCTTATCCTGGTTTAAGTGAAAAGGGACATTCATTGGCTCATATAACCAGGCTATGCTTTGGGCTGACTTGAGGGATGCCCTTTTTGCAGGCTTTAAAGATGACCTGGGATCTTGACTGTACTTTTCCCTCTTGGAGACCTGATCTTCAGAGCTGCTCCCCCACCTCTTCACCTCCCCCTACCTCCCCCCAGGGCAGGATGGCTACAGCAGCCCAAGCCTGTTACACTGTTCTTTGATGTATATGTTGGTTACTATTACCTCCCACACTGTGGGTTGCTTTCCCACTCTTCTAGGGTGTCTTTGGTAAACAAGTGTGCTTTGTTTGTTTGTTTGTATGTTCTTGCCTTCTTTGTCAAATGTTAATTGACCATAAAGGTTTATTTCTGGGCTCTCTCTTCTGTTCCAGTGATCTACATGTCTGATTTTATGCTATAGCATGCTGTTTTGGTTACACTGGCCTTACAGTATAGTTTGATATCAGGGGTCATGATTCCTCCAGCTTGGTTCTTCTTTCACAAGTGGCTATTCAGACATTTCTTATAGCAATTTTTTTTTTTTTTAAGAAATACCTCCTCAGGCAAGGGAAACAAAATAAAAAATAAACAAATGGAACTAGGTCAAACGAAAGGTTTTTGCACATTAAAGGAAACCGTCAACAAAATGAAAAGACAACCCACTGCATGGGAGAACATATTCGCCAATGGTATATCTGATAAGGGGTTAATGTCCAAAATTTATAAAGAATTTATAAAACTCAACACCAATAAACCAAATAATCCAATTAAAAAAATGGGCAAAGGACCTGAATAGACACTTCTCCAATACACATATGAAAAGATGCTCAATGTCACTGTCACTAATTATCAGCAAAATGCAAGTTAAAACCACAAGGAGATATCACCTCACACCTGACTCAGCACGGAGATCCTAGCGGCTCTCCTTTCAGTTCTGTTCCCAGAGTCCCTCCTCGTGTGACTCTAGTCCGCTCTGCCCTCCAACGCCTGGAGACCAGGGTGAGTGGCTATGAACGAGACTTTTGTGAGTTGATCCTTTACTAGGGCAACTGTGGCTCTAGCAGATGTCTATCTCTCCCTGGTGGACAGAACCCCTGCTGATTTTCACAGACAGATGTTATGTGGGCACCTCTATCTGGTTCTGGTGCTCTGGGCTGGGAAGCTTGGCATGGGATTGAGACCCCACTTTTCTCAGGGGGAACGTTTGCAGCTGAGCTAGCCCTCCGGAATCTCAGCCGCTGCCCGTGAGAACGGGGCCATTCTTGTCCACATCTCCACCCTCCCTAACAGTCTGCGTGTGGCTCCTTCATGATAACATTCTCTTCAGCTCGTCTTCAGTTGGTTATTCAGGTTTATTGCTCTATATTTTATTTTTACTTACAGGTTGGTCCTATGGGGAGGTAGATGTAGCTTCAATCTACTCTGCTGCCATCTTGGGTCTCAGTTGAGTTACTACTTTTATTAAGATGAATGATGTGAACGTGTCCATGGTAGTACCGGGAGAAAAATCCAGAGAGGATATGTATTCCTAAGCAATGACCCACTATGTTTTACTAGAGGCTTGGTGCAAGAAATTCGTGCATGGGAGGGGGGTCCCTCAGCCTGTCCTGTACCCTTTCCATTCCAGGACCCCTCAGGGGATGTCTGACTGCCATTTTAGGCCTGATCTCTAAATATCTATACAGGCAATTGGACCTAAACCAGCAGTCAGACATCCCTCTTGTAATCCAGGACTGCTGGCTCCTAACCACTCAACTGCCTGCCTGATCGCCCCTAACCACTCTTCCCTGCTGGCCTGATCGCCCCTAACCACCTCTGCCTCGGCCCCCGCCACTGTGGCTTTGTCCAGAAGGACATCTGGTCTAATTAGCATATTACCCTTTTATTAGTATAGATATTCAGGGTATCATCTTGGAGTCGGAGATTTTTTAAAAAATATATTTTATTGATTTTTTTTACAGAGAGGAAGGAAGAGGGATAGAGAGCTAGAAACATTGATGAGAGAGAAAAATCTATAAGCTGCCTCCTGCACACCCCCTACTGGGGATGTGCCTGCAACCAAGGTACATGCCCTTGACTGGAATCGAACCCGGGACCCTTCAGTTCGCAGGCCGACCCACTCTCCACTGAGCCAAACCGGTTTCAGCTGGAGTTGGAGATCTTGAGATTCTTCAACCTCAGGATTGCTTGATGCTTTATTTTTGCCGTTGTGGCTCACAATGAGGTATCCAAGTTGTGAGAAAAGAAAATTATTCCAGATGGCATTCCTTTTTAATTTTTTTTTTTCAATGATTTCATCTAATCCTCTCCTATGAAAGAAAAAAATCCCGTGGAGTTTCTTCTGTTATTATTTGTATTCGTTTTTAAACCTTGACAACCATGTGGATATAGTACAGGTGGTTTTGTAAGAGAGTGATCTGTGAAGTTTTTTTGTGCTGGAGCTGCAAAGCTGCTTTAAAGTAATTAAATGTGTTTTGGAGCCAGGTATAAATGAGGTAACTCTTTTTAAAGATAAGTTGATTTACAGATATTTGGTAATTATACTTTTGGATAGACAGCAAGGCAGAACACTGATTTTGGGCCAGCCTCTGGCTGGAATCCTGATTCCACCACTTGTTAGCTGTGTGGCCTTAGCAGATCCTTTAGCTGCTCTGAAATGAACATGATAGTAATTCCCATCTTACTGGGGAGTTGTGTGGATTAAACAGAGAATGAAGAGAATGCAGATAAAGCTTGATTCTATCAATGCCTGGTACGTAGTATGTGCTCACTTAATCTCAGTTATGCTGTTGGTGAGGCTGCTGCCACTGTTCCAAAGGCTGTAGCAGGGTTTCTTTTGTGGTTGATTCTGTCTCCTTATGGTCCACCCAGAGTTGGGGCTGTGGGGTAGGGGTAGGGCTGGGGAGCCTCTTAAAATCAACATGTGAAAGTTGCGAGAGATCTGGAGTGTGACTTACATAAAAATTTTAAAAATGTGTTTGCTTAGTTGGGTTTTTTTGGTTTGTTATTTTGAGAAGCAGAGACTTTTTGCTTGCTTGCTTTTACATAGTCTATCCCAGTGGTTTTGAGCCTCTTAAAATGTAAATTGCCTAACCTTTTTTTCTCTCTGTGCTGAATTTTTATAGTAAATAACTCAAATATAAAAAAGCATAAGAGCTGTTTTTACATATATTTATCTTGAAATTTTATTATTTGATAAGCTTTACAAAAGTTATAAAGTATAACATAATCACCACCCACTTGCCTAACACTAGCTTTAGAAATAAAACATTATGGATGGATACCATAGAAGCTACCTGTGTACTCCTTTCCTCACTCATTCCTGTGACATTTTTTTTATACTTTTACCACATATGGAGTGCCATTCCCAACTATACATAGTATTGTTTTAAAATTTCTATAAGTGCTGTCATTTTCTTTGTTTTCTGTTATAGTCTTTTTTTTCCATGTGTGTTTGTCAGATGCATCCATGTTATTTGTAACTCTAATTCATTTAAACTGCTATATAGTATTTCTATGCATGAAGACACCATAATTTATTTATCCCCTGTTCTGGTACTAGGCATTTACAGTCTCTCTCTCTCTCATAGATACTGCTGCCACCAACATTTCTATACACAGTTTGCTTCACAGATCTTTGTAGTATTGTTTTGTGCTTGTTTAAACAGGAAATCAATCCTTTTTAGTCCATTTACATTAAGTGGGCCTTAGTTATTTTCATCATCGTAATAAGGTTGAACTACATCTTTTGTAACTATTGTAGCTCAATTGCATTTTGATATAGGTTGTTACTATTTAATCCTCACCCAAGGGTATGTTTTTATTGATTTTTTTAGAGGGAAATGGAGAGAGAATGGGAGAGAAAGAGAGAGAAACATTGATGTGAGAGAGAGACATCGACCTGTTGCCTCGCCTTTGCGCCCTGACCAGGAATGGAATCCACAATCTTTTGGTATATGGGATGGCACTCAAACGTCAGCACCCAGTCAAGGCTATCTAGGTTATTTAAACTGGACAGTTTGAATTATTGGATTTTGTTATTAGTATAATTTCACATTCCCATTTGTGCATCTCTTCAGTACATTCTGTAGGATATGGATTTTGCTTTTTCAAGGGAAAGTTCCACTTTGAACATTTTTGAAGACAAAAATATATGTAATATTAGAAATTATCATTAACCATAATGACACAGGACATGAAAACTTGCTCACAATTTTGTTTATCTTTCCTGTAATCTATAGCAATTACAAATCCCAATAATTCAGAATGAAGACAATTATATAGATATGTAAATAAAGTATGTTGTCTGCACGTGTTGGATCAGCCTCATCTGGCATCGGCCCAGACATAGAACTCAGTCCTTCTTATTGATTCCACAAAAGTTCCAGTTACATTGAGCACTTGTGTCCTCTTTAAACTTGAATTAAAATGTATAGGGTCACAGCATTCTACTGTTCCCTTTGCCTTTCTCTCTCTCTTACTTCCTCCACAAATGAAACCTAATATAAGATTATGAGTAGGAAGGGTACTTTAATGAAGAAAAATGTACTAGAAATCTGCAGTGATGAGAGATTAAACCAAACCGAAGGACCTGGAAAGGATTCTTGGAAGGAGGGGAATATAAACTGGGCCTTAAAGAACCATGACCTTAAAGGCAGCGGGAGGAATGGGAACACTCCAGACCAGGCCATGCAACACCAGAGCCACCTCTAGCATCACTACACACAATAGATGAAGCACTCAGCACTGTCCAAATTTCTGGCCCACAAATTTGTGAGGTGTAATTAAAACAGTCATTGTTTTAAGTCATAAATTTGGAGTACTTTGTTATGTACCAATAGTTAACAGGAAAGCCAACCAAAGCCAAGGAGGAAAATACTTTTCAAAAAAATTTTGGATGCTTGCTGAAGACAGTATTTAGTCATCCAAAACCTCTCACCAAAATATACTACTAAATGTAATTTGGAACTTCTAGCAGGAAGACTGAGTTTGGAGAGAATTCCGGGCAGAGGAAATGACAGGAACAAAGATAGCAAGGTAGGGAATGACAGGATATGTGAGGCAGAGAGTAATTAGATGTGACTGGGAGGAGGGCTCTTCTTGGGGAGTAAGTAGTGAAAGACTAGATGAGAAAGCACGGCTAAGGACATGGTATAAAGAGCCTTGAATATGAGGGTGAAGAAACTCTCTGACAGACACCAAAGACTTATTGGAAAGAGAAGTTACACTAGTGGAACTCTTTTTTTTTAGGACATTCCCCCCCCCCCCCCCCCCCCCAGATACGGATCTGTGGGATGAGCTCAAGTGTGGAGAAATTAGGGGATCAGTTTGGAAGCTATTGTGAGATGTGATATGAGTCTGCCTCATGGTGGCCACAGCCAGAATGAAAACTAGAAAATAGATGGGAAACATTTTGGGCAGGACCACCATCCAGTGCATTCCGGGAATGGAAAACGTGCCCCTTCTTCAAGACATTTTTACTTTTACCTGTTAAATTGTTATAATATATTTAATTAGAATAAGACACTTGACTGCCATCTACTGGGAAATTGTTAAAATAAACAAACACATCTATGATGTGAATGCTCCTCCCCGTAGATGTGGCACTCTTGGGCAGTACAGAGCCGGAACTACCACGCCTGGGACTGTAATCATGTGGGTGTTGAGTGGCAGGACTTGGTAACTGCCCGCATTAAATGTGATCAGAGGGGAAGGGAAGAAATTTCGAGTCTGGATGGTAGGAACATTGGTAAAAATAGTTAAAGAACTGGAACCTATTCTTCGGGCTTAGGTTCACAAAACAGAATTATCCTAAATATGGAAAATCCAAGACGTTCATCATCTTGTTCACTGATCCCAGTACTTTGCATTCACTTAGTAAGAATTTGTTGTTTTTTTTCTTCTAGTCAGGTTTCTACCCTTTGTGACATCTGAGAATGTGGACCAATCCCTCTTCTCTGTTGGACTCCATATCCCTCTCTCTCCTGTACCTTTTCCTACTTTCCTGGTCATTGCTGCTTCTCAAGTGCCATTATAGCCCTTTTATTCAGGTTTTCATTCTTGTGCCTTTGCATACAGTGGGTGCACAATAAATATTTGTTGAATTGAATTTGCCTTTGAAAGGTAAGTTTCAGGCTTACCGGAGACTGACTCATTGGCGTTAGGGACAAAGGGTGTGCCAGAATTCAGAAAGTAGAAACCTATCCTAAATGCAGTTTCTTGTTTTAGGATCTGTTTTCTCCACAATGATCACTCTTTATTGGGGAATTCCTGTACTGTTGATTGGTTCATCATTGTTCAGCAGTGGTAACACCAAGAGAACACATTATTTACATTGGCTGGGTCATACGGGTGTGTCTGATCCAGAAAATACTTTTGATAGTGCCAACTTTAAAGCATCTTAAAAAGTAAGTTTGCTAATCAAGCTTCCCCAGCTTCTACCTTGGGAAGACTGAAAAGTTTCTATTTTTAAAATCTCAACTCTTGTTCAAGTACATCAGTGAGGAGTTAAGTAAGATCACATTTAAATATTTTCATTGGAGGGTTACTCCCTAACATTCTTACCACCCCCTCCCCCATTCACCTAGTTCACCTAGCTACTTTTGCTTTCACTGATCATGGGGCGTGTGTTTCAAGACAAACCCAAGAACTTTGCTCTTCTGATACACCTTCTCAAACATGTATAGTGTGGCTGCTCTGTGCAGTGTGCTCTGGGAGGCCTCCTGGAAGATACAAAGGTTTCAGATTGCTTCTGCCTTTCAGGAGAGACTGGCTTAATGGGAGAAGTAGACACATGTAACTGCTCCAGGGCAGGCGATGACAAGGGCCATAATATAGTGCAGGCAGAGCCAGGGTTCCCTGTGTAAACATCACTCTTAGACTGAGCCACATATGTGGACTTGCCATATTTCTTTTCTAAATTGCACATGTTTAACTCCTAACTTACCTGAGCTGGATTAGAATGTGTTTTCCTCAAAGATTCTTGAGTCAAAAATATACTTGATAATTAAGATTGAATAGAATTAAATTAAAAATGCATTGAATAACATTAATTTTAGCAAACTTACTTTTTAAGATGCTTTAAAGTTGGCACTATCAAAAGAAACTTGAGAAGTATTAAATAAACACGGGTATAAAACAAGAGTTTGTTTATGTGATCCCAGTATTTAGGAAATAAGAATCCTGAAATTCCCTAGCCAAGTTATATTTTAAAATATGTATTGAGCACAGGAAAAAGTGTTATAAACAGCACAGTAGGAAAAATAAATATAACTCTCATAAATACAAAGAAGTATTATTTAAAATATTGAATGAATCATTGCTGTTTAATTAAGGTGTCTTTTATTTAATTAAAACCAATGACATTTTTACAGTGATGAGAGAACCAAAGACATTTGGATTTTTAAGTTTAAATACAAAGTAGGTTTATAGTTGTTTGTATGGAAAATAACACAATAATTAATAAATAATAATACAGGAATAAACTTGTATACCACAACTGTAAACCTGCTTTTGCCTCCCTCTGTATATTTAGCATTTGAAATTTAAAGAAAAAAACGTTACTTTTTCTTCTTTTTAAATCATTAACTTTATAGTAACTCAGTCAAAAAAAAAGAATGAGTGAAATTGAACCAAGTATACACATCATAGAAAAATAAATGCTATTGAAAAATTATTTTAACTCTTGTTTAAAGCAAATATAACAATTCAGAGCATATGGGTTGTAGAATAAGGCAACTATTTAGGTTTACTGAATAACATGATCTGCAGCTCTTACTAAAGAAATGTATTCTTCTTACTAAGCTGAAATGCTTCTTCATGAAGGCATATTGCCTAGCTTTCCTTTGCATTTTCCTTAAAATCCTAAAATCAGAAATGAACAGTGTGTCAACCAGTTTTTCAGATGATAGTAAATTGGGAAGCATCTCAAATAGCGAAATAAGAGAAGCATCACCAAGATATACCTAAAAAGGTTTTGAAGTATCACAGGAAATAGTAAGTGAGATTCAGCCTAAGAAAATGCAAGCTAATACTTCCAAGAGCAAATAATCTGGCATAGATATTCAGTGGGAGAAAATGCTTAGTAATGCTGAAAGAGAGCCAAGGTGATATCAGACAGCAAAGTCGGGATGGGGTTGCAATGGGATATGGCTGGCACAAAGAGCCATTGCCATTTGGGGAGTCATCTTGCAAACCCATTACAATAAAGAAAGGAAGCAGAAACCTCTTACAAATGGACAGCATTAAGAACACGTTTGTTCTATACCAGCCCCAAAACTTCCAGATCAGTAGCCATTGATATTTTGGAAAATAAGTATTACAGTGCTTAGAATAGGGAAGAATTAACCTAAATAAAAAAGATTTGAAAATGAAATGTCTTCTCTTTGGTTTAGTAAGACAATATAAATTATATGATGGATATAAGCAACTTATGGGAAGGCAGATTTGTTTCACTTACACTAAGACCATGGAAGCTTGGGGTGACATGAACACTTGCATAGGCAGTTCTCAGCCTCTAGGTCTGTTGTACAGATTGCAAAAGAGCATCAAAAAAAAGAAAGAAAGAGAGAATAAAGATGGGAGCTGGATAACTTGAGGTAAGTTTGGAGTTCAGGAAGAACCCTGTAGGTGACAGTGCCAGATTTGATTGGAAACAGCTTGTTTTAACAATGAGGTCATATTTCTAATGTTGTCTATACTGGTCAGATTACACTGCTGCATTGTTTACAATCTATGGCTCTGAGTTTATACTCCAGGACCATTCAGATGTCTTTGCCAGGGTACCCTGCCCTTTCTCTCTGCACCCTTTTTGATCTTGGCTTCTAGAATTTCTTTGACTGGTTTACATCTTATCTCTGCAACTGACCTTCTGTTTCCTTTGAAAACACTTCCTTCTCTGATGTACCTGCTGTCCCATCTTAGCAGTGATCATATTTGTACTTGAGCTGTCACTGCCTGCTACTGATATCCGGTCCTTTCTCTGATTTTTACCATCATTAAATTTTTAAAGGACATATCAAATCAGATGTTGTTTTGGCTTCTCACACTTAAATTATTGAAGTGCTATTCCTAGTCATCCCTTTCCAAACCCAACAAATTCACAGCTTTCCACTTACGCCAGTGAGGACAGCATCTCATTGATCAAAAGGCCTGAACTCCTTCTACCCCTCGCTCTGTCTCATCTCTAACCTTTTTATCTATCTGTCCCTTTTCTTACAGTGGCCAAATTCTTGCTCTGGTCTTGAGCCTTTCTCTCAAAATATTCCTTTTGTTTCTTGTATAATACTCCAGTGCTGAATAATAATAATACTGTTTATTAAATCATACCATTGTCTCAGAAACTATCAGTGACTCAAAAAAAACCCTTCTAATTTAGATTAAATTTTTATTTTTAATGCTTTCTTATTTAAAATCATACAATAAAGAAATCAGTTATATTAAGAAAATTTAATATTTATAGCTTAATATTAAAGCCCTAAAAGTTGCCTTTTAAAATTGAAAATCAGTTCGGTTGTTGAATTATCTTTTATTGAATATCAATCATTTCTTGAGTTTCATCTCTGTGTCAGGAATTGAACTAGGCCTGTACTGAGGATTATGACTAAGGCATGGTCTTGGCCTTAAAAAGTTCACATTCTTGTTAAGGATAATAATTTTGGTGGGGTAATGAGAAATCATTCGTGTATTTAATAAATATTTATTGAGCTTTGACCCTGTGCTAGGGTCTTGGGATACAGTGCTAAGCAAGACATATGTGACCACTACCCACATGGTTTTCAGTCCACTGGGGAGACAGACCATTAAACATTTAATAGCATCAGAAGTCAAGAGGTGCTGTGTACTCAGGGGCACTTATCCTCAGAGATGAGTGAGCAGGACCTGTTGGAGGATGGAAGTTGAGTTGACATTGGGGGAGATGCAGAGCACAGGGTACTTGTGGGACCAAAAGGAGGTTGATGTGAATTTACTGTAGATTCAGTTGGGGAAGCATGAGTGTGACTGTTAAAGTGGGGAAAGTGCTGATAGGTACAGGGAGACCTATTTAGCAAACACAACCTATCTGAAGATTTAGAAATAAAATGCCCTACTCAAAATCCTATATAATAAAAGGCTAATATGCAAATCGACCAAACAGCAGAAAGACCAGTTGCTATGATGTGCACTGACCACCAGGGGGCAGATGCTCAGCACAGGAGCTGCCCCCTGGTGGTCAGTGCACTACCACAGGGGGAGCACCACTCAGCCAGAAGCTTCACTCATGGCTGGCAAGTGCACTGGCAGTGGCGGGGGCCTCTCCCATCTCCACAGCAGTGCTAAGGCTGCCCCTCTGCCTGACTGCAGCTTAAGTCCACTCCCCACAGGGAACGGGCCTAAGCCATCAGTCGGACATCTCCCGAGGGCTCCTTTACTGCTAAAGGGCGCAGGCCGGGCTGAGGGGATCCCCCCCATCTCCCGAGTGCATGAATGTCGTGCACCAGGCCTCTAGTTTTAGAAATAATTATCTTCCCCCCATTTAGTATCTTTGGGATATTTTTCAGAATACTTCTTAAATTCTTAGCTAAGAAAGTATTGTGTGTGTATAATACATGTGTATTTTATATATATTACACAGATAGTACATATGTATAAAATGAATAGAACAGTTCTCAGTTACAAATTATTTTAATAGTAATAATAATTTTAAACAGAATTAACCTTCTGGTCATTTGTTTGGGAGAGATTCATGTTAGAATCCAGCTCTGGCAGTGAGAGCCCAAAAGTGGCACTTTTCTCATTTAAAAACCATTGTGATTGTGTCAGGACATCAAATTACACTGGAGTCACCTTGCAATGAGCAGCGAAATTTACTTGTTCTTGTCTTGTTTTTTCTTCCAGGGTACATATGTAGTTCAGTCCCATCAATGTTTAAAATATTCTTGACTACAAGTCATTGCTTATTGCAGACAAACCCAATGACATACTATTTTTACTGCTATCTGCAGGCGAACAATTTATATTAGGAAGTAAAACTTTTAATGTTTAACATTGAAGTTCATCTGATGAATAAATTGATACTGCCTCAGGTGTCAAACTTTGTGGGGAATGAAACAGGTCCTCATGCAGTTTAGAACGAGTGCACCAGCTGCGAGTCCAGAAAACACTTGCTGTTACCCACATAATAAAAGAACCCCCAAAGCATTATAATTTACACATTCATAACCACTTCTTGTTGAATTTATTCTTCTAACTGGTGCAGGTGCTGCTTTGGTTTAAAACATACGACCCTCTTTGGGCAATATGCAAGAACTCGGAGGGGCTTAACTCCCCCCTCATATCGTGAGCTGGTTAGTGTTGAGGATCAGCTCAGCACTTCGGTTGAAGCTCAAAGGTGTGATTGTTTGAAAACTTACCTAAAATTCCTTTTTCCCCCCCATCATTTAAATGTAGATTTAATTTCCTACAGGTGTGTAATTGATCATTTACCTAAGATTTGGACAGTTCATGTATTGTTCCATCATATTATTCATTTGCTCAAACACACTATATGCTCTTGCCATGTTGTGTCCCAGGTCTAGATGTGGGTGATATGTGGGTGAATACAACAAAAGTCCCTTTCCTCGTGGAAACTCGGGGTCCCTCGGAATTTATAAACCCGTGGATTCTAGACAATTTCTTGCCTACTCTGCTTTCACAGAACCTCTGGTCTGGTGACATCTAAGCAACTGTTTCAAGTTCTGTCTTTGAAAATTCTTTGGCCTTAAAAAGATGGCATGAGTTTATCGCGTCAGAGATGGCTGTTACTATTACTGTGAACTGAGAACATTCCAGGAAATTAAGCTCTTAACCAAAAGTAGAATTGAACAGTTTGCATTGCTAAACTAAGCACCCTTATTTTAGGCTTCAACTCTGAAGTATTAGTGTCTGAAATTATTTCATTAATAAAGCAGTGTTTTCATATAATATAATGAGGGTAAACAATTTTCCAGGAATCATCAGCAACTAATATAGTTTCTGCAATAAAGTGCTCAGATCATAAAAACAATAAACCCCACACACAACCATAACAGTTTATACTTAGGTGCCAAGTCCTGTTTTAAGAGCTTTACATGTATTCACTAGTCCAATCCTCAAAATAGTTCTTTGAGGTAGATACTATTATTATACCTCTGTTTTACATAGGAAGAAGATCAGACTAAGTAAGTTGCCTAAAGTTACAAAAAAAAAAAAAAAAAAAAAGGCAGTCTGGCTATCTGCTTCTATGTTCTACTCCCTCTCTACTTAAATATATGCTTTCTTATTTCCCTTCTTTTTTGTGTTTTAGTCATTTGTTTTCTCTCAGATATGTAAATATTAATTTGTTTAACACACATACTGTACTCTGAATATGCAAGTGAATATACTGGCTTTTGTATTACAATATTTTTCCTTATTCATAACTACACTATCTTAGTAAGACACTTTTTTTTTCTTTGTAAGTCTAGCATATACTAGCAACCTGGAAGCTAATTTGTTTTGGATCTTAGTTGTGTTTTGCTTGCTTATTTGTTGATTAATATTTTTGTTTGTTTCTTTGTACCTAGTACCCTGCAGATTTATCAAATATAAAAATGAAAATTCAGCAAAACTCATTGCAGACAAAATTTTATTTTTCTGACCCTCCGGGAAACAATGGAAAAGAAAAGCAGCGTTCCTTTTCCCATAACAAGAAAGAGTACCGTTTTGCCAAGCTCACGTTTGCAGCGGGATTTCTTCCTTTTTCACTGCAGTATTTCGCTTGCTTTTCCCCTTTTGGGCTTCTTGCTGGAGCAAGTCTTTCTGCCACTCTGACTCCACACCCGGTCTCTCACAGGTGTGTGCTGTTTGCTTCCTGGTCCACCTTCCTGTCCTACCCTGACCTTTCTGCTCACCCTGCAAGGTCAGCTGATGGCGCTTCTCTGACAAGGCTTGTGCTCTCCACTCGGTGTGTTTATCCAACTCATTGAGGACAACTTAGTATGTCTGCTTTTCCTTGTTCCTTTCACTACTAAGTCCTCAGCACTAGAACAGTACTGGGTGCATATTAGGTGTCTCATGCTTGTTGAATGAATGCATACTGCATTCTAGCTCTTAAGTATATTGTACTTAATAATTTTATACAAGTTTGTCTCCTTTCCCGGATGGTAAACTCCTCATTTTATTCACTTTATATTTTCCCCAATGCCTATAGCAGATTAGGTGGTCGGAAAGTGTTTACTGAATTCATGGATGAGTGACTCCTTAGTGCTTTTACATCTCTGTGGTACCGGCTGGAGATCATTAAAAGGAGGAGGCAAGAACGGGTAGTGACTGAAAGGACCAGTGCTTTGTGAAGTTCTGAACTCAGAATCAGGAAAGGGGGAGCAGAAACACCAAGACCAGGTACCCCCTTTCACTCATCAGTCCAGAAGTTTAGCTTTGGCACGTCTGTAATTTTATTTGCATTCCAGTCGGAATGAGTCCCAAGTAATGTACTCGTTTGTTTTCTGGGTTGCATTGTAAGGAAAATAGTTCTAGAGGTAGAAATCCTCGGTGAAAACTCCATGAATTTCCTTCTCTCAGTTAGGGAGATTTAAGTGACATTAACTTGACAGAAAAGCTCAAAAAGAAAAACCATTAGTGCTCTCCAATGTCTTTTTTTTTTTTGAAGATGTAGAGAACTTTCTTGAATTTCAAGTTTTAGAGTGAATTAGTTATAGAACCAAGGACTACAGGAATGATATAGAAGTTCATTATACATGGTGGGGGTGAAGATATCCGTGTTCCCTTCTCTTAACATGCCCAGAGAGCCTGCCAAACCCACAGGGTGGGTTTTTCCTACAGATCGTATGATCCCAGACAAGTTTGAGAGGCATCAAGGAGTAGAATTGATCAGATTTTGACATGAATGGACATGCAGTTTGAGAGGGAGAAATCCTTGATGACTTCCATGAACTAGAGACTAAATACAGACAGAAAGAGGAGCAAGTTGAATGGAGAAGTTAATGAGATCCCTTTCGGAAACTCTGCGATGAACTGCTCTCGGGGCCTCAGTTGGAGGAGTGGAGTGAGCAGTGGAAGTGTGGGAATCGTGGCCTATAGCTCAAGAAAATGTTCTTTAGAAATAATCTTGGTATTCAAAGACATGTTGGTCTTCTTGAGTTATGGTTTTGGATAAGATCCCCTGGAGGTGGAGTGGGAAGTTAATACAGGCATATGTATGGGATATATAGCGGGATTGGTTGCAGACCACCGTAACTAAGTGAGCACAGCGATAAAGCAAGTCATCTTTTTTCGTGGTGGTGTGTTGCCTCTGATTTGTAAAGAAAAGGCAACACCTGTGAAACACAATAAGGTGAAGGCAATGAAAGGAGGTATGCCTTGTAACCTCGGGGAGAAAGAGAGGAGCTAGAAGAGAAGCCTGTGAAGGAGGCTGAGCACAAGTGGCCAGAGAGAAAGGAGGCAAGGCAGGTACGTTGGTGTGTGTGTGATTTTTGTCATATTATTTTTTTAGTTCCTTGAAAAGAAGATTGATTGTATGCCAGCTTCTAGCAGAACCTGACAAAACTGCGCAGGCCCAATAACTGTCTAACGCAGGCTGTTATTGACGGGGCGCGGTGAAAACTGTGTCCTCACTTCGTGAGAGCTTCCTTTGCCTGACATTACATATTGTTAAGGTTTCTGGACAGAATGGTTTTTATGGGTTTGTAGAGCGGATAGTTCGGAGAGGTAAAGTACCAATAGGAGACATTTGAAAAGGCTGGTGACCAGCATGGTTGGGGGTGCAGTCACTGGGGCAGGCCGCGGCTATGTTCAGTGGAAACCTGTTTGTCGCTCTAGGTGATATTGATTGCCGTCTTTATATTAGAGAGGAATCATCGGTAGCTTCATGCCAACAGTTTTGCCACCAAAGTGGAGGTTCACGAATCTGAACATGTTTTTGTTTTTATCTCCAAGTTGTTTGATCCCATTTAAGTTCCTCTGAAACCATCTGGGCATGAGTCAGAATTAAAAGCTGTTCTAAACTAGATTATATCCTTATGTTTCCACAGAAAATCTTCTTGGAGGCAGGGGTAGAAATTCACAGCAGTCAATTCATCCAAAGCCACTAACGACTTAGCTTGGCCTCACATTCGCCGTGGCCCACGGAGGGTGTCCGTGAGCACGGGGAGGAGGTGGTCAGTGTGTTAGCAGCTGTGCAGGAAGGCCCATCAGAGGTGTGCAAAGAAAGTCATAAAACTCCCATTTAGAAATTATTTTTATCCCATCTTGAACAAACAGCTGTCTATTTTTGCCCTTTTTCCAATGTGCATTCGATGTTAGTACGGAGCTCTCTGTCTGAAATATGTAAATTCTACATTTATGTAAATAGAGGGGAGGGATGGGAAACATTCTGTAATTGATAAGTGTTTGTTTGATTGAGAACACACTTGGGAGACCTCAACTTTAAACCATAGACATTGTTTGAGCAAGTGAGTCCATTGGGAACATTTAGAAGTTTCTTAACAAAATTCTGTCAGTAATTTTAGCTATTACCAGAGTCCAAGTGTTTGAGTTGCAAATGCAGATGTGTGACTAGCCCTTAATTCCACAGTATGGATTTTAACCGAGCATTCAAGCTCCAGCTCAAACCATTTGTTGCCGTTTTTGAGAATGCCACAGCTTTCTCATGAACCCACCTCATGCCTGCCTCTCCACATACGGTTTGCTCTTTACAGCATCCTTTAGTCACAGGCCGTTTGAGCTGTTAAATAGTATCTCGCTCTGAAAGGTAGGCTGATGGCGTTTCTATCTCCTGGTACATCTGGTAAGTTAATGCATACAGTCTGTGCGAGTATCCTGCAGGGACCTGTTTTTACATGCATACGGGGCCGTCTATGTAGAAATCAAAGGCCATGAATCAGAAGAACACAACTCTTGTTTCTAGTGCACTGGAGGCTTAAAAAAAAATTGGCTTTCAAAAATTGAAAGTAGTGTGGTTTGTTTTTATTGTGGAACCGATCAGGAGGGACAATTTACAGTCAGCGCCATTCTTCACAGCTGAATGGCGTGGAGGTGCCTGCCTCGTGAAACGGAGCAGCTGCGCCCGTTTTCTCTGGGCTCACAAAAACGCTCGCTTTTTCATCAAGAACTGTGGATGGTGGGGTACAGTGTGTTTTCATGATGGAAGTGGTCAGTTGTGCCTTACCAGACAGCTGTAGCGTAATTAAGAAAAACTGTGTGAAAGTGGATTAAATATAACAGAAGCCCTTAAAAGGGGAGGGGGGTACCTTAAATTTAGTCTCTTTTCTTTAAATGTTGAAAAGCAGACATATCACTATAATTCTGGTCTACAAGATTGTGCTATTGCAGAATATCAATTTAGCTCCAGGAGATGGAAATGCTCTACTACAGAGTAGTTGTTTGCTTTTATAACAAATGCAAACTATAAAGTATGGGTTTTAGGGTGATTTAGCTTGTGAGAGATCTGCTTTCAAAATAAGGAATTGCACAGTTATACTTATGTTAATTTCAATGCGTTTAAAAAATTGGTGATCTACTTTGGTAGAAAAAAAATTTTTAGGCTGCTTTTTAGACTCACTTTGTATACAATTTGCAGCATTAGGAGAATTATCTGCTTTTTAAGACCAGAAACTATGAGAGGTGATAATTAGTTTTTTTTTTTCGTTAAAGTTTTAAACGAATTAGTCAAATAATATGAAATAATCTGGTGAAGTGTTGATTTGTTATAGTTAAATGTGGAACATTAGGCTGTCAGTTGGCTTTGAAAAGCATACACTTATTTTATGCAGCTGACTTTGAAATAAGAATAGAAATGCCTTAATTTGCATTACAGTCTACAGTAGCAAAATAACTGTTACAAGGTCAGAGGGAGCTGAATTTTAAAAAACAACAACACACCACACAATTGTGTTCCCAAGTAACCAAGATCTGTACCAGACACTCACACATTATAAGCTTTTATACTGATTTCCCTAAACACTAAAAACCAAAATTTTCACCCTCGGCAAAATAAAGATGCCAGGTTCTATTTGCTCTAAGTTTATTATATATTGGTGATTTTCTAGGGGAGACTCTTAGGCTTGATTTCAGTTCGGGGAATTTGGAAATCGGGGTGAAGGGAGGGCTTGGGCAGAAATACAGCTCTAGCTGTCTCCAGTCTTGCAGCCTTACCCAGGGAATTCCGGGAGGAGGACTCTCCATTGGGTGTTTTCCAGAACCCCAACTCTCATTTCTCTCACCCTCTGGTGACTGTTCTCTGATTCCTTGTGTCTTTTCCTCACCATAGACCCTAAGAATACACCAAACCTCAGGCCCGAGTTTGTTCATGCCTGCAGCTTGAGACTTGGTGATCTACCTCTTCAGAGCAAAATTTGGTTTAGGAAGGAGGAAAGCGTGGTGGGTTAGAAAGGTAGCGAACCATTAAGGAACTATTGGGGGCAAGGTTTTAAGCTAAGAATGGAGAGGAAGAGCACTGAAGATAGAGAACAGCGTGATGTAGTGAGGAAATTACTGGAAATCCTAAGTAATGGAATTAGAATCAAAAAAACCTGGATTCAAGTCCCAGCTAGCTGAGCATTTTGGGAAAGCAGTGTTCTCAGCTTCTGTTTCTTCATGTAGAAAGTGGAACTGCAATACCTGTTCTACATACCAAACAGGTTGTGAGGAGGGAGGGGAGGAGAAGAAGAAAAAGAGAGAGGGAGAGAGAAAAAGGAAGGGAGAGGGAGAGGGAAAAGGAGAGAGAGAGAGAGGGAAAAGGAGAGAGAGAGAGAGGGAGAGGGAGAGAGAATTATCATGTGGTATAGTGATGGAACTACCCAACCCACTTGTGCCTTTCTTTTTGGAACTCTTGACAGCCAAGGAAAGGGAATGAAGCAAATATTAAATCTTATAAACATTAGTTCTTTCTCTATGAGTCCTCTCAGAGCTCCTTGATAATCATTATTTAATCTCTATTTGATCCCCAACCCACCACTTCCTCTGCCACACCAATTCCAAACCCTTTACCCTGCTCAAGCTCCACCCAGCCTCAAGTCCTCCTTCCTAAATCTCAGTAGATCAGCTCCTCCTCTGCTTTGCCAGGAAGGTTGAGCAAGGTCCTGAGCTTCCCTGGCCACCAGCTCTAGATGTCTCTGTTTTTATCCAATTTGTTCCTCACTTTCTATCTCCTCCTTGCAAAAGGTAAACTGTGGTCTGGACACATTTTCACCCTATCTCAGTGGTCGGCAAACTTTGTCAGCAGAGCCAAATATCAACAGTACAACGATTGAAATTTCTTTTGAGAGCCAAATTTTTTAAACTTCTTCTAACACCACTTCTTCAAAACAGACTCCCCCAGGCCGTGGTATTTTGTGGAAGAGCCACACTCAAGGGGCCAAAGAGCCTCATGTGGCTCGCAAGCCGCAGTTTGCCGACCACTGCCCTATCTCATCTCAAACCCTGCTTCATCCATTATCTTGTCTCTTTCTCTCGTTCCTTTAATCTCTCTCTGGTCCTTCTCCACAGTCAAGAAACTCTCTTTGAGTTCAGTCTCATATGTGTTTCCTTCATTTTCATTGCTGAAAATTTTAAAAGAGTGATTTAAGCTCTTCGCTTGTTCACCACCCATGCTTGCTTTTGATTAATTTCAACCTGGCTTCTGTCTGAGTTATTGTATTGAAACTGGCCTTATTGTCAAATCCAGTGACCATTACTCTATATTTGTTTCCATTGGTCTCCATGAAGCGTTCCATGCAGACTTGAACAGCTTTAACTTGCCTTTATTTGCAACCATCTCCCTTTTTGGCTCCTGTAGGTCAATACATTCCTTGTTCTCGCCCAACTTTGACATGACTGCTTTTCTCTTCACTTCAGTCCCTAAGAGCAGATGTTCCCTAGGATTCTGTACAAGGCTCACGCGATATACAAAAATTAACTCAAGTTGGGTACTAGACATAACTATAGAGACGACACCTATAAAACTGGTAAATGAAAACATAGGGGAAATCTCTGTAGCCATAGACAAAGATTTCTCAGTTGTAACACAAAAAGCAAGATCCATCAAAAGAAAAACAGTTGACAAATTGGGCTCCATCAAAATTAAATTCTGTGCTTTTAGAAAAGAACTGTGAAGAAGATGAAGAAAGCCTCAGATTGGTAGAAAATACTTATAAAATGCATATCCATAAGGGGTTTTTATCCAGAATATAAAGAACTCTCAAAAGTCCCCTATGAACCGACCTAGGAATAGAGCTCTGAGGCCCTTTATCTTTCCCAAGGGGGTGTTGCAAAAAGTCTATCTTTTCTATTTGCTATCAGTGTTCCCCTTCATTGGTCCTCGAATTATTGCAGCTTTACTATTACTACATAACACGTCTTGTGCAATATGTTAGGTTATCGAAACAAGACTGACTCTTTGTACACATGGCAAATGGATGGGGTATGCTCTTCTACGCAGAGCCAACTAATTGGAGTCTACATCTGAAGATACCTCAGAAACTCTACCCGAGATTCTTTTTTTAGTGCTGATAGCAGTTTATAATTATTGAGCATTTCCTCTGAGGTTAAATTACTTGCCACAAGTCACACAGCCAGTGTGTGGTAGGAATGCTACTTGCCACCGGACCTGCTGTCGTTGTACTTGACCTGGGTTTTATTTTGGCCTCAAGTTTTTCAAAATGAGAGGTTAAATAGAAACACACAGAGAAGAAAATGGACAAGTTCCTTGACACATTAACTTGCAAAAAACTCTATGGAAAACAACTGTACATATTATATTCAAAACCTCCCTGCCCGTTTTTCGAGTTGCTTATTTTTATATACACTTACCAGCCTGCTAAACAGCATTATTGCTCTTTTTCTGTACATTTCCTGTACCTTTCCCCCTCTACTGACTCTTTTCCATCTGAACTTAAAAAGGTTCTAGCTTTTCTTGTAAAACCATCCCCCATTCTTCCCCACACCCTCTAGCCACCACCATTTCTTCTTCAAACCAAGCTTTCCTCAAAAATTATTCTCTTAGGATATTGTTGTTGTTCTGTTTTCCACTAGCTCATGTTAATTCTCCCAATACCCCCAATTTACACCCCCAAACTCTCCTAGCAATTTACAAAGCTATTCTTTTCAAAAAACTAAGACTGTATTTTATTCACAGTTTGTAGCCTGACTTTTTTCTACTTTAATATTATGGATTTTTTTCATATCCTTACTTTTTTAAAAATATATTTTATTGATTTTTTTACAGAGAGGAAAAGAGAGGGATAGAAAGCTAGAAACATTGATGAGAGAGAGACATCGATCAGCTGCCTCTTGCACACCCCCCACTGGGGATGTGCCAGCAACCCAGGTACATGCCCTTGACCAGAATCGAACCTGGGACCCTTCAGTCCGCAAGCCGATGCTCTATCCACTGAGCCAAACCGGTTAGGGCCATATCCTTACTTTTGAAGATCTTTTTACTGATGAATAGCATACATACAGAAAAAGTTCAATGACTTTTCATAAAATGCCATTAACATCCAAATCAAGAAATAGAAATTACATTAACATCTAGAATCTCCTTGCAACCCACTCCCTTCAGTCACCTCACCCAACTCCCCAAACCTATCCTGACTTCGAACAGATAGATTGTTTTATGTGTGTGATATGTATGTAAATGGATCACATAGTATGTATATTTTGGGTCTTGCTCTTTCACTAAAAATATTGTTTATGAGATTCATCTATATTGTGTGCAGTTACAGTTCATTATGCTCCTTGTATAATATTCTGTTGTGTGAATATACATTATTAGGTTTTAAACATGTTATTGGTTGTATATTATTCCATTGTATGGATATACTCCGATTTTGTTATTTCTATTATTTTTTGTCAGGTTTACACTATTAGAAACAACCTTACATCTTTGTATAAATACTTAAAATAATTTGTCTACTCCTTAGAATAAATTCTAAAAGTGCATTTGCTGCCTAAAAAGACATAAACTCTCGCTCTGGCTGGTTTGCTCAGTGGTTAGAGTGTTGGCCTGTGGGCCAAAGAGTCACAGGTTCAATTCCTGATCAAGGGCATGTCCGTCGGTTGCAGGTTCTTCAGCCCTGGAAAGGGGCCCTTGAGGGAGGCAAACAATGGATGTGTCTCTCCCATGTCCATGTTTCTCTCTCTCCCCCAACCCTACTCCCTTCCACTTCCTCTAGAAATCAATGAAAAAAATATCCTTGGGTGAGGATTAAAAAAATAAAAGAAAAATATAAACTCTTTAGAGCCTCTTAATACATATTGCCAAATTGCTTTCTAGAAACATTTTACCAGTTTTCTTCCTAACACAGTACCTGACACACAGGTATTTAATAAAATTATTTTACTTATACTGAATGTATTAAGTCATATCCTAGGATCCATTTCTGAGTTTTTTTGGTCATATTGTTTATTGATTATTTATTGATTATTGTTTCATTAACTTAGATTTTTTGAAAATTTACTAGTGTATAGGGCACAAATTTCCGTCCTTAATCTTTTTCAAAAGTTATGATTTTTCTTGCTTATTAAATTTATACCAGTAGAACTTTAAATATGTTGCTGAATTCAGAAAGAAAAAAGAACTTTATTGAAATTACCTTACTGGTATTTTTATACATTTATGTGGGAAGAATTGACATATTTATATGTACATAATCCTCTCCAGGAATAATTTTTCATTTATTCAAGTATTTTTATTAAATGCCCCTCAATAAAGCTTTATATGTTTATTCACATAGGACCTGGTTTTAAAAAAAAATATTTCCAAATATTTTATACTTTGTGGCTATTGGGAATTAGATAATTTTCTTCCATTACATTTTATAATGAGTTAGTTGAAAGTTTATTGAATTTTATTATTAATCTTACATTCATACTCCTTATTGAACTTTTATTAATGCTAACAGTTTTTTGTTTGGGTTAGGGACCATTAATGCTTTTGGGCTTGGGATCATTTAGTTCCTAGATTCACAAAGGGAGAATTTGGTATCTGAAATAAAGACAGAAAAACAGTAGTCTGCAAAACGATTTAAAAAAATGTAGAAGTCTAATCATTTGCAAAACTCCATTTCCCCCCCATGCTTTTCTGTTTCTTTTTAGGATTATGGTATTTTGGGAAGAAATTTTTTTAATGCTAAAAGAAAATAAACTTCAAAGTAAATAAGGGAAAAATGAAAATCTTTCACTTTTGTTTTCAGATTTCCCCCATTGTATTCTCATTTCTTGGTATTTTTCATGATTTTTTACTTAAGCCATTTATTTATCTGAAACCTTTATATGTGTGTGAGATACACATGTTTGTGTCATATATTGACGTATGTGTCACCAGAGGTAAGAAAATATGTGTAGGTCATGGATATACATGCTATTGCAAATATCATGACAATAAAATTTTTCTTACTTCTAATTTTTTAAAACTTTTAAATTTGTTTTAACTTTTACTCATTTTAAATTGTAAGTTTTATGCTTAATCTTAAGAATAGTTTTAAGTACCTAGAAACTTGAGCCACAAATGTAATCAGAATAATACTTTAATCCTACTTAATCCATATTATTGACCTTCTGTGCCTACATCAGCAACAAACAATAGCAGAATGTCTGGTGCATAATCTCTTGTGGAGATGCACATACTCATTGGACAAGCCTGATCTGGAAATGAACTGTCCTGTTTTGAGGTGGTAGTTAGGCCAAAGAGACTATCTAGGGTTTTGTTTAATCCTTGTAAGAGACAGGCTGGTTGCACTGTCTTGTCTAATTTGTAAAATGAAACTAGGTCAGATCAATTGCAGATAGTTGTAATTTGCTCTAAGTGGTCTATAAGCCAAGGCTGGTGTTATTAAAATACATATTTCCTCTGTCAAAATAAAAACAAATCACTATCTCTATAATGACAGCAGAGTCGGAAATGGGAAGTTAAGAATCCTATCTTTTGTAGACTAGAAATACTTTTAATAAGGTAGTTGCTGTAGGGTGTGTGTCTGTGGGTGTTTGTGAAGCTTTGGAGCTGGGAGGTGAGAGTGAGAATGAACTCTGAGGACACTGTGTTCTAGATCTCACTTATAAAATGGGTTTGCAAGCAGGGATGGAGGACAGCAGGCAAGATAAGCTCAAAATTTGCTTTCCTGTTTGAACTATAAAGAGTTTTAGTTTTAAAAAAAAATAGCAACTGTTGGAGTTGTAGCGGTAAAGTGACATGCTTTCATTCAAAATAGAAAATATAAATGAAACATCAGAGCCAGCAATAATTACACCAATGGCATACCTAAAAACCAAAAACAAAACTGCTTCAACAGGCACCCTGTTACACATGGTATTCAGTTTGTTTTGCCCGATGTTATAAAACATTTAGTGTATTTCTGGTTAAGTGAAACAAAACCAGAAATAGACATTGTCTACTCAAATTCAGTACATTCACAAAAAAGGAGCATATTAAGAAGAAATGTAAGACGATAAAAGGATCCAGTTCGCCTACGATAATATGCCATTCTGAAGGTGCGTATTGTTCATGGAGAAAATGTAGAGTGAACTGTTTCCTTTTATAATTATTTTAGAAAGAACCTGGGTCTTGAACCCAAGCAGTTTAGTTTGAATACTGGCCCTACCACTCAGACATTTTGTGATGCTGGGAACTTTAAAATCTCTTTTTCATTATTTTTTTTTTCACCTGTTAAATAAACAAAATTATTTCTTCATGAAGTCGTTGTAAAGAGATTGTCTATTTTCATGAATTGTCACAATTTCATTGAAAAGTAGAAAAAATTTGCTTAAAATCCTTTGAGAAAAAGTGCTATATAAGAAAATAAACAAGACCAGCCTGATCACACATTACTGTATTCCTCTGAATGTATTTTTAAATTAGTCTCTGCCCCGCCTTCCCTAATTATCCGAACTGTGTTGGAGTTTTTTTGCACATGAAATGTCCCCGTGTAACTGTGTACTACTTTCTGGTATAGTCATTTATTTGTGAAAATGGCCAGAGGTGAAAGGTCAAGGATTAGTTCTGTTTGGTGGGTGAGTTAAAGGATCCATCGAGATCTCTACCCCTACCTCTGTCTCTATCTTTATATCATATCTATGTATTCTAATCATCCTATTTCTCTCCTATTTTCTATCTATTTTTAAATAAATTGAAACTTACAGAAAAGTTGCGAAAATAGTACAAAGAGTTTTTTGTTTTACCATTTGAGAATAAATTAGCAATTCGATGTGTCATTACTTTTGAATACTTTAGTGTGTATTTCCTAAATAGGTCTATCTCCTGTATCAATCATCAAAATCAGGAAATTAACCATCCAAGCTAGAGACCCCCATTTATGTTTTTTTCCAAATGATGTACACTATATCAAAAAGATCCAGGTCAGAATCACATGATGCATTTAGTTGTCATGTCTCTTTAATCTCCTTCAATCTGGACTAGTTCCTCAGTCTCTTCTTAACTTTCAGTATCTAGACACTTTCAAATATTACAGGCCAGTTATTTTGTAAAATATCCCTCATTTTCTCAAAATTAGAATTAGGTTATACATTTTTGTTAGGAATATCATAGGAGTGATGTATTTTCATTGCATCTAATTATTGGATAGTGCACAATTCTTATCTATACTAATAATAGAGGAATATGCAAATTGTCTGGGATGCCGTCACAGTAACAGTAACGACCATACATCAGGCTGTGTGGGGTGACAAGGTCAGCAGGGGGTTTAGTGAGGGACGACCAAACAACTGAACAAGCAGGCTACGTGGGGTGACCAAGCCGGCAGGGGTGTTAGTGAAGGGCAACCAGGCTAGTGGGGGTGGGGGGGATTGGGGGTAACCAGGCCAGCAGGCGGGGGGGGGCATTTGGGGTGACCAGACCAGCAGGGGGGGCAGTTGGGGGCGACCATGTTGGCAAGGAGGGCAGTTAAGGGCCTAAACTAGCAGCTGAGGGGTCCCGTATTGGAGAGGGTGCAGGCTGGCCTAAGGGGATCCCCCCCCCATGCACAAATTTCATGCACCGGGACTTTTGTTTGTTATATTATTACAGATTTTAACCACATTCACCTACTTAAGGTCCTATCTGTTAGATTTTGCTATTGTAAAATTATTCATTCTCTCTTTATAATCAGTATTGGGAAGGTTACTTTGAAACTATGTATTATTCTGTTCCTTATCAACCTCCTCCCATTCACTAGTTTTAGCACATCTATGCTTCTTGGCTGAATTAACTATGATAGATGCCAAATAGTGATTTTTCTAATTCCTTCATTCTCCATTCATCATTTGGCATTCCACTGTGAGGAAAAGCTCCCTCCTCTTTCTTACTTATTTATTTACTTACTAGAAGCCCGATGCACGAAGATTTGTGCCAGAATGGGCCTTCTTTTCCCTGGCTGCCGGCACTGCTTTTGCTCTGGCCGGAGCCACCTTTCCATCTTCCTATGCTGCTCAGAGGCCCAGAGCGGCCGTGTATGCAAATTAACCCGCCATCTTTGTTGGGTTAATTTGCATACTCCTGATTGGCTGGTGGGCATCTTGAAGGTACGGTCAATTAACATGTTTGTCTATTATTAGGTAAGATTTGTTATTTTATTTATGTTAGTATGGGTACATGGATTTTAAAAATTATTCATGAATATTTTTAATGGATTATAATCTGTTACTAGAATTATTTTGATGTTGTACATGTCCCATTTTGGCCAATAGGAGTCCCTTCAAATTGTCCTCCTCATTCTTGGAGCATTTCCTGGCACAATGAGATGTTCCAGGCCCACCTTTACCCTGCTTGTATTTCAGTAGCCTGAATCAGACCATGTGGCCACAGCCTCTCCAAATCCTCCTCTCCTCACTTGGGCTCCAAAATCCTGTTACTGCTTACTTGCTGGGACTCAAGAGAGACAAGGAGGAAGAAAAACCAGATAGATAGATAGGCAGGCAGACTGACTTAAAGAAAAAAATGTTCTGCCCATAGAAATTGGGAAATAAACAGACTATCTCTTCAGTCTTGTAGCAAAACAGGTAATTGGATAATCAGAAATGATGGATAAGCCCCAAATTTATTTTAATTTTGGAATGTGTCTTAGTCCAATTTGGGCAGTTTATAAACAATAGAAGATTATCTGGAGGCTGGGAAGTCTAAGATCAATCCCAGCATAGTCACTTTCTGGTGAGAGTCCTCTTCCTGGTTCATGCCTTCTTGCCATGTCCTCACACCTAGGGATCTCTATGGGGTCTCTTTACTAGTATAAGGGCACTAATCCCATTCATGAGGGCTCCACCCTCAAGACCTAATTACCTCCCAAATGCCCCACCTCCTGAACCATCATTTTAGGGAATCAGGGTTTCTACATAGGAATTTCCAGGGGATACAGACCATAGTTGGATGTTTTTGTTTTCTACTGATATTTCAATATGGGTGCATTTCTTGCTTTTGAGAACTTGGGGCCTAAACCAACTTAAGTGCTCCTGTTTTTCTCTCATGCCTATATACTATTTCACAATCTGAGAAACTTCTTAAGCACACTATTTGCTATAATCTTAGAATCAGACTTAACAAGGAGCCGTACATATTCCTTATGTTTCTCTTCCTGACTTGACTGTCTATAGATGAGTTGGCACTGTACAGAGAAGGGAGCATTCAGTATTCTCTTCCTCAGGAAGCCTTGTTGGAAGACCTGCTTTCTGCTCGTTCCTTACATTAGAGCCTCTCCCAGCTGCCACTAGGCTCTGGTTTCCAGGCGCTTTGCTCTCTCTAGGGCTGGTGTGCTTCCTCCTAGGGTGGAGAGAGGGTTTGAGAGCCATGGGAGGAAGGTTTGCTTAATTAAGTCTGGAGGTGGTTAAAGTGGGCAACTGGGAGGAGAGAAGGAATTTGAGACAAGCTGATTTGAATGAAGCAACCACTCTTAAGACAACTTGGCATAACAGCTGGTCGGCTAGTATGTTTGTCTTTACCATCCTAGCCCTGTAAGCTCAAAAAAACAAAAAGTTATTTGAGATTGGAACTTCTTTTATGTGTTGCTGTTAGGCACATGTCCAGGTGAATTCTAATTTTGCTGAACCCGTCCCTATATGAGTTTGATTGATTTAGGAACCTCATGTAATAGATTCATACAGTATTTGTCTTCTAGTGACTGACTTAATTTTACTTGGTATAATGCCTTCAAGGTTCATCCATATTGTAGCATATGTCACAATTTCCTTCCTTGTATAGCTGAATAATATTCCATTGTACGTATGTACCACAGTTTGTTTATCCATTCATCTGTTGATGGACACTTAGATTGCTGTCACCTTTTGGCTCTTGTAAATAATGCTGCTATGAACATGGGTGTACAGATATTTCTTCAAGACTCTCTGCTTACAATGCTTGGGAACTTACCTTATTGATCCTCACCTTAGCTCAGAGATATGTCCTCTGTAAATACATATTTATACACGTGTGAGGGAGGGAGAGACTGGGGGAGAGCACAATCATTTCAAAAATGAGGTGATGATCTGCCAGTTTTGTAAGGGTATCTCAAGGAGAATCCAAGATGGTGGCGTAGGTAAACACCTAAACTGCTGCCTCGCGCAACAATTTCAAAAATACAACTAAAAGACAAAACATCTATCACCCAGAACCACGGGAAAGCTGGCTGAGTGGAAGTTCTACAACTAGAAGGAAAGAGAAAAGAGCATTGAGAGGTGCACAAGTGCTGAAAAGCTGAGGTACGGAGGCGTGTGATCCGGGCTGGCGGCTTTTCAACCCAAAGGGAGACAAGCCCCCGATTACTCTGAAATACAGTTTCTGGGGAGACGCGGGGGACCCAAACTCCTACGGGGAGAAGCTGGACTGTCTGCCAGTGAGGGTGGCTTGCTTGCAGAGCTGCGCGCAGGAATAATTGTTTACTGCACTGGAGCATGGGACTCGCGGATGCCGTCGGGGACTCAGAGCCGGCTAACTAGCAGCCATTGCTGTTTGCCACGCCCTAGCCTAGTGACCCCGCCCTGCACAACCTACAAACCCACCCAAGCTCCAAGCAGCGGCTTTAGCATAAGAAAGCCCTGCCCTATCGCAGCTTAACCTAGCAAACTTGCAGCCCGGGTCAGACAGCTCCAAAACCTCCAAACCACAAGCAAAGAGGAGAAAACTGTAGCTCTCACTGTAGCTCTTGCTGGGTGGCCTCAGACAGTAGCTGACCTGTATCCCACTGGAGATCCAGAAGCCAGTGTACCTAGTGGTCAGTGTGAGACACCAGATTTCAACTCCTCACATCCATAAGTGACACATTCAAGAGGCAGACTCAGTGAGCACCAAAGCCCCACTGAAACAAGTCCTGCCCCATAAGCGTGTCTTCAGCGCAGCAGTTCTTTCATTATAGACACAGCGAGTGCTCAGAGCTAATTGGCCTGGAGGTCAATTCCTCCCAGTGTACCAACAGCAATTAAGGCTTAACTACACCAAGACTTTGCACTCAGCCCACAAAGGGGTGTACCAAGAGCATCCACCTCATGTGATTGAGGAGGCTGAGCTACTGCCCCCTATAGATCACCTACCACACAAAGCTTCTCCATCAACACAGGGAAGCAGCCAAAATGAGGAGACAAAGAAACATGTCACGAATGAAAGAAACGGAGGAAAGCAAACTACTGGATGACATAGAGTTCAGAACCACATGTATAAGGTTACTCAAGAATCTTCTTAAAACCGCTGAGAAACTTGATGAGACCTTTAAGGATATTAATGAGAATGCCAAAAAAATGGAAAAGGATCAGTCAGAAATGAAGCATACACTGTCTGACATAAAGAATATACAGAAACTCAACTGTAGATCAACGTACCCCAAGAATCAAACCAAAGATCTGAAATATGTAAGGGTATCTCAGTGAGTCAGCTTCAGTGTTTTCCAAAGTATTGTCCGTGAACCCCTGCATTAGGGCCTCCTGGAATGCTTGCTAAAATTTTAGATTCTTAGGCCCTTCACCAAACTTCACAAGTTTGCATCTCCTGTGAGACTCAGGAACTTGCACCCCAGGTGATTCTGACACATGAGGAAACGTGAGGTTTACGGTCCCACTGGCCAGGGGAATCTCAGAATGTTCCTGTTTGTGCACGTGAAGGCCCTGCTCTCTGCTGCTTCCAGCCCCCGTTCCCCTTTGGGGCACCTTCCTCCCAGCCCATGACTCACTTTCGTTTTCACTCTGTCTGTATATTGTAGCCCAACTAAAAATTCCATCTATTTAGCAAAGGATGGCCTGGCTGAGTTTGCCACACTTAACTGATCCAGGCCCTTTCAGAGTCCTTCCTCTGGATGCTAACTGGTGATTCTCTGTTGCTGCCTGCCTGCTTCTGTAGTCACTGGGCCGGGGAAGAGGTTAGGACTTCCTCCCTCAGGCCTTGTGGAGTGTAGGCGTACCTGAGTTATTAAAGGGACCAAGTCTCTTCTCTTATATGAACATTTTAAATATGATATAGTATGTTGTAACCCTCAGGAAAGTATTTCACACATTTATACTGTATAAATGAATGACAAGTGTGACATTTTCAATAAAACCAACCAGATTTTTTTGCTTTTTGACATCAAACTCTGTCTTCATCTAGTTATCACATCATACCACCTCATATTTACCATGTGTGGCTTTGCTTCTAATTGTGGTCTGTGATTGGCAAGTGATTCACTTTTTTAATATCAATTTTTCTTCAAATAATGATGCATTTTTAGAAATATTCTCTTCAAACTTTTGTGTAAGTTAACATTTGACTTCCATTAAAAGTAATGATACTGGCCAGGCATATACTTTTTTCTTTTAAATGAAAGGAGGTGGGGCAAAAAAAAACAAAAACAAAAAACTAATAATAAGGAAACCTATTTTTGTTATGGTTGTTCATCTTTTTCACAGCATGCTCCATACAACTTTCTGTGCTTTACCTGATTTTGTACTCCCATAATTTTTTTTAAAATATATTTTTATTCATTTCAGGGAGAAAGGGCGAGGGAGAGAGAAGTGATGAGGGAGTATCATTAATCGGCCGCCTCCTGCATGCCCCCTACTGGGGATCAAGCCCACAACCTGGGTATGTGTCCTTGACTGTAATCGAACCTGGGATCCTTCAGTCTGAAGGTCAACGCTCTATCCACTGAGCCAAACCAGCTAGGGCTGAGCTCCCATAGTTTTTTCTTTTTGGGTTCATTTTTATATCCAATTCTTGTGATTTCCATTTGCTTGTTTGGAATCTTTCTAGAATGAAATGCTGAGAGGGCGGAGATGGTATTACTCTAGTTCACATGGTGCCCAGCATGATGTATGGCACATAGTGTATATGTGTCTAATTTTTATTGAGTGAATGAAATTTAACTTGAAGCTTGGTAATATATTTAACTTGGTAATATATTTCATATACCACTATTATTGGTTCTACTAGAAATTTTCTCTGCAGTTTTCTGTATCAACCTACAAACTACATTTCAAGAGATTGAGAAGCTTACCTACCTAATATCTCTGGTTGGACCTCTTGATGCTACACATTTTGAGATACACATTTGATTTCATGGGGTCGCTTATTTCTCTGTTGAAAACTGACCGAGCAAAACTCCTGGCATCAAACAGTAATTTCACAAGTTTGTTCTGTCGGTTGGAAAGGAAACTGAACACTCCTGAGTGTGACTGACTGGACCCCGTGTATCTCCAGCCCAGGTCTGCATTATTGGGGATGAATCAACGCTATCTTCGCCCGCATCTGGCAGCACATTTGAGTCTTTGTTTCAGAACATCAGATAACCGGATAGCGTGAGCCTATTTCCCCCTCCCTCCACCTTTACAAATTCAGGCTTCAAGCTGTGTGCACTGAACACCCTCTCTGTGTCAGTCCTGTTTGTTTGCAGCAGAGCCCAGGGGACCTGTTGTCCGCGGGCTGCTCAGAGTGGCCCTTGGCAGAGATTTCTTTCAGCAGCATTTTGGGATCCAGGAATGGTCAGCCCAACTTACTCTCACAGTATATAAATTTACTCTGATTTAGGAAAGATTAACAAACAAGCTTTGAAGCCAGATCTGTACAGCATGATCCAATATTGTGTAAATGTGCATGTGCAAAATGAATTTGGCCTTTGTGTTTCTTGTCTTCTAGCCTGAAAGTAAGGATGTCTAGGCTTACCTGTTTAACATAGTGTTAAATGCTTAAATGATGTTTTTGCGTTGCTTTAAGATCTTCCAGGAAAATTATTACCCATAACTACAAAACAACAAGACTCAGACCTAAAGACATCTGTGGAATCCCAGGACAAGTTAATTAAGAACAGGCCAATAGGACTATAAGTGGGTCTGACCTCAGTTGGATTTGTTGGAATTCTTACTTCCCTGAGTAAAATGCCCTTAAGAATTCCATGTGACCATAAGATTTTAAGGTTTAGCTCTATGATTTCAATAGCATTCATAAAATTAAACTCTTAACATGATGTCTAAAAGTGGAATATAAATATGTATTTAAAATTCACACCAATATCTCATAAAGTAGATTGCCTATTCTATTGAAACCTTAATTTAAAATTTTCTTCATAATTTAACAACCATTTGTAATTATTTTATAAACTCTTAGTGAGTGTATATGTAGAATTGTCTTTCTTATTGCCCACCCCCCTCCCACACAGTCAAATCAACAGATGTTTATGGAGTATTCCCTTTATTATCAGAATGATACCAATGTATTAGTTGTATTCCATCCTTAGTAATTTCAGGTGTAACAGTTTGGTATGCTAATTGAATATGTTCTTGGTGCTATTTTAATTTTCTTTTCGCTAATTCCCAGTCACCCTTTTCTTATGTTTGTTTGCTAGATAGAGTATTCCTTCCTCTATGGCTTAGCTGTTCCCTCCTGGCTCATTTTCTTTTCTTTTTCTTTTAAATAGATTTTTATTGATTTTTTACAGAGAGGAAGGAAGAGGGATAGAGAGTTAGAAACATCGATGAGAGAGAAACATCGATCAGCTGCCTCCTGCACCCCCCCCCCACTGGGGATGTGCCTACAACCCAGGTACATGCCCTTGACCGGAATCGAACTCAGGACCCTTCAGTCTGCAGGCCAACGCTCTATCCACTGAGCCAAACCGGTTTCGGCCTGGCTCATTTTCTTGAGGGGTTATAACAATTGTTATCAGAATCCTGACCTCACAGCAGCACGCTCCTGAGAAGCGTGTCTTCAGCAGTTAGTATTTTTGTCTTTTCTTTATCCTCCTCTTTTTTATTACAGTGGAAATTTGGGAGTAAGTGGACAGTAGTAGGAAAAGTAGAAGGAAAAACTACACCGAACTGGGGAGATTTAAATATAAAGTATGTTGGATAACTCAAGTTTTTTAAATCTATTTTTATTCATTTCAGAGAAGGAAGAGAGAGAGAAATAGAAACATTAATGATGAGAGAGAATCATTGATAGGCTGCCTCATGCATGCCCCCTACTGGGGATGGAGCCCGAAACCAGGCATGTGCCCTGGTCAGGCATCGACTTCCTGGTTCATAGGTGGACGCTCAACCACTGAGCCATGCCGGCCAGGCTCAAGTTTTGATAAGTAATGGGAAGCCACATATTATCTAATTATTTGGCATTGTCAGTGGACTTGGATTCTAATACCTAAGTTTGCCATTCTTAAATAGATATAATAAAGCCAGCTCACACCACTGCCCTCAAGACTAAGTGATATGACCTGTGAAGGCCTCTCCAGCACCTCTCCTCTGCTGAAGCTAATGGCCACAGCCTCATGACAAAGGCTGAACAGCAGTTGACACCAAGACAAACCTTTATCTTGCCCCAACTCCTCTCCCTTCTCTGTAATTAGGGTTTAACATGTTTTCTCATTTTTTTAAAAATATATTTTCTTGATTTTTTACAGAGAGGAAGGGAGAGGCATAGAAAATAGAAACATCGATCAGCTGCCTCCTGCACACCCCCTACAGGGGATGTGCCCGCAACCAAGGGTCCCTTGACTAGAATCGAACCTGGGACCCTTCAGTCCACAGGCCTACGCTCTATCCACTGAGCCAAAGTGGTTAGGACAATGTTTTCTTGTTTAATCTTTGTAACCTCAGTATATATCATGAGTCCCATTTTTCAGATGAGGAAAGTGAAGCTCTGAGAAGTTAAGTAACTTGCACAAGGTCATGGATTTGGTAAAGGATTTGGGTTGAGATCTGTCAGATGCCAAGCCATTCTTTTGCCACAGTGCCAGACTGCCTGGTATAATGAGTGTGTGACTGAAAAATGAAAAGGAGTTAATGGAGTGGCCATGCCACCGTTCTTTCCACTACTTCACTGGGTGAATGACTAATAAGCAAACCCTCGCTGAGGGTATTTGCATTTTAAAAGAGGAGCTCATTAACCCTAATGAACCTCTAATTGGTGGAGTTTGTGGAGGAGATATTTCTGAGCACTGGGGTTTTCTCCTGTCTTTAAGGTGCTTGGTTATCCTTTTCCTCACTGTAGATCAGGGGTCCTCAAACTACGGTCCGCGGGCCACATGTGGCCCACCGAGGACATTTATCCGGCCCGCCCGGTGCCGCTGCCTGTCCTGCTTAGCAGCCGACTCATCCCGGGCCCGCAGTGCGCATAGGAATTTGTTCATAGTGTGTTGTTTTTTTTAACTACAGTCCGGCCCTCCAACAGTCTGAGGGACAGTGAACTGGCCCCCTGTTTAAAAAGTTTGAGGACCCCTGCTGTAGATGATCAACTATTCTGGCATCAGAAGTATGTAGTAGAATGCAGTCACATAATGCTAGTCTGCCCCAAATGCAACTGAATGGATGAACAGGGAGTTGTGAAAAGAATCATCCAAAGGGAAGTGTGTGTGTTAGTATTGGGTAAAATGAATGTTCCAAAGCTAAGTAACAAATTTGGCCATGTGGAGGGTCTTCTGAAGGATCAGGTAAACATATGTCATAATCAATTTTAATTTTGGAAATGCTATGTCACCATCATCCATGGTGTGTTCATAGACCTCTGCAATATGTTTAATAGGTATTCATTGAATATAATGGCTCCATAGTCATTGTGAAAAAAATTAAACTTCTTTACTAAACAATTTCTCGGAGCCTTTAATACGTTAAAGTAAATTGGAAAACAACTAAAAGGGAACACATTCTACAGGCTTTCCTCATACTTTTTACCATAGAAATATTTTTTCCAGGTGAACCCTTCGAAACTTGTGTTTTGTAGACTATATTCTAAGGTATCGAGTTCTAGGTAATTTTTCTCTAATCAAGAAAAGAAAGAAAAGGTTTTCTGCATTCACATCTTTTCATCGCAGGCAGGCCCAACCCTGTCCACACCAGTCCATTCCTAGTCCTGTTGGGCTCTAGGATGTTCTAGTATTAACATGCCTCTTCCCCAGATAAGATATGGCCACTTTCAGAAAAAAAGAAAAAAACCACACACAAAAAAAACCACATTCTCATCTTTATTGCCAGTAAAGCTGGTGTTGAAGAACGTGGCTTCTAAAAGGAGCAAATAGGTTTCCTAATCTGAAACCCAGAATTAGATTGAGCTCCATCCAGTTGCAGGGTATGCTGGGCTGCGGCAGGCTTCCCACATGGGAGGAAGTCCCTGTGGAGGGTCAGAGCAGAGGGAGCCATGTGTTCTCTGTGGTCCTCCCCTCCTCAAGATAAGGGGAAAAGGAAGGGGCAGAAGCACATAGCCAAGTTCTCCCAAATCACCAACCCCAGGACTGGAGTAGAGGGAGGCCTGGTGCCTCCCCCCAACCACCACTCACTACCAAGGCCCCCACCCAAACAAGTTTGTTCTAGGTGACCCAAATAGGCATGTGGGTTCCCTTCTCATCACTGGGGATTTCTCTCTTTTCCATCTTCCCTTATCCCTAGTGCTCACTCTTCACCACCATCTCTCTTCTCAACCGAATTCACCCAGTAGAAGGGATCACGATGATAGTCTAATGACTGTCCTTCCTTGTCTCCTTATAGAATTCAAACACAATTCAGCCTTTTATCTGAAAAGGTGGAGTACATATATCCTCTAACACGGGGATCAGGAAATTACAGCCTGGCAGTGGTCTTTGTAAATACAACTTTATTGGGACAAGGTCTCCCTCGTTGGTTTATATATTGTGTGTGGCTGCTCTCAGCTACAATGGTAGAGTCAGGAAGTTGCAGCCAAGAAAGTGTGCCCCATAAACCTAAAATGTTTTCTATCCGGCCGTTTACAGCAAACAGTAGCCAACCCCTAATCTAAAATATAGATGAATTTCACTTCAGTTCTTTAAGTCCTGAAAGAGCTTCATTTGTATGTATAAGTAGCCTTTATCCTTTACTCACTCTAAATAAAAACTATATTTTAAACCAAGAACATGGCACACTGTAGTATAAGAGGGATTTTGCCTCCTATGAAATAGTTTCTCGCCTTACAAACTTCTAGAAAAGGATCCAGGGGACTGTGTTTGCTCGGAAGGACTGCAAGAAGGACAGCGGCTTGCCCTCGTGCAGTATTTGCCATCATCATTGGAAAGGGAGGAGAATGAATAGTCTGTGGGGCCTACGGCAGAACAAAGGGCTAGAGAGAAGTGCCCAGGGGCCCAGGGCTTTGGACCAGCACAAGATCTTGTCTTCAGAGAGCAGGAGCCCGAGCTCTTCTCTTCACGCCCTGCTCCCTAACTCAGAGATGTGCTTCCTCCCATCTCAGCCCATCCCCCAGAACCTTCCACAGAACCCCAGAGATGGCGGCACCAGGTTCTGGTCCTACTGAGACTGCCTTCTACCTGGGAGATTTGGGCACTTCACTGAGTGCTCTGGCCCTGAGGGTTCAAGCACCTGGGGCCTTGGGGTGGGGAGAATGTCTTACTGAACCAGAGCAAGAATTCAATGTGGTGGTATACAGAAGGCTTTATGAAATGTGAAGTACTGTGAAATGTTGGTGGTTTTTGTTCTTTTTAAGCAGCTGATTTGCCAATGAAATTTTTGAATCTATCCAGCATATAAATTAGAGTTAACGGATATTTGAAAACTAAAGTACCTTATTTCACATTTGTCGAATGCATCTTTCTTTTATAAAAGTGCCTAACTTTCATGTGGGTTATAAAAAATGGACAAAATAACTGAATTTTTACCATGACAGAATAATTCGTCAATGGGAGGAATAAAACTTCAAAAATTTTATTTCTTTGTGACTTTTCTTTCTGGTGTTTGTGTAGTTTTCCTTTTGTGCCTTTGTTTATAGAGAATCTTGCAAAAGGCATTTTTCCTTGTAATCAGTTATTGTCCTATCTGAGTCATCGCCAGACATGGCATTTCAGTAAATAGTGGTTCTAGAATCGCTTCCAGGCAGATGTGCTGTGTGATGCCAGGAACACTGGTGATAGCCGTTCTGGCTGTTCAGGCTGTAGGAGAACCAGGGAAAGTCTTGGATAGATACACACCTTGAAATCACAAAGTGTCAAGGGAAGCACATTAAATGCTTTCAGCCAAATGATTTTAGCTCCATACAGTGTGTGGCTGTGGGATGGAGTAGTAATCATTTTGAAAGGTTAAAAAAAAATCGTTCTTGAGGTTTTTTTAATCTAAAAAGCAGCAAAGCATCATTTCCGGTGATTTGTGTTTTCATAAGCATCATGCGTGGGAGTTATGCAATACACCCTGACCTCACTGTACAGTACCTTGGCTATTCATGCTGCCATGCTCTCTGCCCATAACCAAGCAAACCAAGGTCCTTGTTCATTGGTATTGCTGCCTGTGATCTGCTTACCCCTGACTTCCAGAGAGAAGTGGGTTTCTGAAAAAAAGATTCTTCTTTATAAGCAAATAAATGGTCCATTTAAACACTTAAAAATCAAAATAGTTTAGTGATATCCTAGGTCACAAAAGTAGGTTGATTTAATTTTCAATTAAAATTAACTATTATCTTTTTTATATAAGTATTTATTAAATTGATTGCGGTGACATTGGTCACCATGAACATATAGGTTTCAGGTGTGGGTTTCTATGTTATAAGGTCTGTATATTGTACCATGTGCCCACTACCCAAAGTCAGATCTTCTCCTGTCACCTTATATTAGGACCCCCTTCTCCCCCACCTGCTTCCCTCCGGCAGCTACCACACTGCTGTCCGTGTTCTTGAGTTTCAGTTTTGTATCCAACATATGAGTGAAATCATATAGTTCTTAGCTTTTTCTGATTGATTTCACTTAGCATAATGTTCTCAAGGTCCATCCATGTTGTTACAAATGGTTAACTGTATTATCTTAGAGATGTAACCCAAAGGTTCCTGATGCTTTTGTTTTAATATGATTTTTTTTAAAAAATCATTAACTGTTTTTAAAATCTAATAAGTTATGCTGCAAATATGGATCACTGGTAATAATACATTATAGTGGTATTTCATAAATTTGCCTTTTAAGTTTCACAAATATGTTTTAGAAGAAAGACTAACTGGATGCTAAAATACTGTTTTTATGACATACCATTTAGTATTACTTTGTCACAGTTTTATAGACTGGAAACCATAAAGAGACATTCATTAATTCAGCTAGTGTTTATTAAACACCTATTATGTGTTCTGTTCTGGCCAGCTATTTATGTTACATATAGCTGAAAACAAAGCTTGTAGGCTGGCATATGTATTAATGTGCTTGGATTTTAAACACTTTGGGGAGTTCCTTTATCCTAAGTAAAATAACTGTCTTAAGTAAATAAACTATCAATTTAATTATTGCTTCATGATTTTAGAATTTAACAGAATTTTGTTTAATCCTTTAAAATTTACACGAGGTTCTTGCTTCCTTGGTAAACTAAACCTTTGCATTTCATCCCGAAAAGTTAACCTCAGCCTTTCTTACTCTCATACTTAATCTCCAATCATGACCTGTGACCTTCCTTCTATTAACAAATTCCTAACCTTTAGTATCAGCCAAGTCATCTTCTGTGAATTTTGTAATTAACCTATTGTGGACATTCCTGAGCTGGCTTAATTTTATGGGACAAGCAGTTTACAAATTACTAAGTTAACCTCTCATTATGCTTGAAAGAAATAGGCTAATTGTTTCTTTACTTACCCTGTGTTAATCACAGATTGTTAGTGATAATAAACAAAAATAGGCCATTAACAAATGAGATTATGCTCATTCTTACCTGTGTTTGTGTTTGTCCTGTATCCTCGGAGCCAGCCTCGTCACCAAATTCATTTAGTAGCATAACGCACCCAGGCACAGCCTTAGGTATCAAAGTATAACTGAGGGCCAGTTTATGAATTCATTCGTTATTCTTTCCTGCTGTAAAGGTTGTTCAACATTTGGTTAATTATTACATGCAAATATATGTATCTACTTAGAGGCAAATCCACAGATATACAAAACCTTATAAAGCATAAACCTTATAAAAAACTAATTTGGAGAGCAGTTATTCATATTATAAAGACTTTTAATTTGAAAATAACTTGCCTTATTTAAATTATATGCTTTCCTAGTTTGTTTGAAAAATGACTTGATTTACAAAATGTGAATTCACTTCATTTGTCCAGTGTAAACCTTTATAAAACAGGATATATTTCTGGTTTACATTGTATGTATGTGTGTGTATTTATGTATTTGTGTATTTATTTATGTGTGTGTGTGTGTGTATATGTGTGTGTGTGTGTATATATACATATATATATATTTGATAGCTGAGATCTCAATAAAATTACTATTCTTAAAAATTCACTTACTTACTTTTAACAAAGGAAATAGTAGTTGATTCCATAATGTGAAACATATATCAAAAGATATCTCAAAGAAATAGAAGACAGTTTGGCCTCAATGAGATGATAAAGTTTTCTGTTTTGTTTTGTTTTTTCTTTTGCTTCTTAGGAGATACAGCAAATGAGCGGGGAATGGCAGCAAGAGGTGAAACTTCAGAAGTAGAAGGTAACCAACCGGTAAGTGAAACTCCCTATGAGTCCTTTTGGGGCGAAACTGAACGAGTCACAGGGACTGTGTTTCTCCGAGGATGAACAATCACTCTACTCTTGCTATGCAGACTGGTGTTTAGGTACCAAGAAACAAGTCATCTGCCCTAAGTCAGGGATGACAAGACAGCATGACTTCCCAGGCGCTAAGCTCTCCTGCTGTTGGAAATAGAAACTTTCTGCTGAAAAGCGAGAAATAGAGCACTCAGGTTAAAACATGTGAGCTATTTCTAATTGAGGGGTTATTTTCTAATACATTTGAATAAATAGATAATGGATGAACTTATAGGGGAAGGTCTGAAAATAACCTTTTAAGAACTATATTACATTACCATTTCCAGCATCAAAATGCAGTCCTTGACTTTGTTCCATAGAAAGACTAGGGTATTTGTTCTTTTCCACATGGAAAAGCTGTTTGCTCCTTGAGAGTTCTTGAAAATGTCTTCAGGACACTTTTGTATACTAGGTAGAAATATATTAATTTTATTTAATCACTGAAATAATTTTTAAGACTTAGGGGGAATGTTAATTTTTAGGGCGGAAGGGATATCCATGAATTTTGAAACTCTCTACATGGTGACACACTTCTATTTATATTCTACTGTAGTGCATGAGGGTATTGCTGTATACAGTGGAGTGGGGTCATCTCCATGTTCCCAAAACTCTGTGCTAGGCTTTGGGGATATGCTTCATCTCCATATCCCCAAAGCCTACCACAGAGTAGACAGTCAAAAAGATTTGTTGAATGAATGAATGAATGAATACAATCATGAATTATAAGTAGCCAGTAATATGTGTTTTAAGAAGAAATATTTTTATTTTTTTATATTCAGATTTTCCATAATGAGTGAATATTTTATAATCAAGAAAAACTTATTTAAAGAGAGATGTAGGGAGGAAATTTATGTAGAGAAAGAAAAGTGTCATGTTTCCCATAAAACTTCATTAGTTTTTCACTCATGCGTACAACAAATATTAAGCACTGACTGTCTTCAAGGCACTGTGTAAGGAGTGTACAGTGGTGATAAAAACTAGATACAGTGACAAAGAAATACGTTCCATCTATACATTGAAGTAGCTTGATCTCTTTCATTTATTCAAACATTTTGTGACTACTGACCATAAGTAGCATCTTTGATGGGAAATAAAGGTTGGTGTATTTGAACTTTGGGAAAGAACCACCAGAATGGTTTAGAAATCATCCATAATTATTGAGAAATTGCTTAGTTATGGGATTCACTGGAAATGTCTTTGATTATCTTTCAAAGTTGATTTATTGATGGAAATAATTCCAACATTAATAACTCTTAAGGGAAGAAACTTTTGAGATTATGATCCTTCCATATTTCAAACTAGCGCATTATTGTGCTGTTTTCTAGTCTATTATACAACCAGTTCTGAAAGAGTGGATTTACTATATACTCATGCTGTAAGGGAGATTTCAGAAGTACCTTCTATTTGAGTAGCAGCTGGACATTCAGAGGGTAGTGTTTGCTATCAGAGAGCTTACTTATGTAGCAAAAAGTAATGGGGAGATTGCAAATGAGAACACAGGGGTAAATCCAGTAGAGAGGCTGCTAATAAAGTTCTTTAGAGTCTATGTGTGATTTGCCACAGAAAAGCCAAATGATCATTTACCTCAACCTTAAGTGTCTAAAATGGAATTCATTATTCCTCTCCTTTAAAGACCCCAAAACAAAAACATTGCTGCATGTTTCCCACCATCTCCCCTATCCCATAGTCTCCCTTGATCAGTCAAGGTAAATCTTAACCAGTCTCATGGTTTAAGATTCTATGTAGCCCTGGCTTGTTGCACAGTGGTTAGAGTGCCAGCGTGGACTGAAGGTTTGCAGCTTTCATTCCAGTCAAGGGCACATACCTTGGTAGCAGGCTAGATCCCCAGCCCCTGTCAAGGCACGTGCTGGAGGCAACCAATGGATATGTCTCTCTCACATCGATGTTTTTTTCTCCCTATCTCTCCCCCTCCCTTCCACTCTCTCTATAAATCAATGGAAAAATATCCTTGGATGAGAATTAAAAAAGAAAAATGAAATGAAAATATTTTTATGTAGAGGCTAATGACTCCCAAAGTCTATCTCCATCTAGACCTGTCTCCTGAACTCTACACTACTTACCGTTTCACTTACAAGTTTCTAGACAGTTCAGCCTTTACTTGACCAGAGAATCGTTGATTCTTGGTCCTGCCACCCTGAGCTTCTGTCTGCTTAACTTCCCACTAACTCTGTTGAATATTACCATCTTCCCCATAGTGGTTTAGAATCCAAACCCCTGAGGTTCCTGTCTTTCCTTCACACTCCACAGCCAGTCCATCAGGAAGCCTGTCACCTTGCCCTCTATGCCCAGAATCTGACCCCTTTTTAACATGGTACTGTTAGAACCAAGTCTAAGCCTCCACTTTCTCCAGGACTCTCTGCCTTCATTCTTCCCCCTTAAGTCCATTCTCCACACAGCAGACAGAAATATAAATCAGATCACATCCTTCCTGCTGGCTGAGCTCCTGACTGTGGCTGCATGGAGTTCCTTGTGCGCTGCAGTCTCATTTTCCTCTGCACCCTCCAAACCCCACCCCATCTCCAGCTGCCTTTCTGTCCCTTGACCACCTAAGCTCTTTCCCACCCCAGCCTCTGCATTTGCTCTCCCTTCTTTGCCACAGCTTCAGTTGGCTGCCTCATTATCCAGGTCTTCGTTCAGGTGTCACTTTTCATGACTGTCTCAGCTAACGTGCCCTTCGCCCGTCACTCTCACATAACCCTCTTCTCCAGCATGTTTATCACTGTCTCAGATTATTCATTTGTTTACTGCCCACCTCCCTGAATACAATGAAAACAGACCGCTTGTCTGTACATAGAAGGTGCTCAATAAATACACGTTAACTGGCAATCTATATTTTATTTAATGTCATCATCTGTCTGCCAAGTTCAAGGCCTAAAATTACCATTTTGACTCATCAAATGTATCATCAAGTCCTATTGATGCTACCTCTCAAATATCTTCCAAATCTTGTTCCTCATACTCCGACTAGGTCCTCATCTGTTTGCCAAACTGTTATTAGACAATCAGTTTCTTTCCCAAACCTCTGTCTAAAAATAGCAAGTGTTGTTACTTCTGACCCTCCAAATGTCTTGAAATCTGCAGAATAAAGCTTAACCCTAAAACCCTGTTCAAATGTCACCTCCTTTGTGAGCTCTTTCCCTGCTCCCTCAGCCAGAGATGACTACAAGGTCCTGCTGCCATTCGTGTTGTCTAGAAGGTGGAGAGTACACCTTAATTAGCTTCATAGCCTCAGCCACTAAGGAACCGTTCTGCTCGTGGGGTGACACAGTCCCTGTCAATGATTTCTGGATGGATGGATGAACAAACAAGTGGTCCCCTGCAAGTGCTGTTTTATGAGCAGATCTCTTCCTTAAATTCTGTTTTCCACCTTCTATTTTAAACACGCAATTGGTTTTTCCTCGCTGTAAACAATAATTACATTTCTTAGGCGTTACCCATTTAAAAAATCTGTTGATTTACACTATTTTTGGCACTCTTACAACATCAGCAAGGAAAAGCGTAATGATTGTAGTTAGTTTTTTAAAAGATACACATCTGATTAAGAAGTGATTCTTGTACCTAGCAGGAAAGATTCTTATTATTTTGATTTTTTAATGGCTATACAAGAAATGTTGAAATATTATTTAGTATGAGAACATATATGGTAAATTAGTATGGGATTCTGTAAGGCTTAAAAATAACACTCTTAGTTGTCAAAATAGAACTCATTTTTTCTAAGGACCCTTTGAAGATGGCTTTTAGTATAACAAAATAAGGCTTTTGGAGAATTTAGATACATATGTAGATTGCTTACTATTTTTAGGGAATTGTTAGACCTCTCCTGGGGTGGAGAGGATATAGAGATAGATAAGGCTCCCACTTATAGAAGCAGAAATTTTCTATCCATGGATAATTAGAAAACTGTATAAGTCACTATAATATAAACTGGAATAAAGTAACTGATATTTCAATAGAGGAAGAAATATCATTAGTGAGAGTCAAGAAAGTCTTCATGCATGATGTATTTTGAATCAGGACAATTTTTTATTTATACAATCAATTTTTATATTACTAAGATAAATTTTGTGAAATAAAATTCTTCATTTAAGAACAGTTGAAAAATACAAAAGCAAATCATGGTAGTTTCCTTTTCAATGACAGATAATAAAGGGTTAAAGAAATATAATGTGTCTGTGCTACACTGTAGTTTTTTTTAATGGAAGTTAAAATATTTTGTTAAGTAGTCTGTGATATTTTCCCTTACACTTTGCAGCCCAGGTATACTTCAAAACTGTGTTCCCTCTCCAAGAACAGCTCCCTCACCGACATCATGGAAATTCTAACATCCAGGTGGAATATAATTTGAAAAAGGAGATCTAGTTTAGGCATCAAATAAGTCAATTTTTACAGAGTTGAATTATGAGATATTTTAATACTTTCCCACAAAAGACTATGAAAAGCAGCATATTTAATTGCATTGAGTGCTGAGTAGGACTTTTTACTTTGTGAAACTAAAAATAATGCAGCATTCATTCCAGAAAATCATTTCTCAGTTTGTCTCTTCTTCACTCCCCCTCGCCGTTTCTCTCAATGATGACTTAAATTAGTTACTACTGTTTTTGCCTTAGTGTTCCCCATATATGATCCCAAAGGATTACCACCTAAAATAGGATAGCGTAGGGAAACACTGAACTAATTCAGTAATCACATATCGTTTCTCTCAAATTGCACTTTAGTCTGCATTTTAAGAGCCATTGGTAATTTTGAACAGAATTCACCATATTTTGGGTGTGTAGCGAGTGTAGGCTCCTGTAATCCTGTGTTTGGGCTTACTAAAATTAGTCATTAGACTCTAGTTCTTGGAGGGAAAAAGTTATAATTTGGGACTGATTATGCAATTGGAGGACCAGCCACCTCATTCTGTTTGTGTTTGTTTTTTTCTTACTGCCTTTCTGGGTAGATGTGGGGAGTGAGCTGTGATGGCACTGTAGCTACTTAGTGCCTCTGCTGGTCTAGGCGCCTGTGATGCGGGGCACCAGGGGGACAAACCCACACATTCCCTCACGGGAGGTCCGCTTTCAGTCTGTGCCATTGTGACTCATCTCCTCAGGGAATAAACATTACAAGTAAGCAAGGCATTAGTCATTCCTTTCTCATCAAAAGCCCTGGGCAGTGTTTTATAATGTGAATACGAGAACCATGTTAGCTACTAATTTACTAGTGGGCCTGTTCGTGTTTGGTTTTGTAGGTATGTTTGGAGAGCTACGATATGTAAATTTCAGGTTTTTAATATAATTATATCCAATATTGATGACTACTATTTTTTAAATATGTTTTTATTGATTTTTTTACAGAGAGGAAGGGTGAGGGGTAGAGAGTTAGAAACATCAATGAGAGAGAAACATCGATCACCTGCCTCCTGCACATGCCCTACTGGGGATATGCCCGCAACCAAGGTACATGCCCTTGGCTGGAATCTAACCTTGGACCCTTCAGTCCACAGGCCAATGCTCTATCCACTGAGCCAAACCGGTTAGGATGATGACTACTACTTTTAAAATATACTTTTCCATATTCTTTATTTTTTCCCTTTTTATTGAATTTATTGGTATGACACTGGTTAACAAAATTATATAGGTTTGAGTTGCACAATTCAACAAAACATCTTAATACATACTTTTAGATTGTGTTTGTTGAGCTTAAGTTTCTTTTACTTGCACTACTAAAATTATTTTTTAAATTTGCACTTATTTTTAGTCTCCAAGACTGAGAAATATGTTTATTTATTTAGTTCTCTGGCTTAAAATAGCAAAATACAAAAACAAGCCAATAAAAATCTCCCCACAAAACCACAATTCCATTTGTATATTTGTATATTTGTCTTGAGTGACAACTAATTCACATATGCATATGGAGCCACGTATAAAATAATAACTAACAGATGGTGGAGTGCAAAGTAGGGTTTATAAAGATTATTATCAGTTGGTGGTATTGAGATCCTCTTGTGGTTATACTGACAGAAGACACAAAAATTACTTATAATAATAAACTGTGACACTAATATCCCCCCAACTTCTGTTAACCAAAGTAGCTTATTGCATATTTAATATAATTTCTTAATGAAGACCTAAAACAGTCTTACAGCCAATATGTACTAGGAAATTTAATAGACAGCAGTTACAAAAATGGTAATTAAGGCAGTAGCAACAACAGCAAAATATTTGCTAAAATTAAGTGCATATTAGAATCCCTGGAAAATTAGAGTTTGGGGAACTTGTTTATTGTCATTTCAACCACACTTCTCAGTCTAGTACATAGTATTTGTTATGTTTTATTTGTGTATTTGTGAATAGTTCAGTTACATGTGGGACTCATAGTTTAGTAATTTAGGGAAAAGTTGATTTTTTTAAAAAAGGCATGGAATGTACATATTAGTGAAACATTCATTTTTCCTCTAATGTGTTTTCATACTTTTATGTCTTGTAACAGAACCTTCAGACCCTACAGGGACTAATTTCCTTGTTGCTTTTATTTCAGATAGTCATTCAAATGCATGCAAATATCCATGAGCTTTGTGAGTTCCAGATGATGTAGACTTTGGTTGCCACTCCCTTAAAAGGAGAGTAAGATTCTCTCATTTAAAACTGAGTTCTCTGTGGAAAAGAATTGGGGTTGCATATAGGTTAAGAGACTGGGGGGAGTGATTTTCAAGAATAGTATTAATAGCAAACATTCATCTACTGGATGCTAGGATTTCTATTTTAAGAATTTTTCAGTATAACATGGTATATAAGTTTATGAAATTAAAGTTTTTGGGGGTTATAAAGATGATTATGAAACTGATGATTCTCATAATAGTCCAAATACAAGTATAATGGGTATTGATATTGATGGCAATTTAAAATGGTACAACCCTTTTTGGAAAGCATTTTGGCAATAAGTATCAAGAACCATAAAGATGTTAATATACTTTGACAGTAATTCCATTTTTAGGATTCTGTTCTAAGAAAATAATCTTTTAAATCCACAAGAAGTTATATGTGCAAAAAGATCGCAATCCACTCAATGGAATATTTTTCACTTTCATAAGTGAAAGTTATGATTATTTTTCAATAAAATGTAGACTCATGGCTTCATAATTTTAGTTAACAATATAAGCTACACAATTATATATACAGTGTAATTGCTGCTATGTGAAAACTGCAGAAAAGGATGGTGTAATACATGGAAACATGAAGCGTAGTTGCCTCTGGAATGATAGATAGGTAAGTTAAATCATTCTTTCCAGTGTTCTGATTTTCCAATTTGTCTATAATGAGTGTATCTTATATTTTAAATGACAGTGAGGTTGGTGGGAGGAAGCAATGTATTCACTCAAGGGAAGTTTTGCTTAATAGAAGAACTATTTTGTAAGGCACTAATACCAATCGAGTAATCTATTGAAGATGATCTTTAGGAGATAATGTTGGTTCATTTAGGCTTAAAATTCCTTAATTAGTTAGTTGATTATTGAGCATCATATCTGATCACAATTTGTCAAAATACCTGCTCTCGCACCCAGGGGACTTTTCAGCAAGAAGAAGGGTAAGGTGACTTGGAGGTTATTTTTCACATCCCTTTGGAAGTCATATGGCCCAAACTTTTCTCTTGATCATCCTGTCCATGTCATTATATCAGTTAGTCATATTCCCCTCTACCGCCCGCCCCCCCCCCCAAAAAAAAAAGGTGTGGGCTACTGGTTTGAGCATGTATTTGTCTAAAAATCTTGTTTGTTCCTTTACTAGTATATCTATTATGCTGAGACTCTGTTTGAAGATATTAATTTCTCCCATTATAACAGTTTATGAGGATATAATTTTGTCAGATGAGTGCAAGGTTCTTTGTTTTTTTCTTAACACGTTAAGTGCCTAGCCTGTTTTGTCTTCCGGATGGAAAGTATAGTGTCAGACACCAGTGACTGACATGGCGCTTAACGTGTTAATATAAAACCCTTTCAAATTGCTGATTTACTGGAAGGCGGAGTTGTCCTTTTTATGTCAATTAAATGGTAAATTTAATTTTTTGATGTATTTATCATTCTATGCATGATACCTTTTGGGAAGAAGATTTTGTAAAGTGCACTTCTCCAAACTTTATTTTCACTTGAATTACTGGGCCAGATGACGTAGTAGAAAGTGTATTTTTGCTGGATTCCTCTGCTCACCAAGTGTCTGATCTAGAACACGTTGCTAAGCTTCTCTTCAACTACAGTTCTAAGGGAGTGAAGTAGGTTGGTTAGATGCAGTGTCTGAGACCTTTTCCTCCCAGGAGTCCTGGCTCCTTAACTCTTTGAATGGTGATTTGGGATTTTGCCACCAAATGCCAACCTTCATACTACTGCTTTGATGGGCTGTAAAGGAAAAAGCAGGGAGGGGGACCTGCTACATAATGAAGATTTGGGGCATTGATTAATGGAGCTTTCATGCTTGTTAGGAAGGACTTGTCCAGTGGTCCTTATAGGTAAAGTGTCAGACTGCCAAAACCACTCCCAAGATCTTTGCGCTTGCTTACAAAGTCTGTCTTTAGAAATGATAAATTGGGCCACTTTAAATCTATAAATTCTTGACTTTTGTATCTGACAATCAGATTAGCATAGGTTGTTGACTGCTCAAAACACTGGCAAGATGAATTAACTGGAGGCACACTTATTGGAGTTTGTTAATATCTTTTCTGTAACTTCAAATTTGTATGATTTTGTTACCACTACATCATTGTCCTAATTTCAGTTTTGCTGGAAAAAAATATATAATCGGAAGGTCATAATTCTGGTATTTTTCTGGCTTCCATTGGTGTTAACTAGCACAGTGAAACATAATGTTCATTCATTCCAGCCTGTAAGGCCAAAATATGTGAGGTGTATGAGAGCTGCCCCTGTTCCCATCCAAAATGCACATATGGTGTGGGTAAGCCAGTAATGTGAGTTTTACGCAATGTTTCTAGCTCGTGTACACAGTCTGTTGCTCAGCACCAATTATTTCTTGCCAGAAACCTGCTAACCTGCTGCTCTGTAGTTCTGCTTGATGAAGCTAGGTAGCGTAAAGTCACCATGATGATATTTATTTAACTTTAGCAATCTGAGTTTGTTGAAGTTATATCACTTTCACCGCCTACCTCATCTGTTGATTCACTGCAATTGATTGCAATTAGAATCAGAACTGGAACCTTGTTACTCCTTCATGGAGCTACATCAGACCTAACGTGTGTGTTTATTCTATATGTTTAGGAGGAACCATAACGTGGAAATACTAGCTTTTTGCTTCACAAATCTAGTCTTCTAGCGCCAATTTAGAAACCATTATTTAAAAAACCATATGGAATATTCTGTTTGTGTTTTGGTAGTCATTTCCTTGTCATATTTCCAGCTTTCACTTTTGTCATTTTTAAAACCACAAACCCAGCAGGGTGAGAGGTCCATGTTGGGAGAACAACTGTTCCCTATTTCCCACAGCCATCTTTTTCTAATCCCCTGTTTTTTAATTAGTAGCAAATGGTCCTTATTTTTCCCTCCTTTGGATCATGTTACCAGCCCTAACTTCTCGTGACTACACAGAGAGTTTAAAATTAAAGCACAATCACGTTTATGTTGTCTTCACACAAGTAGATATTCTTTTCGAAGGATAAATTTCATCCGACTCTATGCGGTGCAAAAGCAGTGTGCAGTTGTGTGCTTGGACTGAGTCATTTGCCGAACATTCCACTTTGTACCTTACTGAGGATCCTTTTTGTGAATATGCTCAATGGAGTACACCAATGTGAATACACAGAAAAAAAAAACAACTTTAGTTATGCTCAGTTAAATTGACATAGATTTTACATTTTTTTTCCCAGAGCTAGCAGGCCCCATTCCTGCTAGCTCTGTTTTTTGTTTGTTTTTTATGGACTTCTGTGTTGTTCTTACCCTGTTCAATAATTGGCATTAATTTTCCCCCATTCAAGGACTGTTTAACGTCCACTTTGGGGATGTCCTATTCTTAGAAACATGCCTTTTGCACATTGCCTTTTAAATTAGTTAAGAACTCATTATGGGTGTGAATTCATAAATTTTGTCTAACAGCTGTTATATAATAGAAAATGGATGTACTAGAACTTCCTAATGTAAAAGCTAAAAGCCATGGTCTGTATTAAGTAATAGCAACCCATGTTTCCCCTGCCTTTTTATGCCACTTGGAGAAAGAGAAGAGACGGGCATATACTATACCTCAGAGCACAGTGATAGTGGACTGAAGTACCATTTACATAGTAATAAAAACCCCCGAAAATGTCTCAGAATCTCCAAACTGCAAAGAATCAGTAAACTGTTGCATAATCCTACTTAAGCTGGTTTCAGTTGGAGAATAATTGAAGGACATTCTGTGTTTGTTCATCTCAGTATTCTGGGATTTATTACTGGATGAAGCCAGCCCAGCAGAGAGTTGTATCTCTCTCTCTCATTGTCTTCATCCTGCACAGATTGCCTCCCCTGAACTGTTTTCAGCTTGATTGAGTAACGCTGTGAGAAACTATTGTGTGGAATACTCTGTGACATTTATTATGGATGAATTTTTACCAAGACATCGTCTACTCCATTACATAGTTTCCCCTGTGTGAAGTCCCAGTTAGGTCTTCTGATTTCCTATTGCCTTTATGCTCAGAAAATATTGTGTCACTACTGAAGTGATAATACTCTTTTTCTTATGGCCATTGTGAATTTCTATCAAATCATTTTTTCAGTTTTCCTCTGGCAGGAGGATGCTCAGACCTAAATTTTACTAAATAATTACTAAATTAGCTCAATTTTAGTAATTATTTGGACCCTATAAACTATGTATCTGCATACTTTATTTTCCTCTTATCATGTACCATTCCCATTTTATTGCAAAAAGACATGCATTTCCCCCCCATATTTTTCCTGGACATGATTTTTAAATTTATTGCGAATTGTCTTCTTAGCTGCTTCATATTCACTGTGTAGAGGAAAGAGATTAACAGTGTGTAGAGGAAAGAGTTAAAATGTTTTCATAAATACTTATGTAGTACTTATATAAAGTAAGTCTACATTTAAAATGTGCTTTTTAATTTGTTTTAAGGGATAAATTTTCTTTAAAAAAAGTCATATTTGATAAAATTATACATAAATGTTTAATTGTGAGAATATGTGACACTGGGCACCTTGCCTCACCTCTTTTCTCCCGTGCATGGCTCACACACTCATCTCCCATCTAGTGTGCCTTCTTCAGGGTCCTTGTTGACTGGAGAGCAGAGTGGAAGGGGCTTCCTTTCCAGACCCTTGCCCTGCCCAGCTGCTGTCAGGCAGCGAGCACCTCAGGTGTCTGTACCTCACACCACCAGCCACATCAACCACTTCAAGGGCTCCTCCTACACCATTTGTGATTTTCATGCTCTCAGTATACTTTTTAGAGGGCTTACCTGTTGGATCTTAGATAGTGTGGAGGGCCTAATTTAGAGAGACATTGTCCTGGGAGTAATGAGCCCTCACACTAGTGCCGTGGTCGGCAAACTGTGGCTCGCGAGCCACATGCGACTCTTTGGCCCCTTGAGTGTGGCTCTTCCACAAAATACCACGGCCTGGGCGAGTCTATTTTGAAGAAGGGGCGTTAGAAGAAGTTTTAGTTTAAAAAATGTGGCTCTCAAAAGAAATGTCAGTCGTTGTACTGTTGATATTTGGCTCTGTTGACTAATGAGTTTGCCTACCACTGCCCTAGTGGATTCACAGAACCCTGCAGGAGCATGGATAGCGGCCAGAAGGTGAACTTGGTCAGCAGACAGATTCAGGGCTCAGATCTTGGCTTTGCCAGGTACCTTTGGTGCCTTTGATAAAGGTCTCAGCCTCTTCATGTCTTTTTGCAATAAAATGGGAATGGTACTACTTACTGGTAAGAATTAAGTGAGCCAATATGTAATATTTATGTCAGTATACATAATAGTGTCTGACATATACTGGACAGTCAGTAAGTGTTAGTGTGTGTGTGTGTTTAATTGGAAGGAAATTAAGATTGATGCCTTGGAAGTCATGCCGAAGTACAGTTGAAGGGATTAAATTAGTTAGGAATTATGCTCAAATAAGAGTTACTGAGACCTGTCAGGCAGAGGGTTCAACTTAGGGCTTTATTTATCCCAGGTGTTGAGCGAGAAGGAAAGAAAACAATTTTTTATTTTAAATGTTGTATATTCAGATTTGAGGATTAAATATTGGCACCTCTCTGTCACTTATTTTCTACTAATGATCATTCCTGCTCAGCTCTTTAAAATGGTTTTTTGGGTTTCACTTTAGCATGCAAACCCTTAAGCTGTCTTTTGTCGTTTCATTAAGGGCCAAACAGCTTATTAGCCTGGAATTCCGTGTATTTTTGGTACTAATTTGTTTTTAGGTATTCTCTTCTTGATTTTTTGGGGAACTCTTTTCACGAGGAAACTTATGATTCTTACCAATTACTCGTAAACCAATTTGGATTTAAGAATTAGATAATATACTACTTTGGAACATTATTACTCAAATAGCAAGTGGTAAAGATCTTCACACAAGATTCACTTGCTCTGAATCTTGTGTGAAGTGGCTGATAACTAAATCCTCAGAGGAAAACTAAGACTCCTGAAATTTGAGAGAGGATCAACAATGTGCCGGGGAAGACAAATAGTTTAATATGCAAATGCTTGTTATTAATAAAAGTTAACATGACCTTCTTAGGATCCAAGCTGTGTTTTCAGTGGTCTAGCTCTTTTTGTGTTTTTCCTGTGTTCATTAACACAAGGAACAAGGAACCTCCATCGTGGCTTCGGATTTGTCTCGCAGGAAAACAGGTAGTAATTAAGAACAAGGGGTTTTAAGTTTGTGAAATTGTAATTGTACTGTGCAACATGGTTGCTACTTGCCCCATGTACCTCTTGAACACTTGATATGTCACCAGTCTGAATTCAGATGTGGGTTTCAAAAACTTGGTGTTTACAAAAATGATGAAATATCTCAATACGTTTTGTTGGTTACATGTCACCATGAAAATATTCTGGATAGACTACATTAATAAAAAAGAATATAAAATTAATTTCACCTATTTTGTTTCACTTTCTTACTGTGGCCACCAGAAAATTTAAAATTCCATGTGTGGTTCACCTTATATTTTCATTGGACAATGCCAATCTAATAGGTTAAAAAAAAACAACACCTCAGTCTGCAAAGTTTAGTTTTTAGCAGCATATTGGAAGCCAGTCCTTTTGGAGGTCTGCGAAGCTTAGTTCTTTGGCTCCCTTCAAGGGCCGCAGGCAGAGTGGCTGTTCTTTGCAATCGCCAGCCCTGATCCAGTTGGCTGATCATCCTGGGGGGGAAAGTGCTGCTTTGTGGTTGTTAAGGAGCCGCACCTACTGCTTCTCGCATTTCCACCTCTTCCCCAGTGGCTTTTACATGGTTAATCGTCAGTTGATACTTACAGGAGCATAAATCTAAATAATGCGGGTTTTCAAACACCCAGTTCATGTTTCCATCTACCATAAATTACGGTGTGTCATAAATGATCATGGCCTATCTTATTGACAACCCTTGAATAACATTTTGTCACTATATTACAGATAATATTCATAACCAAAAATGAGTTTTTGATTTTGTTCTTTTATACAAAACCTGCCGAAGCAGAATCTACATGTTGGAGCTAGGAAGCAAGCATTTATTCATACTCAGCCTCTCTTTCCCAGGGAGGTTTAAGTATTTTTGTGTGTGTGAAAATAAGTCATGTAAAATATATGTGTACTTCATTTTAAATTCTTTAATTTTTGAACTGTTCGGCACCAACCTGCAGGGTCTGAAAGCACTGAAATAAGTAGAAGGAAGTCACGTCATGTTAGGCAGAGAGAGGCGGTTGAATAGACTTGGATAATAATAAAACCTGTAAAGGTCATTTTGTGAAGATCAATGTAATACTTGAATTAGTCATTTACTTTCTCTGAAAAAGTAATAAGTTAATCTTGTTCCAAAAAAACCCCAAAAACCCTCCCAGGCTGGTAGTTTTCTTTTTAAAGCCTTTCATCTTCGGCAATCTTTTGTATATCATGCAAAGGACCATGCAATTAGCATGAAATGAGAGCGCTTTTAAATTTGATGAATAAGGGCTCTCTTTTCTCCAGCTGATATGCATGCAAGGTGGAGGTCTGGATCTCACCAGCAGACAGGGCATTTGCTATCTACCCTAGAAGTAGCTCCCTGTTTATATCTGCGCCTTAATGAGGAAAGAGGTCTGGAAGTGATAAAAGTGAGCTGAACGTGCATAAAAACTAGCTACAATGCCTCAGTGTGAGTAAATGCCGCAGGTTGGGACAGTGGTCTTTCACCTCGCCCTGCGTTCCAAAGATGGCCCCTGTTTCTGGCAGTTCATTGAGGACATTTGAGTAAGAGCGCCATGAACATGAAAAAAAACTTTGGGGGTGGGAGAGCTTGTCTTCTCTGTCCTTTATCATGAAACTATGCTTTAACATTTTATTTTTCTAAGTGCTATCTCTTTACAAAAGGTTGTGGGGTTTTTGGTTTGTTTGTTGTTGTTTTTTGCCTCTACATTCTTGTGGGCTATTTGCTTTTTAGAAATACTTGTCTTTGAGTTTATAGTACTTACTGTCAATGAACGTTTTTATTCTTTCTGATAGTAGTAATAATATCCTGTCTTATTAATTAGGAATGCCACCCCACCACTGTTTTAAACAGGGCACAGGTTAGCCCTGGCCTGTTTGGCTCAGTGGCTGTAGCATCAGCCCTGGGACTGAAGGGTCTTAGGTTTGATTCCGGTCCAGGCATGTATCTTTTTCAGGCTTTCCCTGGCCCCAGTGTGGGAGGCACCCCATCGACGTGTTCTCTCTCTTTTTCTCCCCCTCCTTCCACTGTCTCTAAAAATAAAGTAAAATAAATAAAATAAAAATCAATGGAAAAATATCAGTGGGTGAGGATTAACACAAAAATAAAAATAACCAGGGCATAGTTTTTAAAAGGTGAGATTCCTAATATTGTTGGGAAAGTTTTTATAATTTACTAGTCACATATGCTCACATTTCCATACTGTTATGCTTCATAATTCCTTCATTTGTAGCTAAAACATTTCCTATTATATACAAGAAATCAAAATTCCATAAATAAGATAAATAGATGATTTATTAAGCCAACTTTTTCTCCTTAGAGTACCACTATAACTAGGTCTGCCAGATTTAGCAAATAAAAATACTGGATGCCCAGTTAAAATTGAACTTCAAATAAACAGCGGATAATTTTTTAGAGTAAGTTTGTCCCATGTAATATCTGGGTCATATTTAGACTTAAAAGTGATCTATATTGGATCTGGCAAACATGACCATAAATCAGCTCTCTTATGAGCTTAAAGAACTCCCAAGTCAGTTAAATTCTATGCTTGGCCCTCCTGCACTTGCTGTTTGCTGGTCCTCCTACCCCAGCCCAGCATCAGAGATATTGTAACACAGGTGCAATTCTTTGAAGCTCAAGTGCTTCAAGTATGTGTCCTCATTTACCCCCATATTTTGGGTGAGATGGGAAGAGGCACGCTCTATTCTCATCTCACCTGTTTCTCATTTAAAAAAAGAAAATGCTCTTTTATAAAGCAGCAATACTGATTCTGGAAGCTACGAGGACACCTGTGGCAGAGTTGGGATTCTGTTTCTCACCCACCCCTACTTTCTGGTCATTTAGTATGAAATCTCTAGCAGTAGAATTATAAATAAAAGATCTTTAAAAAAGGGAATTCAGAGAGGAGGTGCATTTCCTGTGTGCTTTGTAATTGTGCAGGGCAGGTAGCTGAAAGTGACTTCCCTAATGAACACTGCTGTCCAGGTGAAAGATGGTCATTTCCCTTCCTTATCTCGGCCAGGTCGCTGCCTGTTGTGATATTGGCTGGCCCAGCAGTTGCCTGTGGTGTTATTTTTGGGCCCTGTAGCTGCATGTCAGGAGATAGGGCCTCTTAAGGGAATAGGTATTGTTGTTTTTTAGTGACTTTATTGGGATTACATCTTATATAATAAAAGCCTAATATGCTAAGTGTCTGGTCATCTGGTCGTCAGTTCAACCAATCAAAGTGTAATATGCTAATGATATGCTAAGGCCGCTCAACCACTCACTGTGATGTGCACTGACCACCAGGGGGCAGACACTCTGACAGGTAGGTTAGCTTACTGCTGGGGTTTGGCTGATGGGGCTGAGCAAGATGGGCCAGACACACCCGGGAGCCTTCCTGGCTGGCCAATCTCTTGCATCCCTCCCTGGCCCTGATCATGCACCGGTGGGGTCCCTTGGCCTGGCCTGGGCCCTCTCCCAATCCAGGACCCCTTGGGGGATGTTGGAGAGATGGTTTTGGCCCGATCCCGCAGGCCATGCTGAGAGACCCCATTGGTGCATGAATTCGTGCACTGGGCCTCTAGGTGGTTAATAAAATTATATAGGTTTTAGGTGTACAATTCTATAACATAACATCTGTATATTCTATTGTGTGTTCACCACACCACATCATGTCTCTTTCCATCACTATTTGTCCCCCTTTGACCCTCTCCTGCCTCCCTCCACCCCCATTGCCCTCTGGTAATCACCATACTGTTGTCTGTCATTTTGTTTTGTTTAATCCCTTCACCTTTTTCACCCAGCTCTCCTTCCGCCTCCCCTCTGACAGCTATGCGTCTGTTTCTATTTTGTTTGTTAGTTTATTCCATTCATTAGACTCTACACATAAGCAAAATCACATGGCACCTCTCCCCCCCGACTGGCCCACCCCACGCAGCACAATCCTCTCCAGGTCCATCCACCCTGCCACCAAAGGCAAGGTCCTGTCCAGAGCCCAGCCACATTCTATTGTGTGGGTTACAACACGGCTGCTATATCTCCAACCTCAGAAGACTTTAAATAACTTTCCTAAATGCTCTATCCAGCTTTCACTTACATCTCATTGGCTACCTCTAGCAACAAGGATGGCTGGTAAATGCTATCAGGGAAGCTCATGGCCACACACACAGCTATAACTAAAGAACAGTGGGAAAGCCCAGTGATGTGAATGTGTAATCTTACAACAATTCAAACTAGGGCAAATACTCTCTTCTCTTTTTGCATTTATAATTCAAATAAAAAATATAACCAAGTTAATTTACATTAGTTAACATTACAATAGAATTTCCTTTAAGGTGCAATTATTTTAATGAAATATAAGGTCTTATAAGCCTATTCAGAAAATATATATAGCATTCCCTCTGTTTCCATAGTGATGTACTCAGTGCCCAGGAGATGAATGAATTCTTTTTACCCTCAAGTGTTTCATCAGTCTAATAGTTCAGGACAAAAAGTCACATGAAAACTCAGATTGATGCTTTGCTCCCACATAGATGTTTCTCTCTCTCCCTCTCCCTTCTCTCTCTAAAACCAATTAAAACATTTGTTAAGTGGTAGAACAAGAGTTCCTTTGCCATTTACCACTGCCATCTTTGCGGGGGTGGGGGGGCGGGCGGGGGGGAATCCTATAAAAACCTGTTATCAAGTTCAAAATATTTTCATTGAATTCTTCCTTTGAGTTTACAACCCAGTGTTTTAGGAACCAAAGGGGTTTTTGATAGTTGCTGGTTAGTTAATGAAGGATAAATGAGGTTAGAAGCCTGGTTCCCAGAGCTCTGGTGTGCTGGATCTGACATTAAGTAATAACAAACACCATTATTTATTTCTCTTCTTCTATGCTTAGGTACTGTGCTGAGTGCAGTGTATGCACATATATCATTCAGTTTTTTCCCACTCAGAAACATGAAATGACTTCTCCAGGTCACTTAGCTAACATGTGGCTCAAACCTGACTTCAGATGTACTGGACTCGATCAGACACTTAACTGCCAAGTCACTGAGTCAGAATTGGGGCCACAGCTCTGCCTAGGGCTTCCCAGAGCCCCTGGTTCTGAGCTCACAGCAGCTAGCTACCCCCAGGGACCCCTCCTGCTGACCTCTGTGTGTACACACACATGCTCACACGTGCAAGGCTCAGGGCTTGCCACTAAGACTTTGATCTTAGGAAGGAAAGGATATAGCCCCTGACCTGTCTTGCCCTCCACCCTGCCTTCCTTCTAGCCCATGAAGCCTCCCTGAACCCTCGCCTCCCAGGGCTCCTCCTCCTCCTGCTCCACCCTTGCACAATCAGTGGTACAAACCCTGATTCTGCAGGCATCACGACCAGCCTAGAGGGAATTATGACTAGAAGTCAATTGGTCCAGATCATCTGGGGAGTTGAATATCACATCTAAAAGCTTGACCTCTATTTTGCATGTGTTAGAATGTCACTTGACAGTATTTTTCAATAGGGTAGATAAAAATCAGTGGTTTTCCTTCAAAACACAGAGGTGAACCACTGTCGTAAAGGTTAACATTCTAATTGTATTATATTGACCATATAGGCATGCCACTTTCTATGGAGACCTAAGTGCATGGCAGTGTCTCCCAAACATTTCCCTGTTTTAGCACCAGCGCTAATGAGGACTTGGCTTTGGTGGAGCAGCGAGCAGTTTTTCATAGCAACACATTGGGTGATAAGAGTAAATTCTTTGGGAAATACAGTTTTCCTGATGACATTTTAAAATTGTCATTCAGTGAACAGCAGAAATTCCCTACACACCTGCGTTTCACAGGTAGTCAGATACTAAGCAATCACTGTCGACAGCTTTGGGGAACAGGTGATTTCTAATTGACTTTAATTGTTAAATGTATTCATTCAGCAAGTCGTTTTTAAGCATTTACTTTTGATCATAGTTTTGCATTATCCCTGACCATATGGGAGGAGGATGCGAAGACACTTTGAGAGTGCAAATCCTGTCAACCCCTGGAAACAAAATTAAAGCTCACTTTCTTTTTTATAAATAAGGAGAAAAGGAAAATGCTGAAACCTGAGCTAGAAATATAACCAGTCTCATACCATGGTTGACAGCACATTCCATTTTTATTTTAAAGATTTTTAAAAACAATATTGCAACTTTTCACTGGTGAAAAACAGTATGACACAAAGGTATATGTTAATTTTATTGACACTGGTCCTAATAAAACAGTAGAAAAACACGCCGCATCCACCCTCTGGGTATCCATGGTCAGGTAGATTTAGGGGCTCCAGTCATGCGTGACTCATCTTTTTCCTGACATTTAATTATTCACTGAGTCCTGTCAGAGAGTCTCTTGTGTGTCCTTCCCTTTACCTCTGCTATGCCCGGGCCAGCGATGAGCCCCTTATCATCCCTCATCTGATTTATTACAGAGCTTCCCGACAGATCTTTCTTCCTCCTGACTTTTGCCTTCCTGGTCCATTCTTTACATGGTGTCAAGGGTTTATATTTAGAAAAAAAGAAAAAAAAAGAAAAAGTTGTATTCCCACCTTCCCCTCCCCCCTCAAAAATCTAGTGTTACCTGTACTTTAGCCTGGCATTGACCAGTGGGGCTGGAGTTCTTGCCAGGGCCGCCTAGGACTGCATTCCAGCTTGTACTTGGGGCTAGAATCTACCTCCACTGCCCAAACCTGCCTCCTGTATTGGGTGTGGAATGTCCCTTTCTGCAGCAGCTACTATGGGGCTCAGCCCTGACCTTCAAGCCCAGCCCGGAAGTGACTTTTTCCCCACCTTCCCCCACTGGGGTGGAAGTCAGTTCTCCCTTTTAGGCACTCCAACACTATATTGATTTTTACCTCTAGTAGGCATTCTTAAAAACTTATTTCTATATTCCAGTGTCTCCTTCTCTCTTTTTCCCCACTTTTTTCTTTTGTGAGACGTGTGTGTCTTTTTTGCTCTGGGTGCTCAGTAACTATGAGCCAGCTCTGAAGTGTAGAAATAGTCATACTGATTCTTACTTGGTTTCTATTTTCCTTGTCCCTGACTTTCTCTATTCGTCTATTGGATATTGCTTCAAAACTTTGGTTGGAAGAGCTAGAGTAGGTTTGAATGATGATAAGGAAATGCATAGACCTGTGTCTGTGAAAGCAGGCACTGTCTTGCTCACCTGGGTGTTCCAGCATATGTCTTCACGGAAAAGGGAATTGAATTGAGGGAGCATTTTCATCTCTCCACATCATTATAAATATCTGCATAGAGAACTTATGAATAAGAAAAGCACCCAAACATTTCTGGTGTGGATATGAGAACATTTGCTTTAATTATTAAAAATAAATAAATCAGTCCTTGAAATGTATGGTTTTTTGTTGTTGTTAGAAATGAACCCTCATATTTCATTCTTAAAGGAGGTTTTAAGGTTACACAAATACTAATGACATAGTACTTACGCATTTATAAGGAAATTTATTTCTATTAAGTTAGCTACTCTGGGCTGGTATAAATTGGATGCTCCTGACTGGCGATTTGAATTGAGGTAACATTATTTTTACTACGTTTCAGTCCGGTACCTCATGCCCTATGTCCTCTTCTCAGAGCTGCTGTAGCTAGAACATCCCAAGTACCCATCTCTTACAAAGACTTATTCTTCTTACATATTTTTCGAAAGAACCAATCATTGGGGATGCATTTTGTGTGAGTCAAGGCCTGAGCTGCTGAAATTGAGGCAGGTTCTGGGAAGAGTGATTGGTTTTGCTAGAGTTGGAGTGACCCGCACCTTTTAAAAATGATCTGAAATATTTGATCATAAAATCGAACCAAGGAGCAAAAAGGTTCTACTTGTTAGCTCCATCCTTGATGCGTTGTGTGTTCCTTTGAATAAAAGAAGTCCAGACAGTCTCTAAATCACAGGCCAGTTTTGACTTGTTGTAGATTTTGATGACTGAGTTTCGCATTGGTTTTAGGCCCATTTTCGTTGATTACGTCAATCAGACTCCCCACTGAACCTCCCTGGTGACTGGGGCCAGGGTACCGAGTTGGGGGCTGGGAGCTTCCATCACCCCCGTGGCTTTCCATGGTTACCTAACTTGCCTGTATTTCCTCATGGACACCATTGGGATAATCGCCTTTCATACCGCGTAGGAGTATTGTGAGATTAATTAATGTTTGTGAAGTGTTTTTAGGATAATGATGAAAGGTATTTATTAATTTGTAAGCATGTAGCATTATTATAATTATTAGTAGTAATAGGGATGGTTATTTAGTGCAAATTTTCATCTAAGTGGAGTGTCATATTTTCAAAGGACAGTCTCTTCTTTGTGGCCAGATGTGGATACAATTAACCCTTTACCCTTTATTTTGAAGATACAATTAGCCAATTGTATGTGCAATTAGACGTGTGTGCAGTTTTTGCCAGAACAACTAATTACAGCCTTGGTAAAAGTCCCTTTGAAAACGCTGGCCCTTTGAATCTGGACTGGCCCTATCTCTGTAATAAGCAATTTGTGCTAAGCATGTTTGGGGGCCATGGAGTCTCCTGAATATTGAAGAACTGCTTTTGCGGTTACTGGAGGATTTTACTTTTTTGAAGCCATAGCTTTGTGTTTTGCCATCAAGCCTAAAAAAGCCTTTCACATACTTCTGGTTTCAAAGGTTTTATTGATTTTTCTTAATCTTGACATTCAGCTGAAAGATTTTCCACAGACTGCATTTTGTGAAACAGGTTTTTCTTTTGTAATTTTTTTTTCCTCCCTTGAAAACTCCATTTCCTTTCTGTCTCTGATCCAAACATATCGTCTCATGTTCCCCTTACTCAGTAGTGAGTAAGGAACAGATTAGCACTGATCCTCCGTTCCCGATATGGCCCCGTGACACCGTTTTACAGGGGACTTTGAATCACCATAATGTAAACTCTATGTATACAGAAGATTAGGAAGGACACTGAAGAGGCCTGGAAGATACTGTTATATCCGTTTGTCTCCACTGATATCCTGTTATGAAGTGAAAGGGAAATGTTCATGGCTTTTAATGGTCAAATTTAAAAACAGCCTGGTTTAAGACACTGCCACTCATTAACACTTCTGGGCACTGATAATCCCTGGACTTGACTTTGTGTAAGGGACCATCCCTCCACCATGGGCGACTGCGAGATGAGCAAAGCACACTTGTCACCTTCTAGGAGCTAGGAACACGTGCTGAAGATAAGAAAGGGGCTGAGGTCTGCAGGCTGCATTAAGTGCTGTGCACACGGGGTGGCGATAACAGGATCAGGGGCAACAGCTGGAGCTTCTTATGAGCCCCACTGGAGATGGGACCAGAGGGTAGGCCAACTTTTGATAGGTAAGGCCTGAGCTGCTGAAATGGAGGCAGGTTCTGGAAAGAGTGACTGGTTTTGCTAGGGTTGGAGTGACCTTGAAAAGGAAGTGCCAGGAGATAAGACTGGAAAGGCAGCTTGGAGCCACACTGTGGAGGGCCCTGACATGCAGATGGAAGCGTGTGCACTGCATTCAGCTGCCAACATGAAGCCAGTACAGGGTTTTGAAAGCATGAAATGACCGGAGCCAGGCTTTAATATGAAGCTGGCCCTAGCATGCCAGTCAAGTGAAGTGGGGACAGACTTAAGGAGAGATGATGCCAAAAAGAAGACCAGAGACATTCCTGGACTGTTAGCATTGGAAGTGAGAAAGAGAGTTCTTATATACGAGGCATCCTGTGGAGTTAGTGTTGTTGATATTGCAACTGTCCTGGTATAGAGGTGAAGGACAGGAAGGAGCTGGGTCAAGGTGACTGGGAAGAAAGAGAGATGTACCTTTTATTGAAATGGCATGTCCAGGGAGGGGGCAGGTGTAAGAGAACTAACAGTTGGGAATTACCGTCTCATGGCATGTTCATGCATATAGACAAAGATAACCAGGTAGAAGATTGATGCTATACATCCAATGTAATGTTTCCAATAAGAATAGTGGAAAAGAATACATCTTCTCTCAACAACATCAACTTACATTGCAGAGGCATATGACACAATATAAAGAGAAAGCTTGAAGGATTAAATACATTTCTTGGAGCCTGTTAACCTTTACAGTATGAAAAACTAATTGGAAAGGTATACATATATGCTGACTGTCCAAAACACAGCTCTTAAAAGTATCTATGTAATTACTTTTTCAAGTTTCTATTTGAAACAGTTGAAATGAAGCCGGACAAAACAGTGTTTGTCTATCTAATCGTAGGCAAGTCTGTTCTCCATCTCCTTCTGTCAAACATTGGTTTCCAAGGAGATTCTATGGATAATTTATCATGCCATCAGCCTCAAGAATGTGGAGCTCTACCCAAGTATCCCTAGATAACCTGATATGATTCTGTCATCCATAAATTTCTTATCCTCTTTCCAGCCTATACCATGTGTGTCAATAATTTATTGTTGAACAATAAATCCCATAAGTCAGGGTGATATTACCAATTATTAAAACTTCTTTTGTAAAGTGAAAAGTCTGTAAGCTGTGTGGTAGATGCTATATGCACATAATTTCAGTTGCCTTTTTCTTTAAGTAATGAAGCATTGTGGGAAGACTATACGCTTTGGAATAATATCTAGTTATCTTTCTTGGAAAATGCAAATATTGACAATATATGCAGTTGCTCATGCTGAGTCTTTGGAGTTATGCTGGCTCCTCTTGTCTCTCATACCTACATCCAACTGATCAGCAAATTCTATACCTTCAGATACATCCAGAATCCATCACTTCTGGCCTCTTTCACTTGTCACCCAGGTCTAAGCAACCATTTCTCATCATGGATTCTTGTAGTAGCTTCCTCACCCCCTTCTTCCATTGTTGCTGCTCAGCAGTGTCAATGTAACAGTGTCCAAACCTGTAGAGAAATTTTATAAAAATGTATTTGAGCCAAACAAAGGGTACACCTGGAAGCAAGATCTCAACAGACTGAGAAAAATGCTCCCTAGAATAGAAGTCTGCAGCTTCCTTAATGCAATTGGAATCAGGGAGGGAGCTGTAAGGAAGATTATGTGAAGGCGGAAGAAACCAAGGCAGGGTTTGTATTACAGGATAGTTAACCACAGTATGTGCTCTCTGGATGGTGGTTTTGCTTGAGGGGTCTGAAAAGCATTCCAAAGGTGTGTTAAACTGGTGCATAGAAACAATGAACAGGGCTTGCTTAGGGCAAAGATAAACCTTTTACTAAAAAAAGTATATGTCTGGGGCATGCTACCCACCATGTGAGGACAGCTTCCACAGAGCCCCCTTTTCGTCCACAGTAGTCTCTTCTCAACTATGCAAAGGACACAGTAATTTTTTTTCAAACACAAGGCAGATCACTTTCAAGGTCAAGTCAAACCTCAAGGCTCTACACAGTCTGGTCTCCCAGTAGCCTTGTCTGTCATACTCCCATTTCTGTTCACTATTCCACCCTCACTGCTTCCTGCCTCAGAGCCTTTGTATTGGTTGTCCTGGCCGGGAACACCCTTCCCTCATCTCCTACAGGTGATCATCTTCTCAGGAAAGCCTCTCCTGACTAACTTTATTTAAAATTGTAACTCTCCATCTCTCCTTTCTGCTTATTTTCTTCATAGTGGCTATCACCATCTACTGCTATACAATATATTTCACCCAATTTTATTATATGTCCTTCCAAGTGCTTACAACATGCCCAGGAATAGTGGAAGTGCTCAGGAAATACCTGTTAAATGAATGAACATAGCCATACTTTTAGGCACTGATTATTAAATGCAGTTACATATCCGAACAACACTTATTTGCTCAGTAAACATTACCTTCATTCTTTCTCTTTTGTTTCTCAAGGCATAGCATATAGGCAATGCACATGGCATTCTGAAATCAAATTTAGCAGTTTTGTGCAAGAAAGTTACCCTTATTTAACATATGGCTGTAGAACTGTAATGTGCTGGTGCCTTTTGAAAGCATTCTTCCATTTTTCTGGCTGCTCATTCAGGCTTAGGAGATCTTCCTATAATTTGTTGATGTTTCCCTCTCTTCCACATCTCTCTAAAAAAATAAATAAATAAAGTTGAGCACAGGGTTTCCAAGTCTATAAAAGGTCAATTGCTTTGGCATGCAGGTCCCTGTCAGGGCCCATGCTCATCTCTGCTTGAGATTTACTGCCAAGGTGAACCTTTTTCTTGGCCCAATCCAGTGGTCGGCAAACTGTGGCTCTGTTGACTAATGAGTTTGCCAACCATTGCCTTAGAGAAAAACACTTAAAAACATTTTAATAATGTACTAATGTCTTTAACCTGAAGTTAAAACTTCTGGGTAAGGGTAATGCCTTATGCAGTAGTCGGCAAACTCATTAGTCAACTCGTGAGCCGCAGTTTGCTGACCACTGGCCCAATCAATTGCTCATTTGGTGCTTCTAGAACTAAAAAGACTAGCAGATTTTTTTGAGAGGAATGGCAAACCTTTATTTTAAAATGAAGATGCTCAGAACTTCCGATTTGTGTCTAGAGCTTTCCATACATTTCTGTTTCTTTTAACTAGTCTCTGAATGGATTGGCAATGAAGAATACTGTTCTTGTTTTCACACACAGGAAACAAATGACAGGACATCAAGTAAACTGCCTATAGTTGTGGGTTGTAATATTATTTAATATGTTTTGTGCTGTAAATTTGAATTGAGTTTAAGCCTATTCATGACTATGGAACTCGTAGGCTGGAGACCCGTAGAGCCTATGAGAAAGACCTAATAAGAGGGTTGCTGTATTTTCTGCAATGGGCGATTCCTGACCACCTGGAGATTCTGCGATAAAATCCTTTCCATCTAGGAAGAAAGTCCTAGCTTTGGAGCCAGACTGACCTACGTTACAATCCCACTTCCACAGTTTCCTCAAGTGATTTTACTTGAACATAAAACAGGTCACAAGCTCAGTAATGGCAATTCAGTAATTTCCCTCCCAAACCCTTCCATGCCACAGTCTTACTCTTCTCCTCTCAAGGTGCAGCTGGAGATTTGAATTTCATCTATCACTTAGGGCCTGATTGTTTTAAAGTGCCTTGCCTATCTATGCTTCTGTCAATAATTTCTAATGCGTTGACACCCCAGGTGGAGTGTACAATAGTGACTGCTGGTGTTAATTCCTCCCCAGCATCACTCTGTCACTGAGCTATCATTAATTGATGTTCATGTCACAATAACAGCCTTTCTGTTGGTGTGACTTCACCCAGCATGTGATTATCTGGATTTTTTAAAATCTCTTTTCCATTTTAGTTCAGGCTATAAGATTGCAAGGCTGAATAGTAAGTAGGTAAATTTTTTTTAGGAATCTACCCTCCATAGGTTTCTGAGCCCTACTCCCCAAGGTCCTGTAAAATGCAAGTGGCCCACCCAATAGGATGAACTCAAACTCACATCAAGTGTTAAGGACCCTTTAATTTACTATTTATAGCCCATATGCTTCTAAAAAGATTTTCAATTTGCACCAAGAGCTTAATTGGTCAAATTTTTATCTATCTATCTATCTATCTATCTATCTATATATAATTTTTATTTGTTTGTTTTGAAGGGATGGAGAGAGAGAGAAAGAGACACTGATTTTTGTTGTTCCACTTATTTATGCATTCATTGACTGCTGCTTGCATGTGCCCTGACCAGGAATCAAACCCACAAGTTTGGCAGATTGGAACTACACTCTAACCAACTGAGCTGCCCAGCCAGGGTGACTTATATTTTCAATTATTGAGAAACATGGTTGATTTCTGCTTTCTACAAAGGAATGCCATCAAAGATGGACTTTCAGGCTTCTGTAGCTGGGGACCTTCGCAGTGCTACACTCAAACCACACTGTGTGGACAGTGCCTTTCTTTATGTCTGGTCTCTGCTGGTGTGCCTTACCTTTAACAACGAGTATTCCTGAAACAGTTGACTTAATTATTGGAGATAGACTTCTAAAGGTTCAGTGTCCAATATGGTAGCCAGGCTGCTGAGCACTTGAAGTAGGGTAGCCTGAATGAAAATGAGTAATAAGTGTAAAACCTGCAATAGGGACCTAAATGTTTCATTAATATTTTTATTATTTGTAAAAATCACATTTCATATATATTGGGTTAAACAAAATATATTGTTAAAATTAATTCCAGCTGTTTCCTTTTTGTTTCTACTCTGGCTAGTGAAAAAATTTTAATTACATTTGTAGCTCTCTTTTATTTCTACTTAACAGGACTGATCCTCTAATCCAGTCCCTTCATTTTAGAGATAAGAAAACCAAATAGAAATCAGAGATATTAAGTGACTTGCATTGAGTCCCATAGAATCTTAGTAGTAAGACTTGAGTGATGCTCTGTGGTGTACTAACTGTGACCTTGGACCAGTTACTTAATGCCTCTATGTCTTACTCTCCTTGTCTGTAAATTAGGGATAATACTGCTCCTTTTCTGTAGGGTGGCTGTGCAGATTTGAATGACATGTTAGGCATATACACTGAGTGGCCAGATTTGTGCCCCGCCAGCATAGCCAAGGGTTCGGCGAGACTGAAGGAGGGCCCGGGAAGGATGAAGAAAAGACAGACAAAGAGAAAAGCTGGGTCTAGGTGGATCTTCTGTGCGTGACTGAGACCACAGAACAGATCCAGACTGCAAGCTGATGCTTTATTTTATAGTCAGAGGTAAACAAGGTAATTTACAATGTTCTTATAAGTATCACTTATTTTGGCAGCACTTGCTGCACCTGCCACAGCCCATTAGCTACCCAGGAAAGATCTAGGGAGCAGTCACAAGATCAAGCTTAATTATGCTAAGAGGGCTGTGCCCTCTAAGCTGGGACTTGTTTGCAGCTTTGCCAGCAGGTCAGTCCGAGGCTTAACCCTATAACCGCTCCCTGTATCTCGCCCTTCCTTTTATTTTAAGCTACTAATAATGGAAATAAAACTTAAACATCAAGAACTAAGTTCTGACTATTAAAATATTAACAAAACAATGCCAATGCAAAACCCAATAACAAAACAATGCCAATGTAAAACCCAGACATGGTTATTAATAAAACAATGCCAATGCAGCACTACAATAATAGAGAAATCAAACTACAGTAACATTTTTCTGCTAAATGAAAGTTTCTTTTGATGATTTACTCAAGAGTCCTCGGACTTGGCTGCGCAAGAGTTTGCAGAAGACTGGCAGCTAACCAATGCTAGCATGGCCAGAAACATGATCGAGGGGGTAGCTTCCACTTCTTGCTTTTCTGCCATCTGCTGGGCCTCAGTTGTTAACTTCTTCAGCTGACCCCATGTTGGCACCTCAGTCTTTTGTATAGCCTTCGTCACCTTCCTTTTCCACTTTGCTGTCATCGGGGCAACTCTCAGTCTTTTGAACCATGGGACAAGGAGCTTCTCTGGGTCCATTGTGGTGACATACGTAACGCTCTGGCACCCAAATTGGCTGTGCTGCTCCTTCTGGAAAGATACAAACACAACCTCTTCCCCACTTCATTACTGGATCTGGTCCAAACCATTGTCCAGTTTGTGCACCCTTCCATTGGGCTAACCCCGCGGAGGCTATTGAACAGGAGGCCCGATGCCTTTCAGCTGCTGTATGACCCTCTGCATCGCAATTCAAAAAATTTAAAGTATAAAGAACATGACTGAGTTTTGAGGTGACACATAACATCCATATCCCCCTTTCTGTTTTAGTAATTGCATTTTAAGAGTACGATTTGCTCTTAAAGCCCTCAAGGTATTGCTTGACTTTGAGGGTTGTAAGGGATACCAGTTTTACGACAAATTTGATATTGCTGATAAAAATGTTGAAAAGCAGAACTAGTGTATGCGGTTCCATTGTCTGTCTTTAGCTCTAAGGGAGGACCTAGTACTGCAAAGGCAGCTAGGCAATGATTAATTACATGCTTGGCACTCTCTCCCATTTGGGGAGTTGCAAAGATAAAGCGGGAGCAGGTATCTACATTAACGTACCCATCTATGCTTACCAAATTCCGGTATGTGGGTGACATCCATTTGCCGAATTTGATTAGGTTTAAGACCCCTAGGATTAACCCCCAACGATTGTACAGGGCAATGAATTACACACTGAGAGCACTGCTTAACAATTTGACGGGCTTGCTCCCGAGAAATATGGAATTGTTTGCGTAAGACAGCAGCATTTTGATGATGCAAAGCATGGGAGGACTGAAAATGGGGTAGCCTCTTGCATTAAGGACCTTTGCACCTCTGCTGCAGCAGTATCCAGCTTTTCCAAACTGGATCCATCTGTAAAAATGGTTAATGCCTGAGGTATAGGTTGTGACTTCACTATCTTTGGGAAGGTAAAGGTAGTAACTGAGAGAAATTGTAAAACCTTATTTGCAGGATAATGGTTACCAACCTGTCTGGAGAAATTAGCAAGTGCAACTTGCCAATTTGTTGATCGTTGCCAGAGCCAGTCTTGCTGCATAGCTGTAAATGGCACTACAATAAGGTCAGGGTCTTGGCCCTCTAATTGGCCTGTTCGAAGATGGGCTCCAGCTATTAGCTGGGAAACCAAGTCATGGAAAGGAGTTAATACCTTAGTTGGAGAATGAGCCAAATATAGCCATTCAACAACTCCAGGAGCTTGCCAAATGACCCCAGTGGGTGTATGTGTCATAGGGAAAATTAAAATCTGTAAGAGAAGGGAGTAATCAATTCTAGTAAATTGTGCTGAACTTAAGGCATCCTTAACTTTATGTAAGGCTGTCTTGGCTTCCTCTGTCAAGCAGCGTGGGAATGACGGTATATATGAAATAAAGGGCTTAAGTCAGCAGTGGTTAATTTTAAAGCAGGTTGAACCCAGTTAATATCTCCTAATAATTTTTGGAAGTCACTTAATGTAAGCAAAGTGTCAGTCCGAATTTGAATTTTTTGAGGTTTTATTGTTTTTCCCTCAATAATGCTGCCAAGATAAGAAAAAGGAAATGTCCTCTGAACTTTTTCGGGTGCTATGCATAATCCAGCACAATGCAGGGAATCCTGCAAATCTATATAGATATCATTTAGATGTGTTTCATTTTTATGAGCTAAGAGAATGTCATCCATATAATGAATAATATAAGCCTCGGGATATTTTTTCCTTACAGGATGTATGGCTGCAGCCACACAATCCTGACATAAGGTAGGACTATTGGCCATGCCCTGAGGCAATACTTGAGCATATCTCCACCCCCATCATCCCAAACCCACCGGAGCTGTTCCCTTGCTTCCTCCAATCCTTGCTCATATTTGGGAGAAAGCGCATTGTCCTGAGGGCTCTCTCCCACAGGAGCTGTAGCCCCAGGGACTGGAGGAGGCAGCAGAGGCGCCAATGGTGAGTCAGAAGCCTCTGGCAGCCTTCCCCATCTGTCTTGATTCCCCTGCCACAGTCCTCCACTCCCCTTCTGGAGTGGGCTCTAGGCATTCCTGAATCAGGGACCACAGACTGAAAGTAGAGGCAGGCATTTCCTCTGGACCTTCAGCTATAATAATGATCATGAAGTTGTTTTCCTACCTTCTCCCCATGCCTGCCTCTATATTTACCTTTTCTTCCTCAGAAAACTATGGGCAGGTTTTACTCACAAAATCCAAAAAATCAAAAAGCTGTTCATACCTCACAGAACAGCCCCTTGCTTGGAGCATAGCCTTAAGCATGGATATGCATACATTCTTTCCCTGCGATCCTGAATTTTTCATGTTTTACACCTAGCTAATACTACACCCCTACCTTACTTACTGCATGCACACGCATTGGGGCCTCTTTTCACCTGACTATTGCAGTTCCCTCACACTCAGGTCCAAATTGAGTGCCACTTGGGCCGAACTTAGCCCCGCGTTGGGCGCCATTTGTGCCGCGCCAGCACAGCCAAGGGTTCTGCGAGACTGAGGGAGGGCAGGCGAAGGATGAAGAAAAGAAAGACAAAGAGAATAAGCTGGGTCTAGGTGGATCTTCTGTGCGTGACTAAGACCACAGAACAGATCCAGACTGCAAGCTGATGCTTTATTTTATAGTCAGAGGTAAACAAGGTAGTGGTCACCATAGTTACAATGTTCTTGTGAGTTTCACTTGTTTTTGCAGCACTTGCTGCACCTCCCACAGCCCATTAGCTACCCACGAACATCTAGGGAGCAGTCACAAGATCAAGTTTGATTATGCTAAGAGGGCTGTGCCCTTAAACTGGGACTTGTTTCTGGCTTTGCCAACAGGTCAGTCTGAGGCTTAAACCTATAATTACTCCCTACAACTTTGAGCAGGTTTTCATATGTCTCTTTGCCTTCCTTCTGTCTTCTTTTGAAAAGTATCTATTTAGGTCCATTGCCCATTTTTTGATTGGGTTGTTTATCTTCCTTTTGTTAAGTTGTATGAGTTCCCTGTAAATGTTGGAGATCAAACTCTTATTGTTGATATCATTGGCAAATATGTTCTCCCATGCAGTGGGCTTTCTTGTTGTTTTGTTGATGGTTTCTTTTGCTGTGCAAAAGCTTTTTATTTTGATGTAGCCCCATTTGCTTATTTTCTCTTTAGTTTCCATTGCCCTAGGAGCAGTATCAGTGAAGAAATTGCTTCAGTATATGTCTGAGATTTCACTGCCTGTGGATTCCTCTAGTATTTTTATGGTTTCCCATCTTATGTTTAAGTCCTTGATCCATTTTGAGTTTATTTTTGTGTATAGTGTTAAGTTGGTGATCTAGTTTCATTTTTTTGTATGTATCTGTCCAATATTCCCAACACCATTTATTGAAGAGACTGTCTTGACTCTGTTGTATGTTCATGCCTCCTTTGTCAAATATTAATTGAGCATAGTGGTTTGGGTCGATTTTTGGGTTTGCTATTCTATTCCATTGGTCTATATGTCTGTTCTTGTGCCAGTACCAGGCAGTTTTGAGAACTGAGTGGCTTTGTAATACAGCTTGAAATCTGGTATTGAGATCCCACCTACTTTGTTCTTCTTTCTCAGGATTGCTGCAGCTATTCGGGGTCTTTTTTATTCCAGGTGAATTTTTGGAGAGTTCTTTCTAGGTCTGTGAAATATGCCATTGGTATTTTAATGGGAAGTGCATTGAATCTATAGGTTGCTTTGGGTAGTATGGACATTTTGATGATGTTGATTCTCCCAATCCATGAACACGGTATGTTCTTCCATCTGTTCACGTCTTCCTCTATCTCTTTTTTCAGTGTCCTGTAGTTTTCCGTGTATAGGTCTTTTACCTCCTTAGTTAAGTTTATTTCTAGGTATCTTAATTTTTTTTGGTGCAATGGTAAATGGGATTGCGTTTTTAGTCTCTCTGTGAGTTCATTATTGGTGTATAGAAATGCCATATATTTCTTGGCATTAATTTTGTATCCTGCTACATTGCCAAATTCACTTATTAAGTCTACTATTTTTTGATGGAGTCTTTAGGGTTTTCTATGTACAGTATCATGTCATCTGCAAATAAGGACAGTTTTACTTCTTCTTTTCAAATTTGGATGCCTTTTATTTCCTCTTCTTGTCTGATCTCAATGGCTAGTACTTCCAGCACTATGTCAAACAGGAGTGGTGAAAGTGCGCATCCCTGTCTTGTTCCTGTTCTTAGGGGAAATGGTTTTAGTTTTTTTGGCCAAATTTCTTAAATGCACTTGTTTTCTTTACATGTAGTTACAAAATTCTTTAAATGTTTTCAGTTGAGAACCATGTTTTTATTTACTTGAGCCAATATGAATCAAGCCAATGAGGAATTTTTAAACTAGTTATGAAATGAAGAAAGGAATTCTTGAAAGTTTCAGATAGCAATGGAAACTTTTTTGAGCCAATGGTATAGTATCTGGAAAATCACTCTTTAAATGATAATCTTTAACATTTATTAATATCATTGACTAAATATTTAAAGCCTCTTTCAACTTGACTAGTCTCTGAGCCATTTGTTTTCCCCCCAAAACTTGAACTGAATTTAACAATCTGTTATGTTACTAAATGTATAAAAATATACTTCAGGGTCAATGTTTGTTTCAGTTTGCCATCTCAAAATCCTCCTATCTAATAAAAGGGTTATATACAAATTAACCATCACTCTAACACACAAGATGGCCGCCCCCATGTGGACACAAAATAGCCAGCAGAGGAGGGCAGTTGTGGGTGACCAGGCCAGCAGGGAAGGGCAGTTGGGGGTGACTGGGCCTACAGGGGAGGACAGTTAGGGGTGACTGGGCCTCCAGAGGAGGAGAGTTAGGGACGACCGGGCTGGCAGGGGAGCAGTTAGGCACAATCAGGCTGGCAGGGGAGTGGTTAGGGGGTGATCAGGCTGGCAGGCAGAAGTGGTTAGGGGCAATCAGGCAGGCGGGCAGGCGAGCGGTTGGGAGCCAGAAGTCCTGCATTGTGAGAGGGCAGTCGGACATCCCTCGAGGGGTCCCAGATTGGAGAGGGTGCAGGCTAGGCTGAGGGACACCCCCCCCTTGCATGAATTTCATGCACCAGGCCTCTAGTTATATTATATACAATTAATGTTCTCAAAAGAAGATTGCAGTTTAGTAATTTTCAATGCATTCCAGTGAGTTTGGTAATTGAGCTGAACTTACGCATATGCGTGGTTTCACTGCAGGAAGTCTCTTATTCCTACATCAACAGTTGGTTTGGTGTCTAAAATGTTCACAGTTTGGTTAAAATTATGCTCAGTAACAAATGTAGTACTTCCACCAAGGATCATAGGATAAAATTGACACTCTGGTGGTCTCAAAATATGTTGACTAAAGCTCACTGTTACTGAAGTGCTGATCAGAAGAAGTTATTTCTCTGAGCATTGCTGAAGGGAGAGGGAGAAATGTGTGGAATCATGACTGGAATGCTGCCTTTATCCATACCACTTGGGTTTGGAACCAGGAAATCATTATAAAAATTGTAATTGGCTCTTTTATTATTTACTCATCCAACTTAATGGAAAAGAATTCGAGAGTCAAGTCTACTTTTAGGATTATTAGGTCAATTATCAGTATTTCTGAAGGAAGGGTTTTTTAAAAAGCTATATAGACTCTGGCAATTCTGCCATGTTTTACTGCTAGCTTTATTTAAACTACTTTTTCCATTTTCAAGGAAATAAAATAACTTTTCTTGTACTTTGAAAAAAACTATATGCCAAATTCTTACAATGATATTAGTCTGCCTGTTACTTGAGTTATCATTAGATTTTATATTACTTGGATTTCTTAGAATAAAGTATGTTTCTCATGCAGAAATTTAGGATAATACTGAACGTGGTAGACTTAATTGACATTTTCAAATTTCATTATAGTCAGCAAGGAAATAATGACTAACATTTACTGAATACTCACTGCGTTCCGGAAACTGTAGTAAGGAGCTTGACCAGTGTTCTCATGCATTCATCACAGCATCTTTCTAAGTAGGTCCACTTATTCCCATATTACAGATAAGGAAACTGACACATATGAGGATCAAGTAACCTAGGTGTAGAAACATAAGGTAACTTTTCCAAGATCACATAGTTGGGGCTTCTGGTATGTATTGCATTGATTTTATAGATAACAGTACTGCCATCTTAATACTATTGTCTTCACAAGAACATGGGAGTTTTTTCCATTTACTTAGATTTTCTTTATTTTCGATAATGTTTTGTAGTTTTCAAAGCATAAGTTTTATACTTTTTGTGTTAAATTTATTCCTAAATATTTTATTTTTAATGCTATTGTAAATGGAATTGTTTTTTCATTTTTGGATTGTTTATTGCAAGTGTATAGAAATACAAATGGCTTTTGTATATTGATCTTGTATCCTGCAACCTTGCTGAACTTATTAGTTCTAATAGTACTTCAGTGGATTTCTTAGATGACATGATTTTGTATACAGAAAATTCTAAGAATAGAGATAGCATCCAGATTGAGAAGGAATAAGTGAAACTATTTATCCGTTTATCTTTTTATTTATATTAATAGATTGAGTGCCTAATTGCTCTGCTAGAGCCTGAATAGAAGTGGGAAGAGTGGGCATCCTTATCTTGTTCCTAATCTTAGATGGAAGGCATCTAGTCTTCCACTATTAAGCATGATGTTAGGTTGGGTTTTCTGTAGATGTCCTTTATCAGGCTGAGGAAGTTCACTTTAATTCCTAATTTGTTGAGTATTTTTTATCATGAAAGGTCATTGGATTTTTTCCCCCAAAGCCTATTGAATGATCAGGTGGTTTACAGGCAGTCATCAGGTTACGTGGGACTGGACGTACATCGTTTCATGGTTACGTTGCCATCTCCCATTTATTTATAAAAAAATAAAAAGTTCTGTCATTTTGACGTATGTACATAGGTGCTTTATGTTTTTCATTATTTACCACAAATAAAGGTCAGGAATTGTTATTTTTTAAAAATTTTTTTACTGTTTCACTTCATTATTGCTGTGTATATTTCCATGTGAGTGAGCTAGGTGCTTATGTAGGTAGGTTCCAACTGATGGCGAAAATTGCATTACATCACCGTAGGAACGGATCTCCGACATAACCCAAGGACCTACTGTATTTTTTATTTTATTGATGTGATAGTTTTTAGTTTTATGTACTTGCAAAAATTGATTTTTTTCCCTAAACTTACGGAAACCGTACTAAGGAACAACACGAAACTCATGCTGTGAAAAAGCATATACTTTACATAGATTGTCTGTTAGATTGTCTTTTCAAAAACAAATGAACTTTTTGGGTTGTAAAAAACAAAAGTGAAGGAATAGCATCAATTGGGTAAAATTTTGTGCAAGTGAAAATTTTTTTTGTTTTCCTTTCTGGTTATGTACTCAGAATTTTTTAGTTGTTTTTAAACTTGTGATTTTCTTTACTTTTTCTACTTGATCCATATATTTTTATCTTTTCAAGCATTTATGAAAATTCTGTTTTTAACTACATCACGTTAATCAGTTTTTGTTTAGTTATTAGTTCAAAGCAATTAAATAAATAGGAAGTAAAATACAGTCCTGGGCCTTTTTCAAACAACTGTACACTTTGAGCATGAAAGCACAACTTTGATTTGTGCTACTTTGGGTATAAATAGTGATGATGTACTTCCCTTTTTTTTCATTTTTAAGGGTCCACCCAGAAGTTTGCAACTATATTGAGTCCCGGAAATGTTCTCATTCCCTTTTCTTGCCTGTGATATAATCTCTTAGCATAGTTGGTTCAAAAATAATCATGTTAAATGGGCCCAGATCATGTGTTTGAGCCTGTAAAAGCTACCTTTTCTGTTTCCTGAGAACAGATTGCAGACCAGGTCCCAACCACCTGGCACTTTCTCGCCACTGCTTACCAAGTGCCGTGGACTAGAGAATGTGGACAATTCCATGCAGTCAGGCCCTGTCCCTGGACAATTGGCCACAGAGGGCTTATCTCAGAAACAGTCGCCTTCATTGAACAAAGGACAGTATGTGCATACTTTAAGTTCTAAAATTTAACTAAAATATATTTGGTTAAGGTAAAAACTGTTATTTTAAAAATATTCAGGATCACAGTGGTGCTTTTAGGGATTAAAATAGTCTAAACAGTGTGTAATTTCGGGGTTTCTGAGATCCACGTAGAATTAGCATTTCCAGCTGAATATAAAAATGGCAATACAACACTAAATGTTATTTCTACTCCCCCCCCCCCAAATTGGTATTTTCCACATTCTATGTGTTTTTGTTTTGTTTTGAGAGAGAAAGCATGATGATTAGGAAAGTATTCTACAACCCTTTCTCAAGGAGAAGATACATTTTGGTCGTTGGAAACAATTGCATTGCATTTAAAAGGTATGAAGTGAAGCTCCTTAGACTCTGCTGGATTTGGGAGGCAGCACAGAATCGTGACCAAGAGTCCAATTCCAGAGTTAGACACAGTCCTCTGTGTTTCAATATTTCCTGTCTATTAAATGGAGAGGAAAATAGTGCCGACGTCAGAAAGGAAAAATTAAATGAGATAACATAGGTAAAGAGCTTAGAACAGTGGCTGGTAAGTAAGTGATCCTTAAATGTGAACTGCAGGTGTGGTAGGAGAAATAGGTGCACTATTACAGCTGTAAGACCGACGCAAAATGAAGTTCATGAAATTATTATCAGTAATAACTCATACAACTTACTTAGGGTATAGCAGGGCTCATAATCTAAACCCTTAGCTCCACCCTCCTGAGTGGCCCCTAAATGATTTAGTTTCTTCAGAGAATTCCTAATATCAGCTCACCTGCAAAAAAAGGCATGCGAGGGAAAACAAGCTCTGTTGGACTCTGGATTCTGTACAGGTAAGAACACTTTTAGAAATTACAGGTGCTATTTGAGGCCACTTTGGCAGTGGAAGCCATAGCAGTTGTTTCCGGAAGACGGAAGGAACATCTGTACTGGACTAGGATCTGAAAATCCACTGCTTAGAACCTGTGTCGAAATACCAGACCTTTGGAAACTAGCATTCAGGTGACCAAGAACCACCATGCAGATGGCTGGGTCCTACAGACTTACATGAGGCTACTTCTCCTCCCACCGGTTGTGAGCCTCGCTGTTCCCTGGTAACATGAGGCTACTTCTCCTCCCACCGGTTGTGAGCCTCTCTGTTCCCTGGTATGGCCATCATGAAAACCCAGGTGACTCATGGCAAAGTCTCCTGGGGGCCAAAAAAGGAACTACATGGGGCTCTTTTCCTGGCACATCCGTAACCTATCAATTAGGAGATGGGTTATGCTCACACTTTCTCTGACAGCCAGTCATGCCCACCTCCAGTGTATCTTCCATACACATAAACCTCAGGAAAATTCCACTTTGCCACCTTACTGTTTGTGTTTCCTAGAGATTTCTAATGAAAATACTAGTAAGCCACTACAGATCTGGGCCAGCAATCTTCAAAGTACGCAGTACCTTTGGTATTCTCTACCCAAGTTCAGCTCCTACAACTAAATGTTTTTTCAAGTACTGACATTCCAGATAATTTTAATTGATTATAACACTAATTAAAATAATTTCCCTGCAACTATATATGCAGATATATAGGATTTCATCTCTATTGTGGACTCTTTGGCCTGAGAAAATACATTCTGGGATCTTAATTGTAATGGTGATTTTTAGGCCATAACTTGTTAGAAAATTGGCACCTGTCTGCATGATTCTTATCATAATCAAGAGCAGTGTGAAGTTAGGTATTCCTCCATGATCTCAATCCTTTTCATAACCTTGGGACTGTCCTTTGGAGTTTCTTCTCAAGATGTATACCCATCAGTTGATACTTTTTTTTAGAGTTATCATTTATATTGATTTCGGTGCTATTTCCTTAAGAATGTTTACTAATGAAGGAGATTTGGGGTCTCAGTCTACTTGGAATCCTGGCACTTCAGAGCTGAATCATCTGGCCCAGTGATCTCATATTTCAGAAGAGTTAATGAAACACAGAAAGGTTAAATGACTACTGAAGGCCACAAGGTTGAGATAGAGGTAGGAGACATTAGGATTTGGATCTGGTGCTCTTTCTAGCAAGCCTTACAGATTAATTTTCAGTTGATGTGCTACAGTATATATTCTGATAATTACCTTTTTCCTGAAAAAGGCTGACTTAAAAATTGATTATATATTAGTCAACTTTTCTATTGTTGATCTAAAAGCATTTTTTCAATCATACTGTCTTTTTTTTTTTTTTTTAAGAAATTCCAAAGTCCCTTACATAAAGTTTGTCACTCCATTGAGGCATTTCAATTTTTTAAATTAAATTTTAAAAATGTATTAAACTATGTGAGTTTTAAATGTTCCTCCTGATTTTTTGGACATGATTGTGGCCTTTTATTTTTAAACATTTCTTAGTGTTATTCACTCTCTATTTTGTTGAGTAGGCTTTGCACAAGAGCAGGTAATGACATCTTGTACCCTTATATGAACACAAAAGAATTACAGCACAGAGTTCCAGTGTGGGTAGATGCTCTTAGAAATTATAGAACTTTTAAGCAGGATTGAAATACCATCAATTATAATCGGATTTTAATTCATAAAATATTAAGTTAGCAAGTCCTACTGTAATTATGACTTTTAAAGCCAAAATGTGTATAATAAAAGTATATAAACAAATTACATCTAAACAGATTTATAATTCAAACAACCATAGTTTATTTCCCTCACTTTAGGTGATTGCTAACTTTCCTCCATATACTTAAATATTCTATATTCATTGAACCCTAACAGTCCTTTTAGAGTTATTTTCAGGTTTTTCACTTAGCTCATTTTACTCTAGTTTAAAAATATTATCCTACAATACCCAAAAGGTGGAAACAACCCAAATGTCTATCAGTAAATGAATGGATAAACAAAATATGGTATATACATATAATAGAATATTATTCAGCCTTAAAATAGAATGAAATTCTGATACGTGATATAACATATATGATCCCTGAAAACATACTAAGTGAAATAAGCCAGACACTAAAGGACAAACATTGTATGATTCACCTAAAACAGGCAAATTGATAAAAAAGTGTAATGAACAGAGGTAAAAAGATAGTGTGAGAGATGGAGAGTTGTTTAAATGGTACAGAGTTTCTGTTTGGGATGATGAAAAGATAGTGGTGATAATTAAACATACTGTACGTGGATTCAGTGCCACTGAATTCTACACTAAAAATGATTAAGATGCTACGTTTTGTGTTGTGTGTTTTACCGCAATAAAACAAATTTTCTGAGTTAGCTATAAATGAAATACTAGGACTCTGTGTGTGTGCAGCCAGGGACTCGGCCTCCTGCATTCCGAATAGCCCCTTCATTCTCACTGGGCGGAGAAAACACAGCTGTATTTACTTTTCCAACCCCATCTTCTGTTTTGAAATACTACCTTTTTGCAAATGAGAGCCAAGGTCAAGTGACAGAGCTTTCTGCTCACCTCTTCAGTTTTCCAAACACTATTTTTCTAGTGGAGTTCTGGGTTAGGTGCTGCAAGTGTGGGTGATACTATTACTCATGTGCCCTCGGAGTGGAATTTAATTAGCCTACCTTCATAATTAGGTATGATGCATTTCCTTTCACTTCCATTTGTATATGAAAATGTACAGTTGTGCATTCACCAACTGTAGTATTTCCAAGTGTTTGGACTATTCCACACACTAAATTCAAATTACAAAGAAAATAAGGTCTTTTTTAAAGAATTCCTTGTTTCCTCAGATTAGAAAGATATTTATATGCAGGGTGAATGTGAGATCCTACTGATAATGGTCTTTTATTTCTGGCTATGGACACGACAATTCTAAGTGCATACTAAAAATTATATATTTGTTTTTTGAATAATGGTGGAAACTTTGACAAAATATAAACCAGTATAAATTAAGAGCAGCAAAAACAGATCAGCTTTCTGTCTTAAAACAACAACCTTAACATGAAATAATTATTTTGTTTTTTATAATATCAAAATGTTTGTTAACATATATTATATTTAGGTTATGAATTTGTCAAATGTTCATTTTATCAAAGCACATACCAAAAAAACCCAGCACTTAGGTATCAATATTTTTTATTTACTTTTAGTATTTCCTACAAGTAGCCTCTGCTATTTATCTCCATTCATTCAATATCATAAAAGTGATATCTATTTAACAAGTTATATAAAAACACCAGTATAATATATTTATATTTTCTTACCAGCTTTAAAAATAGAAAGCATTTCATTTCCTTTCTTATTAATATATGCAGTTGGTTGATGTACTTTGTTTTACAAAATGAAAATTAATATTCAGCATGCTAAAGAGATGTGCAAGATCATCTTTCATTGTTTTCTTTTGAAATTATCTGGGAAATGTATGATCTTATTGCACTGCATTCTGAAGAAATTGAATAGATATTTTAAATAAAGCTATGTAAATGGGAAGTTAAATAGACTCTAGTGTGACTAAAATTCATCAGAATTGTGTGGTACATAATAAGCTTGAAGAATTCACACACAAAATCTTAAGCCATTGTGTAACCTTGGCTGTGATCAGATGCTACAGTCTTCTAAGCTATTGTATATTGTTATCTACCCTGGTAGATTTAACCTAGTAATGAGATGCTTACTTGAACTGTTACTTTAAACTCAGTTTCTGTGGCAGCACAGTCTGTAATTTTTGGACCTTCATCTTCCAGCCCAGATAACACTTGTCCATAGAGAAATTGTTCAACTTAAGCCCTTAAAAAAACAACAACCAAACACATAAGCTTTAAAACTATTTACCTTGATGATGGCCTGTACACCAGAGGGACAGCATTGGGTTATAACTGAGGAGACCCAGAGTACAAGTCTCTGCCAATTAGTAGTGGTATGACCTTACACAGTCACTAAACTTTGAGCCTCAGAAGATGAGAATAGAAACAATAGCCTCCCTATCAAATTTAGTGGGTTGTGAGGCTCAAATGAAATAAAGTGTGAAATTACTTCAGAAACAAATGTTATTTTTCCAAGATTCTGGTTAGAACTTTGCTGATCCCACAGACTTAACTGGATTATAAAATAGATAAAATTAATAAAATTATAGCAATAAGTTAATACGAGTATTATATGACATGTAAGCTTGTAAAGCCAATAGTTTGATATATTTTTAAATTCCCAGATCATTTAACATCTGCATGACTTGTTTTGTTTTTATTTTGGTACTAGAGGCCTGGTGCACGAAATTCGTTCATGGGGAGGGGGCAGGGTCCCCTCAGCCCAGCCTGCACCCTATTCAATCTGGGACCCCTCGGGGGATGTCCAACTGCCGATCCCCAGGATCAGGCCTAAACCGGCAGTCGGACATCCCTCTCACAATACTGTACTGCTGGCTCCTAACCGCTCACCTGCCTGATCAGCCATAATTGCCTCTGCCTGCTGGCCTGATTGCCCCTCACTGCCCCCCAACCCCCGCCAGCCTGGTCTCCCCACGCAGCCTGCTGCTCAGTTGTTTGGTCACCCCTCACTAACCCCCCTGCCGGCCTGGTCGCCCCATGCAGCCTGCTGCTCAGTTGTTTGGTTGGCCCTCACTAACCCTCCTGCCGACCTGGTCACCCCACACAGCCTGTTTGATCGTCTCTTTGGTTGTGACGGTCACTTAGACTTTTATATATATATATATATATATATATATATATATATATATAGATGCTTAGGTATGAATGAGTTGCTTTGGGAATTGGAAACTGGTGGGGTTTTGGTGTCCTAATAAAGGGCATCCCTTTTTCTCACCTGCATCCTTATCCAATCTTATCTAATAAAAGAGTAATATGCAAATAGACCATCACTCCAACACACAAGATGGCTGCCTCCACATGGACACAAGATGGCCACCGAAGATGGCCAGCAGGGGAGGGAAGTTAGGAGGGATCAGGCCAGCAGGGAGGGCAGTTGGAGGCGATCAAGCCTGCAAGGGAGGGCGGTTAGGGTTAAGCAGGCCGGCAGGGGAGGGAAGTTGGGGGCGACTGGGCTTGCAGGGAAGGGCAGTTGTGGGGGACCCAGGTCTGCAGGGGAGGGCAGTTAGGGGTCAATCAGGCTGGCAGGGGAGTGGTTAGGCTGGCAGGCAGAAGCAGTTAGGGGCAATCAGGAAGGCAGGCAGGCGAGCAGTTGGGAGCCAGCAGTTCTGGATTGTGAGAGGGATGTCCGACTGCCCATTTAGGCCCAATCTTACCTGGATCGGGCCTAAACGGGCAGTCAGACAGATTGGAGAGGGTGCAGGCTGGCCTGAGGGACAACACCCCCATGCACGAATTTCATGCACCAGGCCTCTAGTCTATATATATAAAAGGCTAAGTGACTGACCGACCAGCCGGTACATATGACATGCACTGGCAATTTAAAAATAAACGTTGACTCGTGCATGCGCGATAAACAAAGCTCTCACTGGTGCCAATCGCATGTGTATTTTAATTATATACTATTTTGACATGTAATTTTTTGCAGTAACATAATTACTACACAAATCTTCTAATTAATTTCCTTTCAATGTGCACGAATCCATGCACCAGGACACTAGTGGAGAAATAAGACCAAAGGGCCAGCAGACCAAGAACCAAAATGGCTCCTTTCTGACTGATGAGCACCAGTTAGAGGAGGCAGGTTAGTATAATGGCTGAAATGGATTTCCACAGCTTCCTTAACCCATGTCTATACTTGTAAGGAAGGTTTACCTCAACACAGCACACACTGTGTTTACTTGTCTCCCCTCATCCAGGCAGAAAGAGACTTTCTCCAGGTCTCAGGTCCTTAGTGGTTTAGCTCCCCCTTCTAGAAAGGGGAATCCAGGGCTGTCATCCACCAACCATGTAACTCAATCTGCCTCCTTCGGGAGGAACAGGGGTGGAGCCAGAAGGCCATCAAGCTTAGAGAAAAACCCCTCCATGGAAACCAGAGAAGTAAGAAAGAGGCTGAACAGAAATTAACCCATCCCCTCTCCTACCCTCTTTTTAGCTCTCATCTCTGAGGCTTTTCTCCCCTTGCAATGCATACCTCGTCCTGCCACCCTGTTGCTGGCCCTTTCCTCATACTCCTGCCCCCAAACACATGCTACACTCCAACTCCTTCAGTCTGGACTGCACAGATGTGGAGAAATACTGGATCCTGGGAGAGAAGAGTGTGTAAGGCGGGCTGATGTTATAGACTGATTGAGGCCTCACACCCACATTCTTAGGTTGAAATTAATCCTCAATGTGAGGATATTTGGAGGTGGGGCCTTTGGGAGGTGATTAGGTCATGAGGGTGTAGTCCTCCTAGATGGGATTCGTGTCTTTATAAAAGGCCCCAGAGAGCTCCCTGGCCCCTTCTGCCCTGTGACATTAAAGCAAAAAGAGAGCCATCTACTCACCAGGAACAGGCCCTCACCAGACACTGAGTCTGCTGCAACCACATCTTTAGCTTCTCAGGCTCCAGAACTGAGAAAAGTTTTGTTGGGTATAAGCCATCCAGTCTATGGTTGTGTTATTTATTTTTTTGAGTAGTAGCCTGAACAGACTAAGACAGTTGATTAAGGGGAATGTGGAGTACATTAGGTGAACCTCTGGTAAATATATTTCCCCAACAGTTTCATCAACATTGTAGCAGGACCTATTAAATTTCCTTTCGGAGACATATTTGTGATTTTGTTCATTTGGTAAGTCAAGAACAACCCATCTCATTCTTTAGGAAACAGATGTAGCTGGGGTCTCAAACCAGTTTTTTTCTGTCTATACTAGTATTTAATACCATCCACAGTTCACCATGTTGGTGAAAACAGTTGGAAGAATCTTGTTAGGAAAAAAAAAAACCAAACAGATGCAGAAATCCAGGGTCAACATAATGACTCCTAGCTTATTCTGAATACTAATATAAAGTTTAGAAAGAAATTTAATTTTAGTAACTGGATAATCCTGTGTTGATCAGCTGCTATGAACCAGGCATTGCTCTGATTGGGAGGGAAATGGAGAAGAAAGCTCTTTTCTCGGGCTTTGCACTGCCCATAGTTCCAGGAGGGTGCAAAGAACTCTATTCCAGGATGATACATGCTGTGAGAGCTGTGCACAGGCTGTTACGGGAACACATGGACAGGCAGGCAGCCCAGGTTTGAGTTACTTCAGGAAATCTTTCTAAAAGAGTCTTGATGTACATCCTAAAGCACAAGTTTAAGTGGGTAAGAAGAAGAAGAGAGAAAGATGTCCTAGTTTAGGCAAAAGTAATTGAGTGAGCGTGGCATATCTGGATAGTAGCAAATAGCTTGGTGTGGGATGGAGTAAAGAGTTTAGGGAATGGTGATAAAAGAAATTGGAGGGGGTAGCAAGGCTAGATCATACCTTTTGTACTATGATAAGGAGTTTGTTTTTTTCTCCAAAGGCACCTGGGAGTTTTAAGCAAGGAAAGGCATGTGTTTTAGATACCACCAGTGACAGGGAGGAAGAAAGTAGTGTATGGGGAGCAAGGCCATATGCAGAAAACTCATGCAACATTCAAGGCAGGAGACTAGAGTGGCCTGAAATGAGAGAAGAACAGTGAACCTGCCAAGAGACAGATGAAACTTGGGGAGATATTAAGAACATCAAAATCAGTAGGTCTCAGTCCTTTAACTGGATGGAGGAAGTGACATGCCAGGGAGAGACATCAACAATGATTCAGGTTTGTGTGTTGGGCAACTTATTGGTTCCCTCCATCAACAGGGGAACTATTAGAAGGCCATTCAGTAAGTTGGGGGGTAGTGTTAGGAAGGAGATGAGAACCGGGTTTAGAACACATTGAGTTTAAGATTCCTATGGAATATCCAAAAAGAAAATGTATAATAGGAGTTGAATATATGGGCTAGGAGTTCTTGATAGAAATCTGGGTTTGAGATTGGGGGGGATGGGGGGGAGGTGTGCGTGCACACACACATTTATCTACGTATGGACTTACCTTTGGGGAGAGGACGATGGGGCAGTCGGCACCATGGATATGGATAAGCTCATCCTGGTAGGTATGTTGAGATTAAAGAATAAAGGAACAGAAACAAGGCCCTAGAGAATACCATCACCTCGGAAAGAGGCAAAACTAAGAAGTGGCAAAAAAACCAAGAAATAAAAACATAGTCGCCAGTTTTAAGCAGGACAAAGAGATCATAAAAGATTAGCGCTTCAAAACCTCTGAGTTTAGCAAAAAAGAAAAAAAGTGATTGTTGGTAACGGTGGAGAAAGCAGTGTTGGTACAGGGGCAGAGACAAAGGCAGATGGCAGTGGGTGAGGAGTGAAGGATAGTGCCCACTGTGGTCTCGGCCTGGTGTGAGCAGCAGCAGAGCTGGTGCGGGAATGCAGTGGGTGCGATGGCAGTGGCGATACAGACACGGAGGGTTTTCTGTAACTGGGGCATTGATCATATGAAAGATGAGCAATTAGGAGAAGCCTTCTCACTGAGGCACCAGTGTCTTTGAAGAGCGGGGACAGGGTGGATGTGGAGCACCAGCGAGGAGTTAGGTGAGGGGAGGAGGGCCCCTTGCTCTTGTGGTGCGGGAAGCACAGATGGGTGCAGATACTTCTTTTGGGTGGGGCAGGTTGAGGAGAGCCTCACCTGATTGTTAAGTAGGAGGCAGCCCACCTGCTGACAGCGAGGAGGAAGTGGACATGTAGGGATAGAGAAGAGAAGGTGTGAAATATACCTGTGAAGAAGGGGGGAGGCCTGCTGGGAAAATGGGATTTCTGGTCAGCTTAAGGGGAGGCATCATAAAGTTCTATAAACTAATTTAAAAAAATTTAATTGTTGTTTTTTAAAGAAAATGACTGGAATAGCCTTTTGTTTTTTCAAAACTAGTGCAAATAGGATCCCACATTGAACACTTTCTTGCTGGTTCCTTTCCTAAAATGCTCTCTTCCCTCTTTCCACCGCTCCCCCACTCCAGTTGGCTGGTACAGATTTTCCAGCTTCAGTCAAGCCGTGTTTCCAAGAAAGATGAACAGATTACAGAAGCAAGTGCCAGCCCTTACTTCCCCTTCTTCACTTGCATCCATTCAGCTGGAGTTCTGAAAAGAGGAAGTCAGAACTTTATTTTTATTTTTTAAGAAAGATGAGAGAAGCAGGCAGCACAATGAGGTGGAAATACTGAGGGGAAAAGAAGAGGAAAGGGAACCAACATTGAAAAAAAACCCACATGAGCCAAAATTTAAAGTGAAATGATATCCCAGATCAGGAAGTTAAAGGAATAAGGAAATTCTCTACTTGCTAACCTAGTCGCTTAGTTTGCTAATCAAATATATGGCATTTGGAGCCCAGGGTACATGGAACACGTAGATTTTCCGTGAATTCAGCTTTCTCCCACTAATTTATCTCTCCCAGGGGTAAAGCGTTCTGGGCTTTTGTTTCTTTGGCCTAACCCCTCAATTTAAAAATCAAGTCTGGGGTGCCTAGAGTATCTGAGAAACAAGGGAACAGGTTCATTGCCATAACTATCTGGTGAGCACTTGTTATGCATGCAAACTACGGTTCTGGGTAGTGAGGATTTGCAGAAAAATCAGAAAGTCTCTACCACTGCAACATAATTTCTCACAAGTGAAAGGAGACTGTTGCTCAGGACTTACGTAGGTGTAAGTCCTCTGGCTTTTCTCAGCTAGCCAGAAGTTTATTAGCGACCAGCTTCATAGGAAAAATAAGCCTGAGGACTGCCTTACTTGTGCCATTGCTTATATCACCTTTTCCTCTTGTCCCCTGATGCTTCTGACTCAGATTTGCACCGCAGCCCTCCCCCATCATGAAGCTGATGTAATGCAAGCAGATAACCAGTTGAAGCCAGAATAGAATGGATAGTTATCTGGGGAGATAAAGTGACAGTGTTGCCTGTTCAGGCTGCTGTTCAAAGGAACATGTCTTTTATCTATAGACATTAGAATTTAAAGGCATAGCTCCTCTTACTACAACGCATCTCCTAAAAATATGCTTGGTATAGTTACCATCTTTGCATGTCAATTGAATATGGTGGATGGGTGTTTTATACCTGCTTTCCTGTTCTTTTAATAGGTTCTATTACTGTTTTGGTTAAGGCTGGTTTTTACATTTTAATGCTTCAAAAATTTGCTTTTATAGGACACTATTTTATCTCTACGTATCTAAGGCATGGGACCCAGGAGGAAAAAGCAGGGTGTTATCAAAGATGCCAACCATAGGTGTTGTTCCTATTAATAAAATGTTCATATGTTCGTCAGATATGGCCAAGTAGATGAGGTTTCCAAATTGTTAGTGGGTTTGCAGAGTTGGCAGCCCTTCACAGATTTCATAGTGGTTGTTGGGCTTTTGTGCCAGGAAAAAGGAAGTTGTCTGTTCTTAACACTGCATTTCCTCGCTTTATACACCCAAGAGTGAGGCTCACGGGGATGCCACTGACCTGCTGCTGCCCCAGGGATGTGACTTCACTAAACTGTGTTACGTGCCCTTTATTCTTAGAACGTGCTTTTTCTAAGCTCAGAGAAGATTTCACAGACTCAGCCTCATGACTCTTTACAGCCCCTCTGAAATCATGGGAGGAAGAGTGTCTATAAAGCTCTTCGAATTATTTGAGACACAGATAACAGAATTCGAGGAACCAGATAAACTTGGGCCAGTCCATTTTGTAACAGGTTAACTGATGAACAAAATTGGATTTTTACACAATCATGAAAACAGCTAATTATAAATTTTGCTTGTTGTAATGATATTGATAAGGAAATTTATTTTCTCCTTACGATTAAAGAGCCATTCTGACATGGTATACCCATATTTAAACCATGTAAGGGCAAACGCTCATTTGAAACAGAAGTATTAGAGCTAGATTATATGAAGGAAATTATACTCAGGAACATTATCATAGCAACATTTCTGTGAGCAGGATTACTCATAAAAATAATGAACATGTTTTATGAATATAACATTTGAAGTAATTTTTAAAAATCTGGCTATTAACCATAAGGTTAATTGATTCTTTTCTTCTTGCTCTTTTGTGGTTAACATACTCATTCTTCCTTTTAAAGACCCATTTTGTTATGCAAATGAAAAAAATTGGAAGACTTTGTGTCTAAGAGAGAGGGCTGCTTTCTGCAGGGGAGCCAGGCACCTGTCTCAGCACTCAGCCCCCACCTCTGCTCCCACTGGCTGCCAAGCTAGAGACTTGGTGATCAGGGTTCGTGGGTGTGGGGTCCTTGAATGTTGACTCACATTCTCTTTGTGACTTGCTCTTGCTTTGCCTGATAATGTCTCCCTTTCCAGCTCTCAGCATGCCAGCAGCAGCTGCATCATGGCACTCACCCTGCTGCCAAGAGGGCAGGCAGGCTCCGTGGAGACTGTAACCGTGCACTCTAGCCAACTGTTGGAGGTGGGTGCTGGGGCAGTGCAGGCAGCACAGCTGAGAGCCAGGCCCTTCTAGGAGGCACTGGGGGCAGCACTCTGTCCATGGAATTGTTAAAGTCGGTTTAATTTTGGGAAGCTTTTTGATTATGGGAGGTTTTCAAACATATACAAAGGCAGAAAAGAGCACTGCAGTGTCTTCCCGTATACCTACCTTTTCTCCGTTTCAACAACGACCAGTCATAGACTGTTTTGTTTCATTGTCCATGGTGTTATCCTCCCAGAAAACTGGTAGATTCATTTCCAGGGATAAAGCTCTATTAAATTACAAATGTTTTTCTATCCTCCTTCAGTCTAAGATCAGTCACCTTAATGACTTTCTGTCCTTCCTTCCAAAAGGTAAAATATATTCGAGTCTTTTTTTCCCTTCTCATTTAAGCCAAGATATGCTATGTAGGAATGGTCATATTCTCTAATGATGTTCCCTAAATTCTCAAGGTTTTGTTCATTCAGACCGCCAACCTCTCCAGAGCATAGAAGTGTGCAGGTAACATGTCTTAGAGGGTTATAGGTCACTGGGCTTGATTCTCAGTCTTACCACAGACGAGCTGTATAACCTGGAACAACTTCCTTAACGTTTCTGCGCCCCAGTGTCCTCTTGTTTTTAACATGGGACTGATAGTGAACACCCCACAAAGCTATAAAACTTAAATGCGTGAATACATTTAAACAGCCTAGATGGACCCCTGCACAAAGTAAGTGTTCAATATATGCCAGTGGCTGTCATCAACAGTTTTTTGTCCCTCATGACTCACTTTACAGAATAGAGGACTGAGGCCCAGCCCAGGTGGATGAAGTGACCCCCTCTGGTCATATGGCTGTTTTATCAAGGAGAACTGGACCAGGAAACCACATCTCAATTCCCCTATTATTCTAGATACTACAGGCCTGGTGCACAGATTCAGTTGGATCCCTCGGCCTGGCTTGCGCCCTTGCAATCCAGGATCCCTTGTGGGATGTTGTAGAACTGATTTTGGCCTGATCCCCACAGGCCAGGCCAAGGGACCCCATGGATTTGTGTACCAGGCCTCTAGTATGCATATAAGATCTTTGGTTAATCTGCTCCCACCCTGTCTCCTCCCCCCTTCCCTCTGAGATTCATCAGTCTGTTCCATGTTTCCATGCCTACAGTTTCCGCTCCTGCATTGAGTGTCTGCCCCATGGTGGTCAGTGTGTGTCATAGCTACCAGCCGGTCAGCAGGTCGCTTAGGCATATATATATATATATATACACACACACACACACACACACACACACACACACTAGAGACCTGGTGCACAAAATTTGCGCACAGGGGTATGTGTCCCTCAGCCCAGCCTGCAGCCTCTCCAATCTGGGATCCCTCGAGGGATGTCTGACTGCCCTACCGGGATCGGGCCTAAATGGGCAGTCAGATGTCCCTCTCACAATCCAGGACTGCTGCCTGCCTTCCTGATTGCCCCTAACTGCTTCTGCCTGCCAGCCTGATCACCAACTAACCTCCCCTGTAGGCCTAGTCACCCCTAACTGCCTCCTGCTCTCTCTGTGGCCACAGCCATCTTGGTTGGGTTAATTTGCATACTTGCTCCTGATTGGCTGGTGGGTGTGGCTTGTGGGTGTAGTGGAGGTATGGTCAATTTGCATATTATTCTTACTAGATAGGATACACTAGAGGCCTGGTGCACGAAATTCATGCACAGGGGGTGGGAGGTGTGTGTCCCTCAGCACAGCCTGCAACCTCTCCAATCTGGGACCCCTCAAGGGATGTCTGACTGCCCATTTAGGCCCGATCTCACTGGGCAGTTGGACATCCCTCACACAATCCAGGACTGCTGGCTCCCAACTGCTTGCCTGCCTGCCTGCCTGCCTGCCTGATTGCCCCTACCGCTTCTGCCTGCCAGCCTGATCACCGCCTAACCACTCCCCTGCCAGCATGATTGACACCTAATTGCTCCCCTGCCAACCCAGTTGCCCCCAACTGCCCTTCTCTGCCAGCCTGGTCCCTCCCAACTGCCATCCCCTGCTGGCCATCTTGTGGCGGCTATCTTGTATATAGGAGTGATCGTCAATTTGCATATTACCTCTTTATTATATAGGATAGTTTGACATAGCCTTGTCCTCAATTATATTCAGGAAGACTGATTTGTAAGAGAACAGGAAGAAGATTAATAAAGGCATGAACAAATAAGTAAATATTGCTGCTGGGAGTTAAACCTCAGAAGTTGTGTGTTTAGATAGCAGAGTGCTTTAGTGGAGAAGGTGAGATTTCAGGGTTACTTTTGTTTAAGAAGGGAGGTGATTTGGCTAATGAAACTGGAAAATATTCTGTACACAGGAAGAAGAAGAAAGTTCAAGTATAGGATGAGATGAACAGACCCAGGGAACAGTTGCACCTGAGATTAGAGAGAAGGCAGGATATAAAGAAGGTGGTAAGATTATTCAAACCACCAGTGAATGCCAAAAACAAAAGCGATGAGTGGATCCGAGACTTCGAGTGGAAGCTAACATTCGAAAGCTGTGACATGGTTAAGCACTGTTCTACTCACAAACATTTAATCCTCATAACAATCCTATGAAATAGGCATTATTATTGATCTCATTATACAGTTAAGGAAACTGGGCACAGAAGTTAAATACCTTGCCCAAGGCCATTTGCAGGAGACCTTGCATTTGCACCCATGCTGTCTGGCTCTGGGCCCTGTGCTCTTAAATGCTCAGCCATGCTGCTCCAAGGTAACCAAAGCCCTGTGCATACTCAATCTTGACACTGTATATGGGGAAGCCCTTTAGAGAGGCTGGAAGTGTGGCATCATTACTCACTGATATGTGTGCCATTGGCTGACCCGAGGACAATTATTTAAGTCCCAGTTAGGTTTCTGTAGGCAGGTTCTGTCCACTGCATAATGGGCCTTTCTAATAATTGTCATCACAGAGTGCACTTAATTCTGTTCTGTTTGCAATCTTAAGCAAAATTTTTACACAATTTTAAAATTTTACAAAAATAAAACAATTTTCACACAAGGTATAAGACCATGGGATAGGGATGTGTTTGGTAACTTCGGATAATTCTTGAGGACCTCTGCTCTATGTTGGGGGTGCCTGTGAGATAGCAATTCCTCCTCTACAGAATCTCCATTACCTTTTCCTTTCTTATGACCTTCTTCTCATTAGCCTATGGACTGCCATTATTCTCCCAATTTAGAAACCAGAAACACACACCTCACTGACCCCACATTCCTTTCCAGCTCATGTCCCACATCTCTTCCCATTTACGGCACAATGTCTTGAAAAAATTGTCTGTTCTCATATTTGTCTTCACTTTTCTTTCTGACCATACCTTTTTCTTAAAAAAAAAAAAAAGTATTTTTATTGATTTCACAGAGAAAGGGAGAGAGAGAAAGAAACATTCATGATGAAAGACAACCATTGATCAGCTGCCTCCTGGACACCCGCCAACTGGGGATTGAGCCCACAAGCCGAGCTGACCAGGAATTGAACCATGACCTCTTGGTTCATAGGTTGACGTGCAACCACTGAGCCACTCGTGCTGGGCCTGACCATACCTTCTTAAACAAGCACCAAGAAGACTTTCTCTACCAGATCTTTCCCCCCAGTTCCAACTTGCATTATACCCCCTGTCTTTAGCAGCTCCACTTGGATGTCTGGTAGGCACCTGGAATGACCAAAACAGAACTCTTGGTTTTCCTGCTTAGGCCAAAAACTTTGACTTCAACCTGACTCCACTCTGCTCTCATATCCCACATCCTTTTCATCTGTAAATCCTGCTGGCCTTATCCTCAAAGTCTATCCAAAATCTAACCGTTCATCTCGCCTTGATTATCACAACCCTAATCCACATTGCAGTCATCTCTCTTACCCAGCTGCTGCTTCCTGGCCGCCAGACCCCACTAGCTACTGTCAATACGGCAACCAAAGTGATCCTTTTAAGTCATCAGTCTGAATGTATCTCCTCTATGATAAGTTCTTTTTATCCCATGCAACAATATGGATGAGTCTCTTATATAGAAGCCAGAAACAAAAGAGTTCATACTATAGGATTACCTTCATTTAAATATAAAAATAGGTAAACCAATCTATACTGCTAGAAGTCAGGATGGTGACAGAAAGCACTATGAGGTCTGCTGGGGGACTTGTCATTTCTGTCCCTTGATCTGGGTGCTCACTGATGTCTAAGTTGGTTAACATTAGCAAGCTGTAAACTTCTAATGTACCCTTTCCGTATGTACTTTACACTTGCATAAAAAATAATTTTTCAAAATTATTTCTTACACAGAACATCATTCTTCTATAGACTTGGAAATAAGGACTTTATCAGTATTTTAACCATCATAATGTAAACCCCACGCAGGCAAAATCTTGTCTGCTTGCATCCAACCAATAAATATTTACTGAGGGCTAGGCACTGGTCTGGGCATTTTGGGATACAGCAGGGAACACGAGAGACAAAACCCCCTTAAGTTTCTGAGGGATTATAATGAGGATGAAGTATATAACATAGAACAAGGTGCTAAGGGCTGTGTAGAGTAAAAGAGCAGAGGAGAGAGATAGGGAGTGCTGGAGGGGAAGAGGGGAGGGGGCAGGACACAGTTTAAATAAGATGGTCAGGAAAGCCTTGTTGAGAAGGTGGCATTTGGACCAATACTTGGAAGGAGATGAGAGAAGGGGCCCAATGTATATTTGGCAGCAGAACCTCCTGGGTAGCGGGACTGAAAAGCACAGGCCTGAGGCAGAAGCAGGCTGGGCACACAGGGGCAACAGCAAGGAGGCAGTGAGGCATTGGGGACCAGGTCGCCAGGGCCTTGTAGGCCTCTGTAAAGACTCCAGAGCTTTATTCTGTGTGAGACCAGGTGGTGGTGGGAGAGTAAATTTTTGCCTAAACTGGGTTTATTTCGGTTTCAGCCACTTTTAGTGTCAGGTGGTTTATTCTCATTGCTGTAAATATACTTCAATTTATCCATTGTAGTATTGATGGACACTTAGTTTCCACCTTGGACACCCTACTGCACATCTTTTGGTAAACTACTGTATGCGTGGTTTACCAATTCTTTGTATCTGAATAACTTAACATGTTAGTTCCTATGAAAGTCAGACAATCAGTCAATAAGCATGACACACATTAGAAGTAAACTCTCAGGTAGGTATTAGGATAAGATAATCGAGTATGCGAGGCAAAGAATACAAAGACATGTCAACTAGATTGCTGCCCTCAAGGACCCTCGAGTCTAGTTGGGGATAAGACATATGCATGTGAAACAGCAACCGGCAAGGACACATATATAGGAAATGAGAAATAATATCCTAGGCAATTTGCTCCATAATCATTCTGAAGTGGGCAAGGTCACTTTGGACTGTGTTGATATAAGTTTTCACAGGGAATCTGGCAATTCTGAAGAGCCTGAAAGCATATAACAGGTTTGGCAAAGCAGACAGACTTTGTAGACATTACTGTGCTAGAGAAATAGCAAGAGGGGGTCATGGGTGGTAAGAGTAGGGTTTAGGATTCACTTTAAAGCCTGGTTGAGCTCTATGTACAAGTAAAGCAAATAGCTACATTGTGATCTGGGAATACTTACATATTCCCCCATTTCTCTATCATTTTGCCACATTTACCATTACTGAACCTCCAAGGCCATAGGTCTAAATGATTTGAATATATGTGTATTTTTAGACTGGCAAAGAAAACTCATCCCTTGTGACTGTAGCAGGCCCCGGGGCGGAAACTAAGGCTGGCCAGCTTCTGGAAAACAGCTCGTTTATGGCCGAGCTTCTGAGCGACGTGCCCTTCACCTTGGCCCCACATGTGCTGGCTGTGCAGGGCACCATCAGTGACCTTCCGGACCACCTGCTCACCTGTGACGTCAGCGAAAACTTATCACGGTTTTGGTATGATTTTACTCTTGAAAATTCAGTGCTCTGTGATTCATAGTTTTTATATTTGTACCTTAACAGCTTTAAAACAAAAGTTGGCCATTGTATTTAACCTGTTTGATGTTCTTTGCCATTTCACTGTCTAAAAGCCCTCAGGATCATAAAAGCAAGGATCATAAAGTAAAGAACAGTATTTCATTGCTCTGTTTTTCAGAATAAAGCACACTTGTATAAAAATTGAGCTTAAGTTTTACTTCCTTTCCGCCAAATAATAAATATAAAAGTTAGGTAATCATAGTTTTATGAAAGGAGTAGATTCCTTCAACCAGGCTCTCAAAATATCACACCTCAAGTTGATCTTAGCAGAACTGTGAAAAAGAGCGATGGCATTTTCCTTGGTTACCACAAGTCTAAAGTCTGCCCTGAGAGGGAGTGCGAATTCTCTTCTCTGGTTTAGAGGAAGCTCGAGTTGATATTATTCTCTTTCTTCTCCCACAGTGTCTATGAATGAGTTCAGAAAAAAAAAAAATTGTGCCCGTTAGCTTAATTTCTTCATTCTTGATATAGACTCCGATGTGGAAATGGAAAACTTTTCCTAAAAAGCAGGGGGATTTTGATGATGTAAGAATGCTCTGGCTGCTGTTTCTCTTGAGGGATGCATTCAATTTCCTACACCCATGGCAGTCCTGTGCACCTTGAGTGCTCCCTGTGTTCCTGCCTTTGCTTCCACCTGAATGCTTCTTCAGAGTGTGCTCCCTCACCAGCTTCCCCAAGAACTCTCTCTGCTTCGGCCTCAGAGGGCATCCATGCTCCTGACCACAGAGGGTCCCAGTTCAGGAAGAGATCCACATTTCCTTTCAACCTCTTTGCCTCCCAAAGAAAAACATCTCATGATGATACATATTATCGCTAACACCCTTAGTTAGAAATTTGTTGGCCACGATACAAATGGAAATGCTTTACTAAATGCTAGAAAAACTGAAATCAACTCATTTCCAATTAGAGTATAGGCAAAACACCTAGAAATGACTTTTGGCTATTGAATATCCATTATTCCAACTAGAACAGAAAAGAACTGCCATTGGTCAATAAACTGCAAAGGAAGAGGTAAACTGTGACCGTGTTTTCTGTGCCATATAAAATTTTAATCACATTAGTTCTGAAGAGTACAATATAGTTTATTAATTCTGTGCCAAATTTTTAGAAGATTTTTCACCAAGATAGAGTGCTATAGCAAAACTGAACACTGTGCATAAAAGTACATAAATTATTCAAATTTTAATGTGTTGTGCATGTTTAATAAATGTGGCATGTTCTTGATAAAAATGCTGTTATTTACAAGATAAAGGAACATTTTTATTGAAAAAAATGTGTCAATTACAATGTTACCATATGAAGTAAATGGTTAAATTAGATCTTGACATAGTTTTCTTAAAACATCAGCCTAAGAAATATGACTTATTACTAACACAAATATGAACATTTTATAGCAATTTTTGTGAAAGCCCATCCTTTTAAATATCCATGTTAATATATCTCAAAGCTAAATGTAAGCATGTCATCAATTTACTAATATATATATTAAATTTTCTCAAATACTTATACATTTTATTTATATTCATGTCCATCATGTTATAAATATGCTTATACATATTTTTACTTGTTAAAAAATGTTATATTTGAAAAGTATGAATAAAAATAAACTGATATTTTGATTAATTTCAGATCCAAAAACTGATTTTCTTTGCATTATTCATGTCTGAAAGTCATTGATTCTTTAGGAGACAAATATTTAAGTAAATAGTTTGTATACTGTAGAGAAAAGCATGATGTTTCCTCTTACATGTAAGTCTTAAGGAATAACATTGAAAGTGGTAAGATCACTCACTAATTCTGGCAGGACTGAACGATTTGAGAGAAATCAATGTACATCTCCAGATAGATTCCATCACAAGATTTAATAAGCTCAGTGTTAATAACCTATAATTAATAAAAACATGTGGAAATGGCCATTTTAATGTTCTCATCCAATTTGTATACAAATTGTGTTCCTATTTTAAAACTGGAAGAAAACAGAAGTCAACCAGCCAACTCTATCTAACCCAAGAGAAACTTCAAGCCTAGGAAGGTTAAATGACTTAAGTCAATTCCTTATTGATACGCATTTACTTGAACAGTATTAATAAAGGTAATATAACTTGTAAGAAAGCTATATGCTGTGGTGGGGAAGGGCTCAGGCATTTGAGGCAGGCAGTTTCTAGTGGTTCCCTCGCTTACAAGCTGTGGGCCTTTGAGTCAGTCCCCTAACTTCTGGTGTCCTTGGTTCCTTTGCCTGTTAAATAATTAATTGTATGCACCTTGCAGGGTTGTGCATTTAGATGGTGCATGACAAAGGCCTGGCAGTGTAAATCTGAACACATTATCAGTGTTCAAGGAAAGAGAACTATTACAATTCTCATTACTAACCACACATATACCAAGGTCTAATGAAATGCAAAATATGAATTAACTGAAGTTCTTAAAGGGTAATATAAAAAGTAGCTATCTACATTTATTGTATATCCCTCCCACCCATTATTTTTTTCCATATTTAGCACTACCTCATGAAAAATATTCCTAAAATACGTTAGTTGACTCTTCTGCAGTTCCTTCGCTAAGAGTTCCATAGCAAACATTTTTTTTCTATTATCAAGCAGTATGGTTTTCACTTCCTCTGCCCCCTTGACAAATGATCATTATAAAGTACTGTAAGTATGGAATGTACAAGTGATCTTACTAACCCTATTTTTATCCCTAAAATATATGCAGGAAGTTGCATGTATTTTCCCCCCAGCTTTTTTAAAATGGCATTTGCATCCTTTCCTGAAGAGGCAATTCTGACAATTTATTCTAGTTAATTGTGATTAACTGAACTTTAAAAATTATATCATTAAATGTTAATAAAAGCATGTTTCTTGTTAACAAAAAACCCCACACTCATTTTTAAAAAATATTCATTGACACCAACACTTTCTTCCCCTATCTCAAAGTAAAATGATAAATTGAAAACTATGAAAAAGTACCTAAAATTCTGAGAAACCTAATTTTTCATAATTATAAAGGAAAAATAGGGAGTAGAAAAGAAATAATCTCATCCTTATTCTAAAACAGTGGCCCATCAGACCTTATCCCTTTACCTCTCCTGACAAATTGACCAGTAAATGAATATTGCCCTCTGTAATCTAGCAAAGAATTAATGCATTGTCCTATTAATCGTGTCATTAATAACATTCCCAAGAAATTTTACTGTATTGGATAGATGGCTGAAGGATGTAATATCTTTTAAAGCTATTGAGAAATACGGGCTTGTGGACATTATCTTTTGAGCACTGTGTCATATTACTAAGGCCATGACCTAAATATTATTGGGAAATCTAAAACTCTCGGAATTGGTCTGACTCCATTCATACTACAGGGTCCAGAAAGGTAAAGTATTCCTATGTATCAGGGAAATGACTCTTGATGCCATATGGTTTGGTGGATAGGTGTGGGTAAAAAAGAAAGATGTATTGATTGAAGTATAGGATCTGTTAAACTTGGTATCTCAATGTTAATCATCATTTTTTAATTTAAATAAAATTGTAATTTTAGAATAATTTTGTATTATACAAAAATAGTGAAACATTCTTGAATACCTCTCATCTAGTTTCTATTTGCTACAACTAAGGAACCAACATTGGGACATTACTATTAACTAAAATCCACCCTCCATTCCTATTTCACACTTTTCTCCTAATGTCTTTTTCTTCCAGCATCCCATCTGGTATAATACATTATTATACTTAGTCATTCTTAGGCTCCTTTTGGCTGTTACAATCTCAGACTTTTATTTATGTATTATTATTTTTAGTGACTGTGACAGTTCATGGAGTCTTCTCAGATTTTGTAGGATGTCCCTCAACTCATTTATTTAATGTTTTTCACATGGTTAGACTATGGTTATGTGTTTTGGGGCAAATATTACAAAGGTGAACTGCCCTTCAATGAGATCGTATCCTATCAAAGGTACATGCTGTCAACATGACCTCATTGCTGATGTTAACCTGCATCAAGTGCCCAAGGTAGTGTTTTCCAGGTCTCTCCATTGTCATATAACTCCGCCCCTCCCCTTTTTATACAGGACTCTTTGTTATTCAATTGAAAAGCATAGCCCACAGTCAAGGGGTAGGGAATTATACTCCACATTCTTGAAAGGTTTAATTTATTTGAATTTCTTCTGTATGAGATATGTCTCTTTTCTCCAATTTAATTATTCATTTATTTATATTGGGATTCCAAATCTAAAGCATATCGCTTGGTGGCCAAGAGATATGTTTACATTATTAGAAAGTTAACAAAGAAAATTTGGAACGACTTACATGGTGCAGATGAATACCATTTGAGTTTGGATATGATAATCTATAATCTCCTCAGATTAATCTTCCTATAAATATCAGATACATTTCTTTATAACTTGTCATGACTATAACTGTATTCAAAATAGACCTACCCTTTGGGGCCACCCTCTTAGATACTTGGCCTTTTCCTACCTTATTCCCACAGCGATTGCATCTTACCCATAATGGTATTCTTCAAGTGGCGCAGAGGCAAGGTTCTAATATAATCATTTTCCTCTTTAAAGAACCAAGATAACTCATGATACACAGAGCTTTTCTCTACAGTAGGTGACTTTCTTTAGTAATAGCAAAAACAAAGTTGCAGCTCCTTAAGATTCTAAGAGGAGAAATAGTTCATTTTCTCCTTTAAGAAGTAGCTTTAAGAAGCAGCATAAGGAAACTAAGTCTTCTTTCAGAGGGGAGAAGTGCCCCCAAGGAACTCTTTGTACTTCTGATTAACCAAACTCAACTGTATGCTAAACCAAACTTGATGTCATCCAATTTCATTGGGGTCAGGGAAACAATCAAAGTAAATAGTGTTTTACTTTATCCTTGGAAGAAACCTGAATATAGTTCTTTGTCAAGAATTTTCCCAGTCCAATTTTCACTCCTACAAAGGAAATAAATTCCTTACAATCAAAGGTAAGGCAAAGGATAATTGCATCCAGAACAAGCCATCAGTAGGCTAACTCCAAACCAGCCTACAGACAGCTTGTTCGTTACAACCCAGGCCAGAGAGGGAAACAGACAATAGACCATTTCAGAGGTCAGTTAAGGAGACGACGTCCCACTTGGGACTGCTGCCAGGGACGTAGAATCCAGTGTCTGACATCTGGGGTTGCAGCTGTGAGGTCTGCCCCTTGTGTGGCCACAGGTGTTGACTATAACTCAGAAACATAGGAGGAACAGGATAATGTCGGTTTCAGTGTGCATATGTATATTTATGTGTATGGTTTTTCTTTTCTGTTTTTTCAAAAATGTACATAATTTATTTTGTTTCAGAATTAATGTATTTCTTCATAATGGCAAGGAACATTTGGGAGGCTAACAAAAAAAGGAGCTTTTGTTCATGAACAAGGGCAAAACAAAGCCAAGTTTTTACACCTACAGGGTACACTGCACACCAACATGCTGTGTGGCATTGTCAGTTCAGTCTTTTGAATAGGCCTTCTCAGCTCCAAAAAGAAAGAAATGGATGCTGAACAGCAAACAGGCAGTTGGTCTCAGATAAAGCCTAATCACTCATTCTCTGTACGTCTGTCTGGCCTCATCCTTGTTTTGGATCTTCATGAGAATTTGTGTTTATCAGAATGTATTTCTGAGCATGGGACAGACTATCTAGTTTTCTATCTCTCACTATACCAGCCATAACCATCAGCTAACACAGCAGAAAGCAGTAACACTCAGCTTTCCTCTTCCTCTTGCAAGCGACTTAGCTCCTGTTTATGAGGCAGATCTAGAAGTCCCTACCTCACACAGGCACTGGAGGTTCCTGACCCTAAGGATATGGGCAGCAGAATTGAATATGGCTAAGAGGACGGAATGATATGGGTAAGATCTATAAAGAGCCAAAAGTAAATTGCATTTTAAAAATATGTCTGTACTTCCATAATTAAATATAGACTTCCTCCTTGTTGTGCCTACTTCACAGCCTGAATTTAGACTTCTTCTTATCGAATCTCTAAGGAAAAATGCTTGACTCCTTAGGCCAGTGTTCCTCCACCCTGTAAAGCCCATGTGTCCTGCCCTGTTTTTTCACTGTATGCTCTCTCTATTCCTCCAGCCAAGAAGAAGGTTTTCCTTTGTATCTTCTGTTACAAAGACAAAAGGTAAATTGAATACGTGTTTTCAAAGTACAGCCAACACCCCATTTCCCTGAAGGATCTATGTTCTTATTAATGTTCTATCCGACTTGTACTTAGCACATAACAAATCCTCCACCAGGAATGAATGAGTGAACAGATGAAATAAATCATTATCTATAAATGAGACTTTCCAAAAGCAAAGGAATAGAATGTCAAGACTTTGGTAGTTTTTTGGGCCCTAGTAAGTTCCCCCAATTGTCATGCGGTGTTTACACAGCTGAAAATAATGCTTAGTTTACCAAGCCTCTACAAATTGTGCCGTTGGTCTGTTTTGGGTATTCTCCATGCTTTTCAGGTTGTGTTTTCCTCTGTCCATAATGACTATGTATGTCCTCATGATGAGTAAGAACGGATTCTAGACAATACAGTGTATTTTGGTCCTGTGGACGAACTCGTTTAAAGCTCTATCTAGCTGCCAAGTGTCCCTTGTGTGTTCTTAGTTATATTTGCATATATTCCTGTGCCAGAATTTATTAATCCTACCTGATATGCTTTCCTTCAAGCACACGTGGATATTTGAAATGACCTTGCTTTAGAAAAAACCACTTTTCCCCCCTAGGAACAGTAGTGCATGATTCTTTTAGTGCCCTTCTACATCCTTACATTCAGTACTCCACAGTTCTCTTCCCTGTCATATACATGTGTAGCTATTTCCCCGCCAACTCCAGCTATAAACTTGCCCCTTCTCTTTAGAGTCAAGCTTCCTTTCATTTCTTTTCTTTGTTGTTGTTGTTTTAATCCTTACCCGAGGATATGTTTCCCATTAATTATTTTTAGATTGGGTAGAAGGAAAGGAGGGAGAAGGAGAGAGAGGGATAGGAGAAAGAGGGAAAGGGGGAAAAGTGAAAAGGAGAAAGACATTGATGTGAAAGAGACACATTGACTGGGGATTAAACCTGCAACCCAGGTATATGCTCTTGTGCTCTTGACTGGGAATCGAACCTGAGGCCCTTCGGTGCATGTAGTGACACTCTAACCACTTGGCCACACTGGCCAGGGCTAGAATCAAGCTTCTGGAGAGAGTGGTCTATATTTGTGTCTCCATTTCCTTATTTTCCATTCACTCCTCCACCTACTGTAATCGGACTTCCCATCCCTGGTTAGAACCTCCACTGAACGGGTTCATGCAGGCGCCACCTCCACCTTATTCCACTGCTGAGATTGTTTTCACCCCTGATTGCTGTGACTACCTTTCTCAGCTTCATCCGATCTCAGACTATTGGGGACTTCTTTTCTTTACTCCATTCCTAAAATGTCGGTGTGACCCGAATTCCACCTTTGGCTCTCCTCCCCTTTCTGTCTCCTCCCTGTACAGTCCTATCCATTCCTGTCTGCCACTACTGACATCCACATCGACCTCTCCCCCAGAACTCGCTCAAGTTCCATCCATGTCCATCATTAGCTCTGAGACATCTCACTTGACTCTCCTCTTAGTTTCTATCACAAACTGGAGTAGCTGCTGTTTTTATTTGCTCCACACTTTTTCTCATCTCCCGCTCTGTTGCTCTGCTTTTCTTTTGGGAGTTCCTCTGGCCCTGATGGAAAATAGTGAATTATTGTTACCATTCCTGAATCCCAAGGGACAGACACATAACCTGACCTTGTTCAATCAGCATCCATCAACCTGAGCCCAGAGGCAAGGGGAAGGCATCACCTCGTTTGCTGGCGTACTGCTGACAGCCATCCTTCCCTCATGTCTCAAGTCCTGGCCATATCATTTGAAGCCCTGGATTACCCAAGCAGGAAATCCAGGAGTCTAGCCATTCTTCCTTCATATTCACCTCCATACTCAATGAATGATAAACTTTGATTAACTGTGTATCTTTCAAGGCTTCTCAAATGTGTGCTTCTGTGTCCATACCTACTGCCCTTACTTCAGTCCAGTCCCTTTCTCATTTCTCCTAATGGATGTCCCTGCATCCAGTTTTGCCCCCAATCCCATCCATTCTCTATGCTAAAGCCAGAAGGAACTTGTTTAAAAACAGATTAAAATCTTTAAAAACTTTCTAGTATCTTCTGAAGAATCGAAGCACCTTAAGGGGCACCCATGTTCCTCCCTACCTTACCTTGTGATATTCCTACTCTTGTCCTCTGTGTTCTTGCCCTGTTGTGCAAGAACATGCCGTACTGAACATGCCGTACCTTCTCTCACCATTCTTACAGTCTGTGCTTTTTGCCTGGAATGCCCTGACCTTCCCTTCTTTTCCTTCTTATTGTTTGTTTGATTTTTCTGGTCACAGAACACTTTTCTACTTTAGGAAATATCGTGAATATAAAATTTAGGATCACAATATGAAGCGTTTCAATCCTGTCCAGCATCAAACCAGCCCTCTGTGCTCTGCAGATGGGAAACCACTGCTGAGACCCACTAAGGGCAGTCAGAGGCTTTGCATGAACATTTACAACAAGAGCATCTGAATGCCTCTTTTAAGTGCAAAACCACACCACAGTACACTTACGCAGCAACAATGCATTCAGACTGTTCTTACTCATCATTAGTAGTCAACTTGCATAGAACATCAGAAAAAATGCAGAATGGAGCTCACAAAATCGGCTAAACAATAAACCTCTCCTTGCAAAACACACCGTGATGGAGATTTCTTTTTTAAGTAGTATGTACACTACAGAAGCTGCGTTCATTCCAGCCACCTCAAGTGACCCAGTCTGTGGCTAAATTCTTTTACAAGGTTTCATTCAGGTGCCACCCCCTCTGGGAAGCCTTTCCTTATTCCTCCTAAGCTGGACGTTTGTCCTTCCATGTTCCTCCAGCATCTTGTGTGCCCCTCTTTCAAGGCTCTTGACCCACAGCATTCTAACTATTTACTTGTCTACTTCGGAACTCTGTGAATGGATCCCTAAATTCCTATGCCTAACATGATACTGCATCGTGTGGGCTCAGTAAAAGTGTGTTGAAAGGGCAAATGATAGAATCGCCACTGATTGAAGGAAATGTATAAGGTCCTTGTCCCATCTACATTAGAATGTGCCCTTGAATCTGTGTGGGAAGCCGTTAAGACAACCTTACATTACCTAAATGACCCCAAACTTACCTTGTATCCTAAATAATTTAGCTTCTTACATTTTTTAAAAGTAGAAATGAACCTTTTGTTTGGTTAAGCTGTATCAGTACTAATACAATAGACATATTTTGTATTTATTATAACCTTTTAGACAATGCTAATTATGTCTTTAGATTAAATTTGGGGGATATAAGTGACTATGAATCTATCTATTGTGACTTGAGCTTTATTTTTTGGTTTGCCTTAATGTATACACAGAAGGAACTTTCTTCTGCCTTCTAGTAAATCAACATTGATTAATGCTAATTAAATTACACGGCTTTTTTAAAATCATGGATTTGTATAGATTTAAATATGTAACATACAAATTGAATGCCTGATGTTTTAATGGGGTTATGACATGTTGTTTTTGTGTAACCTAACCTTACCGAAGGATTTAGAAATATTAACCCTTTTGATAGCAGTCTACATTTTTAAAGGATCATTTTACCTTGGAGGGAAAACAAATAATTAACTGACCATCCTGCTGATTTTTTTCATGCAATCAAAGCAGGTTCTAAAATATTCTTTAACTGATCCATTCATTTGGTAACCAGTTTACTGCATGAATTCAACTTTTTAATTTTTCTAATAGATTATGATTTTATACAAAATTAATCAATCAAATTTTTAACCACTATGGTCACCACATTAATTATTGCAACTTCTAAAGTTCCTCATTTTTATGGGTACTCTCTTCCCCCTAGGTGCAAAGATATACAATGTTTTCAACAAAAGGGGAAACAATAGCCAATCTCTTAAAACATTCATTTAGTCTATAAAAAAGTAAAAGAAAAAAATTCCTGTTTTATTAGTTAACACAATTCTGTCTTTCTCTTGTCTGAATAACAATTTGGAAACACTATATAACATCAAGAAGTAATAAAATCTTTCATTAGACAAGCTTTTTAGCAAAAATAGTCTCCAGAACTAAACTTGAAAGGAAGTTCTTAAGCTTTTTTATCGTCATATTCTTGATTAAAACATTGTGTTAAATGAGGACTGAGGGTCGATAGTTCCTTTCTCTTTTCCCCCCTAACTGAAAGACTATCTGCTGAAACTATCTCTACTTATCTGAGGTGTTTTTAAGTGACTATAAGATTCTACACTTGGCATTGTACACCTATCAGAGAGTGACTGTAGGAATCAAACCCCCGTTAAGCAAAGCAATTGTCTCCTGGGTGTAGGTTATTTCCATTCAGGCTTTTCTAGTGTTCCTGGAGATACACTGGAGGCGCCATTTCTCTTTGCACGTCGATTGTGCTAAAAGCCGCATTTCCCAGTGCAACCTATTACACCCTCTCGGTGGGAGACCCCTGGGCTTCCTGCTCTGGTTGTGCTGGCGGACAAAAGATGCTGTATCCTTCAACCTGGGCCTGCTTCCTGAGACATGTACCCAGTTGTCAATCGTAAGTGACTGACCAGCCACACTCATCTCAAAGATCTTCGATGACAGTGTAAGATTTGCTGTCAGCACTGTCAGCAGAGGTTTAGTACCCTTTCCTCCTCCTTACTGCTTCCTTGCTCCCTGTTTCGGTGTGTTCTCAGCATACACACCCTCCAGACACCAGATCCTCTTCCAAATATGTGTCTCCCACCAGTTAAAGAAGTTGGCCTGCTGTGCTCCTCTGCTATGGACAGACCTTTTACCTCTCTGGACTATGCCTGCTTCTCGGAGATAGAAGTTTTGTGTTTTTCTCCCTGAGAGAAAACAGCACTTTCCCTGGTACTAGCCATAGCAGCCACTACATGGGGCTTTTGTTTTGTACTTTTGTGAATGAAACATTAGGTGCAAAGAGTGAAAGTCAACAGTATTTACAACTCGGCAATTCCATGTTCAAGGTGGGAAGAAGAAATGGAAGGGATGACATCAGTCTAATCATTTTCTTGTATCAGGAAAAAACAAGAGCTTTCCTCATGCCCCTAATAAATTTCCACTAAGAACACCCTGTTTAATTAAAATTCACATAATAAACCTACACTCCACATTCTAAACACTTAAAGAAAGTCACAAATACAGCTAGGGCTAAATAAATACATATAGCTAGGTACAGTTAAATGCCTCACTAACATTTAATTCTTCTCAGTCACTGTGACCCAAACTCACTATTTCCCTGAGCTTAAGTAGATCCCAACTTAAATATAGAGCCTTCCAGGCCTGTCTATCTGAAGTATGTGAGGATGTTTCCAGTGACAATGATCTTTGTCTGCTGGTTCTCAGTTTAAAAGGGGAGAAGGAGCTTATTTGCGGAGGATAAAGATCCATTTATTTTCCTAAGTTGCACTTTCGCATTTAACCTAAAACATACACAGAGAAGTAAAAAAAAAAAAAAGAGAGATACCCTGAACCTAATCAACAAGGATTTCACTGCCACTCAGATCCCCACACCTTCCCTGGATGTACTCTGGCTTCAGTTGGCCTTTTTTTTTTTTTTAAGTACTCACCTGAGGATATGTTTTTATTGATTTTAGAGAGAGAAGGAGAGAGAGGGAGAGAGAGAGAAACATGTATGTGGGAGAGAAACATCAATCGGTTGCCTCCTGCACACACCCCGACTGGGGATCGAAGCTGCAACCTAGATATGTGCTCTGAAGGGCAATCAAACCCACAACGTTTTTTATGTACAGGACCATGCTCCAACCAACTGAGCACCTGGCCAGAGCCAGCCTGCCTAATTTTTAGGATGAATCTCTTTCCTCAGAATGCTTTTTAAGGAAAAACTCATTCATACACAACATTCATAGTACTAAATATGAGATTTGAAATATGAGATTTTTTTCACCCTTCACTATCATGTTTATAGTGCATTTTATCGACCAAAGTTATTTCATAACTTATGGAACTTATCTTAAATACGGCTCTTAGTAAGGGTATGAAAAACCCATCCAGTAAGCCCTCCTAAGGAAGTGATAGAAAAATTCCCCCAAAATGCTTCCTGCTTGGAAAGTCAGCTAAAAGTTCAGTGTGAGGAAGTGACACCAAATGTTTGGCAGCTTGGGACATGCTCCCATCCAGGGGCTGCCCATGCGCAGAGCTGGCCGAGGGACATGGGCAGGCCTCAGAAGCTCCTCCAGCCCCTCGGAATGCCAGGAAGAGGGGGAAGCAGAAACTGTGTCTGATTTCATGCTCCTCTGGCTTGCCTCCTGGATGCTAGGCATAGCCCAGAGATGCCCTGGCAGCAGTGGGAGCAGCTGGATAGGTTAAGAAAGGCCTTTTGTCCCTGCCATTCACTAACAGGCCAGTTTTGGGTGGCAGATGTAACATAGATGAGCAGGACTCAGGCAAGCCCAGAAAGATCTTATCCTTGAGTAGCAAGCTTCCGGTTTTGTTTGGCATTTTTTAGACAGAAATAGATTTTTTTAGACAGAATTTTTTATTCCATGGATGTTTTGAAGACAGCTTCAGCCCCTCCTCCCAATAAAACACTTAACTTTCATTTTAATACATATCACTAAACACTGTTATGTATTTAGTCTACCTTTAAAGAAAGATCATTATTAAGAATGTTTACAAGGAAATCACGGAGAATAAACTCTCTCAAAATCTCATTTTATGTGCTGTTAGAAATAACCATGTACTTGCCCCTCCCCGCCTCAATCATTCTGGGAAAAATAATTGTGGCCAAGGATGATGTGGAAAACTTCAGCATTAAAAATAATGTGATAAGTAATCCAAAAGGGAAATTAATTTTCACTTGGAAGGTGTTCACTCTCACAAACACTGAAATAATGAGTGAACTGGCTCTCCTGAGACCATGCCAACTGTCCCCTGCTGCTCCAGTTGTCACGAGCCTCTCTTACTGCCCTAACTTCTGATTCGGAATCAGGAGACTTAAATAGGAGGACATCTCTTCACACAATTAGAAACAATCTATTGTACTATTAGACACCAACTTCTCCCACTAAGTCCCTCAGAATTGACTGATTTCCTTTATTAAGTGAAACTATTATTACCACTGAAAAATAAAAATAATAATACAAGACAACTTAGAGTGCAAAGGATGTTTAAGTTGATAGAATCTCATTTTACAGCCCTCTAGGGGCAGGTAATGTGATGGGGGACCCATTCACCCCCAGACACAGAGACCACCAGCTCCAGAGGGGATGGCTTTGTGGGAAATTTCAGGGCAATGAAAGATACCAGTGATTTCACTCTTAAACTTTATAGCAGATTTGAAAGTATGTGTAATATAAATAATTTAAATTCATGTACTGTAACATCCCAGGTTATTATAGAAAAGATAGAAGTTGAAAAGAAACTAAGGTTCTGAGCAATCCAATGAACGGATAATCATGAACTGAAAAGTTACAAGTTGACTCTGAGAATGCCAGTTACAGACTGGGCTTGTTGAAACCACCTTCGTCCTTTCATGTCCCCTTCCCTCTAAGTGGACTGAGGGTCTCATTCTATTTTAGAGGTGATACAGGCTCTGCCACTCCAAGCGCCACACCTTAATCCTCACCCATAAAATTCATCATCTGTTAGTGTTTTTCAAGAGTAGTCACAGATGTGGCCCAGGCTGTGAACAATTGTAGCAGAACCGATTTTTAAAAAATAAACTATCTGACAAACAGAGCTATGTGCCACAGGTTTTGGGGGGTTGGAGGTTGGGGGAATGGAGGTAGAGCATCAAAACCCGAACAGGAGAGAAACCTAGGGAGAAAAAAACAACTTGTAAGTACGTCATCTTCCCTTGGTGTGCTAACATGGAAATAAAAATTAAATACACTAAAATGCCCCTGAGGAAAGCAAATCTATGAAAACTTTTTAAAAAGGGATATATAATGATTTATATATCTAAAAAGAATTTTGAGAAACATCTCTCTCCACCCTGACATTCAAAATATCTAAACACAAAGGTTAGGACATTAACCCAATTATTTTAACTTTAAATATACTTCTCCTGAACAAAAGTAATGCTATAGACTATCAGACTGGATGTACAAAATGCTAAAGTTGCTTCTAGCAGCGATTCATAACTTCCTTGGAATGCTGGTGTATCAGCAGGTGTACTTCTAATCCTTCCTTCCCAGGTGCTCTGAGAGCAGGCTTCCCTAACACAAAATGACTCCTCTACTGGCTGTGTCTAGTTTTGCCCCTCGCTCTCCCTGAACTATGGTATTAATTTTGCACTAGCTAGTGACTGTTTATGTTGACAGAATTCCTAGACTATTGAAGAGCACTGCCCACAAGGAATCCACATTTTCTCTTCATTGGTGTATTTTTGTCATTTATCATTTTAACCTATGAGTTTACTCAATGAAGAGATTATTTAAAAGCCTACTTGAGATATAGTTTAACATAGCTAATCCAGGTCATTATAACTTTTTTTACCAGAAATTACTTGCTTTTATGCATAAGTAAAAACAAATGTCCTATGTATACAATCATTTTGATTCTAAAGGCCATACTTATTAGATAAAGGCAAGCTTAGGATTCTGTAGTTCCCTTTAGTGATCACAAGTTATCTTCCTTATAGTCATGCCTGTCTATATATTCAATTGTATTTATAATAGTTTTATATAGGCTTGGATTTATTTCTGTATATATGTGATTATATATGGATTATATACAGTATATATCTAGACTTGGGTACGAATAGACATAAAATAAAACTACAGACCTTGTTATAATACAAGCAATTATAGTAGAATTTAATATGTCTTAAAATCATGCCTAAAAAATAGATTTATTGAAAAGAATACTGAATTGAATATAAAACATGGTTTCTATCACCTGTTTATCACAAATTGGGTAAGTTACTTAACCTTTGGGGGCCACAGTTTTCTTATTTGTAAATTTAAAATACACACACACATACACACACACACAAAGATAAATACTTTATCCTTTAAATGGTAATAGGATACCTTGTGCTGGGAAAACTGAGGCAGAATTTTCAGCATGTATGTTTCATTTATTGACCTTTATAAATTAAGAAAAGGACTTCCACTTCCAGTAGCAATGCCCGTCAAGGCATTATACTGGAAACCAATTGGATCCTATATAAAACATTTGGGTTTGGTGTTGGATTCCCTGGAACTGGGCAAAAAAATCTCCAAGCCCTTTCCTCCTCTCACTCCCCAAAATAAAAAGGAACTAGCTGAGTCAACACTGGAGCTTGGAGCAGCAAACAGATAAACATGTTGAGCAAGAAACAAAGGAGAGAAACTATATTATACTAAGAGACAATACCACTAGGAAACTGAAGCTAGGGTTAACAGCAAGGAAGGGGCTTCTGTAATAAGTCAGATTGGTAGTCTCCCCAGCTCCTCTCAGAACAAATCAAAGCTCTATAAGAAAACATCCTACGATATATCCCATCAGAGTCCTACAATTATCATTAGGTAAGTATTAGTTCAAAATTAAAGACATCAAGCACATGAGGAGGTAAGCCATCTATATTAGAACTGCCAGAAATAGAATAGCTGCTTATGAAGTATTTAAAGAAACAAAGTATGGAATCAGAAGAATGAGCAAGCAACAGAAAACTACCAGGGATAATCAGGCAATTCTGAAAAATAACTAAGTGGACTATCTATATGTAAAATACGTAAATGTTGAAAGAAAAGGACAAAACATGTTAAGAGGCACATTAGCCACATGTGAAAATAGATTTAGTGAAGATAGAAATGGATAAATTAACTAAAATATAATTCAGAAATGAAACACCTGGAAAATATAAGAATAATGCAAAACATTGAGGATAAAATGAGAAGGTCTAATAACGTCAAATGAGAGCCATAGAAGGAGAGAATCAAGATAGTAATAACAACTGAGAAATTTCCAGAAATGCTGAAAGCTATTAAACCACAATTTCAGAAAGCATGCATACACACAAAAAGCAATGCCTAGATATCACCTACTAGTGATCTGCAGAGCACCAAAGACAAAAGTTTTTAAGGCAGCTAGAGGAAAGCCATCCCAGAATAATAATCATTTTATGGATAGCAGACTGCTCAAGAATCACTGATACCACTGCATCTACCTATAACCTCGTACCCTGTCCCATTTCCCTCTCTTCTCTGAGACAGGAGCTCTCCTGTATGTTGACTCTTCCTTTTCAATATTCCAAATACTTTTATGATCTATGTATATATCCATAAATAATGTATTATTTCTACTTGCTTGTTTTTTAATTATGTAAAAGAGATATCATAATATATCCAGCAGTCCCTCTTTATCCAGGGTTTCTCTTTCCAAGGTTTGTTACCCAGAGCCAACTGAAGTCTGAAATATTACCAGTAAATGGAAAATTCTAGAACTCAATACTCATAAAATTTTAAATTGTGTGCTGTTCTGAGTAGTGTGATCAAATCTTGCCCTATCCTGCTCTGTCCTGTCAGGACATGAATCATCCCTTGGTTCAGCATATTCACCCTGTATGCCATTAGTCATTGAGTGAGACAATCTCCGTTAGTAGTGTGATTAGCAGAAACTTATGGGTACTTAGTTCATTTCCAGACTTTTTATTTATTGTGTGTGTGTGTGTGTGTGTGTGTGTGTGTGTGTGTGTGTGTGTGTGTGTGTAGATGTTAGAAAGAGGAAGAGAGCACATTCACTAACTTTATTATTGTATTTTGTTAACAATTGTCCTATTTTATTACGTGTTGTTATTCTCCTACTGTGCCTGATTTATAAATTAAACTTTATTATAGGAAAAAACATAGTATACAGGGTGAGGCAAAAGTAGGTTTATAGTTGTGCGTATGTGAAAGTTTATTCTTGTATTATTATTTATTAATTATTGTATTATTTTTCATATGAACAACCATAAACTTACTGTTGCCCCACCCTATATAGGGTTCAGTATTTTTCATGGTTTCAGACTCTACTGGAGATCTTGGAATACATCCCCTACAGGAATAAGGAGGTGGGACTCTTTTTTTCCATTCAACTTAAGAATTTTAAGTATTCAACCCTATTGTTTTGTGTTATTACAGAGCACTCATTTTAATATCATTATTTATATATAATTTACATATAATAAAGCATATATATAGTTCAACAGCTTTCAGTATATTTATAGAGTTGTGCTATCATCACTATCTTCTAATTTTATTCTCCCTCAAAAAGAAACCTTATATCCATTAGCAGTTATTCCCAACCCCCTTCTCCCCTCATCCTTCAATGCCCTTTGTCTCAGCATCTCTGATCTGCAATTGCACCACTATTCTATGTCAGTTTTCCATATATGTTTGGGCATATTCTCTATTATTTTTTATTATTTATAATTTACGTATTTTATACTTAATATTTTGAATGTATCAAATATCATATAAAAAAGATAAAAAAGACCTTTAAAATTATAATGATATGAATATACCAGCAAAAAGTCACTTACAAAGGAGGAAATCAGATAGACCCCAGACTTCCCCACACCACCCTCCAAACCAAACAGTGAAGCAGTGTCTAAAAAAGTTCTGAGGGGAAAAAATGCATGCCTTGAAATTTTAAGCCCAATTAATCTCCTAGGATAAATGCAAGATGAGCTAGTACACATGAAATATAAAGAAATAAAAATCCATGAGCTTTTCTTGGAATGAAAAATAAATGAACTAAAAACTACTGTATGACGAGTTTCTAAACAAGCTGGATGAGAAAATCAATAACTTATGCAAGAATCAAGTGGAAATAAAGAATGATATAGCCACAATAAAAAACACAATGGAATGTTTCAACAGTAGACTAAAAGAAGTAGAGGTGAATTAGAAGACAGGGCAGAAAAACACACCCAATGGGAGGAGAGCCTAAAGAAGCTTTGGGACAACATGAAACAAAGTAAAATATGTATAATAGGGGTGCCAAAACGACAAGAAGAGCAAGGAATAGAAAACCTATTTGAAAAAATAATGACAAAACTTCCCTGATTTGGGGAAGAAAAAAGTCACAAGCACAGAGAGTCCCAAATAAGATGAACACAAAAAGACCCACACCAAGACACATCGTAATTACAATGGCAGAAGTTAATGACAAAGAGAGAATCTTAAAGGCTGCAAGAGAGAGACAAAGAGTTACCTACAAGGGATCTCCCATTAGATTATTAAATGATTTCTCAACAGAAACATACCAGGCCAGAAGGGAATGGAATGAAGTATACAAAGTGTTGTAAAGCAAGGGACTGAATCCAATAATACTCTAACCAGCAAGGCTATCATTCAAAATGGAAGTGGAAATCAAGAGCTTCACAGACAAAAAAATGCTAAGGGAGTTTGTCACTATCAAGCCAGCAATGCAAGAAATGCTAAAGGGACTATTATAAAAAGAAGAAATAAAAAGGGAAGAAGGAACACAGGCAAAAGAATAAAAATGGCTACAAACAAGTACCTATTAATAATAACCTTAAACATAAATGGATTAAATGGTTCAATCAAAAGACATCAAGTGGCTGAATGGATAAGAAAACATGATGCATATACATATGTATATGCTGTCTATAAGAGACCCACCTCAGAACAAGGGACTCACACAGACTGAAAGTGAAGGTATGGAAAAATATCTTTCAGGCAAATGGAAATGGAAAAAAAAAGCTGGGGTAGCAATTCTTATATCTGACAAAATATGTAGACCTCAAAGTGAAGGCCATAATAAGAGAGAAGAAAGGCCACTTTATAGTACCAAAGGGATCACTACAACAAGAGGATATAACTCTGGTAAACATATGCACACAACGCAGGAGCACCCAAATAAATTAAAAAAAAACTTCTGGAAGATATCAAGGGAGAGACCAACAGCAATACAATCATAGTAGGGAACTTTAATACCCATTGACATCACTGGATAAATCCTCTAGACAAAAAATCAACAAAGAAACAGCAATCCTAAATGACTCACTAAATCAGATGGACTTAATTGATCACCTTCAAAACATTTCACCCCAAAGCTACGGAATGTATGTTCTTCTCAAATGCACATGGGACATTTTCAAAGATAGACCACATATTGGGACACAGGCAAAGTCTCTCCAAATTCAAGAAGATCAAGCATCTTCTCAGAACACAGTGGCATAATATTAGAAATATACTACAATAAAAATAATTTTAAAACTTCAAACACTTAGAGGCTAAATAGCATGCTATGAAACAATGAATGGGTTACCAAAGAGATCAAATAAGAAATTAAAAACATCCTGGAAACAAATGACAATGAAAACACAACAATCCAAAATCTATGGGACACAGTGAAAGCAGTCATGAGAGGGAAGGCCATAGCATTACAGGCCTACCGCAAAAAAAGAAGAAAAACTGTTAATAAATTATCTAACTCTACAACTTAAAGAATTAGAAAGAAAGCAACAAGAAAAGCCCAGAATGAGCAGAAGGAAGGAGATAATAAAGATCAGAGCAGAAATAAATGACATAGAGAGACCAAAAAATAAAAATCAACAAAACCAAGAGCTGATTCTTTGAAAGGATAAACAAGATTGATGAACCTCTAGCCAGGCTCACCAAGAAGCAAACAGAGTGGACCCAAATAAACAAAATCAGGAATGAAAGAGATGAAATAACAATAGACCCCACAGAAATATAAAGGATTATTAAAAAATATACCATGAACAACTCTATTCCACAAACTGGTCAACCTAGAAGAAATGGACATATTCCTTGATAAATATGACCTTCCAAAACTCAATCAGGAATAATAAAAAATCTGAGTAGGTCAATAACTATGGAGGAAATTGAAGCAGCAATCAAACTTATAGCAAACAAAAGCCCTGGGCCAGATGGCTTCACAGAAGAGTTTTACCAAACATTCAAAGAACTAAAACCTACCCTCTTCACACAAAAGGGATCATTTACCTGAAATTCATTCAATTTCATGTGTGGGTCCCTTCTATTAAATTAAAATAAATTGCATACAGAAAACCTGCTTATCTAATGTAACCATTTGTAAGTTAACAAAAAGCGTTTGTTTAAACAAGGAATCTGAAGAAATATACATATTTAATTTTTATTTTCATTGTGTACAGACAACATAAATTTTACCATTTTAACCATTTTTGGAGTACAGTTCTGTGACATTAATATATGCGCATTGTTGTGCAACTATCACCACTTTCCATCTCCAGAACTTTTTCATCTTCCCCAGCTGTGTATTTTAACATAAACCATATAAAGAATATTTGCCAATCTTTTGATTTGGGGCCAAGAATTTTTCTTTGAGAGTGGTCCTCTAATTGGAATTCCTCCTGGCCATCTTTTTTGCATGAATTACACCAATAATGAGCTCTCTAGGATTTCCAGTTTCAGTTTCTTTAAAATGAAACAAGAACTGAAAACATTTGGGAAAGAATCTCAATGCAGAATCCTCCTAGATCCCCTGCCCCCACCACCCGGTATTTTACCCCTAATTTGAAAACACATTTTGAATTACCTTACATTTACCAGTTTCCTAGTACACTCAATTTATTCTTTATAGAAGCAATTCATTCTTTTGCATTTGTAATTTATCAATTTGCATACAATTTAATTAAGTTATATGATTTAAAGGTCTGGATTTAAATACGGTTGACTTATGGTAAGTATCCAGCTGAACTGATGCGAACAAAAGTGTAGGCCCATGCAGAGAGCTGTTAAGGGAAATAATGTCACTTATGAAATAATCTGGCAAGTTGGATATTATATTAAATTTTAAGAAGTATGTATGCCTGTGATGGTGAATTTGTGTGTCAACTTGACTGGGCCTAGGGGTACCCAGACTTTTGGTCAAACACTATTCTGGGAGTGTCTGTGTGTTTCTGGATGAAATTTACATTGAAATAAATGAGTGGGTAGATTGAATAAAGCAGATTGTCTGCTCTAATGTGGGTGGGCCTCATCCCAATCAATTGAAGATGTGAATAAAACAAAAAGGCTAAATAAGGAGGACTCCTCTAGCCTAACTGCTTTGAGCTAGACATTCTTCCCCCCCCCCCCCGCCCCCGCCCCAGACTTTGGACTTGAACTGAAACATCAGTTATTCTTGGGTATCCAGAGTGGAACTATCCATCAGCTCCCCTGGGTCTCTAACTTGCTGACTGCAGGCCTTGGTACTTCTTAGCCTCCAAAACCATGTGAGCCAAGTCCTTATAATAAACCTCTTTCTCATGTGTGCATCCTATTGGTTCTGCTCCTCTGGAGAATCCTGATACTACAAATAAAAGTGTTTAGTGCTCACATCCTTTTATTTCTCCTTTTTTATCTTCTCTTCATCCTGTTTCTACTATCTCTCCTGATGACCAACTTTTCCCTTTGACTTTGACTGTTCTGTGGTATTCATAAATTCTCAAGGGAACCATTTCTTTCCTTTTCCACTCACGCTGTGAACTTTTTGCAGACAGGGAGCGTCTCTTCTTCACTGCCCTGTCCCCATCACCTAGCACGTCCCACCCATCAATCACGGAGAAAGTGCTGTCTGAATAACTTGGAGACTGGAGATGGTGGTGATATCTGCGGGCTTAGTCACTGCTGTGAATGGAATCTGCAGTTTTCTAGTTCCTCCTACTCACCAAAGTTCTCTCTCTTTCCCACCATTTCTCTCTCGCAGCCCTATATCTTCTTGTAAAATATAGCTAGAGGATTATTGCCTTTATTCTGCAAACTCCAGGGGTCATTCTGTTCTTTGAGTGAGGTCAGTTCTTCCCTTTAACTATGTTTCTAGAAAGTAATGCTCTACACTAAGCCCTCACTTAACATCACCAATAGGTTCTGCAACTTTAAGCAAAACAGCATATAAGGAAACCAATTTTACCATAAACTGATACAAACAAAAGTTCCCATGGCATCTCATCAATATTGAAACAAGGTTGAATGAAATGACATTTATCCAAGGACCAGCTTTGTGTACTGTGGTTCTTAAACTTTATTGGACATCAGAATGACCTAAAGGGTTTCTTAAAACATGAACTGCTGGGCCCCATCCCCAGGGCTTCTATTCAGCTGGTCCGCGTAGAGCTGGAAGATCTGCATCTCTAATAAGTGTGCAGGTAATGCTGCACTGATGCGACTGGTCCAGAGACTTCACTTAGAGAATCACTAATCTGTACACCAAGAAGTACCAGCCCATTAGTTATCTAATTCCCTCCACTAAGGACAAAACGGAAGAGATGTGTTCATTGTCTGGAACTTAACCATGAAATAAAAATAACAGGAAGAAAATGCATGTTTTGTTTTAAACCAAAAGTACAAAGGATTTTTTCTTATAATCGTTCTTTAATTCAAATCATTCCATAGTCCATAAGTAAAGTTATGCTAAAACTGCTAAAAGAGAAGAGTATTGATATTTCTATCAGAGTATATAAAAAGTTAATTATGGTGTGCACTTCTTAAAGATCTCTTTGCCATGTGAGCTATCCCCAGAAATACTTGCCATAGAACTGAAATAGAAATGATTGTATGAGTAAATTAGCACCCACACTCCTTGCATGCATCATTTCATAGCGCAAGCCTTTTCTCTTTTCAGGGAATAATGGTTTTACATTTTACTTTGTGATGGCACTCTAATTGCTAAGTATAATAGGGACATTATGCTACCAAGTTAAAGGATTCCAAGTGAAAAGGTAAGTCAAATATAGTCATTTCATCCAGCTAAGGATTCTTTAAAGTGTGTTCCTTTTTCTTCCCAGCAATCTCCCAATTCTGAACTCTTGATGGAATGATTAAGATGGAATATAATTGCAGGAAAAAAAAAACCCTAGAAAGGAGCCTAGGATTCATCTAGTCCAGGCATCTGCAACTATGATCCACTGGCCAACTCTGGCCTCATGCCTGTTTCTGTAAATAACATTGTAGTGGAAAACAAGCATGCCTGATGAAAGTATTTGTAGGGCTCCTTTCACACCACAATAACAATTAAGTGGCCACAATACAGACAATGAGGTCCAAGACCAAAATATTTACATCCTTTACCAAAAAGGTTTGCTGAGCCCTGCTCTAGTAGTTCAACCTGATCACTCAGTAGGTGAGAAAACGCATCCCATAGAGAGAACCAAGTACTAGTAGCTCAGGGTTATACACTCAAAAGACTATAGAATGCCAGGCATTGTCCTCAGCAGCTCCCGTAAGAACTGTGGTTCCCTGAGAGTCAAAGCCACCCTTCATGTATTAGTAGAGAAGCGGACGCTGCAGCAAGTTTGCATCTCATTACAGTTTTCAAAGAGTCCTCCATCTGACAAACCCAAAAAGAACAGTGTGACAGAAGTGTTAGTCCAAAATGAATAAATGGCATCATTTTTTTTCACACTTGTACAAAACACATGAGCAGCCTAACATTTAGGCCTGGTTTGTAATAATGGAAAAGTCCTTTTTCATTGATGAGAGAATCATAAGGATCATCTTGTCTTTCAAAAAATATACTAATAATCTGTCATGTAATATTCTCCCCATTGTCCAGAGATTGTGCCTGATGGTGTGAATTCTTATTTTCTCAATTTATTAGATTCACCAAATTGACAAAAGCATATAGGTGAGAGTGTGTGTGAGTGTGAGTGTGTGTGTGTGTGTGTGTGTGTGTGTGTGTTTGTGTGTTTGCATAGTATTTTATGTACTTGAAACATGTGTCTAAAATAAAATGATATGATGATGCTAGGTGTCATTAGATGCCCAGTCTCTCTTAATCGTATGTTAAGGAAAATATGAATATTATAAAAATGAACACATATGTCTATTCTGTAAATAAACCCAAATTTCTGGTTTCATGTAAGTGTGCAGCTGAGTACAATGAACTGAAAAGGGTTTGAAGGTTGAATTAAAACGGAACCAAGCAGTCTACATCCAGAGCCCACAGGCATCCATGATTAACATTGCTTCAGTGAATCAGTGAGCTTCACAAGGGCAGGGCAGAGCTTGTACCTCCAGAGCCTAACACAACCAAGATGGAACTCTGGGAGAAGAGGAATCCAGAGGAAACTGAACAGAAGTAATCAAAGAAATCAGTTAAAAACTAGGAGATGTAGATATATCACAGAAACCAAGGGAGAAGAAAGGAAGAGGAAGGAGGATATGGCCAAAATAATCAAGTCCTAGTTTTTAAATTCTCACCCGAAGATATTTTTTCCACTGATATTTTAGAGAAAGTGAGAGGAAAAGGGGTGTGGTGGAGGAGGAGAGACAGACAAAGACATCAATTGGTTGCCTCCTGCTCAAGCCCTGACCAGGGTCCGGATGGAACCTGCAAGGAGGTACATGTCCTTGACTGGGAATCGAAGCTGCAATCCTTTCATGCTTGGGCCAAAACTCTAACCATTGAGAAACACTTGCCAGGACTCCTGTTTCATTTTTAGTAAGAACTAAGAATGATCCACTGAATTTGGCAATTATGATATCTTTCAACAGGGTCATCTAAAACTCTCCTAGGCCCCGATTTTTGGAGATCCCATTCCAAATAATTACATTTTGAATAACAAACCTTTATTATGATGATCACAGAAAAGCAGTCCTAATTATTAGCAAACATTAAAATGTACCAAATTCCACATAAAATTTGTCTTGAGAAATGATGCCTTTGGTACTAATTAAATTTCCTACTTTTTTTGTATTTAAGCCAATTAACTTTCTCTGTAACTCTCATTTTATAGGTTCTTGTAAACCCAGAGGACTTAGGATCTAATCAATGATGACTATATTCAGAGAGGGCTACAGTGGATCACAGAATAAGTAAGTGATGAAGAGAAGAGAGTAAATATGGACTTTCCCTTCACAAGTATTAACTAGGAAGAGGGTGAATATGGACTTTCCCTTCACAAGTGTTAACTAGGAAAGCAAGAAAGATAAAGAGAGGCAAAACAGAGCATAAAGTTCAGGGAGGGTATGATTTATTTAAAATTAGAGCTTTTCACACAGTTTGGAAGAAAAAAAGGGTTAATGATGCAGGAGAGACTAGGAATATTTGATCAAACTGCTACTGGAGGATATGTCAGATAGCAAGGGATCCAGAACATAAGTAGCTTCACCTTCTATTTTTAAATTAATCCTCACTTGAGGATATTTTTCCATTGATTTTTAGAGAGAGTGGAAAAGAGAGAGAAATATCGATGAGAGAAACACATCAATTGGTTGCCTCCTACAGGAGCTCTGAGAGAAGGACAAGTGGGTGGATAGGTGTTCTATTAATAGCTATTAATAATAAAATGTTAAAATCAAGACAATGACATAACTCCAGTACCACCATTCAGCATTGTTCTTCTAAAGATCAGAGAATAACAAGAGGGGCAGTGGGTGGTCACAGCAGTTAATAACTCTGTGTTTCATACGTAATCCCAAGGTCCTCTGTGTAGAGGACTGTGTAGATGCCTGTTGGGGTTTGGCTCTGGTTCTTTCATGAGTGAAGAGCCAAGTACTGTCTAGGAGCAAAATGACCACCTGTGTCAAGCAAACTGACTTGTCAAAGGCTCCATCTGATAGATGAGTTGACTTACACAGAGAAAGCAGGAGGTATATGGAAAGTGCAATAACTCACTGGGGCATTAGTAAATCACTGTTACAGTTCTAAATGGTTCCCCGAATACAGTGGTCGGCAAACTCATTAGTCAACAGAGCGGCAAACCGCTGTTCTAGGAGACTTGGCCAGTTAATAACAGAGCTTAGATTAGCTATTAGCCAGCTAACGTGGTTAGCTAATCATTAGGACTGTTTTTCCGTGATCATCATAGTAAAGATTTGTTATTCAAAATGTAATTATTCAATGTGAAATACTCCATTCCCCTCTCCCCTCCCCATAGAGTAGACAAATGGTTCCAATAAGATGGAAGTGAATGGTATTCTGCTGCGAAAAATGTTATTTTTGTTGTTGTTAGATGGTTGTAACTTGTAGAACTAGAAATGAAAACTCAAGTTAATAAAGGAGGTAGGAAGTTGTTTCATAAAAGATTTTGGGAGTAGGTCCCAAGTTTTGAGTGAGTTTATTGGGCTCATGCATTGGATAAATTAGCTCATCTTTGAAGGTGTTGCTTGAAGAGCCCAGCCAGGCCTTTTCCCTGAAGCATACAAAGTGAGAAAGCTCTGTGCCCTGAAGACAAGAGAGAAAAGGGGCCAGGGACTCCCAGGACTTTCAGAGGCCACTTCCAGAGAGGTGAAGAAAGATAGCCTTGCGCATGGTCGTTATTACAGCTCAGGTTTATTGTGAAAAAAAGGTTACCAATTCTTTGCAAAGTGTGTATTCAGATACTAGGCCTTCTCTCCATTCAAATAAAATGACCAAATATGTAGGGGAGAAAAATCAAGAAAAACGAATCACTAAATGATAAGCATATAAAATTTGAGTCAAGGAAGTTCTATGATAGGACTTATCCACATCTACATTTCAAAGCTTGCTTGCATGGACAAGGGCTTCTAGGAATTTCATGACCAGATGCCCAATTGTAAACTTTCTAGAAAGAGAAAAATAAAAGCTGCAACAATAAATTGTGCTCTGGAGCACAATTAAATCTTCATTATTTTTATGATACTTCCTAGTATATTATGTATTATTCTAAAGCTTACAGGTAAGAGCAGTAATCTGCATAATTTTTACCTAAAATGGACACTTTTTGGGTTCTGGGGTTACATGGAATGGGACACTGGTTTTGTTTCTTTTGTTTGTCTTGTCTTTTGTGATTAGATTTAGGACTTAACTGCCAAAATAACAAGGACTTCCCTGTTGATGTCTTGGCTGAGTTCAATGAGTTTTGCAAACACAGGAAAAGCAGACTTGAGTATAGGCAGAAAAAGGAAATGTCACTTCTTGCCCAAATAAGAGATGCATGTGGTTATTAAAATAAATATAAGGCTCAGATAGTTACAACTGCATTCATCACTTTGAGGATTTGGGACTCCTCTAATATCTATAAATTAAGAACTGTTATTAACAAATTAATTTATTAATAATAATAATAATCCCTTGCATTTTGTGTGTCATTTTACACATTACAAAGCGCTTTCACCTGTTATGACTTTGATGTTGACATGGACAGGGCAAGTGTAACTGTGCCCACTTAACAGATGAGTCAACTGAAGCTGCAAATGTCCAGGCCTCTTTCCACAGACAACACTAAGTTCCTGTTAGCAGTCCCTCTGTGATGAATAACAACTTCTCTGCTCAAGTAGGAGCTGAGCCTTCCAGTGCGATTGTCATTAATATAAATGTTGACTGGAGATGTACCCATCCTGCCCTGAAAACTTAAGTGTACCAGTGACATATCTTTAGGAAATTCAAGGAGGCTACCTTTTTCTAACAATGAAGATTGCAATAAATTAAGGAGAGTACAGATTAAATATATGTTTTCAGTTGATGGTAGGAACTTAAAGAGAATCCCAATTAGTGAATTTGTTAGTGGCTTGTCCCGCTTTGCTGGATGCCCAGTTATCAATGTCCATGAGTTTCAGCCTTGGGCCATAACATTTCCCTGTTTCTCCAACAGCCATTTTCATTCATACTTGAGCTAAGGTTACCAAGTTGCACAGTGCACTTTGGCCAGCGTGGTGGAGGTTCTGAGTGTCTGCAGACCAGTGCTTCCTAAGAATTTGTAAAATCCTCTCTGTATGCCAGCTGCTGTGCCCCTTTAAGCCCTCATTTGCATATGGTACATTTCTCAATGAGAGGTTTTTCTTTCTGATTCACCACACACGCAGGTGCACAATCATTCCATGAGTGCTCCCGTAAATTACCCCCCAAGGTCCAAGGACTGAAAAAATAGATTTTTCATAAAGACAATGAAAACCACAATATTTGTACTTTTTTTTTTTTCAGTCCTCCAAAAAAGTCTTCTTCCTGCTTATAGCAACCTCACAAAGGGTACCAGTCATTGGGGGGAAAGGGGAGAGTTAGCTGGCTTAGATTTGCAGAATTTTTCCCCCAAAAAAACCATAAAAATAAGTAATGAAATGAAATGTATTGGCTCACTTTGCTTTCTGAAAAATCCCACCAAATTCCTGTTTTAAAATATTTACTTTAAAATTCTTCCAGGATACTTAAGAAGTCTTTTCAAGCATCATTCTTTTCTTCTGTAGCCATTTTCTCTAAAATGTATTCATCTCACACCAAGACCACCAAACTGAAATATTCAGGTGGAAAAAAGTTTTCTTTCTTCCTCAGTTACATGTACGTAACACAGATGCTAACTGGAGTAGAATAAAGGAACTTGGAACCTTTAGACATTATAGAAAAGTTGGTCTTATTAAAATATAAAGTGCCTTTAGACTTTATTCAGTATTACTGTAACTAGAAGCCTTGAGGATGTATAAATGACCAAATAGGTATCCTATGTGCAAATCTGACCCCAGGAATAAAAGTTTATCCTATAGCTCTTTTAAAATGTCAAAAATTATATCACATTTCATATAAAGAAAAATGTGTGGTTTTCATGCAAACTAAGAACTTCATTAATAATTCAGATTTCACTGACCATCAAATATAAGATGATTTTGAACTTACTATTTCTCCATTTAAAATAATTAAACTTTCATTAATGTGAATTATTGCTTTACTCCAAATTTTCAAAATCATTAAATAAAAATATAAAGAAGGAACAAACATTTTCTCCAAATGACTCCTTTCATTCTTAAGCTTTGTTCAAAGCTCGGGCAAATACTATGAAAGTCAAAAAAAAAAAAAAGTCTTCTCTCCTTTTTCTTTTAACTTAGTTTCCAAGTCAAATTTTGTAATCACATTAAGGTTCACTGAACTTAATGTACACATTTTATATATAAGAATGATTATAATTGATATTCTTTATACTCCAAATAAGGCATAGTAGAGCCTTAAATTACTTGCAATAATAGTTAGATCAGAAGGAAATAAATCCTTTTATATTATATAGTATTCTCTTGGCTAAACTCCAACTGTCAACCTCACATCACCCTACTTCAGCTAACTGGGTGGATCATGTCTCTTGATGTCACATCAGTAGCCTGTGCTGGCAGAAGAGGGTACCCAGAGATGAGTGAACTCAAGCACCAACTTCAGGGTCAGAAAGACTCTAGTCCCAATGGGTTCTGCAGAAAAGAAGGAATTTTGTGCCCTAAACACAAGCAGTTTGTCCAATTCAATTCTTTTATCTTAAATATAGCTTCTGGTCAACTCTCTTTACTTTCTACTGATCAGGCCCTTGGGAGAAATACCAGTAAAAAGGATATTTGCAAAGTTTTGTCCTTCAAGGGCACTGCATTCTGGATATGAGAATATAATACCCCCATCACCTTTCCTAAGAGCCACAAGTGGTCTTCCCTCACCCATCCTTGCCTGGAACTCAAGTCCCATTTTCCTTTTATTCACAGGACTGATTTCTTAGATTATCACCATTACTACTACAAATCACAACATTTACAATTTGTAGTACTAATGGTGATAATAATAAACCTTAAAACACCTAACTAATTCCAGTGAACTCCGTGATGTCAAGGCTGTGGAACACATGGTTGATTAATAGTGATAATGACTGAAAACAAGGTGATAAATTACTGTGCAGATTGCTGAAGGCCTAAAATTGTCTCAAAAGGAGGACATTTCATAAGAGACCAATCCCATTTAAACAAATATGTGTGTGGCATTGTAGACATATAGGACTGCATCTGTACAATTTTGACAATAATCTGCTTCATAACAGTGACACCAAACAACTTAGACAAACACTCCCGAGGTCAAAGGTCATGGGAGGTGAGAATTAAGGTTGTTTTTGCTCTTTCTTGAATGCTGCATTGTTCCTGGATCTGTAAGCATAACTGTAGAGACTCCACCAATATAAACAAAAAACTACCTAGTTATGAGCCTGTGTTTACACAGACCGGATCAAAAGCACAGACACTCAACTTAGGCTCATTTGCATTTGCTGCCAAAAAGCCCTGATTCTTCTTTTGAAAAATAGCAGTAATTTATATTTTGATGCCACTTAATCTCAAGTAAATTTGTGAATTTTATAAAAGGCCTCATATTCTTTACCATGTTGCCAGTATTTTCTTTTCTTTAGAGTAGCATTGTTCTTTTGTAAGGCACTGATTGTGTGGCAGATCATGGATCATTGTAGGGAGCACAGATGAAAAGCCTATTATTCCAAAGGATTAAATTACAATTCTTAGTGAACCACAGCCAAGCTTTTTTTTTTCAAACCTGGGGAGGATTTGAAATAGGAAATGTTATGCCTTGAAAAGGGGTGGGAACAGTTGAGTGGATGAGGAAGAATAACCATCCTCGTAAGTGATATTGAATTATCTTCAAGTAAAATCATGAAACAAATAAATGATAAAGTCTGTAAAACCAAGTGATCAGGAATAATAAGCAACTGAGTTTATTAGAAGTAATGATATCATGGGACGGGTTTTTATTGAATTAGAAAAATAAGTAAGGAAAAGACTAATAGATGCAAGCATATACATAAGTTTGAAAATATGCACAGAAACTATTGAGATGCCAACCTCACTTCAGCATGTTCAGGGTTCAGGGAATATGGGGCAGAGGATCGAAGATTTGTAAATCACTGCTAGATTACATATGAGCTCCCTTGGGAAGGATGATAAAATGCAGTGAGAAAATAAAGTAAAAGGGAATCTCTGCCAAGGGTACTTGGAGCAGGACAAGCAAATACTTTCCCAAAAGTCTGACCTTCTAAAACCAAAGGAAAAGTCACCTCTGTTCGATATTCCAAATGCCAAGGAAGTATCATAAACATGGCTGGGGAGGGGGTAAGGATAAATATTTGGGGGAAAAGACACTATTGAAAAAAGATGTTTTGAAACTCAAGTCCAACAGCATGGAGAGTCTGAAGGAGAAGAGAAACTGACAATTTAGCTGGGTGCTGTCATTACAACAGGGAGTCGACAGGATGTCACTGTGGTTTCTGCTCGTGTGTCACTGCAAGAATCAGGAACAAGCTCCACATGAAATGCTGTAATAAAAAGTTTGAAAATATGCACTGGGGATTTCCCATGATTCAGGCACATATCAAGTATGATGGTAGATGCTTGGGATAAAAAGGTGGATGAGATACAATCCATGCTCATTAAGAGTCCGAAGTATTTTGGAGAAAAGAGAGACACTCCAGCAGATGATCCCCAATAAAATGGACCAAATGCAATAAGGATATGTAAACAAAGGAAACTGAAGAACTACAACTTGCTTGCCTGAGAAATCATGAAATGCTTTCTTGATTTGAATTGGATCTTGAAGGATGAGTAAGAGTTCTCTAGGCACAAAGAAAATAGATGCAAAGAACAAGGTGCATGAACAGAGGGATGAGTTCTGGGTGTGTGAACTGAGGGAGCCAACAGATGAGGTTACAGGAACCTGATGGGGTCAGACTTGGAAGGGCCTTCTGTACTGTGCTGAGGTATTTGGCCTTAACCAAATGAAGTAAAAGAGAACACCACCAACTTCAAACAGGGGGATGGCCTGATGTCATGTGTATCTCAGAACCAAAGCTCTGGCTTTAAGTGGTAGGGTTAAACTCAAGTTAGCATGTAGCAGTACGGAGACCATCTCAAACAGACACAGAAGGGAGAGGAGAAGATGGATTCCTTGGATGCTTTGGAGATGGTATAAATGACCTTCATGAGCGAGTATATGTTAGGGGTGAGGAAGAGGGTAAGTTGAAGGGGACCCCAGCCCCGAACATGATGATGACATTAACTGAGATAGAGAATACTGCAAAAGGAATACACCATTTATGCCTATGGCAGGGCAACATGGGGGAGAGGGGGCATGGTGGAGGATGGCAAATCTGTTGTTAAAATCCTTGTATGTGGAGGAGACTGCAACTCAGAGAGAATCAGCCAGAAATGTGTCCTCACTCTGCTCCACCTTACCGGGTCCTTAAGGAGACTCAAGGGTTCAGAAAACATTGTATTGGCATTTTTATTTAATTTTTAACTATTATAAGACTATATTAAAAAAAAACAGGCATTTCAAGTGTGTCACATTCCAAATGCCATTGAACTAGAGACCCACAACATGTCTCTTTGTCTCACCAGATCCACCGTCTAGGTGCAGCCCTCAGAGCACGTGTCATTCCCTCTCATTACTTATAAATGGAATGGTATCCTGAGACTGCAAGGCAACTTTTTAAAAAACTATGTTTTTGGTTTTGTTTTTTACCATTTCCAACAGCTTGTCTTTGTAATCAAGAAAATCCTGATACTATGCAAACAATTAAAAAATCACAAGAGTAAACTGGCTGCTGAGCCTCATATAAGACGGTAATTGTCATCTAAGCCCCAAATATTAATTTTTTGGTGTTCATCAAAATAGCCTTGTTTTTTCATTGAACCTGAATAAATTTGAACTAATGAAATATTTACTAAAAAATGCTCTTCCTATCTATTTTACATATTCTGTTTTATATATTGTGATTCTTTATAAGATTCCTTCTGAAAGGGCATTCTACTTCTGAAAACATTTCGTTAAAGACTGAATGTTAAGTGTATTATACTACATCTATTTCTCTTGACTTAACTTTGAGATTGTCAAGCGAGACTTCAATTTATTGGATACATTTAAAATTATAAGAACTCTCTTCACACACATCTCTTTTTTTCTCCATCTGAACTGGATATTTGTGTCAGACAATAACAGGAACAATCTGATTTGGGAGGACAGTAATCAACCAAAATGTGTCTTTTCTGTTTTTCATTTTGCTTGATTACAACATTAAAATTCAAGAATGGTTGAACTATTTTGAAGTCTGAGCTTTAAAAACACCTGTTTACTGATGTGGACATGTGTGAACTTTTCTATTTAACAATAATTGCAGCTTACTGTGTCGTTTTCACACTCTCATTGCAAAAATAGTGGCCTGGACACGGCCTGGCAAAATACATTCAAAGGTTGTGGCTGCTGCTAAAATTTTCATGGAAAAATAAAAGTGTACATTAATACTAACTCTTATCAGTTTATACACTCTTATATAAGCAACAATCAACTCCTCTGCCTTACATAACTTTTTAATGTGCTATTTGAACTTCATCAACAGCCTCTTGATTGAGTCTCAAGCACTAATCAGGCCCCTCACAAGGACCATCAGAGGCTTAAACATCTTGCATCCATCATGAAGAGTAAGTGAGATCATAATGACTAATCACATCAGCATAATTTAAAAATGCAGAACGTGAATAGCGTCTTCCCCAACATGTGTAGTAAAAACATACGCACAAGACTGCAGTGATTTGTTATGCCACTGGCTTGTTTATATTATAACATATTTATATGCCCAGCAAAATGAAACTATAAAACTGCCATTAATGAGGAAAGAGGTTCTTTTTTAAAGTGAATTATAAGCATTCAGGATGAGTATATATTTAAAAAATTATTTTAAGGAAGGGAAACTGGTATCTTCTTATGTCCTCCTAGGACACCACAAAACCCAGTCTCACTGTAGATCTTTAGTAACCTGCATTTTGTACTTCTGCCCAACAGTGAGTGGCAGGTGAAGTCACTGCATATCACAGAAGCACAAAATTAAGGGAGGGAGGGGGAGGAAAAAAACACACCTTTTTGTATCCTACCACCTACATTGATATAAATCACTGGCTCCCTCTCAGGGCTCTGGAGTGTCTGCTTTAGACGCGAATTAGTGTCTAAATATTAGCTACCAAGGGCCAGGCACTGAGCAAAGTACTTTAGATGCAACTATGAAATATGGCACACAGTCCTGCCTTCCGAGGGCTTACATCCAGTGAGATGAACAGAAAAGGAAACAGACATTTCAATCACAGGATCAAGCGTTCTGTCATGGAGGAATTAACAAGCAAGGTGTCCTGGAGGACGTAATGACAACGTTGATACCTGGAAGGTAAGCAGGAGTTGGCCAGGTGAAATGACAGGGGAGTGCAGACAAAAGTACTCCAGAAAAGGACAGTAGTTTATGTGGAATGTTTAAGGAACTGAGAATAGCTCATTATAAGATAATTACCAAATACATGTTGACTTCATACAGCTGTAGATTACAGGGGAAAGTAGTAAAAGATGAAGCTAGAAAGGATTCAGGGAGCCAGATGTTTTCACTTATCAAATATTCAGGGGCAAGGGATTTCTCAGTATACAAGGGAGACATGACATTTGCCCTCAGGGAGCTTAGCAGGGGATGCATACTCATTTCAAATTGTGATCAGTACAATGAAGGAAACAAGGTGCTAAAAGAGAATAACAGGAGGAACCTACTTTAGATAGAATCAGGGCAGACATCTCTGAGGAGGTGACATTTGAAGAATGAGAAGCTGTTAGATCATGAAGGGCCTGGTGAACTTAGGGAGTTGGGTTTTACCTTGATGTTATCTGTGTTTCAAGGTGTTAAGCAGGGAAGAGATGTGATCAGCTTGTATTATAGACAAATTATTCTGACTGCTATGTGGAGTCCAGGTGAAAGAAGCAGGAGGTAAGGAAATGAGTTGGATTGCTTTTCCAGTAATCTGGAAAAGAGAAAAGTTCCTAGCGCTGTAATATCTTAGTAACAGTAGCATTAGGCAGGGATGGAATTAAAATGCTTAAAAGTTTGTGTGGCATGAGCACTGATCCATCAGGATGAATGCAGCCTCAGTGCCGAGTAGGATCTGCAGGCCTCTGCTGGGCCAGGCCAAATGGGACAGGTGGATCCCAGAGGTGAGGCCAGCAGGACAGGGGTGTAGGCCAGCAGCCTCTTTACCATCTGTATCAAAGTATTTCCATATTTTGGCAACAGATGCAGCTGGACCAGCCTGGAAATTAATTATACAGAGCCAGGAAAATATTCAGGAGATGATAAGGAAAGAGAAGGCTTACATTTGGGTAATGCTTGAAGTGAGCAAAAGGGAGGAGGAGTTAGTGATTAGGCTCTGCTTGGGCAAACAGATAAACTCATTTATTTATTCAATCGTATTTATTCAGCACTTTACATTTAAGACACCTGAATGACCTGAAATGTCAGGTGAACAATTGGGTATATAAGGATAAAGATTTGGGCTGAAGAAATAAATTGTGGAGTTTTCAGCATAAAGATGTCATTTAAAGCTACAGGATGGCAGCGCTCCTCTGGGGCGAGAGTAGAGTGAGAAGCAGGAGGACCCAGGATGAAGCCCTGGGAAACTCCAGCATTTACAGTTGAAGAGAAGGTGAGGCTTTCAGGACTGAGAGTGGCTCCTGCTGCAGGAGGAAAACCAACTGTGTCAGGTGTCAGGAGCTAAGAGTGTTTCCAGGAGGAGGAGAGAGTGGTTTGCTGTGTTGAAAACTGGAGAGATTGAGTAAGAAAAAGAGACTCAAAGGGATTCAGCAACTTGGACATGGTTGGTGACCTTGATAAGGGCAATTCCAGTGGGTGGCAAGCACAGAGGTGGGATTGTCTAGCATTAAAGATAAATGAGAGGTGGAGAAGTAGAGATGGGGATTACAAGACAACCTTTTGCAGTGAAATAGGACTTCTTCGATATCTTTAGGGAAGAGACCTAAGCAAGTTTGGCTGCTAGTGGGGGAGCCAGCAAGGTATTTTGATAGACTGCAGGGATCAGCAAACTAGGGCTCCTGCCTGTTTTTGTAAGTGCAATGTATTGGAACACAGCCACTCCCATTCAGCTATGTATTAGCTCTGACTGTTCTCTGCTGCAGCAGCTTACTTAGTTTAGTAGTTGTAACAGAGATCCTGTGGCCCACAAAATCAAAATTTTCTGCTCTCCCACCCCTTATAGAACACGTTTGTCATTTCCTGGATTAAACTAAAATATTACATGCCCTACCTCATTTAATTTCCACTGAAACACAAAAATACATACATATATAAATGCATAACTAACAATTTCCCAAATCAATGGTGCTATGAAAATTTCCCCTTGTCAGTTTACCAACTTATCAACAACAAGAAAAAGGCTTAGCTATTGCTCTTCTGTTGATAATACAATAAGTCCTCACTTAACATTGTGGATAGGTTCTACTACTGTAAATGACATATAATGAAACAAATTTTACCATAAGCTAATTGATATAAACAAGAGTTAAGTTCCTAGGCATTTCATCAACAATGAATAAAATGACAATATTCTAGGCCCTGCTATATATATCCGTTATTTACAATATAAATAAACACAGTTTACTCCCTCCCACATACTTGGTACCTGACACATGGTAGGTGCCCAATAAATATTGGCTGAAGCAAGGAAGAAAAGGAACCAGAATCACAGGAGCAAGGAGCAGAGGAACTTTTGTTTAGATTAGCAGAGGACTCCCTGGGTCAATGAACTTACTGTATATGCAACCATCCCAGTGCAGTGTGTGGAGAATGGAATAAGTCACATTGCTCTAGAATTAATCTGGGAAGTGAGGGGGAATGGGCTGGGGAGATCTGGCTAAAGCTAAAGAACATCCTGGATGTGAAAACAAAGTCACACAATGGCAGTTTGTCATTTGGCAGCAGGAAAGGGCAGACTCGACGGTTCTTTATTTGTTGTGACAAAAGAGAAAGTTGACATGAACTGAATTTATGTGCAGCCCAAGCCAAGCCATCCCTCAGGAGCTGGGAGTTGGTCTGCTAAAAAGTAGGTTAAAGCAACAAAATTTAAAAAAATTATATTTGCCACAAACATTTTGCTTAACTGAAAACAAACCAGTATATATCAATTGGCCAATCTTTTGACAGAGGGTCAAAGCCTTTCCTTTGAGCATAAGGCATTACTCTTGAATAAAGCACCAATAACATTAACTGATATTTAAAGTATGGCTAACTTTAAAGGAGAGTGAAAACTTATAGATAAATGGGAAGTGATCTGAGTGCAGAATCCTTCAAGAGTTTCTCCCCCACAATATTTTTGTGTAATTAAATATATTTTTATTGATTTCAGAGTGGAAGGGAGAGGGAGAGAGAGATAGAAACATTAATGATGAAAATCATTGATGGGCTGCCTCCGGCACACCCCCTACTGGGGATCAATCATGCAACTCAGGCATAGGGTTGGTAATTAAACTGTGACCTCCTGGTTCACAGGTTGACATTCAACCACTGAGCCACACCAGCTGGGCTTCCCTGCAATCTTTTGTACCTATATCACTCACAGTTTATGAAGCATTCAACTTGTTTTCATAGAAACAGCTCTTTTCTTTGTCTCAATATTTCATTTATTTATAGTAATATTTCATAAAAACACATCATTCTGAAAACAAAATACAACTGTTAGAAACAGATTAGGAATCAACTGATTCTCAGGGAGCATACAATTCACATGAGAGAGAACCTACTAACTTGGTTCTTGTGTGTGGGAGCTTCATGATAGTCAGTGACTGTGATGAGTCCAGGAAAGGGAGAAAAGTGAAGAGTATTTCTCTGTGAGGGGGGACAAGTATGTCACAGGGCCCCAGCTGGTGCTTCCTCAGTCACTGACAAGCTGCCAGCAAGGCTGGATCCCCTGAATATTGACTTGAGGCAGCTGTCCCAAGTCATCACACTCTAGGGACCATGGAGTATTGTGCACTGGGAAACACCCCTGCCTTAGCTTCTTCTGGAATGTAGTATGTGAATAATAGGTGACTACTCTCCACAATGCAACTTTTAGAGAATTACAACTGACGAGAAACTAGACATATAGCCCATAGCGACTTAGCATATTTAACATTTCCAAGCTACTGAATCTAGATAGAGACAGTAAAATCTTGGTGAGCATATTCTGGCAGCATATTCCCTGGTAACTAACAAAGTACACCCCAAAGAGTAAGCAGAGATCACTGAACAACATAAAGGATGGGACTCAAAGCAGTGGTTAATGTATGACTGTGACCTGAGACTGGGGAGCCTTCTGTTCTGCAGCAAATGCCTAGCCAGCTTCTGATTTATTTTATGCTAAAATTGGGTTGATAAAAAATGATCCTATTCTCTACTGTCAATACTTTGGAAATTTATTTCCAACAGTTTGGATGAGGGAAATAAGATTGCTCTTTGAGAATTAACTATAAAATCAAGATGATCATTGACCAAATATAGAGATGCAATAGCTCTAGGGAAGACAGAATATTTCCATTATGAAATATTTTGTAATATTAAATTTTCTATATCAAGACATTAATGTGGAACTTAAAGGGCCTAAAAGGTCCAAATATTATGACTCAGAAAGTTTACATGATTTGTTCAAGGACCCAAAGCCAGTTATGAGCTAATCTAGCCTACAATCCAGGTCTCCCAGGTCCTAGTCTACTGTTTTTCTCATTATAATACCATCTTTCTATATGAAATTATCTGATTAGTTGGTGTCACTCCATCCTTAGTGATCTGGTTACTATAGCTGCCTAAGAAATTACCCTATAAGTCAATGATGTAAAACAGCCATTTATGATGCTCCTTGAGTCTGTGGGCCACATATTCAGCCAGGGCACTGTGGGGATGGCATAGAGCTGGGATTATCTGAAGTCTCACTCACTCACATGTCTGCTGATTGCTCGTAGCTACTGCTGGGACCTCAACTGAGACTATGGGCCACAACACCAACAAGTAGCCTCACTCTATAGCCTGAACTTCCTTTCAACATGATGACTGGCTTCCAAGGGTGGGCATGACAAGAAAGAGAGAGCCAGACAGAAGCCATATTGCCATTTATGACCTTGCTTGGAAGTCATGCAACATGCCTTCCACCCCATTCTATTTTTGTTGAGGCATTCATAAAGTGCTACTCTAGATCAAGAGAAAGGGAATAGACTTCACCTCTTGATGGGAAGTAAGGTCTTAGAACAGCATGGGACCGGGGGGCAGAAATATTGCTGTGGCCACTTTTGGATATTACAATTTGTTATAATTAGGATGAAAGACATTCTTTTTAAATATTTTTAAAATATATTTTTGTTTATTTCAGAGAGGAAGGGAGAGGGAGAGAGAGACAGAAACATCAATGATGAGAGAGAATCACTGATGGGCTGCCCACTACAGGCCCCACAATGGGGATCACGCCTGCAACCTAGGCATGTGATTTAACCGGAATTGAACCTGGGACCCTTCAGTCCGCAGATCGATGCTCTATCCACTGAGCCAAACCAGCTAGGGCATGAAAGACATTCTTTACAAGAAGAAAAGGAGAGGGAGAAAAGAGGCAGCAACAAATCACACCTGAAGGCTGAGTGTGCTTGCTCCCATTTCTTTCCCTGTGCATACTACAAATTGAACGGGAATAAAGCATTTTAACTCAACAGGACTTTTATTTGAAATAACTGTCTAGTTGGTGTGTTGGAAAGTGTGTTTATGGGATGTGTTCCTAGCATAAAAGCCTTCACAATGAGAAAAAGGGAAAAGTTATTTTAATTGAAGAAATTATTTTTTAAAATAGATCATGTACTAGACTATAAAGAAAACATCAATAAATCTCCTAAAGCACAAATTGCACAGACACATTCTCTGACCACAGAACAATAAAACCACAAATTAGGAACAAACATTTAAACAAAAATTTCCCACCCACTTGGAAATGTAAAAATACTCTCCTACATATCTCTAGGGCATAAAAAAGGAAATAAGACGGCAAATACAGAATATTTAGAAAATAAGGAGAATGAAAACACTACAAATCAAAATGTATGAGATATGGCTAAAGCTATATTTAAGAGGCATATACATTAATTAGTAAGGGATGAGTAATGACAATACCATCATCAGCAGCAATGGCTGACACTCAGGTGGTGGGCACTATTCTGGAGCTTTACATGTATCAACTCATTTAATCCTTGAAACAACTATAGATACACTGGAAGCTATCCATTGTCTACACTATCATGAAAGTGCAACAGGGAACTTGGAAGGCTGATGGACCTTGAGATTTAGCAAGGGCTAAAGCTGTGCACCGATTGTTCTGTTGACAATGGTGGCTCAAGCAATTTCCTGACCTAATAGTCTCAAAGTAAATTTTTACTATTTACTGACCTTTAAAATAAGATTGCCTGCCTAACTAAGGGCAAGATGTGTATTCTAAAATTGAATAAAAGCTAACAGGGTCTGGGCCCCCGTGAAGCCTTTCCACTAGAGAAGGGTTTTCCTCCTGGCCCCCCATGATTTTTAAAGTCATATTTCTTGTCTAGTGTCTTCATTTGTGTGTGGCCTTTTTCCAGATCCTGAACCCTAGCCATGCTGGTTGTGGCTTCACATAAGCAGATTCTATTTCTATTCTCATTTTTCAGAGGAGCAAATTGAGAAAAGAAGAAATGAGTGATTTGAGGAAGATCATACAATTTGCCCTTATCCTATGTAAAGCAATGCTCCAGGCAGGCATTGGAGCTACAACAGTGACCTAGATAGGCAAAGTCTATGCTCTCTTACAGCTCCTCATTACTGCTGGGCACGAGTAGAGCAGGGCTCCCTACACAGCCTCCGCTGACACCTTCCTGTCTGGGAGGGGCAGAGGCCTCCTTGCTGCTCCAAACATGGCCTCATTACCGCTGAGTGGTGGTGAAAGCCCTGAGGCTCTACCAGCCTTCTCTGACAGCACCCTATCTGGGAGGGGAAGGGGGCCCTGTTACTGCCAGGTGGGGGGAGTACAAACTCCTCAGGGGTCCCCACCAGTCCTGTGAAGGAGGATGAGGGGAGTGTGTGTGTCATTACTGCCTGGTGGGGATAAAAATCCTAGCTTATCTACTTATCCTTCTCTGAGCCACCTCGGCAGGTGTGCTGGGCGCCCTGGTACTGCCTAGCAGAGGGGTAAAGTCTAGGCTTCCCACTGTGACTCTGCTGGGTACGTGGGAGGGGACCACAGTTGTTGTTTTTTTTTTTCCTGTGGTTTTGGCTAGAGTAGAGCAGTTCAGATAATTCTAAAAGTTTTCTATTTTGCTAGGCTGACCTTTTCCTGGTTATTTGGCTTAACAACAGGCTTTTATTGGGGCTCTCTTAGTCTGCACCTATTGGTGTGTGCAGGCTGCCAGCTTCTTCAGTGCCACGTCTAGGATATATGGGGCGAACAAAGAAACAAATAACATAGGAAACGAGCCACTGTATTTTTCTTCAGGTCCCAAAGACCTTGGTTGGTCTGCCTCTCTCTCTTCACCTTTTAGTCTTGTTTTCTTTTATGTGCAATGTCTACGGGTTTTAGTTTTACTTAGCTAGAGGAATATGGAAAAGTATTTGGACTTCATCTTCCCAGAAGAAGTCTCCTTTTTTTGTACTACGAAAAAAAAAAAAAAAGAACTCTGACAGCACGCACCATTTTTAGAGCAGGAAGAAAAACAAAATGACAGAGAATCAATGGTAGTGATCGGGAGAGGGGAGAAGAAGGAGCAGGATCCCGTGCACAAGTGGACAGAGTAGCCTTAAATATGAACGTGGATAGTTTGTCCAAAGTCACAAGAGAGAACACAGAATATATTACAAATGCAAGGAGTTTGATGGGTTTGGAGGTGGGTGGATGAAGAAGCTTTCTAGTGTTAGATTCCATCGTCTCACTGAAATACAAAGGGAAGCCATCAACTGAGAAAGGGGGGGCGAGGTCAGGATAGGCTGAGGGTTTGCAGAGACGGTGGTAGAGTGAATTGACTAGAGAAATATACAGTAGTGGGATTGCTGACCATACTGAAGCCACATGAATTCAGAAGGAAACCAGTTGGCATAGTTGTTCATTTTCCTCCAGAATCAGGTACAGAGCAGGCAGATAGATGTGAATTTAATCAATAACAGTTGCCAGCTCAAGCCAGATGTTAAAAGGGGAAAGAAACAAGGACAAGAAGTATATAAGAGAGTGATTATGATGATGGAACACAATACCAGTACCATAGCATGGCACAATGGAAGGCACTTTTCATAGTGTATTTTGTAAGACAGGACACTGCATGGACTCTAATCTGGATGAGGATGAACCTGAGAAAATGGACAGTGCACATTTGGGGGTGACTGGGTTTGGAATCCTGATAGGATTGAAGAATTGTGAAAGTAAGACTGAAAAACCTGAGAGGCACTCAAAGACATGAGATGATGGCCACAGAAAAGATATCTGAAATTGAGCTTTAGGAGGTGAACCAGATATTGGAAATAAAAATGAGAGGGCATAGCTGAAGTGGGGTGGTTGGAAGACCTGGATACCCTTAGCAACCTTCCCATTGACAATACATAAAATTGATGAATAGAAATATGTTTTTAAATGCATCAATACACTGCATTTAATAAATGCAGTATTGGTAATAAAGTAAGAAAAAATTTAATAAATGCAGTATTGGTAATAAAGTAAGAAAAAAATAAATTCAAAGCAAGACCCCAGGGAGATGTCCTAGATGCTGATACTGGCTTTGGTGCTGAGGACTTTTGGCAAATCAGGGGATCTTGAATTCTAGTGTTCACAGCCTGGTGAGATATGGATGATAGATGACAGAGCCAGGTCCAGCCCAAAGACAACATCTTGCATACAGCTCAAAAGGGTATACTAGAAATAAAATTGCCCCACAGCAGACAACAAGACATTTGCTTATCTTAAAATATAGCACTGGCTGGAGGAGAAGAAAAGTCTTCCTGAAAGTCTCTATGTAAAAGCAGACCCGATGCCCATTTTGCTGCCTGAATTTCACTACTTGGATGCTCTGGAAAAACATCAAGCTGATAGTTTAGTTTAAAATAGGCCTCCTTTAGCCCTAGCTGGTTTTGCTCAGTGGATAGTGCTGAGCCCATGGATTAAAGGGTCCCGGTCAAGGGCATGTACCTCAGTTGCAGGCTTGATTCCTAGCCTTGGTCAAGGTGCATGCAGGAAGCAACCAATTGATGTGTCTCTCTCTCACCACTGAGTTTTTTCTCTGTCTTTCCCCCTCCCTTCCACTCTCTCTAAATAAGTCCATGGAAAAATATCCCCGGGTGAAGATTAAAAAAAAAAAAATAGCCCTCCTTTAGTAGTTCCCAAGGGCACCTAGCTGAAACAAAAGCAAATCCTTTTTAAATGAACTCCCTTCAATCTAGGCTTCAAGGAATTCCCACAGAAATATGAATAAACAGTTTTTCAAAAGCACCATGACTGAGAGCCAACGAAAGTAACAAGCAACTATCACCCACAAAAACGTGAGTCAGGTATTGGAAATATCAGATGTCACAAAATTTATATACAATTTATAATTATTAGAGAAGCAGAAACAAAATCATCATTTGCAGGAGATAATTTTTACATAGAAAATACAAAAGATTCTATATATAAATTAAAGAATTTTTAGTAAATTTGCTACTTACAAGTTCAATATTTTTAAAATGCATTTCTACATACCAGCAATAGTTAGAACATATAATAAAAAGCAGATTTCATTTATGGAACTATCAGAAATATCAAATACCTAAGGATAAATTTAACAAAAATATGAGTGAGACCTGTATTCAGAAAATCGTTAAATTATTGAGAGAAATGAAAGGATACTTAAGCAAATGGAGTGGGTAAGAAGACTCAATATTATAAAGTTGTCACTCCTTTTAAAATTGATCCATAGATTTATTTTATTACATTTAAAACCCAACACGATGTTTATTTTGGCATGTGGACATTGAAGAATGGATAGTGGAACTTGGAAAGTTGATTCTCAAATGTATCAGAGCCGAGATTGAAAATCAGCTGAGAAAGTATGGGCTTTAAATAAATGATGCTGAAAATAACTGCTTATTCACATAGAAAAAATTAGCTCACACCACATGTCAAAAATCAAGTCTAAGTGGATGAAAGTCTCAATGTTAGGTAGATCTTTAAAACTGTGAAGATGATACAGGAGAATGTCCTCTTCAATTAAAGGAAGGGAAGAATTTCTGAAGTTATAAAAGCACAGACATCAAAGGAAAATATTATATCCAGTTTCTGACTAAATGACTAAATATAATAAACATTTAAATTTACAGGATTAAAACAATCCCAAACAAAATCCTAATGATGCTTTTAAAAATTGAAAAATGTTTCCAAAGTTCATCTGGATGAATAAATGACGTTATTGATTCTGAAAATTAGGAATTAAGAGGTTAGGCTTGCTGAAATGCATACTAAAATATGTGATAAAGCAACAACTATTGAACCACTATGATACAGTCAAACAGGAAGCTCTTAAACATCCAATAGGAAGTGCTTAAACATCTTTTAGTACTTTTTAAAACAGTATATGATTAAGGAAATGAATGGTAATAGAAAAAGTGATGAACTGTTTAATAACTTTTTTAAATAATGGCTAAGGAAGAGTAATTAGTTTTCACCTTAAACTGTATCCTAAAATAAATTTAATTGTATTTATCTAAAATAAATTCTAGATAAATTAACGTAAAAAATTAAAAGCATGCAAAGAAGGGAACGCAAAATATGAAACAAATACACGATAGTGTAAGTCACTAAATCCAAGGACTTCACAGGACCAGTTGATGAGGCTTGACTACCAGCCCCTTTTCTTCTCTTTGCTTTTTCTGGCTTCCTATGACAGGCATGGCCCTGATTTTTCTCCTACCACGTTGGCCACCACTTCTCCAATTCCTTTGCAGAATTACCTTCCTCTGGGGGCTGTTATATGTTTGAGTTCTTTAGGGCCCATTCCTTCCCCACACTGTCTCTCAAGGTATTTACATGCATACCCATGGCTCCAATTACCACATCTACTCGGGCAACTAAATTTAACTCTAGCCCAGTTATTTCTTTCTTATCAGTATATTACTCAAGGTCCCTAAAAGAAACAGGTGGCACACTCAAAATAGGTAACTAAGGAGATTTCAGTTAAGAGATCGTTTACAAAGGGTTTGGAGAAAACAACAGAGGATACTGATCTCGTGAGCTATTACTGCTTTAGGCCTAAGGAAGTTAGGAAATAGAAATGATTACTGGATGAGAAAAGAGGAAGAAGTGGGAGCAAGAGGGACAGGAGGAGGAGGAGGCAGAGGAGGAGGATTTGAAGGTGTGGTGGAAAGAGGAGGAAGTAGGGCAGGGAGGCAGGAGTGGAAGGGGAAGAGAGAATTTGGGATGTAGATAATATGGAATAAATAGGCAGCCTTCATTCCCTTCAGTCTACTGCCTGTGCCTCCTATTGGCTGAACCCAACTAGTTGCCAGAGGACGTGGGAGCCAGGTGTTGGGGAAGCATGGGATCTTGCTGCATTCCTTACAGGTCAGTCTCTCTGGACATGGAGCAGAACAGAGAAGGGTGGAGAATGGTTTTAAAAGGGTAAACAGACAATATCTACCTAATATTCAGCTCTACTTGCCTTCTTCTCTTAGGACATCCCTAGGGTACTTCAAACTCAATTGGTCCAAAATTAAACTTAAATGCCTAGTCCACATCCTCTCCTCTCAAAAAACAAACAAAAATGGATCCACTGCCAATGTTTTCAATGCATCAAATGGTATCAGTGTCAAGTCTGCATTCTCATAACCATGCAGGAATGGATGAGAGTGGGGCAAGGTTTGTTGCAAATAGGTCACTAAGGAGGCTATTCCATTAGTCCAGGCAGAAGTGATGCCAGAATGGGCCAAGGAAGCATTGGTAAAGATGGACACAAGTTGATGGGTTGAAGAGATATTTAGAAAGCAATATCTCTAGGACTTAGTATTGAATTGGATGTTGGAGGTAAAGGTAATGTGGCTGTCAAAGAGGACACCTTTAATGGTTTCCTGTAGATCATAGGAAGGAGGCACAACTCCTTAACATGTGCTTATTGGCTCTGCATGGTCAGCATGCCCCCTTTCCACCTTCATCTTATACCAGGCCCTTCTTAGGATAAGTGTGGGCCACGTTTACATTCTTTCAGTCCTTCATATATCCGGTGCTTGCCCCTGAGCAGGACCTTTGCACTGAGCAGGACCTATTTCTACTGCCTGGAATGCTCTTACCCAGCTACCCACCTTCTCTTTACTATTCCTAGATCAATCACCACTTTCTCAGGAAAGCTTCTTCTGACTTCCCTAACTAGGTATAATCCTCCTTTTAAAGCTCTCATAGACTATGTCCTTCCCTTTGTAGGATCATTCCATTAGCAGCTCACACTCATTTGTGAGGCTTTTCATGTAATCTCTAACCCATTCTCAACCCCCTACTAGAATATAAACTCCACAAGGACAGGAGCTGTGTCTTTATTGGCTCATTCTAAAGTCTCATTGTCTCTCATAGTTCCCCCCACCTCGTTCACACACACACACACACACACACATTTCTCTCTCTCTCTCTCTGGATGAATGAATAAAAGTAAAAGCAATGGAATATATCTATATCATAAAGAAAAAGACTGATAGACTTAATAGATTAAAATTCTAATCTTTATATTAAACAAGAGTAAAGAGCAAATGATAAGTGATAAACCTGGACACATATTCATAATATAATGATAAGTAAGATTATATCCTCAACAGCAAAATACTAGTAATACCCAACAAGAATTGACCAAAAAAAAAAAAAAAAAATCCCACAGAACAGAAAGCATTATGACAACTTTTCCCTGTAAAAATTGAAAGTCCAAGTCAAACTAACCTAAACAATAAGGACATGGAATCAGAAGGACAGAATGATTTCTCTCAGGAATAAGATAATACCTAGCAGCTACTCGGGGCAACAACTTTCCTGTTCTTGTCTATCAGGAGAGAAATGGTGTCTCTTTCCTAGCAATGAAATGCCAGTCCTCTTCAGCTGGATCAAATCCGCATCAGAGGAATGCCATGTTCTCATTTTGAACCCTTCACTAGCAGGAGAGGTTGGATTGCCATACTTGGTTTATGCTAAGCAGGACCCACTCCTAGTGCTGGGGTCAGTTCCAGAAACAACCTTGTTGCTGAGGAGTAAATACAACATCCACTAATATTGGTCACACCATAGGGAAGAAAACAGTCAACCTTAGGAATGAGGGGGTGGGGGAAGACAGCAGGGCGGCATCATTGTTAAACTCTCACATTTTAAATTTGTTTGCTTATCAAAAAATTACATTATTCATTGAAAATGGATTATAAATTGATACAACTTTATGAAGGGCAATTTGGCAGCATATGAAAAACTCTTAGAACCTTTATGATAAGTTTTTGAAAGTGTGTGTGTGTAGAAGTAAGAAACACACAAAAATGTTCATGGGGTTGTCACTGGCTGGTAAGTTTATGGGCGATTTTTATTTTCCTTTAAATATTTTCTGAATATTACTTAACAAGCCTAATTTAATTGGTTTAAACACAAAAAACATGAAGTAACCTGTTATTTTAGAGCATGGACAACTTTTGGTCCGGAATATCCTCTGCAAGCTTAAGTAGTGGAAAAAAGTAGTTTCAGGGATGCATTTGCTCTCTTGAAGCGATAAAAACAAAAATCCATCTGAATCAAAGCTTCTGAGTTATGGAATTCCCTGTTTCTGGAGTTCTAGTTTAGCCCAATTGGTCTGGAATGGGGGTGGGGGTGGGGGAGATGAGACAAGGCATAAAATCCAGCACAAAGGTATGTTGTTACAATAGACCATTTCAAATAAACCTTGTTTTTCTAATTCAACCTGTAATTCAGGTCCATAGATCCCAGTGAGTAAACAGTTGAGCCACATGACCAGAATTAGCTTGATTTAATGTCATTTTAATTGATGGAATAGGTTGGACATTTTTACAAACATGAGCATAAAACGCATCTGAGCTCACTTTTCAGTTAAGAGCCTGAACATCGTGAATAAAAGAATGTGTGCTACTGAACTGGAATTACCAACAGATTCAGTCCAATGTGAGCATCTTAATTAAATCAGTTATAATCAATGATGATATTTTTTCCAGATTTAATTTGAAAAATCCCTCCATTACTCCCTTAATTCTCTTTCTGCCTCTACCACCATCTCTGAATATCCTTGGACAAAGTCATTTTACCTCTGCTGTATCCCTTCTGAAACGGGCCTTTGTCACAGATTTCCCTCCTTTTAGACATCTCTGACGTCTCATGTAAGTGAAAGTCAGTAAAATCCATGAATTTAGGATAGCTCTTTAGCTAATGAGGGAGTACTGTGCTTTACACAGTCATCCCTTTAAATACTCAAAAAACAGATCTTTCACCTAGATAAGAAGGGAACTTGCCAGAAACAGATTCTACCCCGGCTGTCTCCCAGCAGTGACAGCAGCCAGCAGCTCAGCCTGAGCCTAAATTGGCCCTGAATAGACAAGTGAGGAGAGCAGAGAGGCAGGAAATGGGGTTAGGTTGATTTCCATCTATTAGCAGCAGCTTAAACTGGTGTGCTGGGCAGCTCTGCCTCCCATTGGTTACAGCTGCCGAGAGCAGCAGGATGAGGGTTGACCTATATCTGTCTGGTGTAAGTCAAACCCTGAATGTGTAGCAAACGTCAGTGTTCCAGAACGCCACGTTTAACTTACACCCGACCACATACAGTGTTTTTATCAGGAACTGTGATAGCCTCCACCTGCGGAGAACTTAACATCTGTGGGCTGCCCCCCTCCACACTAGATTCGTTTGCCTTCTTCCTCACTGCCTCTCTCTCCTGTCATCCTCTGACCATTTTGGTCCCCTGGCTCTGCCATCCTCTGGCTGAGAGGGGTGGTTATTGCCTGAGCCGTGTTCCTTCTAGCAGTGCCAGTAACACTGGCCCTCCTCCGCCTGCCCCAGTTTCCAGCTGACCAGGTTGTGCCCATCACTTGCAATTGCTGCCCCAGGATGGCACTGCCTCATGCCCACAAGTGCCCTTCTGGGCCACCGAGAGTTTCAGGATGTGTCAGTTGCTAAAACGACTGCAGCTGTGGACAGAAATACAATGTAAACACATTCAAAGACATGGGTTCTCAAGTTCCTACACAGTAAATGTTCCTTAGTTTTTGAAGGCCAAATACTTTCCTTAATTTTTTTAAGAGCTAGAGTTTAAGTGTTTGGATAATTTATTTTCCTAGATTAGAAAATAAACCACTGGAACTTTCGTGTATGTGGCCACCATCCAGTTGTGACAGAGCTTCCTTTCCCTTTGTCCTGGGTCTCAATCAATAGGTGTGTGTTTTCTGGGTCTCGAAATCAGCATGTGCGTGTGTTTATTCACACTGACGTCTCAATGCAAAACATAAATGAGTCAATTGCACCTTCACACCACAGCATCAGTACACTGTAGACTTCCATTTAGAACGCAGAGCCTGCTCTCCATTACCTATTATCATTTCTTCACCAAGGCCCGCTAGTAACAGAAAGAAGCCCAGATGATGGAAAATTGTTCTAGCAACTCAGGTCCCCATGCGTACAAGCCACAGTGCAGTAATCTGAGATGGAAAAGACCTATTAAGTCATCCCTCTGATTCTCTAAGGGCATGTGGTGATTTTTTCCCTCTCCAATATGCCGATCTACTTTTTAGTGCCTTTTCCAATTGTAAATGGCAGAAGTGATGGGGCTTCCCACTCCTCCCGGGGGACGGGGCAGCACAGTGTATAATAAGAGCTCTCCATTAGGGCATGAGACTTGCTCCGCTGCCTAAATCATCTTTGTTCTGACTTTCATTTCCATCACTCTTCCTGCTGTCCCCTTGGACCACACTAAATAATTCCTCTCTGTCCCTGCTATTTACACCCTTCAAGTACTTGTGCGGATGAGCCAATCCCTGTTAGTTAGAGCCAGTGGTCATGCTGGGAGACTTGTCTCTTTCATCTTCCCTCTGAAGGCAGTCCCTCCAGGATTATATATCATATTTGCTGCTCTTTGATGAACACCCATCAGTTTTTCAATAATTTGCCTCATTTTTCTGTCATTCACACGCCTCAGGAAAATCCCCTTTGTCTGTCTCTATTGCCACAAAATAAGATGCTGATGGTAACAGGTAGAATTTCTGCTTACAGAAAACAGAGCAGATCTCTTCAACCAACAGGAATCTTTCTATGCCCTGGACACAGGATTCATCTAGTCTGTTATCTTTAACTTATTTGGGGTGTGATACTACTGTGTTCACAGGACTTCGATGTATACATAGAGACAGAAAGACTTGATCTGTATTTCAGCTCGTCAGCTTTCCTCGTGGTATATTTACGGTAGTTAACACCCAATAGCTGTTTAAACTGTAGTTCCTGCCATCTCCATTCCCAGGTAGAAAAGCTTCCCTGAAGTCCCTCAAGAGAATGCTAACCCCCTCCTTTGCATTAATATTCCCACCTTTACAGATGTTAAAGTGGACAACATCAGCCACCTCAGACACCTTTGCCAGAGGAGTTCCTTTGCTCTGAGAGGCAGAGTGGACCCTTTCCCTGGGGGGTGGACATTGTAGTGCCAGGGTCAACAGTGTACAGCCTATTCTATACTTCTCTGGTTAAGTGGCTACCCTCAGTGCCAAAACACCAAATTTTACAAGGTCTTTCCGAATGTGTTCAGTGCTTCATATTTATGCAATAATAACCAACATAGTGCCTTACAAATTGTTTTCATATTACTACACCATCCTTCTTAATAGTCACAATCACCCTGTGAGGAAGAAATTATCTTCTTTGTTTTACCAGGAAGGAAACTGAGGCTTAGAGAGGTTCCATTGCCCAATTTCACTGTCAGTCAGTTCTCCTTTCCATTCCCTTTTGTTCTCCCTCGGAAATCAATGGAAAGCATTCTGAGCAATATGTGAAGAGGCTCCACACATACAGGATCCAAAAGTAACTGAAATGCTATCACAATGTTTTCCTCTGCTCTTAGTAACCAGACATCATTCACAGTTTGATGTGAGTCCTAAGGTTTATCAGTAGGACAATTCAATTGTTACTTGATGACTGAAAGAATACATTAAAATGCATAAGACATAGCCTGCTATCTTTCTCTAAACAATAATGTAATGTTATTAGGTGTGAGCTAAAAGTGTGCTTATCTGCTCAAATACAAGTTCAGACCCTAAGGGTATCTGTTTTTCCTGCAAAGCTGATAAAAATTATATACACCTAAGGTAAAAGAGGAAAGAGCTATATGTTAATAAATGTTAATAACACAACTTGAGGGAACAAAGAACCTGAATAATATTGACCTTTTGTTGAGTAACATAAAAATCAGAAATAGAATTTTCTACCCACTACATGGTAGAGGCACGGCATCTAAAAACTGTTTTTAGCTAAGCAAAAGAGGATGCTGGTTTAGTACTGCATCACTACTGTTCAAATGGTGCTTATCAATATTTTTAATTTGGTTACAGTGGGAGAAAGATCTGTACTGAAGGGGTTGTATGCTTTAAGGGACTGAAGTGACATTCAAATAAAAGACTCTTCAGCTCTAGCATTTTGAACAAAATCCAGATCAAGAGATTTATGCTCTTAAGTGAATTGCTGCCTTCTGTGGCCGGGCCAGAGAAAGCAGATTGCAAACACACACTGTGCTGTCAATACAGAAAAACACACAGAAGTCTCCAAGTCTGTCATGGAGGGCAGGACTGCTCCTTCCACATCAGCTTGCCGGCTCTTTGTCTCACATATGATGAACTTTAAATTCAACTTTGTGGCAGGACTGGGTGGTCACTTTCTGGGGAAAAACTAGTAAACAAATGCATCCTTGAAGATGCACCTTTGAAGATTCTAGCTGCACTTTATAATACCCATTACTTAATTGTAAAAAGTAAAGCCCCCAATTGCTTTTTTTTTTAAACTAGCCACCAAGAATCTTGGTTTTTATTTGAGGCCAGGCACCCAGCCATTAAAAGGTTTTCATTAGAAGGATACCATCTACACTTTATTTTTGTTAATCGTCACTGAGGATATTTTTTCATTGATTTTTAGACAGAATGAAAGGGAGGAGGAGAGACAGAGAGAGAACCATTGATGTGAGAGAGACACATTGATTGGTTGCCTCCTGTACAGGACCCGGCCAGGGCTGGGGATGGAGCCTGCAACTGAGGTACATGCCCTTGTCCGGAATCGAACCCAAAACCCTTCAGTCTTTGGGCCAATGCTCTATCCACTGAGCCAAACAGGCTAGGGTCCTACTGCTTTTTTATTACTGCAAATGCAATACATGTTTGCCATGGCCAAGTTTAAAAATACAGATAAGGAAAAAAGAGCTCTTACAGTTTTTGTTCAGAAGTAACCACTTTTGATACACTCTTCCACAGCCTTCTCTACATATCTATATGTGATATGTGTAATATTTTCATCTTTTTAGAAAGTAAGTTGTTGGTTTTAATAATGCTGACTGCTTCAATAATACTGACTGCTTTGCTGCTTTCTTCAAGTTAAGACCTCTGAAGCCCTTATGGAAGAAATGATGCTGTGTTTTGTTTGTTTTTTATTTTTTAATGAACAACAACAACAACAAAAACTGATGCTGCTGAGCCAATCAAAATGGAATAACAAAAATGCTTCAATTAAATATTTTTAAAAGTATGTTTACTTTATATGAATCTTATGAAGAGCTATACCTTTTGAAAGTGTAAAACACCTTAACCTTGGAGAAATGCAACACATAGGAAATGCACTATGCATAGTCCTCTGCTGTTCTAGGGCATATAGGACTGTTCCACGGGTTCCAGCTTTCATAGCGATCACGTGTCAGTGATTTCCAAGGCAAAGTGAAGGGACTGGCACTGACTCGACCCAGCTTTAGGAGCTTATGGAACGAGGCAAGGGAGACCTAGCTGAGTTTGATGCCAATCACTGATGTTGCTCATTTTCTTTGCCCACCCACCTTTTTCTAATCATACACTTTTGCTTCCAAGAATAGACCTCACAGGCATTTCTTTAGCATTTTCCAGCTTACTCTTCAGATAACTTACATAAACTAAAATATCCATGAGGTCCTTAGGACTCCAGACAGAATTTTGTTTAAACTGTATTGAATGACTACTGTACTTCATCAAAGCTAAGACACCACCTGTGTAAGTTGTGACATTAAGTAGTGCTACAAAAAGAGAGGCTGCCAATTAAACCATGATTAGACATTAAGTTCAGATATGTTAGGATGTGAAAAATATCTTACCATAAATGAACTATGGCATGCATTTAACCCCTACACATTGTAGATAGAGAATATTCAGTCACATACCATGGACAGATTTTTACACCCAGTAAATACTAGGTTTTGTACAGAGAATATCTTTGAAATTTAATTCATTTATTTGTTTTTGGGTTGCAATCCAAGTAAAATGCTTATCTTTTAACACTTATGTTTATATAGAGACTATTCCCTTTCTAGTCCTTCCTTTATAGCCTCAGAGTGGAGGCAGTGGCCTTTCAGTTGATTTTGAGTCTCTCTTTGTAATTTTTTCTCAGAGACAACAGAATTTTTCATTAGAACACTATACTGCAGGAGGCATGACTGGCTACTTTCCTTTCATTTTCAAGATTACAGTCAGTCACTTAATTCCACTTTTAATGTGCATCAGGCTGGGAAAATGCAGATTTATTCCAATCTATGTTTATTATATCTTTCGCTTGGCCCGGTTAATCACCAGATTTTAAAGTTGAAGACAGTGAAATTCAGGCCACTTAACTGAGTTGCCCCTCAGCATTCATGTGGGTTCTTTGCTGTCTAGGAAGTCTGTCCAACACAAAAATACAGTTTTCTTCAAGCCCTTTTCATTTTGCGAATCCAAATATGTTCTCTCTGTTGCTTGAGATATCTATTCTCTTCTAAACCTACTGTTAAAATAAGTATTTTCTGGCCCTTATTGGCAGCTTCTGCCCAGTATCCAAATCTAGAGCCATATAGTTTTTCTCTTGGGGAGAGAAAAAGACATTTCTTACTTATCCACAAGAATAATTTGCTACCTGGGATATAAATGTAAAACCGCCCAGTCAAATATGAATTTGCTTTAAGTGGGAGAGGGTAAAGGAACTTTTCACAGGCTCCCATTCTTTCCCCCTTTGAATTGTACTTGTATTCTATTTTTCTTGCTTTAAAATTGATTATCTTCAAAACACATGATAGAAACACAACCATTAAAAAGTTTAAAATATGAAATTTTGATGTTTTTAAAAATCCCACTGAGCATACACAAGGAAATATCGAAACCCGTGTTCTTTAGCAGAATTAGTTTACCCAGCTATATACTGAATTGTGATGGTATTTTGAGCCCCTTCTCTTCTCATTAGTCTGCCTTCTGGAGCCAAAAATAAATCTCTTATCTGAAAAATAAGTTATGAGGCGGGGCAAGGGTTGAAAAATATCCCCTTGGACAAACTTTTCCCTAAAAAAAGCCTCAATAGCTAGGAGGAAGGTGGACCCCAGGTGGTATTAATTAGCAATGATTCTGGAGGGAATCAGACAAGGGGCTTCAAAGAAGATGGTCAGAGAATGAGGGCTGAGACAGAAAGAGGCAGGGTTGATATGTGAGATAGAATCCTTAATTGCATTTGGTAAAAGACATCCTATTCTCCAGAGAACAAATACATTTGCCAACAAGTCATTTGGATTTGTTTGCTTCCCTAAATAAATACCTCTATTCTCGATCGAAGTGGGAGGTAAACAAGTCTGATTGTTTAAAATCCTACTCCTATTTCTGAACCACTTTCTTACCAGTTATAATTGTTGCATCTTTCATTTAGTAGGTAACTAAAGGTTTTTATTCTTGATCTTGAAATGTGAAAGACCCAAGCTGTACTCTTAGAAATCATTGGATTAATGTGTCTTCATCTAGGAATGTGACTCCTACTAAAATTATTTTCCTTAACAATGTGAACATTTAACCATTTCAATTTTACCTAACATAGATGATTAACATATATTTACACACGTGTGTGTATATCTCTGCTACAGATTGAATGTTTATGCCCCCCAAAAACCTCATATATTGAAATCCTAGCCCCCTAGGACCTTTGCGAGGTGATTAGGTCATGAGGGTGGCTCTCTCTCCTCTTCCCCTACCATGTGAAGACACAGTGAGAAGACAGTTATCTGTGAACCAGGAATCAGACTTTCACCAGACACCAAACCTGTCAGCACCTTGACCTTGGACTTCCTAACCTCCAGAAAACTGGGAGAGATAAATGTTTGTTGTGTAAGCCATCCATGGTGTTTTTGTTACAGTAGCCTGAATTGATTGAGACAGTCTCCAAGTGGATGATGGTATTTTCAAAGAAGAATTTTAGGTGTGCTTTCTGATGGTATTATATAGTAAAGGACATAGCTAAATTCAAAGCTGTTTTTAATCACAAATGAAAATTTTTAGATGCAGACAAAATAATTGTAACATGCTAATTCTTTTTATATTTCAATAATTTTTTGGTAATAAAACATAAGCAAAATGATTAAAGAAAAATTGAATGATATTATGGCTTCCTGTTTTCTTTACTCATTAAAACTTGGTAAGTGTATTGAATGTAATGTACTACATATTATAATGTGCCAGAGATTCCTTTGGACACCACCTACATTAATTGTAAGGCTATTTAAAATGAAATATTTGTGCCAGGTGGCTAATATGAACTTCTTAGATCAATAACCATCTTCAACTATAGAATTACTCTGTTCTGTAGCTTATCAGTAAGAACATAACTACCAACACAGTAAACACTCAATAAATGTTAACTATATGCCAGGCACTGTGCTAGGAGTTTTAGAAGTATAATTTTATTTAAGTCTTTTGAGAACCCCATGAGCTGGCTGTGATCATTATGTCTATTTTACACACCCAATGCCATATGCTTAGTTGTTTTCTGTGTGCCTTCTGAGTAGAGGGCCAGGGGATAAAAGGACATTGGTAGTAATCCTATATAATAGAAGTGTAGTATGTAAATTATCCCCTCAACCAGGAGTTGTCCAGGAGTTCGACCAGGGGCAGGGCAGGCTGGGGGAAGGGAGGGAGTACCTGGTCAGCAGTTGGCAGCCACTAGGGACCCTACCAGTGCATGAATTTCATGCACTGAGCCTCTAGTCTATAATAATTTTAGCTTAAGAAATTATATGAAGGGCCAATTTTATTTCCATTGATGGGTACACTGACAGTTTGCTGCCACCAATGGGCTTGATGCTATTTTATAAATGTTCCTTATCCTATACATACTCCCATTCATAATATATTGTTATCTATTTTAAAACTTTTGCAAAGCATTTTTTCTAGTAATATATATGAGACCTGTTTGTTTTAGAGAAGCCTGGATATAAAAATAAAAGTCCAGTTCCCTCTCTTAATACTTTGGTATATATTCTTCCAGTTGTTTTTAATCATGCATATTTAAATATGTATTTAAATTCAATTGCAAAAATAGTTCACTGTTTTTTCTTACTGATTTTAAAAATTCATTTGCTAATATATAAAAACATTTTCTGATATCACTAAAATTTCTTCCACTAAGTCTTTGACATCGCTCTTAACTTGGATAGGTTTCCTTGCACATAATTCCAGCCATAATATAGAATTCCACTGGACCCATTCCTTATTGTTGGACATTTAAGTAGGTGGAGAAAACTTTATATACACACACACCTAAGTCCTACTCATGCCATAGGCCTCAGATATTTAATGATTTTAAAAAGGAATAATAATGTGTCCAGTAAAAGCCTTGGACTATATCTCTACTGATCTGAATTGTAATCTAAAATAACTGCTACTAATGGTGACCTCAGAGGAATTGAGTTCCTTTTCCTATTTCTAGATAGGAACACTATATCACTATCCCAGCTATGTCTCTAAAAACTATTCATGAGTTGAAAGAGAGGAGAATTGCATAACCCTACCCAATGTAATATTACAGATATGGTGTCAGGGGCACAGGACTTGGAGGGAAACAGCCCTAGACCTGAATATCAGATAAAGGACTCTGACCTTTGTATTATTACTCTCTCTCATCTCAGTTTCCATGATGATCCAGTGCAGTGTTTCTGTGAAGATTCCATGAGATAATGTACATAGAGTGTCCAGCACATATGCTAGTTCTATTTACCCTTTCTCAAAACTATGACATTTCCTTACATTCTTTCTACAATGTAAAAATACCTATACCCCAATATTATATGGCACAAAATATACCTGAAGACCATTACTAAGCCCTCTGGACTGCTTCTCCTAGTCAAATTAAATGGCATAATTCATAATTCTACTTCCATAATTCTTTAAACATTGAGACCCTCCTAAACTGTGGAACCCCAAATTAGACAGGGCATATTACCAATGGTCTGGCCAGTGATGCATATGGTGGAAAATTCCACCATACATTATATAGTTCTTAAGATTTATAGGCCATATGACAAGGACAACCACTTTTATGTGATACACACACACACACACACACACATATGTGTATTTTATTGGTTTTTACAGAGAGGAAGGGAGATGGATAGTTAGAAACATCCATGAGAGAGAAACATCGATCAGCTGCCCCCACTGGGGATGTGCCCGCAACCAAGGTACATGCCCCTGACCGGAATCGAACCTGGGATCCTTCAGTCTGCAGGCTGACGCTCTGTCCGCTGAGCCAAACCAGTCAGGGCTGTACTTATTTCTTGATACTGATTCTTCATCTTGCTTAGAAGCAGTTCCTTCATTGTTTCAGGCTCATTTCATTAACTTGGATTCAATTTCCAATGTCAGATTACTGTATTTGGTTTTGATCATATGGCTTGTCATCTACACACATACTGCAGTCTGTTTTTAAGCCACTAATTAAATTTAGAAGCAAATGAGTTAATATGCACCCCCACAGAACAATAAGACACAACTGCACATCTATGTAGTAGAGTATGGCCATGACATAGAAATAAAGGCTACCTCTTTTGTAAGTAGTTTTGTGTGTCATTTTTTAAAAAAATGTGAATCCAGTAGCACTGAAATTTCCTTCAGCCTTACATGTTTGAGATTTTAGGGTGTCATCTGTGTGGCTTATGGGTTTGTAGGTTTTGGCTCTGAAAGTTGTAATTACCAATGTTTGAAAGACATCTGTGAGAGTAAGGATACTGAGAAGATAAGCCAAAAGCAAGATATATAATTACCACACCCTGACTTCCTATCAGGAACTCTGAATGTTTAAAGCAAATGAGGACCTTTAGACAGGTCCTGCTCCTATCAGAGTGCATCATCAGGTTGCCCTGAATGTAGGTAATCAATCTCTCTGGCATAAGTGTCCTCTCTCGAACACACTATAGCTCACAGGTCTTTCAAAGACTGTGGATGGAAAATCTCCATGCTCTCTATTACTGAGCAATCACATCCCTAACTCTCTTGAAATTAAGGCAATTTTTCTGGTGAGGGAAAAACACTGGGCCTGAAATCAAGAGACCCGATTTTCAGTTCTGAATCTCTCAAGTGATAACTGTGATGCCAACTAATGCTGCAGGCCTCAGTTTCCCCATCTGCAAAATGGAAATAGTATATGTGTTCTAATTACTTTATAGAATTGTTGCATACAGAAAGGTCATAGGTACAAAACTGCTTTAAAAAATATTATGAAATGTCTATAAAACTCAGGATACAGAAGAGAAAAATCATGTAGAGTCATACCATTTTGTTGGAATTTTGAACATTTGTTTCTGTCTCATCTTTGGCTACATGTTATGGCTAATTAACACATGTTTTCAATATTTACAAAAGTGTTAAATGTATAGCTATACCTTGAGTTACCTATATGCCATATGACAAGGGCAACCACTACTTGGAAGTGCTGAGAGAAATCACAAGATTCCTCGTCACTGATAATTAACAAAGGAACCAATCCTATCAAAGGAAAAAGTCACTTAGACTTGACTTACAGTACTTGTGCTCTGCCTGATTTTCTGTAGAGAAAACTCCTTAAGAGTTTTCTAAGAACAAATGAAGTGAGATTGGCCCTTGAGTAAGGAACGTGGGCAGCTAAAGCTTCTTTCCTCAATAACAAGTTTAAATACCTTGTTTATTCTCATGTTATTAAGTGGCGCTTGTATAAATACCTTGTTGAGTAATGGTGCTGAGGCAAAACTGAAGTTTATTTAGGACAGTGCTCCACCCAAGGTGAGCAACCGAAGCACATATGTAAACTACACCCCCTTTGGCACATCCACTCAACCCATAAGTAGTACTAGAAATGAAAAAGGGTGTGGGGCATATGGCATGGCTGGAGATGAGAATAAATAGAAAGGGCAGGAGAAGTCCCCCTGAAGTGTGAAGGGTGGTAGGGAATTTGTAATAACTGAAAATGGAGTCCAACTATTGATATCAATACATCAAGCTAATGCAAATTAAAGTGGCATGATATTTGTTTAAAAATCTTTTCCTCATGGCACACAGTAACACCCACCTTATTTAAAATGTAGCCAGGACAGCTATGTTTGCTCATGTGATCAGGTTTCCACACTTCCCACACCTGGGGAAGTATCAGCTAATACTGATTTAGCACTAATTTATACCTGATGGCCAGAGCTAACTAGAATAGAGGAAAACTGGTACAAATTAGTGGGGCCCTGAAGTCCCAGCAAGTGGTCTGGGGCCTGTTGTATACCAATACAAATCGCTGTTTCTAGGAGGGAATGGGAAAAAATATTTAAACTGGATTTACTTTCTGTGGTTCTACTGCTAGTGTGCTGAAGACCTCCTTTAAGAATGTGAGGAATGGATATGATCAAGTTACATTCTTAGATTTCATAATGTTTAGTTTATTAATCTGGGAGCTAAGCAAACTAGAAGCAGAACAGGCTTTAAAATATCTGACTCGTTATCTTATAAATAATAACTGTTAGCCAGTCGGTTCCATTTACCTTTTCCTCAATGAAACGCTCAGCAATAAAGAAGTATCTATAAACTAGTCTTATATTTTAAATATCACTGTAGATTATTTAGAACCATAGAATTAGACACCAATTCTTTGAAAACTGTTCAGAGTTTGAATTGATTTCTGTTTCTATGAATTGATTTCAGTTAACATTTATTTGTATTTGGCTAAAAATTGAGAAAATATGCTGGCCCTGTAATTAAATTTGGTGAACTTTTATTGATTTCGAATCCATTATTTCTCAAATTTGCCCAATCAGAAAGATCACCTGGGGAACTTGTTAAAAATTATGCAATCCTCCCCCCCTCTCCTCCCCGCCCCCCCCCCCCCCCCGCAACACACACTTTTGCTGAATTAGACTCTGCAGGGAAGAGGGCTAAAATATGTACTTTTTATCAAGGGCCCCAATAATGTCTGGTGATCTACATGTTTGAAAAACACAGTTCTGTATACCTGTCAGATTCCTTCTGATATTAGAGCTCTTCAAACCCCCATATTCCCTCCTGATCATACTTCTCAGTGACTGTAAGCTTTTTTCTGTTCCACCCCACCTAAGAAATAAGGGATATTCCCATCAGACATTGTGGCCTTCAGCAGCAGTGAGACTGTGGCAGAGGACAGCATCTGTAGTCTTGGGCAGGGAGATGATGGAGTCAAGGGGTATAGGTGTGGTTCAATAAGTCAAGAGCGGCTGACCCTCTCCTTGACAACCAGTTGTAGATGACAGTGCTACTTCCTGAAGTGGCCACACTCAACCCTTTCCTCAATGTAAAATTGTTTTTTTGCCTTCACTTTCTTCCTTTCATGGAGGGGGAAACACTGCCCCTTTTATCAGACTTGTGCTTTTGAGCAAATCCTCTACTGCTTCATAGAAGTGAAATCTACCAATCCTTCTCCCCATTCAAACCTTGCTTCTTCATTTTTTTCTCCTTTGGCTTGTAGACATTATCAATAGATGTTTCTTCCCTATTCTTTTAATACTAAACCAATATATACTTTCTTGGACTCTGTTCAACCCCAAGATCCCATTTTATTTCATGCCTTATTTTTACTGTTAAGCTTTCTCAAAAAAAAAAAAAAAAAGCTCTACATTGGTTGCATCTACCTTCAGACCCTTCTCATCAACCCAACTACAATCTGGCTTCCACAGGGCCACATTTTACAGCCACAATTGGCTTAAAGATTACCAGTGATAAGATCTCATGACTTTTGCTTAGCCCTTTACCTCTCGCCATTCAACAATATTTGACATTGATAGTTTTTAAAAGGATGAGGTGCTCAGCAACCAACCGTTTAATTATAAGCACAGAAACCTGTACATTAAACAAAAACCACAAGGAGGATTTTAAGATAGACTGCAGGAAACTCCCCCACAGAAATTGTAATAGGGTTGCACAAGGATTGGAATCAGGACCTAGGAAGTTCTCAGTAACGAATAAAGTTTTAACAAACACTTTGAAGAGCACCTACTCTGTTCTAGGCGCTGCACCTGCTCTGTTCTAGGCGCTGACAAGGTGTTACGTGATCAAGTAGTGAACAGAAGAAACAAGGTCCCTGCTTTTGGAGACTTTACAATCTAGTGTGGAAGGCTTACCATAGGCACATAAACAAATGTATATTTACAACTGGAAATGAGCACCACAGATGAAACAAAATGGCTTAATGATAGATTGTAGGTTATTAGTGATGAGTGAGAACTCAAAGGATACTCTGAAGACATGACATTTAAACTGAAATCTGAAGAATGTGGGGAAGCCACTCACAGAAACTAAGGCGTTTATGCTGAGGATACACCTGTGTGAAGGCCCTGCAGTGGTGTCTCAGGGGAAGTGAAAGGAGGTCACTGTGGCTAGAACACAAAGGCAGGGGTGGAGGGGGATATGGAGCAAGATTAGGTAAAGAAGGAGGCAGAAGCCAGAGCAGACCTGGCCTTTTAAGCTATTTTAAGGAATTTGGATATTATTGCAAAGTAATTAGAAGACACTGAATTGATTTAAGCAGGAAATGACATGCTTCAACACAGTTCCAGGTTTTTCCTGACTGATAAGCAGAAAAGATGAAGGGAGGCAAGAGCAGAAGCTGGAAGACCAGTTGGCAGCTGTAGCAATAGCTCAGCTAAGAGATGATGATGGTGTGGATTAATGTTAGCAGAGGAGATGGAAAGAAGTTGATGAATTAGACATTCTATTTATGAGGCACAAATGATAGAACTAGATGATGGGTTGGAGTTGAGGGGGAAGGAGAGTGAGGAGCCAAGACTATTGTTCAGGTTGTCTTGTTTAGAACAACAGTGTGGACGATGATACCATTCACTGAAGTGGAAAAAAATATAGAATTTCTTTTTGATGGAGAGAAACACAGGAGTATAGAAATTAAAGATTTAGCTTTGTTTCAAACATTAATTTCAGACATTCACGGAGACTTGCTATGTCAAATAGGCAACTGGATATTTGCATACAGAATTGGAGAAAATGTCTGGACTGAAGAAATTAATTTGGGAGCTGCCAGCATTTTATGTATTAAAAGCCATGAGAAGGGCTGAGATTACCAAGAAGATGAGTTTATAATGAAGAAAACAGAGATTAGAACCCAATTTTTAGAGGGGACTAAATAAAAAACTACTGAAGCACACTGAATAGCAGTGGTTGAAGTAGGAGACAGACCAGGTAATTGCGGCATCCAAGACTCCATCAGAAAATACTTTTTTCAGGAAGTTGACCCTGAACAACTATCTTGAAAACTACTAAAAGTTTGGGTAGGATGAAGTCCAAGGAATATTCGTTGAGTCTGGCAATGTGGAGGCTCTTGACAATATTGATTAGCAGTTTTCAGTGGCATGGCAGTGTGGAAGCCAGGTTGGAGTAGTTTGAATAGGAAGTCAGACTTAACTTGTAGACAACTCTATCATAGATACAGAACAAACTGATGGTTGCCAGGTGGGAGGAGGGCTGGGGGGATGGGTGAGAAAGGTGAATGGACCAAGAAGTACATATTGGCAGTTACAAAATAGTCAGAGGGATGTAAAATACAGTCTAGGGAAACAGAGTCAATAATACTGTAATGACTATATATGGTGTCAGGTGGGTACTAGACTTATTTAGGGGATCACTTTGTAAGTTATATAAATGTCAAACCACTATGCTGTGCACCTGAAACTAATGTAATACTGAAGTCAAATGTAATTGAAAGGTTTTTAAAAAGAAGTGCTGCTGTGAAGGGATCAGAGATTTAGAACTGCAGATGGAAAGGGATAGCACAAGAAGCTTTGTTTTGCTTTTTTAAATGTTAGGATGAAATATGTTCATACATATTGGGAATAATAAAATATGTGATGAACTAGAGGGAGGGAATAACTGAAGAAATGAAGTTCCTGAGAAGGTAAGAGAGGAGGATTTGTAAATTTGTTGGTAGGAATAAATATATTAAGATTGTATCAGGGGAAGGCAGGTGTGGGGATGGTTTTAAGTACTGAAGAAAAAGGATAAGACATAAGATATTCATCGTGAAAAAAATGAACATATTCTCAGGTCCTCTCCCTCCTCCTCCCTGCCTCTCATCACCTGATCTCATTCCTATTTCCTACAAGGCACTTCATTCTTTTCTCTCAGAAGGCAGAACCCCTGTGCTTCTCTGTGCCTGTGACAGAGGATGGCCACCCCATGTACAAGTTTCTGTGTTCACCCAGGTCATGCCCTTAATAGAAATACATTGTATTTAATTCCAAATTCCCAGGGGATAAATATGATTGGTCCAGCTTTAGTCAGTTGTCAAGCTCAGGTCAAACCAACCATGGCCAGAGGAACAAGGTCATTTTGTACAAACATAGCCATCAGACTCAAGCCCACTGGTGTTGGAGGAGGATTAGTTCTTAGAGAAGGGGGACATGAGCTGCAAGGGACCCCACAAGGCATCTACCAAACTTCTCCTCTGAGATGCCAGAATCTACTTTATTAAAGAGTGCTTCCCTTTGGCCTTCTTTTCTAGGTGGTTTTTTAACTCATCTCTCCTCCCACTCATGTATAATTTCTCAATTTTTTTTTCCTTGTGCCTCTTTTCCTTTATTTATATGCTTTTCTCCCTTGCCAACTTATTTTGTGTCCAGGGCTTCAATGACCATATGTACAAGGATAATTCCAAAATCCATTATTTCTGCTCTTCTCAACTTCACTATCATTTTAAAACTGCCTCCAAAACATTTTTTTTCTTGTATAGTTACTAGAGGCCTGATGCACGAAATTCATGCAAGAGTAGGCCTTCCTTTCCCTCCCCCTCATTCCCCATCCAGCTGCCAGCACTGGCTTCCCTCTGGCACCCAGGACCCCGGGCTTCACTCTGGCCCAGCTTTGTTCTGAAGGTCGTCCAGAAGGACGTCTGGTCTAATTAGCATATTATGCGTTTATTATTATAGATGAGATTAGGAATGTTACTAAACTTACTGTGGTAATAATCATTGCACATTAAATGTCAGTCAGGTCTTTATGCTGTATACCCTAAACATATACTGTGCTATCTGCCAATTACATCTCTATAAAACAAAGAAAAAACCCTATCCCTCTTAAATATCCTCTGGTGGTTTTATTTATTTACTGTCTTCTCCCCAAACCAACTCCTTCTCTAAGCTGCCCTGTTCCTGTTAAATCCGCCACAATTCTCTCAGGCACCCAAGCTTCACAGTTGCCTGACCTCCTGCTATCAAGTCCATCAGCTGAGAAGGAGCATCACTCACATCCTTTCCTCCTCTCCATGTCCTTTCTGTCATCCCCCTAACTCTTGTTACCTAAATTCATGTGGACTGTTCTCAAAGCTGATAAATTATCCTCCCATTTGCAGTCTCCAATCCAGGCTGTAACCTATTCTTTTCTTTTTTTAAAAAATATATTTTATTGGCTTTTTTTTTTTTAACAGAGAGGAAGGGAGAGGGATAGACAGTTAGAAACATCGATGAGAGAGAAACATTGATCAGCTGCCTTCTGCACACCTCCTACTGGGGATGTGCCTGCAACCAAGGTACATGCCCTTGACCGAAATCGAACCTGGGACCTTTCAGTCCACAGGCCGACGCTCTATCCACTGAGCCAAACTGGTCAGGGCCCTATTCTTGCATTAATATTCATAAAGCACAGCTCCACTCATGTTCTCCCCACCCACTCAAGAATCTTCAACAGCTTCTCACTGCATACTCAATAAAGTACAAATCTTGTCTGGCAATCTCCACAACCTGTCCTCAACAGACCAAGACGTAGCTTCCATTAACCATCAGTCAAGGCAGGCTCTTGGATCATCTCCTGACAAATCCTATGTATTCCTAATGACAAACTTCTTCATTCTCTTCTTCCTGAAGCCTTTCCTCAAAAGTTACCTTCCCCTCCCCTCACTTCCATATTAGTTTATTTGGATCTCTGCTATGAACGACATATATTTAGATATGTCTACAAAAAAAAAGATAAAAAAACATATCTTGTTGCTTCTGATGGACTACAATTTACAAACAGGCATGCCCTACAAAGTCCTCAACAGTGTACGCTATGAAGACATTTAATAAGTCACTTGATGCGGAGTTAACGAAGGCCTGATGCTAGTAATGTTGTTGCTGTTAAGTAAGGCCTGATGCTAGTAGTGTTGTTGCTATTAAACTCCCATTCAGGCCTATTAGATGTATTGCTATGGACTTTTTCAATAAGATGCTGAGTAGAACACTGAAAAGTGTGTGCTACAAAAAAGTTTAAAGTAAACAGAAACTTCTCTAGGCGAGCACTGGTGAAGAATTGATTGCACTTTAACAGCAGTCCCTCAACACACTCATGTGCCAAAAAGTAAAATTCAGCCACCTAGGAGGAAATTAATCCATGACACATTTAATCACTCTAAACTCTCATCTAAGAAATAACACCATGAAAATCAAGCATACTCTCTTCATAGGACTACTACTGCTCTCATGTATTGTTGACGTCATGTTGGAATTAACAAGTGGCATATCACAGCCTGGAAAGAGTTAGAACATTTGCAGTACATTAGCCCCCACATCTCCAGCCCCTGAATGTGTTGGCTTTGTACAATATAGTCTTTCAATTAAATGATAAAAGTCTATATATCAGCTTAGAGGATACGCCCCTGGCATCACAGCTGGCAACAGGAATTGCCGTAGAGATAGAAGCCAAAAAAACTGGTGGCCCTCCACGCTGTCTTCTATCCTTATAGAAATAATGGAATATTTACTCCTCTAATATTTATGTTAAAAATAAAACCTCCCATATTTCTATTGCTTCTTCTGCACTTCTTTTAGAAACAAATCATGGGAAAAGCTTCTTGACATTGGTCTTAGCAAAATTCTGTGGATATGACACCCGAAGCACAAGCAACAAAAAGCAACAATAAACCAGTGGAACGACATTGAACTAAAAATAAATGATCAACAAAATGAAAAGGCAATCCACAGAAGAAATATTTGCAAAGCACATATCTGATAAGGGGTTAATATCCAAATATGTAAGAAAATCTTACAATTCAATAGCAATAAAACCAAACAATCCAATTTAAACATTGGTAAAGTATCTGAATAGACATTTTTCCCCCAAAGCCGATATTCAAATAGTCAACAGGTACATGAAAAGGTGCTCAGCATCACTAATCATCAGGGAAATGCAAATCAAAACCACAATGAAATAACACCTCACAGCTGTTGGAATGGCTGTGTCAAAAAGACAAGATATAACAGGCTGGTGAGAATATGGAGAAAAAGCAACCTTTACACACTGTTGGTGGGAATATCAATTGGTGCAGCCACTATGGAAAACAATATGGTCTTCAAAAAGTTTAAAAATAGAACTACCAGCAATTCCACTTCAGGTATACTAGTATATTCGAAGGAAATTAAGTCAGTATCTTGAAGAAATATCAGCACCTCCATATTCACTGCAGCATTATTTGCAATAGCCAAGCATGTTAACAACCTAAATGTCCATCAACATATAAATGAATAAAGAAAATGTGGTAAATATATACAATGGAATGTTATTCAGTCATAAAAAGGAAATCCTGTCATTTGTGTCAACATGGATGAATCTTGAGAACATTATGCTAAGTGAAATAAGTCAGATGGAGAAAGACGAATACTATACGATCTCACTTATACGTGGAATCTGAAAAAACCCACACTCATTGAAACAGAAGAGATCGGTGGTTGCCTGGGGCAGGCAGGTGTGGAGTGGGTAAATGCATGAAGGTGGTCAAAAGATACAAACTTCCAATTATAAGATGAATAAATTCTGAGGACATAATGTATATCATGGTGACTGTAAGGTAACAATACTATGTTGTATAGTTGAAAGATGCAAAAAGGTTTTACAAGTTCTTACCGTAAAAAAAATTATTTTAACTATGTGCAGTGATAAATATGTTAACCTTATTGTGTTAATCATTTTATGCTATAACCTATATCAAACCATTACATTATATACCTTAAACTTACACAACCTTATCTCAATAAATCTTGGGGGGAAGAAAGCAAAATTTTTATTATTTACATGAAATGTTCCCTTTCTACTTAATTTTTTTCAGTTCCTTTATACAGGCCTCTTGAGAGTAGGTGTTCCTACCAGTGAGATGGAGCCAACTACAAATCAGCAGATGTCACTCCCTAACTGATCCTTCTCAACTGTTCTTCTCTGTCCATTTCAGGTGGTTATTTTTTTTTTCTGAAAAATGTAACTGCCTTTTCTTCATTACCAATTTCATTTTCCATTTTTCAAACTCTGATGAGCCTCCAAAGACTAATATTTTTCACTTTGTGGGTATAAGGACCACACTACAAGATATGCTCTCTTTTTAAATGCCAGCCCCAAGGCAGATATCTGTATAGTTTACAGAGCCACATGGAACATTTTCCTGCTATGTGGCTATGCCTTTGAGGCAAAACATACCTGTTATCACTTTTTTTTTCTGACAAAAGGCAGTTTTAGTTTGTGAGACAAGCACTAGATAGAATTTGCTACTCTTTCCACAACATTGAACAAATATTGATTGTCTACCATGTGCTGAGCACTGTTGTGGAGATTCAGAAGTTACAAAACAGGTAAAAAGTCTTACTTTCATGCCCCTTATATTCTAGACAGACAGAACAAAAAATAATTATGATATATAACATGTTGCATGGTGATAGGTGCTCTGGAAAAATAGAGAGTAGAGATTGCCTAGGGGGTGCTTGCAATTTTAAAAAGGTATCCAGCCCAGCCGGCATGACTCAGTGGTTGAGGGTCTACCTATGAACCAGGAGGTCACGATTCCATTCCCAGTCAGGGCATATGCCTGGGTTGTGGGCTCTATTCCCGGTAGGGGTGTGCAGGAGGCAGCCAATCAGTGATTCTCTCTCATCATTGCTGTTTCTATCTATCTCTCTCCCTTTACCTTCATATCTGAAATCAATTACATATATATGTATATAAAATAAAATAAATACAAATGTTTTTAGAAAAGCTGTCATTGTGAAGGTGGTGACATCTGAGTAAAGGCCTGATGGAAATGAGAAAGTCATGTGCATATCTGGGGCAAGAAATTCTCAGGCAAAGGGAACACCGTCCTAGTGTTAAGGTGCATGTAGGCTGTCACAAGCTGTCAGAACTTTTACTCTAAGCATCTGCCAGGGACACAAATTCAGGCAAGGCTTTTCTTGTTGTTGCTATAAAGAATCCACCTACATTGAGAGCTTAATCAGCTTAAGATGAACATCAGTGCGGATCTGTTTAGTGTTTTCTCTCAGCCATGACCTCACTGCTAATACTAACAGCCTCTTAGATTCACATGGGCCTTGGATGGACAGCCTGGCAAATCTGGATGAAACTAGAAGAGACATGTTAGTAGCAATGTAGGCCCAATGGTGTTTTTTTGTTTTTTATCTCATCCCCTCTTCACAGGGGGCTACATTTGATTAATGTAGCCAATGATTCCAAGTTTTCATTTAAACCTAAAATATAGTCCATCACCATTTATGAACTAGGAAGTATGTACAATATAATTTTACCTCAGATTAGCTAATGGAGGATTCTTGTCACACAGTTAAGACATGGGCTACTGAGAACAAAGTATTTCCTATGCCACCAAATTGTGCTTTCAATGTTGTCTTCTAGTCAGGACAACACAGTACAGAGATCTTACTAACATGAAGTCTTACTAGTATGTAGACTTCCCGGAGATTGTTACAACAAACAGATAATGTGCGCTGGGCCTATCTATCTCACAGCTAGCATAGTAGTGTTATAATGCTCTTCGAGCCCAGCAATCCACACCTCTTTCAAAGGGGTTTCCAATTCACTGAGAACATTTTCCTAAAGTTTCTATTATCTCCCTGGAGGTCCTTAATAAGAATAAGATATTAAGAACTCAACAAATGGTTATTTGAAAGCAGACAATGGATTTATTTTAGCTCATTTTTTATTTTTTTGGAGACTGGATTTCTTACACATGAAAATCAGTACTTATTTCATGAGAATATAGATTAAGAGACAACCAAGATGGTTGTAGCAAAGAGAAGGTAGTTGAACACCCAAATAGGTCATGATGACTTATCAATAACTGAAAATAGTATTTCGTGATCATACTACAGGGGCTGGGCAAAAGTAGGCTTACAGTTATAGAGTACACAAAACAGAGTTTATTCTTTTATTATGATTTATTAATTATTGTATTACTTTCCATATGAACAATTGTAATCCTAATTTTGCCCACCCTTGTAGTTCTCTGTGTGGGTTGTTTAGATTCACTTTAAATGTCTGACTTAAGTTAGCTATGGTAGATTTGAACAAACACAGAAAGCCTTTAAAATGTGGTCAGGTTGTTGTTTTAAATCCAAATCAAGTATTGATCATTATGACTCTGGCTTAATTCTAGTATAAACTTAGAATTATTGTAATCTAATGTGTTGAAGTTGTTCCATACTTATTTAGGAGTGGCTGGAGATGACATTTCTATAATGAAACCATGCTGTACTCAAACCAACAGCTTAGAAAGTTACCAGCATTTTTTTACACCTTTACATCTGTCAAATTTTTTGTTCATTATATGCTGAAGAAGTTATTGGAAACAAGCAAGCCATTTATCATTCTTTTTCTTCAAGAAAGAATGCACTTTCCTAATTAATGAGTAACTGTAATTTTAGATGGAAACAGTGACACAACAGGTCAATTATAACCAATTTGAAAAAGTCAAGTCTTTTCTCTGTTTATAATTAAAACAAGCCATTCTGGAAAGCAGATAATATATATGTAGTGGGCTGTCTTCACTTGTAAAATTTCTTTTGAACTAATGGGAACTTATCTTACAGATGAGATTTGCAGACTATTGAAAATACAAACACGTCCTCCACAGCTTTGGGCAGTGCTGTGCTGGAGCAGAGGGCTTACTCACAAACTCAAGATAGTCCACCTGGGTTAGATGCTTAGCTCCCCACGTACTAGCCTGGTAATCTCAGGCAACACATTTTGCCTTTTTTTGGCTCAGCTGAGAACACAACGGTGCCAATAATAGTGTCTACTTGTGGATTATAGGAGGACCGAATGAGTAAACACATAAGAGATTCTTAGAACAGGGACTGGCACATAGTGAATGTTCAATAGATGTTAATTATTCTAGTGTGTGATAGAGTGAGGAGCTACCACTAGTCTTTTAATAGGATTAAGTATTGGATGCAATTCTAGTACTTATATTAGGTTTGTTTCATGCACTTTTTATAGAACCAATTATGCTTTCTGGTCTGACTGCTTAAGGAAGCAGAGGATGGCATCTCTAAGTGAAACTGACCCCTGCATAAAGTGCGTGAAATCAGAGGAAGCTTGTCAGTGTGGGCAGACACAAGTGTAGACCAATGTGACTTTCCACTTCTCTTTTTTTTATCTCAAGGAAATTAATAGAGGGTACTAATGTACACCCTTAAATTAATTGTTCCAGATTAATTAAGGTTTCAAACCTTGGTTTATTGTAGAGTTTTTGATAGTCATCTAAAATCACTGCGGTCATCCAAAAATCTTCGTATATTTTAAATTTCACTGTAGAATAAAAACTAAATTTATCACAGTGGATTGTTACAGTAAGTCTGGTATTTATTTGTCCCAAGAGGCCATTTGCTTCTGGGGAAAGGCAACAGGGTGACCTCCGTTAATATATCTAACTGTAAATGACATACAATTCCTTGTTGACCCCTGCAATTCAGAGTTATTGTCTCGGATCATAAAATGTAATTACCTCATTTCACTGCATAGCTACCAATGTTAGGATAGGTTGTGGAAGTATCAGCCCATTGTTCAACCCCGTCTTCAGACACTGCTGCTTCTTTTGATCAGTCTACTCGCCACGGAAACTAAGATATTACTAAAATTAGAGGGGAAAGAATGGATTGTTCTGGTTCTAGCTTCAGAACATCCTACCAGAACAGGTGTACTTCAAAGTAAAGTTTGCCTCAGTCTCAAGTTGTACAATCGGCCGCTGCAGGGTGGAGTCCTCGCAACCTGCTTACCGAGGCGTGCGCCTGTGTGTAGGTGTTGGGGCACGCGCAGACACTCGGGGACCCACTTTCCTAGGGCAGCCCAATCAAAGTCTCTCTCTCACCTCCAAGGCTGTCAACTCTCACGCCCCGCCCCGCGCGTTCAGCCCCCTCCTCACTCTCCCACCGCCCCGCCTTCAAGGTAGAACTCACCACTGTCATTGGTAAGTGCTTCTTTCACTCCTATTCTGGAACCAGTCACTCGAGTTCTCATGGGGGCGGCAGAGCCAATGGGAATGCCCGTTGTGGCCGCTGCCGGGTCCCGAGCACCGGGAGGCGGGTCCGGGGGCGGGGTCCGGGTGGGGGAATTAGTTGCCATTTGGAGTGAGCAGCGGGCTGAGGCGGCGGCGGTGGCGTTTGCGGTGGCGCGGGCTCCCCGGAGACTCGGATACCTCCGGGCCCTTAGCCCCTACCCGGTCCCCAGAAGCAGAAATCCCGGCCCTCCCTGCAGCCGCGGGCCTTTCCTGAGCGTGCAGCCCGCCTGGCTGCCAGCGGCCCCCCGGGCTGCGGGATCCGGACGGTTGCCTCTCTACCCTGTCAGCGCGATGCCCCGGGCGGCGGCTGCAGGCTCCTCGCGGCCCCGGCCGTGACCGCCACACCGAGCCTGACCGGGCGGTTGGGGCCGTTGGACGTTTGTTTTCGCAGCCTTCCCCTCCCCCTCACCAAGGCGGCGGGGTGCGCGTTGGGAAGGGGGAGCCGAGAGACTCCTCCCCCTCCCGGTACCCCCGCCCCTCCCCCTTACACACTCGCACGCACCGCCGCGCCGGCTCCCACACGCTCGCGCGCCTCCCGCTCCACGCCTCGGTGTTCGCTGGCGGCGTCCGGGGCCCGCGGAGCCACCATGTCCACTGCCTCCTCCTCCTCCAGTTCCTCCCAGACCTCTCATCCCCCGCCGCAGAGGATGCGGCGCAGCGCCGCCGGCTCCCCGCCTGCCGCCCCCGCCGCCGGGAGTGGGAACGGTGCGGGAGGCGGCGTGGGCTGCGCCGCGGCTGCGGGAGCCGGGCGGCTGCTGCAGCCCATCCGCGCCACCGTCCCCTATCAGCTCCTGCGGGGCAGCCAGCACAGTCCCACACGCCCGCCCGCCGCCGTAGCCGCTGCCTCGCTGGGCAGCCTCCCGGGGCCCGGCGCGGCCCGCGGTCCCAGCCCGCCCAGCCCGACGCCGCCGACGCCGGCCGGGGCCCCCATCGAGCAGGCGCCGCGAGCCAAGGGCCGCCCGAGACGGTCCCCCGAGAGCCACCGGAGGAGCAACTCACCTGAGAGAAGGAGCCCGGGCTCGCCCGCGTGCAGAGGTAGCGAGCCCAACCCTTCCGTCCTCCCGGGCGGCGTCCCCTCGACGGTGCCCGGCGCGGAAACGGCAGCCTCTCCGGGCTCGCTATGCTAGTGCATTACCCAAGGTGTGAACGCGGCTTTGGGAACCTCACCCTCTGCGGTCGCGGCGGGGATCGGCGGAGTGGACTGCGAAGCAACTTTTATTTAACCGCCCTGCCGCCCCTCTCGATTATACCTTCCATCCCTCACCTGCGTGCAGAGGTTTTTTCAATATAAGGAGCTGATTAGCTCACTCATGTGTTTGCTGTTTGCAGCGGGGGATGGAGGAGTTGGGCGAAACACGTAAGAAACACGCACACAAACTCTCCAGCAGCCTCTTTGTGCTTTCCTTCAAAGTTCCTACTGTCTGTGACTCCCGGGATGATTCTTTTTTCTTTACTTTCTTTTTCTTTTTGGAGGGGTGCTGGCGTTAGTTGTGATGTAACGATATTTTTTTGTAAGGGGACAGTTTTGGGATGTGCAACTGCAGCGTATAGTGTTTTGTTTTGCTAACCGCCCCCCCCCCCCCCCCCCCCGTCTCTACTCTATGTAGTCATATGCATCAGAGCAGTACTTCACTGGAAACAGTTTATGCCCAGTTCAACATTTTCATGGTAAATTTTAAAGACCTGTTTGTGAAGTATGCTCAGTTTTTCCTCCCATTTTTAAGTACCCTTCACAGTTCAGTTGAGCTGTTAAAGGATCTCAAGTTTCTTTTTTGTTGGGTGTCAAAGGTAATGGTGAGTTGGATGCTGTCGGCTTCCCTTAAGGTTTTCTGTTTTAGTTTGGTTTTGTTTTATGTCTAGGGACACAGTGCATGATGTAGTTGAGTCACCGGGGAGAAAAGGAAGATTAGCCAAAACAGGGAGTTAAAGCTCATAAGGGAGAGGAGAGCAGCTAAATATTGTTAGATACCAGGCGAGAGCTACAGATGCCGCCGCTGCTGCATTGTGGAGAGAAGAGATCAGACTAAGTGGAAAATATGCTTGGAAGAGAAACACTGTGGAGCTCTCTGTGCACTGTTTATGTGGTATGTGGAATATTTTTATGGAGTTTCCTTGATGAGGGTCTGAGACTTGGTGAAAGTGGCTGTGTTAAGATAGATTGCAGTTTTGGTATTTTTGTTTTAATATTTCTGACCTGTAATTAACATGTTGCTAAGGCACTTGTTTTCAGACCACTTGATGGTGAGGCAAGGTAGGATGCAGTAGCACTATGGTATGTGTACATGAGCACCAAGAAATACATCCTATAATCTGTATGCACCAGGAGGAATTGGCTCCCCCACTCCTCCCCCAGGTCAAGCCAGCTGCTGCAGAAACTGACATCCTCCAGCAAATCCTGAATGAATGAATGAAAACAACGTGATCGCCCTAATAATGACCACCACTAAACACACAGCTTTGGTTGTATTTTATAGAAAAGGCCACCATTTTCTAACAGATTAATGCCATATGCAACTCTCTTGCACATTTTCTAGAGCTATATGAAATGAGAGGTAACAGAATGAAAAGAAGGCAGCAGTTACATACATTTTTGAGTGACTTAGCTTCAACGGGGTATAGATTGAGTTTTGGGATTTTCTTTTAGGCACTAATATGAGAGCCATAAAATAAGCATTCCAGACAGATTGTGAACAGAGGGTTTTGTGGGCAGAGTAAGAGTAGTTTCGGCAATTGCTACAACAATATAATGGCCATCTAGTACCTCCTCCTCTTTTGTTGATAAACACTAACATCTTACAACAGATCATAGTACAACTTGTTTTTCTGCATCCTTCAAAAGCCTTAATTGCTTAGGAATTACATGGTCCATCATCAGGCAGTTTTAAATAAATTTGTGATCAGGCTTAAACTATCCTCTTTGTTGTTTGTAGCATGGCACATCCAAGTTTAATGCAATTTTAATGCAATCATGATGAAAACACTTCTGAGTTTGCGTGTTTGGTAGACAGATTTGCATCATCAGAGAGCTTGAACTGGGAATGGAAGAGGCTTTTCTGCTGGTTTTAACACCAGGTGGTTTGTCAGTTTCTTACATTGAAGTGATTTTGAATGCAGACTCTTCTGCCCCCAGAGAGCTAGCTACCCAAATTAAAACTACAACTATTCTGTTTACTTAGCCATTTAAAATCCTTACTATGAATAGTTGGATAATTTCTCAAACAATTACTCAGTTTCTTTTGAAATCTTCAAGGTTCTGACTTCAGTGGATTTTAGTCTCCTCAGGTCAAGGTTCCTGCCGCTGCCTCTGCTGCTGCAGACACTGACATCACTATGCTGCATGAATGAAAACAACATGCTCCATCTCTTGTTCTGCACCTCCTTCCTTTTCTGCACATTGCTCTAGGGTGTGTGTGTGTGTGTGTGTGTGTTTAGATGGTGTTATGCTGGGTATGAAACTACATTTAAAAATGTTAAGTAATGTATTTACTATAGAGGCATTATTGTTTACAAGAAGCTTTAAGTGCTATGAGCATTTGGACTCAAGGTGACATAACTGAGCACTCAGAATTTTTTATCTGGGCTGGTGGTTATGGAAGAAACTATAGCTTGAAATAATTTTCTTTGGAATTGTCTTACCAGGAAGAAATTATGAAACAATATAATTTCTAAACATATTAGCTCATTGTTATATCCTCTCAAACATTTTTAATATGCATAGTTATAGGATTAAGGCTAGAGTTATAAAAAATGGTATTTAGACTTTTTCACTAGGCTAAGGAAAAGCTGAATTTTTTAAATAGATGCATTCGAATTTAATATGGTATTTTATAAAATATGGCAAGAAGATGTTAATTTTCTTTATTTTTATAGCAGTTTTAGTCTATTTAAATGGGTATTATAACAGATACATAAATTTCCAAACACACCTTGCTTTTACAGAAAGGACATGGAGTTTTACAAATTGAAACTATCCTGTTCATGCACAGGAATCATATTTTTGTATTTTTAAAACTTTGTTTTGTATTTTTAAGCCTTCAAGGTTTTTTATTTATATTCATCTCTTTACTTCTGCCATTAGCAAAATGTCACCCTCCCCTTGTTTGGTTCTGAAGGGTCTTGAAGTGGTGAATGACAAGCTACTGAATGCATCCTCAGGCTCCCTGTGATGTGTTTGTAATAGATGTAAAAATCATAAAGTATTATGCAAATAGTTATTTTTTTGTAATGGTAATACATAAAGTTGACCTTTGAGATAAATAGGACAACAAATGAGAATATAACAGAATGTAGTGTTAAAATTAATGATCTTTAAGCTAAAATCATCAGTGACAATCAAAAGAAAATATAATAAAGTTGTTTCTTTCTGAAGCCTCATACAGTAAAACCTATGGATTTAAAACCGAACAAATACAGTTTTCACTGTACTAGATAGTAGGCAGCAATTGCAAATCCTCTGGTGATTTTTGTAAAGATTGAGCATTAGAATGAATACAAATTCTAAAAGATATGAAAACATTTGTATTGGAGTACTCTGGATGGAGAGTACTGCTTACTTTTAAGTTAACAAAAACATGGAAGAGCTTGTCGTTTATATAGCTCCTGCTTTGGAAAATAGCATGTATTGATTTCTGTTTTAACATAACATTTATTTAGGCCTAGTTGTTTTAGCAGATTACTAATCCTAGAGTGAAATTTGATTAGAATTTTTCATGAGTATCTTGAGGGCCTTATTGTCTTATACATTAAGAAGTTACAATTATATTTTAAAAAGAAAATGCAAAGCCAACCAGCATGTAATTTTGAAAGCATGCAATGTGTGTGTCTGTGTGTTTTAATCAATTAATTTGCATTCAGTTTTTTATATCTTCATTAAATTTCCTTTCATGAGTCATTTTATGCTGTGCTTAGTTTGTGGAATGCCAATATTTTAAATTACTTTATTCTCTAGATTTTAAAAGATACTCAGACATTCTCTTCCTATAAAGTTACTTCTCAGGTGGATGTTCTCAGAAATTAAGGTTCTCCTCCAGTCCCCCCCTTTTAAAATTAAATTTCTTCGATTACTTAGATGAACCTGTTTTAATGCATTCTTATACTAAAGTGAAAATAAAGTTTTGGCTTTTTTTTCTCTCCTGAAGTGACAGGTTTCAAATACTCATTTTAGGAAAAAGTTTTCAACCTTTGAGAACTACACTAAGTACCAACAACATTCATTATTTATATATCTAATTTTCCTTATCAATTACAGTGCATAAAATTTCTAGCTCAGTGAGAGAATAGCAAAATAGATAATGAATTTATAGAAGTTATTTTTTCTTAAACTACTATCTTATGTTCAAAGATTTTATATTCCTTTCAAATAACTATTACCCTAAACATACCGGTACTGAATACCATATACCTAAGGTATATCAAAGCACCTAGGTAATTTTCACTCTATGTAAAGTTTTGTGTGTATATATTGAACTAAAAACTATTTCATCATTTAAAGTACTTTTTACGGAAGGACATTTCATTTACTGCAGTGTACATTTCTTCAAGGATTTAATGCAAATTAGGTTTTATATATTGGGGAAATGTTGAAGTTACCAGTAATGGCATTCTTGTGATTTTTATTTTGTGATAATGGGGACTAAATGTGAATTAGAAAACAAAGGAATAATTGGTCTCCATGGCAATGAATAACAGTGGAAATAGTGACAATGTTCGCCAATGGCTAATGGGAAAGGGTTTTACTTAAATATTAAATTGAAAAATTTTTAAAACCTGTTTTATTAAAACTTTCACATGTAACTAAAACTTTCACATCTGTTACGGAGTGTATACTAATGACTTCGTTATTCCTAATTTTAGTTCAGTCTTTTCTCCAGAGCTTAAAATTCCCAGACACCACCAAGATGGGCTTTTCCGCAGCACCTGTCCTAGGTCTGTGCCTGGCGCCGTTGTCTTTTGTCTTCAATATAAAATTTTGACCCTGGCCAGTATACTGTTTATTTTAACAAGAGGTTGAGCTTACCTATCTGCTGATGGTCTCAAACTGGGTTTTCCAAATGTAAGTGGAGGAAAGAGAGACCAGTACTCATCTGTTGATACGAACCTAAGGAACTAATGGAGGAGCCAGAGCCACCTCTCTTTCCCACTACCCCTCTTCTAGACCCCTGTACTCCACCCATCAAACAGCTGATTCAAAAGAATAAGATTTGTGTTTATTTTGCAAAATAAACTATAATGGGTTAGTAGTAATTATGAAGAAAATAAATATTTTACTTATACCATAAACAAATTGTGGAAACATACTTTTCTAGTATTTCATTTTAGTAGGAACAAACACGGCAAATACCTTTATGCAGTGTTATTTACTTCAAGTGAATGCTCTTGAGGCAAATACTGAGGGGCAAGTTTATGAATACCTCAGTAACTTCCCCTATATTATGTTGTGTCTCAAGTTGTAGATGGAAAGAAAACATTTGAGTGCTTACTATATACAAGGCAATGTATACTTTTATTCAGCAGGAATGAAACTCAATATTTCGGACCTACTGTTTATTCCAGAAGATTATCCATTTGCTCCTAATTCAAAATACTCTAATGTTGGTGAACAGTCATGATTTCTGAGCTAAAAATTGCGAAAGAATAGCTTTTCTATTGTTTCCACAGTACTATTACACTGAGCTGGGATATGCTTTGACATTTTCAGAATATCTAAAAATGTAAGACTTAGAAGGTTGAATCTAACTGAAATAGAAAATGGATGGATTGGTCATATTCCTCCATTTGTTTCTTACATAAAAGTGTGTGAGAGAGAGAGAGAGAACACAAAAGAGAAAGGATTACTCAAGAATATGAACTTGATTGTGTTTGGCCTTCCTTACACCTACAATCTTTGCTATCCTTGCATCATGTTATGGTGAGGAGAAGCACTTTTCCCCATGAATATTAAAAGGTAGTTATACATGGTGGTAAACTGATGGATGACTCACCAAACAGAAACTCTGCTCTCAAGTGAGTGTCCCAGCAACTGGTGCTAGGTTAACTCAGCCCTCCCAAGAACTAATAGGTGTCATTGAATGTGTGGGTTTGAACTCTGCATGTTTGCAAGTTAATGAAGTGCCACCATGGTACACCTTAAAGATGGCTCACCAAAAATAAGGATTAAAGAGACTAGTGAAACCCGTTACTGCCTGGGAAGGTTAGTGTCCAAAATTGTCTTCCAGTTACTAGAATTAAATCCACTAAACATCTGAATGCGTTTCGTAACAAGAAGATAATAATTGCTACAACTTGCTGCCTAATGTTTCTAAAGATCAAATAAATGCCTATCAATTACTGACAGTAATAGCCCTTATTTAGCCAGTATGGCCACAGGGAGAACTTTTCTAAACAGTCCTATAGCTAATTTTAACTCTGACATTGCTAAAAGTTAACTGTTTGATGAAACATTTTCTAAAATTATACAATTATTTTGTATTATTTACAATCAGTTATTTTCTTTTTTTACATTTCTCCCCCAACTTTACTGAGGTATAATTGACAAGTAAAAAATATGTATATTTAAGATGTACAATGTGATGATTTGATATGCATATAAATCGTGAAATGATTACCACAGTGAGGCTAATTAACACACCAGTCACGTCACACAGGTACTGTTTTTTTATGGTATATGATGAGAACATTTACGATGTACTCTTAGTAAATTTCAAGTATATGATACAGTTACAGTATTACTAACTGTAGTCACTATGCTATACATTAGATCCACAGAACTTACTCATAACTGAAAATTTGTACTCTTTGATGAATACTTCCCCATTTTCTTCATCTGCCACCCGCTGGCAACTATCATATTACTCTCTCCTTTTATGAATTTGACTTTTTTAGATTCTCTATATAAGTAATATCATATAGTGTTTGTTTTTCTGTGTCTGGCTTATTTCACTTAGCACAGTGTCTTCCAAGTTCTTCCATGTTGTTGCCAATGGCAGGATTTCCTTATTTTCAATTTTTATTTTATTGATTTTTAGAGAGAGAAGAAGGAAGGGAGAAACATCGATTTGTCATTACACTTATTTATGCATTCATTGGTTGATTCTTACATGTGCCCAGACAGGGGATTGAACCCACAACTTTGGCATATTTGGACAACACTCTGACCAACTAAGTTACCTGGTCAGGGCCAGGATTTTCCTTTTTAAAGGCTGTATAATATTCCATTGTGTATGTATGCCATATTTTCTTTATACATTCTGCCATCAATGGACATTTAGGTTATTTCTTTATGTTATTGTGACTAATGCTGTAGTGAACTTGGAGTGTGTATTTTTCTTCAAGATACTGATTTCACTTCTTTGGATATATACCCAGAAGTGGGATTGCTGGAATGTATGGTAGTTCTCTTTTTAAGTATTTGAGGAACCTTCTCCATACTGTTTTCAATTCCCACCAATATACCTGTCCAGCAGCAGTGTACAGGCTTACCTTTTCTCCACATCCTTGCCAACACTTTTGTTGTCTTTTTTTATAATAGCCAATCTAACAAGTATGAGATGGTATCTCTTCAAGGTTTTGCATTTCCCTGATAATTACAGATTTTGTGAACCTTTTCATGTACTGTTGACCATTTATATGTCTTCTTTTTTTTTTAAATGTTTTTCATTGATTTCAGAGAGGAAGGGAGAGGGGGAGAGAAGGTAGAAACATCAATGGTGAGAATCTTTGCTCGGCCGCCTCCTGTGTGCCCCCTACTAGGGATCGAGCCTGCAACCCGGGATGTGCCCTGACCAGGAATCCAACTGTCATCTTCCTAGTTCATGAGTCAGCGCTCAACCACTGAGCAACACTGGCCGGGCTATATGTCTTCTTTGAGAAAATGTTTATTCAGATATATTGCCCACTTTTAATTGGGCTATTTGTTTTATTGCTATTGAGTTGTATGTGTTTCTTATATTATTTTATATTAATCCTTTACCAGATGTACGGTTTGCAGATATTTCCTCCCATCCCATAGCTTGCCTTTTTGTTTTGTTGATTATTTCCTTTGCTATGCAGCCCTTTTAGTTTGATGTAATCCACTTTGTTTCTTTTTGCTTTTGTTACTTGTGCTTTTGGTATCACATCCAGAGTGTAACTGCCAACACCATTACCAAGAGCTTTCCCCCTTTATTTTGTTCTACCAGTTTTATTTTTTCATGTTGTATATTTAATTATTTAATCCATTTCAGGTTAATTTTTTGTGTGGCGATAAGGGTCCAGTTTCATTTTTTGCATCTATATATCCAGTTTTTTCCAACACTATTTGACCATCCCTTTCTCATTATGTATTCTTGACACCTTTGTCAAAAATTAGTTGAATGTATTAGTGTGGGTTTATTTCTGTGCTCTCTATTCTGTTCCATTGGTCTTTGTGTCTGTTTTTATGCCAGTAGCATATTGTTTTTATTACAATAGCATTGTATAGGCTAGATGATTTTTAATAAAGTGATTATCATTTATTGAGCTTTTATATCAGCCCTTGTCTTTTATATTAGCCCTTGTCACTGGAACCCAGTGTAGAGTACTTTTATAATCCCTTGTCACAGATGAGGAAATGACATCTTGAAAAGTTATGTAATTTGTCCAGTGTCAGGCAGTATGCACAGAGGGTCCATGTAATTCTCTAAGTCCTGACTTCAAGTGAGCTGAAAGTTACTTTTAGAGCCCAGTTAATTATGAGGCAGGAAAGCATGCACAATGGGTTATCCCATTGCTTATCCAGTTAAGTCATGGAAAGGGCAAAAATAGCTTGGGGGGGGGGGGGGCGGAGTATAAAGAGAAAGCTAAATGGGACTAGAGTCCAGGGTCCATAGAACTTAAAATAGTTGCAAGTATTCCAAGTGATTCAGGCCTCAGGTATGCATTTAAGAATACACTTCAAAACGTTATTATGCCAGCCTTTCCCTTGGTGTTTAAAGGACCTACCACTTTGCTAAGACAGAATGTAAATTTAATTTTAAAAATTACCTTCCCCATGAAATTTCATGAGTATATTAAGGTCTTTTGTATTTCCACATTTGAAAAGCTTTACACTTATAATAGAGAATCATAAGGCTTCGTTCAAACCTAACATTGATTCTTTACATTTATCATCCTTTGATTTTTATTTATTTTATTTTATTTTATTTATATGTCACTCTCAATCGCAAAGCAACAAGGTTCACTATCTTCTCAATTTATACCTGCTTGGGCTCTTTCACTTTTCTGGGTTTGCCAATGTGATGCAGAAAAGACACTTTGGTCTCCGTTTTAATAATTTCTCACAGGGTGTTTTGGCCCTTTTTCAGTGTCACGTTTGCTTACCATAAGCTCTCTCTAATAGTGTGGAGCATGAGCCCTTCCGTAAGTAACATGAGAAATGGTATTTTTATTAAGTAAAGATATATTGAAAGTGTTCTATAGAGTCTATGTGATAGGAATTTACTTTTCTAGTTGAATACATCCGTTTATAAGTTGAATTAGTGAAGTAATAGTTGGATCTTAGAAGGTAATAAAAACTAGTAGGGCTTTAGTTGCTCAGGATTACATCAGGTCTTACCCATAAAAAATTTTACTATTCTTATGTAAACCAGTGAAGATATTTTTTTTTTCATGAAGGTACAAAAAGATCATAGTAAAATGTAGATTTGTTTGTATATTAGCTGGTAGTCTTTAAACAAAATGCATTCATAATATCTTTGAGAGTTCTGCGACAGTGTCATTTTCTTTCTGCTCAAGTATGTTTCATACAATCTGATGAATCACCCTGAAAAGAGTCAACTGTCCTTTTCTTGCTTAAAGTCAGGTTATTTAAGTGCTCAGTACTTACTGAACAGGGGTTAGCAAACACTGCTAAATGTAGCTTCATTGGTATTGTAAAATCAGGGAGTTGGACTATGCTCAGAAATAAGGTTTTTTAAAAAGCTACAATATTCTATTGTATTTTGATAAGATCTTTACAAAATTTACAGTTAAAGCCCGTTTATTCTTCATATGCCAAAGTGACCCATTATTAAAAAACATTTGGTTCAGTCCATTGCATTGTCCACTCTTTGTCTTTTTGGTATATATATGGCCAAAGATTAGTGTAGCTTTAATGTAATTCCAGTGATAACTGTTCATTCATTAAATAAATGTTTGTTTCTGGTATTATACTAGTTGTTGGCATTATGTTAGTAAAACAGATGGATTGTTCCCCTCTTTTACAAAATATTTATTGAACCCCTATTATGTCTGAGGAATTCTGTTTGACCCATACAGAATATATATTCCAGAATGTGTTATGTTCACATTCATATTTCTAAGCAAGGTCAGTTCATTTACAGTCTGCCAAGAATTTGACCGACTATTTCTTCTGAGCTTTGGACTTCATATGAATTATTTTCCTCTGTTTACCTTCCTAAGTTAGATTGAGCTTTTTTGTATTCTTTTTGAATACTAAATACTTTGTTTATATGTTTTTCTTTCATTAGATAAAGCTTAGGAGAGCTTTATCCTATGGCTTCTGTATTACAAGGTCTAAGCTATACTGCTGCCTAGATATATTATAATATTCTGCTATAGTTTGGCTTAGGACGATGTCACTGACCCTCTCTGTACACGCGCATGCACATACACACACCCTCTCAGAATTCTAAATTGTATTGTTGGATGTGGTTTCTTGTGTAGAAATGTAGTATGATGTAGTAATAATGTTGTGTAGTAATACCTGGACAGTGGTGCCCTGTGTGGCTATTGAAATGAGTAGGACTTGGCTTTGACAAAATATCTACTATTACTTGATATATTGGTTGAATGCACAATGACTTGTCTTTATTATACCCAGAATTTGCTTATTTTCAATTTTTATCTATTTTTAGTTTTCACCTTAAAGAATTGCTAGCATTATAGCCTTTAGTATTAATATTCAGTTGTGTTAGTTAAGCTCTAGGATAGTTTCCCTGTTACACTTTATACTAAGCCATGTGGTAAAAAAAAAGTCTTTATACAAATACTCCTATTTAATGGAATAAGTGTTACATTTAATCTCATGGTAAAACAGATCTTAGGTGAATATTTCTGGCTTGATTTTTTTTTTTTTTTTAGCATGTATATGGAACCTTAAAAAAAGCGTATAGCCCCTGAATATAACATATAATAAACCATCTAAAATTGTATATAGGAATTTTAGGAAATAGGAAGGCATAGGAAAAGTAATGAAATAAATTATTGCTAATATTTGTTTGATCACATAAAATATTTCATTCTTGAATTAAGTGCCTCATAATGTAAAAGAAAGTAAATATATAAAACAGTAGCTGAATCTGTGATTTGATTCACTGTATTATTCCCATCATTAATACAACAATTCTAGAGACTTTAATAGTTCAATTATGATTTTTTTAATCTCAATTCGTCTTAATGTTTCTATAAGTCTGTATTCAAGATCATTTAGGTGGATGTGTGTACTTCATCAAGTTGCACTTTGTCATTTTTAGTGTTGCAGCATCCAGCATGGTGTCTGGTGCTTAAAAGGCCCTGTGGTAAATATTTATAAAATCCTTACATAGAATTTACATAGAGATTTCTGTTTTAGTTATGTATGTAGCTAGGTTCAAATCACTGAACAGTGTTTATTATTGGCATGCAGTCCTATAAATATCTGACAAAAATGCAAATGAATAGCTTTTACTTGTGTGGCTCATTTTCTAAAATGCCTAATGGTTTAGGTAACTGATGACTGTTATCCTCATTTAGGGCCTGTCATTCACTAGTGATGTGTAAGCTTGGAAAAGCACTGATTTAGACCTTCACATAAAAAAGGAGCTGGGTCCTTTTTCTGTTAGAAATAGGTGGAACAAGAGATGGCTGGTGTCAGGATAGTCAACCTTTTGAAGATACAATTCTATAAAGTGTGTTCTAAGTTACATTTAGAGTTCTGCTAAGTGAATTTTGGTCTAGTGAGGCTCCATGGAATTAACTTCTGAAGCTGTTATATTTAGAGAAACTTAAACCATCATGCTTAAAGCTTGGTGGTGGATTTTTCAGTTAAAAATCTAAATGTTTTTATAGTCTGTCATAAAGATCTAAGCTCTAAGAAAGGAGAAAATAAATTACATATTAATTTGTGCTTCATTATAATGTAAAAATGTTAAATTGTAGAGCATATTTTGCAGTGGTTATTTGCTTTAGAATGTCTAACTTATGTGCAAGTAAAATTATTCAATTTACCAAAGTGTTATTTACACAAACTTTTTAGGAAGTCAGTTACACAAGGTTGAGGTTTATCTAAGGTTGTAAAAACACATTACTGAATAGTGTAATTTCTTATTGCTGCATAAAATGTTTTAGTGACATTTAGTAGAATTAACTAATATCATAAGTTATTATAAATGAGCATGAATCGATCTTTTCCATTCCCTTTTTAGTCTGAGTTTAATGATTCTAAGAAATTTGGTATTGAATCTCTAAAAGGGAAATAACTCTTATGCACTAATGATTTTATTTCTTACATTTCTCTATAGAAAGATGTGCTTTTAAATTAGATAAATATTCCAAAGTTTTTTCTAGAATATTTTGCTCTTACAAAAAGAAGTTATTACTTCAGTTATAATTTCCTAGCAAACCGATTCTAACCAGCTTCATGAGGATGTATTTCTTCCATCATGAAAAACTTTCACAAAACCTACTGTTTTTGAGATCAGGAAGATAAAGCAATAACTAGACTAAGCATAATTGGGCTAGAAATATGATAAGTGCTATGAATTACGATTTTATTTATAATTGTATATTCCTACCATCAAGATTTAACTTAAAGTTTCTGTATAAACTTAAGGACGAAGAAATTAAGTGGCCAGCTAATCTGTATATTCCCAAGGACTACGTAATGTGGGTGTGTGTGTGAGTATAAGAGGAAGAAGGCCCTAAAGTTTACATTCCTTTCTCAGCCATCACTGGCTCATAATACTTTAAATAGTTTTAATATGGGAAGTGGTGGTGACTTAGGGATTTTGCTTGTCTCATTAAGGTAAAACCAATAGACAGCTAACTAGATACAATTCTGAACATCTTCCTTTTGATTATAGGAAAATTTACTATTTTTAATATTACAATTACTAGTATATTTCCTTCCTGGAGGCATGTCTTTAGTTGAATTCTTTGATCAAGCAGTTTACTTCAGAGTTGTTTAGTAAAAAGTAAGTTTGTTGGGTGTGTTTGGACAAACAAAATCAGTTTAAATATAAATTTCCTTTTCTGAATCATCTAACATAGCTTAGAATGACAGTCCATTTGTCTGCTGTTTAACTTCTTAACAAATGTATGATAATTTTCTCTATTGGAGTTAGCTTTATGCTTTTTGATCAGGGATTTATGTTATTTAAATTGAGAATTGAAACAAGCATTGAAAAGTATTGTTAATTGTGTTTCTACTGATGGAGTGGGTATTTTTATAGGTGGTACCTGTGTATGCAAATTAAAACAGACATGATCTTTACATTTTGCAAGTTTAAATATCTATATTTTAAAATATTTTTAGAATTGTCTTTGCATGTTTTGCTTATGCTCTTTACCTGCTTGCTGGTTTTGTTACCATCTGTACAAAAACTTTTAATTTAAAGTGTATTCAGCCTATGTTTCACAGAGTAGAATATCATACTCCCTAAGTTAACATACTTTGAAAAATTGGCCTAGTATATTTTTCTATTCTTTGGATAAAAAACAATAATTTATTAATAAATTTTACCCTATAAATTCAAAATTTGGGTCATGTGTTTTAATTATTCATATGTAAGACGATATGAATAGAAGTACAGTTATCAAGATGAGTATCAGATTATTTAAATTTAAACTCAGAGACTTGGTAGAAATGGAGTTGAATGGTTTCTTTTATTTGCTTATTGGAACTATGGAGCACAGCCTTGATTAAGACTTTCAGACCCAGAGCATAATTGGGTTGGGTTCTTAATTTCCTGCCAGCATAATCGTTGACTTTTCCTCCTCCCTCGTCCTCCCATCCTACTGATCACTGTATCTTATCCTATCTCCTCAGAATTACCTTCTGAATCTAGTGGCTTTTTTCCATTCCCTTCATGTCATAATTACTACTTGTTGCTTGGACTGTTGGAACTACCACCTCTGAAGTGGTTTCCCCTACTGTCAGTCCCCCATCTTTAATTTAGCTATTGCACTGCAATAAGTACAGTCTTTTTATACAAAAAGAAAAAAAATCTGAAATTCAAACTCTATAGCTTGACATAAAGGACTTATCTCAGCATCCTCCTTTGTGTACCTTTTTTTTTGCAAACTAAACTCACTTTTTAGTTGAAAATGTTATTATTTTATAGATCCATGTATCCTTTGAATACATACATGTTCCTTGTCAGGGTAAAGTAATATCCATTGCTTTAAATTTGGTTAAGTTAGATTATCCTATCTGTGGTGACAGTTTATGATAATTCAGTGAGACTTACTCTAAAATTTGGCTGAAACTACTCCAAGGGTAATTCAGACAAATGATAAATGAAGTTAAGCCCTTCTCTAGTAGAGACTTCTATGTATGCACCAAACCCTGTTTTCTCTCCCTCTTGATCCCATATCTATTCTATATATACTTCCTTTGCAGTTTGGTAAGGCTAAATGACATACAGCACTTTCATCCTTGTTCAGTAAAAAAAGCACTAGTTGATCCTCCTTATTTTCTCTTTCCTCGTCTGCCAGCTGTATGCAGAGATTCTAGCAGAGGACTCCAGTGAAGGTGGAGTCATAAGATGAAGGAAGTTTGAACTTTCTGAATCATCATGTAGAAGGCCATCTGTCAGCCATGAAGATACACATTGTCCTTTTATTATGATAAGGGACTAATTTTTAAAAATTGTAGCTGCTAGCATTAGCAGCTTTACTGCACCTCAGAATTTTAAAAAGGTGGTTACCAGCTGCTCCTACTGGAGCTACTTTGAAGTTTTCCTTGGGAATCCCACTCTTTCTTCATCTGATCCATCACATTGGCAATTGGGGTTCAGTGCTTCTGTCAGTACACAAGAGGCACTTTATCAAGTTGATCGTATGAACTTGGTGGAATATATTTATTTTTATACAATTTGCAATTTAGTCTAACTTAATATGCTATTTAACTACTCTTTTATTAAAGACTAGAGGCCTGGTGCACAAATTTGTGCACGGGTGGGGACCCTCGGCCTGGCAGGCAATCGAGGCCTATTGGGGGGCTGGCCAGCTGGGAGGAGGGGTCCCGGGAGGTTGGCCAGCTGGCCCCCTGATTAGGGCCTATCGAGGGACTGGCTGGCCCAAGGGAGGGGGCTGCGAGAGGTTGGCTGTGGGAGCACACTGACCACCAGGGGGAAGCTCCTCCATTGAGCGTCTGCCCCCTGGTGGTCAGTGCGCGCCATAGTGACTGGTTGACCTGTCATTCCGGTCCTTTGGTCATAAAGGTTGCTTAGGCTTTTATATATATATATATATAGATTTAAAAGACCATTTTCCAAAAAAGTTCAGAGCTGTTTTAACATAAGTAGCCTTGTGGAAATAAATCCATGGTCATCCAGAATGCCTGGCAGGACTAGAAGTTTATGTATTTGTTAAATGGTCTTATTATTTTATATAAAAAATGTTATGTTTCTTCACTATGCACTATATGAAGAGTGCTGAGGCTTTTCAAAAAAGTGTCCTTTGGTAAAGAGGTCCAAAATACCTGCCAGGTAATATCTAGTTTATGAACATTTGCTTCATAAAGACTAAGGAAAGGATAGACAAATGATATCCACAACTTTAACGAATGTTTCTTGAACCTCATGGATATGGACAACAGCGTGGTGATTTCTGGGATGAGGGTGCGGAGGTGTAAGAAAGCATAGAGGGAATGAGAAATGAGAGAAAAAAATGTTTTGTGGGTAGTTGTGCTAAGTGTTAGAGAAACAACTAAACAAAAAGACAAAAGCCTTAATTTTAGGAACAACCAAAAAAAAGCCTTGATTTTAGGAATGAGCCCACCCTCTGGTAGATAAGTCTTAGATTAATCATTTATTTATAGATAAAACAGATTAATGAATGGTGGTAGGTTTTTCTTTACCATTTCATTCTCAAGAAAAAAATTTCTGAGGTTGCTAAGATCTACAGTAAGAATGTTCTGTTTATGAAATTGTGAAGAAAAAGAAATTTGTACTAGTTTTGCTGTCGCACCTCAAACTGCAAAAGTTATGACCACAGTAGTTGATAAGTTCTTAGTTAAGATTGAAAAGGCTTTAAATTTGTCGGTAGGAAATATGAACGGAAAGTGTCTTCTGATTGACGGCAGTGTGTTGTGCCAGAAAGTAGTGAACCTATACAAAGACCTCAGCAAAGGAGCACCTGAAAGGAGTGACACCAAGCAAGGATGGTTCCACAGATTTAGGAATAGGTTTGGCATGTTATTTTACATCATCACAGTTTATTTTTATAATTGTTCTATTTTATTAGTTATTATCATTAATCTCTTACTGTGCCTAATTTGAAAAGTAGCATAGGTATGAATGTATAGGAAAAAACAGAATATATAGGGAGCAGTACTATCTGTGGTTTCAGGCATCCACTGGGGGTCTTGAAAAGTATCCCCCATGGAGAGAGAGGCAGATAAGTGAGTTATTTGACATCTTAATGAAAAATAAGCAAATTTTTATTTATAATGTTTGGAGATATATTGTTTAGTATTTTCTCTATCTCAACCCTATGTAGAAAGGGTTAAAAAATTCTAATAGGTGAAGAGGCAGAGAGGAGAGAGGAAAATCGAGTTTACCTATCTTTTTGTATACTTAGTATGGTTTTGTTTTCCTCCTACATTGAGTCTTTCTAGTATATCTGGACATGTTCAGTTTTTTATTCCAACTGCCTTAGCTATTCTAGGTATTGTTAAGAGTCAAGCTATATCCAAAACTATAGTCTGGTATCTGTTCACTTTTATCATATAAGGAAAAAAACATTAACTTAGATGCCAATAACAGTAAATTCTGGAATTTTGTGACTTTAGTCCATTTGTAGCTCCTTGGGCAGTGACATTTTGACTGCAGTACAGTTCAGTCAATACTATCAATAAGCTATTTTTGACTAAGATTATAATGGCCAGTTCTGTGGCTGTTGTAGAGGAATAAGGTGTGATGCTATTCTAAAATATTTTATGACACGTTTCTCCTACATTTAGTTGTGCCACTAGTCATTTTATTTTTTATAAAGTTGCTTTTTTAGCCCTTGGCAACGTTTCCTGGCAACCTTTTATGCACAATATTTGTAGAATTGTTGAGGTGGAAGGTGTTCTGTGTATGCAAACACAGAACTGGTTTTTACCATGTTCTGTTTTACTCCATGGCCTCCACAAAGGTGTCATTTGTGTAGACTTTTCCTTCAGGATGTTTCCTGCAACTTTTGGCTGTTTCCGACTTTAATGAAGCATTCAATTTTGGATACACGTCTACTTCACAGCTACATATTTGATTCTTTGGTGTCAATATTTATAAAAGTAAATGCTAGAATAAACATCTGTGCTTACTTATTTCTGAAGCCTTCATTCTGTTGAGTCTTTTGATTTTGGCTTTATTCTAGAGCAGTGTAGTTCGTTGTGTATTTTCCAGTTAACAACATGTTCACCATCGCTGGATTTAAGAACACAATGTGAGGGAAAATACAGCTTGTAGGGTGGACTTAATTTACTTAGGTTCTTAATTAGGTTCTTTTACATTAAGCAAAACAGTGGTACCTAGACATATTTCAGTACAGATTTCTGTTTATAATTTGCCTTGCAGTCATATCTTACTGAGGTTAAGCATTTACTCTTTTCCTAGGCCTTTCCCCTTAATCTCCTCTACATTTATAGAATTAACTACTTAATAGTTAACTCTATTATGATACTAGAAGCCTGGTGCACGAAATTCGTGCATTGGGGGGTGGGGGGGATGTGTCCCTCAGACCAGCCTGCACCCTCACCAATCTGGGACCCCTCGAGAGATGTCCGACTGCCCGTTTAGGCCCAATCCCTCGCACAATCCAGGACTGCAGGTTCCCAACTGCTCACCTGCCTGCCTGCTTGATTGCCCCTAACCGCTTCTGCCTGCCAGCCTGATCACCCCCTAACCACTCCCCTGCCAGACTGATTGACACCTAACTGTTCCCCTGCTGCCCCATTGCTCCTAACTGCCCTCCCCTGCAGGCCAGGTCGCCCCCAACTGCCCTCCCTTGCAGGCCTGGTCCCCCCTAACTGCTCTTCCCTGCTGGCCTGGTCCCCCCCAACTGCCCTCCCCTGCAGGCCTGGTTGCTCCCAACAGCCCTCCTCTGCTGGCCCGGTCACCCCTAATTGCCTTCCCCTGCAGGCCTGATCACCCCCAACTGCCCTCCCTTGCAGGCCTGATCCCTCTCAACTTCCCTCCCCTGCTGGCCTGATCACCCACAACTGCTGTCCCCTGCTGGCCTTCTTGTGGCGGCCATCTTGTGTCCACATGGGGATGGCCATCTTGTGTGTTGGAGTGATGGTCAGTTTGCATATTACCTCTTTATTATATAGGATTATGACCTAATCTGTAGTTATTATTACCTAAGCAGAATTTTTTTAGCTTTGACTTTAGTTTGAATCTTACCATTGTTTATAAATTGTATGTTGTTAAAATATATTTGGATTTAGAATTCTACAACTTCCAGTATAGATATCATTAGAACAGAAGAGTACTTGTTAGACTGTTGTGTCTTCTGTGTCATATTGTCATTATTCTTTATTCAAATAGAGATAAGAAAGATGATGATTTTTTTTAAGATTCTTATTCAGAATCAAGAACTGTAGTTGTCAATACAGATTTTTAAAGCTCTTGTTTAATAGAGTATAAATTGATTGTCCTTTTGGAGTAGTGGTAAGACCTTTATTCCATAATATTAATCGTCATAATCAATTCTATCTTGGCCTTGAAAATTACTTTAGGACTCTTTGTCTTTAGTGACGTGTCTAGTAGATGATGGGATGATGTGGAGAGAGCCTGGTTATTTTTGTCCCTTCAAAAAGAAGGCCCTTTTAGATTTGGCCCCTTGCAAGGTGAAGGTCCTCGTCAAGGCTTCTTCCCATCTAGTCTTATCAACATAACTCTCCAGCCTCCCCACCACCATACCTCCCCCTCCGCGTACCCCCAGGTCCATTGCCCTACCATTTCCCATGGTAGCTCCACCTTTCCTCATTAAAGGAATTCTTCTTCCTTGATCCCTTCCTCATTCTTGTTGTAGGCTTCCACAGGGTGCACTTGGAAACTGCTCTATGATTGCCAGCTCTAGTGGGAGGGGATGGACAAAATTCTACTGATGGAATGATTATGAAGCATCCACTTCATTTAGTTTCTCCTATAGATTAGGCAGGAACTGATTCCTTTACTTGGTTATCTGGGAAGAAAGTATACCTCTCTAAAGCTAACATTAATTTTTTTCTAAATCAATATAATAAAAAAAATCAAAAGGGTAAAAATTTTTAAAATAAATATATGTATTTGGTTCTAGAAGGAATTTAATAACACACAATTGGTTAACAGATGGTTTGGAAATTCATAGTCTTAAATTCACATGTACTGAGAGGATAACTATGAATTTTCTATTCTTCTCTGGTCATTTCTTCAAATAGTGATGGAAGACTTGCCTTAGAGATACTAATGCTCTCTTCTTTCAAAGTTATTATCTGTATGGCTCACACCTCCCAGCAGTCCTTACGTGAATTCTTTTCCAAACTGCTTGTTCCATGATGCTTATTCTCTAGTAGATTCTTCAGGAAAGACTCATAGGAACAATATTCTTTGAGTTCTGCATACTTTATGAAGCAAAAACTCAGATAGTCTTTATCAGGAGCTCTTATACTTGAAGGTCACTTTAGCTTTATTCCAATGTGTTTGATATAGGCTGTTCTAGATCATTTTCCCTAGATATATGTATGTTCTTTGAATATGCAGTTTTGAGTTATCTTTTTATGATAGTTTTTTGTATTTTTGTTTTTTATTACTTTGGTCTACAGGGATTCCTATTAAGCATACGTTGGACTGTCTTATTTATGCTACATACTAATAATTTTATTTTGAAATATTTTTCCATCACCATTTATCTCACTTATACTCTCTTTCACTTTCACCAACACCCCTGAAATTTTTGTATCACTTTTTTAAATTATAAAGTTTGTATTATGTTTCATTTGTTATTTTTGTTAAGGCATTACCCATTGTGTTTCTTGTAATTTAGTCTTCATTCCTAAAATAAGTTTATCTTTTATTTCTGTATGTTTCCTGAGCATTAACCTCTATTTTAATACCTTTCTTGCCCTCAAACACATTATTTCTAAGTTTTTCTAATTCTGAGGTTTTTCATCACTTCTTTCATCAAAAAAAGATTCCTATCTTGTTTTGAACTGTGAGGTTACAGTTTTCATATTATACAACATATCTTTCTGGTATTCCTTTGTTATCCACAGAGACATCATTTATTCCTTTTGCCCTTGTATAATATAAATAGAGGCCCGGTGCACAAAATTTATGCACAGGGTGGGGGTGGGGGTTGTCCCTCAGCCCAGCCTGTACCCTCTCCAATCTGGGACCCCTTGAGGGATGTCCAACTGCCCGTTTAGGCCCAATCCTAAATGGTGGGATTGGGCCTAAACGGGCAGTCGGACATCCCTCTCAAAGTCCAGAACTGCTGGCTCTACTGCTCACCTGCCTGCCTTCCTGATTGATCTTGAATCTTTGGTTTGGATGTCCTCATTGCTCTGTCTGTCTTTATGGGGAAATTTAAAGTCTTTTCTGTTACCATCTTTCTCACTTTCAGAATATTTTGACAAAACTTTTATGTAAGGAACTATCTCAAATATTGACTTATTGTTCTACTTAGTGGACAAATAATACTGTATATATTAGAAACTTGCCATGATATAAACTAAGAGACAAGTTAGTATTATGAACTGAAACTGCTACTGGGAACAAAATAGAGGTGTGTGTGTGTTCATGAATTTCTGTATGTGGACATATATCAAATAAAAGCAGCTGAAATTTTTAGTAGTACCCTCTACTAGAAGAATTTTTTTTCTGTATTTAACTTTCTTCCTTAATTCTCATTAAAAGGTAAACTTTGAGGGGAAAATGCCTTACTATAATCACAATTCTGGGAAAATTATTCCCTACTTTAAAAAACAAGGACTTTTGCCCTGGCTGGGTGGTTCAGTTGTTTGGGGCGTCCTCCCATGCACCAAAGGGTTGTGGGTTAGATTCCTTGTCAGGGCACATACCCAGGTTGCAGGTTCAATTCCTGGTTGGGTGCTATGGAAGGCAACTGATAAACATTTCTCTCTCACATCAGTGTTTCTCTCTCTGCCTCTCTGTCTCTTTCTCTCTCTCTGTCTCTGTGTGTGTGTGTGTGTCTCTCTCTCTCTCTCCAATCAATGAAAACATTGCCTCCGGTGAAGATTAAAAAGAAATTAAGAACTATCATCAGTAATATTATCAGGCTGTGGTGAAGATACTGCCCATTTTGTAGCCTTTACTGTAGCCTTTTTTGTTTTTCTTTTTAAATTGGGATATAATAGTGAATCAATATCATTTGGTAAAAATATCTTCCAGCTATGAAACATAATTTTGTGAAATACTTCGTCTTCTGATTAAGGCATATTTGCTTTCCTTTCACTTACAATATTGCCTTCCATCTTTGATCCTCTTGTTTTGATTGTTTTATAGTTTCTAACACTGATTATTTCTTCAGCATTGAGCCCTTTATTCCTAATGTATTTTAGATGTTTGGAATCTCTATTAATGAATTAATTGGAAGTTCATGAAGCTTATGTAGGGAAACTTCTACTAATTATAGCTTTGCTAGGTTTCCTTAAAGTACTACCATTTTGCAACCAGAAGAAATGAACTTAAAAATCTTTAGCTTCTCATCTGCCATATGTGTAAATTTTTTTGTAGATGTATTTCAAATGTCAGAGCATCATTTTAATTTGTTGCGCTTGTCACCAGGCTTCATAGCTGTTTTAGTGAAGTTAGCTTTACAACCTTCATCCAAAAATATACTCTTGGGTTTTCTTTGAAAATAGGCTAAAGGCCTTCCTCCAAATGTCTTATTTCAACTTATGTGTCATTTGACACAGATTTAATTGAGTGAGCTGTACTTAAAGAATCTTTCCTAAATGCCTGCTTGACTACATTTTTTTAATTGTTTTTCTTAACAGACCTCAAGTTACAGGCTGTGTCAGGCCTCATTTGGTCAAAAGCATGTTTGTTTCTCTTGTCAGCTTCTTGACTGGTTCCTTTCCAGGTTTCTGTAGGGCAGCCATATGGTCATTTCTGCATGTTTTCTAGATTGCTGCTGTGGCAGGATTCCAGGTCTGGTTGATTAGTGTTTCACAATCTACTCACACTGAGATGGCTTTAGTTTTTGCCCTTTATCTAATTTTATTTTAGATAGCGTATTCCTATCTAGTGTCCTTCCTGTCTCTTATCTGAAGTTCATTTGATTTTGATGATTTTATTTTACGTGGCCCATGTATTTTGACTAGCTTTTCATCTTCCTGTATGTCAAGGAAGAAAGACCCATAAAGGCCATTAGTGAAGTGCCTAGATTATGCTAATTTTGGAAAGCTGAATCTAATAATAATTCTACTAGATAATCAATATTAATGTATACCAGATTGGCTAAGAGGTATATTAGTCTCCTTTCTACAGTTCTTCTTAGGTGTACAGTCCTTAAAATTCTTTTTTAATTTATTTTAATAGTGATGTTAAAAACAAAAATTATCCATGACACTTATTAAAGAATGGTAAAGCAGACTTTCTTCAGGGGGACTATCATGCATGATAGGGACCATTACAATGGGGTTTTGCAGTCAGGGGGAGAAATCGGGCTCAAACTGTGAATACAACATGGAAGTTAGGAAGTTATATCTAAGGAGCAGAGTGTATCTGGGGGGTGGGGTCAGTGGGTGGAAAATTACTAAGAGGAAAGAAACATTGGGATAAGGGAGGATTCTGCCTAGAGAGACTTAACAGGATTGTTTCTGAGGGCAGACCAGGGGATGATGAAAGAAGAAGAACCTAATCAAGAGATCAAGGATGATCAGATCTTGAGGGTGGGGATTTTGGTCAAACTGACTTAGTAAGATTCTTGCCAAAAGTAGACAATGCAGAGACAAACAGGAACACTCAAAAGTTGGAGCTTAGTTGAGAAGAGCTCAGGGGAACCTAACCAAAGTTTGGTCAAGGAGAGACTCTGACAGTGATACTGTAGCTTTCAAGGAAGTAGCTCTCATTCCAGAAATACTGAGGCAAATTCTTGATCCCTGCTAGATTAGGAACTGTATCATTTCAGGGTATTTTGAAGTTGAAAAGCAACTTATGTTCAGTCTCTGCTCAATGAGTTTTTATTTTGATGATGAAGGTTGAAATTATGTGAATGAGTTAATTTATACGTCATGAATAACTCATTGATTTTCTGTTAAAGATAAGGTTGTTAATAAATTATCTATAACATGTAATATTTCCAGACTCGGGCTAAATTTTTAAACCAAGTTAATTATTAAAATCAAAATTTTACTTTGTTCATATGTTTAATTTAATTTTGCTCTGGCACTTTCATTTTATAAAGGAACCTACTTAATATATTTTTTCATACATATTTTTCAGGAAGTAAATTAATTATAGTTATCTTTTATTTGGATGCAAAATGCCCTGTTTGGGTGGAAGGGTCTCTTTGTAAAAGCAGCTACATTGAACTTTGTCTTTGTTACCGCATTTTTCTAGTGTTCCTAACCAATCTGCCTAGAGTGCTCTGTATTTAGGTTTGAAGGTTTTAAGTGTCCTGGCTGGCATTGATTTTAGAATCAATGATTATCTTTTGAAGAAGATAATAATTAGATGTTTGAATTTATTAGATCCTATAAGTTTAACCACTAGTTGCAGTGGGATTTTCTTGGGTGTATAGTCAAACTTTCAGTGCCTCTAAATGGAGTAGGTTATTCTCAAAGAGATTTATTTTTGAGCACCTACAATTTTAGAGGCTCTAATTCCAATCTTCAGACATCAGTTCTCAAGCTTTTAGTAGTAGCATTAGAGTCACCTGAGATGCTTATTAAAAATGTGTTTTCTTGGTCCCACTGCCATAGAGTTAACAAACATTTCACACTTTGAAAAACACTGCTTTTAGACTTCATTGATTCCCAAATCTGGTGATGCACTTGAATTAATCTAGTTTGGTCTAAAACAGTGGTCCGCAAACAGCGGCTCGCGAGCCAGTGGCTTGCGAACCGCGTTTTGCCGCTCCGTTGACTAATGAGTCTGTTGACTAATGAGTTTGCTGACCACTGGTCTAAAAAATATGTTGCTACCTGGTTCCATCCTGTAACTACTTAATTAGAACCTCTGGGAATGTAGCTCATAAACTTGCGTTGTTAGCAAGGTACCTGGTGATGCTTATACAGAAAACCACATCTCAGGATCTCATCCTTGAGATCTATTGCTTAGAGTCCAGTGGTCAGCAGACTCATTAGTCAACAGAGCGGCAAACCGTGGCTTGCGAGCTGCATGTGGCTCACAAGCCGCAGTTTGCCGACCACTGGCTTAGACAATCTATGAGTTGCATGAGGGCCTTGTGCCTTTATGTTCTAGGATCTCCCAAGATCTTATTTCTCGGTGAAATATTAAAAATCTGTTTCTGTTACTTTGCAGACATGCCCAGTTGTTAACATTGTTAATGGCTAAAAAGCATTGCAATTTTTAAAAAAACATTCTTTAACATTCTTCTAAATCAATACCAAGTAATTTAAGACATCCACACACGTATTCATTTATGTTTGCATTATGGATCTTAATTACTGTTTTCATTTTGGAGATTAACAAAGTTAGGTTAAACATGATTTTGCTATGTTAACTGTTAATGAATAAAAAGATGATAGACACTTTAGGAGCTTAAATTCAAAACAAAATATTACATATGTGTGTTATGATACTATTGCCTAACTGTTAATGTGATATTTTTATATTCAAACTAGTTTTTTAATATGAGTTTTGTGTAGTAAAGTACTGGAAAATTTGGTATTAGTGCTTAGTTATCTTAAGCATTTTACTGAATTGTATGGCTTATGGATTCTTTACAGTCATAATCAGTGATGGATTTTGAATAAAGTAAGAACCAGTTCATTCTTGGTGGTGGTGTTGTAATGGCTAAGTTTCATGCAGTTATAGTCCTTAAATAATAGCTGAAGGAGCAATAGCTCTTTTTTCAAAATGTTTAGATAAATTATTATTTAAATGCTTTCTTTAAGTTTAGATGTGCCTTGCTTATGTAATCAATGTTAATGGAAAGCTTTGGCTAATAATCATTAATTGAGAGCTAACACAGACAACTGATCTTTTCTATTTGCTTTTGCAAACTAAAGTAGCTATTTCATCTTTCTGAACATAGGATGAAAAGATTGGAGTGCAATAAAGTCCAAGAAAAGAATGTGAGCACTTTTTTATTCTGTGTGTTGATTTACACTCAGTATGGATACATTATGGCACTCACAAATATTGCATCCTCTTTACCAGTTGGTAAGTTTGGTTTGGAAGGTGTGGTAGCTTGTTTCACATTACTTTGTAGCTAAAGTCCTTAAAGTTTCCAACATTCAATAACACTTTTTTAATTGCATAAATTTTATTGAATTTTGTTAGTTTTCCACTACAGATTGGCTTCTTACAGAGATCAGATTTCCAACCTTCTCTAACTTAGTCATCTTCAGTCATTGCCACTAAAGTAAAATGGCTGTTGGGAACAAATTTAACATCGTATTACATTGTTCTGGCAGTTAGATATTAGCACTTATTGTCTGTTTAGAACAAGGCTTGGTGTGATATTCAGACTCAGACTTAATATAGCTTCTTGATTTTAAAACTCTTTTACTATTATTACTTTAAAGTTGAATTTCCAATTGGCTGTTAGAGAGCAAGAATTATTTTGGATAGTTCTCAGTTAGTACGCCAGAGGAGCCCCAGGCCTACCAACTGCTGCTGCCATGTGGCTTTCTATTCAGGGAAGGGGATAGGGAGGGAAAGCACAACCTGTAGATGAGTATAACAAGGAAGCCTTTTTACATACTGCTGCTCTGAACAATCATTTTCTCCTCCTAACAATGGTGATCATACTGGAAATAAATGAGATTTTTCAAACTGTCATTTCCTATGCTGAATTTAGTTATTCTGTATTTTACTCTCATTTAAGAGATGTTATCAAGAGAACTGCTAAGTGGCATAACAAGACTACTATTCTTACTATCTGTTGCCTAATTTTGCCTTGTTTGCTTTCCCGTCCTTCATTGATGTGCATGTGCCATACATACTGGTGTATATTACAGTGTAATTATACACACACACACATTAGAGGCCCAGTGCACAAATTCGTGCACAGGTGGGGTCCACCTGGCCTGGCCCCAATCGGGGCGGATCGGGGCTGGGCCTGTTGGGAGGAGGAGATACTGGGAGGTTGGCGGACTGGCCTGCCCCAATTGGGGCCTGATCAGGGCTGAGCTGGCTGGGGGAAGGATCTGTGGGCAATTGGCTGGTGGGCCCCGCCCTCGATTGGGGTGGGTGGGGTCAATTGGGGAATAGAGCTGCCTGGGGGGAGGGGCCACAGGCCAATCAGGGTGGTGGGGGCTGATCAGGGGTGGGGCCAGCTATTGGGGGCCAGCGGCCTGGGGGAGGGGCCATGGGTGTTTGGCCAGCCAGCCCTGTCCCTGATAGGGGTGGTGGGGGCCCATAGGGGGCAGGGCCAGCTGGGGGGAGGAGCCGAGGGAGGTTGGCCAGCGAGCCCCACCCCCTGATCGCCTGGTTCACTGGCCACAGTGGGCATCATAGCCACTGGTTGTTCCAGAGTTACGGTCACTGGTTTTTTATCTATATAGATATATCTCCCCCAACCAGAATGTAAACTCCTTGAGAGGAGTCTAAAATTTATTTTGTAATTCTTCTTGGTACATGAAACAGTGCTTTGCATATAGTAGACATTCAGCGAGTTTTACTTAGTAGTAATGTTTGAGTTTCGCCACTTACAAAGGTACTATTTTCCTGGTGCCTGGTTAGCTTAAGTAATAACAATAAGTATTTATTTTATTGATTTCATTTCATACTTTTCATATATAATTAAATACTTTAGCAATTTTGTTTATTTAAGCTCTTATAAATTAATTCAAAGATGGTTTGACTATACTAATATATGTTTCTAGTTGATAAGGTGTTCTCTTATTTGATCTGTTTGAATTGAGGTCATTATGTAATAACTAGAGGCCCAGTGCATGAATTCGTACATGGGTGGGGTCCCTCGGCCTGGCGGGCCATCAGGAGCCAATTAGGGCCGGCCAGCCAAGGGGAGTAACCGAGGGAGGTTGGCTGTAGGAGCACACTCACCACCAGAGGGCAGCTCCTGCATTGAGCATCTGCCCCCTGGTGGTCAGTATGCGTCATAGCTACCAGCCAGTTTCCCGGTCTTTTGGTCATAATGGTCACTTAGGCTTTCATATATAGAGAAGATTAGTAGAGAAATACTGTGATCACTCAGTTCAAAACTAAATATATATTCTGATCACAACTTTATGAACTAAAAAATTTGTATTGAATATATAAATAATGCAAAATCAGTTGATTTCCCTTATTGCACTAAATTATAACACCTGAATTGGTAGGTGATAATACTACAAATTAAATAAATAAAAATTTGGAAGCATCAAGGCTTAGATGGTGAGGCAGTTAAAAACTAACTCATTGCTATGATAGTTTGGGTAATAGGAACAAATCATCTTGTTGCCATAGAATTGAAAATGAGAGAATAGGTATACCAGGCAAGTTATAATAAAAAAGAAAGCCAAAGGGGGTCATAATGTTTAATTTGACAGAGTTTAAAAGTAAAACATAAATGTGACATTAAAATGGTGAAGTATAAGCCATTGATGATGTCATAAATTAATATGAAGCAAATGATACAGAATTAAAATATAAATGATAAAAATTGCAAAGAATAAAGGAAATTGTTACATCTCAATAGTAGTTTAGTAACTTAGAGTATTTTTCTAAATCTGTGACAGATCAAGCTGATAATTATATTATTCCCATATTCTGTATTTTTATTTTAGTTGATGTACAAGATAAAGAACTATATGTTCTGAAAACAGAAAGTATATCTTCTCCATGACTCATGAAATGTTTATAAAAGTTTGCCATGTTTTTGGGTCACAAAGAAAATTTGCAGGTAATTCCAAAGAATAGAAATAGGTCATCCTAGTTTCTCTGCCTATCTTACCTAATAATAGACAAACATGTAAATTGACCATACCTCCACTACACCCACAGCCAATCAGAGTAAGTATGCAAATTAACCCAACAAAGATATGCAGGCGTAGAGAGGCCAGGAGGGGCGGGAGGCCTGCTATGAAGGTGAGGGGGGCGGCGGAGGGAGCTACAGGAGCGGTGCTCGGGACAGAAGCAAGGACCTGCTGGTTCCCGGGCAGCTGGGAGTGGCGACATGCTGGCTCCTGGGGGGGAGGGGCTGGGAGTGAAGCAGGGGAAGGAAGGCCTGTTCTTGCACGAATATCATGCAACGGGCCTCTAGTGGTGAAATAAAATTTGAGCTAAGTAATAAGGATAGGGAGGAAATTTGGTAATTTTCAAATCTTTTCTACCACTCTTGGGTCAAAGAAGAAGTCAAAACTGCAATTGTAGGATATATAAAAGTATGATAACATCAGAATATACTGCATTTTCTTTAGAAATATGGTTTTAGGAAGGTAAAGGACAGCATTAGATAACAATACTTCTTGACTCTCTGTAATGTGCAAGACATTTGTTTCATGTGAGATATAACTCAGAATAAGACTGTGAGCCTTGGCGTTTGTGACCCACTGGATTTTGTTACAGAATGCACATTAGAGTGAATTATTTGGGATGTATATATGAAAAATCCTCTATAGTTTAGTTGAGTATGATCATTTTAATTTTCAACAGAGCTACCTATGCTTCCCATATGGAGAGGAGAAGTAGATTATTATAGTGTTTGGACTGAATTGTGTATGATGTCTGGAGAGCTTGATTCCTTTTCACCTCTGTTACCTGTTAGCAGTTCTGTTTCATTGGATACTTCAGTTTTATCCCTCTGGGCTTCAACTTATTTATCCATAAAATGAGGAAATTGAATTATAGTTTCATTATACATGCTATTTTTATATAGTTGTAATAAATTCATTAAATAAGTATTGAGCATCAACTCCTTTTCAGTTTGTAAGGATTAAACTTATGCTCTGGTGGGGGAGAGAGTTCAGCTTCGGGTTCCATGCAAGCAGAGGAGGGTGCATATATCTTAAGTAAGAGTTTGTCAAGTGAAGAGAGTAGGTGAGAGTTCTAGGCTGAGCAAGTAATAGAGGCAGAGAAGGAAGTGTTTCACATTTGGGAAACTGCAGTTAGTTTGTGTGGCACTTAGTAGTTAGCATGGGTGTATGGAGGAGTAGCAAGACATTAAACATTGAGGTACATGGGAGCCATATTGTGAAAAATACATGCTTTGAGTTGAAGAATAACTATGGAAATGTTTTTTAGCATTGGAAGAAGGTGGCACTATAACAGTTAGTTGAAATGGATGCAGAGACAGCAGTTAGGAAAGTGGCAGTCCAGGTGAGCCAGTATGGAGTCATAAAGTAAGGGCAGTGCAGATGACGTGTAGATGGTAGAATAGGTCTTTAAAATGCATGGTTTCATAAGGTCTGTGACAGCCCTGCAAGTGTATGCAAGATACAGTATGTGAATGCATTTTTCTTTGGAGAAGGTCTATAAGTTTTATCAGATCATATAAGGGGGCTATTAGTATAAACATATATTGTAGAGAAAATTGATAGGATGATATTCCACAAACTATGAAATTTAAATAATTTTCAATTTTACGTTATTACTGACTAATTGCTTTTTTCACTTTTTGTAGTGGACAGACCAAAATCTCAGCAAGTTCGAACCTCTAGTACAATAAGGCGAACCTCTTCTTTGGATACGATAACAGGACCTTATCTCACAGGACAGTGGCCCCGGGATCCTCATGTTCATTATCCTTCATGTATGAAAGATAAAGCTACTCAGGTAAAATAAGCAAATCTAAACCTGTTTTACTACCCTGCAGTTATTCTGTTTTGATCACAGTAAAGAAAACGTAATTTAATAAAATATTCCTAAATTTGAAATAATAGTACATTCAACCAAAGAAGATAGCCATTTCTTTTAATAAACTTTAGATAAATTGTTTCTTGTCATTTGGGTTTTTAAAGTTTTAAAATTCTGTAATATTTTAAATATGGGACAATTTTTTTAGACTTATAGTTTTAAGATTTGTTTTCCAAGATAAATTAATATAATTACTAGTAACTATATTATAAAATATAAGTAATTTTTGAAATTACTTATTTCAGTATTGGAAATAATTTATAAAGTATTAACACATGGCTAAGGAAATTCGTGTTAAAGTATTAGGGGTGTTTTTTCTGATTAAAGAATGACGCATTTAAATGTGAGAATTTAAAGGAATGAGAACATTTTCGGCTTTGTAGGTTAGCAAAATAGAAGGATTAGAGTTTCATGTCTGAAGAATGAGGGAAGAGAAAAAGGAGCAGGGGGGAATTTTGGACATGATCTATGAGGATCTTCTCAATTTTTCTAATTTTCCCAGACAAGCTTGAAACCATGAAATTAGCTTATTTATCATCCATCCTATCAATTCTGCCTTTGTAATATTTCATGCCACCCCCAGTCTTTTGCTTTTCATTCTTAGTTTTGTGAGCAAAAGGATCAGTTTGATATGGTTGGCAGTGGGGTTCTCAAGTGGAATAACTAGCAAAATGGAGAGATGTGGGCCTGGATACTTAGAGATGGACACAGATAATTCAAAACCATCTTTCTGAAGGAGTTGGGTTCACAAGTGTCATGATGTGTAGATGTAGAGTGTAAAGAAATTAGGTCAAAGGACTGAGGACTTAGTTTTTGGAAATGCACACAAGACAAAGAGAGAAAACTAATGTATTCACCTGGAAGCAATAAGAGAAGGGAATTAACACTTACTAACTACCATGTGCTATGTGTTTTATGTCCTGTGTTTCATTAAATTCTCACAATAACTTTGTAAGACTACACAGGTGAAGAAGCAGAAACTCAGAAGTTAAGTGACTTACTCTCATAAAGCTAGAAAAGTGTTGGAACCAGTTTTTTAAGACAGGTTAATTTGTCAACCAATCTGAGCCCCAATCTTATGCTGCCAGTAGGATAGATGGAGTAATGTGCATGTGTATGCGTGTCACCTAGTAGAATAACTGGCACTGTACTTAAAAATAGTGGGTATTGACCTCGCTTGTTTGGCTCAGTGGATAGAGAGTCGGCCTTCGGACTGAGGGGTCCCAAGTTCAATTCCAGTCAAGGGCACATGCCCAGGTTGCAGGCTCGGGCTCGATCCACAGTGAGGGGTGTGCAAAAGGTAACCAATCAGTGATTCTTCTCTCTCACCATTGATGTTTGTATCTCTCTCCCCCTCTGCCTTCCTCTCTGAAATCAACAAAAATACATATTTTTTAAAATAGTGGGTATTCTTTTTAGATTAAAAAAAACCCTACCTTTTATTGAATATGCTTTATGCTCACACTATTCAGGAACATTTTCACAAAATGAATAACATAATTTATTCATCTTTCTTCTCTGAGAAAGAGGAGGAACCAGAGAAAGAGCAAAAGCTAAGAGAACAGAAATAGTCTAGCCTTAGAAGCCAAAGGGAATGCTGTTTTAAGAAAGGAAAGTTTTTAACAGTATCAGGTGCTAAAGAGAGGTCCTGGAGAATAAAGACTGGATTTAGGGGTTAAGGGCATATTGTTTTGGAGTGTATAATACTGATGAGAGGGTAGAGGAGGAAACTCAGATATTTGGGAGTTAAGAAGAGAGTGATATGGAGATAGTGTGAAAGGGTGCTGGACAGGTTTAAACCTGTCTGTTTCTTTGAGTGATGGGATTAATGTAATCAAACTCATGATAATGTTATATGACTAAATATGATGTTTGAAAATTAGTGGCAGATATAGACAAGGCCCAGTTGTAACATTTGCAGGGTCTGGAGCAAATATAAATGAAGACCCACATACCAAAAATGTTTAACTTAAACTAACAAACTGTTACGTAAAATATATTTATTCTTCTAAGTTGACAAATAAAATTTCATATGGATCTTGACGTTCAGGTTTGAGCTAAGATTTCCTAGGTTCCTCTGAGTTATATGCCAGATTGTATCTACATGGGCCAAGCCCATTTCACCTTCTGAGCTTAAAACCCAAATCTCTTTTTACCCTGCACACCATTCTGTACCCTGAGGGATGGTTTTACAGATGTGTCCTCACATCCATTTTTATCTACACTCTCTCAGGAAGTGAGACCAGGGAATAGATCCGTGCAGTCCTTGGAAGCCAGGCTTGCTGCTGTTTGGGCAAGGAATTCCTAGGTCTGAGTTCCCCAGAGCATAGTCTGTGGCAGAGGTATGGGTTCACGGTGAGCATATCTCCTTGGTCCCAAGGTCTCTTCACACTGTGGGGAGTGACGTAGCTTGGAGAGGGCCAGTGCTATTCCCCCTAAAGCTTGAGGTCCAAGTTAGGGGCTTTTCTTGCCTGGTTCTGCATGTAGGTCAATTGAGAAACTGAAAGGAAAGCAAAATATAGGCCTCATTTTACAGGTGAGATACTGAAGCGTAGCCAAGTTAAGTAATTTGTACGTGTTTATATATCTAATAAAGAGGGAGAGATTTGAACCCAGATTTGGTTGATTTACAAATCTTTTTTTTTCTTCAGTTCCCCACTGCCTCTTGAAGTAACCACTGAAGTACACAGCATTTAACCTAATGCTTGCCTAACAAGCATACAAAATGGTTTTCGCCCCAAGTTTATATTAATTTAATTGAAGAGATAAGGATAAACATGAGATGGTTTTTATTGTTATATTCATCCCTCCCGTATTCACTCTTGAATTCTTGGGGAGGGAAGTAGAAGTTTTTGTTTATTTAGCGGGAATTAGTGGAGGGCAGGTGGTACAGTCAACTTACCTCAGATTTTATAAAACATCTGGGCTCACTGATATTTTCTTCCTGTCATATTTCAATATTTCAACTACCTTAATTATTGAGGATTAGAAATAAAATTCTTTAGGTTTAATATATTTACACTTTGGGCATTTAAAAAAGAAGTAGCATAGTGTCTTTAAAAAGACTGTGGACTTTGGAGACAGATTCTGTGTTCAAACCAAGGCCCAATGTACGGGAACTTTCCAGGATGATGGAAATGTATATCTTGATAGTCGTTGGTTACATGGGTGAATGCACTTATTAAAATTTAGATCTAAGTATGTACTTGTGCATTTTATTATATACATGTTAACTTTAAAAATATAGAACATAAATATTGAACTCTCATAAGATGTTTAGGGATGTAGTATATTGCTGCCTGCAATTAACTTTGAAATGAATAAAAAGTAAGTTCAGTTGATGGATAGATAAGTGATAAAGAAAATATAGCAAGGTTTTGACTATAGAATATATGATGTTGGCTTTTTAAGTACTCACTGAGCAGTTTTTTCAGCTGTTGTGTGTGTGTGACTTCTTACAAATAAAATGGTGGGGAGAAAGGTCATGGCCTACTGAATCATTCTCACAATGGAATATTGTTCATTTATAAAAAGAATAAAATCCTGTTATTTGTGACAACATGGGTGGACCTTGAAGGCATGATGCTAACTGAAATAATTCAGACAAAGAAAGACAAATACTATATGATCTCACTTATATATTTAATATAAAACAAAACAAAACAAAAAAACACTAAGCTCATACACAGAGAATAGATTGGTGGTTGCCAGAGGTGGGAGGTACAGGATGGGTGAAATGGGTGAAAGATGTCAAAAGATGCAAACTTTCAGTGATAACATATGTAAGTCTAAGGGATGTATAATGTATGGCAATGATAGTTAATAATACTATACTGCATATTTGAAAGTTACTAAGGATAATTATTAAGTTTTCATCTCAAGAAAAAAAATGTGTTGCTATGTATGGTAACGGATGTTAACTGGAATTATTGTGATGATCAGTTCACCTATAATAATACAAGCATAATATGCTAATTAGACCAGATAGCCAAACAGCGAACCGACTGTCCAGACAACCTTTTGGACAAAGCCGGGGAGCTGTGAGGGCCGAGGCAGCCGCTACGGCTGTGAAGGCCAAGCCCCTTGCACTAATTTCATGCATCAGGCCGCTAGTAATATATAATATCAAATCCTTATATTGTGCACCTATAATTGATATAATGTATTTCAGTCATACCTAAAAAAAAAAGCTAGTGCACTCATTCTGACAAACACACATGCTTATTTTAGTAATCATTTTGCTTGATTTTCAAAATCAGGAGTGGTTGTTTATAGGCCAAATGTCATTTCACATGGAAATGAAGACCTTGTTTTGACTCATAATCTATAACATGGTGAATTTCTTTGATAGATTATTTAATAATTAGTTATGATTACATTTATGGAATAAAAGCTATTGGTTTATGGAGTTCTTTTTTAATATGATATTTAAAAATCAGTGAAATAAAGTGTTAACACCTATTATATTTGTTTCAGAAAAAAGGCCTGCACTTGGTTCTTTTTTCTAATGTAATCCTTAGATTGGTGATATATTTGCTTCATAAAATGATTTTGCAAGATTTCCTTCCTCTGTGCTCTGGCATGGTGTAAATATTACCTCAGTTATCTGTTACTTAGGTCTGAAAGAATTTTACTTACAAAGTTGACTAGACTTGTAAATTTGGGTAGTGTAGCTCTCTAGTAAATCTCAGTTTTTTCCATGGCTCTTGGTCTCTTTCCTTTTTTATTTATTTAGTTCAATTTTTAAATTTGTTTTGCTAGAGTATAATCCATATCATCCAGATTTCAAATATATTTGCATAGTTTCACCAAGTGCTCTTGTATAATTTTTTAAATTTCTTGCATATCTGTAGTTTTTTCTCATTTTTAATATTGCACATTTGTGGTTTGAGTGGTTTAATGTATTAGGTTATGTAGTGTTAAATTTTTAAGGTGTTGGACTGATTTTTCCTGTTGATTTGGTTTCCTAGTTCACTGTCCTCTAACTTTGTTCTATCATTGCCTTTCTTCTGCCTTCCTGGAATTGTTCTTTTTGTAGATTCTGGAGATGCATGCTCAATTTTGGTATTTGTGATATTTCGGTATTTGTGTTTAGTAGTATATGTGTTTTATGCCAAGACTTACCCACTGAGCTCAGCATTGGCCAGTGTATGTTTCCATTATTTATATATTTAAAATATTATGCAATTTTCTGTTTTTCATCTTAACATATATATGAGAGCTTTTTGTTTTCGTTTTTTAATTTCTAGTGGTTAAAGTTTCTTGCCTAGTAATTTAATTTCTACCTTATGGTATTATAATTAGAGTATAGAATTGTAGATCTTTGGAAACTAATTTGAGTTATTTTGTGTGGCCTAATATATGATTCATTTTTTCTTAATGCTCAGTATTTGAAAATGAGGTACAGTCTTTTCTTTTAGATATAGAATTCATTAATTCAGTCTTATTAACTATATTATTCAGTTTCTATATAGCACCCTTTTTATTTTCTATTTTATTTTATTTTTTTAAATATATTTTTATTGATTTCAGAGAGGAAAGGAGAGGGGGAGAAAGAGGTAGAAACATCAATGATGAGAGAGAATCATTGATGGGCTGCCTCCTGCACACCCCCTACTTGGGATCGAGTCTGCAACCCAGGAATGTGCCATTGACCAAAATCAAACCCGGGACCCTTCAGTCCGCAGGCCAATGCTCAATCCACTGAACCAAACTGGCTAAGGGATATAGCACCCTTTTTATTTTTTAAAATATATTTTATTGATTTTTTTTTACAGAGAGGAAGGGAGAGGGATAGAGAGTCAGAAACATCGATGGGAGAGAAACATCGATCAGCTGCCTCCTGCACACCTCCTACTGGGGATGTGCCCGCAACCAAGGTACATGCCCTTGACAGGAATCGAACCTGGGACCTTTCAGTCTGCAGGCCAACGCTCCATCCAGTGAGCCAAACCGGCTAAGGGATATAGCACCCTTTTTAAATGTTTGTTCTGTCTTGAGCTGGCTGTTGTCGAGTTAAAATTTCTGTTGTCTGTTTTCAGTGGTCATTCCCTGATATGTCTTGATAATGATGTTTAAAAATGTATGTGCATTATATCTTCCTATTTTTGGCATTGTTTATTGTTATAGAATACTCCTTGTCTTGATGGTTTTTCCGTGAATATAACCTTTTCATGATATAAAAAATTTAGTTGCTTATATTCCTACTGTCCAGACAGCCATTTTTAACATTTTGATGTATATACTTTTATATTTTAATTATTTACATTTAAAGAAATTAAAAAACATCTTAAAAACAATTCAGATGATGCTATAGGTAGTTTTTAATAACCTTTTTAACCTAATAAGCCATAGTATTTTCCCATCATTAAATATTCCTAAACATGATAAGTCCCCTTTTTCCTGATTTTTTTTTTCTCATGCACCTGAAAAAAAAATTACGGATTTATTTTAGAATTATTTAGAATTCCCACCACTATTCATATTTCAAAATATCTCTTTCTAAAGTCTTTCTTTTTGTATGTATTTGCTTCCTAAAGTGGCATTGTAGCCCTGGCCGGTTTGGCCCAGTGGATAGAGACTTAGCCTGCGACTAAAGGGTCCCGGGTTTGATTCCGGTCAAGGGCACATGCCCAAGTTGCGGCTCCATCCCCAGTAGGGGGGGCGCGTGCAGGAGGCAGCCATTCAATAATTCTCTCTTACCATTGATGTTTCTCTCTCTCCCCCTTCCTCTCTGAAATAAATAAATAAATAAATATATTTTCTTGAAAAGTGGGATTGTGGTCCACGTGCTGTGTGTTGTTTTTTTTGTATTATAAGAATGTGCCACAATTTTAATGTCCCTATTGATATTTATTTTCAGTGCTTCTTTTGGTGTGCATCTCAGGTTAATTCTTGAAAATAGAAATACTGTGAATATGTTTAAGATTGTTGGCACATTTATGATTGCTTTTTCTCAAATTAACATTTCTTACAGAGTGAGGCAAATTATTTCATTTTATCATGTCTAACACAAATGCAGTATTTGATTTCTGTGTTATTTCCTGTTTTCAAAAAATTGCAATCCAGAAATTTACCACCAGCATCCTCCCTCGCCCTCCCCTTGAGATCTGGCAGTAGAAATATAGCTACTGTATAAGTTCCCTGCTTAATAATCTAGAAAAATCACATATAGTTACTATTACACAGACCTTCATTCAGTTGTGTGGAACACACTGAAGGCTAAATAGACATGGGTATTCTACATTTTACTTACAAATACTCAGACATGTTAGTCCTTCCTAGGGATTGCTGTTTAATGTTTCCTCACTAAAGAAAAACCTCTCCCTCTGGAAGGCGGGGGAAGGTGGGTGGGTGGAGGTAATCAACCAAAGACCTTGTATGCATAGATGCATAACCCATGGACACAGACAATAGGGTGCTCAAGGCCTGGGGTGGGGAGTGGGGGCTGGCTGAAGGGGGTCAATGGAGGAAAAAATATTTATTTAGAAAAAAGAAAAAAAGACGTTGTTAACATACTATTTAAGGACTTGTGTATAACAAATTCATGGACAGGCAAAATGAGGAACTCTTTTAATAAACACTATGTTCTTAACTGAAAAATGTGAAATATACTGCATGTTAATAAAAAATTAAAAAAAAGAAAAATCTCTCCCTCTCAGTACAACTTTCTGTGTGTCTCCAAACAATGTTTATGTTAGCTTATGTTAATTTCTAAAGATATAATTAGATGCAAATTGATGTTATACTTGTTAATGATATTAGCCTACAAAAAAACTTAGTGGTTATGTATATGGTCAGCATGTCACCTTGAGTGCAGGATCTGTTTCTTATTCATCTTTATTTCCTTAGTCTAACAGTGCTTTTTCAGACCTTCGCTTGCCTCAGAATCATTTGGAGAGCTTGTTAAAATGCTTGTTGCTGGACTTGATCTAAGAATTCCCGATTTAATAATTCTGGGATTGAACCTGAGAATTTGCATTCCTACCATGCTCCCAGATGAGGCCAGTTATCCAGGGACCACTGGATGAAACTAATCTAAAGTAATGAGCACATAACTTGGTATAGAGATGGATGGAGCATGCTAAAAAATTTGTTAAGTGCTACTATCACTGAATTCCTCATGCTGTTTTCAGCTGAACTATTCTACACTCTGTTTTCAAGTGAAGAGTCTTATTAATATTTGGTTATAGGACTATATTTACATACATTTACTAGAAAAACAAAAGGTAGTAATTTACTAGAAAAACAAAAGGTAGAATCATAATGTTTTTGTGCTGCTATTTAAAGCATCATCAGGATAAACTTAAAATTAGCCTTTAAGTTTTTAAAATTTTTGTTAGTCAAGCAATGTATTTATAAGTAATGAATAGTTTATCATTATTTATTTTAAAACTTCTTTATAAAGAAAATTAGTCTATAATCATAATTAACTACTAGTTGAAATATCATTGATTCTCAAGTAATTCCACTCATTTCTTGCCAGGTTTATCAGTACTTTGCTACTAAGGGTCATATATTTAAGTATGGTAAAATGATTAAGTCAATAATTATATTTCCACAATAGATTTTAAACTACAGTAAATTTCAAGGGTAAGGATGAACTATACAAAAAAAATAGATTTAAAAATTTTATATAAGATTTTTTTAAGAGTTAATTAAGATTCAGAGAACTTTGCGAAGTCATTATTAATTCATTTGTTTTTGTAAGGTTTTTTTTTTTGGAAGTGGCTTTAGGCTCTTACATATTGACAGTCAATATTGAAAAACAGTATTTTCTTGCTATGCATTAGCTTAATCTGTTTTGAAATTGGTAACCCAGGGAAGCAAAGCTGCCTTTGCTAGTTTATGAATAAAGATAAAAATAATAAAAGTATCCAGGATTCATATCTGATATTTGAATACCAGATTTAGGTCTGGTATTCAAAATATACAAAGAATTCATTTTTTATGGCCAGGTAGTATTCCATTGTGGAAATGTACCGCAGCTTTTGTATCCACTCATCTACTGATGGGCACTTGGGCTACTTTCAAATCTTGGGTATTGTAAATAATGCTGCAATGAATGAATTAGTGTTTCAGGTTTCTGTGCATGTATTCCCAGATTGCAACAGCATGGATGAACCTGGAGAGTATTACACTAAGTGAAATAAGCCAGTCAGAGAAAGACAAGTACCATATGATTTCACTCATAAGTGGAATGTAATTAACCAAATAAACTAACAAAGTGGAGACAGACTCATGGGATAGAGGACAGCTGTCAGAGGTGAGGGTGTTGGGGGCTGGGTGAGAAGGGTAAAGAGACTGAGCAAAGGAAAAAAAGATTCTCATGGACATAGACTATAGTATGGTGATTGCCAAAGGAAAAGGGGTGGAGAGAGGTGGAAGAGGGTAAAGAGGCGATCAACCGTGTTGGAAGGAGACTTGACTTGGGTGGTAAACAGTATAATATACAGACGATGTATGGTAGACCAGAAACCTGTATAATTTTATTAACCAATGTCACCTTTATAAAATCAATAAAAAATAAATTTAAAACAAAGAATTCTTAAAAATCAACATAAGAAAACAACCTTTTAAAAAAAATGGGCCAAAAACCTTAATAGATAATGTCATCAAGGAAGATGGCAAATAAGCACCTGAAAAGATGCTCCACATCAGATGTCAGGGAAATGCAAATTAAAACAGTAATGAGATACCACTACACACCTGAGGTAGTTTGACCTGTTTTGAAATACAAACACAACACCAAATGCTGACCATGATGTAGAGCAATAGCAACTCTCATTCATTGCTGGTGGAAATGCAAAACGGTGTGTAGCCACTTTGGAAGATGGTTTGGCTGTTTCTTACAAAACTAAACATGCTCTTACCACACAATCCATCATTCATGCTCCTTGGTATTCACCCAAAGGATTTGGAAAATCTGCACATGGATGTTTATAGTAGCTTTACTCTGAATTGTTAAATCTTGGAAGCAACCAAGATGTCCTTCAGTAGGTGATTAGATGAATAAAGTGTGGTACAGCCAGACAGAACTGATGGCTTTTTTATAAGAAGTTATATATTATGTAAAGTCATGGGTGCAGCCTCAACATAAGTGATGATTTTTTTTAATGTGTAAGAAAAATAGTTTTTAAAGCCATATATATTTACTGTGATAATCATTACTATTTGTCTTTAAATTGTGGTTTTTACTTTCTTTAATTTACGTTACACCAAGAGTCCTCTCATGTAGTAATAATGATACTTTAATATTGTTAGTTTTTTTAAATATAGCTACTAAACGGTCTTACCATTTGGAACTTAATGTTTTGTATTACATTTGGATGTTTCATTAATGTTGATGTGAAAAACAAAATGTTTTGAGTAACTTAAAAGCATCTTTAATTGATCATGTCTAACTCAGAATATGATAGAATGTTTTAAACGTTACATAGGGTCATGAAAATCTTAGCATTTAAGGGATTTTAGTAGTATAGCTTCTTAATTGGTTTTCATAAAAATTTTGAAATATGTTTGATTTGCTGTGAAAATAAGGAGTAAAGACAAGATTTCTTACTTTGTTTTGTTCAAGACACCTAGCTGTTGGGTGGAAGAGGGAGCGGAAGAGAGGTCACATCAGCGTTCTGCATCATGGGGGAGTGCTGATCAACTGAAAGAGGTAAGGTATTTCTGATTGTAGTCTATAACCTATTTTTATCCTAGCAAATTATCTTATTTCCTGAATATAATGGTACTTTCTTTCAGAGTTTAAGAGTTGCCCTCCACGTTTGGATGAACAAATCCAAGTTTACCTTATTTGTGCTCTTCATGTTCTTTATAAATGTTTGTTCTGCAAACTCTCAGCTTTTGCCTTTTCCAGAATGAATTCTTATTTTACTTATAATTGCTATATCTTCTTCATTTTGGTTGTCTTTGTTCCCACTTCAGCTTTCTTGTTTTTGAGTTATAGCAGTGAGAACTGTAGATTATAGCTTTGTACAATGGTAGGAAAGTGTTTTCTGCTTCTAATAACTTTTTCATGATAGCCAGCATATTGTTGTCCATTTGAGACCCAGTAGTACAGTGGAATTCATATCTTTTGTAGTTTTTATTCTCTTACTCGTTATGAATAACCCAATTCGTGATAATCTTTGTGTATATTTTGGGTTATTTTTCCTGATCGTGTTATCTTTTATCTATCTAAATTTTTTTTTCCATAGAAACTGAGTTGAAAGGTCATCCAGTTCAGCGGTCACCAACCTTTCGGACCTCGCAGACCACCGGTTGACGACCGCTGATCTAGTCTATCTCCTATGTAAACATTCCTTTAAAAAAATGGTCATCTAGTCTATTTTGATCATTCTTGGTGAGAGAAGCTCCTCACTTTGCTAGAGAACCAAACTAGTTCATTTGTTTCAGCTTAAGTTGTTAAATAGTTCATTTTGTATATTGAACTCAGAATTATATTCCTTAGTTTTGACTCTGCCCTCGGTATCATTGTGTAAGTCAACTTTAAATATTTGACAGGCTAGCAATATGTTATTTTTCTCCAGGGTAAACATGGACATTTCTCTGAAGTAAATTTTATACATGCCATAGTTTCCATAATTTTAGTATACTATGGGCTATGAGTATCTTGCATATACTATGGTATCTAGACTGAATAGTTTCTCTATAATATTAATGTAGAGAAATCCTACACACAAATGCATGTACACACAAATGCATGTACACAAAATCAGTTTTTCCCAGCAGCAAGGAAAAAAGAAACGAAGGAAGGAAGGGAGAGAAGGTGGGAGGGAGGAGGGGGGGAGGGAACTGGTTTAATATATCTAAAGTAGCTACATATCTATGCATAAAATACAAATACCAAAAAAGTAAACTTTCAGTTTTATCTCAGAAGTCAATACAATCTCAAAGCAATAGCCAAGATTTGCTATGATTGAACTTTTGGATTGCAACAACATAGGGATATGCATGATTGAAAAAGGAATGGCTAGCATTTATTACTGAGTGGGAGATTTGATTGCTCTCCCCACAAAGCAACCATAACACTGGCTTAAACAAATAATTCAGTGTTCTGGAAATCAAACAAATTGAGAAGTTTTGTTCATGAAAATTACTGAACTCAACGCAAGAATAACACCAGTTTGTGGTGTTCTTATCTGGTGCTACTCTTGTCCCCCTTCTTACTCATCCCCTGCTTTATTGGTATGACATTTCAACCAGGATGGAGCAGGCCTTGAAAACCAGAAGCTTTGCTGCCCCTACTGCTGATAGAGTACTTGGTAGAGAATATTGAAGATTAAAATAGTGATCGTAGTTGCAAATGAGCAGGGAGAAATAATGGCTCCGTTAGTCTGAGGTCGTAGTCTTGTTTATGGCAAGCAACAGACTTAGGGAGCAGTGAGATTTTATCAGGTTGTAAGAGGCAAGACAGCCACAGGGGCTTGATAAGTTCACCACATACATCCCAGCTTGACTGGATATGCACAGCAGAAAATGAGGTGGGCCCAAACCATCCATGCATCACTGGTCAGTGGAGCTTATAAATACATAGAGAGGAGATTCAAGCAGGCCTAGCGATAATAAAATTTGGGGCCAACTTGTAAAGGGCTCAGACTTTGCACTACTCATTCTATACTCAAATTACATCTGGGAGTACAAGCTTTACTGGATTGTAACACTCAGTATCATTATTAAGATGATAATTCTCCCAAAATGGATTCACAGCGATCACGTTAAAATGTGATACCTTTTGTTTTGGGCAGGAATTAAAATAATCCTAAGATTTTTTAGGAAAATGCAAAGGACCTAAATGGCCAAAATAATTTTGAAAGCAAGGAAAATTTTGGGAGGACTTACATTACACAATTTCAATATTATAAATGTACATTAGTGCAGTTGGCAAAGAATTAGCATAAAAGAAGATATACAGATAAATAGATCAAAGTTGTCAATCCAGGAGTAAACCTTACATTTATGGTCAGTTGATTTCATTCAACAAAGCTGCCAACACAATTCACTTGAAAAGGACAGTTTTTCCAACGGTGGTACTGGGATAATTTTATATCCATATATAAAGAAAAAAACTTAAGCCCTTAGCTCCAAGGATAGAGAAAAACGAACTCAAAATGGATGATAGTTCTAAATATAAGTTCTAAAATTATAAAACTTCTAGAAGACCTTAGATTAGGTGGGGCACTCTTAGGTGCAAGGCCATAAGAGAAAAAAATATGAATTGAACTTTATAAAAATGAACATTTACACATGACTAAGAGCATGCACAGACAAGCTCCAGACTGAAAAAAAATATTAGCAAATCATATATTTGATATAGGCCTTACCCACAGAATATATAAGGAACTCATACAAATTAATAATAAGACAACCCAATGGGTAATACACTTGAATAGAAGTATTTTCACCAAATATTTATGGGTGCCAAAATGTGTCCAGCATTATTAGTCATTAGACAAATGCAAATTAAACCATTAAATACAACTACACACCAACTATAATTACTTTAACTTAAAAGACAATGTTGAGTATTGAAATGGATGGAGTCTGGACCCCTCAAACATTGTTGGGAATATAAAGTGGTACAGCAACTTCGGAAAACAGTTAGCCAGTTTCTTTAAAAGTTAAATCGTCAATTTAGCATATAAACCAGCAAGTCCATTCCTAGGAATCTGTATAATAAAGATGAAAACACCTGTGTACTTTAAGACATACACTATTGTTTATAGCAGAGTTATTCAGAACAACTAAAAACTGGAAATTATCGATCAGTTGGTAACTGGATAATAAAATGTGGTATATTCATGCAATAGCATACTATTCAGCAATAAAAGGAAACAATGTACTGAATACTAATGCATGCTACAGTGTAAATGAAGCTCAAAAATTTTTACTAAGTTAAGGGTCAGCAATTTTTTTCTGTAAAAGGCCAGATAGTAAATATTTTAGGGTTTGTGGACCATAGTATCTTTGTTGCCCCTACTCTGCTCTGCTATTGTGATGTGAAAGCAGCCATAGACAATGTGGAGTGGGTATGGTTATGCTCCAATAAATTTTATTTACAAAAACATGTGGCAGGCTAGATTTGACCTGCAGATTGTAGTTTTCTAATCCCTGTTAAGTGAAAGAAGCCAGATGGAGAATAAAACTACCTATGATACGGTTCCATTTATATTGAAATGCCAGAAAAGGCAAATTTATATAGGAACAAAAGAAGCCCATTAGTGGTTGCTTGTGGTCAGGAGTGGGGCTGAGGGAGTGGTGATTGGCTACAAATAGACTCAAATCAAATTTAGGGTTGATGAAATAACTCTAAAACTGCATTATTATTATTGTTATAATCACTGAAAAGTGATTAAAAATTACTGAATTTTCCCCTTCAAATGGATGAAGTTAAGGGAATGTAAATTATATGTCATTTAAAGATGAAAGAAAAAAACGGGGAAAAATATTAAAGACTGGCTTTTTCGTGATATGTCATGAAGGTATTAAATTCTATATGATACACATAACTATGGCTAGAAAAAGTATAGGAGTATATAGGTGAAGTAAAAGTAAAAATAAGAATTGGCATTTGAGAAAATTATGAAAAGTAAGAGCTATATGATACACATAACTATGTGTATCATATAGCTCTTATGATACACATAACTATGATACACATAACTATGGCTAGAAAAAGTATAGGAGTATATAGGTGAAGTAAAAGTAAAAATAAGAATTGGCATTTGAGAAAATTATGAAAAGTAAGAGCTATTATGGAAATAGTAATATTTTTAAAAGTTATATACTTTAGTGTTTTTAAAAAATGACTTCCGCCCTGGCCTGGTGGCTCAGCTGGTTGGAGCATCATGGCATATGCCAAAAAGGTTTCAGGTTTGATTCTTGGTTTGGGCTCATGTGGGAGGCAACGGATCAGATCGAGGTTTCTCTCTCATACCAATGTTTCTCTCTCTCCCCCTTCCTCTCGCAAATCAGTCAAATAGAGGGATGGATGGATGGATGGATAGGGAGGGAGGGAGGAAAGAAACAAACCTGGGTCATATTGGCTGGGGATCAGGGAGGCTTTTTAAGCCAATTTTAAGAGAGTGGACTCTTACACATTTTAAGAGCACCAAATGTATCTTGCAAATAAATGGTAGGAGATTGGAATGGGGCTGTTTGCATAAATAGAGACCTGGGCCTGTGTTTGTAGGCAGTAAAACTGTACCTCAGATAACCCCATGTGACATTGTTGGTGTTTTCCTGTGGGCCAGAGAGACAGCTATGTAAAATGGAAATAGTAACCATATGTTGTGTGTATATATGGCATCTGGAATAGAGCTCTTCCAATGTGGGACCAAGGCCCCAGTCACACTAATTTAAAACCTGCTCTGGAGCTATGCAACTCCAGAGGCCAGTCTGAGCAACCATGAAGTAACATGGCAGGAAAGAGCTCACCAAGGACAGCACTCCCACATAAGGTGACCTTGCAGACAAGTATTTTAGGGACAGTAAGGAAATCTATTGCCATAACAGACAGCAGATACATTAAATAGAATCCTGTACATCTGAAGAAATAAGGATAAGAACACAGTCCCCAAAATAACTTTAAAATAAGAATGTTTAGCATTTCAAATGAAATAGTAACTTGGAATGAGAAAAAACTGTTTACTGGATCCAAAGGAAATAGAAGAGAATTAGTGAATCAAAAGACTCAACTGAGAGTTGAAAGGATGAGCAAATAAATCATCTAAAATATAGAACAAAATGATAAAGAAGTTTAAACATGAAAAATAGATTTAGGAGTTCCAGAAAGTAAGAATAGTAAGTATCAGGAAAGAGAAATTTTTTAAGGATGAAAATTTGCTAGATTTGAAGAACCATGTGTATCTTTATATTGGAAAAGCCCACCAGTTCCAGGGAGGAAAAACAGGACAATGAGAATATTAGGTCTAGTGTAGTGGAATTGTAGATCAAGGACAAACACACACACACACAGACACACACACACACACACACACACGCACACTTACTTGGAAAAGGGGCAGATTACCTACAAAGAAATGTCAGGTTATCAATATATTTATCACAAAATACAATTGATGTCAGTATACAGTGAGTTTGTGGTTTGTGTCTATGTTAAGGAAACGAGTTCAAGTGAAGCATCATTTTCCTTTAAGAAAAGATTGCTTGTCTTCCTTTAGATTATGTTTATTGACGGGTTGTTGATCCAGCCTTTATTTACATTTTGCAAACCTTTAAAAAAAAGTACAAGTGTACTTTTCCATTGGTTCCCTGTTTATATAAAACAATTTAAAATTAATGTACACAGCATAACTAGAGTTTAAAAAGTCTGCTAAGTAAATGACAAAGATTTAATACTTGTCACTTTTTATAGAGGTAAAAGAGCATATAAAGGTACATTTTTACGATTTTTTTTTTTTTTTAGCAAACATCATCAGCCTTTAGTGGCACTGCATTTATTTGTGGAATAATGTCAGATGAATAAGACTCTATGCTCAGTATTGTGTAAAGCATCTAGAATTTCAAAAGAAACAGTAGATAAGAACAATCTACTTCTTAAATAGCTTAATTACATATTAGGAAAAGCAGCTGAGACTTTAAGGAATAATCACAAAAGGGCTTTATATTAACTCCTAATGTCCTTGTTCAATGAAAGAAGAAGGGATATAGTTTGTGATAAATATATTTGTTTCCTGCCCGTAGTACAAAACTAGAGTCTGATCACTTACACTCCCGCAGTCCCTACAGGTGAGCATGCTTTCCAATCTCTTACCATAGGCAACGCTTCTAACTTCTCTCATGGTTATATCGCTCCTCTTCTCCCAGCTAGGGCCTTCTACAGCTGGGTGCCTTCATGGGGAAGGGATCCTGGAGGCTCCTTTTCTGTGTCTTGCTCACCTCCTTCCTAACTCCATAGCTCCTGTTTCCGACCCCTCTGGAGTTGGAGGGTGGGGAAGAAAGGGAAAGCTACGGGGAATAGATATGTTTCTACTTGACTGGTACTGTTGTAAGATGCCTTGACATTCCCTGGGCTTGACAGATTCTTAAAACTTCCTTTTGTGACTTCATGGGTTCTTTGGAATTCCTTGTTGCTACACATCTCGTCCCTTTAGTTCTGTCTTTATGAGTTAGTGAGTCTCTTACTCTCTCCTTGGCCTCTAGAATTCTAGACCTAGATTTCACATTCCCAGTTGCTGAGCTCCTTCACCCTTCTAGGCAGTCCTCTTACATGGGACCTAAGACACCTCTCCACAATGACTCTGACACTCATTTCCCAAATGGTTCCTGGAAAACTCATATACTTTTTGTCTGGTGAATGTCTGGAGCTTATGCTGATTCAAATGCTACAGTAAAACTCTGATATACTAGCTTCACATTTTGAGTAAAAAAGTGGGTATCAGATACGAATTCATCATGACCCCTTATCTGTGGGAAACATACATCAGTCATTCAAATCGTCCCATTAAAACTCCTCTCCATTTGAGGCAAAGGAGAAAATATACCCTCTTGGGTCTTGGATTTTATTTTTTTCCTACTTACAGCCTAAAAAGCTGCTTTTACTGTTTCATGGATGCTGGCATAGTCATGAGACTCCTGGTTTAGAGACAGTGGACTTCAGCACAGCAAGTATCAAGGTTATCAAGTTTGCATTTATTCTGACCCTGAAGTCACATGGGGGAGGTGGGGAGGACCCTAATGGATGCCTGCCCATGCAGTAGATCCCATTTCAGAAGAGAGAAACAGAGCTGGGGGGATCCACTGTTTTTATAGTAAGCAGTAAGCAAACCTTTTGATCCCAGAAGGTGTCATTCCCAGAGAAAACAGAAATGATACATGTTGTATTATTGTTTTATTTATTTATATTTTTACTATTCATGGTTTTGATAAACATAAGTTGAAAAAGGTGGGTCTACTATTCATAAGTCCCTCAGTGGAAATAAGGAAAAATCATAGGTTGCTTCTTTATCTTAGTCCTGCACTCATTAGAAAGATAGTTTTTCTTAGAGGGAACCATCTATGGAAGTAAGGAAAGTGATTAGGGATGCTTCTCACTTCTAATAAAGTAACAATTATTAGATATGATTTAATTTTATTTATTTAAATTTTTATTTATTGATTTTTAGACAGAGAAACATCCGATTTGTTATTCCACTTATTTATGCATTCATTGGTTGATTCTTGTATGTGCCCTGACCGAGGATCGAACCCAAAACCCTGGTGTATCAGGATGATACTCTAACCACCTGAGCTGCCTGGCCAAGGCCAATTATTAAATATTACTGATATGGACTTCTCTTTTTATATAAGAAAAATAGAAGTTTCTTTATAGTTTTACTAAGAGTATACCTTTTGCCCTAAAATTCTTTTAGTATTGGTATTTAAAAAATTTTTTTATCATACTATAATAGGTGAAAGTATTGCAATAATATTTTCCCTGGACCTAAAAGACAACAGAATGGAGAATTTTGATTATCTATTTGAAAGCAAAGGAATTGTGTGATGAACCTTTTAAAACTATATATTTTTAATAAAGCCTCTGTTTCAGCCCATATTGAGTTATAAAGATGTTTTATAATTTTTCATTATTTAAAATTGTATGCAATAGGCACAGTTTTTAAGGTCCTAAATACTGCTTATCAGAAAAATAGAAACTTATCAGTAGGTTAGTATGTAGTCAGTTAATTGCTCCATCACATTTTTGTTCATCTTTATTCTATTTTCACATCTTGCAATATCTCCAACATGAAGAAAGGAAGTTACTTTGCGAAGTGGTTGAGATTATGAGCCAATACATAGTAACTGGTAGTTATTGCAGTTGAACATTAACCTAGTATTACTTTCGGCACTGTTGGTAGGAAATAGAAGTTACAAATTAAAGACTGAAGGACTAGGCCTGCCATTTATTAGCTGTGTTACATTGGGAAAGGTATTTTATTTGTTAGTGTTTCCTGATCTGTAAAAGAGATACAATAAATCTGTGGGATCAAGTGGGTTTGTGAGCTAAGTGTATTTTAAATGTTAGTCTGGTATTGTTAACATGCCTCTGTTGAAAATTGTGCCTTGTAGGTAGTTGTAAATACACTTCTATATTGAAAGTTATTTTATATGTATAAAACTTGTCCCAGAGCTGGCTGTATCTTTGGGGATGAAGTTGTATGTGGGAGTATCTTTGTCTGTCTGTTCCTGGGCAAGCATATCTGTGGGTATGTAAGGGTTGGTGTTTGTGCAGATAACCTCTCCCTATGCATATGTGTGTGTGCTCCTTTTACATTCACGTTTGTGCATGCATGTGCCTGCATTTGCTCATTTGATTATCATGGGCTGAATAAATAGCAGAGAGTTCATTTGGGTTTGCCTGTTGGCACTTTAAAGAAAAACAGGAAGACAACACTGATTATGCATATTTATGGAAAGACAAAAAAAGTTTTAAATTTTTATCTATCTTTAGTGTTAGATTAGGTGGTGTTGCATTTTAAATTCCTCTGAACACTGTCAAGGAATATAATATTAAAAATTTGTTTTCGACTACAGGACATTTCTTTTGAGATATTTGATCTTTTGAAGCCCTAAAGTTTGTCATATATTCCCTTTTTTTCATATAAAAGTGAATAATAGCTTGAGATTCATGACCTCTCGTGACATTTTCAAGAAAATTTCTTAGGGTAAATAGCTTTAATAATTTTTTTTTTTTAGTTCAGGTGCCAAATTTTCATTTCCATTTGTATGTTTGTCTTCACTTTTTATAAGATTTATTTATCTCCTCATGAGTTATTAACTTGATTCTTTAAACAATAGTGAATAGTGGTTAAGATAGCAAACTCTGGAACTACACTTCCTAAATTTAAATATTTGTTTCACCACTTAACTGTTTGACTTTTAGCAAACTCTTTAATCTTTCTACCTCTCAGTTTCCTCATCTATAAGATGGGGGATATTAGTAGTACCTATCTCATCTGCTTTTATTGGAAAAACTAGAGGCAAGCATAGGTAGGGGTCCCTAGGTCTGGCCAGCAATCAGGTCTGATTGGGGCTTTCTGGCTGCTGGCTGGGGCCTTCCTTCGTTCTGCATGGCCCCCTCATGGTCAGCACACATCATAGCAAGTGGTCGAACTCCTGGTCTGTCTAACTCCTGAGGGGACAATTTGCATATTAGCCTTTATTATGTAGGATTAATGAGGTGATTCCCATAAAAGCACATGGCAAAGTAAACTAGCTTGTAAACTAATTCTATTTTCTTTTTTTCTAAAAGCCTTAAAATCCTGCTTTTACTCCTATTACCTTTTAAGATTTCCCATTTCCCTGGCCTGTGGACTAGAATTCATTCTGACAAACAGTGCCTGAGGCAAAAGTACTCAGTCAGTTATTTGAGGCTGAATTTAGTTTAGTTTTACTTTATTTTTAAATGCTAACAATAGTATGTTGGAAGAGGGGAGACTAACGACAAAAATAGCAAATAAACAAGGATAATGTTATCAGGTTTTCAAAAATTTACAATAAAATGTATTCATAATTCTCAGATTTTAAGTGGGGCCAGTCCTTGATTTTTGTTTCTGATTCCACAAATGTTTTAGGCATTTCTTTGTATGTATGCTATTTCTTCTGTTTACAATGATTATTTCTTCTTTTGACCCAGGATCACTTATTCATTAACTTTTTAATACTTTGCACCTTATGTTCTTGGGACCCTTTTCATGTTGGGATGTCGCACTACCAATTTCGGCCAGATTCCCCACAGGCTAGGCCGAGGGACCCCACCAGTGCACGAATTCGTGCACCGGGACTCTAGTTGACATATAACATTGTATAAGTTTAAGATATGTAATGTAATCATTTGATATATGTATAAGCTGCAAAATCATCACCTCACACAGTTACAGTTTTTTTTAATTTAATAAATCTTTGTTGTTCAGATTATTATAATTGTTCCTCTTTTTTCCCCCATAGCTCCCCTCCACCCGGTTCCCACCCCACCCTCTGCCCTTGACCCACCCCACTGTCCTCATCCATAGGTGTACGATTTTTATCCAGTCTCTTCCTGCACCCCCACACCTCTTTCCCCCCGAGAATTCTCATTCCACTCCCTTTCTATGCCCCTGATTCTATTATATTCACAAGTTTATTCTGTTCTTCAGATTTTTTTATTCCCTTGATTTTTAGATTCACTTGTTGATAGATATGTATTTGTTGTTCATAATTTTTATCTTTACCTTTTTCTTCTTCTTCTTCCTCTTCTTAAAGAATACCTTTCAGCATTTCATATAATACTGGTTTGGTGGTGATGAACTCCTTTAGCTTTTTCTTATCTGTGAAGCTCTTTATCTGCCCTTCAATTCTGAATGATAGCTTTGCTGGGTAGCGTAATCTTGGTTGTAGGTTCTTGCTGTTCATCATTTTGAATATTTCTTGCCACTCCCGTCTGGCCTCCATAGTTTCTGTTGAGAAATCAGCTGATAGTCGTATGGGTGCTCCCTTGTAGGTAACTAACTGTTTTTCTCTTGCTGCTTTTAATATTCTCTCTTTGTCTTTTGCTCTTGACATTTGAATTATGTGTTTTGGTGTGGTCCTCTTTGGATTCCTCTTATTTGGGGTTCTGTGCACTTCCTGGATTTGTAAGTCTATTTCTTTCACCAGGTGGGGGAAGTTTTCGGTCATTATTTCTTCAAATAGATTTTCAGTATCTTGCTCTCTCTCTTCTTCTGGCACCCCCATAATTCTGATGTTGGTACGCTTGAAGTTGTCCCAGAGGCTTCTTACACTATCTTCATATTTTTAGATTCTTTTTTCTTTTTGCTTTTCTGGTTGGATGTTTTTTGCTTCTTTGTATTTCAAATCTTTGACTTGATTCTTGTGGTCCTCTAGTCTGCTGTTGGATCTCTGCATATTATTTTTTTATTTCAGTAAGCGTATGCTTAATTTCTAGTTGTTCCTTTTTCATATCCTCGAGAGTCTCACTAAATTTATTGGCTTTTCTAGAAAATTCTTGAAAAACCTATAACCGTGGTTTTGAACTCTATATGCAGTCATTTGCTTTCCTCCATTTCTTTCATTTGTGACCTGTGTCTTTGTCTCTGCATTTTGACTGCTTCCCTGAGTTGATAGAGTGGCTTTGTGGGCTAGGTGTCCTATAGGGCCCAGTGGCTCAGCCTCCCCAGTTACCTGAGGTGGACACATTTGGTGCACCCCTGTGGGCTGTGTGCACAGTCTTGTTGTAGTTAAGCCTTGATTGTTGTTGGTATCACTGGGAGGAATTGACCTCCAGGCCAATTGGCTGTGAGGATCAGCTGTGTCTACGCTGGGAGAACTTCTGTGCTGGACTTATGAGACAAGACTTGCAAAAGCCTGTGTGCTCAGCTTGGATGGGGCGGAGTCTCAGGGCGGAGCAGACAACATTGGTTTCCAGTCAGCTCTGCCCTAATAGGCCCCTGTGTCTCATTGTCCCATGGTAATCGCTGCAAGCACCTCTGAGAGAAAGCCACCCTCAAGTTCCGTCCACTGCCAGACAGTCCAGTATCTCCCCAAATGAGTCTGGGTCCCCAGAGTCTCGCCCGGAACTGGAGTTCAGTGCAGTTGGGAGCTTTTGTCTCCCTCTTGCTTGAGAAAGCCAGCCACGTACTCAGTTGCCTGCCCTCTCTGTGCGCGCACACCTCGGTATCTCTGCCTCCTACAGCTCCTCTGAGTCTCAGTGTGCTTTTCTCTTTCCTTCTAGTTATATAATTTCCACTCAGCCAGCCTTCCTGTGGTTCTGGATGATGTCTGTTTTGTCTTTTAGTTGTAGTTTTGAAATTGTTGTGCGAGGCAGCAGTTTAGGTGTTTACCTATGCCGCCATCTTGGTTTCTCTCCCAGTTACAGTTTTTTATGTATAGTGAGAACTTTTAAGATCTCTCTTAGCAACTTTGAAATATACAATATAGCATTGTTAACTATGGTCACTGTGCTATACATTACATTCCCAGAAATTACTCGTCTTACAACTAGAAGTTTGTACCCTTTGACTACCTTCACCCATTTCCTGCTCCACCCCCCACTTCACCTCTGGCAACCACCAATCTTCTCTGTTATTATAAGCTTTTTTTTAGATTCCACATAGTAGTGTAAGTGAGATCATACAGTATTTGTCTTTCTTTGTCTACCTTATTTTACTTAGCATAATACCCTCAGGTCCAGTCTTAACTTTTTTTCTTAAGGTCACAAAATAGCTAATGAATATTTAGAAACACAAATTCAGATTCATCTATAGTTTCATTTTAAAAATTCAGTCAGTATAACTCATTAAAGAAAACTTGTGTGGTCATTTCATCATAGTAACCAGGGTAGGTAGGCTCACTGAAGTGAGGACCAGGAGCTTCTGTGTGATGCGATGGAATGTGGGCTTTAAGGAGGCTGACTGAGGCAGAGGATCGGAGCTGTGCATGAGGGTGGGAGGGGTGTGTGTATGTGTGTGGGGGAGGTGGGGGTGGAATTATAGTTTCCTTCTACACCTCCCTCCCAGAAGACACCTTTGCGTCTACTCTCCACTGGTGCTAAGGTCAGGGAGAGGAGGTGGCTTTGGCTGTCATGCGGTCTTGAGCATCAAAGGGAAAAGAGAAGATAAAGTCTAAGTTAAAGCCCTGGAAGGTGAGAACATTTGCAGTTTTACTACGTAGGTCCGCGCCTCTCCTGAATATGGTGTAAATAACACAGGGACCTCCTGTGCTCGAAGCAAGGGAGGATTTATGGCATCTTGCTTTCGTTTCACATAGTTCTTGACAAAAAATGTGTAAATTTTCTGAGTACATATATGTATTTAGGAAGATGAGCTTCACTTTTACTCTAATCCAAGAGCATTGCTATGTTATGTTCCAAAAATAAACAGTATTGTGTGAAAACTATAAGGTTGCATAATTTAAATTGGTATTTCTAAAAAGTAAGGTGTGTACTGTGATGTATACATTTTGTTTTCAGGGGGTTGTTAAAGATGTTTAGGACAAAATGTTTTTTTGGCTTATTTTGATGTTTCAAAGGCCTTTATTTTTGTTCGTTTGTTTTTAAAGATATTTTTTAAATGGAAAAGCATTAATTGCCTTGATTAATCTCTAAGCATTATGGGCTCTTCTATTCAAACTCTTGGTGGTTTCAAAATACCAATAAACATCATTGATACTTAGAAAACACTTAATTTTATATCTCTATCCTAATTAAATGACTTGTATGATTTGAAATTCTATATTTTTATCATAGTGAATAAACTGTCTTGATTTAGAGTAATTACCTACTAATTGTTATTCCTTTTCCAATGAAAATTAACATCCTTTAGAAGAAAGTTATCTCATTATGACAACACAAGGAACACATAGACAATCTTATTTGTATATCTATGCAAAGACGTTGCATGAAAGCCCATAAGCTACAGAGATTTAGGAAAAGTGAAGGGGTAAATGGATATTAATATAAAAGAAAGGATATAAATTATTCCTTTGTTTAAGTACTATATTTCTTTCCATGCTGTTTCTCTTCTATTTGCCACAAGTAAAAATAAATTTCCCCTGTAACCTATTTACTTTTTCCCTTGAGCTTTAATAACAACTGTCTATTTTGCTTTTTATTGTCATGGTTATTAAAGGTAAGTATTTAGCTAGTACTAAAATATTTTGTATTTTTGCTTTACTCTATATCTTTGAGGAAATATATTTTACAGACTTGACTTTGTATTTACACTTCAGCTAGTAGGGAACATAAAAGTGTTTTTTCCAGGTATAACTGTTAATTGATGTGATATTTTCATAAATAATACCAATATTAAGTAACTTCTCTCAAATTGCTAATGATACCCTTTAAAATGCTCAGGAATATTTTATTCATGGTCTAGCACATTTTAAGCAGATTGTACTTCACCTAAAATACATTAGTAATTTAATTATTTCTAAGCCATATTGTGGTCAAATGACTTTTCTTTAGCCTGTGAGTGTTACCATTACATTTAGGGGAATAACCCTAAGTTATGTTTGTTTTTTAAAAGTTGTGTGATTAGAGCCAAGTGTCTGTCAGTGAATGAATGGATAAAGAACATGTGGTATATACACAATGGAATATTACCCAGCCACGAGAAGGAAGGAAATCCTGTCATTTGTAGCAACATGGCTGAACCTTGAGGGCATTGTGCTAAGTGAAATACGTCTTATAGAGAAAGGCAAATACTGTATGATATCAATTATATATGGGACCTAAAAGAGCTCAATTCATAGAAACAGAGAGGAGAGTTGTGATTATCAGAGCTGGAGAGTGGACAAACTGGGGGTTGGTCGAAGGGTCAACACTTCCAGTTTTAAGATGAATGAATTCTGGGGATCTAATGTACAGCATTCATTATAGTTAATAATACCAAAATACATACTTAAAAGTTGCCAAGAGAGCAAATCTCAAGTGTTCTTGCTACAAAAAAGAAACCGTAGTTATGTGATGGGATGGAGGTGTTAATGCTCTGGTGACATCATTTTGCAATATATTAATGTAGCAAATGAACACATTGTACACCTTAAACTTATGAATATTTATGTCAGTTATATCTCAGTAAAGCTGGAAAAAAGCTGGAAAATTAAATGCCATTTGTGTGACTAAAGAGTAATAAATAGTAAAATATTAAGTACTAATAAAATACTAACAAAGTTCCTAAATGATTTGATTTTTCTTACCACTACGGAATTTTAAATTTTCAAGTATTTATTTAGTAATTGATAAACCAGGTTGATTTTGTTTATGTAAGACTTAACTAATATTGTCCCTATATTAAGAGATTGGGTTTCACTAATCCCTAGGAATCTGAAATACTAGTTTCTCACCTTATAAAAAGCATTTTAAAGAGGAAGATATTTCTGGTGTTACAAAGGTAAAATCTGAAATAATCTGGGGAAATTTACTGTACATGTTTACCAACAACATTTAAATTGTGCAATTGAACATTTGTAGCATATATTTATTATTTCTTTTTAAAAATTTATTTATTTTTTATTGTCTAAAGTTTTATGTATGTCTCCTTTTCCCCCAGTTGACATTCCCACCCCGGGCAAGCCCCCACTGCCCCAGTGTCTGTGTCCATTGGTTATGCTAATATGCATGCATACAAGTCCTTTGGTTGCTCTCTAACCCCCCCTCCCCTACCATTTGTCTCTGGATCTATTCTTGTTCATCAAATTATATTGATCATATGAGTGAGATCATGTGATATTTATCTTTCTCCGACTGGCTTATTTTGCTTAGCATAATGCTCTCCAGTTCCATCCATGCTGTTGCAAATGGCAAAAGTTCCCTCTTTTTTATAGTGGCATAGTATTCCATTGTGTAGATGGACCACAGTTTTCTAACCCTCTCATCTGCTGATGGGCACTTAAGGCTGTTTCCAAATCTTAGCTACTGTAAATTGTGCCGCTATAAGCATAGGGGTGCATATATCCTTTCTGATTGGTGTTTCTAGTTTCTTGGGATATATTCCTAGAAGTGGGATCACTGGGTCAAATTGGAGTTCCATTTTTAGTTTTTTGAGGAAACTCCATACTGTTCTCCACAGTGGCTGCACCAGTCTGCATTCCCACCAGCAGAGCAGGAGGGTTCCTTTTTCTACACGTCCTTGCCAGCACTTGTCCTTTGTTGATTTGTTGATGATAGCCGGTGTGAGATGGTACCTCATTGTTGTTTTGATTTGCATCCCTCGGATGATTAGTGATCTTGAGCATGTTTTCATATGTCTCTCAGCCCTCTGTATGTCCTCTTTCAAAAAGTGTCTATTTGACCATTTTTTGATTGGATCGTTTATCTTCCTTTTGTTAAATTGTATGAGTTCTCTCTAAATTTTGGAGATTAAGCCCTTATCTGAAATAACTTTGGCAAATATGTTCTCCCATGCAGTGGGCTTTCTTATTGTTTTGTTGATGGTTTCTTTTGCAGCAGTAGAGGCTGCCCGGCAAGGGGAGCCCGGTCCGCCGGTTCCCAACAGTCTCTTGGAATATAGCTGTCCCTCACTCACAAATACAGACACTCCCTGCACGTCCACGCACTCTCCTTTCGTTCTCTCACTATCTTGCAGCCTGCTGTCCCGTCGGCAGCCATATTGGATCTCTCCTATTTATTATTTCTTGTTTTTTAAAGTCTTAATAATTAAAACTTGGAAGAATTGATCAATCTATTATCCAAAAATTAAAGAAAGAAGTACTTAAAAATTGGTAATCACTTTTGTTCTCTTTCTGCTTCTGCTCTCTCTCCAAAGCAGATTGCCAAACTGCGGCAGCAACTACAACGTAGTAAACAGAGTAGTCGGCACAGTAAGGAGAAAGATCGTCAGTCACCTCTCCATGGCAACCACATAGCCATCAGTCACACTCAGGTAGGCTAACTGTTTGTTAAAGCGTTCATTATAAAGGGAGAATCTTTATCATTTTAGGGTTAAAAATTAATAATGTAAATCCCCAGATCTACTAAATTAGTACCATTTGCTAAATTGTATAAGAAGTTTTTTTAGCCATATATCTAATCTCTTTAATGGCAAATATAGCTGTGTGTAGTGGTCTCAAGGATAATTGATACTGGCCTGGGCTGAAATTCTAGCTCATTTACCTATTAAGCAAGTATGGGCACTATCTCATTTAATCTTCTTAATAGTACTGTAACCCATCTATATCTGTATCTCTTATATATTTTGCCCCTATTTTACATATGAAGAAATTGAGGATTCTAGTTTTGTTAGGGTTTTTCCCTCCTAGGAACATATACTAACATAGCCCAATGGAACAAAATTTGGGAAAGGCTAGCCTAGACCAAATTAACTTATAAATATTTATGTAAATTTTAGTAAAGAAAATATAGTAGTTATGGCAGAAGAAACCCAAGTAGTATATAAAAAGAGTCCAACCCTGGCTGGTTTGGCTAAGTGGTTAAAGCTTTGGCCCATGGACCAAAGGGTCTTGGGTTCAATTCCTGGTCAAGGGCACATACCTTGGTTGCAGGTTCCCTAGCCCCAGTAGGGGTGCTTGCGGGAGGAACAAATTGTTGTGTCTCACATAGATCTTTCTCTATTTCTCTCTCTCTCTCCCACCCCCGTCCTCCCTCTCTTCCACTCTCTCTAGAAATCAATGGGAGGGGGAAGGAATCCTCTGGTGAGGATAAAAAACAAAAAACCCAGGTTCAATTAGGGATTGTTTCACAAATGTGAGGATGATTCAACATTACGGAATGTATTAGCTTCATTCATTGCATCAGGAGGTCAAAATAGATGCTAGAAAAACTCTTGATAAAAACTCAGTACTCATATATGATAAAACTTATTTAAAAATAGGGCACATCTTAATATGACTAACTGCACGTATTGTGAGATTTTACCAATAAAATATGGGAAGTGTTTTTGTTATAATAAAAATCAAATCATAGATGTCTATAATTATTGATATTATTTGCTAATACTATAGATGCTCTAGACCAGTGGTTCCCAACATGGGGCACATGCCCCACAGGGGAGCAATTTGATTTTTAAGGGGGGCAATTCGAGAATGAGTTATTAATAGTGATTTTTTTGCATTTCTTATGGTTCTGGAGGTCTCATATACAGTGTATATATACTGAGTGGCCAGATTATTATCATCTCTGAACGCATAATAATCTGGCCACTCAGCGTATATCCTATATAATAAAAGGCTAGTATGCAAATTGTCCCCTCCACCAGGAGTTCGACCAGCAAGCAGGCCTGCCAACCGCCCATGTCCCCTACCCCTGGGCAGGCTGCCCCTGGGCAGGCTGGCTGGGCCCCACCCATGCATGAATTCATGCACCAGGCCTCAGTGTGTGTGTGTGTGTGTGTGTGTGTGTGGTGACTGGTAGGTCACCACACACACACACACACACACACACACACACACACACACTGACTGGCCAGATTATTATGCATTCAGAGATCATAATAACCTGGCCACTCTGTGTGTGTGTGTGTGTGTGTGTGTGTGTATGTGTATGTGTATGGTGACCTACCAGCATTTATGCATTTCAGTTCTCTATTATATGTTTTGAAACTTTATTTGCTACTTTTTTCATGTCATTTCCTATTATTATTTTTTTTAACAATTTCATAGTGATTTCTTCCTCAGTACTTCACCTGTCCTTTCGTTCTTTTAATTTTCTCTTTCATGGATGCCATGTTCTTTGGAAGCTTGTTTAGACCAAGTTAATGGCCTTTTAGGCTTCTTCCACATGAATAGGAGTTCACTTTTTGAATAATATGTCACGGGGTGGGGGGGCGTCAGAATTTTAGAGATGCTTAAATCCTGATGGGGCATGGCCAAGGAAAGGTTGGGAACCATTGCTCTAGACAAAGCAGTGAAAAAAAGAAATAATTGATGCCATTATTTGCATACAATATTATATATTTAGAAAATCAAATTGAATGAACTAAACTATTAAAACTAATAATAGGAAAGCTACAATGGAAGATAACTGACAAGACCAAGTATTGATGAAGATGTGGAACAACTAGAAGAGCCATACTTTGTGGAGTTGGGGGGAGGACACAAAATGGTACAGCCACTTGGTGGCATTCTCTGCAACAGTTCAGTATACACTGACCATACAGCCAGCGGTTCCACTCTTCAGCATCTGTCCATGAGAAGTAAACACTTATGTCCACACAAAGACTTATACAGCAATGTCCATGAAGGCATTATTCATAAGAGTGAAAGAATGGAAACAAACCAATATCCATCAGCTAGTGAATGTATAAACATTTCATCTAACTATATAGTGTAATACCACTTAGCAGTAAAAGGAAGGAGCTACTGATACTTAGATGGTTGAATCTCAAAAACATGCTAAGTGAAAAAGTGAGGAGCAAAAGACTGCATAGTGTATGATTCATTATATTAAATTCTCAAAAAGGCAAAATTATAGGGTTAGGAATTGACTACAGAGAGGCCCAAGGGAATTTTTCAGAATGATGGAAGGTTCTAAATGTGATTATACTCATAATTGGATAACTGTGTATATTTACAAAGCTTAATGAACTGCATACTTAAAATGGGAGGATTTTATTGTACGCCATTTATACTTTATCAGAGCTGTAAAACAAACATGCAATTGCCAAGCAAGCCTCAGACATTTCAAATGAAATTTCACATATGACTTCCTTTTTCTCCTTAATCTGATAGAATTAAAATATTATTCTTACTTTGTTTAGTTCGAGCATCTTTTCTGTAAGACCCCAATGCATTTATAGTAGATCTGTTGACTTAACATAAAAGAATGATGTTCTTCCCAATTTACACAGTTTTTGGCATTTGGTTATGTGTAAAAATAATCATCTTTTGCTATACATACTGAACTTCTTGTAGGTGAGAGGTGAAGTCTAGAATGTTCTTTAAAATACTCTAAGAACAGAAAATAAAAGGATTTTAGATAAAACAAAATTGGCACTTGTGATAATTTTTGAAGCTGGATGATGTGCACCTGAGGATTCATTATGCTATTCTGTTTAATTATGTTGATGATTATATTTTTTCACAATAAAAACTGAGAACTTAGATGATTACATAAAATATAAACATAAAATCAGTAGTTTTCTCTTAAATGTGAACTTCTGTACCCTCTACTATAATATTTCTACCAAATGTGTGGGGTTGTTTTCACACTAACCAATGCTCCAACTCTTCAAATACAAACTAAGAGTTTCACAATTCCATTCTGACACTAACTGCCTGGAGTTGGCACAGACTCTGCTGGTGAAGGTTTCAGCCTCACCAGCCTGCCCCCACTTGCAGATGCCATTGGAAGTCCCAGATTACCGTCTGTACTTCTACCACCTGGCTATAAAGAAGGGATTCCCACAACCCCTTCTTCAGTTCAATAATTGGCAGTAATGGCACACAGAACTCAAACACATCTATTGGTGTGTTTTAATGGTATAATAAAGGATACAGATGAAGAGGAACATAGGGCAAGATCTGGAAGATCCTGAGTGCAGGCACTTATGTCCCGATGAAGTTGGTGGATATGGATATGTATGTGTTCACCAACCTGGAAGGTATCTGAACCCATAGTTCAGGGATTTTTTATGGAGGTTTCATCACATATGCATGGTCCACTATTAACTCAATCTTCATCCCTTCTCCCCTCCCGAGAGGATGAGGCAGGGTGGGAGTTTCAAGCTTATAATCATAGCTTGGTCTTTCTAGTGACTAGCCCCCATTCTGAAGGTATCAGGAGCCCACCAAGAGTTGTCTCATTAGAACAAAAGACTCTTGGCTTCTATCACCCAGGAAATTCTAGGGAATTTAGGAGCTCTGTGTCAGGATCTGGGGTCAAAAAATAAATATTGGAACAAAAGGTGTTAATTGGCACCCTTATCACTCAGGAAATTATAAGAATTTTAGGAACTTTGTGTTAAGGACTGGGACAGAAACCAAATATATACTTCTGGCAATAATGTTATATAAATAATGAAAAATATAACATCCCTAAAATTAAACCTAAATGGCTGAGGTTTTTTTTAAATGACTGACAAAATGGAAATGAAAAATACTTGCAGGTAATTGTCTCAATGCAGGAAACAGACACACACACACAATAATAGAGTCACATGGTACACTTAACTTACATTATTTCAACTGCTTTTTTCAGTAAAAATAGAACAGGGTAAAAATTAAACAGTGCAGAAGGTTATGTCTGCTATTCTACCTTACGAGGTAAAAGTTTATACATTATACAAATAGTCATACCTATATACTTGCATAAAGGATTATTTTGATTGTGATTTTCACATTCCTTATTTTAGAACCTAAATTTCCATATGTGTATCTGAACTTACATTGTTTTGAAAGGTGAAAATAACTATGCTCATTGTGTTTGTAATTTCAGATCTACCATACTCTAGTTTTGATTTCTTTGACCACAAATAATTTGATACTACCTTATCTTCTGATTTGTAGGCTACTGGATCAAGATCAGTCCCTATGCCACTGTCAAATATATCAGTGCCAAAATCAGTTGTTTCACGTGTGCCCTGCAATGTAGAGGGAATAAGTCCTGAGTTAGAAAAGGTATTCATTAAGGAAAATAATGGGAAGGAGGATGTGTCCAAGGTAAGTTTACATGGAATATTTGAATTCTTTTTTAAAAAAATGTTGTATAACTGTCTCAAAAGTTCTTTTTTGGTAACAGTTTTAAATGTAATTCACATACCATAAAGTTTGCATGTTTAAAGTGTTTAATTCGGTGGTTTTTAGCATATTCACAGAGTTGTGCAACCATCTGTACAACTGATTTTGCAGCATTTTCATCACCAAAAAGAAACTCCATACCCTTGAGCAGTCATCCCTCATTTCCCTCCAATGGTCCCAGCCCTAGGCAACCACAGATCTACCTTCTCTGTTTATGGACTTGCCTGTCCTAGACATTTCATATAAATGCAAGCATGCACTATGTAGCCTTTTGTAACTGCTTTTTTTTCCCCCCACTTGTCAGAAATTTCACTTCTGTTTTAACATGTGTAAGTGCTTCATCCCTTTTTATTGCCAAATAATAGTCAGTTATGCATGTTTATCATGTCATCAATTGGTGAACATTGGTATTGTTTTTACTTTGGGGCTATAATGAGTAATGCTGCTATGACATTTATATACAAGTTTTCATGTGAGCATAATGTTTTCATCTCTCTCGGGTTTATACCTATTGTTGGTATGGTACCATGGTAACTTTTTGTTTAACCTTTTGAAAAACTACCAAACTGTTTTCCAAAGTGGCTGCACTGTACCATTTTATATTCCCACCAGCAGTGTATGAAGGTTCTAATTTCTGCATCTTCACCAACACTTTGAAATTATCAATTTCATTATAGCCATCCTAGTGGATGTGAAATGGTATCTCGTCATTGGTACTGAATGCATTTCCTGATGGCTAATGATGTTAAGCTTCTTTTCATGTTTTGTTGACCATTTGTGCATCTTCTTTGGAAAATTATCTATACTTTGCCCCATTTTAAAATTAGGTTATTTTTTAATTATGTAATTGTAAAAGTTCTTTGTAAAATTCTTTATTTTCTAAATAAAAGGCTCTTATTAGAAGTATTATTTGGGTAATTTGCAAAGGAAATAGAAAACATTGTTTGTTCATGGCCTTCAAAATTAAAATAAGAAAGAACAAACAAAAATGTATATTGTGAATATTAGATTTTAGTTTTCTTATTGGCAAGTGAAAGAGATTTCCTGAGCAATTTGATGATTTCATTCAGTATATATTTACTGAATGTCCGCTGTGTGCCAGACCCAGTACTTGGCATTCGGGATTCAGTGTTATAAGAAGCCTCTGCCCTTGGGGGATAGTGTAGAAATGCTAACCTAAAGTACATATAGAGAGCTGTGTCATTTTAAAGACAGTTTACCCTTAGTACTTTGGACCCTAAAAACTTTGGGATATGAAAGAAATTTTTTGGTCAGTAAAGGTAACATGCAGAATTTAAGACACAAGATTGGTGTCTTTATTCTTGTGAAAATCACTGATGCTGATAGTGGAATATGACATCAGAGGAAACGCCGTGTGTTTTCTGTGTGAATCGAGAGTATGCACTGTCATTCACATGTTTAATGGTTATTCCTCCTACAGCCTTTGGATATTCCGGACGGCCGAAGAGCTCCGCTCCCTGCTCACTACCGGAGCAGCAGCACACGCAGCATCGACACTCAGACCCCCTCTGTCCAGGAGCGCAGCAGCAGCTGCAGCAGCCACTCGCCCTGTGTCTCCCCCTTTTGTCCCCCGGAATCCCAGGACGGTAGCCCTTGCTCAACAGAAGATTTACTCTATGATCGTGATAAAGGTAAGAATGACACCACCCACCTCGATAGAGGGTTTGTTATAGGGCCTTGCTCATACTCTCTTTGCCTTAGACCCGTGGTCGGCAAACTGCGGCTCGCGAGCCACATGCGGTTCTTTGGCCCCTTGAGTGTGGCTCTTCCACAAAATATCATGGCCTGGGCGAGTATTTTGAAGAAGTGGTGTTAGAAGAAGTTTAAGTTTAAAAAATTTGGCTCTCAAAAGAAATTTCAATCGTCATAGTGTTGATATTTGGCTCTGTTGACTAATGAGTTTGCCGACCACTGCCTTAGACCATTGCATCATTTTTTTTTCTTTTGTTGAGTGGTGGGATTGTAAAGGATTGGTTAACCTAGGATTGTTTGTTCTTTGGTTTTACATATTCCCTTCTTTGTGACTCTTACAAACATCTTCCATAAATGTGTCAGAGAAGCACAGCACATGATTCTGAGAGCCAATGAAAGCTGTAAAATGGACTGTGTACAGCTTCATGTCATATGACACAGGTTTTTCTTTGATATTGCCCAGAGTTAATGATGGTTATGGTAGAGTCTATAATTCTTGTGCCTCTAGTTAGACTGCATAATCAGATTGCTTTGGGAAGAAATAATTTCTAAAAATACTATTGGAAGAAAGAGTATATTTTTAACCAAGTAGATAAAGTTTAATATGTTACCTATAGGACATCAGGGATTAATTATGTTGTATACATGAATTATTGATAGCACCAATAAGAGGGCAGATACCTCTGGGATTTTTTTTGTTGCTTGTCAGACCCAAACCATTTCCCACATTCTTGTGCTCACTCTCTCGTTTCAATTTCTGGCCCTCTCAGACCTAGATGTAGAAGGCAACAAAGACTGCCCAGCTTCCACCTTCCTAGCTACTTTCAAAGAAACACTGAAATTATTTTATAACACACTTATTGCTTCTCACTGTAGAAAAATAGATCCTAGGCAATAAAAATTTAAAAACATAAGAAAATTAAAGTTTAGAGAATCTTAGAGGATTTTTATGGTCCTTGTCCTGACTTGATCCCCCACCCCCACTCCCTTTAATGGGTTTCATTTTGAGGTATTTTTACATGTAAAGTGCCCAGATCTTAAGTGCTCAGTCCAATGAATTTTTGTAAGTGGATACAGTTCAAGATTTAGGATGTTTAGCACCCCGGAGCCTCTCAGTCCCCTTCCCCTCTACCTGGAAGTCACCACCATTCTGACTTCCGTCACCATAACCGAGTTAGTCTGTGTTACTGTATCTCATAGAAATGCAGTGGCATTTTGTGTCTGGCTTCTTTCATTCATCATCATGCCTGGCTGTCTGCTGAGATTTAAAGGGAACCTACTTAGGACTTTGTCCTCTGCTCTTATTTCCGTGGGTAGATGTCAGCGGTTCTCTCCTTTCTTTTTGCCCTTTCCTTTTCAAAAGCCTTGTGAGCTCCCTTACCCCATTAAGGTTGTACTGAGCAGGATAGCACCTAAGGCATTTCTTTGCTTCAGGTGGGCAGTCTTCATTTGGTAGGATGTTAGACCAGGCAACTTTCATCTCACTGAGGCATCCTACCAGAGCAAATATCTTTAATCACCCCCTCGTAACATTTTCAGTAAAACAATCAAGAAAACACTTTGCGTCTAGTAGGAGCATTTATTTTGAAGGTAAATGGAAATGTGGAATAACGTTAACTAGTTTTAAGCTACACAGGTGGTAAATGGCAAAACAGGTCTGTCTGATTGATGCCAAAACCCATATTCTTTGTTACACCCATTTATATTATAAAAGGTCAGTGGCAGTAAAGCCGGGACTACCAAATGACCAGTCACCAGGAGGTGCAGGGAGCACCTCTTGGTCCCTCCCCTCTGGCCTGCGAGCCGCTCGCGGTGGTGGGGAAGGGCTCGCACAGCACGGAGGGGCTCGCGGCGGCAAGCTACTCACACATGGCAGGTCTGGGTCCCACCAGTGTGGCGGGTCTGGGGTCCCGCCAGCACAGCAGGTCTGGATCTTGCACGATTTTTTGTGCTGGGCCTCTAGTAGAATGTTTCAGATTGACCACTTTTGCTGCTTATTAGGACTTGTAGTTGGTTAAAATGAAAAGTAAACCTAATAGTGATAGTATGACTAGACAATTAATTCTGGAGTTTTGTTTTCTTTTTAAGTTTAATACTGTGGGTAACTGAGAGACACTGACCCACAAAGGAAATATTTTAAGAAGTTGACAGATGAGTTCCATCTTGGTTCACTGGTTGTGAGGTTGCTTTCAGGACTCTTTAAGTGTCTGTATTCCATGAAACAGATAAATCTGGGGCTCTGCAGTTCGATTCTAAGTTTAAAACTGTGTATGTTCTTTAATGCCCCTTTTTCCTGAAGACTTATAATCTGTGTTCTTATGAGAAGGTATATTCATGCTACTCTCCTGCACTGCAAGGTCTTCTGCAGGGAGCACTCTTAACACCAGAGTTAAGAGCTCACTGGCTTTGACACACAGGAATGGATTTGAGTCTTTAAAGTTTTGGGCATAAAACTTGCATTAATTCTCAAGGATTCCATAAATGGTAGCTGCTGCTATAAAAATAATAATTATTATTATTACTGATCTCCCCATTGCAAACTTTTTCTCTACAACAGCAATTTTCAACCAGTTTGCTACAAGAATTTTTAAAACATGCAATACCTGACTGTTTAAGTCAGGGACCCTGACCTTAGATTCCCTTAGATTGTCAAATAAAAAAATGACAACAGTAAACATCTGGTGTGAATGAATCAAAATTATACCTTTTTTTTTTTTTTCACGGCGGGGGGGAGGTCAGATCTCTATGTACAGTCTAAATCCTGGGGATTTTTTAAAGGTGCTTATTTTATCTTATAATTGGCATTTTTTGCAATAAAACATAAATTGCTCTTTTGTTTCCATATATTTCCAGTAAAGAAAAAAGTGAAAGTTAATAGGTTTCTAACAGGTTTGCATCATTAACTATGAAAACAGAATTGATCCTATAATGTTGTAGTCAACTAGGATTGATTTGGAGCCCCCACCCCCACCCCCACCCCCCGCCATGTTGTTCATTTCTGTGGGGGACTAGCCAGTTCAGACATCCTGGGGCCCTGGGTAGCGTTCACAGGAGGGGAGGGCCAGCCACTGGAATATGCATTCTAATGAGAGGTGTGCTGGTGCTGCTTCCGATACTCCTCTGTTCAACACTTATTTCTGCCTCTTTCTAGCATCTATTCCCCATGAACCATGTGTAATTTGAGACCTCTAAAATAATTTTAGTTGATTAGCCTACTGTTTTTTTCTTGGGCTATTGCAGTTGCAGCACCAGGACAGAAACACTCTGACTATTGAGAAAGGTCCAGCTGGGAAGAGACTGCTTTCAGGTTTTGGTTTGTGTGTGTGTAGAATTCAGGGATCCAGAATAAAAGTTCTCATCTTGACAGCCTCAGAATATATCCTAAGAGTCGGCTAAATTCTTCCACATTACCATACCCCAAATGCAAGGGAGGAAAATAGTCATTTATATAATACAGATGGCAGCGTGAAAATATTAGTTCTCTTAACAGCTCTGTCAGTGTTCCTTGATGGTAGCCAAACTGGTGCTGGGCAAGCCACAAAATCTAGACTTCAGTCTGCCACTTATAGTTGGTCTTTGGCACAATTCATGTAAGCAGTTGTTATAACATTCTGCAGTTTTGCAAGATATAGTGGAAACATTGATTATTGTAATCTAAGTTGACTCAAAAGTTCTACTCAATCCAACTATAGAGAACTGTATTCCAAGAGCCCATAAATTGGTTATTTGGAACATAAACTATATTTTCCCACAGGAACAACATATGTTATGTGGATGGAGTTTCCTAAGACCAATGCATAAAAGCCTATTTAACTCATACTGTGATTTAACTCATAAATATTAATATTGCTAAAACTTTTTGGGTGTTAGAACTGAGCAGCCCTTATTCACAGGAGAGGGGGGAAAAGGTATTCTCTTGTCTTTTCAGGGTCTTGGGTTGACCCTAGGCCAACTTTGAATTTTTAACATCTTCTAATTCCTTTCTACATACATTTTAACTCTATTTGATTGATCTCTAGGACTCTATTTCTTAACCTTTTTTGACCTTTACCCTTACCATACTTTAACCCACTATCTTCCAGATAGCCTAATCAGCCAAGATTTTGGAGCACTGTTCTTTTTGTGGTTTACGTTGTGAAAATAGATATGTTGGATATACTTCTTTTAGCTCCTACATCTTGCCAATCACTGCTTTTGAGCCTGAATCGGTTTTTCTATGAAAGGAATCTTCCTACGTGGTTCCAGGATGCTTATTATCCTAGAAGAACCTCTTGGTGGTGACAGTCCAAGGAGTGTAGAGATTCAGTTCCAACAAAGGAGTTATCTCACAGGTTAAAGCAGATCTCTTCTAAAGTAACAGAACAAACAAAGCAAACAAACTCTTAGACAGGCAGTAGTATGGTGGTTACCAGAGGGGAAGGCAGTTGGAGGGGGATGAAGAGAGTAAAGAGGGATCAGTGGTGACGGAAGGAGACTACACTTTGGATGGTGAGACACAGTGCAATATACAGATAATGTATTATAGAATTATACACTTGAAACATATATAATGGTATTAACCAGTGTTACCCAGTAAATTTAACTTAAATAAATAATAAATAAATATTAGCTGCTGTTTTAAAAAACTGATCTGTTACAGAATAGTCATCTTTCCTATTTCTCTTTTTCAAGATAACATCTAAAATTACGTATATCCTAGTCTGAGCTTATAAGGAACATCCAGTAAATAAATGCCTTTTTCCTTACTTTCGGAAAATGTTCACAATTGTAGCAATGGCAGATGCTGTGCTAGCTTTCTGGATAAGTTACTATTCATAATTTAAAACTAATAAATATACAGCTCATTTCCAGCAATTTCTACCCAGAGTCTGTAATACAAGCAACCCAGAATTTATCATGCCTGCATGTGTCTTTCACCTAATCTCCTGTTACACATTTAGCAGAATGTGAGCTCCAGCAGGAATGGGTAACTTTATTTTGCTTGTTGATTTATCCTTCGCAAATAGAGTAGTGTCTAGCAGAGTGGTGGTGTTAGTGGAGACTTTTTCAGTAATCCTTTAAGAGCTTTCTTGGTGTGGTATGTCCATTTTTAAGGATATATTTTTATAGCTGTGTTGAAATTATTAGTGTCTTTTTTGTTAAGTTCTTAAATTATATGTGTTTGGTTTTTGAATGTTCAGGAAGAGTGTGATACTCTCTCTCCCCACAAACAAACAAACCAACAAACAAAGATTATGTGAACCTAGTGATAGCCCTTTGGTGGGTAAGAAGATACGAAGCTTCATTTCCTGTTGAAATTAGGGGAAAGGAAGTACCTTTGCTGAAACCCGTTGCATCTTCAACTCTGTTCATGACTGGAGAGAAAATAGGGTATCAGCCAGGCTAGAGGAAAAGGGGACCTGTTGAATTTTTGTCCCATTATCTTTTGTTCTCCTCTCAGAATAAATATCAACACACAGAGACCGTTCCTTCCACTGTATCTCTTTGTGAGGCTAATAGAAGGCAGACCTAATAAAGCTGTTACCTGAGCTGTAAGATTTTAATTAGAAACATAGAATGCTAGACTGGGAGGAACTCGATCTTCTGTCACTTCATGTCTCTAATGAGGACAGTTGAGTTGAGATAGATCAGAACTTTGGCAGAGAGCCTAACGGTAATGAACTCTGACTCAGATTCACCGGTTGAATCCCTGCTCTGCCACTTACTAACCACGTGTCCTTAGGCAAGTTACTCAACCTCTCTGTATCTCGGTTTCCTCGCCTGTAAATTAGGGATAATGATGATACCTGCTTCATAGCATTGTTAAGATGATTAAATGTGCTCAGGTGAGTTTACTTGTGTTATTTCCTGTAATATTGCCATAATCCTATGAGTAGGGATGTTGTCTTTATGTTATCAGTAAGAATGGAGAGTCTGAGGCTTAGAAAAATGAAGTAACTTCAGTTCTATGCAGTCCAGATGCCGACAAAAATCTTCTACTTCTTGCTGCCTTTGCAGGAGGAGTACAGGCATTCAGCGTGAAAGGGCCTGCTATATGGAGGACAGTAAGAAGTTGTGTGAAGGGGTGAATGGTGGGGAGTAGGTAAAAAACAGTGCACGTGGAGAGCTGGAGAAGCAGCTACTTTATAAAGGGCCTTGGAGGCCTTGGGAAGAGAAATGAAGAGCCAAGCAAAGATCTTTTGTCAGCTAAAGGACATGACTAGCTCTGTCTTTTGGGACCATAACTCGGGTGGAATTGCAGAACTGGAGAGAGACAGCAGGAGTATTAGCTAAGATGCTGTTGCAGGAGCCTAGTCCTGTGGTCTCCAGACTTGATTTATTACATACACTTTTCAGCCATTTTTAGTCTGTGCCCATAATATAAATCCATATATTTCTCAATTATCTTTGTGTAATCCAGTCCCCAAGCTACATATGTGCTGGTAAAACTTCCTGTCATATTTTCAAAGATTTAAAGTAAGTATATAAGTGTTCTAATATTTTCCTCTTGCTTGTCAGCAAATGGTGTTGTGCACCTCAGTTGGGAAACCACAGGGGTAGGGTGAAGTTGAGGAGGGATGGCAGGGGCAGAGGACTTGGGATGGAAGGAGGATCAGCAAGCAGCATTTGGGGGCTGATTAGATGTGTGAGGTGAGGGAGGTGTACGAGAAGGGAGATGAGGATAAAGGCAGAGCTCTAGCTTGGGAGCTGTGGAAAATGATTACCACCGCTAATAAGGCAGGGAGGATCAGAGAAGGAACAGGATTTTAGGAATATAATGATACACTTAAGGTTCCATGTGGCTTTCTGCCTGAAGATGTTATAATACCATTTTCATGTAGCAATTTTTAGAAATTGGAAATTAGGAAAGTTTCAAGAAGAAAAACCATTTAATTCATTATAGATAGTTAACAGGAAGATAATCAGTTTTGTAGATCATTCAACTCACATGTAACTCTCAGTTCTGGGAAAGTCCCTAGCCTAGTGATGTAATAAGAAATAGAACACAGATTGTAACTGTGGCCAAGATGATTTTTCTCACATGACAGTAGTGTGAATCCTTGTTTGCTACTGACAAAGTCATACCCCTGCTGATGGCAGAAAGCCTTTTAAAGGCATGGGGCCCATGGTCTGGGGCCCCTTCTGCACACCAGGAGGGCTCTGTAATGACCAACAGTCATCTCCATGGAGGCATCCCGTGCTCTATCTACTTTCTTCTGAATTTCCTTTGCAAGGCTTGCTGTTTGGATAGCAAAGCAAGGTCCAGCTATATTTTTGGTATTACAGGCCTCATTCTCACCCTTTTTCTACTGTGGACCAGTCTTTTTGGTCTAGCCTAGCCCAAATAGAGAGCAGCAAACTCAGACTCTAATCAGGTTAATGATGCTTTGCATCTTCCTGAGAGAGAAATTCATATCCTCTCTCCCCCACACACCCCCACCCCCACAGGAGATTTGTTTAAGCAGTATAGTATAAGTGTTGAATCTAAGACAATCCACAAATCTGTGTGGTATATGAAGAAACCCTACTTAATGCTAAGACCAGATTATTTCCAAGAAACTCCGCATAATCTATAGGGACACGCATAACAGTAGTGATGGAGAAACTATGTGCTTCTCTAGGTTTCCCAATAGTGTGGCCTTATTTTTCAAAGCAGTGATTTCCCAGCCAGAGATATAGCCACATTCAAATGTAAGTACACATCTTTGTTCCCAGGACTAACATAGAAGCTCTTTAAATCGCCCACCAAATACACTGTAAGTGTGCCTGAAGGGTCTACTTTCTAAGCATGTACTATACTTCATTAATAATGATAAAACATCCGTAGTACTCAGATTCTGAATGTTAGAGTGTGTTCTATATCCTAAACTAAAGCAACTTGTCAAAATTGTGACTAATGTAATTACGGTGCAAATGCCATCTTTCAGAATATGTATGAAAATAATACATTTCACTAGATCATGTGCTTAGTATTTTAGCAGGGGGGATTGGGTTTGCATTAAGTCAGAATTTGTTTAAATGGGACTATTGTATTTATACAAGCATGTTACTGACTTTACAGCTTGGCATCTCACAGAGATAATGACACATTTTGGTGGGTTTGAATTTCCAAAATCCTTTGCCAGATAGGAAAGGAAGAAATTGCATATAGATTTTACAGCTTTTCATGAATAAGACCATTTTCTTTTTGGTCAAAATATGAAGAAAACATGTTAGGTAGAGACGTTTTTAGATTTCTCATGCTTCTATTAGCAAAAATACAAATTGTGCTAAGAAAGTCCTTTTCTACAGGCATTGTCAAGGCAAAATCCTGAGCAAATTACTTTTTCATGGTGGGATGAAGGGAAAAGACATTGTGTTATAAACTCGTGTTTTTCCCTGCATACATATTCATGATGTTTAGTAAAAGTAATGTTTCTGCTAAGAGCTAGCGAAGATTATTCCACATACTAAAATTTCCAATTACATTGGTTGGACAGTTAGAAAACATAGAGAACCCTGTATTACAATCTCTCGTAATTCTGCTCTATGACTTACACATATTATACCATTCATTTACATTTTGCAATACATAATAATGTATTTGTTTTCAGGACTACAGCTCTACTTTATTCATAATGCAGTTTTCTAGACCCAAATATCATCCTTTTATATTCCGTGGTGTTGCAGATTACTGGTGCATTGAAGCTTTTCTTTATAAGAAATGTACTACAGAAGGGTGTTAGAAATAGTTTTGCCATAAAGGAAGCTCTGTGGTTGAAGCAAAGGGGCCATAGTGGATAAATTGTGCAAACGGCTGCTTGTTTGGAAATCAAATTTAATTGAAAAGAGCTTTCAATCACTAGTTAATATAACTGCTTTAAATTTACAGACAGTGGGAGTAGCTCACCGTTACCCAAGTATGCTTCATCTCCCAAACCAAACAACAGCTACATGTTCAAACGGGAGCCCCCCGAGGGATGTGAGCGAGTGAAGGTCTTTGAGGAAATGGCGTAAGTAATGTCTTTTCTATCAGCTGGGATCTGCAAAGCTGTAAAGCTTTTTACTGAGACCAGTTGATTACAGATGAATCAACTACTCCATCCAGCTGATAATGTATTTCAGAATTATGAAAGGAGAATCGAATAGGCAAAAGAGAGCTTAATGAAGAAGTGGAGGCTGTATGCTGGGAATATGTAAGCTAATATAAAAGGAACTTGGAAACTCATCCTTACTAGCTAAAAGATCTATTTTTAGTCATTCAGAATGTTCCCTTCCGAGGCTGTGTGGACGTAGGTGGCTAACACAAAGACTTGGAGCGCAGGTATTAGTACCACGCATGATGCATCTAATGGCAGTGGCCACCAGCCAGAGGAAGCCCGTCTCCTTCCCTGTGGACACATGTACCATGTATAGTCACTGGACTTTCTGTTTACAGATTTTTTCTTTCTGAAATTTCAATATGTACACATTAAAAATTAAAGAAAAGAAGTTCATACTGAAACTACTTGGCAGAATAGCGAAAACAAAAAACCAACAAATACCCATCAACCTGTGTGGCTCTTGGGCAAAAAAGTACAACAATCCCTGTGCCCAGTGCAGGTGTGTGGGGGGGGGCCGCTGCGCCCTTGCATGTAGCAGGGACAACCCGGCCTGTAGGGGAAGATGGCTTAGGTTCTGGGCGTGGGAGGAGAGGAAGGGCTCGCAGACCCTGCTTTGTTGGGCTGACGGGCTCTTTGAGAAGCTACTGAAACTTTGTTTTTCTGATCTGTGTTAGTAGAAAGTATGTATAGAGATGCACAAAAAGGAGAAAACAAACGGTGGGGTAATCCTCTCCCAGTATACTTTTTCTTAAAAGAAAGAGCTTTCCAACTGAGCATGTTCTTCAGCTATAATGCGAGAGGTATTTCCACGTCACTAAATGCTTGAAAGCAAACTAATGAACTCTGGGAAGATTTGTCTGCCCAAATGTCACTTCCGTGCTGTGTGCATCAGGATCTGCCAGCTGACTTTGCTATGGAAGATGTTTACCCCTCTACACTTAACTCATCCCCTGCCATTCACATTTTAGCTGTTGTAGAGACTCCAATTAGTTCAGAAAGTGCTTTAACTTTTTCGTGATTGTAAGTAAACCTCATTTTGTTTTATGGTTTTAGGTCTCGTCAGCCTCTCTCAGCCCCTCTCTTTTCATGTCCTGACAAAAACAAGGTTAATTTCATCCCAACGGGATCAGCTTTCTGTCCTGTAAAACTCCTGGGCCCTCTCTTACCCGCCTCTGACCTGATGCTCAAGAACTCTCCCAGCTCTGCCCAGAACCCAAGCCTGGCCACCCTGACCGTGGAGCAGCTCTCCTCCCGGGTCTCCTTCACGTCTCTCTCTGATGACACCAGCACGGGCTCCACGGAGGCCTCCTCTGTCCCGCAGCCATCCCCACAGCCCCCGCAGCTCCTGCAGGACCTGCAGGGCGAGGAGCACGTCTCTGCGCAGAATTACGTGGTCATCTAACGCAGCAAGGACTGGCCCTACCGGACCTTCCACGGATTAGGAACCAGGTCTCAGACGTCTACCTGCATGGAGTGACAAACTTTCTGAATGCCACCACCGACAACAAGCTACTTAGCAGCATCGTAAAGTATCTCTCAACACTGATCTTGGCAGGGATGGAACTCCTCTTCAGCAGTTTTTGTGGAAAGCAGCAATGCTTGCAAAATGTGTGTGTCACTGAGCATCGTAAGTGGAGACTATGCATTTCATAGTATGTTTGACAGATTAGTACTGTGTCCTGTGTTTTGTTCCAAATTCTTCAGTATAAATAAGCTCTATATCAAAAAGTTGCCTGTCTAAATAGAAAATGTCTTGCTGTGTTTTGTCCTATGGAAAATACTGTACTTCAGGATTATGTTTACGATCGATCCAGGTGTTTGTTTCTAACTTCGGTAATACATACAATGCAAAAAATAAAATAAAATAATGGCCACAACAGTTGCACAGTTCCCACCCTATGGCCTAGCTTCAGGTACTTCAGTTGAAGTCTAAACTCAGGTAACTTGGAATGTATATCATATTGGGATATTAACTATTTCACAGCTAAAAAGCTAAAGAGGTAACATCACTCTTTGCCTTTCCTTGTTTTACGCATTTCCCTTTCCTCATTACATTCCACTTCCTTAGAATAAGAAGTGCATTCAGCCCTAGGAGAACGGTCATCCTGGACCTGGGGGAAATGAGGACCAGCAAACCCAGGGTGTCTGACATCACTCTTGTCATGTGGTTACCAGGAAAACAGCTGTTGCATTCACGGTCACAACGTGTGTAAACATGGCTTTTTTTTTTTTTTTTAATAAGTTCAGGTGTTGCTCAGTTAATGACTGTTCAGTGTCACATATAAAGTGTCCAGTACCAGGCTGTGCACAAACATTCCACATTGTGTGTGATGGGATTTAAAGGCAAGAATGTCTAGGTTTAAATTCAGAAAGAGTGAAGTTTCACAGGGAGTGATTGAGATTTTTTTGTTTATGTTGGCCATCAAGGTCATGAAATGCTACTATTTTATCTAAAGGCATGTTAATGTCTAGTTTCCCTTTTGGAAAGTCTTTAATTCGCAGGTTTGAAAAGGACAGGTTTGGGGTTATTGTCTTTCTCAAGCAGTTCAGGTGCATGAGTGACATTCATGTAGAGAGGGAATGTGTACGTCTCAGAATTAATGCCACAGGAGTTAGAGGTTAGTTGGTGACTTAAAAAAGGAGTAGTTTGGCGCTGTATCATTTAAGCCTCTCTCAATAGTATCATGAATAGTTCTGTTGATATTTTGGTCATGCAAAGACCTGAGTAAATAGCCTTGACCTTGCAGACTTCTCAGCGCAGTGTGAACAGGGCCCCCCATGCTCCCAACTGCTCAGGGGAAGAGCCCAGCATTCAGACATTGTTTTCTGCCACACGAAGAGAGGATCCAAAAGCAAAGGGGAGTTTTTGTATTTTCATTGCATTGCTTTTAGTTTAATAAAACATAAGAGTTGTTTCCATCTGCACCTTAAGTATAGGGCACCGTTTTCTTAAGAATTAGGGGAACAAGATGTCTACAGCTACTGGAACGTTGCAGTTCCCTTCAGTCATTCCGAGGTTGTTATTTTCTAAGGAGGTTTGAGAAGGAAGAGATGGTAGAGATGAAAGCAACACCATTGATTTTTATCTTAAAGAAATGGCATCTATGTGTATGTGTTTGTGTGTGTGTGTATGTATTCTGTGTATTATTTTGTCATGATTCCAATTTTCTTCTTTCCACCAAAGTTTGCAGTAATATTCTCTCCTGAAGGCGCATTCTGGCTCCTTTAAATTAGTCAGTGTTACGTTGTAGGAGACTATCACGGGAAAGGATTCAGTTTACTTTTGCCGTTTTCACAGGGGAACCTTTTTAAACAATCTCTTCAGCAGCAGACACCTTTAACCCTAATAATCTCAGGCCTTGATGAAAATACTATATTTTGTAGAATATGGTTAAAGGGAGAAAATTATTAGTTCTGTAAGATAAATATGAGCTCCATTAACTTCTGATACCTGGTTTAGCATTACCCATGTGTTGATCTTAATGCTCTGCTTTTGTCCAAATAAGATGCAATAGTATCAATATCAATTTCCAAAAGATGGACTGAAGATGCTTTCCTGGTGATGAAATCTGATGTACGATATTTATAGTGATATGTGCTTTTATTTTCTCATGATAAACTGAATATTAATTGTGTTGTACATTTATTCTTAGCCTATATGAACGTTTTGAACCAAATGTGTTAAAGCTTATGCTTTGCCATATAAATTTCCCGGAAGTTGTTGAGCTCAAATGTATCCTACATCCAGCTGTAGAAAATTGTCAGAAATTGTTTAAATTTTGTACATAGTTGTACTGTTTAATTCTAGCCACTGCGCTGAACAGTATTGGAGTTACCATCATTATGGCTTTACACAAGGAAATGTGTGGCTTTTGTTTTGTATTTTTTCAGTATAGAAGTTCCTGTGTCTTATTTAAATAAAGTTATTAGTAAAAGTGGAACAGTTCACATCCATCTTTGAAAAGACTGGAAGGCTGGCATTTCAACCGTCACAGGAATTCGGTGCAGGATGGTGGCCATTTGCGGTGCTCACCGGTTCCCGACCGGTGTCTCTGGGGCTGAGGGAATCTAACTGGATCAGGTTTCCACAGCCTGCTTTCCTCCTGACATTTAATTTACACACTTTCCATCACAAGGTAAGAAGCTAGATGTCTAAAGTTCCAAGTCTCTGTAATGCCCCCAGCTCTGGGCACCTGAAATAGAGAAAACATTGTTCCCACGTTATTATTTTATACCTAAGGACTGTCGGTGGGAACAGGTTATTGTCTTAAGTTTAGTGAAATCACCTCAAAAAAAGTTGCCTATTTCTTGCAATGAAAGCTATAGTTTAAAAAACATGTTTATTTTCTACTCTTTTTGTTTATGTTTAGATTCAGGATAAGAGGGAGAAAAGCTTTCCAGAACAATGGAGTGTTGATGTTATGTCCCGCTACCCAAATGGGCTCATGATAGATCCTGTGTCCTGAAAGCAAAAACAAACCACATTGAGAAGTACTTTACCAGCAGAGGGCTCATATTCAAAAGCACATCTTACCCAAGAGATAACATTTCACCTTTAAAACAAACTTTAAAATGGCTTACTGTCTGTACTTTTGCCTGAAAAAAGGTAAAATACAAAATTTTAATGGTGAAGTTTGTCACCTAGCTTGAGGAGGATTCATAATTCAGACAGGGAATTACGTCCTTATGCAACTTAAAAATTCCATTGCAAGTGAATTTGAAGGAAAAGTAGAATTCTCAGCCCTATCTCTGCTTGACTCTCTCAAATAACGAGCTTAATATAGAAACAACCCTGAGAAACCAGCAATATGTCAGTATTTGCAAAATCAAGACTTGAAAAACAAAGGGGGGAAATTAGGCCTGAGTTCGAATATATGTTTAACCTTATACTAGCTGGAAATAGCCACTGAAAGTGTATGAATATTGCAAAATAAGTGCTTATCCCCATGCCCCACCCCACAGGGTGAGGCCCCTTCTCAGTGTGAAGTTTCCTATCCACGCATGTTCCCTACAGCTGCTGCCTTCTCCCCGGTCTTCATGCTCGGGGCTCTGGAGCTGCAGGACTTTGTGAAGTTGGATCCCTTCATTCACAGCAGGAGTCAACATCTGAATGCTGTAGTCTAGCCCCACAGTTCCTCTCAGACTTGCCTCATCTCAACTTCAGTAATTAAGTGAGATGAAGACACTACCTTGTCCCCTGTTGCACCAAATCAACTCACCTCCTTACTATACCCCATGCCTATTTCCCAGAAGACAGACAGGAATTCCAAGTCCTGGAGTTTTCCCCACCTAAATCTCTCTGATGATCTTTTCCTTCCTACTGTCTCCCCACTGAATTTCAAGCTGCAGAGGCACGGTGGTTTCAGGTCAGACAGCCAACCAGGTGGAGGAATTTCTTTGGAAACAGGATTCTGATGGCAAGGAAAGGAAACTAAGTATGTTAGACTTCAGTACCTCTCTAAGCCATAGACCAGGGAGAGGTCAACCAGCTACTGCACATGGGCCAAATCCACCCCATGCTTGCTTTTGTAAGTAAAATTTTACTGGACCAAAGCCACCCACATTCATTTGCTTATGTAGTGAGTAGTAAAGTCTTGAGGGGGTCAAAAGTTAGATCCGGTTTTCTGACAGTCTGCTTCCCAAACCCCCACATTGTTCACGGATCAGGGGTATTGCCTGTGGCTACCTTGCCACACAATGGCAGAGTTCCAGAGTTGTAGCAGAGACAGTCTGGCCCCCCTGCCTAAAATATTTACAGTCTGGTCCTTTATAGAAGAAAAACTGCTGACTTCCGCTATAGACCAAAGAGCAAACTAGAGGTAGGTGATGTGCTATACGTGTGGTTGTCTGTGAAATATGTTCACAGGCTCTTTGACCCACCTCCCTTCAAGAAGGAGAGCTTCGTTTTCCTCCCCTTAAGTGTGGGCTGGATTTGCTCATGTATTAGGATACCGCCAAGTGCTAGGCTGGCCCTTGCAAGATAGGGTTATAAAAAGACAGGCTTCTGTCTTGGGGTGTGCACTTTCTTGGATCACTTGCTGGCGGAGAGCTGTTATGAGCATTCTGAGGAAGTCTATGGAGAGACCCATGGCAAGTAGTGGAGTCCTCTGGCCAGCAGCTAGCAAGGAACCAGCAACCATGGGATTGAGCTTGGAAGCAGGTCCTCAGCCCCAGCTAAACCACTCCTGGGTTCCTGACCCTCAGAAACTGTGAGACAACCAATGTTTTAGGGTACTTTGCTACACATGGTTAAAGAAGTAATACAATACAGCGGCTCCTCTCCATGCCACCCCCTACCACCACACACATACTCAGTACTGACACCTAAAGTCTTTAGATAGCATTCTATCTTCTGGCTCCATAAAATAAAGCTTGCCTTTTTTAGAATGGACACTTCTTGAAAGAAGCCCTTTGGACTCAGTCCATAACAAAGCTTTCTCATGCAAAATATTGTTATTGGAGCAAGTCACATGGTATTAAGTCCACTGTATGTGTCTAAACGTTGTCTAATACTACAAGTACACTATCTTACCTGAGACAAACCAACAGTGAGGGGTGAGGGGGATTAAACCCTTGCAGAAAAGGATCTCCTATGGAAAATGAGGCAAGAAGGGAATGAGGTAGGTGATCAGGTTTTTCAAGCTGGGAAAGAAGAAAAAGCAGAATCTCAAAAAAATATATATATTTCCAGCTCAAAGGTCTTTGTTTTTTCCCCTTAAGAGAGGCTGGTAGCCACTGGTTCTAATCCAGCCCATTCTATTCCATGGGCATTTGCATCTCTCAAAGAGGAGATAAAAAATATTTCAATGGTTCCAGATTAGTTTGGTGATGGCCCCTCTCATTCAAAACAGCCATTTTCTTAACCCTAAGAATTTGAACAATTAGATCATTTTTCCTCCCAAAGATTTTCGGATAACAAGAAATTGGGTTTCCTTTCACATGACAAATTCTACTCAAGTCTTGGCATCAGTCTGAAGCATGACTTCGATGACATTCCTTTAGCCAAAATTGGGTATGACCCTGCAGGCAATGGATGTTATTTCAAACCACTGTCTGGAAGCAAGCTGGATAAAAGGTGGATGTAGGGCTCCACCTGGACCTGCCAAATGGGGAGAAGGGTTAACGCTGGAAAGGCAAACCTTTCTCAGGTTTTCTGTTCCACTTGCTGAAGGAAAAGGGTTATCCCCCAGGGACGGCAGTTAACAAAGGACACTGCTCACGGGCTGCAATGAACACACTGCCATTTTTCATATGGGCTGAAATCAAGGCAACAAGTTCATCATAACTCACTCTTCATTCAGCTATGTCTGACAAACACCTGGTGTGGTCTCCCTGCTTCCCTTCCCAGTGACCACCCTGGGAGTTTTGTATGAAGAACCTGTTGCTTTTTGAATCCCTGACCCCTTCTCCTGATGGCTCCCCAAAATCCAAGACCGTGGCAGCAGGACCTGTGAGGAGATAATAAAGACTGGGTGGGAAGAGGCTCTAGATGGTTACACCTGGGGAATAGGGTCTGTGGGTGGAGGAGAAAGTGCTGAGACAAGCTTTCACAATAATTTGAAATATTTTATTTTTTCTTACATTGAGCATGTATTATTTCTGTAATGTTTTGTAAAAGAAGCAACATGAGCTTCATTCTGCAATTATTGTCAGTCCCCTTCCCCTGCCAGCACCGGCTTCTTACCATCCATCCATCCACCATCCAGTTTGCAGCAGAAAGTGGGTATGACTGAACTGACTGCTTTCCATGTTTCTAATATCAAGACAAGGTGAAAAAAAAGAGAAGGTGGAATTCAAGGGAAGTGATCAACAGGAAAATAAGTGCTTCACTAGTCACCAAAACAATGCAAATTGAAATAATATGTTGCCTTTAAAATGGCAAAGATTAAAAATAAGGAAAATGTTCAGTGCCAAGGGGGTGGCCAGGGAGGAGTCACTCCCGTACCTGCTATCAGAAGAGTTAAGTTGGGACAGCCTGAGCAAGAATGTGGCAGCTCTTCCACCGAGTGACAAAAAGCAGGTCATAAACCAGTGTGATCCCCTGGTTTTGCAAAAATGCATACATAAGTGAGAAAAAAAAAAAAAAGACATGAAGAATGTACAGAAACCAATCATGATTATATCTGGTTACATGAGCTTAAAATCTCTGCCTCTAAGGTCCTCAAGGACAGTGTGGCCCTAACGTCCTCCTGCTGCTGTCCACTGCCATTTGCACCTTTCCTGGCCTGTGGGTGCACCGGACAGGGGCCACCACCTGGATACTCATGCAAGAGGCCCTGATCCTCCCCAGACCTCCATACCCTCCCTGCCCCCCAACGCTCCTTGCCCTGCCCACACCTACAAAGCGAGGCCCGAAGACCAGGACATGTCAGACCTCAGTCTGGACCCATTCTCCGTCTTCTCTGGGTAATTTGCCTTTAGCCGTGGACATGGTTCATGGGTCAGAAAAACCAGCCTGCTTGGCCCTGGACTTCCCTCCCCTGGGCTCACAAGTGAAGCCCAAGATACGGAAGCCAGGGCTCCCTGGGGCTGGTGCCGAGGGCAGGGAACAGATGGGTGGCAGACTGCAGGGAGCAGGCGCTCAGGCTGGTGTGTGGTCAGGCTTTGTTCCCTCCCTGCTGGCTTCTTCCTCTCCGGCTGGAGCCAAGGGTGGCAGCTCCCATTGGCAGGATAAAAATACCTCGCAGTTTGACGGCTGAGGCCCACGCATGGCCAACTGAGCCACTGCGGGCAAGGGCAGAGGAATCGGTACAGCATGGCCGTGACCGCCTGCAGGGAAAGGTGGCCGGAGGAAGCGCCCGCTCGCTTCCACGTGGACGGTTCGGGCTTCCAGTGCTCACAGGAAGTTCCAGTGACATGGGTGCCGCTGCATCAGTGTGAAACCCACGACCAGCATGCATGTTTGACTTTCATTGTTCATCTCTCCCTTGGAGGATTTATAGAAGTTCTAGATCATTTCCTTGGGAAAAATTCAGAGGTACATTTTCAGACACATACACACAACACACACACGATCTCAAAAGATGTACGGAACTCTGGGGCTAAGAAGTCCATAAATTCCTGGACAGGAATAGGGTTTATATAACCCAGCTGCCCGAAATAGCCATGAACTTCTAGAAGAGAGTGAAAGGAAGGGTGTGGATGTGCCGAGTGCTGTGCCAGTCCCGAAAATGCCTTCTCTTTGTGCTGGAAACGCGGAGGGTCGGGGGGGGGGAGTGGGGGGGGGGGTGGGGGGGGGCACCGTGGAGGATGCTCGACAACGTGGAACCAACAGAAATGCCAGCAAGGAGACACCTCAGACCAAAATAAATAAAAGAGTTCACGGGAAGTGGCTGGAGAAGGAAGCTGGGAGCTGATGTATAGCCTGGCCTCTACTGATGAGGCATTATTTCTAAAGTCCATCGCCTCTACCCTGGCTTGCAGAGGGGCCCTGGGTGCAGGCCTCAGTCAGGTTCAGATGTTTCCTGAGCACTTCTAATCCACTCTCTGCTCAGGCAAGTCGTGAAGAAGCGGCCCATCCTAATGCCAAAGCCAGCACTTACCCAAAATGAGGTGGGGCTCAGGGGCCATATCCCACCAGTAGAGCGTCAGGCAATAGGAGCTGGGGGCTGGGGTTGGGGAAGGAATGGAGGGGGGGGGGCATGCAGGAAGAGATTTAATAGAGGGCCAGTGGGGCCCAGAAGTCAATTGAGATTCATTGTGTTCTCCAAGAAAACACTGGCTCAATGAATGTGGCCACGTGCTTGAGAACTCTAGAGCGAGCATTTGGGCATGTGGAGAACAGTAGGGTTCTCATCAGTTTCCTATCAATTACTTATCAGAAGGCAGGACGTAGGTGTATATTTTGTATTAAGGCTAAGGACCCTATTTTCAGAGGAAAGTACAAAGAGGTGCAATGGATGAAAGTTCAGATGAGCCACAGGAGAGCAATGATACTCATGCTGACCTAGCAACTCGCCGCCTCCAGGGTCCGGCCATGACAGCCACCTTACCTCCTCCATCGCGTGTGTTGTCTAGACCTGTCTGCGTCAGCTTGCTCAGACTCTGCCATTACTCAAGGCTCCATGGTTTTATAGTCACCGTGCATTGCTTTTTTCCATTTGGATTTCTGCTCTTTTGTCATGGACACATTGTTTCATATCATCACCAGTTCACAATGGAAGGCGGGAGAAGCTGATAACTTCTTGACTCTTGTCTGGGTGGAAAGTTAGTTCTGCCAGGACTGCCCAGGGTGTGAGTTACTAGCTAAAACCCTGTCTCTCCTAGCAGAATGGAAGCCAGGACTGCTTAAAAGGGGACATGGGTGTGACAAGCAGTTAGTACGTTCATGTGGAACTTTCTAATCTCCTGTAAGAAGACAGAACTGCCAATATTATTAAGACCATTTTCTACTAAAAATAAAAACAACCCACACAACTTCCTTCTTTTTAAAAAAATGTATTTTATTGCGTTTTTACAGAGAGGAAGGGAGAGGGATAGAGAGTTAGAAACATTCATGAGAGAGAAACATCGATCAGCTGCCTCCTGCACACCTCCTACTGGGGATGTGCCCGCAACCAAGGTACATGCCCTTGACCGGAATCGAACCTGGGGCCTTTCAGTCCGCAGGCTGATGCTCTATCCACTGAACCAAACCAGTTAGGGTGCAACGCCTTCTTTAATCCATATCTATTTTCTTTCCTTTGGACAAACTAGATTTTACTTTACTTATTAATTCAATTGTAGTTTACATTCAATATTATTTTGTATTAGTTTCAGCTGTGCAGCATAGTGGTTATATAATCATATATTTTACACAGTGTTCCCCCTAGTATTTCCAGTACTCACCTGGCACCATACTAGTATGTAATTATTACAATATTATTGACTTATATTTGCTCCACTGTACTTTACAACACCATGACTTTTTTTAAAAACGCCAATCTGTACTTCTCAATCCCTTCACTTTTTTCACTCAGCCCCCCAAACCCTCCTCCCCGCTGGCATCCATCAGCCTGTTCTCTGTATCTAGGAGTCTGTCTCTGCTGAATTTTAATATAAGGTTTTCAAAGTCAACTTTAAAGACCTAGAGCCTTTTTAAGGCAGATGTAACAGTACTCATGGGATATTGTCTGCCCTGTCCCACTTCCCGGCCCCTTAGAGTTAGGCAGGCGACCATTTCTGGCCAATGGGCTGTGTACCATTCCTTGGATAATGCACAGCACAGCCCGTGCACCACACTCCAGCTCTACCTTGCCTTGCTGCGGGGACGGAGGTGCTCACACGGTTCATGAGATCAGCCATCAGCTGCTGACGCTCCCTCAGCATCAGTCCCTGAGGGCCTGTGAGGTCCAGCCTCGCTGACCCACACGGGAAATAGAGCATTCGTGAGAAAGAAAGGAAATTTCCTTGTTGAAAGCCACTGAGATGTGGCGGTGGTTGTTGCTGAAGCATTACCTGGCCTATCCTAACTTTCCCACGGATGGAGGCCGGAAGAGAGCCGTGGGGACACACCGGGAATAGGCATCTTCTTTTGAGGTTCACGCCTATAGACTCCTGAGTCTGCAACCCAGGCTCTGCTTCTGCTGACGCCTCAGGGCTCTCCTCCTGTAGTGCTGCATCCCTCTGTGGAGGAGCCAGAATCCACTTTCTTCTTTTCGTTAAAGCCATACCTATTGAGGCATGCGGTGACATTCATCCTTTTTTAGTGCGCGGATCGCGGTTCTATGGATTTTGACAAATGCAATAGTGTAACCACCAACACAATTAATTTCCAGGAGCATTCCGACAGCCCCAAAACTTTCTTGGGCCCCTTTGAAGTCAACCCCTCCCCCAGCCTCAGGCCCTGGAAACCACTGATCTGACACCTGTCATAAGATTTGCCTTTTTCAAAATGGCATACAAGTGGAATCACACAGTATGTAGCTTTACAAAGGAACGACCTTTTTACTTTGGAATGCTTTTCGGTGGACAGAAGAGTTGCAAAGATGGTACAAAACTCCTTACTCAGGTTCCACAATGTTAACACCTTATATAGCTTAAGGACTGTGTCAAAAGGAAGACATTGGCATCAGTATTATACTATTAGTTAAACTATAGACTTCATTTGGGTTTCATTCATTTTTCCACTGATGTCTTTTTTTTTCTGTCCAAGATCCAGTCCCAGATCCCACATGACATTTAGTTGTCCTGTCTACTTAATTTCCCCATTGGTAGTGGTTTCTCAATCTTTTATTTATTTTTTTCATGACCTTGGTACTTTTGAAGGGTACTGGTCAAGTATATTGTAATTGTCTCTCAATTTTAGTTGGTTTTATGTTTTTCTTATGACTAGATGGAGTTGTGAAACTTGGGAAAGAATACTACAGAGGTGAAGTTTCCTTCTTACTGTATCACAGCAGGGAGTACAGGACCCCAAGATGAAGGAGCATGTGGTTTTGGGAATTAATCGTGTGTTCCCGTGCACTGCTACATAAGATCCCGTGGCACGCGTGTGCCACAGTTCGTTTATCCATTCGCTCCGTGAAGGATATTTAGGTTGTTTCCAGTTTGGGGATATTATGAATAAAGCTGCTACAAACATCCACATCCACACTTTTGTGGGAACGTAAATATTATTTGCCTGCAGGGTGAATTCCTAGGCGTGGGATTGCTGGGTTGTATGGTAACTGTGTGTTTAACTTTCTGTGAAACTGCCAAATTGTTTCCGAAATGACTGTTCCACTCAGCCTTCCCATCAGCAATGTGTGAGAGTGCCAATTGCTCTGCATCCCCCTTCCTTTTGATCAGTGTTCTGGTTAGGGGCTCACGAGCAGAATGCCTTTCCGACAAGCACAATTTGAGCATGCCCCCTTCCTGTGGCAGAGCCCACTTCACTCCTACTCTCAGCACGAAATTTTGCCCAACTTTATGGAAAAGTCAGGAGCCACTTGTTCATCCTTCATGCCTCCATTCCCATGGGGTTCAGGAAAGAGCTAATTAATGATGGGGGGAGAGGGTGGCACTTGAGGATCTCAGGGAAGGCTGTGGGGAAGGAGACGCCTCCCACTCTTACTTCAATAGCATTTACCAAGCAAGTGATCTTCTGTGACGCTAGTGGTCATGCTTATGTGCTGCTGTGTGAGCACAATATTAGCTCGCTTAGTCCTTGTAGTAACTCCATGAGCAGGGAAGGCTCCATCCCTGTTAGATGATGAGAAAACAGAAGCACAGAGAGGGCTTATGACTTAGAGCTGGGGCAGCCTCCGCTTGACCACAGATTTGTCCAGCTTCAGAGCCCAAACTCTTAACTACTGTCCTCTACTACTGTCCTGATCCCCAAAGGCTGCATGTAATAACTGGTGGGGGGGAGGGGAGAGAAAGGGAGGAGTTGGGAGGAGAAAACAGAGAGATTGGTTCTTAAAGGAGACTTGGGTGTCTATGAATTCTTTTCTTCAGCTTTCAGTATCTAGCAAAGACATTCAAGTAAAAGAAGCTTTGGCCTAGAATCAGAGAACGTGGATTCTGGTCCTGCTTTTCACTATCTTAATAGTTTTGTGGGGAGTTTTATGGTGTGTGTGTGTGTGTGTGTGTGTGTGTGTGTGTGTATTTTTTGTTTCTTTAATTTTTATGTCCCTTGGGTCCCTCAGTTTCCTCATCTGGACATGAGCAGATTGGATGCCAAGAGCTCCATGATCCTTTTGGAATTCCAGAAAGTCAGCTATAAGAGAGCTGCAATGTAAGTCTCTTCAATGGGCCCCTGAGAGCGCCAGGCCTTCCAGCCTTAGTGTCTGGAGATGGCCTCAAAAGGGGCCCCTTGTAGTGGGGTTTCTGGAGAACATTCCTGTTCTTTAAACCACCTCATTCCATACCCCTCTGGCAAGACTACACCAGTGTCTCCTCAAAGTCATCCCAGTGAAAACTAGAGGGGATCACTATTGCATTTTCCTGCCCAGGATCCATTTCCTCTTCCTCTAGAAACAGCCCCCCCAGTTCCCCATTCTCAGTCCTTGAGGGTCAGGGACGGGCACATGAAAGGCTTGATTGCCCCACCCACCTTGATCCCAGTGGTTGATGTAAGATTGGACATGGGACCCAAGGCAGGCTCCATTTCAAAACTTTGCTGGAGGTACTGGTCCTTTTGCTTCCTTATGAGAAGTCTCTTGGGATGAAGAGGGATTTAGAGCTAGGAGCTGAAGAAGGGACAATTAACGAGGATATCGCCTGAGCCCCTAGATCCAGCTATGCCTGAAGCATACACTCTTCAGTTACTTGGGCAAATATATCATCACTTTTCTTCATTGGTGTTTAAATGAATTCGAGTTGAATTAGGTTTCAGTAATGATGTGTTCTTTGAACGTTCTGCTTTTCTCATCCATACTTGCCCCTCTGTCAGGGTTCCAGAATCCTAGTTATTTTGATGATGATGATGAGGAGGAGGAGGAGGAGGGAAGAAAGAGGAGGAGCAGGAGGAAGAGAAAAAGAAAGGGTGAGGAGGAGGAGACTCTATAAGCTTCATGAAGGACAAGGTCAAATGCAGTGTTATGAAATATATAACATTATTGACACCACCACCCACCACAACCCCAGACCCATCACAAACATCATTCATTTTTCAGAAGCCCTCTCAATGCAGAATTCTCGGCAGCCATTGCCAATCAGTTCAGCTTGGCTCCAAGCTGAACTGTTTTCCAACACAGCTGAAGAGACCTACACCACTGCGCGGTGAGTGGTGCCAGTCGGTGGACTGGGGACATGGTTTAAATCAAAGCTGAGGGTTCATTGCCATGGCCCGTCTGGAGGACACTAGTTGATCACAAAGACAGATGCAACTTTGATCTCCTGGCAAAGTCAGCAGTGCTAATAGTTAGCCTGATCCACTGCCAGGGTCGGTCCCTGGGGAGAGGTCTCTGAGAAAGGGAAGCAAGGAGTTCAGTCAGTTGGCTCTTGGAGGTGAAGCCTGAGCAAAAGGCAGGAGAGGTCTGGCAGGTACCATTGACCCAGATGGCCATGCAGCCTCTCAGGCATCTTGGGGGTCTCAGGCCTGGCCCCACACCCAATGGAAAGACCCACCCCAGCAGGATGGATGAGCCCCACCTACATGCCCCCTGGCAACTCAGGGTTCCCTGGGGCTGCCAGCTCTGAGCAGATTACATTTTCTTGGGCATAAACCTCTGTCAAAAAGTGCTGGTTCTTTCTACGTTGGCGCATTTCTAATTCTGAATCTGATGGGTGCTTTTCTTACTCTCCCAGAACTCAAAATCAACTTGACATTTCTAAAATTACATTTTGAAGGCAATGAATCTGTAATGTGCACCAAGGCCCCTGCCAGCTGGGGAAAACAGTAAGAAAGGAGGAAGTAGAAAGAGTTCTGGCTCCCTCTCTTCCATTGGAATATTCTCTATGTATTGGCAGGGCAGGGGGAGAAGTGTTGGGGGAGGGGGGTTATGTAGACCACCTGAAGTAGCAGCCAAGTTCTCAAGGAGCAGGTGCTGTCCGAGTCTCCCTGAGGGTTCCAGTGCAATGGCGGGTCAGGCAGGCCTTAGGACGTGGAGTGAAAATGAAGAAGTGAGACTGGGCATGATGAGGGTGGGGCTTCTTTTCTTCATGCCAGAGTTGGGGTGTTCTCTGAGGCTGGCCCCCAAAGAAGGCCCCTGGCCCGGCTGGCACACAGCCCGCTTAAAAGAGAATCCGGCAGCAGCTGCTTCTCCTTAAACTGAGAGGTGGCCGAGGGGCTTTGTGTGCGCCTGGATCAAAACACGCCCATCAAGAGGGATCAAGAGCCTGGCCAAGTGGATTGCAGATGGGAAAGGGGGTTGAATATTTTTTTTTTTTAACAAAAAATGTAAAGAAAATTCAGGGAGAAAATGCCCCATGTGCATTTCTTTCTTTTCACTTGTTGCAAAGCCAGTCCAACGACCACCATTCTCCTCTCCCCGTCACTCACAGATCAATGTTAACATGCAGCCTGTTAGTGTTTAAAGTGATCCATTCAACATGGGAGAATCACACAGCCTTTACCCACCCCCTCCCACCGAGCTCCCTGGGCCTGCAGCCTGGAGTCAGCCCCTCCTGACCCATCTCCTCGCTGTGGCTGCAAACAATTGTGACCCAGGATAGAACTTAATGCACATTCCACATGGGGCAGTGCCCTTGAGCAATCATTAATCCGGGCTACAAGGTGACTCCAGGGTGCTGGGGACTGGGAGACAGAGGACGGGGCAGACAGGGGCCCTGTTCTTTGGTGGGGGTCGGGTGGGGGGGGGTTGCAGCACCGAGTGGGGGGTGGGGGGGGCAGATGCAGTGTCATGCCTGCGCTGAGCCAGGAGCCAGGAGAAGGGCAGGAGGGGACTGTCAGGGAGAGAGAGGGTTGTTCCTCAAAAGGAAACCACACTAGGCTTGCAGAAGTCCCTGTGCAGGAGGTGGGGTCCTGGGGTGGGCAGGGCTGTGAGGGTGGCTGAGGGTAAGGAGAGGGGCATTGTGGGTGGAGGGGGCTGCACATGCACAGGCCCAGAGACCAGGGTGGTTGAGGGTACAGCAAGCCCTCCCATGTGTGTGAGGGAGGGTGGCCAGGTGGGGCCCTGGGGCTATGTCTTGATCTCCTTAAAGACTGAGAGTGCCATGCTAGGCACTGTTCAGTGAGGTTCTAATTAATGAGATTCCTGGGACAGCCAGTGCTGGCAGGAAGTGAGCAGATACACAAGCCACATAACTCGGAGTCCCATCCCCCTCACCCCACTGGCTTCTTTCCGTGCAGAAAAGGAAACGGCCTTCCGCACTCCGCACTCACTGTCTGCCTTCCCCCAGACTGCCACCCCCCGGACAGTGGCTGGGCCCTTCCATGAGGGCACACACAGGCAGGGGTGAGCCCAGCATTCCTGCGGATTTGGGGAAGACCCTTGCAGAGCTGGGGACTAAGGCCACAATGAGAGCAGAAGCCCCCCGACCCCCGCCCCAATGAGCACTTAGAACCATTCCCTGGCTAATCATCCATTCTACCCCCACGCAGGGCCACTGCCCCATTGAAAGGGCTGTACACAGACCTCTGTGGACCGGTGGCCTCTCCCTTAGCATGCCACCGGGGACAAGGGAGGGGCGGGTACCGGCTCTGGGGGCTCCATCACTGTGGGGTGTCTACTCCGCTTAAGTCCCCATCTGCAAACTGTCACTCCCATCCCTGCCTGAGCCAACAGAAGTGCAGGTCCTCCCGGCTGCTGGGCCTGGGGGACGCAGGGTCAGGTCAGCAGCTCCCTGCAAATGTGACCCCTCCTCCTCCTCCTCCCTCCCTCTCCTGTCCCTCCCCCCACACACCTCCCCATTGTGTCCCCACCGCAGATTCATTTAATTTGACTTTGCGTGTCAAATATCTTCTCCATTTAATTAAAAAACAACAGTTCATGTCACAGGGACTGCAGAGATGCTTTTGAATTGGGGACGCGGAAGGACAGAAGGAGACACTGGCATGGCAGACAGGGCTGCTTTCCATGGGTGGGTCATGCAGCCCATCCTCTGCCCAAGGACCCACATGGCCATCGGAGGGGCCAGGACTGTGTCTGGGGGCCAGAGCTGCGTCCCAAGCTGCTGTGGTGGGGGTGGGGGGGAGTAGCTGGGCAGGTGGAGGTGTCTCCCTGCAGCCCCCCTCTACGGGGGACAGGCAGGGGTGCAGCAGGCGGCATTTAGGTTTTGCTGACTTCCCGCTGCCTCCGAGTCTGTAGACACATTGTATAAACCTGACACAGAGTAGGTTTGCGGTTTGAACTTGGACCTCACCATAGCCCAGTGACACATCAGCAGCCACGAGGCAGATTTTGGCAGGAGAGCGGCCAGCCCGGGAACCCCTCCTAGACAATCCTGTGTGGTTAGGTCCACACAGAGAATACACTACATCCCTTTAGACATAAGAGTAAATAATCATACCAATAGAAACTGGGCCTTTGACCCTTTCGCTTTATTAAAATGGCACGGAAATAGTAAAACAGCATAGTGATCACGTGACCCGCCTGCGAGCTACCCCAGGGTGCTGCTGAGGAGCACACGTGGGCTCCCTGCCCGAGGCCGCAGACTCATGCATTGAGCAATTCATGTTCTTTATCGGTTTTTCCCACGGCATCAGGATTTGATAAGGGGTCGAGGTCAGCAAAGAGGCTGAACCAGGCGGTCAGGTCCGAGGCAGCCTTGGCGGGCTCTGGGAAGAGACGAGGAGAGGTCAGCACACCACCTTCCAAACGCCCACCCCCCTAGCTGCCTGCGGGGGCCCAGGCTGGCTGTGAAAAGGGTGGCTGCTCAGCCAGACAAAGCCCACTGGGCTGCACCTCTAAAACCCACGAGGGAATTCCAGGTCCCTCTGCTCGTTGGCTGAGTCACACTTCTCAACCATGGCCTGCCGCTCAGAAAAGACCGAGCTCGTGGTTAAACCCCACCCCAGCGGTGTCCACAGCCCACAGAGTTGTCTAAAACCTCAGACCCGGCCACTTCACCGCCAGCAGGAGATAGCAGTTATTTCCGAAATCAGACTGCATGGCTGAGGAAGCGAGGTGCCTTCCTGGGTCCCCCCGAGGAGTCATTCCCAATCGGCTGGGTCAAGAGAAATACAGTGGCCACTCTTCGGACTTCAAAGCCCCAGGCCAGAAGGGGGTTGGAGTCCAGGCCTGGACGCTCAGGGCCACTGCCTTCTTCAATCCCCTCCCATCAGGCAGGGGATGAGGCCTTCCACACACCTCCCCGACTCCCCGTCACCCTCTGGGCTCTGAATCGTCCCCACCCCCCTTCGGCCTCACCGGAGTATTCTCTTCAGCTGCTCTCTTCCCAAACCACCTGCCCCCACTTCCTGAAGACCACAATTATAGAGCCAAATTATTTCCCAGATGAGGAGAACGTTTTCAAAAAGGGACTGATGCAAGTGATTTCTAAAGAAGTCGGGGGCTCTTCTTTATCTAAACCATCCCACATGAGAATGGAAGTTCACTGGTGTGGATGACCCATGCTTTTTTTCCTTCTCCAACAGGTGGGAGTATCAAAAGCACAAAGAAAATGTCTCTTTGACAGGTGATCCTTCTCGCTAAGAGCAGCTAGGAATATGCTTGCCATCTGGCTAAAAGGAGCCTTAGAGACTGTGGGTAGGGCAAGTTGCTAAAAGTGGTTATATTAGAGCAAGGGGGGGGGGGGGTGGGATTAGACCACCATAAGCAGGAGATAATCAATGTATCTACTATAGAGATAAAACTACTGTCAGCAAGGCTAGTTGGTAACATGCAAGCATTACTGTGTGACATTAACTGAATCCCATGTGCAGTTAGCTCTCAAGACATTTGGTTTATTTTGATATGATAAACTGAGACTTGAGACATCTCAAGATTGTCTGGTTGGGGGTGGGGAACAACTGAAAAAAAAAAAGGAAGTAACTTTCTTTTGTCATGTAGGAGGTCACACAAGGAAACTGTCTGGAGCAAGACTGATTTAGGTGGATTAGTCGATGCTTGATAAGAGAATATCAAGATATCTTAAAGAGAGCCCCCAGTGAAAATACCCTTCAGACTCACTTCCCCTTCCTCCTAACCTCTGCAGAGGCCTCGGAAGGCCCCGAGAGAGTGGGTGTGGCCCTGCGGGAGACGCCAGGTGCCTGTTCTTTGGGGCAGCCCTCACATTTCCCGGGCCTCCACTGTCAGAAGGAAAACCAGGTGCAACTATTTGCACACACCTACAAGGACATCATGGGAATGCTTTTTGATGTCCTACAAGGACATCATGGGAATGCTTTTTGATTACATCCTGTGGTCAACCCAGGCAGAGTGGGTGATGACCAGAGGGGGAGAGAGCTGCAAATTCGGACCAGATCCCCAGTGCAGCAGATGTTCTCGGGGGCCTGTCTCAAAGGAGAACAGAGCTCAAGGGCTTGAAAGGCCCTCTTCTGACAACTAAGGAACCTGGCTCTTCCTGAGGAGCGCTCAGTCAAAGCTTGTGTGGTGGCCATGGTGTTTTCAGCTAAAGACGGCAGCCCCCAGTGGCCTTTCCTATCTTGCTGTTGTCACCCAGTCTTGGGGAGCAGCCAGTCACATGGAGACACACGTTTGATTCCTCCTCGTTAGATTTGACAAAGGAAATTATGAATGAGGACATTCAGCCAGAAAAAAGAGGGGAGAATGTAATATCTGGGATCATGCATGATTTCAGATATTACATCCAAAGCAACCAGCTGTTGAGGGAATTTTCTGGACTCTGGTGACGGTTGCATAATAATATAAATTTACCAGAATCCCACGAACCATCCCTGTACCGTGGGTGAATTTTATAGTATGTAAATTATAGTTCAATAAAACAGTTTTTTTTTTTAAATGAACACTATTTGGCGTCATCCAGGAGTAACATAACCTCTCTGATTCCTAGAAACTTGGCCCTCGAGCATTTTGCTTCTAAACCCAAATCACATCAAACAGTGGAAATGTGGAAAGTTAAAACCGTGGTTCCCCTGAGTGCCAGACACAGCCGAATGAGGTAGAAGCTAACTGGGTAAATGTTACCCCTTCCCTCTGCTTTTCTCCTGAACACCAAGGCCCATCTGTGCTCAGCAGTGCTTGGACCCTCCCCACCACCCCTGGGCCTGGCCCGGCACCGGGAGCAGGCTCTCACCCGTGGCACCCTCACCAGCAGCCTGCAGCACCTGAGCTGGCTAGAAATGCACGTTTCCAGCGCCCATCTGACCTCCTGGATGGGAATCCCGGGCTGGAGCCCAGGAGTTGATTCTAACGAGCCCTCCGTGACCGTGACCGTGAAGCACATGTACGTTTGGGAAGCGCTGCCACAGATGGTCTCCAAGGAGGCTGCCAGGGTCCCCATCTCCATCAGAATCAGAGCTGGGACAAGGAGATAGGCCCTCCTGGGAAACAGAGGGGTCTGCTTCAGGGCCCCACCTTCTCCCCAGGCCTCGCAGTTTTAAGCTCTTCAGTCCTTCAAGCAGTCTGGTTCAGGAGGCTGATGCTTCTGGAGAGAACCCCACTGACTGGGAGGAAAGCCAGGGGAGAGGCATGGCGGGCAGCCTCGCTGGAGTCTGCCTGCTGCGCGCTACCGTGGGAACGCACCGCACCGAGATCGCTCTTCCCGTTTCAAAGTCACGCCCAGCGCTCAAGTTTTAAAATGACTGCAGAGATCACTGGCAGGAAGAGGCCGGTTCCAAGCATCGGAGTTTCCAGAGTATTCAATGGACCACATTCCCAAAGGAGGCAGGTCAAGACGGAGCTCCCGTTTCTTTATAGAATGGGCATGTTCCCTAAACGTCCAGCTTATGGGCATAATAAAATGTCTGTGTATCAAGTCATATTTTAAAAAGTACCACAAAGACAACTCCGAGTTTCAAGCCTGTCATCTAACGGACTGTGATGGCGGCTTCCTCCAATAAGACCACAAATGTCTCCCACCTGGACTCCTTCGTAAAACACTGGGTTTGTGACTGTGGCCCACCGCATGACCCCACACAGGCTACAGCGAGGATCTGTGGAGTTGGGGGCTTCTCTGCAGCAGAGGGCATGAAGGAGGAAGAGCCTAAAGACTCCCCCTCTTCGGGGACTGAGAGCATGGAGACAGCCTATCTCAGAACTGCCACAAGGACACAGGGCGTCAGAATTCCCTTGTCCCGGGGCTGAAGCAGGACATCAGTCAGCTTGCTATCACAGTCTCTGCTCAGAACTGCTAGAAAGCAACAGGCCAGCAGTCTATGTGCACGGAGGGAGACAGTGGTGTGGCTGTGGCACCCGTTATATATTGTTTTAAAATTGTAAAGGCAAATACAAAGCTCAGCTGCAATTTCCCCCTCACACGTATGTATCTCGCAGGGAATTGTTTAGGGGAGGGTGTGGTGAGGGTAATGATGGACGGAATGCCAAGCCAGGTCTCGATCCTCTCAGCCTCTGTCAGGAAGGTATCTATTGAAAGATAACTCCTTGTTGCTAATATTCCTCTAATTGCTGTCAACTGTTCTCTACACAGTGTTAGTTGGCTGAGGCGTGTTTTTTCTTTTTAACAGGAAGGTGTGGCTAGAAAGACTCCCATCTCAGAGGAACTGTCAGGAGAGGGTGGTGAGGGTGGGGGCGGCAGTGCCGAGAGCTCTGTGAACAAATGATTATCCTAGAGCTCTCCATCCCTTTGATATGTCAACTGTGCTACCCATTTGCAGGAAACACATAAAATTTTATTGGAGCAATCCTGCCTCCTCTACTTACATAAGGGAAAATAGAAATCAGCCAGGAAGATCGCCGGCCAGCTAGAGCAGAGGAAGCCAAAATAACGCCCTGCAGAGTAGCTCTCTACCGTGAATGTAACTGCACTAGCGTGGGGTGGGGCGTGGGGGTGGGGTGGGAGAAACCCTGGCAGGGCTGATGGCCACTGGCGAGGGGTGGGCTCATCCTTTCATTCTTGCCTTCGCATCGGGGCACGGGGAGTCCCTCTGCCCAGATCTCCGCATGCCTCATTCCCTCACCTTCTGCAAGTCTTGGCTCGGGTCTCATCTTCTCAATAAGAATCCTTTAATTCTGCAGCCTGCTCTGCAGCCCAACACTCCCTATGCCCTGCCTCTTTTTCTTCTTTTTTAGGACTACCAAAACCATACCTTTTCTTTTCTCCATAACATTGATCAGTTTCCAACCTACAGTGTTATTTGCTTCTTTATTCTGTTCATCATTTTCTCCTCATTAGAAGGTGAATTCCAGGGAGGCAGAAAGCTTGTCTTTTGAGTTCTCAGACAAATCCCCAGTGCCCGGCACTCAGAAGGACCCCATACATTCATTTGCTGAATGAATGAGAAACTTGCCAAAGTGCTAGTAGGGCGGTGGCACCAAGGGAGACTTTGTTTGGCTGAGAAATAAGTGGCCGCCCTGTAAGATCTCTTTCCTTTTCCATGGAGAGCTCACCTTTCTCTCTTGTGGTCAGAACACCTCTGTCCTTAGACCCTAGTGTGGTTTTGTGCCTTTCCCTGGGACTTGGGGCAGGCTGACATGCAAAGGCCTGGGCCTCTGTTCTTGTCATTGCTCTAGGGCCCAGGGCCGGGGTCCCTCTGCAGGCACCGGGCTGAGGCCTCACTCTGCCTTCTCAGGAAGAGGGCGTGGAGTCTGATGTGTAGGTGTCAGTGTGGGGCACGCACAAGCCCATGACACAGCCACCCTGGCCAAGTGGGGGCACCACCACCACCGGACTCAGATGGCAGCAGGGACTCCGGTGCCTCCAAAGCGGGGGCTGGAGTGGGGTTCATCCTGCAGCATGGCTGGATGAGAGATTGGAGTTGTGGGTGCCAGCTCGGCCTTCTGACTCCCCCACAGCTTGTCAGACCTCCACACAGGTGGGTGGGTGAGGCTCAGCCATGGCTGGCCTTGCTTATCGGGGGCTCCGTGCAGGAGGCGGTGAAACCAGAGGTGAAACCCAGGGCAGGAACGTATTTTTGGGTTTCATCTCTCCTTCCTATCTCTAACTCCACTTCTGAAAAGAAATGAGATGGCTACCAAACAGGATGCACAAAGGAAGATAAAAGGGAGGACGGGTTTCATAGAGAAGGAGGACTTTTTGTCTTGCCCACCAACTCTTGCTGTGTCCGTGATCTCATCAACAACCTGAGGTTTCTTTAATAGCCCATAATTACTTAATCATCCCAGCTCTGCCGTTTGTTCTCAGCTTTAAGTGCCAGATAAACAAGTTGTTTATTAAGGAGCTAGCCTAAATTCATGGAAAATCCAAAACAATTTGAGAATTTCTTAACACTGTCTTAATGAAAGCAGTACAAAAGGAGGAACCCATATTGAAACACTAGAAAATGGTTCCCTTCCTAACGTCTGTTTGACTAGAAACTCAAACTTAAAAATTGAAATTTCAACCTGCGTCTGAGTTTTTGCCTCAGCAAGCCAATGTGGCTTATAGGCCAGCAGTTCTCAACCAGCGTGCGGGCTGCTGGCGCGCCCCGGTGTGCCCTGGCCCTTCACCACCACCCCTGGGCCTGGCCCGGCACCGGGAGCAGGCTCTCCTGCTCCCGGTGCCGGGCCGGCCCTTCACCAATGCTTCTGACCACTCTGATGAGCGTGGAAACGACTCCTGCTGTCACCAGGGATACATGGGACCGTTGGGCCATTGCTTCAGGCAGGAGTGAAACTGCTGAGCTGAGAGCACTCTCAGGGTAGGGGTGGGCCATGATGGGGAGAGAGCAAGAGCAAGATAAAACCTAGTGTGAAGAGTTAAGAAGCCCAGTGTTGTGTCAGTTGGCACTCAGTTGGGGACGTGGAGAACTTTGTCTCGTGAGAGTACACAAGGCACTCAGGAGGGTGATCTGTGAAGGCAATCTGATCTCTCAAGCACACCACGAACGTGTCTAAAACCAAAACGGCAATGAGATTGAGCAACACTCTGCTCACCCTGCATGAGTAGAAAATATTAACATGGAGAAAATTGTGAGAAGATATAGACTAAAAACCCTGCAACATATCTTATGGCTGGAATGTGATTCTAAGATTTCAGCTGAAAAGTCCCTGGAGATAAGAGAAAATGACAAAAATTAAGAAACAAACCAAAAAGATACTAAATAGGAAACGAAAATCAGAAAACTCAGAAAAAAAAAGATGAAGCAAGAAATAGGCCTTTGGATGAAAAACAAAACAAAACAGAATGAACAAACCGCCCTAACTGGTTTGGTTCAGGGGATAAGCATAGGCTCTTGGCTGAAAGGTCTTGGGTTGCAGGCTTGATCCCTCGCCTTGGTACCAATTGATGTGTCTCTCTCACATGATGTTTCTCTGTCTTTCCCCCTCCCTTCCAATCTCTTTAAAAATCAATGGAAAAAATAGCCTCAGGTGAGGATTAACAAAAAAAACAACAACAAAGAATAAACAAACAAAAAAACCCACATTTCAACCCCTGTAGTACATACCTTGCAGCGAGGCCTTTAAGTCTTTCATATTTTGGTCTAAAAGCTGTGAAGGAAGGAATCCTGAGCCTGTCTGGGGCTTGAGGTCTGGCTCTCCTGGAGTCATGGTGGGCGCTGGGTCGTTCAGCTGACCGTCCCCAAACACAGCAGCCCACTCCTTGCTGAATTCGCCCTCATCCAAGGAGGACGCGTTGAAGATCTCACTCAGCAGCAGCATGTCATCTTTGTCAGCACCTTCAGGTTCCAGATTCCCAGCCATCGGGCCCAGGCAAGCTGCGCGAAGAAACAGAGCACAAAACTCATCACCATGGAGGTCCAAGCCCTTTCGGGGAGTAAATGCAGTGGGGGCTGGGATGGGACAGATTGGGCAATGGCTAGAGTTAGAAAACGTTAATCAAAATATAAATCAACCCCATTATAGCTTCTCTTAAGGCATTTCAGAATTAACTTTCTCCCTTATCGCCTTACCTTCAAGGCAAATCTAATTTTTGAGCATCATTAGAATTGCATTGAGTTTCCACAAAAATTCTAAGGTTTTAGTTTTACCTTTATATAAAAAACAAATCTACCAGCAAAACATTTCTCAGATATGAAATAAAGCCAGGATTGGAGGCATGTTGTACATATATTACTTGTTTTGTTTTGTTGTTTTTTTAAATATATTTTATTGATTTTTTTTACAGAGAGGAAGGGAGAGGGATAGAGAGTTAGAAACATCGATGAGAGAGAAATATCAATCAGCTGCCTCCTGCACACCTCCTACTGGGGATGTGCCCGCAACCAAGGTACATGCCCTTGACTGGACTCGAACCTGGGACCTTTCAGTCCACAGGCTGACGCTCTATCCACTGAGCCAAACCAGTTAGGGCTATATGTACTTGTTTATACAGCTTCCTGAATCTTCCCCCACCAGCCTAAATCTACAGCCTGCATGACACGTGGCAGCGTGCCCTCCATCAGGATGGGAGAGGACCCTCCCCACACCTGCCTGGCCCAGGGAGCCATGGAAAGTCCAAGGATGACCAGAAAAGGCATCCTCGCTTCTTCTCTCCTTTGCTGCAACCCAACTGCATAAAGCAAAGAAAAGGTGGCTCTGGTTTGCCTGAGTGCCTCGGTGAAAGGTTCACAGGAAAACAGGACAGACCCTGCAACCACCTAAAGCAGGGGTGGGGACATCCAGCCCATGGGCCATATAAGGCCCACAAAACCATTTGGTCTGGGCCTGCCAAGGCAACTGCAGGCCGGACTCAAAATTCAATAAATCTAGGAGCTTTTTTCTTACCAACATGAATTTACAAGTGAATCCTATTAAGTGCATGATGTTATAAATATCCAAATGGCCCTTGGCAGAAACAAAGTTCCCCATCCCTGACCTAGAGGATGAGCTCTTAGGCCAGAGACATAGCCCTGGAGGGTTGGAATGAGCATGGGACCTGAGGAGAGCCTGGACCACCTCTTGCCTGCTATGTGCCTGCAGCAAGACCCTTATAAAACCCCTGGGCCTCTATTTTTTTCATCTATACAATTACAATATTAATAATGCTTGCCTTGGAGTATGGTCATGAGGAACAAAAAGAAATATACCTTAAGCTTCACTGCCCCGCTGAAGGAGAGCCATTCTTACAACACTAGTATGAACACTGACAAAACACCAAGTAGTGAACACAAATACAATGGGGCATTACTATCAGAAATCCTGCAACAAATTCTTTCATTGAGTTTTCTACATATTTCTGAAAACCAAGGGCTGATGGTTTTATCAACTGTGGCTTTGCTGCGGTCCTTAATCGCCACCTGGGAACTGAAGAGAGACCGGAAGTGAAGGAACAATCACAATTTATAGTTTCTCTGAGCTGCACTGCAATTCTGATATGTCACATTAAGTGAGTTTAGTAGGTTTTCCACAAATACATGAGATAATTACTAAGTGAAGTTTTTAGTGTTTTTTTTTTTTTTTTTTTATTAAATAAAGCTTATCTCTGTTGGCTTTACTGGATTATTTTCAATCACAGTTTCTATAAAGATCTACAGATTGAGGGGATTTTTGATGTGCTGAGCAGACTGGCTGTAAGTCAGGGAGGGGAGGAGTCCAGTCATTCTTTTATCACTGTGGTTTATAAATAGCAGCAAAACATCACTTTAGTTGGACATCGAATTTAAGCCTTCTTATTGTTTGCATTATCACAGAAATCTGCACCAAGATGTAGCCTGTAGGTGTGGTGGTGAGAAGATGGGGGAATGTAACCAGAAGATGAAGGAAACTGAGCCTGTGTTTGGTGGGAAAGGCAGGGCAGGTGAGGTGAGACAGCCCATCTCTATGAGGAAAGGAAAGGAAGGAACGTGGGGAGACAGGGTGTGTCTGTCAACAGCATCTATGCATCTACCTTCCCCCGCTCTCTCAGCCTCTCTCCTTTTACATATAACGTGACAAATATCTGTACTTCCTACTTTCAGTTGGGGCTGAAATGTCCAATCCTTTTTGCATGGTTTACTTTCTGGCCCAACTGAAACCAGATGATTGCTAAACCAAACCTGTGTCAATGGAACCCATTCAAATCCTTGTGTGCCTAGAGGGACATATGACTTTACATGAACATTGGGAATGATGGGTGTTCCTCCTGAAGTCACTTTACAACCTCCGCTAAGTCATACCCTGGGGGAGGTGTTCCTGCTTGCATCTAGACGTCAATCCAGGGCAGATCACAATGAACATCAGCAACGACAACAAATAATAGTAAACTTTGAGCCTTCCAAAAATATCCACAGACTGGGAAAACTCTCTCTTTGTGTTTACTGTTTAGGGTTTGTGTGATGGATGGTATATAGAGTGGACTTCCTGAGTTTGGCTAACTCAGAATCCCTTTCCTCCTTTTCTTGTTTTCCCCTTTGGGGAAACACCTTCTCCAACGTGATCCTAGTAAGACATCACATAAGATGTGTCATCTCACCTCATCCAGGTGGGCGTGTGGCACAGTCTGGCCCGAGTGCTGCATTTCGCAGGCCTAAGTGACAGGCTCAGGGGTGGGCATAGGCCAGAGGCTTCCCTGGGTGGTTGTATGGAAGGAGGAGGAAGAGGTTCTCTCTGTCTTTAGGATTCCAAGTTCTAAAGAGGCAGCGTTGAGGCCCCAGCTATGATGGAGCCAAGCATAGAGAGAAATAGCGTGGGAAGTTGGAGAGAGAATGCTGACAACACTGTCTAAGACCCTGGATCCAGCCTTGCTTGAAGCCAACACACCACTGCGTGTCCCCAATACCCAATACATTCATTCCTTTTCTTTCCTTTTCAAATTTAAAGTGAAACTATTTAGAAAAGGGTACTATTACTTCCAACCAAAAGATTCCTGACTACTATTGTATCCAATCGAACGCACACTCAGTGACAGAAGTGAGAAAAGGACCCGTGGTGAGGATGAGACTGTCTAGAGCTATTTCAAAATAGAGTCTGAGGTCTACCCTGGAATGTGGCCCATGACGTGGTGTCCTGGTTCTTTAACAGCTGAAGCAGGACATTTTCTCTTTTAAGAGAACTTAGTACTTAACTCAGAGCAATGAAACTGGCACTGACTTGAACCAGAAAACGAGGAAACCTCCCAATTATTGCCCCGATAATTAAGATGCTTGAGATTACTATGCATACTTGTAAGAAAAACTTAATTACAAGAAGAAAAGGACAGGTCTGGGTCTGTAACCAGACAAGTTGAGACTTGAAAAATAACACTAGTCAGCTGGCTCTTAAGAATCACGATCTCCTTTTCCTCGGAAGTAATTCAACTAAACTGTGAGAACACAGGGAAACACACAGAGATATGACAAGGTCTTTGAAAGAAGCCCTGATAAGAGCTACACAGCCCAAGTCACAGCTGCTACCAGTAGATGAGAAAGACTGCTCCTGAGCTATGCTGTCCTATCCTGCTCTTGTCTTAAAGGATGAACAGAGGTGGTCCAGCTCTCAGGTGTAAATCCCCCAGATGCTACGCCAAGCCATCATCTTCCTTCCCTAGTTCTCTACAGAAGATCTCACTTATTATCATGGTTCCAATCTCATCTGGGAAGATTCTCAAATCTCCAAGTGCAATTCCAAGTGTTTCTGGAACTCTGATGGCACACTCCTGACTTGGGGACCCTTCAGGGTTTGCCCATTGGCCAGCTTGCTGGCACTCTCCAGAAAAGGCACCCTCCCCTTACACCTTTACTCAATTCAGTTGTGAGATTATTACCCCCTTACTCAAAACCTTCAATGGTGCCTGGCCGGCGTGGCTCAGTGGTTGAGTAGTGACCTATGAACCAGGAGGTCATGGTTCGATTCCCAGTCAGGCCATATGCCCGGGTTGTGGGCTCGATCTCCGGTGTGGGATGTGCAGGGGGCAGCCAATCATGATTCTCTCTCATCATTGATGTTTCTACCTCTCTCTCCCTCTCCCTTCTTCTCTGAAATCAATAAAAATACATATTTTAAAAAACCACCTTCATGAGTAAAGGAACACTCCTTATAGTGGTTTCAGAACCTCTACGGTCAAGCTCTAACGCAGCCCTTCCAGCAACACTGCCTTCTGGGAAGCCTGTGATTTGACAAAACTCCTCTGCTTGCCATTTCTCAACTGTGCCTTCCTGCCTTTCTGCCTGGAAACCTGTAGTTTTCTCCCAATGAGATGCCCAAGGGAAGAATCACACTCAACTGAAGGGATCGTAGAGATCGTCTCCTCTAACTCACTGTACAGAGAAGGGAAGAGAGACACCTGCCCAAGGCCATGCAACCTATTACATACACATTATCTGGCTGGAGACCCATCTTTTCTCAGCACAGCTTTCACTTCGGAGCCTGTGGGGGATCTCATATATAAACTAGTAACTAAGCTTTGGTCGTTTTAAGGGTTTCTAAGGTCAGATGATTCCACTGGCCGCCCCACAAAGCTCTTGGTTGCAGGCGCCGTGGCAAAATGGCCAGGATGGCAGAACCCGTCAGCATGTTCACCCCGCACTGCCCAAGCGTTCAAAAGTAAAAGCCCTACGCCCCTGGGAAAACATTCCTTCGGAAAACTGATCCTGAACCAGTGAGCTCTGACTGATTCTGGCCCAAGGAGTTTTTCAAAGAGGGAAAACTGACATACAGAGGAAGCTCTCTCAAGTGCAGAGTGTGGGCGACAGAGAGCTAATGTGGGAAAGTGGTGGCAGCCCCCTCAGGGAATATTTTTGAAATCATACTGAATTTCATGACCTCAGCATAAATTAGAAACACAGGAGATGGAAACAACTACACAGACCGAAAATGAGAGCACGGGAAAACAGATAAATGTCACCCAAGTTACCTTCATCTGTGTGTGAAACAGGAAGACTGTTCTCTGGTTTTCTCCCTGGTCCCCACTCTCAGCGCTATGACTAACAGCAAAGGCTGCATGCTTGCAACACACACGTGAACCCCCAAACACCAACACCATCCTCACACCACCCAAGTGAGATGACAGGGGGAAAGCTGGGTAGGAAATTACCTCCCAAATATGTCTAACAAGAAAAATATTCTTCATCATAAAAAGCTCTGCAGACAGGACTCACTGAACTGATGTTTCCATACAAGTACAATTTGAGTCCCAAACTGTACTTGTATGGAATTCAAGAATACTTCTAAAAACTCCCTTCTGGTGAAAAAGTCATAGATGATAAGAACATTTGGGTATAAAACCACTATCTTGGAAACATAGAGATACAACAAACAAACAAAAAGCACTCCCTCCCCCCAAAACAAACAAACAAACAAACAAACAAACAAAACAACAAGAAAATACAACCCAAGAGGGCTAGACCTGAGCAGGCACTCAGAAAGGACTTTTGGAGGATCCCAGCCTGCTCCTCCAGTTAGCATTAGATCTTAACAAGCAAGCAATCTTACTGACAAACTCAACACCGGGATGGGTAAATAGCCACAGCATTCTACTGACTACACACAATCAAGTAAGAACAGAATTGGTTTTAACAGCACACCATGATTTTATAGCAGTTCATCCAAGGACGCTGAGGGAGGCAGGGAGAAGGGATTTATGAGGAAAGATAATGAGCACAGTATCAGCCACATTGCGTGTGAGGAAGCAATGGGATTCCTGGTCAGTTATTTATGGAGAACTGCGGGAGAAGGTTTGAATGACTCGGGAGGACCTGGGCCCAGAGCCAGAAACATGTCTTATTGCTGTGGACGAAAGGGTCTCACCCATGCCTATGGGAGCTACTGAATGAACTTCTCTTGGCGTTCTGAAGTTTGACCAGAATTTAGAGTCGTTACGTCTGGAAGTAGTAACCAAGGAAATCACAGAAGACAAACATTTAAATTGTAGCATGGACAATTAACCTTGTTAAACATCAGTTCAGTGAGTCCTGTCTGCAGAGGGATCTTTTGGGTGAGGCTGAGTAATGAGATTTAGGTGAGCTGAATTCATCTAACTCTCTTGCTTCAGCCACTCCTTTCTGTTCAGATGGTTTTTTTCCTTGGCCCACGTTAGAGGAACGCAAAGACTTCTACATGTTTCAACGTGTGCAACTGAGGTTGAGGTTGTTACATGTGGTCACAAGGTGAAGTCACAGCCACTTTCAAGTATCTCAGAATGTTGTTCAATTTCTGTTTTCAGCTTAAAACCTTTTTATAAATTGGCCAAAGATTCATGTTCTATAACACTACCTGTTTGGTAGAAGAAAATACATTTCTCTCTGAAGCTGAATCAGCATGATTTCCCGGGCAATGGCTCCAGTAGAATTGTCTCCTTGCTATTGTCAGGAGCAGTCTGCTTTTTGATGACATTCCATAGCTTGTCCACAACTGGTCTCAGAATTACCCTGAGAGGGAACCGGCCCCCAGGCAGCAGGGCGCCAGAGCTTACAGCCCCCGAGTCCTCTAAAGTCAGATATCCCTGGATTAAGCTCTTTTAATTTCTTGATGGTTTAATGTCCTGCATATTATAATCAGTGTTTTAATTCAGGATCCGGGCCTTCTGGCAATTTTCCGAAGGGCACTTGGAAGTCAAGTAATTAACTGAGTGTTCCTTCCTTCAGCCATCCCAAGTTCTCTGTGCACTGAGAGAATATTTGCATACTCATGGCCATGTTCATGTTTAAGCTGATGCTACCCTAGGGATTGCCAAGGCAGAAGATAGAAAAGCATGGCTTGTGACTAAAGAAGGGCTTTGTGGGTTGGCAGAGATAAAGGGGAAGGAGAAATCATGTGACACTGTATTAAACAGAGAAAATTTGTAAATCGATTTTTTTTCTGCCTGAGAAAAAAATACACATTTGGGAGATAGAGCACTTTCATCTTTCTATCTTTACAGTTAAACTGAGTGCAAAAAAAACAAAACAAACAAGAAAAGGATATGAGCTGCTATTCTTTGAAACCAAGATTGTAACTATAAACCAATGAGATCACAGTTGTTTTAATAAAGGAGAAAGATATCCTTATTTCAATGTATCCTGGCACACGCTTTGGAGGAAGCTTATGAAAGTCAGCATGTGTCACAGGCAGTAGCATTTCTGGTTTAATTCTGTAAAGAAATGCAAGGTGACTGGGTAAAAAAGTCCAATCCAAAACCAAACCCCCCTTTTTTTTGTAAGAAGGGAGAAATATGAGAATATAGACTCATATTTGCTTGTGTCTATGTAAAACATGCTGGAAGGTACACTGGGGATGGGACTATTGGAAGAGAGGGGAGAGTAGGGAACAGGAATGGGAGTGAGAGTTTTTTACTTGTACATTTTATTATCAATTTTTGTACCAATGTGAATACACCACTTACTCAAAAATAGTTTGTTTGTTTTTTAAATAATGAAATTAAATAGGAGATCATAAGATCAAAGACCAAATTGTGTACACAAGAGGTTGGGAATCTACACTAATAAAAGAGAAACATGCAAATTGACCATCACTCCGCTACACCCATCAGCCAATCAGGAGCAAGTATGCAAATTAACCCAACAAAGATTGCAGTGGCCACGGAGCTGGAGTGAGCAGGAGGCTTGATTTTCCCCTGATGATGCAGGAAGCCTAGCTTCCCGCCCGCCCTGGCCAGCCCTGGCCAGCCCTGGCCTCTGCTCAAGGCTACAAAGTTTCAATTATAGGAGATAAATAAATCCTAGATACCTGCTTCCAGCCAGCCCTGGCCTCCGCTCAAGGAGGCGCTGGAAAAAAAAAAAAAAAAAAGAGGGGCTGGGAGCTTTGGTCACTGGGGTGTGTGGCCAGCCTGCAAACAGACATCAGCCCTTCACCCAGGCTGGCCAGGCACCCCAGCGGGGACCCCCACCCTGAAGGGGGTGTGGCCAGCCTGAAAACAGCCCTCAGCCCCTCACCCAGGCAGGCCACACCCCCATGGAGTGAGGGTCCCCACTGGGGGGCTTGGCTAGCCTGCAAACAGCCATCAGCCCCTCACCCAGGCTGGCCAGGCACCCTAGTAGGACCCCCCCACCCTGAAAATAGCCCTCAGCCCCTCACCCAGGCTGGCCACACCCCCATGGCCTGATCCCTGTAAACAGGCAGTCGAACATCCCTCAAGGGGTCCCAGATTGGAGAGGGTGCAGGCTGGGCTGAGAAACACGCCCCCCTGCCCCCCCCCCCCCCATGCATGAATTTCGTGCACCCGGCCTCTAGTAGGATAAATAACAATTTTCCTATCAAAATAGGTTAAAGCATATGTATGATTATAAACATACTTACTAAATATTAAGATTTGTTAAAACTAGGTGAAGGGCACCTAGTGCTTGCTATAGCCTTTGTCTCACCTTTGTAAGACTGAAATATTTCCCTCTCCAAAAAATAATTTATTAAAAAACCTTTACTCCATCATCAAAATATTCTATCCTTAGCCAAGAAGGAAACATTATCATGAAAATGGGGCCACGTATGGCCATCTGCATTAATTACTTGCTTATTACTTTCATAACCTGGTATGATCTCAATCAGTAGCCATTCTGATAAGATAAACATGGACACTCATAACATAGTGCACAGTATGTTGCCTGGAAAAAGAGAAAAGCAGGCTTCTGCCCTCAAGTTTATATTCCTAAACCCTAGAAACTTAATGTCAGAGTTCTGCCACTTTTCCATTTCTGGAAAAAAGAAATGTTAACCAATGCCGTTTTCTAGATTTTCTTTCTCTCACAATCTGTGAATTAAATCCAAAGTATGCTTGGAATGAGTCAACACAGTCATTGGCTCCAGTTAACTGGAGTCTGTAGGATGACCTTGGCTTGTTTCTAGTCCTATAAGAAAACTGAAAGACTGGGGTAGACCATGTGCCCACAGCAAGGACAGGGCTGCTCTAGAGCATGGTGCAGAATCTCAGGGGTACTCTGGACTCCTGGTCAGTCATTAGAAGTAAACCCTTGGGAGGATGGAGAGCAATTATTAGGACCAGGTTGCCCACACTCAATTTCTTGAAATTACTTAAGGCTGTGCATGTCTCACACAAATCCATGGTTCCGAATTCTCTTTTGAATGGTTATTCAGTAAGTGATTTTAGGCTTGGTAAACTTGGGTGTGGGACCTAGCTAGCAAACTCTCTGAATTTGACAAAGGTTCAATGGAGATGCAACACAGTACACCTTCAGAACAACATTTCCAGTCCTACTGTGGCAAATGCTTACCATTTGAAGAGTGTTCCTATGTCCGAGCTCATGAAAGACCCTTTAATACATGATCTCCAATACTGACAATAACCCAGCAGGACTCTCCCTACTGGCTCCATTTTACAAATGAGAACAACTGAGGGTGAAAGAGTTTAAGCATGAAGCAATTGACTGAAGGCCATACAGATCATTTATGGTGTACCAGTGTTCAAATCCAAGCCTCTCTGAAAGTCACATTTTCTCCACTAGAACACATAACCTTTGACATCCTAACTTTTAGCTTTAGTACTTTGACATCTTGAAATCAATTATATTAAGAATGACAGAGTCACACATACTAACATGTGCTGGAGCATATTAAAATTCATTTATGAAGACAAATGACAGTCATCTATTCAAAAGATAAACATTACATTTCCCTGCATGTGAAACCGCTATTAAGAAAATGAAATAAATTATAAGCCAAAAGAAATGCATAAATCTTACCACCTTCCTCGGGTGTCATGTTTACTAGTTCATCTATCCATCCATTGGAGGAGGGGAAAGAAAACAAAATCATGAGTTAGTTGTATTTTGTAAGGAGTTTGAATCAAATGATTACAGTTGAGTCATTTTCTTTCATCTGCATTACCTGAGCATGCATTATGTGGAGAGCTCTTGTCTAAGGTAGAGAAATCCCTTTTTCCTTCTTCAGCTGTGAATACAACATGCAGCTGGTTATCAGCGATTCAGAGTGGTGTGCGTGCTCACATGCTATAGATCGCAGTGTAAGGTCAACACACAGCTTTGGGAAGAAATGGCATCCCCAAACTCACTCACCAGAAGCAAGGGTCCTTGGATTATGTTTTACTCGAGCTGTTGGCTCTCAGTGAATGCTGAGTTAACAGCCCTGAATCTTTGCTTTGTTTAGCAAAAAACGATCAAACGCTTCTCCTCCCATGGACACATGTGCAACTTAAGTGGCTGACTATTCCTTGATGGTGCTAATGAACTTCAGCCATCTGGGCTTGACTACAGTATAAGGGCAGATCACTCAGTGAAAGAAGCCAATTTGTAAAGGCTACATATTGCATGATTCCAACTATGCAACATTCTGGAAAAGGCAAAACTATGAACACAGTAAAAAGACCAGTGGTTGCCAGGAGTTTGAGGGGAGTGAGAGATGAATAGGTGAAGTCACAGGGGACTTTTAGGACAGCAAAACTCTCCTGTATGATACTGTAATGGTGAATACATGCCATTATACATTTGTCAAGCCCATAGACTATAAGACACCAAGAGTGGACCGTAATGTAAACTATGGACTATGGGTGATAAGATATGTCAACGTTGATTCATCAGTTATAACAAATGCACCACTCTGGTGGGGGATGTTGATAATGGGGGAGGCTATGCACATGTGGACACAGTGGGTATGTGGGAAATCTTAGTACCTTCTGCCTGATTTTGTTGGGAACCAAAAACTACTCTAAATAATAGTGTGTGTGTGTGTGTAAATATACTTACAGACAAACACAATAGAACAGCCTTAAAACTTGGTTTGCACATATGAACATTACACTTTCTACAAGTCTCAGACTAAAAGATGACATTTCATTTGAATAGATTCCATTTTGTGTAAATATAAAAGAAGGTGATCAACATTTATAGTCTCAAAATATTACGTAAATACCACAGCAAGTAAACATACTGCATGGAGGAAAAGAAAATTTGATTCTCCTATATTGTCACAAATTGCATGAATACATGATTTTATGTAGATATGCAACTTGAATATAAACAGAATAAACTGGAGTTTACATTTTCCCACAGAACTAAATTTTTTTATTCAATTACCTAGATTCCCTCAACACGATTCATGCTGTTGATATCCAAGGGATCCTGAGGCTGGAGGGTATGGATTGATAGAGTGCTTACATGGCCAACAATACCAGGCTGCCTGCTTCTCTGCCTCCTTCTGCCACTTGATCCCTCCCTCACACTCTAGAACATTGTGCCTCTGACCTTCTCCTGGTCCTCCCTTGTTCATAATCTTTGCCCAGGCTGTTCCTTTTGCTTTGGTGGGTCTAACAACAGCACTTGACTTAGCTAGTTCCCTGATCAGGTGACGTCTCCCTATCAGATATGCCCATAGCCTTTGCAGTTTTCACCAAAGCTGGAATTGCCCCATTACATGTATCATTGTTAGATCACCACCTGCTTCCCTCTGACTGTAAGCCCCATGTTCTGGAATGTTCTATGTCTGGTGAACCACTGCATGCCCAGAGCCCAGGGCTGTGCCTGCCACAGAGATGGCACTCATAGACTTCTGTTGAACAAATGAACATGTATGGGAGTAAGTGAAGGTATCCAACCTAGAGGCAAAAGAGTGAGAGTTGATTCTTTCTGTTGAATGGCACCTGGGAGAAAAGCAAATGAAACAGTATAGTGGGAGAAGAATAGAGTGAGTGGTTGGAAAGTAGGAAGGAAGACAGAAGTAGGACGGAGGGCGGAGAACAGGATCAAGCAGAGGGAACTTTCAGGGTCTACTGTGCCTCCTCCTAGCTGCCGAAAAGGCCACCTGCTACAGCAAAGGGAAGATGTAGATACATCGCTGGGAGGGCTAGGCTGACCAGAGAGTTGGGAAATTTCAGTTCTCTTCCTATCACCTGTAAAACTTTCCCTTGCATCTCTGAGTCCCAGCGAAAGCCTCAGCATTACATCACCTTAATTCTACCCCAGTGTGCCATTCCCTCTACTCCTTAAGGAGAAAATGAACCAATGAATGAATGGGCAGTAACGGCAGGAAACAGGGAGAGCTGATGAGCCACCCAGGGCACATGGCACCTATCATCCACCAATGCTCTGGTCCCTTTCCCAACCACAGGAGAGTTGGTACACCGAGGGATCTGGCACTCATTGCAGAAGAGCCCAGGAATCACCTGGAAGGCAGTGTCGGGCTCTCCCCGTTCCCAACAATGACCACCACCCACCCCATAACACAGTGAAAGCCATACTCTCCCGATGTGATCTTATTAAAACTGTCTCTACAGCCCAACTGGCAGTTAGCACTAGTAACGGTGATAGCAGAAATGATGTCACCTGTTGTAAAAGAAATAGCTCTCTGCCACATCTCAATTGTGGACGCCCCTCTGACGGGCTGCTGCCAAAGTGATTAAGAATGCCATTTCGGTTCAAAATATACAGCCTCTCAATAACACTATGGGCCGACCTCATTGAGCTATGGAAAGTTAAGACTGAAAGCATATTTATACCCAACCTTCTCCACTGGAAAAGAAGATAGGCCTAGGAGGAGTTTGCCAAAGAAGATAAGGAGATGGCTGTTGAGCAGTAGTATTTCAGAATCAATTCTAAGTAAAATTCAAAACTTACTCTTAAAATTAGAGGACTCCTTGTGCTGGTTTTCTTCTTCTAATGAAATTAACCTTGAAAGAAATAAAAAAAAAAAGTTTAGTATCTAGTTCTGAAAATGTTATATTTATGATACAGCCACAGTCTATACAATACAAATTATTGTACTTAACACACACACACACACACACACTCGAATGTATAGTCATTTACTGGCTGCACATTTTTTGAAGGAGAAATACATTTGCTGGCTTTCTCCTATCCCAAGGCTGGTTAGTGGCATCTTAACATCTGAATCTGGTTTCATCACAAGGCACATATTCTATAACTATCTAGGTGGTTAGTTAGGTACAAGTAAGATATCACTTTCAGAAACACAGCTAAAAAAAAAAAAACCCAATGGCCAAGCGTTTATCCTGATTCCTGGTGTCCCAGGAAGGACACCTTAGTAGATTAGTGAAATTATAGGAGGCTGAGAGCAGGATCATGCTCAAATGCAGATCAATAACTGTCGCCAACTCAGCTCTCACCATATATGGGTAAGAACATGGCACACACACATCCCCACCCTGAGACCCAGTGGGCACCTCCGCACCTCCCTCCTACTGCAGTGGTTCACCTTTGCCTGCTCTTTCTGAAAAAAAAAAATCTTATTAAATTTTCATTTTCATTTTAAATAGTTTCTGGGTTATACATTTGAGCTTTTAAAGATGAAGTACTAAAAGAAAGCAGAACTCGGAAGTTAACTAAAACTAATCAAGATGCTCTTGGGTAGCTCCCTTCTGAGTAAAGACAATGCTTTACTTGAACTGTAGCAACAGATAATGGTGAAAGAAGGTGCCAGGACCACTCTAGCCTCTGCCTCTTACTGCACCACGGTGGGCAGTCACTTAGCCTCTCGGCCTCACTGCCATCATTCGCACGCTGGGGAAATGGCTACACTGATTACATGGAGGGTTACCGTGAGGATGAATTGAGATGTCATAAATAAAGCTCCTGGCAGTGGGCTTAGCACAGAGTAGGTGCTCACTAACTGGCAGCTAGCACTGTTTTTATGACTAGGAATTGGTTAAACTGCTTCCCCCAATATCGTCATCTGTACTACCTTGAAATCACATTTTGTAGCCTTCCTACAGTGAAAACCTGCTTTCCTTCTGCACTAATGAAATTTTCTAGCATTTGCTTAAAAAAAAAAAAAAAAGGAGGGGGAAGCTAAAATTGGCAGCAAGTATTTGAGTGGGACTAATATATCTATGTACATGGATATATTTGAAACTTTATTTAGAAACACAGAAAAAATACAAGGCTGCTTTGCCATAAGGTTGTCATCTAAATTTCTTTTGTGTAGAAAAGGAACAGCAAGTGGGAGGGAGATCTATTTTGGTTTCCTAGGTCAGCCCGTTCAAGGTTAATGCCGCTCCTGCAGGCTATGACATGTCAGAAGAAAAAGACATAGGTTCACATGTAAACCTTCTCCATGCTGTGGGAGAAGGTTTGCACCAATTAGGTTGACTGTTTCTCTCCTTATTTAAAATGACTGGAGGCACCTTTTCTGCAAAGAGGCGAGAACCGAGGATGGAGCAGTCACTTCCTGTCTCCCCACCCCGCAGAAGAAAACAGCGGGGCTGAAGGGTGGCAAACAAAATGTCAACACCTCGCACTTTCGGATGATAACACCTAAGTACCAGATGAGTTACTCGGCGATTTCATAGGTTATTTCCTTCCTTGAGACCAAAGCCAGGGGATTTCCTATCTAGGACAGGATCTTGTAAGTGATGGTGACAAAAAGGACCAGCAGAAAGCTGGGGCCAAGACCACAAGACAGGGAGCCAGGCAGCAGAGGGGACATTCCCCTTTCCTGCCCCACTAAACGCCTCACAACTGTGTCCCTTCTATGGCTCTCTTATTGGGGGGAGTCCTGGTCTAGTAGCAATATGTGCTGGGGGTTGGTCTCAATATTAACACATCTCCTCTGGGAAGTGAGGGAGTAAAGCCATTACTCTGCGTATGAGGCCCCAAGAGACTTGGTCAGCCAGACTGCGCTGCCCTCAGCTGTGGGAACAAAGATTTCTGTCCAGCCAAGCAGCCCCTGACTTACTGGCTGGGCTCCTCTGCTGTGGCCTGGGCGCGCTCCTGCCGGGCAATCTTCTTCCTTTCTTCCTTCTCAGCCAGTTTTTTCACAGGGTCTTGTAAACTCTTGATCGGGAACCGTAGGTAATAAAGAGGAAAAAAGAACAGAAGAAAGATCATCCATAAGAAAAGTCAACTGCCAGTGTCCCAGCAACCAAACCTGGGCTTAGAGATTTGGGGAGGTCACCTGGGATCAAGCAGTGGGCAGATATGACATTTTATATGTTCACCGACCCATCGAAGAAACACTAGCCTATAAAGGAAAAGTAGTTTTGCCACTAGATTTATGTTTTCCCCTTTGTGATAAATTATTCAAAAGGAGGCCTTTGGCTATTGCTAACTTTATTTCCCATCTTTAACATGCAGCTAAGATAAACATTCTGCTCTGCAGCAGCCCACACACTGACGGCATACAAGTCTTTTCTCCCCCAAAGATGAGATGACTTCATTCCATTTTTTATTTTGTTTGCTATTCTGCAATCTAAAAACAGCTTAAAAAAAAAAAAAACACGAGAAAACAAAACCTTTAAAAACAACAACAACACAGAGCAGAAATAGTGGCTTGAGCATAATCTGACAAGTTAACCCTCACGAGTGGACAGAGCAGGTGCATTTAAATCTTTGTAGATGAAAAATGGGGGAGAGTCTTTTTATGACGCATAATTTCTTGGAGCGACTGTCCTCAAGGTTTATTAAATATTTAAGGAAAGACTTTTTAAAAAAGCAACTGCCTAAAAAACGGCCCACCAGTGACAAAGCCTGAAAAGGCAGAACATTTCTCTAACAACTGAATAATGGAGTTACACAACAAAGATCTCTATTTCTGGCCCTAATTAAAATACAAACCTACAAACACAAAAGGAACTTCTCAAGATACTTACTCGCGTATATCCTCAGAACTATGCATCCCATGGGCCTTCCCGCTGCCTGTCCTGCCTTCCATCTCCCCAGCTTTCCCCTCTGAGTGTGACAACGTGGAGGGAAGGAGACAACGCAGTGCCACATGCCAGCCCTGGCTGGTCATGACCACTGACAGGGCTGACTGAGGGTGGCCTGGAGGCCGAGTCTGGGCAGAGCAGAGCTGTGACTGACTGCCGTCTGCTGTGAATACCAGGTGGGCACTGGCATCACCCTCCTCACTGCCATCTCTGGCTCACTCCGTGCACAGAATCATCTTCCTAAAACTCCCAGGCCATCATGTTGCCCTCTTTGCCCAAGAACAGACAGTGGTTCCTTATTCTTTCCCACTGCCAGTCTAACCTCTCGCCCACTTTTAAAGAGCAGCTCCTTACACTGATCCTATCTCACTCACCCAAGTCACTTCCCACTAGCCCCCAAAGGCAGGCTTTCCACTCAATGAGGCGTGTCTCCCATGTCTTAGCCAGTCCCTTCCTATCTTTGTTCATTCTGGTTCTGAACCAAAGAGCTCTCTCTACTTATCTATCCACCCTGGAAGTATATCACCCAGATGAGTGACGTTTTCCATAGAATTTCATGCAATAAGCGTACCAAATTCAAGAAAGTACTTGCACGTCCGAACTGCATTTACAACTTTATTAGTGTTGGGTCATATCTATTCTGCATAATACTTTGAAAAGAAAAAATTACTCATAATTTCATTTACCCCCAAATAATGAGTTATTATTTTCATGTATTTCCTTTTTTTTATGTTCAAACTATTTGTATACTTGGAATCTGTATATAATACATAGATTATAGACAAAGATGTTCTCTTAACCAATATAATTTGTGTCAGTATTTCATATTAAAAAACATTTTTATTATAGCAGAGAATATACAAAAGATTTTATATATCTTAAACATTTAATATTGAATTAAAATAAATAAAAGTACATTTATTCATCATTATTCTAATATAGAGCCAAGATTTTCTCATTGAATATATGTCCCTGATTAAAGATCTGAAGCATTTTTATGCACAAACCACATGGATTGCCATCATTTGCAACGACTCCCTATTTCTAGGCATTTAGGTTAGTACACTCAGTCAACACATAATCTTACAGTACCTAGGTGCTATTTTGGATGTCTCATTGGTAAATGAGAGATACAAAATTATCAGCTAGTGATGGGCCAAGGTGTATAATTAAAAAAAAGGGGATAAAAAGTGATGGGATCATTACTTCAGTTCACAGGAATGTCCTCTTGGAAATGACATTTCAACTGAGAGCTAAATGACACGTAAAACCCGGCCAAGTGCAGCTCAGGGAGAAGAGGGGGCCCCCGGTGCAGAAGCTGAAAGGTAGGAATCGCTTGGCTTGTCTGAGGAACAAAGAGAATGCCACTGGGCTGGCGTGTAGTGTGCGAGAGTACAAGACTTATGAGACTGGGATAAAGAGGTCAGCAGGGGTCGCACAGGGAGAACATGCCTTTACCCCATTCATCAATATTTAACATTTTGCCTCATTAGTTTCATCATATTCTTGGGCTCTTTCTGTCTCTCTAATGCATGTCAACTAAATGGGACCCATGATCCTTGGCTGGAGGGGGGAATGATATAAAGAACAGCACTGGCACAATGTGGCAAGTGGAATATGGACTGTTGTCTAGATGCTTTGTTTTCATTAACATCTGGTAAAAGTGAGGCATGTGTATGTGTGTGCGCGTGTGCGCGCGCGCGCGTGTGTGTGTGTGTGTGTGTGTGTGTGTGTGTGTGTGTGTTTTGGAAATGTGCAACCTTAAGGAGGAGTTCAAAAGATGTCAAGGACTTACTCTTCAATAGATATGCCAATCACAGCATTTTATTCTTTCTCTCTCTGTCTCTCTCTCTCTCTCCTTAATGCAGTTTTGTTCCTATAAAGAGCGGTCCAATCCTGGTCAAAGTGAAGCCAGGAGTTTTCCAGTCAAGGTTCCAATGGCTCCAAGACTCCCTTTTCATTTCTGTGACACTTGCCCAGGCCTCCTGGTTCCCTCAATTATCTTCTCCTTGCATTTCCTTTTTTATCAGTCAGAACTAGGCAGGGCCAGGACACGGCTGCTTCCCGCCAGGCTGTGTCCAGCTGCCGCGGCGCTCCCCTAAGCCCCTGAGATGCCCTTGACAGCTCCACGGTCATCACCCCCTCTGTCTCAGGCCTGACCTCCCCTCAGAACCACACTTGAACAGCTCTCAGACAATCCCTTTGTAATGTAAACCACTCCTTCCTTCTTTTCAACCCCTTCCCCTGTTGAGCCATTAGCAGGAACTCAATTGTTGGCTCCCTGTCACCACAATCACAGTTAAATCACTATTGTGCTTCACCAACAGAATGGCCGCCATTCCAATTGCTACTTTAATTTATTATTAATAATTCCTGTGACAAATGCTCCTCTCGTCCTACTATTACCATTGTCCTTTTAATAATCTGGTTGTGGCCACTTAAAAGAGATGCTAAATATATACTTGTTGATTGATAAATTAATGTACAGAAGGTTAAACTGCAAAACTCAGAGCTCTGCAGACAGGAAATGCAAAGGCTCCGGAGAGTAATATAAAATATAAAAAGGTTTATAAAGCAAAAAATAATACTGAGCTTGTTTATTAAATATTAGAATTTTGAACCAAGGGGATTGCATGTGTCTGCACACACACATATCAGCTTTACTGAGATATCATTCACATACCTTAGAATTCACCCCTTTAAAGCATACAGTTAAATGATTTTCAGTAAAGTCACGGAGTTGTGCAACCATCACCACAATCCACTTTAGAACATTTCAAGGGGCATCTCTTAAGAAAGAGTTTCTGGATCAAACTAGGCCAGTGGTCGGCAAAGTGCGGCTCGCGAGCCACATGCGGCTCTTTGGCCCCTTGAGTGTGGCCCTTCCACAAAATACCATGCCTGGGCGAGTCTATTTTGAAGAATTGGCGTTAGAAGTTTAAGTTTAAAAAATTTGGCTCTCAAAAGAAATTTCAATCGTTGTACTGGTGATATTTGGCTCTGTTGACTAATGAGTTTGCCGACCACAGACTCTAGTCAACAGAGCCAAATATCAACAGTACAACGATTGAAATTTCTTTTGGGAGCCAAATTTTTTAAACTTCTTCTAACGCCAATTCTTCAAAATAGACTCACCCAGGCCGTGGTATTTTGTGGAAGGGCCACACTCAAGGGGCCAAAGAGCCGCATGTGGCTCGCGAGCCGCAGTTTGCCGACCACTGAACTAGGCTAAATACTCCTCTACATAGCAGGGAAAACCCCACAACAACACATATGGAACTTGTTTCTGGCAAAGATGGTATACATTGAAGAGATAAAGAGGCTTAGAGAAACTCTGAAACATCACTGAGGACAAATCATGTCCCCTTTCCTCTCTCAAAATCAGCCCCTGGATGTGACGGTTAGGTACAGGATACCCTACACGATGGACCTATCCCCACGGTTTAAGTAAAAGGCCTAACTGGAGGCTGGGGTGGGGGTGGATTCTCTAGATTAAAGTCCACAACTCAGCTGAAAACACTTAACCCTGTAGCATCCGTGAAAGTCAGAGGTGACAGCATTTTCTCCGTGACATGCACACCTGCTCGGGCAAAATGAACTCAGAGGCCTGGCTGACGGTACAGATGAGGCAGCCATCAGATGGAACTATTTTGTATCACTGGCTGATGGAAGCCACATTCAAATCCACGCCCAGAGATGAAATGTCAAAGCGTTCTGAATCTAACCTCCAAACCCACTAGGTCCTCCATTATAATTGTTCGTGAAAATCACTACTATTAGCAGCCATACAGCGTCATCTGAAGCTGAAAAGTTCTCTGAGGGGGAAAGAATGTTTTTGGACTAAGCAACCTTTCTCTGTGAAGGCTGCACTGACATGCTAATAGTTTCCATCAATGCTTAAATGGTTTCAGGAAGCACACACATGATATATAAGATCAGCGTGACAGAGGGAATGCACAGCCCGGGCTTGCAGAAGTGTCTTAGAAAGGAAACAGCTTCATATAATAACGGGGGTTACTACTTCCTAGATTAGAAAAATAAAAAGACAGAGCAACAGTCATCTGAATGAAAGCAAAACGACCCAGCAAACAAATTTTACAAACAGGCCAGCAGCCAGCCCTAATATCTGACCCAAATGTAATGTTTGCCTTTAACAATTGGATAACATTTTCTCTGATCTTTAATGATGACGTTTAATTTTCTTAGACTCCTTCCCATTAATTACACTGGTATGCATATGAAGGTGCCAAATATTGTCCATAAAAGGAAATGAAAGTGCTCAAAATAGTGAGGCATGGTGAAAAGATGTTGGACACAGTTGTGTGTGTGTGTGTGTGTGTGTGTGTGTGTGTTTGTGTTTATATAATTGGTAGCACATGAGGAATCAAAAGCAGAAAACATGATGTGCATGAGCCGCGCAATTCGTGGACATGAAGCCCGTGTCCTCCCCACCCATGCAGTTATAAAGTTATACATTTAGGAAGACACTATATGCAGAGCACTATAAATCTAGGACCGGAAGGTACTCTCGAGTTGTACTATAGAACAAAATATTAAGGAGTAAAATGAGAGAAAAATAAACACAATTGTAAAGTATATAATCTTATTCTTTAACATAAGAAGGAAAACTGGTACTGGGAAGGCATCCTAGTGCCCTGGAAAGAGATGGACTTTGGAAGTGGATTATGTAGTACTGTGACATGGAAAATGGTCTCCCCTCTTGGGGCCTCTGTTTACCCATCAGAACAATGGGACTAATATCAAGTCCACCTTTCCTGGGACATTGTGAGGATGAACTGAGATAATGCTTGCACGCAGTACCAAGCTGATGAGAAGCACTTAAAATGTGCTTTCTTTTCAATGACTTAAAATCTAAAAGGAATTAGATGTCATAAGGGTTCATCCTGTGTCAGGTACTGCACTGCATGATTTACACATCTCACAAAACCCAGATAAACAGTGTTTTCCTGGTTTCCCAATATGAAAATGAAGACTCAGAGAGGTGAAGTAATGTGCTGAAGGCCATTCAACCACTAACAGGTAGAAGCAATATTTGAATCCAGGTCTTTCAAATTCTACGATGGGTTAAGAAATAGTATTAAATAGCCAAGCCAAGAACATTTACTGAACTTTTCATATGAAAAGTGCCAAGGAGATCTAGAGCCACTCTGGTCTGTTTCCAAACTCGAAAGGAAAGACCACAGTTCCCAGATATCTGCGGGACTGACAAGTAAAACAGGCTTTCGCCTACAAGCAAACACTTCCAGCGTTATTTTTAACTGGAAGGTTGCAGCTGTATCTTTAAAAAAATTTTTTATTGATTGATTATAGAGGGGGGAAGGGAGAGAAACATCAGTTTGTTATTCTGCTTATTTATGCATTCATTGGTTGTTTCTGACAGGGATTGATTACATAACCTTGATGGATCAGGAGAATGCTCTAACCAACTGAGCTACCAGGCCAGGGCCTTACATCTGTACCTTTTAAAGATGGCACTTCTGCTTTCTCCTGCCTCATGGCCAGAGTGCACCTGGAAGAAATGCCACATGGCAGAGAGCATGCCTGTCCCAGACCCCCCACATCCTGGACATGTGGCCTTGGGCAAGTTACTAGACCTTTCTGAGCTTCAATTTGCACTTGGAAACATGCAAATACAATGAGGATGCCCATATTCCCAAGGTTATTTTGAGGGTTAACTATAACATACGCACTTCACTTTCTACATGCCAATGCCAAACCTAACAGTATAATTAACCAGAATCCCCAACCTTGGTACATTAGAGCCATGCATAGCATGACAAACTCTCCTAGGTATTACCACACCTCACCCATAGCAGAGTGCTTGGCATAAAGGAACCACCCACCCACACAATGATAAGTTTTTCCTTTCTCCTTGACGAAAACTTAGGGAATGAGAAGAGGAGGGGATGGAGAAGAACTCCAACTATGAGGAGAACCTGAGGGACCAGCTGGCCAGAAGGACAAACATCAGTCATCATAAGGGCTGGATGAACAATGACCATCTGGATGAATGATGACTCTGGCTTGCCCACCTCAGATGTCAGTGGTGGACATGGTCAACCCCTCTAACCACTTCTCTCCCAGTGACCTGGATGCATCCCAGTTTGCTGTTTGCAATGAGCTGGCCCGGAGCAGATTACGTAAGAAAAAAATCGCTCTGCTAAAGCTGTGTAAAGTAATGACACTGAGCGAAAACTCGAAAGTCTGAAAGGATCTCCTGGATGCCGGCCATGAGTAATTGCCATGTTGGGACTGGCAACGAAAACAGCATTGCAGAGATATTTACCCAATTTTCATAAAAACGATTATGGCTTTATTTTCAAAGCAAGTAACTACAGAGCCATGTGGCTTGTCGGTAAATGTTCAAGTGATTAACTGAGAAATGTGGAGGTGGGTGGAAGAAGGCTGTTAGGCATACGAATCTGAGAAAAACAAAATTTAGAAGAGGAGGATTTCTGAATTGTGAAAGCTAAAAGCATTATGGTGTCCGGAATGATGTTCCACATGACAGCGCCACGTCTTAGACCCCCGGAGAGACAGGCGGGAACAGTGGCACATCTGTTTCAGTGGTGATTTTTGAACATGCTCAGAGTTAGGTTTTCACATTCAGGTTTCCTCAGAGTTCAAAGTCTGGCACACACCAAGAGTCTGTTGCAAAGCCCAACTGCATTTTTAGAATGAGCCCTGTTGCAGGGGTGGGAGCTCTCCTTCCTTTCTTATTTGCGCGCCTGCCCTCTCCCCTCCCCTCTCCTATCCCCGTGGGTATTAGATGAGCCCAGACTGGCCTGCAGGGCTGAAGGAAAGGTTTGGGAAGGAGCTGCTGGAGCATCGTGGGAGTCGGGGAGGGAGTGGGTTAGGTTACCTGGGCGAGGTCTGAGACATCTCCTATCCCACTGCCATTCACAGGCTTGCCCAATGTGAAACTCACTGCAATGCCAATCACCCAGGGTAAAGATGATGAGTAAGAAAGTAACTTAAGCTTTGCCAGGGCTACGGAACCTGGCAACCTCAACAAGCACATCTACATCAATACGATACTGCCAATGGCTGCCTTTTGGACCCATTACAGCAGGCATGTCAAACTCAAAGGCTAACATGGGTCAAATAAACGAGGCATGTGGCCCACAGGCCATGAGTTTGACATGCTTGCAATCACAGCATTCCTGATAAGTCATCCCTATTACCCCCATTGGGGCTGCTGGTGCCAACACCATGGCTGTCACCGTTACTGCAACCACCACCACCACACAACTGGAAAGTGACACGCTGGATTTAAAGCCAGGTCTGCTGGCTCCCTGTGTCCAGAATGAAAAACCTGGGTTTCCTTCCAAATCACTGGAATGGCACATCACAGGCAGACACTCTGCTACCAGGCATTTTCATTAAATACAGCCACTCTGGTCTCCTTGCAAATACAAGTGCAGAGGACATGCCTTCTCTTCTGCCAGCTCTGAATGAGTGCTGCTTCTTCAAAGGGTCCTGTGCTCACTCCTCCTGCAGACATTGAACTCAACCATGTGCCAGCATGGCACATAAGGACCACAAGGCCACTGACACAAACAGGATTTTAGAATTTCCGGAGAAAAGCCACTACTTCTGATGTCCTAGAGCCCCACCCCCCGCATCCCTCCATGTCTGTTCTGGATTCATGGGGACATTTGCAAGCAAATGACATCCTGGAAGGATGAGATAAACCTGACCACATCTGAGGTTTGGTAACTGAAGATGGTACTGCTTTCCTACAGACAGCATTTCATTTAGTTTTTTAAATAATGCTTTAAACTCTAAGTCTAAATCACTTTCTCTAAAAAAGGGCCAGTGCTTTCAAGATAGGCTAGGAACATTCCGCCCCTGTCCCTATGACTTGGTAATTTCTACCCTGTGAGAGACATTTCCAGATGACTCAGAATCAGTATAAAATTAGCACATTAATGATAATGCATGCAAAATGCATATGCTTTGTAGCATTTTAATGAGTCAATAAATATTTATTGTTTGAAAATGTGAAATTACAGCATTACTTCTTTTATTGGAAATCACTTAGAAATAGTCTCTCTACTTTAAATTTGAGTTGTTAAAATAATTAGATCAGAAAATTTTGTAATATTGAATTTCAATGCTAAATTTGCCATGAAGTTAAAATTCTACAAAAATCATAAATTAAAGTGAAAAGACTATGTCATGAAAAGTAGAGCCAACAGAATTGCAGAAGGACCAAGTAAAAGCAGTTCTCTCTCCCTCTCATACACACACACACACCCCATTACCACAAAATATTTATAAAATGTCAAAACAGTGACATGGGTATTTTTCAATTCACTTGTATAATAAAATGATTTTGAAAAAGAACTATACCTATTTTCTAGAGAAAGGCTCATTAGCAATAAAACGAACTTCTGGGGCATGAGTTACATCCCTGCAATTCTGCAGCAAAAGACTCTTCCCTCTAAACAGGATGCACTGAGTGTTTAACACATTAATTATCATCCTTCATCAAGCATAAAACTAACAGTCAGGAAATACAGCTGCGGTGGCACAATTATCAACACACTGAGAATACACCCCGCAGCAAAGAAAACAAATGGGTCGCTTTTCATTAACCGAGCCTGGCAAACCTCTCCAAAGACAATGTTTTCTGTCTAGCCAGAGACCCAAAAGGCAGTTAAGGGACTATTTACTTAGGTAAATCCAGAGAACAAATAAATCGTGAAAATATCTATTTAAATGTCAAAGTATCCATTATGGAAATACAGTGCCCTTCAGAAGAAAATTACATACATTAAAAGATGACTTGATCAAATCAAAATCTAACTATAAGACATGGGCTGAAAAAATATGTTAGTGCAACAGAGTAAGTCAGGTAATATCCTCAGGCTTGGTGGTGATATAGAAGGTACTGATGGTTTTCGTTTTCATGTTTCATGGTATACATTAGGAAATGCATGGACCTCTGTCTATGCAAAGATGGGCTGTGGACTAACAGGATTCTATTATACAGATTTGAATCCATATAAAAATAATTAGCCATTAGCTGAGAGTCTAAATGAATAGCATTCAAAAGAGGTAATAAAAGCATAGTTTATTTGGTTGATTTCTGGACACTTAACATTCTTGGTATTACCATAATCATATTACACCTTAACAGATGTATTACTGCTACTGAGTTTGTATTACAAGTAAACCATAAACTGGTACTTAACCCATAATTTAAGGAAGGCTCCAGGGATGTGAGAGGCAATGGAGAGTCATCTGCCCAAAATATTTGCAATTATGTCCTGAACCATTGCCATCAAACTTTCACTAAATTCCCTGCCCAGAAGTGCTCTAACATAATCAGCTTGATCCTCTCAGCAGAGTTAAATATCATGGCAAAAATTCAGGAGCCATATTTCCCTCTGCACAGGAGGCCAGGGAAACACAGAAGGATTCTTCCATTCTTGTGACACAAATTCAATTTCATATCGTTCTTTATATGCACTTAACTCACACCTGAGCTTCTTTTAAGTCGTATTTAGGGTAGGCATCACTTTATCTTCTACTGGCTGATTTGTGTTATGTACAATAGTCCTTTAAAAGACAACCTCTGAAGTTGTATGTAGCATAAAACAAAATCTGATGCACATTCATGCCCTCTCTGCTTTATCAAAGAATAATCCATATGATTCTGCTCAGGCCTGTGTAAGAAATATAAATAGGGTGAGTTGTACTAGTTTTAATCAATCTAAAGATATCAATTAAATCCATCTGATCTAGTGTGTCATTTAAGGCTGCTGGCTCCTTATTGATTTTCTGTCTGAAGATCTAGCCATTGATGTCAATGTGGTGTTAACATCCCCTACTATGACCTCTCCCTTTATGTCCATCAGGATTTGCTTTATATATTTAGTGCTCCTATGCTGGGTACATAAATGTTTACAAGGATTATATCCTCTTGTTGGATTGCTCCCTTTATCATTATGTAGTGTCCTTTGTCTCTAATTATGGTCTTTGTTTTAAAGTCTGTTTTTGTCAGATAAAGGAATTGCTACCCAACTTTTTATATTCATTTCCATTTGCATAAAAGATCTTTTTCTGCCCTTTTACTTTTAGTCTGAGTCTTTTGTGCTGAGGTGGGTCTCTTGTAGACATCATATGTAAGGGTCTTAGTTTCTTATCCATTCAGCCACCCATGTCTTTTGATTGGACCATTTAAGCCATTTACATGTAAAGTGTTATTGATAGGTACGTATTTATTGTCACTTTATTCTTTATAGCAATGTTCCTCTCTTTTCTTTTTCTAATTTTAATAAATAGGCCTTGGTCGGGATAACTGCGTCAGTCCTTACCCACAGGGGCAACACTGCAATGTGCTGAGGAAGGCTGTGGGTTCACTGTGTGAAAAATGAAAACTACCTCTCCTCAAGTGCTCATAGTCCAACTGACAGAAGTAAAGGCACATTCTGAATCCATTCATGCAGCCTGTTAGTGAGCAAGTGACCCGCTGACAGTGGGATTGTGAGGAGCCAACCCCATGGCCAGGGGTCCTGTCTGGTGTCAGGTCAGGTACATCCCAAGGTGAGGAGACTGTCTAGGGTTCCCCTTGGGACTTTCCTTTAAAGGGCCAAGGACTTAAAGGATTTCTTTCTTAGTATTTTTGTAGATGCAATGACATTACAAACATCTTAAATCAAAGACATGTTTAATGGGGAAAAATAGCATTTTAATGTTTGTTAATAAGAAAGATGATGAGACGCAAATTGCCTGAAATATCAGAAAGAAGGTAATGTCAAGGTGAACTTGAACTAGTTCTTTCCTGGCATTTTCTTCTTAATGATAAGACCTGGCAACCCAGTGTCCACTCACCATTCTTCAAATCCTTGTGGAACCCAAATAATTTTCTTATTTTGCCATGCACTCACCCTCAGCAACCATTAGAGAGCAAAAATGATGCCACATTCAGCTGCAAAAGTGGGAACTAGACATGTGCATGTATCCCTTTTGAGCTGAGAAATCATTGCGTTTGATGTTGCTTTTTCAATTAGAGAATATTACTACAGTCTTATGATAAAATCCACTTCTACACTGGATGGTACTCACAGAATAAAATGTTATTTGCCAGAAGTAAGAGAGAAAAAATACTTTCTCAAGTGAGCATTTCTGAATTTAATAATTGAAAAGTAACAGAGTGTACTAGACTTGTACACTCTTCCCTTTAGCCATGTCAAACTAGCATTTGAAAGGAGCAGGACGCAGCCTCAGGCTGGAGTTCACCACAATTCATCTCCTAGTAACATGTACCCCCCAAGGTTCAACCTGTGTATTTGGATTGTTCTAGCTTTGAATACTGATGCAGTATTAAAGACTCCACTGGGGGCCCTGGCTGGGTGTCTCAGTTGGTAAAAGCATAAGCCCATATGCCGAAAGTTTGTAGGTTCAATTCTTAGTCAGGGTACATACCTAGTTTGAGGTTTGATCCCCGGTTGGGGCACAAATGGGAGGTAACCGACCCGTGTTTCTCTCTCACATCGATGTTTCTCTCTCTCCCTCTCTCTCTCCCCCCCCCCCCTCCTCTCTCTAAAATCAACAAACATATCCTTGGATGAGGATTTTTTTTTTTTAATCTCTACTGGGAGGCATAGTTCTCACTTTGCTTTTGGGGTCTGTTAGAATAAAGAGGCTTGACTTTTAGTAAGATTTTCTAATGGCCTCTCTAGCTTTCATACCTTCAATGTAGTGAATTCATATGGCTGATAACCTTTGAAGCTCTCATGGATGGCTGCCATAGTGTGAGAAGTTTTCTCCCAAAAATGAAGCAGAGTGGTCTGTAAAGAAAGACAGTAAAACTATTAAAGTTTTGGATGCCGAGTTCTAGTCAGGGGCCCCAGAGAAATGTGCCACCTGTGGCTGTCAAGGTCCTCCAAAATAGGATTCCCTGCAGACTCCTTTCCCATTACAGCCCTACTGAAACCCTGTATTTCAGCCAAACTCAGTGCCTGCCCGTTCCCCCACACACGCTGATGCCGGTGGCTTATGTGCTCTACCACCCAGGACATTCTCCTCTCCATTCTCTTCGTACTCATTCCAGATCCACCCTCCAAAACCCAGCACTAATCGTAACTATACTTTTATGATCCCTCAACTGATTCATTTTCTCCCTCTTCAAACACCTGTCAGATTTTATAGAACTTATTTTACTTAGCACATCCTGTGCTGTCCTTGAGGTGTAGAAAATATAGTCAGATTTTACTTTCTCACTTCCTTCCTAAACCTTTGGGGATAGAGAATCTGGTCTTATTCTTTCTTATATTCCCAGTAACACTAGAGTGTGGCCTCCCACACCCAGTTGGTGCTCATGGTACTGTTGATGGACACACAGCGCTAACCTGAGGTTAGTGGGAGACAACCAAGGGCATTAAATGATGATAGCCTGAGGAGTAAGAGGCTGTGCCAGAAGTACAGGACCGGTGCTGAGTTCACAGGAGCCTTTCTGAAGGATATGACACAGTCCAGTACATCAAACAGAGTGGGATTTGGAAGGACACCAATGGAGTGGGGCAGGCACTCAGGTGGAATCACCGCCTATGCCAATGCAGGGAAGTGGGGCATTATAGTGCATGTATAGGGAATAGCCAATATTTGGTTTGATTAAACTGTAGTCTACTAGAAGGGAGAGATGGAGGAAGTAAATTATGAGAAAGGCATTTAGAACTTCATAATACCCAAACCATACTTTTAGCTCAAACACCCTTTTTGTGTTTTCTAAACCTCATAACATTCTTGGTTCACTGTAACAGACGTCACTTTGTTACCTGGTATGTTGCTAGCATATGAGACAAGAGATTGCATCTGCTCGCTCCGAGAAGATCCACTTTTTGACACACGTCCATCTTCAGTTTGTCAAAGCTTTTTTTGGCAAGGCGTACTTGTGCTTGTACCTGTGAGAGTAAAAGGAACCACTTTGAACCAATCAAACTCTTAAGTAGCTAAAATTTTCCCATTAGAAAAGACCAATAATGGGCTTATCTCTTTCATATAAGAAAACACCTTTGAAAATTCCAGTCAGGCAAGAAGACCCTACAACACCCATTCTTTGCCTCCAAAGGACCAAAATGACAGTACTGGATGTTATGATTACAGAGCAAAATCACCATCCTAATTATAGTTTTCATTCGATTATTAAAAATCCTCTCCTCTTCAAGCCATTTGCAAACTGACCATAGTGGGGGAAAGTCCAGAAACACACAGGGTAGCCTGGGGAGAACCTTTGCTCCATTGGATTCCTATAGATCATTGAAGCTGGCCTCCCTGAATGTTAACATCTTACATAACATGATACATTTGTTTTTTTTTTGTTTTTAAATAAATTAATATTGATAAAATCCTATTAACAACAGACATTATTTTTTTACCAACTCATATCCTTTCTTTGTTCGAAAATCCAATTTGGGGTACCACAAAAGGGAATTGTGATACAGACTGAAAAACAACCTCCACTAATAAACTTTAAAAAAAAATTTAATATCACCCAATGATATGTTTTATTTAATTTAGAGAGAGAGGAAGGGGGAGAGAAACATCGATGTGAGAAAGACACATCGGTCGGCAGCCTCCAGTATGCACCCTGACCTGGGGTGGAACCTGCAACATTTTGGTGTGCTCCATGATACTGCAACCAACTGAGCCACCTGGCCAGGGCTCAGGTATTTTTAGTTGAGTAGGTACACAAGCAAGCCTCCATCCATCCCTGAGCCATCTAGTCATCCAGGGACAGAGTGAAGGTCAGGAAAAGGTTCAGGAATTTCTATTCTATATGTTATCTATTATAATAAAAGCGTAATATGCAAATTGACCAAATGGCCCAACAGCAGAACAACCTTCTGGACGACCTTCAGGACGACCTTCCAGACGAAGCTGGGGCTGCGAGGGCCAAGCCCCTTGCAAGAATTTCGTGCATTGGGCCTCTAGTTCTATATGTTATTTGATAATAAAATTGACTGTTTTAAAATGTAATGCAGCTACATAAAGAATGATGACATCAAAATACCCCTTTCCTCCAATCTGAGGCATCACCGCATCATATTTTAACCAGGGAAAGTCAGCCAGATATTAATTTATCTCAGCTAATTCACGCAGAGGCAGTTACCAGGTAGGAAACTCCGAGTTGGGAGTAATAATAGCTCTTTCTCACAGGACAGATCCTGGGGGCAAGGACAATGTCTACCTCGGTCACCATTATATGATCAGCATCTGGCCACCTCGTAAAAAGTAGGTGCTGAATACATATTTGGCAACTGAATGAAGACATTGTCCAGGCCATTTCAAAAGGTAAATTAAGCCCTAACCAGTTTGGCTCAGTGGATAGAGTGTCGGCCTGCAGACTGAAGGGTCCCAGGTTCGATTCCAGTCAAGGGCATGTACCTTGGTTGCAGGCACATCCCCAGTTGGGGGTGTGCAGGAGGCAGCTGATCGATGTTTCTAACTCTCTATCCCTTTCCCTTCCTCTCTGTAAAAAAATCAATAAAATATACTTTAAAAAAGGTAAATTAATATTTTTGTGGGATGTGAATTATGCTTTCTCCTTTACATTAACAGAACTGGTTACTCAGAGATATTCTTTTATCCTAGGAGAAAACATTTCACTTGCTTCTGACACAAAGCTCAGGACTTACAATGCTTTGAAATGTGCCCCAGTTGAATGGTGTTTGAATTTCCGTAAAGTAATTTTAGAAACCTAGAAGAAGACTTCAACACTTGACCCAGTGAATTCTGAAAGGCCATATGCTTTGTGTGTCAACAATGATTATTAAAATACTTAATGGACTGCTGAGTTCCCAAATGGTGAGCCCTTTCCCTGCCAAACAAAGAGGATGTTACACTGTGGGGCATTGTGATTATGGTCAAGTTCATTTACAATTTTGTGCTTCATGCCTGCTCTCTGAAACACGTTTCCCGTCTGCAGCCTTTGGACAGAACACCAAGGACACAGGCAGGCATCGGCCACCTTCGCGACTCTAATTTCATATGCCTCCAGATGCACTTAAGTGAAAACTGTTTTGATTATTATTCCTTTCAATCCCAGATAAATTACATTTGATTACATAAACATCTTGTGGAGCTCCTCTGTTTTTCAAGGTCCTTTAAAATGTCTTCAGTCAAATAAATGTCCCCTTTGTTTATTTCTTAATTTTATTTCTGTTGCTCCACCTTTCTCCTCTGATTCTCGAAGTTCCAGGAAATGATCGCGCATATTAGACCCTCTTTACGACCCTGCTTTCCCCAGGCTGCAGAAATGCAATTTACCAGATAAAGGAGCAATGTCTCAAACTGCCAAAATGACAGGGCACTTTTCTGTACTTATCCCTCCTAACCTGAAATTCTACCTCTTAGCCGCAACTTGAACTACATATGGTGAAGCCAAAGCTATTCATCCTCTTAGTTCAATCTGGCTTCCCCAGCCAGTGCGAAAGGTCTTCTTCATATTACTCTACAACCAAATAATTTGAGAGCAGTTTTGTATTTTTCTTATGTGTTTTCTTTCCTTTATAAATGAAATAAAGAAAAACTGCAACCCTACGTTTATTACATTTTCTTCCAGGAAAAGGGTCTGTCTTCCTCCCTCAAACCATTCATTCAAATATTTATTTTCTACAAGCGGGTAGCATTGAGTAAAATGAAGGTGGTCTCTGTCCTCACAGAATTGAAAGTCCAGTGGGCATTTTCACACCAGAGAGGGCATAACAACAAACTGAGTGAGGTGCTCAGAAGGAAAGCCATATAGTCCCACGTAATAATGATTTACCAAAGAATCTAACTGAGAAGATGTTCTCCAAAGAAGCAGTGCATAAGCTCTCTTCTGAAGGACTGAGCATGATTAACTGAGCAGGGAGAGAGCATACTCCAGCAGAGAGAGAAGCATGTGCAAAGGCCCTGGGGTGGAGGGCAAGACAGCAGGTCACAGAAGGTCAGTGTAATTGGGTTGCTGAGAAAAAGCAGAAGGGTGGTATGAGATGAGGCAAGAGAGGTGGGTTGGGGCATATCCTGGAGCAGGGTTCTTGTAGACATGCTCAGGATTTTAGGTGTTATCTTAGAAGCAGTGGAAAAACATTGGAAGCCTTTAAACCTGGAAGGCATAGGATCTTATTTTCAGTTAGAAATGATCACTCACTATGGTGTGGGGATATAACCTCAACCCATTTCAACAAACATGCCATGCAGCCTTTATTCAGATGCTCATTTTTAGATAATGAAAGCAATCCAAGTTTCCTCCCTACTCTGCTCTTCAGAACTCAGGTCTATAACATGCTTTCTGGTCATGAGTGCAAAAGTCACCTGGGACAGTGGAGCACACCAGTGCCTCAGGGTAATTTTCTAGAAATGTTTAAAACATTGTAGTGGATGAATACCTTAATCAAATAATTATCTCAGCAATGATTTAGGAGAAGTGGGGCCCACATCGCAGACCACTCTCTTTTGAGTTCCCCGAGAAGAGCATTTTCACTCTGCTTTATTTCACTTAATCATGTGTTCCAAGTTAGGCGAGGAGAGGAAAAAGAGGAAACATTTGAAGCGAGCAATGTTTCACCACTGTTCCATTTTTATAGAGGAGAAACTCAGGTACAAAATGACCTGCCTCAAACCAGAGAGCAGTTAAGTAGCAAGGTCAGGATCTGGCCAGGGTTGGATGTTGTTTCCTCTTGTCTGAAATATACAATCCCCACCAAAACGCCGCCTTCCTGTGGCCCATCGCCTGCTCTCCCATGTCCCTCTGCAGGCACCATACGCTCTGGGCACACTGAGCTGCCATTCTCCAGCCAAACCGTAGCAAACCCACCTCCACATTTTTGCACGTTTCCTCTGCCTGGAAAGACCTCCCCTTATTGTCTACATGGTAACTCTTACTCACCTTTTAAGTTTCCACTCAAAGGTTTTATCTTCTGAGAACCTTTTTCTGTAACGCTCCTCAGCTGTAGCATCTCTTCCTCCCTGCAGTCAATGCACTTGGCCATCACTCTTCTGACACAAACTATTCTAAGTGCTACCTGCTCCTCTGTCTGCCCAGCTGCCCTCGACCATGTGCTGCATGAGGGTGAATGCTAAATATTCAATTTCACAAGGCTAAGGCTACATGCTTCCAGGTAGTAGTTATGCAAAACACTACACAGTAGTTATGCAAAATAAGGAGAGGGAGGGTACCAGAAGAGTGAACACTGAGGCCGCAACACTGCTCTTGGACAGCATAGTGTGCTGTGTGCCCAACGGCTGTCAGACTTTCCCATACACTGTCCCTCTTCCTCACCAATACCACCACCATTTTACCGGGTAGGTGTAACACGTACATGCACATACCCTCATTTGATTCTCACAACACTCCCACACCATTCTTTTGTTTCTGTTTCACAGAGAAGGAAACCGGGTTTCAGAACCATTAAGTAACTTGCCCAAGCTAATTTGACTGGCAGGGGAGGGGCAGGATGTGAAAGTCCACCCTCATTTCACTGAATCATTTTGCTTTCCCAATCATAGCAAATGTCAAACTAGTAAGATGGACTGTGTAATACCCCAAATGGGGGAGTGTCAGCGGTTTGCCTACTACTCTTTTCGCTTGTCACCTTTTCATTACATAAAAATATTCTAATATGTTAAATTTGAGATTCTGGCTTCTTGTTTTAAAATACAATATATGACTCACTATGCGATAATGCATCCATTCATGTAAAATCCGAGTTCAAGGTATTCTGTTTTTAAGCCCTTGGCAAGTTGAAATAAATACTGTTAAAATTATTCATAACCATGTACTTCATAATATGCAGATACATTTCAGATTAATTTAGCTAGCTACCGCACTTCCCCAGCATTCTTAATGTTTGCTCAGCTGGTAAATTATTTTTTTCTGTTAACATAAGGCAATTCTGTCATCAGAATACTTGACCGACTGGGTTCACTTCCTCTTTAGGTCATTAGTGGAAATATTAACTAGGGTCACAAGACCGAGCGAGCCCAGGACACCAGCTTTATCAATTTCTCTCTAATCTGAGAAGCACACATTTCAGGAGAGTGTCCAAGATTACAATACTATCATTTTATCCCATTGGTATTTCTTATATTTTATTGTGGTTTTAAAAATGTGTCATTCCTTCTGTTATTACTCTTTTCGATAATTTATTCATGTTTATGTGACACGTGCAAGGCTGGTGAATTTGCTTATGTCTCTTGGCTGCCTAATGTATGCCTGATTATGCTTTATATTACAGTATATTTTTATTATGCTTAGCAATGGCCATTCAGTGTAAGTAATCTAACTCACAAGCACAAACCAACCCATACGTTAACAGGTGAACTGATTTGCTGAAAAGGATCCTGTTGGAGAAGTTGTGTGAGTGGGAAAAAGATCAGGCCTTTCCCTTTATGGATCCATGTTGCTGAACTTGAGTTGTAGAACGTGGTGCAGCTGGGAGTTAGGAAGTATCTGAAAAGACTGATGCAAGAACAACACCTTCACTGGTTGCCCAGAACATCCAGGGTAAATCCAGACTCTGTGACCTGTGCACACACCCTTCAGGATCTGGCCCTGGCCCACTTCTCTAGTTCCATCCTTGGCTTCTTTCTCTCTCACTCTTCTCTCCAGCAAATCTTCCAACTCACTCTTTTCTCTCAGTGCAATCTCCCAACTCACCAAGGAGTTTTATCCTTTTCCTTTTCACATGTTGTTCCCATTGATGTCCTTATTATTCTCCTTTGTTGGCCCTTTAAAATTCAGCTTGTGCCTGCTCTTCTAGGAAGCACAAATACCTCAGTTGGTCAGAGCATCCTCCTGATATGCCAAGGTTGTGGGTTCGATCCCCAGGCAGGGCAAATACAAGAAACAACCAATGAATGCATAAATAAGTGGAACAATAAAATTGATGATTCATTTTCTTTCTCCTCTCAAATAAATAAATAAATAAATAAATAAATAAATAAAGCATGTTTCAATCCCCAAATCTGACTTTCATACGTTCCTCCTTTGGGCACCTACAGCACTTTATCATATGCCTTTATTATCTCATGTGACACTTATCACATTGCATGTTCACTGTTACTTTAATTGACTTCCGCATTCTCCAGGGAGCTTGTGATAGGAACAGTATCTTGATTTTGTTACCTAAGTTTTTAGGTAACAAATCTCTTGTCTAAAATATAAACCCACATCCAAACTGATAGTAGGAGCTAAAAAATGCTAGCCAAATAAATAGCTTTTAACTTGGTACACAGTAACATACAGCATCATGAGCTTCGGGTCTGTAGCCTCCACTTTTAGTCTGGTGACTGACATTCCGTTGTTTGGTGTGGTCTCTTCTTCTTTTTAGAAGACACTGCCACAGTAATTGTATGCCAAGAAGGAAGCTGATCCAGCTCCTTCAATTTCCCATTAGTCTGAGTCTTTAAAACAGGGTCTGTGTTGAGATTCCATATATTTCTATAGCATCTCTCTGGCTCTTTCCTGCTGAAAATCACTTCATTCCAATTTGCTCTAATAGGCTTTCTGGAAAATGTGCATATGTGTTCTCTGCACACACCCAAGCCATTAAAGTTTGGTGCCGGGGATGATTCCCTTTGTCATTAGAGGCCTAAGAACATTTCAGATTTTCGGGATGATGAGCAAGTGTTCTTGTGGCTGAGGCTGCTCGCTGTCCATAAACATTCATTGGCGTTTCTATATTTTCCAGACTCCCCTGAAAATAGGTGTGGCTACCGGACAAAGTTCTCTCCAGTGGAATGTGAGCACAAGTAACATGCAGCATTTCCAGGCTCGGCCCATAAAGCCTTTCTACACAGGCTTTGGCCTGCCCTGTTTCCTTTGGGGACGACTGGGATGTCCACAGCTAGGAACGCTGGGAGGCAGATCTAAGGACTGCAAAGCTGTTGTCAGCACGGGTCTCTGAATGACATCTTGGAGGAGAGCCATTCCACCAACCTAAACATCTGCCAAGGACTATTTCGTCAGCAGAAACAAAATAAAGCAAAACTTCTATTAGTTTAAGCCATGGAATGATGGAATTTTGAGGGTCTCTTTCTTTGTACCACAGCCTAACCTAGACCATTCGACCTAATATAGGGATGGCTTAAAGAAGAGGCTAGTTAAATGATAAGATACTAGATACAGTGTTGGGAGAAGGTTCAAGTCTAACAATGCCGTAGACAATTGCCAGCTATCCAAAGATCTACTTCCATTACTACTTTGATCATCAACAAGAATGCCGTCAATAATATCTGATGATTACTAACATGTTCAAAAATTCATTTTAATGCTACTGAATTTTTATGTTGTACAGAAGCAAGGCGGGTTGGGGTGAAAACAGTGAAACTGCTGGAAAATTCTTTGGCGTTTGATCCTTAGAATTTAGAATTCCTAGCTGACTCTGGGGAACTTCTAGTGCTCTGAGCCCAAGTTCCCCAAACTAGCTTCCAAATGTGAATAATACTTTCCTTGAAAAAGGAGAAAGTCATTTTTTATATTTTTACATAGAAGAAATTTCTTGATCCTTAGGGCTAGAAATATATGCTTGAAATGGTGAAGAAAGTAGAAAGTTGGATATGTACATAAACAGAAAAAGCACCTCTCATAACAATGGTCCTTTTCCTTTTAAAGTGCTTCTAAATATTGTATAAGAATAATTGTAGTCTGTGCTTTCTTTCATATATGCTCTATTCCTCCCTTTCCTTAAACTACTTAGTTTCAGTTATTTTTAAAAACTGTTTAATGAGGTAATAACTTACAATAAAGTGCATTAAAATTAGCTCCATAAACATTAAAATATGTATATATACATACAATAATCACCCAAATCAATATGTAGAACATTTTTCAGTACTCTAACAGATTCCTTTGTGTTCCACTCCAGGTCATATCCCCTCAAAACCAGAGCCAATACTCAGTATTCTGACCTCAATCACCATAGATTACAGTTGGCTGATTATGAATCTCATGTAAAGGAAATCATATGCTACATACTCTGTGATGACTGCTTTCTTCCCACATCATGCTCTTGAGATTCAGCCATATTATTGCAATGTAGCAATAGGTAATTCTTTTTCATTGCTGTATAGCATCCTATTGAATGAACAATAACACAATTAATTTATCCATACAACTGCTGATGGATATTTGGTTTGGTTTCACGTTGTGGCTATTCTGAATAACACTGCTATGAACATTCTTGTACATGAGTTTTACATGAACACTCATTATCCTTGGGTAAAGGTCCAGAAGTACATTATTTTTAGTAGATAATGCCAGTTTTCAAAAGTAGATCCATCAGTTTACGCTCCCATCAGCAATGTAATTTCAATTGCTTCGTATTCTCACTAACATTTGTGGTTGTCAGTCCGTTTAATTTTAGCCATTTGGTTAAATTTAATTTTCAGTCCTTAGTTAAGAAATGAACCCCAATAAATTCAATAAAAAACATTAAAAAATAAATGTAATTTATTACTAGCATTCCCATTACCTGAAGAGGTAAAAAGAACACAACGCAAATGCAAACGAAATATACAATATAAATACAGTTAAAACTATCTGGAAGATGATCTGAATGTTAAATTACCTAATGCTATCATTGGTACTTATGTGAAGGTCCTATATTTAGGCCAATGCAGGTCAATTATGCCTCTGTAGGGTGGGACGTGAGGGTCACATGAGATAGAAACATTTAACAATGATGAATAAGGCATGGTCCCCACTCTCAGAGAAATTTCAAATTGCCGGGAAGATGAGATATGGCAAAAATAATAGAAAATAACATAGTCCTTGAAAAATGCCCTACGAATGAACCAAAACAGGATAGGATTTATAGAAATTTATTTTTCTGTGTAATATCACTAACACAGAAAGTTACTTCTTAGATTCCATTAAGATGTTTATCTCACTGATGAAATAAAAACAGTGAGTTAATTTGCTAGCATCTTCTACATCAATGGCCTTTCAACATCCACAGCAAGATCCTGATCACTGTGCCTTCTGAATTGGTAAATGTGTGGCCAGCCATGCTGGACAGAAGTGCTTAGAAACGTCCTGCAGTGCTTGCTTTCCTATGGATAACAGCTCATCCTGTTTCTATAGAATAATGTGGGGCTCTAAACTATGGACATGCATCAAGGCCATTTCCAGGCTCCAAGAGGAGAGCAGGAAGGGCAGGCGCACTGCCCTTGGCCACAGCTGTACTTGTTCTCTATTAGGTGAAACGTGCTTAACAGCAAAGGGGTTCCGCTCTTTACTCTGCAATAATAGCTGAATTCATATCATGGCTTGTTTTGTTAAGAGGGGAAATAGAGCAGAAAAGAAGGAAATTTGCTTTAATCATGCTCCTTAGGGAATGTATCACAATATGAATATCACAAGACAGCTTTCTCTCTTCTTAGGTTGCTTACAAGTAATCCCTTTAGAATACATTCAGGTTTGGAGAGAAAGTCATACCTTGGAATAAAACCTAACAACCTACTGTGGATTAAATACCTATTTACCTGTGTTAAATATATGCCCAGGAGTATCCCCTCGGAGAGGAGAGAAAGCTATAAACTACCTTTAACATTATTTTGAACTAAACATTTTTAAGATATGAAAGAAAATGAAAAGGGAAGAAGATAAAATAATTTTTTTCTTTGGTTAAAAAAATAGTAAAAGTCAGCTCAAATTCAAACTAGCAATACTATGAGACAGTGACAACTGATATTTAGAATAAAACTCAATTTTTACCCTGATCTTTTAAGAATGATAACTGAATATATGAATGTGCCTAATGTATAACATGCAGAGCAGACTATGGAACTTTAAATCCAATGATCCATCATTCATGCATTTATTCACTGATCAATGATGATGTGTATTCAGTGGTTCTCAAAATGTGCTTCCCGGACCAGCAATATCAGCATCACCTAGAAGCTTCTTAGAAATGTAATTCCCGGGCCCCACCCCAGATCTGAATCAGAAAGTAGGATAGGGCTCAACAATATGTTTTAACAAGCCCTCCAAGTGATTATATCACATGCTAAGTTTGAGATCAGCCTCCTGGAGTGAAAAGGTTAAGGACATGCTCTTTGAGTCAGAGTAATGTGGGTTCAAATATTTGCACTTAGATTTATTGTCTCCATAACCTGGAATGAGTGTTTTAATCTAAGTCTTAATTTCCAAGTTAGTAAACAGAGACACTGTACCTTTCAGGACTATTGTTAGGATTAAAGGAGGAAATATATACAGATGAGGTCTATAGTGTATAGATCATGCACCCAATACTGGGTGCACAGTAAGTACTCAGTAATGGACAGCTGTGATTTCCAGGCATGTATGTTTCCTACAGCATAGGTGATGCTGTAGGAAACACTGTGTTAATCAGACATGGCTTCTTCCTTCAAGGACCTAAGTCTGGAAGATGAGCTACACTAACAAGCAAATAATCATGATAGGTGGCAAAGAGTGGTGTTTAAAGTGCCCTGGGAGGCTGAAAGCGTGGAGGAAGCAACATATGAATTGATTTTGAAAAAAATAGGAAGCTTCTGGAGAACCACAGGCCAAGGAAGGCACATTCCAGATGAAAGGAACATGGGGAAGAGGGTGGGAATCATGGGATACAGAGTTTGGCTAATGGGATAACAGAAGGGTGAGCATATACTTGATTGTCTAAACATGGACACTTTGCAAGTGAAAGAGCAGTATTAATAGTTAAGTCAGAGCCCAGGCCTACATGGCTCAGTGGCTGAGCATGGACCTATGGACCAGGCAGTCACGATTCGATTCGGGTCAGGGCACATGCCCAGGGTGTGGGTTTGACCCCCTAGTGGGGGGCGTGCAGGAAGCAGCTGATGAATGATTCTCATCATTGATGTTTCTATCTCTCCCTCCCTCTCCCTTCCTCTCTGAAATAAAATATATATATATATTTTTTAAGTCAGTACAACAGATTTAGAGGAGACCATGCATGGTCACCCTGGAGAACAGGCTGTGGGGAATGAGTATTGGAAAGAGGGATGGAGAGTGGGCTGGATTTGTGCACTGAAGGGTCTCCAAGGACAGGTGCGGGCTCTGTGTTCTAAGTCACCAGGAGCTGCTAAAGATCCTGAACAGGGATATGACCTCAGTGTGTTGGTACTTGGGAAGATGACTATGGCAGCACTGTGTAGGCTGCTACAATGATGGAGAGGAGGGTATGGATGAGAGAGATATTTCCCGAAACCAATTAAATATGTCAGACAAAAACAGGAAGAAGCTGAACCCGAAGCTAATATTTCAAGCCTACATCAACAAACAAAAGGAAGGCAAGAGAAGAAGTGGCTCAGGGTGTAAATATTATAAATGCACTTCCAGACACAGGGGTTCAGTTTGATGGGCTCTGTTATATACAACATGTGCCTGGGTCCCAATGAGCCACTAGTATGGGGAAACGTGACAACTAGTAAGAACAGAGTTCTTACTTCAGTAAGGATCTCTCCAGATAGAGAAGACAAGCCATTCAATATCTTGATATAACACATAGGCTATTTTATTTGTATCTATTTTATTTAATGAGCACCTACAACTGGGCAACAATGAATGTTTGTGCTATGCTTAATATGGACTAGATTCTGTTTTAAGTACTTTACTGATATTACAGATTGAATCCTCATAAGAATCTTAGGAAGCTAATGCAATTAATATTGTGATGCCCATTTTTCTGATGAAGACACTGAAGCTCAGAGAAGTTTAGAGACTTGCCCAAGATTGTCCTGCTATAAAGCACGGAGCCCCAAGCGGGTCCTGGGGGAGTCTCGCTGGAGAGACTGAATTCACCATGTTGTCATGTGGGTTCTTATACTCAAGACATCTAACAGAACTTGATGGAGTCCGGGTTGGAAAATAAGTTTTATTAACCTAAAACGGTCCTGAGTGTTTTGTTATTTACATGAAACACACACACACACACACACACACACACACACACACACACACACAGATTTTGAGGCATTATTTCCAATTATATTAGTCAAAACTGCTTTCAGAGATGCAAAATAAACAGAATATTTAATTCTTATACTACTTTTGAGGAATAGGTATTCACATCCAAGAATATAGAAAACAGTCACAACTCCCTAACATATAATGACACATCTATTTGGTTTCTAAGTCTCATCATTTTCCTCTGGAAATCTCTCCCTTGCTCCCTCCTTTCCCTGCCCGAGCAGCCTGCACAGAGCTGCCAATGTGATCTTCCCCCAAAACCACTCAACCGTGGTCACTTCCTTGCCCAGGAACCTTCACAATGACATACTTATGAATGTCAGACACCAAGCCACAGAATTAAGACTCAAACCTGAGCCACTGTATCACCTTCCAAATGGGAGAGGACCTTTTGGAGTCATCTGTATTGTTATTCTTTTCAATAGTGAGTATGGGGTAAGGATGGGAGCCTGGCAGGGAATTTTGGTAGACGTTCAGGGATTATAAATACAGGAGAGTGGGGGTGGCTGGGCCTTTAGAACCATTTGGGGGTGAAATATGTTTCTAATGTGGGAATTACCAGAGTTGCTGGCAATCCAAGAGGTGCCAGGGCAGGGAAGGCCCAAAGAGAGGGAGGGAGGGAGGGAGGAAGGGAGGGAGGGAAGGAGGGAGCGGAGAGGAGAGGAGAGAGAGATATCTAGGCTGTGGCTTCCCAGGGCATGGAAGAAGACAGCATTCAGGGCATCACTCAAGGGAATCAGACTATGGTTTTGGCAGGAACATCCCCTGCATTCCATCTCTCAGTGATGCAAGGAAGAGGGCAAGACTCCCCCAGAGAGGCCACGGGATTGGGTGGAACTCTTAGACGGCAGATGCAGAGGCCATGCTTCCCAGGGAACCAGCCTTGAGAACCAGGGAGAGGAGAGAATTCAAACAGAAACCGATATGGGAAGTCTCCATCTGCCTTAGATGCTATCCTCCTGAGCTTTGCAACATCCAGAGCTCATCTCAATCACTGTACTTTGCATTACAAGCATTTGCTTAGATATCTGTCTCTCCACTAAACACTGAGCCGCCCCTGCCGCCTGCCCCCCAGAGCAGTATTTAACTATATCCCCAACCCTTAGCCTAGAGCCCGGCACAAAGCAGGTGCCCTGAGTAAAATGCCTGTGAGTGAGTGAATGAATGAATGAATGAATGAAATGAGGGTAGAGCTTTGATCAACTGGACTCATTATACTAGGAGGAGGCTTATAATTCACTTAGTTCAATCCTATTGTTTTACAGATACTATGAGACCCAGGGAGGTTACAGGGCTTGCTAAGGCCCATGGTAGGGGGGTGGGGGGTGGGGTTACTGCTAGAGTAGGGCTAGGAACCCAGAACGTCCTTTCTCCTCTTCGCTCTGCTAGGAGCATGGAGTCAGCCCCATAGTCATTCTAACATTTGTTGGCCGGTGTTGGGAATGCAGAATACATTTTCCCATGGAGACAGGTTTTTTCTTCTTCTTCTTCCTTCTTTTTTTTTTTTTTAATGGTGGTTCGGTTCCCAGGCCAGGCCACAAAAGCCTATTTACCCCATAGCTGAGCTCAACTATAAACCCAGCGGTAGCTCTGAGGCCTCATGAACCCCTAGCTCTGAGCCCGCAGTCTGGGGGGCAGGTGGGCAGCTGGCCCTGCAGGAGGGAGGGCAGAACTCCCAGGAGCAGACCAGGAGTACAGGGTGGGGGCTGGGCAGGGGGGCTGGGCAAGGGGCCCGGGAGGCAGCTGCAGGAGGCTAGGCAGCCTCTGAATGCCTTGGTGGTTCTTAAGTGGATTGTTTGTAAGTTGGGAACTGTCTGTACTTAGAAAGGCGGATTTCAAGAGGTAGTTGGGATCCTATTTCACTTGAAGGCCCACGGTAATGAGGGTTCTTTATTCATAATGAAGTAGCCACTAATTGGAGGGCCAGGCTCAGGAGGCCTGTTGGAATTTTCTTCTCCTGGGCCAGAACTGAGTAATATTACGCAGTAGCTTGGCAACACCTGACTTCTGCATAAAATTCATATAAAAGTCCACCATGAAGGGGCTGTCTGACATTCACTGTGTTTATTAGTAATAATGATAATAACAGGGTGGCTTAGACATAGCATTAAGCTCAGAAAGTAAATGAATTCTCCGTTTCCTCAAGCCCCTCCCCCCCGACCCCCCAGCCAGATTAGGAGATTAGGAGCATTTGGGAAACCCTTACTCTCGGAGTGGGCCCACAGCTTTCATAGTCACCCTGGGGGAGGCAGGGCTCCAGCTTCTAAGGGCTCATCCAAGAGATGATCCCTTTGCTTCCTCCGCCTCCTCACAGGCAGAGACATTCCAGCAGCTCACAAATGTTGTCAGAGCAAATGCACGGAAAAAAGAACATGGATGGAACTAAACTAAAGTTTCAGTCGGCAAGTCAATTATGGTAAGGTAATTCAGTTAGGCTTTCTGGACTTAAATGACATGTGGCCCACTGCATTGGAATGTTCTGGTGCCCCCTGGAGGATTCTGAACCCTAACAGAACTGGGATTTCGTCCTTTTCTTTAGATGTCTGAGGAAATCCTAGAGAGGCCATGCGTTTCTTCTCCCAGGCTCAGATCAATTCACCCCGACTCAATAGCACGCAGTGGGACAGAGCAGGAACTAACTGTAACTTTGCAAAGGTTTCACCCACCTTAGGGTTATCATGAGAAGGTAGGTTTTTGGATCCAGGACAGAATCTATTTTGGGCTTGTGAGGTTTATGCATCCAACGGTGCAAAGTTCACAGTGACATGGGCGACCCCTCAGTCCTGGGCTCAGTGTTTAGGGAACGAGGAAGTTGGCTTCTGTGAAACTTGCTTTGTCTTGCACAGACGCTCTGGAAAGTTAAACATTGAGCTTCTAAAATGTTACTGCGCCAGCGTTCCTCAGGGACGTGGCTCCAGTGTGATGATGACTAAACGGACATCTGAGTTGTTTATTCCAGAGACACAGAGCAGTCCGCAGAGCTGAGGAGCCATGGTCTGACTCCAGTAAGCTCCCATAAGAAACTCCAATAATCTAATAGGATCAGAGCTGTTCATCTGCTCCACGCCACCCCCCCCCCACCCCCCAATTTATACCAGACTGACTGAAATCACTAACTTGGTGCCTAATGTAACCCACACCATCCAGCCTTAGGTCACTGTGTCTGAAAGACACAGACCAGGTTTCACTCAACTTGTCAAGACTCATGCACTCTTGTAACTATTGTCGCAATAGTTACAATGGAAATACGATGCAGTACGTGTCAAATAATGTAAACTTCTACTGCTGTCACCTGGTTTCAGTACTATTCTGTTATACACTGAATGCTTAATTTCTTAATTTGAAGATTCTAAAGGAAGGTTCTAAAATTCAAACTGTGAAGTCACCAAACATAATTTCAGACTTTCAGAAAATCTGCAAGAGTCCTCATGTCCTTCATATTCCTGGACACCCATATTCCCAAACTTATATTTCCGACGTTTGTCTTTTTCTAAATACACATGAACACACATTATTTTTTATGGACTACTAGAGGCCCGATGCACGAAATTAGTGCATGGCCCCTGCCACTGTGGCAGCTGCCTCTGCCTCGCCCCCCCCACTGCTGCGACTTCATCCGGAAGGTCGTCTGGAAGGATGACCAGTCTAATTAGCATATTACGCTTTTATTATTATAGATTGAAGAGTAAGTTGTGGCTATTATGTTTACTCCTAAATATTTCAATATGTTTTTCCTAAAAATGAGGAATCCTCTTGCATAAACATTGTAATTATCGAAAATCAGAAGTTAACATTGAAATATCTAGAAAATCTTATTGAGATTTTACCAATTTCCCAATAATATATTTTATAGCAAAAGGAAATCTAAAACCATGTAATGAATTTAATTGTCCTAATTTTTCACTCTCCTCTAATCTGGGTCAGTCCCTGGGTCTGTCTTTACAGAAGGTCCTACACTTTTGGATTGTCCTATGTGCCCTCATGGTTAGATACAGGTTAAACACCTTGGGGAGCATACCTCAAAAGTGATTCTGGCTTTTTCTCTGCATAACATATGAAGAAACACATGCTGCTGATGAAGCGCATTAATGGCCATGTTCACTTATTTTTTGGTTAAGATGGTATTGGTCAGGTTTCTTCACTTAGAGTAATTATTTTACTGTTTGTAAATAAAACGTGCTTGCAATGTAAATTTCCTAGTCTCAAACTTGATTAGTTTTAGCATTCATGGATGATCCTTGCCTGTATCAATTATGTCTATGGTGGCTTGCAAAGCTGGTTTTTTAATTCCATTGCTCCTTCTATAATTAGTGAGCTTTCTATTAAGGGTTCCCTTTTCCTTATTTATTGGTTTACTTATTTGTTTATATTAATGTAGCTCATGGATACTCACTTTATTCAGTAGTGTTAAATTTACTATCATTATTTATTTAAATCAGTAATTTATTTTAATGATTACGTTACCTCAGATTTAGCCAATGGGAGGCCCTTCAAGCTGTATCATTCAATATGTCCCTAACCATTCTTTAAGCACTTTCTTACTTTTTGGCATAATAAGGGGTTTTGCGATTCTTTCCCTGCCTTGATCTTGAATTCAGCCATTTTTTTCCATGTATTCCTCACTCCTTTTAGTGGAGAATGGGTTGTATAGAAACCAAGATTGTGGCTGTAGGTATGCTCATTGCTACCAAGGTGAAATTGCTACAAGGTTGTCTCAGAAGACAGATCTGGGAAATGTTTACACATATACATAAACAAATGCGTATGCATATGCACAAATGCACTCAATACACACAATACATATATTTCATATTATATCCATGCATATCTATATCACCTTACATATATGTGTGTGTGTGTGTGCGCACACACGCGCGTGTATTAGAGCCTATGACTTCATTCCTATATTTCCAATTTTTATCTAATATAGCAGGGTTCATTTTTTAAATTTTTATTTTATTTTACCATAATTGTTGCTTCCTTCTCCCAAAGTGCTAAAGTTGACAATCATTATTCACAATTTACTTGCTCAATCCTAGAAGCTACAAAAAATGGTTTCAGAATTGCTAATCTATGCTTCTGCAAAAAGGGAGGTCTATTAAATTCAATTTTTTTACAGTTTTTTTTTTTTTTGGCCTGAGAGCATACAGTCATAATACTGAGCTCCAAAGCCCCTAAACATTCCGTGAGTCTTATTAATTTACATTTCTATTTTAGTTAATTCCTTTTTTTGCTATGTAAAATATTAATATAATTCAAGGCAGGTCTGTACAAACTGGTATACTGAAAAAAGTGTTATCCCTTCCTTATTTCACCTCCTTTTCACCACAATGACACCCATATCCTGTAGACAACTAATCCTAGCATGCCCTAGTCTTAAAGTCAATATTTCTACTAAGGTTAAAGCAAAGCAAAATTACTTACTGTTGTGCTACCATTCAACATTGTACTAGAGAAGTTAGCCAATGCAAGTAGACAAGAGAAACCAATTAGAGACATATGAATTATGAATTGAAAAAAGGAAACATTTCTATTTGTAGATGATATAATCATGAACCTAGAAAGACCTAAAGAGTTGATGGTAAAACCAAATCAAAATAAAAGTTTCAGTAAAGTAGTAGGCTATAAAAGAATATACAAAGGTAGAGAAGACTCCATTTATAATAATAATAAAAAGGTAAAATACTTAAGAATAAATTTAGCATGAAGTATATAAAATCCTTATAAGGAGAACTGTAAAATATCCCTGAAAAATAAAAGTAGACTTGGCCATATTTTCTGTTTGGTTTTGGAAAGTCATGCTCACATAATAAAAATGTTAGTTATCCCCCAAGTTAATTTATAATTTAAAACAACCCAATAGAAATGCCAAGGTGATAGTAAATTTCATTTGGGAAAAACAAAGATGTAAAAATAGCCAGGAAAACACTAAAAAAGAAATATTGCAAGGGGAAAACCAGCCTAGTAGACATGTTTACTAGAGTTTCTTTTAAAACAGTGTGGTACTGGCACATGAATGAGCTCAGATCAGTGGTATAAAATACAAAATAGGAAAATAGAAAAATAAACCCAAGTACATATGGGTCCTTAGCATTATGATACATACAGTATCTCAAACAACTAGTCAAAAAGTCAACTTAGCAAATAATACTGGGCATTTGGTAAAGATAAAATTAGATCCCTATCTCACATCATGCACAAAAATAAATTCTAAGTAAACTGGGAAATCTAATTGTAAAAAATAAAACTACACAAGTACTAAAAGAAATTATGGGTGAATTTCTCTTTAATTTGAGTATACATAAATAATTTCTAATTATGTCTCAAAACTCAGATGCAATAAAAGGAGTGATTGATAACTTTGATTAAATAAAAACTTGTGTAGTAAACTAGCATAAACAAAATCCAATGATAACTAACAAACTGAGAGAAAATATTTGCAATGTATATTGCAGATAAAGGGATAATATCTTTAATATATGAAAAACATTTTTTAAATTGAGAGTTAGATAAAAAAATCTCATGGAAAAAGACATGCAGAGATAATTTGCAAAAAGGTATGAGAGGCCTTTAACATATTAAAAAATTATTGAACCTCAGTCATGACAAAAGAAATACAAGTTTTACATTACTGTGAATCTCTTTTGAGTTATTGACTCATGTGTATGAACAGGCAGATACAGTGCAATCCAGTGGTAACAATAATAAATGCAAATTAAACAAATATAAGAAGCATCACATCAAGAGCCTGAAGATACAGTAGCTGAGATAAACTGCCACCATTTTTGTGGCATGAATACACCTTGAAGAATATAGAGTTAGAAAGGGAAGGGATTTCTGCAAACATTAATTAATTCCAATTAATTAATTAATTCTATTAATTCAATGCTAATGAATTCAATATCATAACAATACACTTCAAATTTGTGCAATGTTTGTGGACCAAATTTTTTACCTTCTCAAAGTAGCAAATTGCCTATAGTCTATTTAAGGGACTGCTGGGGAACACACTGTTCTCTGGGAATGAAATGCAAGACCAGCCTGTGTGTGGTTCAGCAGAAAAGGCTCACACTGTGAGCACAAGAGGTAGGCAGGATTCAGAACAATGACCAAAAAGAAACCACAGAATTTAAGGACAGAAGCAGAGGATTTACATGAAACTCGGAAAGATTGAGTTTCAGGGCCCCTTCTAAGGCCTTGTACCTAATGTTGTACTTTTTTTTCCCTGTAGAGTTCCAAATATTGCACAAACTGGGCTTATAAAACCTGGATCTGCCCTAAAAAGCAGGTCCGAATCTCATGAACCAAATAAACTGATGATCAGAAATAGACCCAGAGACATAGAAGCATGAACAGACTGTTGAACCTCAGAGGAAAGGCAGAGGAGGGTGGATGGGAAGAGATCAACCAATGAACTTGTATGCATATATGCATAACCTGTGGACACAGACAGTGGGGTGTTGAGGGACCGGGAGGGGAGGCAGGAGCAGGCTGGAAGAGGTTAATGGAGGAAAAAGGAGGACCTATGTAATACTTTCAACAATCCAGACTAAAAATAAATCACTAAGATGAACTATTTGATTTTATAGATGAAGAAACTTGATGAGGTCAGAATGTGGATGTCAATCATTAATTAAAAGTCAGCTTTCCCTTGTGTTCCCTGCAGAAAGGGCTGTATTGTGCTACTTGGTTCCACTGCAGTAATTGCCCTGGCCAGGCCCCACCCACAGCCTCTGCTGAAGTAGCAACCTTAGCCTATTCCCTGTGGAGGAGTGGCTTTGTGGTTTACCCTGTGACCCTGTCCCTCACCCCCACCTCCATTCCCTCAACACAGCTGATTAGACCTGGGGTTGCCACCTGACCCAAGGGAGTCATTCCATCTGGGTCAGTGACCTGTGAGGTCATCTGGTATAAAAAGCTCTGCTCAAACACAAAAGACATTGATGAACTAGCCCAATCAAATTCTCTCTCTTGGAAATTTAAACTGGGGAATATGGAGAGAAACAGATAATTAGCCATGGGGAACTGAATAAGACCCAGACCCAGAGAGCAGCCGTGCACTCAACCAGGATCCCAGGAGTTCTCTCGGACGACTTAAGCCAGTTTGCAAACCTGAGGGACACTCATTCATTCATTCATGCATTCATTATGTTAATCCTTACCCACGGATATTTTCTCCATTGATGAGAGAGACATTGATGAGAGAGAGAAATATTGATGTGAGAGAGACAATTGGTTGCCTCCTGAACGCACCCTGACTGGGGCCGGGGGTAGAACCTGCAACCCAGGTACATGCCCTTGATTGGGAATCGAACCCATGACCCTTTGTTGTGCAGGCTGGTGCTTTAACCACTGAGTAACACCGGCCAGGGCCTGAGGGACACTTTAGTTCTAGTTTGTGAGGTCTAGTTGTGTTGTTCTTCCTGAAAGTCCTGGCATGGTGGCTCCAACAGCTGTTTTATTTCTAAGGTCCTCCTTCTAATCCTCGCCCCTTGCTGACTTTTGGAGCGATAATGTGGTCAAAAGGAGTGAGGTCTGAATTCATCTTTGAGGAGGACTTGCTCTTCTGTTTTGGGGAAGGGCACTTTGATAGGTCTTTGATTACACAGCGGCAAAGCCAAGAACAAATTCTGGAAAGGGGGCAGGAGGAGCTGCAGAGCTTTGTAAATGCTAATCTTCCTCAGGGGGAGATTGCTTTTCTCACACAGTTTCCCTTCAGACAAGTAAGACTTAAGTATCTCTGAAAGCCTCAGTGGGAGGCAAGTCAGGGCCAATGGCACTCCCAGGTGGGAAGGCGAAGCTGTCTCCGGGGACATGGGGCCATGCTGGGGACAGAGCAGAGAGGCATTCTCCAGACGTGGACTCCGAAAGCACTTGGCTGATGAATCCATTGAGGAGTCACACATCTGCATTATAATTCTCTCCAGCTACAGGATGACAAGGGATGACATGCGGAAAGGGGCCTGGAGATGGAGGCTGACAGCTGACTGGGAAACATGTGACAGCCACAGTTGCATTAAGGAACACAGCACTCCTGTGGGATGCACAAGAATGCTGGGCAGAAATTCCTGGGAAAGTCCTGAACCTCTAGGAAAAATAGGGAAGGGGGCTTGGAGCATCATTATTTGACTGTTAAAGTGAAGGGTGGCCAATATATTCTAGTGAGTGAGACATGTGGGGTTTGCTTGTTTTCAAAGAACCTCACTGGTGGTGAGTAATTATAATCACCATCTAGTATCCCCTAGAAAACAAAGGAAGAATTTTTCGGTGTGAATAAATGCATGTATATATAAAGAATAAGTATATGCATCAATTATTTTTTTAAATATATCTTTATTGATTTCAGAGAGGAAGGGAGAGGGAGAGAGAGATAGAAACATCAATGATGAGAGAGAATCATTGATCAGCTGCCTCCTGCACGACTGGGGATCGAGCTTGCAACCCGGGCATGTGCCCTGACCGGGAATCAAACCATGACCTCCTGGTTTATATAGGTTGACGCTCAACCACTGAGCCACCATGGCTGGGAAATTATTATTTTTTAAACAAGCATCATTGAATTGACTCAAACAGAATTATATAATTAAGAAACGAATTCCAACTTTAGAAGTACAACAGTCTCCAAAGTTGGCTAATTCAGTCAATGGCTCTGTGAAGTCCTGAAGGACTAAAATTCTTTCCAATTTCCTGTGTTACCACTCAGAGCATGCTGCCTTGGCCATGAGCTGGCACCCTTCATGCTCCCAAGAAGGCTGTTCCAGGGGTCAGACCCAGGCATGATAACATCCAGGTCAGCACAGGAGTGATCTTTTCCTGAAAATCCTTCTTAAAAGCAAGAACACGTTTCCCAGATGCTTGCTACTGAACTGACTTCCTCTCATCTCTCACAAGCCAGAATTGAGTTACCTATATATTCCAAAACCAATTAGTGACAAGGAAAATGAGATTATCCAGACTGTCTTAGACCCCTGGTTCTCAAAGTTGTACGTAAGTCAGAATCAGCTGAAGGATCTTATTAAAACACAGCTTGCTGGGCCCCACCTTCTGAATTTCTGATTCAGTAGGTATGGGCTCAAGAATTTGCCTTTCTAGCAAGTCTCTGGGTAATGCTGATACAGCTGTTTGGGGACCACACTTGGAGAACAACTGTCTTAGACTAACCATCTGGGATAGAACGGACGTTAGGAGTTCACAAAAAATGTTTCCTATAAGTGGTAACTTTATAAGAAGAGTATCATATATATATATTCCAAAATGACATATTTCTATGAATTTTCTTTTGAAAATTAGAGTTTCTGTAAGTTGTGCATGTGACAAACAATACTGATCGTGGGAGAAGACAAAATATTGAAGTAGAATGCAAGCTCATGGCTTATGGCAGAAACTGTGGTTTGAGTAAATGTCACCCACTGTCAAACATCCACCCATCCTGCCCTGCACATTGTGCTAACTCACCCACAGCCCTCCCCTTGCATACTTCTATTTTCCTTTTCAAGGCTGAGGCAGTACCAACGGCCTATCTGCTGAAGTGGTATTGACCTCAACCTGTCTCTTGGCAGAGGAGACAATATGAACAAAGGAATGAGTGTCAGAAAGGAGCTCGTTGTTTGGAGGAAACTAAGCAGCTTGAAGTTTTTGTAGCATAAACTATGAGGCTGGAAGTGGTGTGAGGTAAGACCGTAGGTTTGGACAAGAGCAAAACCACAGAGGGCTTTGTGGGATGTTGAGGAGCTTGAACTTGATCCTGTGGCCTCAGCAGCCAGTAAGAAGAGACACGATGTGGTTGGATTTGGGTTTCATTTTGATCACACCAGGTTGTGTGCAGGCAGATCTGAAGCAGGGAGGCATGGTAGGGCTGGTAGTCCAGGAAGGCAGGAGAGCTGAGATGGCAGGAACAGATCTGGGAAATATTTAGAATGCAAAAAAATCTACAAATCTGGTGATCTGTTAGATGTAGGTGGTACAAGAAAGTAAGGCATCAGATATTTCTTAGGTTTTTAGCCTCAGTGAGAATAAAGTGAGCTGGTGATGGGGTAGCAACACAGGGATACAGGGCGATGAAATCAGTTTTAGATGCCTTGTATTCACAGTTCTGGCCCACCTCTACTTGAAAGTAGAGATGTTCAAGGGGCAGTTGGGCATATTAGGATGGGTTTGAGGGAGAGCACTGGACTAGAGATTTTGGACTCAACTAGTGAAATCAACAGCATTAACAGATCCTTCAGGAAAAGCATGAAGGTCAAGAATGGGGCCCCGAGAAACACCAACATTAATATAGTAGAGAAATGATCAGGCAGCAATGAAAGACTAGGGTATATGATGTACCTTAAGGTAAACAGAGTTTACCCTAAGGCAAGGTCATAGTGTTTGAAGTAGGAGGGAGTAGTCACATTGTAAAATACTGTAGAGAGGAGGTTCCTTAAAATGAGGCCTGAAAAGAAGTACTAGAACTTGGATTTTGGGGAGTCACAGACATTTCAGGAGAGCAGCAGGGCTGAATTATAAGGAGGTGAGTAAATGGAGACAAATTTTTGAGAGTTTCCATGGGTAGGGCATGGAAAGAGAGCAGCGGATACCTAGAAGGGTGCTCTCTGATGCTTGCAAATTTCTCACTGGAGTAGGAGGCATAGCCATGAGCTGAGAGTGCAGATGGAGGATTAAGTTGAGGAAGGTCATGAAGGTTTGTGTAGCCAAACTGCTCTTTAGGTTTTCTTAGAGGGCTGATCCTGTTGGTACCCGGGGCTCCTTCATTTTCCAGAGCATTTGCAATCATGAATCCAGGAAATGACATATATTTTAAATGGGTGTGCCACTAGACCTCAGAAGATAGCTCTGAATAATGCCTAATGAAACCGATGTGTCATGTGGCAAAGTGCATTTTGCAAAAGTGACCACAGCAATATTTCCAGGTCCACAAGGCAGAGACTTCCTAACTACCTGCCTTAATGAATGGCCTTCAGAGATGATGCCATGTGACTTCCAAGGCAAGAGACAAAGCAGCTTCCAACCTGCTCTTCATCTGGGGAGGCTGCCAAGCTGTGCGGAAGCCCAACCTGCCCACGGATCCAATGGCTGATGCTGGCTGCGGGCTGGGTTCTAAGGGCAAGCCTCCCAAGAAAAAGCGCCCTTCCAAAGCTGTCTTATTGTCCTTTGCCTTGCAAGTCACAAGGGTCATCTCTGTGCCCCGTCTGAATTCCCAACCCACAGAATCTGTGAGCATGATAAATGGCTGCTTTATTCTACTAAGTTCAGGAGTAATTTACTCAGCCATAGTAACTAAAACAGCATCCAAACATCCACTCACGTGAACATGGGTATTAGGGAGATGCACTCCTCCTTCCACACATGCACCTTCCTCAGCAATTCCATAAAACATGTTTGACTGATGCTAAATCCAGGGGCACTTTTTATTCTTCACTGTATGTGACATAACAGCGGGACATTCAGAGTTTGCATCCTTCCTTTGAAATATGTTCATTTTTTGGTTGCATTAACAAACCAAATAATCTTGCCTTTTCTTGATATCTTTGGCTTCTCCTCTACTGAACCCTTGAATGCTGAAATTCCAGTATCCTTTTCCCTTTGTATTCCAAATCCTATTCTAAAGGATCTCACCTTTTCTCATGGTACCTCAGTCACAGCTACCAACAATTCCTAAATGTGACTATCTCACCTGGTCTTTTTCTTAGAGCTCTAAGCCAAAATATGCAATATCTCCTACTTCCATCAGCGGACTTGATCATACTTTTCACATGGTGGTGGTAGGAGTTGGAGTTTAGTGGCCAGAGAGAGGAAGGAAGAAAGATTGCCCATCTCCTCCTGGGCTAGGGCAGTCAGTCGGGGAAGTGGGGAATGACACATGGGCCCAATGTTGTCCCAGAGAGAGAAGCACGAAGAAAGAAACTACAGGCAGTATGTGTTGGGCCCCACTACCTGCTTGGGAGTCTGCAGGGTGGGAGGGGGGCAGTGTGCCTCTCAGGCCTGTGTCAGCTCCAAACAGGATCAGCTGCCCCAAAGTAAAGCAGTGCGGTTGGCAAAGGGGGGCCCAATGTTAACTCCCCAGTGTCTGCCGGACTCTTGGGGTGTGGAGAAGCAGCAATCCAGAGGAGCTCACAGGGCCTGTGGAAGGATAGGAAGGCGGCTAAGGGTGTTTGCTAGTGAGCTGGCCAGGAGTGGCCCTGGGCTGGGGACCACCGTGGAGTCCAAGGTAGTCCGAATTACCAATTGGGTGACTCATGAAAGGAAGGTGGCTGGGACTCCTAGAGCACCATTACCCCAGCCACAGGCTTCAGGCCCACACTATGCAAGCCCAGACTGGCCGTGCTGCAGCAAAGACAAGCAAGGAGCCAGGGACCGAGAGTGGCTTCAAGGATGCTATCTCCCCCTGGGACAATGCCGTCCTGGGGAGGAAGAGTGGGGTGGGATTCTGAAAAAGAATCCCCAAAGAGACTGCTTGAACCAGGGCTAACAGGAAGCAGAATTTTGAATAGACTCAACATTCACCTTCAAATGAGGGAGGCTGTTTAACCTCATTGAACTGACAAGTCTACACGTCCCCACCACCCACGCTCATGAAGAAACCACTTCGGGTCTAGAAAATAAGGTGTGTGTGTAGAGGTGACCGGAGTCGATTTACAATCCCTCCCACCCGGCCCTGCTGCACTCTGTGTGACGTTGGGGAAAGTTACCCTCTCCAAGCTTCCAAATCCTCAACTGTGAAGAGGGGACCACAGCATCGACCCTTTGGAGAATTTTAATGAGCCTATTCCTGACAAATGCTTAGAACAGTAGCTGGCACATAATAAACTTCTAATAAAATATTTGTTAATTTTTTTATTTCTCCTAATACAGTCAACTTCCAAGTTGCTTTTGTCCTATTCAAGATTGGCTGGGTATCTATCAAGAGATGACAACATACTGTATCCCTGACATTATCTATTTATAATTTCACAGCCTCTCGTGTATCTTCCAAGCACAAAAATGCCATTTTAGGACAAATGACATCTGTGAATTACTATTTTCATACCATCCCTGACTTTTTCCTCAGCATTTTGGTACTTGCTACAGAAAGAAACTCAAAGGTAGGGCATCATCACTTATGAATCACGTTAGCTGTAACAAACCACAGAGTAACGTGATGGCTGTGTCGTAGGACCCAGTGGTGAAGGCTTCTCTCAGTCTCAGGTCGTTCTGGTCTTAAGAGGATGGACCAGCTTTGGGCAGTAGACAAACCACATGACGGGGCAGGATGCAGCTGGGCAGATTTATTCATGATGCTGTGGGCATTTTTTTTTAACATGCATATCAGGACACTCACGGTGCCAGACTGCTCTTGGAAAATTCCCTGTGTTGAACACGTATAAATTAATTCTCAAAATTATTTGCTGTGTGCCCACAAAGCAGCATGATCCCGAGTAATCAACTCAAGATATTAACTAACCGGAGGCTCGCTCCTTCAAGCTCTTTCAGTTTTCTTAGTCAACGGGGAGAACACTGAGGAAGAGGGTAGTGGAAATAGGAGAAAAGATTTAATTAGCAAGGTTAATATTGATTGTAGATGAGCAAAGTAAGTATATCTGAGTGTCTGCGGTATACAAATCTCTAAGCTCTAGGGCTTAAGCAAACGTGTGGAAAGTATCAAGAAGCAGCGTAATGATTCCTTTAGTAGGATTCCTGGGAATCAAGTGATTTTAAGGAGCTTTTCTATCTAATTCAAATTTACTCTATTAAAAACACTTTAAAAATAAGAAACCTTCATTCAATAGACACCTGTCTTCTTGAATGTCTGTCTTGTCAAAATAACAAAATCACCTTTTCTGATGGATCAGTTGTCATTGTGAGCATTGTATATTATGGTGATGTGTGGAGAAAATATGTCTCCAGGTGTGATCCACAGACTGCAGCAAGGGAGTCAGGTGGGAGTTCACTAAAAATCAGACTCCAGGTCCCTACCAGAGACCTCATAAAATCAGCATCCTCAGGTGGGACCCAGGATTCTCCATGTCCAACGGGCTTCTCAGAAGATCCCATACTCAACTCAGGCCAGAAAGTCCCTCCCTTGGGGTTAGTTGGATGTGTGGGAAGATGTCCTTTATTACGGGAAATGGTGCAGGTGACCTGCTCACTTCCTGTGCCTATTCACTGTAGGGTTTCTATGGCTTTTCTGTTACAGGTAAAAACCTTTCCGTCATCTACTGGCTTTCAACCCACCAGCCAACATGCAAGCAATAATGAGAATTAATTTATACAGCATCCTGGGCTGGGGTGCTGGCCTCCGTGATGTCTACCTTCCATCCATGAGCCTTTTATCATCCATTCCAACTTGAGGCCCTGAGCTTGAACTGTACTGCTGCAAGATCTGGGCCCTAACCCCCAGGAACCCATGCTGGAAACCAGCCATTTCACCTCCCAAGGGTCCTCAGGACAAGGTGGACCCCGAGAAGTACTCAACGCTGAATACAGAAACATGACTATATGTTCAGAGGACAGACACACTGATGGGCTGGCTTGGTGAGAAGGAAATAAGACATCCAAATACTTTTTATGGGTGACCTTGGCGTCAGAGAAAATGAGTCCAGTGGATACATAACGTGCTGGAAGGTGTGGCTGCTACTTTAATGCGTAGCTGGGTCCCCACCACAGACACACCTGCTCCCACAGCCACTTAGCAGGACACACAGATCCACTCATTAGGAGGCACTTGGGGCAGAAGCGGCGGGAAGAGCATTGACTTTGGCACCAGAGGACATTGGTTCATATATGTAGCTGGGGGTAAGTCAGTCGGCTTATGGCACCTCAGTGGCCACAGCTATGAAATGGGAGAAGCATTCGTACCCTCACTGAACTACTGTGTGGTCTTGGTAAAGTAATGACTATGAAACAGCATTGTAGACTGAAGAGCATTTTACAAATATTGAATCAGAAAGTGCCTGCATTATGTACATATTTAAGTAGCTGCTACATCTATCTGTAATGCAGAATGCTAAGAAAATCCCTAGGCTGGGAAAAAATTCAAATATGTTAAATAGCTTGCATAAATGAACCTACCATATAGTTCACTGTGGAGCTTAAATCACTGCTGTTTTTGTATTATGAAAAAGTTTATACTTAAAAAACAGCAGTATTTTGACTTTTGTACAACTCATGTTTAGCATTCTCTTAAAATATGTTGTTCTTATTTTCTCCATTGAAGCATAAATGAAAAAGTTGATCAAATCTTCATTTTATTTCCAAAATCCTCATTTTATTTTCCAAAATCCTTTCCTAACATCAACTTCCTAATGTCGACTTTACTTACACAATTTATTAGTTGAAACCGAAGAATGGTGGGGAAAGTGGGGACATGCCAGGCAGAGAAGAACAAGTAGGTCAATCCAGAATATAAGAGGCTTTGCCCAAACCTAAAATATACTAAAGATAAGGAAGAGGGAATCTTACTCAGGAAACCTAACTATTGTCTGCCTCCACATCACTACTTTTAGCTGTTATTTTTTATTTTAAAGTGGAAGACCTGCAAAAAAAATTTTTTTTAAAGGTAAAGCTAGTCCTTTCAGCAGAAAATTAAAATTAAAAGCAGACGGAGGCCTGGGTAATAAGTACCAATAAAAGCTTTAGCTGACATAGCTTTAATTTACAAATCACTGGCTTTTCCTGGCAGGGCTCGAGGAGGGAGCGGGAGGAAGCATCGCCTACACAGCCTGGATGAGGAAGATATGGAAAGCTTTAAAATTAAAGATGCTTTTGACCTTTTACTCTAAAACACTTGATTTGTGGCGACCGTGATAAAATTCCAGGGAAACCTGAGTATGCTATGCAGTCTCTGGAAACCCTATGTCCTTAGGCCTCCCAGTCGTATCTGATTTTGACAGGAATGCTTCGTTAGTGGGAGCCTCATCCATAATGTGTGCACAAAACGATGTGTGGCTTAGAATCTGCGTGCATGTCCATTGCTTTTTAAACATGAGCCTTAGGAGGCCCTTGTGAGTGTATTAAAAATAAACTCGTAATAAATAAATACTGGGGAACCTAAGGCATATAGTTTGATTTATGGCAATTGATACTACTTCTCAGGAAATTTTAATGACAAAATTAGGGCTCACAGGAGCATAAATACTCCTGATTTAGTTTGTAAAACCTGGAAGGCTACCAATAAAAAGGACCTGATGAAACGGCTAGCTTTCAGAAATTTAGCAGAAAACAGATTTAGAGAAAAGAGTGGAGAGGGACATTGCAGGGAAAGATTGTGACTGAGCATGCTGAATAGCATGAATGAGAATTAGAAGTGAATGATGAACACAGAACAAGTCATTAAAGCCAGCAAAAACCCTCCAAGTTAAGAGATCAAATATCAGCCTATAGGATGCTGCGAACCCACTCAAAGGCCCTAGTGTGGGGCAGAAAATGTGGAGGCTGTTCCCTCTGCAGTAGCTGCCCTCGCCCTCTTTGATTCTTTTTTGGGAAAGGGTTTTCTCTACATTCTCACTGGTGCGAAACATAGGACATGTTTCTTCTAGGAGGCAAGTGAGGGTGATGGGAAAAGTTATCTGCTTACTTTCTCACCTTTTCCCCCTTCAGGATAAGCATAACTATGCTTATCCCAGTTTTCTCAGAACAGTGAAGGCTTTTAAAAGCAACGTTCTCATCCTCTTTCCTGATTTTGGTGGGTTTCCCTCAGGCGTTATTTTTGATCCTTTTATTCCTTAGCAACTTAACCACCTCACATGGCTCTCCCTGCTGATAGCTTTCAAAAATGACTTCATCCACCAACCTCCTCCATCCGGCTGCCCTATGACATCACCTTTGGAACTTAGCTCCCATCTTTGCCTCTAAAGCCTGTCTCCTCTTTTCCCTTTTTATTAAAAATAAAACAACAACACAAATCCTCTCCGTTTTTGTCCACTGAAGAGTTTTCTATCATATCCCTTTCCTTCTACCAATCTTTTAGTTCTCATGCCAATCTCATTAATCCTCATTATTTTTATACGTATATATGCATATGGCACAAAATTTAAAAGGCACAATAAGTCCTGGCTGGGTGGCTCAGTTGGTTAGAGTGTTGTCCCATACACCAAAAGGTCTCGGGTTCGATTTCCTGCCAGAAAATGGGTTCGATCCCCAGGCAGGGAGCATACAGGTGGCAACCGATCAATGTTTCTCACACTGATGTCTCTCTTTCTTCTCTCCCTCCCTCTCTCTTCATTCCTCTCTAAAATCAGTGAAAACACATCCTCAGATGAGGATTAAAAAAAGAAAGGCACGAGAAGGCATGCAGTAAAACTTCAATCTCGTTCTCATCTCTTATCTCCTCTCATAGCATTCCCCAATCTTGTCTCCTGCCCCAGAAATAATTATTATTGCCAGATTCCCCTGCTACCCCCCACCCCCCCCACTAATTTAAGAAGAAACCATTTGAGAGGGGAAAAGATCCTAAATGTAATATATTTTACTCTACTAGTTTCTTTTCAGCTTCCCTGTCTATTTGAGCAATTTCTTTCCCATGCATTAATCTGTGGGTTTTTCATATGGTTCTTCCTCCCTGTATGTGGGTATTTTCCAAGTCTCTTTGCCTGGACCTCTCTCAGAACATGATCTAATACCCATGAATGGTTTTTGCTTATGAGAATGCAGAGTCCCACCTAAAAGCCCAGAAAAAAAACAAAAACTATTTAAAGGAACAAAACAGAAAAAAAACCTCTATCCCTCAATTTGTTTATATAATTAATCTATCTTGAGAAGTATCCCTTATCCCAATGTCAGCAGTCACCAGAAGCACCACAGTAAGGAATCAGCATCTCAATGACAATGGTTGTCTCAGAATCACAGCTGGGGAGTGAATTTAAATAGATGGATGGACAGATAGATGGGTAGTTGGATAGAGAGAACCAATCAACTGTGAAGTGTTACCAAGCCCTAAAATCATATTTCATTTGATGGGAACAACAGAAGCCTGATTAATGCATGTGGGAATTTCATTTCAAAGTTATACCAATGGCCTTTCGAGGACCTGCTTTTCGTTAGGGCTTCCGAGTTCATGTCAAATTGGTCGGTTTAAGATTTTAGGGCTCCTCTATATGGGTTGTATTTATTTTGTGTGGGATAATGATTTAGTTTGGGATAATTGCTATAATATGAAACTTTTTTTTTCACTAGGGATCATTTTATTTACCTGGAATTGTCTTGAAAGTTTTATGCTAGAAGGGTAGCACACATACTTAGCTGTTTTCTGTTTAAGGTTTTACCAAAAACTCATTCAAGGAGGCCAAGTGAAGCCACTCTTTGGGATAAGTGAGTTGAAAGTGGTGGGGAACTGTGTGCACTTTTGTGAACATACCTTGGGCAACATGAGGACTGATCCCTGGCTAATTTCCCTCCTAGATGAGGACTGGATCAATTCACTGGAGACCAAGGAATCAGCAAATATCTTTTTTTTTTATTTATTTTTCAGAACTGTAAATGGAAAATACCAGTGTTCTATTGACTCGTTCTTTTGATAGTTCAAACACTAAAGAGTGGATAGATTTAAGACTTGGGATACGATGGGATTCTGAGCTCCACTGAGAGACAGGAACCCTGTGAATCCAATGACAGTCTATGACTCCACTAAGGGGCCAGCACTGCTTGGACAAATCTTCTTAGGAATGCTTAGCTGGGGGTTCACAAAAATAATTCAATCATTTTTTTAAATGCTATTTGAACTCTTCAACATTTCTTAATGACAAATGAACACAGAATGCAGGTTTTTCCTAAAGCAATTGTGATTTAGAGCTTCCTTTCTGAAATATTAACACTCCATAGCCAATTTATAAACACAGTCTGATGTAAAAGTGACAATTTAGACAACCATCAAATCATTCATTTTTTTTTTCTGTCACTGAAGAGTCTGATTGCAAAGAAGAATGTATTTGAAGAAAATTCTTTCCAACTCTAATAAAAGTAACTTAGAATATTATAAACCGTCTGCCATTCAGGAAATGGTAGATATATTACTCCTGTTTGAAAGTAAATAAAATTCGCATTCTAAGTAAACCGTTTTTAAAAATGGTTTTGCCATTTAAAATGGTAAAAACCATTTAAAATAAATAAGAATAGCATAGTGAGATGGCTTCCTTAAAGCATAAACATTCTAAAATGAGAATGCTGGGCTAATCCACCAGGGTGCAACAACTGTCTTCTCTACTACATCCTAGAAGGTGGTAAAAATTGCAAGCAATTTGTCATGAGAGAAGAAGAGGACTAGCTAGGAAAGATGATATTTGAGCTCTTAACCAAAAGGAAGAGGCTAATATAGATATGACAGACTTGGAGACAAACTAGAATGATAGGAACTAGTAAATCACACTCCTTGGACACAGTGATTTTCCATATAACCGTAATCTCAGATGACACCTTCTTCAACAGCTACCAAAAGCAGACAGAGGCAGATGGAATAGTCTGTGGTTGCTGGGGAGGGGGGTGATGGTGGCCTGGGCACCAGCCATCCTTCTGACCCTGCAGCCAAAAGCACAACATGATGAAACATGGAAATAATGAATCCATCCAACAGACTCTAGCCGCTGAGGCACCAGAAGCCTGTGTTTTGAGACGGAGCTCCTGGTACAGCAGCATTTTTGATCTGGAACTTGATGGTTCTACTCAGTCAAACCTGTATGTTTTGTTCATTATCACCCAGGAAATTCTAGCAACCAGGCCTGCGTGTGACATCTAATACACATAAGTCTTCGGGAGAAAAGCCAGACAACCTGGCAAAAGGAAAACTATCTTGGGCTGGATCAGTTCACCTTTCGGTAACTCACTTTCACCCAGAGTCCACTCTGACACTTGAGAGTTGAGCAAGCTTTCCCCTCAGACGATCAGAGAAATCCACATGCAGACATTCACTATTTCTCTCAAGAGAGAAGCAGTTCTCTTTAAGCACCACATGAAAAAAATCTATTTCAAGCCAACACATTAGCTTTTACAGTATTACATGTGCTTATTTAAAAAACCCACACCAGTGTTTACTATTTTTATAAAAATTAGATAATATAAACTGAATTAGTATATGTAGACAATACCTTCTCAGATGATGATAAAAGTCAAATGACTCCTTGCTTACAAAGCCTGAGTCTCATTTTTAGTCAATGGCAGGATTAAATTTCATTTGATAACAAAAACATTTATGAGATGTATATCATGATTATATATTTGGGGTTCAAAGGAGGGGGTCTGGAAGAGGTATTTGCACACCATGTTCATAGCAGCACCATAATAGCCAAGAGGTATGGAAGCCACCCAAATGTGTCCACTGCTAAATAAATGAATACATAACATGTGGTATATATACATACAAAGGAATACCGCTTAGCCTTAAAAAGGAAGGAAAGCCTGCTGCATGCTACAACATGGATGAACCTTGAAGATGGTATGCAAAAATGAAAAAAATCACGTCACAAAAAGACAAATATTGTATGATTCCACTTACATGAAGTATCTAAAGTAGTCAAATTAATAAAAACCGCAAGTAGAATGATGGTTACCAGGGGCTGGGGGAGGGGAAATGGGGATTGGTTGTTTATGGGTATTAGTTTCAGTTTTGCAAGATGCGAACATTCTGGAGATTGGTTGTACAACGATGTGAACAGACTTACTACTGAACTGGGTGCTTAAAAATGGTTACGATGGTAAATTTTATTTTGTGTATCTACCATAATTAAAAAATGTTTTAATCCCCAAAACTTCTTAACCTCAATATGTACTAGAGGCCAGCAAACTCTTTTCTGTCACGGGGCAGAAAGCAAATGTTGCCCTGTGGGCCACAGCAGTCTCTGACACAACTCCTCGGCTGTGCCAGGGTGTTATGAAAGCAGCCGCAGACTTAAGTGAATGAATGAGTATGGTTGTGTTCCAATAAAAAACTTGATTTGCAAAACCAGGCAGCTGGCCTGTAGGTCATGGGTTCCTGACCCTTGCAAAAGTATTAGTATCTAAATAAGAGAGATCCATGATCAGTTTGTAAACACTACCCAAGAATGATGAGTGAAACATTCTTCTTTTCCAGGGTCTAATATGCAACAGCAACAAGACCAGGCTGACCCAGCAAGACCAGGACTTGCCTGAAGTGGGAGGAAACCACCACCCTGACAAAAGGCTTGTTAGCCCTGCTCCCGCCTCCACGTCTCTACAGAGGAGCTTAGCGGTTTTAGAGGTTAATGATTTAGAGAAAGAATAATAAAAACGGGCCAGCTGGAGCAGAGCGTGGTGAGCATACCTGTATCTCCTTTAGTGGGCGAGAACATTGCAATAGACTTACAGACCTAGCCGAGCTGTCACAGCTGCTGCAGGCAGGGCTGGGAACACGGTACAGAGCCATCCCAACGTGGAGCTCACGCGCCTTCCTCCTCCCTATTTCCAACCAGGAGCAACAGCCAGCCAGCCAGCCAGCCAGCCAGCCAGCCAGCCAGCCAGCCAGCCATCGGCTCTGCGAGTTATTTGTTTCAAGCATGCTACTCCAAATGGTCTTGGCTTCACCCTGAAACTAATTTTTGCTATTCACCAAGTTCAGCAGGGGAAATCAATAAAGACACACAAAGCCCCAAAGGCCTCATCTCATGAAATTCAGACAGGAAAGCAAGGGTATAATTATTCGTCCCCTTCCCAATTGTGCCATGTAAAAATGGCATGCGTTTCCTCTGGCCTTTGGGTAGTATAAAGAGACAGCAACCCAAGGGTGGGGTTTAGCAGCTAGATTTAATCTTCTTGGGCACCACAAAAAAAGCAGGCACCCTAGTTAGACAACCAAAATGAAACAAACAGCAGGCACACCCCAAAACCCAACAAATGAAAACGGAGGGTTACGAAACAGCATAAAGAGGGCTAGCTTTACAAAAGGAACTTTCACCTTCTCAAAGAACTCAACCCAGTGCACAGAATTTTAGAACTAGAAGAGACAGGAGTGACAACGGGGCAAGTCCCCCACCTCTTTTATGAACTAAGCAAAGCCCCGAGAGTCAGGATGCTGCTTAGACAGACAGTGTTGGTCCATTGCACCGACCCAAAGCTGAAATGCTCCACACTCACTCGACACAATTTGTTGGGGCGGGGGTAGGGGGGTCTCAGCCCCGCTCTGGGCACAGAACCGAAGCAGAACACTGGTTTAAGCAAGAAAGCCAGAAGGCCCAGGCAAACGCGAGGCCTTTCTCACCGACCGGGGGCGATGGCTGAGTGGGGACACTCCTGTGTGATTACTTGGCATCTCCAGCTCTCATGGGACCTGCCCTCAATTGCTACAACAGCCCGACCTCTGACAAAGACCAATGATTTCAGCCGTAATTAATGACACTGTCAAATTAATTAACCCGTCTTTGTCCACAGGAAAAAAAAACACCAACAAAAAAAAACCACTCTCATGTCAATACTACTGTTTACTAGTCCTTGACCAAGCTCTGTAGACCCGACATGGGGACACCACTGACGGATGTCCCTAATAAGGCCCCACCCACGAAGCCACCACCATTTGTTACGAAGCCTTCTCCCAGTGACATATCCTCTGATAATATGGCTTTGGTGAATTAACAGCACTCAAAAATCGAACACTGTTTTAAATAGAAGCCTGAGAGTACGGGGCCAGCATTCCCACTTTCTACCTGTTAGGTCCCCTCCCGCGTTATGGTGATGAAACACTAGACAAGTGCTGCAGGGTTTCATGTAGCCATTTAATAAACGGCCCTCATGAAAACGCCAGTCCTCTTGCCCTTGTCTGTAAGGACTCCGGCTCATGCCAATGCCCACGTATACATTTCCACGTTATCTCTTCAGAGGGCTCGGAACTATTTTCTTACACCCAGCACAGCTTTTATTCCATTTAGAAGAATCACCCTCCATCCCGTTTCTCACTTTCCAGAAAAACAAGGCACTTAATTGACCACAGGAGGACTCTCTCAAGGGCATCGGGCTGCAAAAGCTCTCCTGTGAGCTCACAACGTAAGCTGATGTAATCGGCTACAAGAAGCCGGCTTCTATTTTTAAGTGATACCCCTTTACTCTGCCTTCAAAGGGCACATATATCACACGTTGTAACTGCCCATAAAATGCCTCCTGGTGTAACCTCCTGTCCATTTCCCTCCTGGGATGAGTCATGCTGTCAGGAGGGGCTTCCCCCCACACACAGGCCCAGCCCTGCCCACTCGGATCCATCTACCGTTTCCTATGATTCGGTCTTGAGGAGAAGAGCTGCATATGGCCACTCTCAGGTGTCTTGTTTATCATGGTACTTTTGAGAAGGGACAGATGACTGGCAGGGCCCTTCTTGAGGGTTGGGATCAAGCTTTCCCACCTCTTGGTATTTCCATCCCCAAATACAGGCCCTTACTAAATGCTTACTAATGCTGCTGCCCCGAGCTCTGTCATCTGGCCCATGAGCTTCACAGACTCCACGAGGGAAACAGATGGTTTACCTCATTGGCTTTTAAGTTTTTCATTCATCATTTCGGCCACGCTTACTGTGTGTCCTTGAAAACGTTTCTTAGCATTTGGTTGGTGAAAGTACACTGGGTCTTGTTATTTGTTTATTTACACTTATTTTGCTCATATCTAAAAAGAATAAAGAGCGTTGTAATTAAAGTGATGCTATGGCGGAGGCTGGGAAAGGTCAGATCAGTGTATTCCTTGGGCTACTGCCCTCTTCACTCCACAGGCACCCCATGGTTCATACAGAAGCCTCCTAGCAGCACTCCCAGGCTCAATGCTTGGTCCTTCCAATCCTCCACATTAAACTCTGAGTGAGCTAGCCATGGCCAGTGGGGCTCAGGAGGTTGAAGTGTTGCCCCCGTACACCAAAGGGTGGCGGGTTCCATTCCCAGTCAGGGCACATACCCACATTGTGGGTTTGATCCCTGGTCCAGGCCCATGTGGGAGACAGCCAATCGATGTTTCTCTTTCACATCGAGGTTTTCCTCTCTCTCTCTCTTTCTCTCTCTCTCTCCCCCTCCCTCCCTCCCTCCCTTCCTCTTTCTAAGATCAATTTTTTAAAAAAAATCTAAGCTATGGAGAATACTGATTTTAATCATGCCCCTCCCCTTCTCAAACCCTTCCACTCCCTCTCAGCCTTCTGGGAGATGTGCCTCCTGGTTCAGCTCTGCTGACCTCAGTGGCCCCCTGGTCTGGGCACCACCGTTCCCATATCTACAGTACCTTTTGTGCTCTGATCCCCAGAAGTGCTTTCACCTAAAAGTGTTTATCTAAATTGCTTCCTCAGCCCTGAACTCTGCTCTGCTGTCCCTTCTCCCTCCACCTAGCTCCTTCGTACTCATCCTTCACATTTTGGTTGGATGCCCCTTGTTGCAGGCAGCCCCTTGTGGGTGGGGCATGTGCTAGCTCTTGCTGTACTCCCTAAGTGACTACATGTGACAGGAAGTCAGTGATCATGTCTGTTTATTCACTAATATATCCCACACACAGCCCAGCATGCAGTGGGACTTCAGTATCATTGGTTGGATGAATGAATAAATGAGTGAATGTATACTAAAGACTACAGTTGGGGGATCCCATTTGTGAGGTATGAATTAGAATTCTGTCTCCTTGGAAAGTGTGAACTCAAATAACAGAATTTATAGCAAAATACTACTTTGGTTGAAGAGTCCTCATTTGAAACGTGATGGTGGCAGGAAGAGATGCTGGGAGACTAACATTCTCCACCCCACAGCGAACCTAAGGAGCCACCTACAGCCTGGCCTCTCACCCTGAGGACTGAGAATTAACACTTTCCAAGAGATCAGTGGAGAACTGTTTAGAATGAAATCTTAACTGGGACAGAACACAAAAGCTTGCTCAAAGTGAAATTTCATGCTATGAACTCCAAGCGAAGAGCCAATTCCACAATTCAAATTCATTCCAAAGAGGGCAGCAACCCACAACATGAATAATGCCACTTCTTACCTGCAAAACCACACACATCCATTTCCAAAACATCTAAGGTCAGTTGCCTGTGTCGGGAATGCTGGGGAGGTTTGAGGAAACATGCTTCTGGCACTTCAAATGCAATGGCTGGAATCTGGCATCGCTACGGGTACTAGCTTGGGGACTGGTTCTGGACTGGCCCAAGTGATGGTAGTAAAGAGAAGCAGGGCCAGTCCCTGTCCCCATGGAAAGCCCCGCCTCATCAAATACATACTCACATCTGACTTCTTAAAAAATTTTTCCCTAAATTCTAAGTACACCATGTTCCGCTATTAAATTAAATCCAGGACACATGGGACTGGAGTAAGGCATCACTTCAGCTCCTTCTTTATGGCAAAGAATTTTTTCAACCATATTTCCCAAAATCAACAGACTGATCACACTAAACAGTGGGTAATATTTCAACATTCAAACCAAATGACGAAGGGCTTGGTTTTTATTTCATCCCTCCACAGCTAGTAACCACCCTCCAAAACAAAACCAAATAAACACAATTCCACATGAACTTTTCCAGCCTTCCAGAATAATCATACGTTTACTTTTATTATCTGGCACATAGAAGGTGCTCAATAAATGTTCGTTGAATGAATAAATAACAGGAGAGGAATTACTATGAAAACGCCCTTTTAAATGTTATGTATGTTCTTCAACTTCCCTTTTTTTCTCTCAGGCAAAAAATTATGCATAATTTTCTAGGATTCTGACTTTCATTTCCCTGTCTGACCCTGGGCTAGTCATTTAAAATAGGTACCATTTTCTTCACCCATAAAATGAAATCTGTGTTTTGGTTATTACGAGATTTAAAGGACAGTAGATATAAAGGGACTGGCACCACACCATGCAGATAATGTTGACGTTCCCCCCTCCCTTTTTTTTTAACCTTTCTGTTCCATCTCCCATTCTCCTTCAACCCCAAAATAAAGTGTCAAAGACAAAGCAAATTACATGCCTGATAAGGAAGTCAGGAAATCTCAAAGGTAGCCTGGGCTTGCCAACATCTAGTAGCCATCAACTCTTGACAAGTTTTATTTACTATTTTGGGACCTTGGATATTCTCCGTTATAGAATGAGTGTGTTTCACTAACTCATTTTTAAAGAACTTTTCAGTTCTGATTTTCCATGAGCTCAGAAGCCTGCCTTACCAAGAAGTTAGATGCTGCTAACACATTAAGGTCATCTGTGATCAGAAATAAAATGGACTCTGATTTCCTTCACAGAGAAGGATTCTACAGTACAAACCAGAATTAGATTTAACTTTTAAAAGAATGTGTATGAATCTAATACCTAGGTCAAGAATTGGTGACCTTATTCTTAAGCCACAGAAAATCCCTCCTCCCCTGCACTCCCACACGCATGCCCCATCCAACACATCCCACATCTAACCTCCTTCCCACCAGTGAGCCTTCCCATTCACAGCTCTGCAATGATGTGCTTAAAAAGAAATCTAGGGATTGTTAAGCAGTATCACTGACTCATTTGAAATGAGTAATAGGACAGTCAAAACAATATTATGTCAAACCTAATATTTGCTTTATTTTTTTTCTTTCACACCCAGAAATATATCTAAGTCCACCAAACAAAGAACCCAAGACTATGTACACAACAACAAAAAAACCCAAGGCTGCATTTTCATAAATATCAGTGCATGACTGCCACCTAGTGGTGGATGTATCCTTGCTTGAACTAATCTCCAAAGCAGCTAAACTGACAAGATAATTGAAAAACACAAGGGAACACTGTTCTCTGCGGCTCATAGTTATTTCAGGGGAATGTAGGAGCAAACCCATTTCCTCCGCTCTATATTTTCCTCGGACAAATTTCTGAAGGGTTCACAGGTGCAGTCAATGCCACATTTTTTAATCCTACAACTAAACCCTACTGCTTCGGAACCAATTCACAAAAACAAAGCAGCACTATTTTTCTATTGATTTTAATATTCATTATTAATTAAAAGGGGTTTCCACAACAGTCTGTTCTCACCTTCCAGTTTCATTTGATCTAATCATGATTTTTTAAGTTATTCATGAAAAGGCATTTAAAAATGACAGCCTTACCAAAAGTGCACATTATATGAAAATCTGACTTCAATTAGAACCAGTAACGAAGTCCCAGCAGTTTCCAGCTGTCTCTTCACTTGTATCCTTAGAGAATTACATATCACATTAATTGGTATTCTGTCACATTAAAAGACACCAGTGATGATTAATTGCATCCTTGGTGCTTTTGAGTTCTGTCTTCTTCACTAGAGGGATTCAAATCACACCTCATTACCTTCCAGCAGGTACCCTTTTTGGTAACCCTCACAAAATCTCCTACCTTCCTGAACTTCTCCATTTGTTTGTAGAGGTCTGGATCAAGCTCCTGTGACACGTCCTTCATCCATAGTAATGCACCTCTGTATTCAGTCCGGCACTGCTCCATGCGGTTTACCGTCAGCCAAGTGTCCGAGATGGCCCGATGCCGAAAAGTCTCCACTTCTTGGTGAAATCGACACAAAGGATTTCGCAAGGCCAACCTGGACCGAGGATAAAGCCACAGTCTTGAAACTAAGCGGGCTAGAGATCTGAATGCTTAACAACTTACCAATCGTAAATACATGAGCCTAGCACAGTACATGAGCCTGGAACATAGACGATGCTGTAGAAATGTTTGAATTATAACCAAAATGTAGGTGAACTGATAAGTCAACCGGAGATGATTAGCCATGTCCTGATCTCTTAGGTTACTGTTACTTAACTGTTCTATTTAAAAAACTAAGTATTTTCACCAGTATTGTTGGGGGTGGCCTCATGCCTGGGCAAAGAACACTTGGAAGCTGGAACCAATCCTGTGTTAATGGAGAAAGGTCAAGGAATAACCATTTCCTCTGTCTACTCTTGGTCCCTCATTACCTGCTGCTCTGAAGCTTGGCCCTTTGAGGAGGGATGGACCTGTGTGTGATTAGGGTCTCTATGGCTAGGCCATTCTGAGTTACACGCCAAAGGCCTGGCATCTGCTGCTTGTTTCAATAGTCAGAGAATGAAGCATAGACAGAAGCAATTTCAACTGGTCTAGGAGCGGGGAGAAGTGCATGTACTGAGGGTTTACAGTGTCAGGCCCTTTTGGTAGATTCTGTGATTTGGTTCTTATGAAAAAAAAAACAACTTAAGGATACTACACTAGAAATGAATGTATATTATACAATGAAGTGGGTGTAAAATAATTATAATATTGGCTAGAACATACCATCACTTATTAGGCAAAAAAAATAGTGCTTGATGCATATTAAACTTTGGATAAAATATTTATTTGCAGGGAGAAAATACCATCCCAAATAGTAATGTCAGATGAATTACACTCTTTAAAAAAGTCATCTGCATGAAGTTGCAGGGCGAAGGTTCAAAAAATAAAAACAAGATGAATATTTACATTTACATTTGAATGCAAACTTATCTAGGTGTCAGTGAGCTGAAGTCAGGTCTTGGCTGTTCCATCGAGGTCTACAGTACCTTACATGTGTCTGGCACTCTAAGATTATGGATACAGCAATAAACTGTTTAAGAAAAAAAAATCCCTTTCACTATTTCTTTTAGTTCTCCTTTTGCCTACGAAGCACTGCTTTTACATATTCAGCACTTTTTAAAAAACAGCTTGCTCACATCCTCCTACCTAGGTGTTGTGAGTTGTTTTCAAAGACATATTGTTGTGCCATACAGTAAGCCTGTGCTTTATCAGCACTGGGTTACATTTAATACTCACCATTCATCAAAATGAATGAGCAGTTGTAGCAATGACTACCCAGTAAGTCAGTAAAACAAATGCTGGCGTGAATGTTTATAGAATGGAAGCCCTCTATTGAAAGTGTGAAAGAGTTGCCCTAGCTGGTTTGGCTCAGTGGAGAGAGCCTCAGCCTGCAGACTGAAGGGTCCTGGGTTCAATTCCAGTCAAGAGCACATGCCCAGGTTGTGGGCTCCATCCCCAGTTGGAGGCGTGCACGAGGCAGCTGATCAACAATTCTCTTTCATCACTGATGTTTCTCTCTCTCTCTCCCTCTCCCTTGCTCTCTGAAATCAATAAAAATATATTTTTAAGAAAGGGAGAAAGAGTCCTCAGCTGGCCCCCTAAGGATCCCATTTATTCCTGGACTCTTTTTATCTCTTTTCTTGGATTTTGCCACTTTTCCTAAACTGGCTGAAAAAGAGTCTTGTGAATAAAATATTCTCGATTTCTTGGGCTGTTGGCAAGTTGGACCCAAACTTTTGAAGATGTAATGACATGATGATAGAGATTAAGATCTTGAAGAAGAAAAAAAGGCATATAAAAATATCTCATTTTGCCCTGTAACTTACTTCCTATAAAATCAGAAAGGTGAAAACCTCCTCACTTGTGGTACCAGGGACTGAGTCCAGACCAAAGGAAAACTCAATAACCGGGACCATCAAGCTTCAGGGAAAGGCTGGCCCATGTTTTCATTCATAGTGGGAACAATTAATAAAGTGCCCAAAGATCAGCTCCAAAGGCATTTATCCTTGAGCGGGTAAAGGTGGAAATGACCCTGCCCAAATAGTGCACAGGAGAGCTCCAGTGAAATGTAAATGGCGCGCCTAGACAATGGAAAACTATGCTATGGATGTTTTTTTCCAATGTATACATGGACATAAAAAAAGGTGGTTAGTGTTATTTGATCAGAAAAATCAATTTGCTAAATCATCAGTATGCAATACTATACAAACATTGTATGGTATGTTGCTGTTTATATTGAAAACAAATTCAGGCACACCCCAAATTATGTTCGTTCAAGGACTGAGAATTCAACTTCATCAGAGTCTCACGTAATCCTCTGACTTCTCCATGTTCAGGAGAACTGGTTTGGATGCCCTGTGCCTGGTGAGCATGTGAGTGCCATGAAACCAGAGCCCTCTGCAGACCGCCTTCCAAACTGCACAGTTGTCCAAACTGCATTCAATTATGGATACAGGCAGATGGCTAGTTTCTAGTAGTGATGCTTCCGCGTATCATTTGTATTGTTCTTGTTGATTTCTTTACTGCTTTTGTCTGTATCCAAAGGTTTGATTATATAAACTTAAATACCAAATGTGTGCTGTGAGATAATTCCGTATACACGTATAAAAGGGTATCACTGGATAGCCATATTATAAAATAACTATGTAGCTATGGTAGCTTTTGTAGTAATGTGTCCAGGGATTCCATTTTGTTTCTCATAAGTGGATGTTCACTTTGGCATGCAGGTCTATATAAGAATTTTCCCACTGAAATTAGTAATAATTATATGATTAACATATGAGAATTCATGAAAGATTTTTCAAGAATCAATTATCCTTGTCATGCTGGGGAAAGTGTATGACAGAAAGCATCAAGAGGTTCAAAATGGGTTGTCTCTCTTAAAATTGGACTTTTTTTTAATTCTGTCCTTTTGGTTTTTCTGTGTTAAAATTTTTCTATAATGAGTATTATTTTTATAAGGAAACACCATTATAATAAGATTAAAAGGTGCCATTTAAGATGATAAGGAAACACTTTTCTTGGAAAACTGTGGTAGAGAATTATAAAAAATGGTTTCATTCCATTAGGAAAGTTGGCACTGCCCATGAGGTCAGGGCCCAAATGTCATTAAGAAGAACCAAAATGCCCAGGAGGAGCGGAACCACCGAAAAACTGACCAAGCTGGTCTCTTTCCTACCCCGCCTTCCTTGGTTTGCATAGGAACACTGGTGTTAATAGGCCTGCTCCTGGCCCACAGGGAGAGAAAGCAGGACCACGACATTAACAGGAGAAGAAAATGTTGGACAGTCTGAGTAAGTGACATTTTTGTAGCCTGAATATTTTTGGAAACTACCTCTAAGCCTTATTTAGGCATAATCATGCCTAATAGGAGTGAGTGACATTTTTGGAGGCTTGTCAGTTACTAGGGAAGGAGGAGGAGAGGAATGTCAATTTCTCAGACACAAAGTACAACTGTACGCAGGGGTTCCTGCTTGTTCCACACAGACCCTAAAAAGGAGTCATGGGTGTGTTAAAAAAAAAAAAAGAAGTCACTGACCTAGCACAATTTCCTCTGCACCAGAGCTTCTCAAACCTGAACGTGCCTGGAAGTCAACTGGGGACCTCACTGAAATGCAGATCTGGACTCAGCAGTTCTGTGATGGGGCCTAGATTCTGCATTTCCAACACCCTCCCAGGTGGCACTGCTGATAGTGCTGGCCACGGTCTGAGCAGAGTGGTTCAGGGCGCCTTGAATAATACTGATCTGAGTTAATTGGTCCATGGAGAGGAGAGACAGAACCTTTCCACCTGGTCTCATTAGGCTTCTGCTTTGATCAGCTGCTGGAAGGGGACTAGACTGAGTGCTAGGAGCAATGCTCAAGGTCAAATATGAGCCTAGGACAGCCCTCAGTGACTGACGTATAAAATGCCCCCTATAGACCAGAAGAGATATGAAAAAGAATTTTTAAAAAATGATTAACAAGGGGTGGAAAAATAATATCTGTTATCTTCATCAGAGAATAAATACAAACAGACTAACCACTGAGAAGAGAATAGCCTGTCAGTCTCAGGCAGGAGCCTTCTAAAGAACATTGGGAAATGCCCCTTTGTAAGTGGGTCCCACATTCTCAGCAGATCCCCCAACAGAGCCCCGAGGAAGGCCACACACCTTTGCTGGGAAGAAAAGCAGAGGGCCTTTCCTGTCGCTTGCATCATTTTTCCCGCTCGGGTTTTATCTTGGAAGCCCTGGGATCGGAGAAATTTTCCCAGTTCGTTTTCTTCCTGAGACAAGACTGGTGAAGAAAAGACCAAAAGCAGCCATGAACAATGAGCATTTTCACTACAGAGCGAAGGACAGAGACAAATCCCAAGGTTCTCTCTCCTCCAGAGTCCAAGATGAGATGAAATGAAATCCAAGTGACAGGTTACAAGGTAAGCTCCCCAGCCCCTCCATTTAACTTTTGTGCTATTCTTCCATTTACAAAAAACGAGGGATCAAATTCACTTGAGTACATCTGTCAGTGCATTTGGTGCCCTGTAATCGGAACCAGAAAATGACCTCTGTACTGAAAAGCGAGCCGATAATGTGCTGTTTGGAGCTGAAATGAAAAAGTGAAGTTTGTCAAGTATGACTGTGGGAATCTTCGGTGGCTGCCTACAATGGAGGGTCAGTTTCCTTCTGCTTTCCTCTCCTGCTGACTTTTTGATCTCCGCTTTCTGAGTTAGCAATTCAAATGATCTGTGGCCCAGGTTTTCAGTTGGTGGTGGTGATGAGGAGTGAGGGTGGGTAGGTTGATGACTTGGTGAATTTTTAAATGCAGAGCTAGAATCAAAATCTGACCTAGTTATGCCTAATCTTGGTCTTTTTTTTTTTTTTTCAGTTGATGTATAACTGACATACATTGTATTAGTTTCAGATATACAACATAATGGTTCAATATTTATATTGGTTCTTATATTTAAAGGTAATCTCAGATGACACTATTGGTGAGCTAGTGACTGGCACAAGCTTTCTATAGACTGATTTGGCAGTAAATATAAATGTCTCTTTTGACACTGCATTTCTGTTAGGAGTACATCCTAAGGAAGTAGTAAAATGAGCACAGAGATGTATATGCAAAGACAATCACAGCATCGTAAGTTATAACAGTAGAACACTCTTTTTCCCTATAGTGGGGATGGTTGAATCAAACACAGTACACCCAACCCAGTGGCCAGTGAGCTCTCATGCAGCCCCTGGTCCCAAATACACACTCACCAACAGCTGAGCAAGAAGTGACACTGAGCTCCCTGGAGAGCACTGTGTCCAAACACAGCATTGCTATGGACATCCTCTGAACACGACCACTCTTATTTCACATTTCTGGATTGATGCTTTTACACATCAAGTGTCTCTAAAACTGTCTTTTAAGTACTACTAGAATTCCAGTCCGTATTGATGAACCATCCCGATTTCTTTGAGAATGCCCCCGTTTCTGACACAACCTCTCCAAGAATGGCTGCAGAATGTTAGCCCAGAACCACAAATACAAAGGTGAAGGTCAAATGCTCTATTCTCCCTTATTAATTTGTGACTGTGGTTTGCTGGAGACATTCCAGAGGAGGAAGAGGCTTTTAGAATCCATTCTTCCTGAGAGATGAATGACTGCCTCCTTCCTCTTTGGTCTCTCAAAATCAAGTTCATGGTCAAAGTCCAGCTCTATGGCTACATCCTCCGTGAAGTGGTTGATCCCTATTTCTCTATGTCAGCAATGCCCTCTCAGCATCTAGTATCAGAGTGTTTATAGGTGTCTATTTCTCAGGACAGGGACCTCATGAAAACTTTGGCTTTCCCAGGAAAATGTTTTAACTGGGGAAACTGGATTAACTATAATTTTTCCCTTGTTATCCCTGTATACTTTGTTTCACTTTAAATGCTTATCTGATATTTATGCCATGGTTCTATATAGGTTTAAAAAATTTCTATAATTATAAGAAGGTTTTTTTTTTTATGTGTTTTCCTTTATTGATTTTTAGAGAGGAAGGGAGAGGGACAGAGAGATAGAAACATCGATGAGAGAGAAACATCATCAACGGGCTGCCTCCTGTATGCCCTCCACTGGAGATCGAGCCCACAACCCTGGCATGTGCCCTAACCAGGAATTGAAACCCGACCTCTTGGTTCCTGGATCAATGCTCAACTACGGAGCCACACTGGCTGAGTGAAGTTTTGTTATTTTTTAAAAATACCTTTTATTCCTTCTTCTCTTCACTTACTGAGACTCACTCAGTTCCACAATGAATTTTTCCCTGTGGAGAGGAATTTCACATTCGTGTTCATAATAGCATGAGGCTACTGTCACCTTTACCTTGAAGCCTCAAGTCACATATAAACGAACACACTTAGCTTAAGGCTAGGAAGAAACCAATTCATGGAACCTGGATGATTGCATGGTTGGTGAAACGCACTCTTTCCTAAATAAGCCTAAGTAGGCAGAAGCATTTGAAAAATCATTTTTTGTTACTTGGTGCACTTGAGGATTGACCTTGGGGTGGCAGATAGTTTTCATTTTGAGAGCTAGACTCTAATCGGCAGTGTTGCTCAGCGGGCAGTGGAAAGAGTTCAGGCTCCAGGTTGGATTACTCTGTGATGGCCATCATTTTCTGAGAAGAGATGTTCATTCCTTAATGCCAATTTTAACAACTTAAATACTGCAGTTAATTTATAGACACTTACAATTCTTCTCAGGTAAGGAATAACTCAAAATTTATACTACGTTCTCATTTTCCTAGTGTTTAAAAATTCAGAGACAAATAAAAACCTATTTATATTTAATTGCTAATTAGATTTTCAGATGTGCCCTAAAAAGGCAACTAAAGAACTATAAAAGCAATTAGCTTGGCAGCATGAATTCACGCAGCACAGGGTGAATTAATTTATGGATGATCTTAGAGAAATGAACAAGGCACACGTGGTACCTGCTCAGAGGAAGCTTACATTCAAGCAGCAGGAGATAGAAAATAAAAAAATACGGAATCGCAAACTCAGTACCAGAGAGAGTCAGAGAGATTTGTGGCTGCTTTGGACTGGTAGTAAGAAGGTATCTCTGAGCAGGTGACCATGACGTTTCCTCTGAATGACAAGAAGGGGCCACTCTTGAGAGAATTAGGGCAGGGACACTTCCCATAGAGGAAACAATAACTGCAAAAGGCCTCAGGTCACCTGGTGGATAAGGACAAAGGTGGCTAGAGGGGCGAGTGGGGCCGATCATGCAGGAATTTATAAGCCAGGGTATAGACGTTTGGCTCTTATTGTAAGCGCTACGGGAGGCTTTGTGTTCCGCAGAGAAGCAATGTGTTCCAGTGTACGTTTTTTAAAAAGTTTTAATTTTTAAATAATTTTAGGCTTATGGAAAAACTGTCAGTGGAATAAAGAGTTCCTCTATACCCTTCGCCAGCATCCGCTAATGTTAGCATCTGACATGACATCATGGCCCGATGGAATTTTACTAGTTTTCCCATTAATGTCACGTTTCTGTTCTGGGACCTGATCCAGGATCCCACACAACACTGAGCTGTGGTCTCCCCAGCCTCCTTCCATCTGGCGTAGTTCTCTGTCTTTCTCTTCTTTCACGACCCTGATGCCCTTTAAGAGTACTTGTCAGGCATTCTATAGGATTTACCTCAATGTGGGCTTGTCTGATTTCTCGTGATGAGAATGGGGTTATGGATTTTGGGGAAAGAAATCACACAGGTGGAGTGCATGGTATGAGTGCATAGTATGATATCAACACACATTCCACTGGTTATGTTCACCTATATCCCTTTTGTGGATGCTGTCAACTGGGTTTCTCTACTGTAAAATTATTTTTTCCCTATTGTAATCATTAAAATTCTTAGGGTTTGTGTGTGTGTATGGGGTGAGGGGATACACGAGACTATGCAAATATCCAGTTTCTCCTCAAACTTCCATTCACGAATTATAACATCTTTCGATGCAGCCTAACTGCCCTGATTCTTGCTGTGGTGTTTGCCTATTGAGGGTTTTGTGGCTCCCTCATTCTTTCCATATTTGTTAACTGGAGTTATTTTATAAGGAGGAGCTGAAACTCCTCCTTGTTTATTTCCATATAGATTTTATGGATATTTATTTTACTTTACAGGTTATAATCCAACGCAGTCCATTTATTTTGTTGCTCAGATTGTGCCAGCTTTGACCACTGAGGTCTCTGGGAGCCGGCCTATGGCTCTTTGATTGCAATGGAGACAGTGGGCTGGAGGAGGCACGCGTGCAGGCAGGGAAACCAGGTAGGAAGCTGATGCAGCAAACTGAGAGTGATGGTGTGGGCTGAATTGAGATGGAGGCAGTAAAGATGCAGAGAGGAAGGAGAACCTGAAGGGTGTTCAGGTGGCCAATGGACCTGTAACTGAGGCCGAGGGAATGTGGGACGTGGTGGAGGTGTGTGTCCTGTGCCTTGTTTTCCTCACGGCTCAAGACTACGGAGTCACAGCCCTGGAGAAATCTTTGCTCCAACTTAGTAAGCAGTGGCCCTGATAATTTACAGGATTCTAGCTCTGAGTCCTAGGACTTTGTACTTAACCCCAAACCGTCTTAATAGAAGGTTACTAATGAAGGAAAATGACCAATTGTTAAGTAGTGACTATTGGAAAGGTGTTTGACTGCAGTTAAAAACAGAAAAACATCCCAGTTAGTCTCATATAGAAATTGTACGATTAGATCACCTACAAATGGAAATATAAAAACATACTAATGTACAACTTGATATTTAGCATTTCAGAGATAGCATGGTTGGTAACGATGTTAAGACAGGATGACCACAGGAAAGTCTTGTTCCCTAATAACCCAACATCCAATAAAACAATGTTGGCCAGGAAGCATTGTCAATAAAACACTGTCAATGAATTAACTGAACGTGCCTTCTCCCTCCATTTGGTCATTTCAAAAACAACAAGATTAGAAATAAGAGAGCCAAGGCAACTTAAAACACCCAAACTTTAAAAATGGAAAGATATAAACACTGACAAAACTTGTTTATAATTAGGAAAAGAAATGGCATATATTTAATTATGGGAGACCCAATATAAAATTCTCCTATTACGGTACTTGCATTGAAAGGTAAACAGCCTATGTAAAGGATTTCTGATAAAATTATTAAAGGCCTCCTCCCCACCACTTAGAGAGCAAAGACAAACACTGCTAACCAGCAGTTTCTTTGTCTTACTTCCTAAGCACATGCATTGATACCGTAAGGCAAAATATACCATTTTTTACTAATAGATCAATATTCGCACTTATGGTATACTTACAACATATTCTCTTTTGATAGAGTACAATTGCTTTAGACAAGTCCAAACAGGTTCTCTGAATTGAGTGAAACAGCTGTAATAAAAATACAAACAAAATGCTAAATAAAATAGAGAGCAGTAAAATAAAAAATAATTACACTCAAGATAACCTAGTGTTTGATTTGCCCACTAAAAACAAGATCATGTGAACAAGTGTGCTTGGTGTCACGTGGTGGACTATACAGAAACTGTGATCAAAGCCTTCCGGTATGCTCCTCTCGTCTGTATTTATTGGAAGTCATCATCTCCGCAATCTAAATTAAGATCTGCAGAACGACGATTTCCTCCAGACAATTGAAATAATAGCTGAAAAACAGAAATCCTAAGTGAAGGGCCCAATTAGATGACTTGGTAAACCAGAGACCCAATATTCATTCATAATCTAATTTATTTCTTTTACCACTTGTGGTCTCTTTTAAAAATGGAGAATCTGTCAAATAAGCATCGTATTTAAAACATGAAATTAGCTTAGTTGGTGATCCTAACGTCCTCTGTGGCATGCTCAAGCAACTCTATAAAAAGCAAAGATAAATCCGTCAGCTGAATCTTGTGTCTGGTTAGAAGACATCTGGTAACATGGAGTTTACCTAGCAGCCCCACCACTCCCTATTTTCCCAAATGACTTTGTAAAATACATGGAGAAGAAACCGAACGCTATGCTACAGCCACCACAGAGGAAGTGAAGGGAAAAGCAGGTGGGCTGTGCTTTTAACTCATGGTGGACCTGGTCTTTGCTTCAGAAACGGAGACAGCTCAGGAGAAGATAGAAGAGATACTTCACACTTTCGCCACCAACCCGGAGGCCAGGCCTGGGATCAATGAGAAAACCTGGCAGGCAACAGGCAGGCTTTCCTGCTCTCCCTCTGAGCTTAATGCCCTGGCATTAGAAAAGCCCTTCCCTATTTTAGTCAAAACTGATGATCTGTTTCATAATATATACAAATGAATAATTAAAGTGAAGGCATATGTATGTGCTTAAAAGATTAAAACTATTCCCAGGGATGCTTACTATGATAAAACTTGGACACAAAGAGTATAAATTTTACTAAATCTCATTTCATTATAAGGCATCGTCTACCTGTGTAGAAAGGAACAACAACAACCTTTTACTTTCAAACAAAATAGAAAATCAGCAGTCTGAATTCTGTGCTTTAACAAAGGCTTGATATCAGTATTCTGGGTCACCAACCAACAACACACATCAACTCTCAAATATGGGAGCGAGGAAATTCAAAAAGTATGTTCAGGATCTGATCTGCTGTCACTGTTGATGTTTTAAAGACTGCAGTATAAATTAAATGCAGTAAAATGCACGTCTCTGCAGTGTTAGTTCTGTGAGCCTGACAACTGTACACGCTCTGGTAACCACACCCAACAAAAGAGGAGAAACATTTCCACCATCTGGTCGGTTTCCTCTGCAGTGGCACTCACTAAGAGGCTTCTCTCAGGTTAGTGTTGCTTGTTCTTGTACTTAGAGGTATTTTTGAGAAGATGACTTTATTAACAAGCAATTTTGACAAATATCTGAACTTAGTGCAACATTTCCACATTAACTTCCCAACAGATTGAAATGCATTCTGACCGTGAGTTTAGCTTGGCACATAGCTTTCTGTTTTTTAGGCTTGCCCTATATGGATAACAGGGTGGGACCACATCAACATGGTTTGCACATTGTTTTCATATGTTTTATTGATGGTTGATGGAATCCAGTCTCTCTATAAACATCAACATCAGTATTAACACTTCTGTAACAGAAACCTCTGTCATGTGTCAAATTATTAGTCATAGCTAACTACTTTGGACACTCTAAGCCTAGGACAGCAGCTATTTTGATAAGTATAGTTGGTTGTGTAAAAATGCCCCTGCAAGAGTCTAAATTTAAATATAAAATTGTTGTGCTATGTTTAATGTATGAAGAATTAACACAGTAAATTCCTTTTTGAATGAGGCTTGTATTTACTAAGGTGTTAAGGAGAGAAACATAAAGCTGTAAGATGTGAAAAGCATTAGCAACTTATAATTATTTCAACTGTATTGAGAATACTAAAATCAGAATAGATACCTCCTGGTGGTACTTTTCTCTATTGATGCAATCTCCACTAGAACAACCCTATCAAACCCAGCTTCTATTTTGAACAATTCCAATGACAGAGGGAGGGTTGGGAACTAATATTAATTGAGTTTACCATGTACATTTATTCTGTCAATGGTTCCTGAATGTGTGCTGCGTGACTGGCTGAGGGTGCAGTGGAGACTAAGGCGGACATGGAATTTGACCTCCTAATGGAGGAAGGATAGGCAAACCAATCAACCCTTGAGATAATTTCATGAGAGATGAGTACTATGCATAGTGGCCCTGGGTCTGGTTCTACCCTCAGATGCATAGAATGAATTATCCCTCTTCCACATGACAGACCTTCCTATACAGTTGACAGCTAACCTGTCTCCCCTTAGACCTCTCTCTGTTCTAATACAACCATGGCTGCCACCATCCTGGCCACCTTCTCGGAAAGCTTTCTGAAATCTTGAGCTTTTTGTGTTAGTCCCATTAAATGTTGAGCTCATTAACTTAGCTTACATATTACATCCGGAGATCACTTTGAAGGCTTTCAGGTCATGTAATGTATTTTTCCTCTCAGTGGCCTATCGTTCACAGAAGTAAACTTTTTAAATTTTAATATAAACTACTGGCAGAGTGTCTAAGAAGACAGGGAGCTAGTGGGCTTCCTACCAGTTATATTGGTATTCCCGGACCAACCAGATATAAATTCAGCATACTGTATTATTAACTAGTCTAACTAAATATCTGCTTTGTGAATTCACTCTAGAATTTTCCAGGGCAGGACACCAAGCCTACTAGACTCTACTTTACAGAACCAGTTGTGCATCGTTTTTTTTTTTTTAATTATTTATTGTAGAGAAAGAGGAAGGGAGAGAGAGAGAAGGAGAGGGAGAGGGAGAAACATCAATTGGTTGCCTCCCATATGCGCCAACCGGGGATCGAACCCTCAACCCTTCAGTGCACAGGACGATGCTCCAGCCAACTAAGCCACACTGGCCAGGGCCCTTTTTTTCTTTTTTAAAATGTAAATATTTGCCAGACCCTAGTGTTGATATCACTAGCAGTAATTCTTTAATTGCATTAATGTTTTTCAACAAACATTTACTGAGAATTTACCACATTCCATGCATTCTAACTAAGTGTAAAAAAACCTACAAATTAACAGAGGCATATGGATAGTTACATGAGAATTTATAGGTGTATGTTTGTTTGCTTAAATAGGCTGGGATTGGATTGGTCCCAGATTTTCCTCATGAACTAGTTGTTTGCAATAGATTTTCAGATATCAGCACACCTATGCTTGCCCAGGTGAGTCACTCTAGGACGCTGACCAAAGCAGGGTGGCTGTGCTGCTCACCTCCAGCTTGGCATCCAGGTCTGCGTCAGAGGCCACAACGTGTTCATCCTCCTTCTTGCCCGTGGCTTTAATAAAGGCCTGCTTCGTTTCCCAGTACTTCTGCTGCATCTTATTCACCACGGACTTGTCCTGAGCATACCGATCCTGCAAGTCCCAGGGGTAACTGCTAAAAACATTGAAAGAGCTGTTTTACTCATGACTTTCATAACGACTGAGATAGTTTCGTGTGAATGAACTCACCTAAACGTTAAATTATACACTTACAACATTCATAAGCAAATAAATACTTCCTTTATGGTTATTACATCAAAAATGTCAATCAACTCTGACTCCAAAAGCTCAAAAGTGAGCGAAGAAATGAAACAACTTTTGCAGGAAATCTTAGAAACTGAACCTCCACTACTGAGTGTGGGTATCAGCAGGCAGGACACACCCCTGGTAGAAGTGGAGAAAGTGAGGCCAAGCCAGGCAGGGTGACTGGCTCAAGTTGATCGTGAGTCAGAGATAAAGCCGGACACCAAGGTTCTCTCCACTCCAGCATAATGGCCAACAATGAAGTGATGGCAGGAAAGCAGAGATAAGGGGCTGAAAAACAGGGTGCTTACCATCTGTCACAGAGGTGCCTAAAATAGTCAAACTCAGACTCGGAGGGTAGAATGGTGGCGAGCAGGGGCTGGATGGAGTGAGGGGGGATGGGCAATTGCTGGTCAGTGGTCATAAAGTTTTAATTATGTCAGGTGAATAAATTCTAGAGGTGCAACTTTGGGCCCAGAGTTAACAACACTGAAAACAACAACAACACTGCACTGTACACTTAAAATGTTATCGAGAGGGTACATCTCTTACCGAAGTTAAATGAAATGTAAGAACATGAAAAACATTACAGATTTCTGATGTTAAAACTGCAGTTTACTAAATATAAATGCTTAAAATACATTACATTTTTCTGGGAAAACATAGTGAAGATCAAATAAAAAAGAAATTAGAAAAAAAATTGAGAAAATAATGGAATTCTGTAAAGTGGCCAGCGTACCTCAAATAGTGACAGGAAGTTTGCCATTGGGGCTGCATCCCTCCCCATGTTGTCTACACCCTCCCCCTGTCTAGAGGTCCTGCTCCAGAGGTTCACATAGGACCTCGGTGTCGCTCCTATACAGACATGCGTCATGTTCTACCCCATGCTATGCCAGGCCTGTGTCCCAAAACATGAGTTGCACATATCAAAATACCTGTATCTCAAAACCTGATGATTTATAATCTCCTTCCAGATAACATTTACAATTTTCAATTCACAGGTTTATTCTTAAAACGTCATAAGGGATTTCAGATGACTTTCTCAGCAAAGGTTATCTTTAGAGAAAGAAGTAGGATTGGAGGGACTTTCCTGGTTTCTGCACTATTTAGAAGTTTTATTATGAGCTTACATAATAGGAAATGGGATAAAAATATCTATAATATTTATGTAAAAGATAGTCTTTCTATAGAGTGTGTATGTTAATAGACTGGAAGGATATACCCCCACCCCCAAAACTATGGTTATTTCAGGGGAATGGAGTTTTCAAGAATGGGGAATGGGGTGGACTTCTTTGTATTGTACCTCCCCCCGCCCCCCACAAAAGGTCATAGATTAACAGTAAGAAGAATTCCATTTTTTAAAAAACCAAAGGGACTTTAGAGATCTAGTGAAAATGCCTCTCTCCACCCCCCGTCATTTAACAAATGAGAAAACTTCAGTTTTAAAAGGTTAAGAATCTTGTCTGAAGTCTCACAGGATTAAAATCCAGGCCCCTGAATCCCAGTCCAGTGATCATTCCAATAGTCTCTGCAACTCTTGTATTCCAGTAGCAAGCAGAGAAGTGGCTGAATAAGTGGGAGAAAGCCTTTGGGGAAGGGCCCACTTTGTGGGGCTCTGCCATCTCTCTGATACAAGTAACTACCTACTTCCCTGAGCCCAGAGCCCACTGCCTCGGTGTGACAGCCATCAGTAGGGTCACGGGATGGAACCATCCCCTTGTCTTAATGAGGTAGATGGAACAATTAAAAAAATCTGACAGCTCTTACTTAGAAAGCTGTCAAATAAGGATACTCAGGGAAACGAAATCCCTTAGCCATTTATTAACCACCCTTTAAAACCCATTACATTTTAAGAGATGCAAAAAGTTGACATTTTATATTAAAGAGAACTTAGATCTGATTGCTTCTCTACTGAGAGAGGAGGGATTAGAAAGTACATTCTCTGTTGTAATTAATTGTTCACTTGATCAATAATAAATATGCACTACATTTTTCATGATACAAATTTAAGGTGGTAAAACAAGACAAAGATCTGCTTGCCTGGTGGGCCAAGGGTTCAAAAGGGTTCAGAAACACTGCTTGAAACGGATCTAGAATTTATAAGCTGTTACCCATGCTGTTTAGATGTGTTATAGGCACGTAAGTGTTGGTGCTAACATTGCCATATGATTATCATGCCTATTTTATTCATCATCATTAATTCCAACAGTGATTGGCTCTTGAATGTTCATGCAGATTGAAGTCATGAGTATAAATTAATGAGTCTGAGTTCCTATTCATTCAATTTGTATGGCTTGCCTACATAAAATTCCCTTATAACCCTAAAATTAGAAGTTGTAAATAAGAAAATGATCAAATAAATATACTAACTTTTTACATTTGAAGAAATGGTGGTAAGAAAAGCCAACATCTCTAGATTCTCAAGAGAAAATTTATATATAAATTTCTTAGAGAATACTCATTAGGTAAAAACATAATATTTTTGGTTACTTAGTTTCCATATTACATTTAATAGGGATGTTGAACTTGACTATACCTAACATTGGAATAGGGACTAACAGGTAATTGTGGCTAATGTGACTGTTGATTTTTCTATTCAATAGACATTTATTGAGCATATACTATGTGCTTTACTCTTTCATTAGCCTCTCCCAATTAAAAAAAAGGCAACAAACTACTTACCATTTGTGTCCTGACATGTTTCCTTCTTCTTTTTCTACTGTTGATGATTTGGGGAGAAGGGGCAGGGAAAAAGCATGAGAGGGTAAGTTATATTATAACCTGAAATAAAACAAATATGTTTAACAGTTACACACTATATTATAATTATATGTTAAATTGACACATAAAATTCCAATCTAAACCACTTCTACCTGTATTTTAAGGGCCCAACACTACTATGCAATAACACTGTACACTGTTGTCAAGAATAGTTTATCTAAGTAACATGGAATAAATATCCCAAATGAAGTTTAACAAGTGAACAAGCAGGTTGAATGACAAAGGAAGACTGTAGAAGACTACATAAAATGAGATCATATCATGCAAAGCAATATACTGTAACCGGTTGAAGCATAGAAATATTATATAGTGAAGGTATAAAGAACTGCTTAGGAATAATGAACACTAAATTCCATATGACAGTTACCACTGCAGTGGGGCGTGGAGGCTATTATGCAAGAGGTACATGCAGGGATTTCAACTGTACCCCCAGTATTCTCTGTTAAGCTAGGTGGCAAGTATTGCATCCGTATGCCTCTTTAGAGATTTGAAATATTTCATAATCAGTATTTAAAAAACCTGAACCAGCCCATTGCAAAAACAAAAAACAAACAGAAAAACAGGTAAAAAGGAGAAAAATGTATTTATTTCTGTTTTTACCAGCCTGATACTGTGTTTTCATCTCATTCATAAATATGGAAGTCACTTGATGCCTTTGCCCCTCACTCCATTTACCCCCCTCAGGGAGCTAGCCAACCAGAAGAGAGGGCAGAGCCAGCCAACCCAGTCACACTTACTTACCAGTTACTGGAAAGAGTGGTGAACTCACTACCTCAGGGATGGCCTCTGGCCTGACATGGATTGCTGGCTGCCAGAGTGAATGCTCAGTGTATGAATGCTTCTGGCTATGCCAACATAATCAATGTAATCCTTCCCCCTTTGCCTTAGAAAGGGTCCTGACAATTAGGACCCCTAAAATGAGGAAAGTTTCCCAGGCTTTAAAAAAATGTCTTAATGGAACTAAATTGAGTGTTGAAATTCCAGGCTTCAGGTGAGAGGAAGGACATTTTCTTCGAGTGTCCAGATGCTGCTGGAATGACAGCATCCTGTAATCAGCATCTCTCTTCCTCCTGGAGGGCATCCAGGTTTTGGATGAGTTGCTTTGGAAATGACATTCATGATGAGTAAGCCTTGCCCTCTGCTCAGTAAATCGTGGAGAGGCCATGAACCTCCCACACAGCCTCACAGCAAGGACACATTTACTTTACTTAGCACAAAGCTTTCAATGAAATTTCTCATAAAAAAATACTGTTCAAGGAAATGAAATCATTATAGTCTTTCCTTAAGTTGGATTTCACCAGGAACTATTAGGATAATGAGTACTTTCTGATTAATATTTTTATTGCAGTAAAAAAACAAGATAAATTTATTCTCTTTAAAAAAATTTTCCCCCGTTGATTTTTAGAGAGCGGAAGGGAGGGGGGTAGACAGAGAGAGACAGAGAAACATCTATGTTAGAAAGAGACACATCAATTGGGTGCCTTCTGGTCACACCCTACTGGGGCTGGAGACCAAGCTTGCAGCCTAGTTATGTACCCTTGACCAGAATCAAACCCATAACCCTTCAGTCCTCAGGCCAACGCTCTAACCACTAAGTCAAACCAACTAGAACTATTTTAACAATTTTTAAGTGTATAGTACAGTATTGTTAACTATAACATTGTTGTTCAACAGATCTCCAGAACTTTTTCATCTTGCATGACTGATACTATATACCCACTGAACAACTCCCTGCTTTCTCCTCCTACAACCCCTAGCAATCACCTTTCTACTTTGTTTCTGAGTTTGACTGTCTTAGATATTTCATGTAAGTGGAATCATGCAGCCTTCGTCTTGTGATTGGCTTATTTCACTCAGAACAATGTTCTCAAGGTTCATCCATGTTCTAACATTTTTAAGGCTGAATAATATTCCATTGTATGTATGTAGCTACTTTTCTTTACCCATTCATTCACTGATGGACATTGAGGCGGCTTCCACATCTTGGCTATTGTGTATAATGCTGCAATAAACATGGGTGTGAAAATGTCTCTTTAAGATCCTGTTTTTATTTTTTTAAGATATGTACCAGAAGTGGGATTGCTAGATCATGTGGCAGTTCTATTTTTTTATTTTGTGAAGAACCTTCATACTTTCCCCCACAGTGACTGCACCATTTTACAATCCCTCCAATAGGGATTCCAGGGTTCAAGCACTCCAATTTCTCCACATCTTTACCAACACGTGTAATTTTCTGGATTTTTTTTATAGCAGTCATCCTGATGGGCGTGAGGTGATATGTCATTGTGGTTTTTATTTGCATTTCCCTGATCTTTAGTGTAGGTAACCATCTTTCATATACTTATTGGCCATTTGTGTGTCTTCTTTGGAGAAATGTCTATTCAAATCATTTGCCTATTTTCTAATTGGGTAACTTTTTGTTGTTGTTATTGCATTATAGGAGTACTTAACCCATTATCAGATCTATGGTTTGCAAATATTTTCTCCCATTCAGTAAGTTGCCTTTTCACTGTTGAGGATTTCATTTGCTGCAACTTTTTGATAAGTTTTTGATCATTAAAAAATTTAATAATTTAAGTTCTTTGTGGTAAGACAGATAATAAAATCACTGAGCACACTGCCCCTTTTACCTGAACTTCCAAGCTACTTCCAGACTATGACGCCATGTGGCAGTGTTCCCCAAGATATTGTTCACAGGCCATTTGCACTGGAATCTTTTGGAGTGTCAGCATGTTGGTTCCTGGGCCCCATGCCTTACCTGCTGAACCAGAATCTCTGGGAACAGGTCTGAGAACCTGCATTTGAAACAGGCTTTGCAAGTGATTCTTTTTCTGTTTCTTATTTTTTTAACTTTTTGGTCTTTTTTTTGTTAATCTTTACCCAAGGATATTTTTCAATGGATTTTTAGATAGAGTGAAAGGGAGGGGGAGAGACAGAGAGAGAGAAACATCAATGTGAGAGAGATACATCAAGACCTGACCTGGGCCAGGGATTGAACCTGCAACCGACGTACCTGCTCTTGACCAGAATCAAACCCAGAAAGAACCCTTCAGTCTGCCGGCTGACACTCTACCCTCTAAGCCAAATCGGCTAGGGCGGCAAGTGATTCATAAGCACCTTAAAGTCTGAGTATCACAGCTAAGAGGTACACAGGAAAATTTCTTTCTGGAAATAGATTTTTCTTGAATAAACTGCTGTGTTATATGCAACTTGAGCAAAGGGGTCATGGGTGGCAAAATCAAGTCAACTCCACAGAACATATCTGAATGTCTCAGGACAAGGCAGCTGCAGCCAGAACTTGCATCTCCTTTAATGTACGTCTAGCCCCATACACCAGGAACAATTAATAAACAACTTTCATCTTTCCTGACAAAACCATCTCATTTTGCTCTAGCACTTCCTAAACCCACAGTGTCAAAATCAATACTTTAAAAAATCATTACAATTCTCACCCATTCATTCCTTCCAGTTCAGTAGTTTGGTTTATCAAACATACATTAAGCATCTAATTATTATGTGCCAGAAAACTTAACAGTCTAGATCGTCTCTGAACAACAGAAATATAATATGAGCTACATATGTAATTTTAAGTGATCTAATAGCCATGTTAAATATACTTTATTTAACCTAATATTTCTAAAATGTTACTTCAACATGTAATCAATAAAAAATTACTAATGATATATTTTGCACTTGAGTTTTTATAACAAGTCTGAAATCAGGTGTGTGTTTTACACTTACAGTACAAAGCCACTGAGCCTAGCCACTTTAAGTGTTCAATGACCACATGTACTTAGTGGCTACTGTTTTGGACAGTGCAGATTGAACAGGAAAAACAGGCATATAAACATAATTTCCAGCCTCACCAGACTCTTGACATTTGCAAGGGGCCTATAAAAAGATCTTCATGAATCCCCAAATTTGTAAATTCTGCTATAAAAAATATCATTTTCCCTGTCAAGTACAATAAAGTCCATGATTAGCTAACACTTCAATTCAGGATTCTGCAAAGGAAGCTATTGCTTCACTTCTGCCACGAGGCCCTTACGGAAGAAGCCCAGAATGAATGGGATCATGTCTCCACCTTTCTAATGGCACTTCCCAACGTTCTGCTTGTGGCCACCTTTCCTTGGGTGATAAGCAAAGAGGAGCAAGTTTCAAGTTGCTTATGGACTGTGAGTGCCATGTCAGAAAAAACAAAGGCACCACAGTATTGTTAAATTCAGCATGACTTACCCACGTGAGTGGCAGAAGAGTCAGTAATAATTAAGACCCGCTCAAAGAAGTAGGTGTCCAAGAGTTAACAGATGAATGAAAATCAAGTTCCTAATTTTGATGTAACAACTTTGAGGGTGGGTGGGGTGGGTGAGTTAGTGAGGAGCAGGCTAAGACAAGAAATAAAAGGGAAAGATGTCTCCCTGCTCAGAGGGGGTTGCTGTTGAGGTCAGCACCTCCTGCTTGGGTGACACTATGACCCCGACCTAATTCTCTTACACTTTTCCAGGCTGCACCTTGATGGGGATACAATCCTTTGACCTCCTGCTCCAAGGTCAGGCATTAAAAACACAGCTGTTCTGGGCCACATCCATGTGACTAAGAGCCCAGCTTGCCCTGTGGGGAGAACTGGGAGAACATGGAGGAGCAACAGTCTGTTCAGATTTTGCCCTGGGGTTCTGTGCAATAATTATACTCATTTTTCCTCTTTGCTTTTCTTGCATGCTTGTGGTGTCTTTTTTTTCTTCTTACAGCATATAAGTTAAATATTTATATAATTTACAAAGTGATGCCCCTGATAAGTCCAGTACCCCTGGACACCATAAGTACATAAGAATAGAGTATTATTGATTATACGCTTGATGTTGTACTTTACATTCTTGTGACTATTTTTGTAATCACCCATTTGCACATCTTAATCCCTTCATCTTTTTCACCCAGCCTGCCAAACCGCCCCCCTCACCTCACAACCATCAGTCTCTTCTCTATATCTATGAGCTTGTTTCTGTTTGTTTGTTTTTTAATTTTGATTTTTAGATTGCACATATAAAGTGAAATCATATGGTATTTGTCATTCTCTATCTGACTTATTTCACTTAGCATAATACCCTCTAGGTTTATCCATGCTGCCCAAATAATAGATTTCATTATTTTTTATGACTAAGTAATATTCCATTGTAAATATGAACCACCTATTCTTTATCCAATTGTCCATCAGTGGACACCTAAGTTGATTCCATATTTTGGATGTTGTAAATAATGCTGCAATGAACATGCATCTTTTCAAATTAGTTTTGGGGGGATAACTACAGTGAGATTGCTGGGTCATATTTTGTTCTGTTTCTAATTTTTGAGGTACCTCCATACTGTTTTCCATAGGGGCTGCACCAATTTGCAATCCTACCAACAGTGCATGAGGGTTTCCTTTTCTCCACATCCTTGCCAACACTTGTTGTTTATTGATATATTGGTGATCATTTTATCCACCTATGTGGACAGGCTATAACTGTTCCACTTGTTTTTATTTCCTATAACCACTGAAAGCCGTTTTGAACACAGCAGAGGTCAATACATAAGCAAAAGTTTTTTCTAAATAACCCCAAAATATTTTTCCAAGTCTGCTAGGTTCACAGAATGCTAAAGCAAGCCTGCTTTTAAAAAGTTTGATGCATTGCTACAAGGAAGAGAAGTTAGTCTGTCCTTGGCTGCCTTAAACTCTGACACTGAATTTTCTTCCTTGGAGGCAGAACCTGGGGAAGTATTTTCATTCCATATAGGCTGCCTTGAGCAGCACTGAACATTTGTTCTGGCCCAAATTATGGAGTTAGCTAATGGCGCCTTTGATTATTTTTGGGTTATGCAAAGAATCTAAAATTCTTCAGCCAATCCTTACTCATAGTAAAAGGTAAGATCAGTAGCTACATTTCACCATATCACTACTCTCAACCCACAGAAATATTTCAGTATTTCTGAAACAACACTTCCTGTGTCCTGTTTCTTGTGTAGTTTCATGTTTAAATTAAATTGTCTTTCCAACATTAGCAGTAGAGTTTCTCTTCCATCAGTGAGCAGTTTTTCTGTTAGCTGGAGTACTAGCTGAAACTGAGTCCAGAATCCCTTTCTCTTGTATCTGTGCTGAACATAAGGTGGAGTCTCTTGAATTGCAGATCTGAGCCATTGCCAAATTTGTCATTTTCCTCTCCGATTTATTCAAAATTGCTATTTTCTAACTAAAAATTGTCACCACCTTAGAGCTCTTCAGTTCCGTTGTGCACACTAGCCTCCAGGTTTCTTTGGGAAGTGGGCTATTCCCCCCGCCCCCAGCAGGAAACATACTTTTTAAGAGAACAGAACAGAGTCTTACAGTATTATTGGTATGAAGTGGTGTATTTGAGTCATCTCATAGTAAAATTACTCACTCCCAAACACCAGCTTCATGGCACCACACGTCACTGAATAAGATGCCAATCTGTTCATATTTCAACATCCCTGAACCCAGGATGTGTCCTACAATTGATATCTGGTCAACTGTTTGGCTGTAATTTTTTTTTTCTTTGTGAAACATAAAATGGTAAAAGATCCCATGTGCAATGTTGTTTTTTTTAATATTTGATGAAATACAGAAAAATTGTTTAAAATTAATCCTCAGTAAAATTATACATCACTACACGCCACTAACTTTTGGTGCCATTTGTGTATAATTGAAAGGGAGAATCTGAAGTCAGGAAATGCCAAGTGTTACCTGATATGCAACGGGTGCCATGACAAGGAAGGTGCTCGGGGTTAGAGAAACAGAGAGGAAAATGCACAGAGCTGGCTTCCTACATGGCTTTGGGGCTGAGTTTCTAAGAATCAGCAGTGGCTGGCTATGTGAAGGTTAAGCATACATGCGCATGTGTGAGTGGTGGTGGGTGGTATTATTCCAGGCAGAGAGAAAGCAATGAACAAATTCTTCCACAGTAAAACTGCATGGTGTATGCGTACAACCAACCACAAGCAGATGTGCATTCCCGTAACTTTAAGAAAGATGATGCGACTGGGGAGACATAGGGGCCAATCTGTGTTGTTACCTGCAGCATTTAGGTATATTCTGTAGCCACAGGAGGGTTAGATGCTCAATGCTGTTTATTTCACAGATAGTGAACACCTTCTATGCCCTGTCTAGAGAGTTCATCTTTGACAGTCCATAACAAATGTTGGAAACCTGTGGCATGTCTCTTAGACTTAGCTTCCAATTGCATGATACTAACTTATATAATTTCCTGCTAGTTTCCATATTCTTGTTATTTCAGAGGTTAACTTCATCTAGAAATGTTGCCAGTTTTCAGTGTTTAGTTTTGTCATTGGGTTTATTTCTCTGGTGCAACCTCGGAATTTTGCAAGTCACATAATGTCGAGCCTGGAGGAAATTGAGACACAATCAAATGAAGCCCCTTCCTTTTCAGAATGGGGCCCCGTGGCCAGGAGAGATCACAAGGGGTCTGAGAGAACAAAGCCAGCCAACTTCGAGCAGTGCTTCCATGCCGGCTGCTGACGGCTTGCCCAGCGAACAGAGGAAATACAAATCTGTCAGCGGGTCTAGCTACCGAGTTTTAAAATGACGTTTGACTGTTTCTTTTCATTTTTCCCCCAGAAACTTATATCTAGTCACTTTCCCTTACGTCAACAATGCATTTTTTAAAATTTCCAATAAGTGTGTTCAAGTATAAATGTTAAAACAGTTTAAGTAGAAACAACCCTCCAGGTATAATTAGCTATACTTATTTTTTTAAAAAAATATTGATTCATCAGATTGTTCACACAGTTGAAAAAAAGAGATCCCTATGGAAGATGGGAAGTTAAATTATCTTCCATCCTTTCAAAAGCTAAGCATTAAAGTTATGTAATTTTAACTAGCTTTTATGTTTTTCCCATCTCTCAAATATCACATAGCCTTTCCCTTCAGATTTTGTTAAGGCTATGATTACTTGAGTATTCCATATAACTTTAAAGGGATTCTGTTTCTCATTGAGTTTTGTCTTCTACAGTTAATTTTTGACATTTCATAAATTCACAAGCGTAAGTGAAGCATGATCATACTTTAATTTTGTGAATCATACTTTAATTCTATGAGTCAGCAAAATTACTAGAAGAAAACAGAATTCTAACCTTATTCAAGGCAGCTAAAAGATGGACGAGATTTTATTTAGACCCTACACATGTAAGTCACTGTTAAAATCTGAATTTTAAAGGATCATTTCATTTACATTTTGAAACAGCTCAGGTATTATATTGGCATTAATTCAGCTTAATGATGCCCTAAATCTATTAAAATCATATCCCCAAAGTAAATATTTTTAATACCAATATAACTTGTCTCCCTATATGCTGCTCAATGTAAAATAAAAGCCAGTAAACCCATGGCCATGCCACAAACTTCTGCCTCCTCCAAGGCACTCCACCCATCTGGCCTTTGCTTATCTGTAACAGAATGGAGTAGGCTAGCTGACATCTAGAATGCCCTCAGTCACAAAAACTACAACGCTATTTTTTAATTCCTTTTAGAGACATGCATATATAAGAGAAAGTTTAGAGATGATGAACACATCTTTTTCTAAAGATGAGGCGATTGGGATTCCAAAAATGGAGCAAATGCATCCAAGACCAGGTTAAAGATCAGGTTCAGAGGAGTCTCGGCCTCTCTTCTAAGGGATGTTTCTCAGAGGAAAATATCAAACATAACATCTCATATTCTAAGAAGCTGAAACAAAATAGCCAAGATAGCCTCTAAAAGGTTTTCTTCCTTAACATTAAAATTAGTTAAAAATAGTATGTCCCCACAAACAAATTAAAAACAAAATAAACCACATACAACTCAGATGGCTCACAAGGGGCACAGTTTACATTTTGCATGCCCTTCTTCTATTTAAAGTCCTGCTTGCAAAGGGTGTTCAAGTGTTCATTTTGTGGTACAACAAAAATCTTGGCAACAATATCAAAGAAGCCGGCATGTGAAAACAAGAAATCTCCAAGGCATTTACAAGAACAAATGACATTAAGTGGATTAGAAGACTGGAAATACAGAAAGAACAAATAGGCTATTTTTTTGCTAAAGAAAAGATTATTAAAAAAACAAAACAAAACTTGGTCAATGGGGAAAAAAAAGGAGACATATGTACTACTATTTGTAATACTTTAAACAATGAAATAAAATTTAAAAAAAACCTTTAAAACCTTGCTATGTAAATTATGTTAACTTTTAATTGTATTTAGGTTGGTTTACAGAACGTTCAAATGTCCATCAGAATTTAGCATATGGATTTTAATCTCTAGTACATATGGTGGCTTTTTCTCTAAAAGCTTAACCTCAAAAGTTGACAAATCAAGAAATATCCTACTCAGACAAAGGTCTCAATCAACTTCAAGAACATGCAATGGAGTAAAGATAGTCTATTCAATAAGTGGTGCTGTGAAAATTGGATATACACATGCAAAAAAATGAAACTAGACCATAGTCTTACACCTTACACAAGAATAAAGTCAAAATGGATTAAAGACTTAAATATTACTCAAAATCCTATAAGAAAACATAGGCAGTTATATCTCATAGAAATATTTTTTTCTGATATTATCTCCTCAGGCAAGGGAAACAACAGAAAAAATAAACAAATGGGACTACATCAAACTAAAAATTTTTTGCACAGCAAAGGAAACCATCAACAAAATGAAAAGGGAACCCACTGAATGAGAGAACATATTCGTAAATGATATATCTGATAAGGGGTTAATATCCAAAATTGATAGAGAATTTATAAAACTCAACACCAAAAATGCAAACAATCCAATTAAAAAATGGGCAAAGGACCTGAATAGACACTTCTCCAAAGAGGACATACAGACAGTCGATAGACATACAAAAAGATGCACAGTATCACTAATCATCAGAGAAATCAGATTAAAACCACAATGAGAGGTCACATCACACCAGTCAAAATGGCTATGATCAATAAAAACAATAAACAACAAGCTCTGAGGATGTGGAGAAAAGGGAACCCTCATGCACTGTTGGTAGGAATGTAGATTGGTGTCGCTACTGTGGAATGCAGTATGGAGATACCTCAAAAATTTAAAAATGGAACTGCTTTATGACCCAGTGATTCTACTTCTGGGAATATATCCAAAGAAACCCTACACACTAATTCATAAGAATGTATGCACACTATGTTCATTGCATTACTTAGAATAACCAAGATTTGGAAGCAGCTTAAGCGCCCATCAGTGGAAAAGTAGATAAAAAGCTGTGGTACATTTACACAAAGGAAATATAACTTTCTGGGACAGCATGGACGGATATGGAGAGCAACTATGCTAAGTGAAATAAGCCAGTCAGAGAAAGACAAGTACCATTTCACTTATACGTGGAATCTAATTAACAAAATAAGTTAACAACCACAAAAATAGAAACAGACTCATAGATATAGAGAACAGATTAACAGCTGTTAGAGGGGCAAGGGTTTGGGGGTTTGGTGAAAAAGGTGAAGGGATCAAGCAGAAAAACTAAAACAAAAAACTCCAAGATAGACAACAGTATGGGAAAGAGGTGTGGGGGAGGTAGTTGGGGAGGCAGTAAAGGGAGGATAAATGGAGGTAGAAGGAGTCTTCACTTACGGTAATGAACACACAATCCAATATACAGATATGATGTATTATAGAATTGAAATCAATATAATTTTATTCACCAATGTCACCCCAATAAATTCAATAAAAATATATACATATACCTACAAATACAAAATATATACATACATTATATTGCATGTATTTTATATGCAAATATATAGAAATAAATGAATAGTTACCAATATTACAGACATAATGGGGGCGGGGAAATTGTGTGAATACAGTGACCACAACTCCATGAAATTACACTTTAGCATAATGTCAGCAATCAGGATAATTATAGAGATGCTTGTTTACAACGTTCTTTTTCCTTTTCGTGATTTTTTACAAGATTCTTTTTCTTTAAAGTTAAATTCATAATAAAGCACCTTAAAAAAATGATCAAGTAATTTTTATGACTCCACAGGATCACTCAAAGCTTGCAGAGAATTTATAGATCATTTAATCTAATCTCCTGTTTTCATAGAAGAGGGACTTGAGACCCAGGACTGAAGAAAATTTCCCAAGGCACCTAGGACGCCTTTTTCACCCGTATTAAATGACTGGAGAACACAGACACCACCATGTGCTTTATCAAATGTCTACGCTGTACACAGGTCCTGCAAACAAACCACCAGGGCTCCGTGCTCTGGAAATGGCATGGCTTCAAGGACTTGCCTTGGTAAAGTTGTGGTCACTAAATCATGTTTGAGCTTTGGCTGACTTAAGAGCAAGGTATGAGGGCAACCCAGAGAGGGGAGGGAGAGGAAAAAGAGGACCTTAAAATAACAGTCAGCAGCAAAGGGAAGCAGCCGGCAAGAGAAAGCACTGTCAAGAGAAAGCACTGTATTTTCGTGCACCCCGGCTGAGAGAGCCACCTACACCTATCTATACTGGGTCATCAGTTGGTGTTATGTGAGAACTCATAAAAGATCCCTTTTCCAGGTTCTCTCTACTTTCTTAGGCAAGAACCTTATAGGATTAAATAGCAGCAATGCCTGGAGTGAATAGGCAGAAGATGGTTATTTTATGAGGATCAGGAAAGACAGGGCCATCCATTGGGCATTTACCTGGCGAGGCAGGGAGAATAAGTCGAGAGAGGATCTAAAAGGGGCAGATCTCCAGGTCAGGAGTGCAGAGAGAAGCAGGAAGCAGGAAGGGGGAGTGGTCTGGCACCATGCAAAGTTTACTCATTTCACAATGATGCCCATGCTGCCTATGGCAACAATGAGGAATGAGCACTAGCTGCAAGGACACTCAACCCCTGGCCTTCAGGCAGCAGCAGGGGGAAGATAACTCCCCATGGTGCTGATGACCAGGCTCCCTCCTCATGCACTGCAGGGAATTCTGGCCCTGGGCATTGCATTGGCGCCTTCTCCCACAGCTTCCACTCCTCATGTTTCACTGCTAACTTCTTTGGAACTTTTTAGCACCATGACTATAACTGCTGCTGTTCACTTCTTTCCCGCCTGAAGGGATGGATCTCACTCCTTGCCCCTTCCCACCTTAGTCCATCTATTATCCCTTTTCTTTCAAGTTAATCAACCTCTCTTTCAGCCCTCAACCCATATTCTTCAACCTCTTACTTCCTCTAGTTACCATCTTCTTCCTTCACTTAGCGGAGTTCTAAGCCCACCATACCAGAGAGAGTTTCTCACCATGAACCCAACTCAGGTGCTCATTTCACTTGACCTTCGACTAAACCCCCCTCCTTGATTTCTCAGGAAATACTATCCCTACTTTTGCTATGTTTTCTATTTTCTTTGTTAGTTCCTCTTCCTCTATACTCACATCTCAAATATCAGAAATTGATAAGGTTCCAATCTTGGTTATCTTCCATTACACTTTACTTGCTCTCTCTAGGTGATTTGTTCCGTGGCTTCAACCAACAGCTGTATGCCAATGACTTCCAGGATTAAACACCTCTCCAGAGATTACAATAGGGAAATGGAAAGGTGGGTCTGATGCTCTGGAGAAGTGTTTAAGTTTCCATCTCCTATGGCAGTGGTCGGCAAACTCATTAGTCAACAGTGGCAAACCGAGGCTTGCGAGCCGCATGTGGCTCGTGAGTCGCATCTTGCCGACCACTGTCCTATGGCAATCTTTACCTGGATATCCCACAGGTACTTCAAATTCAGCACATCTAAAACTAAACCTATCTCCCTCTAGTTCTACCCCCAAAGTGATCTTCCTGTGGTCCCTACGTTAATTACCAGCATGAAATCCACTGAGTGGCCCAAACTGAAAACTTCTCTCTCATCTTTTGTAGCCAGTCTCCAAGTTCTCTCCATTCTACCTCTTAGAAGGCTGGTAATTACATCTTCTCCTTTCTATATTCACATCCAGGTCTTAAGTCTAGGCCTTCAGAGGCCACACTATCCCTATATCTGCCCATTCCCATCTTTTATACCACAGTCTGAACTATTATAAATTGCAAGTCAAATTATACCACCCTCCTACCAGAGAAAATTCTAAACTTCTTAGCAAAAACCCAGCCCCTTCACATTCTGGCCCACTTTCCAAAAAATTTCACTATATCCCATACACAGAACTATTCCTCTGGTCATTTCAGAATTCTGGAGTTTTCCTGAATACACTATGCCACTTGCAAAGTTTCCTTCCACCTGGAATGCCATCACCCCATTTACCCAGTTGGCCAATTTACACCATACTGCTAGACTCTCCTCAAATGTCACCTCCTCCATGAAGCCTTCCCCAACCCAACACCCGCCCAGCCACCCTGCCTTCATCACCGAGAATTAACTACTCCATGCTGGTGGTACCCTGCACTTCCTTTACTCTTCTGCAATGAGCTAATTACATCTCCTGCACTAGACTATAAGGCCCATGAAGGCAGGGACCCTAACTGGTTCATCTTTGCCTCCTTCCACCAAGCAAAGTAGCTGAACAGCAGGCCTTAGTAAATATGTGATGGACGAAGGCAATAATTATGCATTACCATTTACAGAGCACTTCATATGTGTGAAGCACTTAACCCCATTATCTCATCCCCACACCGCCACCCCTTTTGCAGTTGAGGGGGAAAAAAAGGGTGAAAATGTGAAGGGATTAAGAACTACAAATTGGTGGTCACAAACAGTCATGGAGATGTAAAGCACACCACAGCAAATAGTCTATAACCTTGTAATAACTATGTGCAGTCCCAGGTGGGTGCTTGAAATATCAGGGGAATACTTTTCAAAGTATATGATCGCCTAACCACTGTGCACTACACCTGAAATTAATACAAAATAATATTGAATGTAAACTGTAATTGAAAAGTAAAAAAGTTTTTTAAAAGGAAAAGAAAAGCTTAGAAAGGTGAAAGTCGCCCAAAGTCAACAACTAGCAAATTAAGACCTGCTTTTGGCACCTACGCTCCTTTTTTAAACCACTCCTTTCTAACTCCTGGAGGAAAGAGATGGATAATGGACTGTTTCTATACAAACAATCTCTCCTAATCACAGGCTCAGGTCCTGCGTTAGTCCCAAATCCATTACCATCAAGGTGCGCATGAACAGCAAATCCTTGCTGATGGACTCCTGGGCTCTATCGGGGTTCCAACCAATAAGGAGAGGGGGGACCATTTACCCCAGGGAGCTCCTTGGTCTCTGGCTAAGGATGCACTCCCCAGAAACACACAGAGAAGACTGGATTTCCTCTAAGTACCCTCAGGTTTCCTACATTAGTGTCCAAGCCCTATTCTGGGAACAGAGAAGTGGGTGTGAGGGATGATAGTAAGTGATGGAAGATATTTTTAATGCTCGCTCTGGGAAAGTAGCTGCAATACTTCACAGTCACTCCCTCGTATAAATGCTCTCACCACCTAGCATGAGAGAACATTTCTACATTCAGTCTAGACTCCTGGGGTTAGCAATATACCATTAGCTATATAATCAGTGGGCCATCACTGAACACATATACCTCGTGTCTCCCAACCCACAGTATTGTACTGCATTCAATTGCCTCTTTCAATCATCTTCAAATACATTAATTTTATGTATTTTCTGTTGAAATGCATTCTAAAATTGGCACACTGGACTCCAGACATGAGGACTCTTTGCCAGTACTCTCCCACCTGTATTCTCTCCCTTTGTACCCCTGCATACTGTGTTGGTAAGTCTTTCTCTCCATTCCCAACCCTTTTCACCTGCCAAATTCCTATTGGTCCTTTAAAACTCAGCTCAAGGGTCCTCTCTTCCATGAACCTTCTCAGGTTTTCTCTGCTCTCTCCCCAGCCTGGGAGGGGTGCCTCTGGCATGGGCTTCCCCCCTCTCTGTTTTTGTTGAAATGTAACTATCAGCTGCCTTCTTCATTACTAGGCTCTAGGACCCTCTGGAGCACGGTAGGGTCTGGTTCTTGTCTTGGGATTCCCAGTACCAATCCAGTGCGTGGCACGTGGCATAGACACAAATGCTTGCTGAACACTGGGGGTGACCCTGCTCCTCTGATTTGGCCAAAGGCCTGGTGAATGTTGTCATCTGACTTAGCAGGAGAGATTTCTCATCCAGAGCAATGCCGTTTTCCCAGTGTTCCATGAACTCATTCTCTCACTAGGCTTACCCTGGGACACGTAGTTACCATTAGTTGAGGAGCTAACACTTCTCAGACATTTAGATGTCTGCTTCGTGCACATTATGCTTATCCTGACAACACTGCTGAGTAGACACAATCCTCACTTTCTAAATGAAGTTCAAAATCAGTTATCCTACATAACTTGTCTATAGTCGCCTAGAAGGAAGGTTTTGTGTTAAAGGCATGTATTAAATGCCCTATTATGTATAGTCATTTCTGTCCTGGAGAGAGTCATTAATATTTAAAATTACTTACACACACACATAGAGTGCATATACTTGGATGCTGGAGTAGTGAAAGCATGGTCAACTAGGATTCAGAGAGGTTCAAGGTGTTTCTACCATATGCATTATCCAGGGCATTTTATGCAGGTTGGCTTAATTTTTTTTATCAGGTAGGTAGAGATTATAATACCTACTTACATAAAAGGGGGCTGACTATGCAGCTTTCCCAAAAAAGAGGGCCTTGGCCCATGTTAGAGCCCTATATTAGATAAAGAGCTTGGTGTACTGTTTCTCAAAGAGGGTGGAAGGACCCTGGACATCAAAGCCACCTGAGGTGCTAACAGGAGGAGATGGGAGAAGCCTCCTGGGAATCCACATTTAACAAGCTCCAAATGATTCTATTGGGCAGAAAGATTTACAAGTGCCAGGTTACAACAATGCTTCTCAAACTTTAATGTACTAGTGCATGTGACTCACTTGGGGATCTTGTTAAAATGCAGATTCAAATTCAGTGAGCCTGGTGGGCAACTTGAGATTCTGCACGTCCAACAAGCTCCAAAGGGAAGCCAGTGTTGCTGGTCTATGAATCACATCTGAGAGGCAGGGGTTTGGAAGATCTATCCTCACTGGAATAAATTAGCATCGCTTTGTTTCAGATTATACTCCCAACTTCAGAAGTATTCCAAAAAGCCCAAACTCGCAGTATCAGTACAAAAATCACCTGAACTACTGACAACCAAACTGAATAGCTTCCCTCTTGCCAAGGAAAAAACAGTAGTATCATTTTCAGATATAGAGAGCACATATGTTTTGTATGTGAAAAAATAATTCATTGCTCCTACTTGAGTCCTATTTACTGTGCAAAGCATCTACCTAATAAAAGAGTAACATGCTGCCCTAACTGGTTTGGCTCAGTGGATAGAGCGTCGGCCTGCAGACTCTAAGGGTCCCACATTCGATTCTGGTCAAGGGCATGTACCTTGCTTGCAGGCACATCCCCAGGAGGAGGTGTGCAAGAGGAAGCTGATTGATGTTTCTAGCTCTCTATCCCTCTCCCTTCCTCTCTGTAAAAAATCAATAAAATACATTTTTTAAAAAAGTAACATGCTAATTGACCACACATTCGTGACACCCACCAGCCAATCAGGAGTGAGTATGCAAATTAACCCAACAAAGATGGTGGGTTAATTTGCATACACAGGCACCCAGCGGCCAGGATAGGGAGGAATGCTTGGTCGTCGCCATGGCGACAATGCAGGTGTTCTGCACCACCCCAGCTGCTCCTGGCCTCTGGGCAGTGTGGGAAGGCAGAAAAGCTGCTCTGGCCAGAGCGAAGGTGGTACCAGCAGCCAGGGGAACGAAGGCCCATTCTTGCACAAATCTTCATTCGTGCATCGGGCCACTAGTTTTCTATAAATGTGAAAAATTAATAAACAGAAACCTCACTTAGAGAACCCACACAGATGTCATTTAACAACACTACTGACCCCAACAGGAGACATAACTTCTGACAGGAAGTGATACTATTTTACTACCTCAGCAGGAGAAAGAAGAATCTACCTCACCCAATAACAGCTCAACCAATGGGAGACTGCCATAACTCAGCCAATTAAAAGTCACTATCCTTCAAACTTTCAATTTTCTCCAATGGACTCTTCATTCACAACAGTTCCTCCCAAGTCTATAAAAGAGCATTCCTCTCCTTTGTTTCTCTGGACTTAGGAGTGGGTTGCCATTAGACCTCATGCCCTGAATTGCAATTCTTTGTTATTCCTGAATAAACCCATTTTTTAGAGAAATACCTGGCTATTTGTTAAAGGCCAACATATATTATCTCTACTCCCCACCACACCACCACAAGGTGGATATTCTTGCTCTATAGATAGGGAAATGATGTAGAGAGCTTATGTAACTTGCTCAAGGTCACACGGCTACTTATTTTTATGGTTGGGGTACCAATTCTGCTCCATTAGGATCCAAAGCCTGTGTGCCCTCTGCACATCCTCCATGATGCTGGATATGATTGTGGTATAAAATGTGACAGCTTGGGGGTGGGGGGAATTGGGGAGAAAAGTTTTCCCTGCAGCAGTCTGCATTTAAAGCTCTGTTGAGGCAGATTCTAGATGGGAGTGGGGATGGGAGTAAGGCTAATTAATGGGTAACCTCTGTTATCTAATGAACAGAAACATGCAGACAGCAAACCTGTCCATGGTTCCCATAAATCTGACAATGCAGATGGAGTAAAAAGTGCAGTAGTGATCAGTGCACTGATCTAAATGTTGCCACCTCCCTTCAGCCTTCTAGCTGTGCAGCTCAACTAGTAAAGAGCAGAAATTCTCTCTGGTCCACCTGGGCTACTAATGTCCCCACCTTCTCCTGTATGCGGTTTCTGTAACCTTAACGTTCCTGTCAACACAGGCTGTCGCTGCCATGTCATTGCACAGTGGCCACACCTCCCTGCTTCTGATAAAACTGCCTATACCTGAAAAAAATGTACAGTTTATTCAAAAAGTTTTCTTGCAGGTAACAAAATTTTCTGTATTTTTCACACAGTTGACATGGAGAGAGAAATGCTCAGAGAAACATCAAGATGCTGAAAATTGTCATTTCCCAAAGATCTTTTAACTTTACTATAAATAATACAAATATTTATCTATATAATGCAAAAAAAAAGGTACACTTAGAAAGCCACATCTCTTGCAATTAAATATATATGTATATGACGGTCTAAAAAACAGTGGCATTTGAACTATTAAGGATTCTAAACCGAGTTTGCCTCTCTGGTATATACTATACATGATGTTTTCAAAACAAAAACTGAAACCTAAAGAGAAACTGGTTTAAAAGTATGTTTAGAATGTGTGTGTATTTTCAACCAAAGGTAAGAAACTGAGTCCGGAGCATTAATTTCAGACCAATAAAGCATTTCCTATTTCACTTCCCAACCCCCGGGGAACAGTCCAGATCTCAGGTCATCTAAAACTGAAAGTCAACGGACACCAATTTGAGATTTTTCTGGCAGACTTGACTGAAATGTTTGGACACGAACATGTTTGCAATGAGTCATAATATATAGGGCCTTCATGGCTAATGCCTGCTTCTGTGCTTTGCTTCCTACACCAATACCGTTCTCAAATCAGCTGCGGCTCGGGTTTTCCAGGCCCTGATCATTTCTATAAAGTTACCAGGTCTCAATGACTAAGGCTGCCGCCCAGCGCCTTTCTCCTACTGATTTCCTAGGCTATTGACACAGCCTGATTCTCTTTCTGAAGGAGGACTCTCCCCAACAGGGCAGCGAATGCCTTTCACCTGCGAAAGGGCGCAGGACTTTTAAGACGCCAAAGAAAAGCTGGGGGGCCTGGGGAGCACGCCAAGTAAAAAGTGCGAACGATTCACAGGGAGTCGGTCGTTCTGGGTTGAGGCCGGCGTATTAACAGGACACGTTCGCTTCCAGAGGAAGCAGGAGCTGCCATAGCCCCGGGTCAGGAAAGGAGGAGTCAGCAGCGCCCAAAGGAAACGGGCGCGCCAGGGTTGGTCGGGACCTGGCTCGCTTAGGGTCTCTGGTTCCAGTCGGGTCCGAGGCTGGCGAGCACCTCGTTTGCAGAGCACCAAGCTCAGACCTCCCGGCACCAGTGGTCATAAAGCGGTACCCATCCGCTCCCTGCCGCCTCCGCCAAAGATGGGTACTGGGGTGAAGAGAACAGGCACACACCAGGCGCCGCGGCAGGTGAACTCGTCAACAAGTCAGCCCCGGATGCGAGGACCCGGAGATCCTGGGGCCGCAGCGGCTGGGAGGCGAGGCGCGGAGCGGGTGGGGTGGGCGGCGCGGGTGGGGGTGCCGCCTGCGCTGGGGCGAGAGATGGGGCGGGTGCCCAGAACGCTCCCCTCCGCTCCCCGGGGGCTGACGCACGCTCCCCGGGCGCGCACCCGCCGGATCTTCCCAGGCCCCGGGGAGCCGGCGGGGGAGGGGAAGGGGCTGGAGCGGTCCCCGCAAGGGGCTCCGCGGCAGGAGAAGGCGACTCGCCAGTCACCCGCCGCCCACGCAGGGCAGCACTGGCAGTCCCAGGCGGGCGCCCCCGACCGCCCCAGCGGCCGGCCGACTCCCGCTGCAGCCCGCAGCCCGCCCGGCGCGCCCCAACCCCGGCCCCGGAGGGCAGGTACCTCGGTGCCCTGGCCCCCAGGAGCCTCCCGGCCGAGAACGGAGCGTCCCTCCAGCTCCCTCATCCGACGTCAGCGTCAGCAGCAGGCGAGGGAAGGGGCGGGGGAGCGCAGGAACCGGCCCTTCCTGCGGTGGCGGCCGCCAGCCGGAATGGCAACCCGCGGAGTCCCAGCGCGCCGCAGCGCAGCTCAGCGCAGCGCAGCGAGCGGCCGGGGGGAGCGCGCGCCGGGATGGGGCACCGCCACCGCCCCCTCTCCCAATTTCTCCCCTTCTGAGAGTCCCGGTGGGCTAGCCCTCCCAGCAGGACCCCGGGATCTGGATGAAGGAGGGGCCCCTGGCCTCACCTAGTTTGGGGCGGTTCCGGGATCTGGGGAGTGAGTCTCCCTCTCTCTAGTCCCTGGGGTGTGACCTCGACCACCATCTCCTGGGGTATCCCCCGCTGGTTTCTGCTGCCCAGGGTGACCCCGCCCCTGCTCTCCCGCAGGTGTTCCACGTGTCCATAGCATTTGCGTCACAATGACCTAGGCGACAGGTGGAAGCCTGGGCGAAGGGTTCCCACTGTGTCCAGTGTAGGGCTTGCTACTTGCTTCCACTATAGATTTCTGTGGCTTTAGGAGACAGGAGACTTCATGATTTCAATGCCAAGAAAAGTTACAGAGGCCTGTACCTGTGAGCTAAGTTTGGGCTTCAAGGAAAAAGGCTGTGTGAAAAAAAAACTGTATGTATGCATATGTATATCATGTTTTCATTCCCATTTAGCCACACATCTCTTATACTTGTTTTGATGCTGATAGGAACTTCATCCTCTCTTATCCTTTGTCATCAGGAAAGACCCAAACCCTGTTTTTAGAGTACCCTGCAGGGATCACCTGAAGAAAAAGTGCTGGGATAGGTACTTACCAAAATTATCTATGCTTAAAATCAATCTCAATGTGCTATGACTCAATGCCTGGTTATGTTATATATTTGTTAAAAAGTTTATTGAATAGTCGTTGAATTAAGCAATTTAACAGGACGGAGTGAAAGATGGTTACTGAATAAAAATGCAAACAAATCCAAAATCCATCACTAACATGAATAGGCTGTTCATGCAAGGCACATGCTATGTATGTACTTTACATGTAATCCTTAGAGCAATCGAATACTGTAGGTAAAGTTATTATTCCTGTTTTACAAATGAAAACACTGACTGCCCAGAATGCCATAAAGGCACTCAGTGAATAGGATATTGAATAGAAGTTTGAATCCAGGGTTGTCTGAACCAAGAGAATTAGCTTCATCTCAAGATAGAAATGTGGCTGGCCAAAATGGATAGTGAACATGTATAGAAGATGCTGTCATTTTAACAGAAAAGTAAGATAGTACAGTTCCTGAAATGTATATAATCTTTAAAGTTGACTTTATTCTTTGGGTATATTCCTATATAGATAGGTTTGAGCCTGTCTCAGTATGGCACAAAATATTGAGCTGAGGAACATTAAGTCTTTAATAAATGTTTATGAATAAACAAATAATATGGTCTACAAAATAGCAAATTGTTGAAAAATCTGAGAATCAGGAGAAGTTTTGGGAGAGAAAAACATTGCTTCTATATTTGGTTTTTATAAGAAGCATTCAAACTGACTTGTTAACAACACAAGCTAAATGATTTTCCTTTTTGTAAGAAGGGGAATAAAAAGCAAAACCCTTAAAATGAGAGGGGAAAAAAAGGCTTCCTTGCAAGAGGAAGATTATTAAGATGTTTTATTTTAAAATATTTTATTCCAAGAGCCATTAACTTATGTGTAACACCTTTTAGGAGTTTGAAAAATAGAGATTAGGGCCCACCAGTGTGGCTCAGTTGGCTGGGCATGGTCCCGCACACCAGAAAGTTTGCCTGTTTGATTCAGTCAGGGCACAAGCCTGGGTTTCAGGATCTATCCCTTATAGGAGGCGTGCAGTAGGCAACTGATCGATGTTTCTCTCACATTGATATTTCGTTCTCTCTCCCTTTCATTTCTTTTCTCTCTCTCTCTCTCTCTCTCTCTCTCTCAAAATCATTTTTAAAGCCTTTAAAAAGAAAAAAAGAGATTATAATTTTTTAACAGAATGGATTTTTTAAAAAACATAGTAGGTACTCAAAAAATGTTGGCTGAATATATTAATCAGTTAATTCAGATATTGAGAGAGAGAAACAGATCATGAAATTTCCTGACTCTACAATGTTCTCCTCTCCACCAGTGGTGATTTACTAGTTACAGGAAAAAGTCGTAGAAACTCTATTTATCAAAGACTGGCTTTGTGGTGGGTATTTACATTTGCTACAAGAGGTCCAGTAGAATGGCAGGTTGTGTGTGTGTTCACAGTATACCCACAAAATGCAGCTACTTGGAACACATGCATTAGGGGAAGCGGGCTAAAAAGCTGATTTATATAACTAATGACTCAGGTGTCCTTTTACTTTTCCAAAGATCAAGGTGAAAACCTGAGCTATGTATGAGTCTCAGAACCTGCCAAGGAGGCTCAAAGTGGCTTCCAAAACCATGACTAAAGGTGAACAGATAAATATGTGATACAGCACTGTCTCGTCAACATTGCACTGAAATTCCTTAGGCTCCCAGAAAGTTTAAGATAGAGCTTTACATGACTTTTCATTGTTATTAATGCTGTCCTAAAATTTGGGAAAATATTTGAGGAAGAAAACAGTAAGTTCATGCTTGTTCTACATAAGCCACAATGAGTGCTTTTCTGCCCATTTAAAAAATTGCTTCACTTACCACACTTCCATTTGTTTTTGTTTTTTTTTAATTTTTTTTATTGTTTTAAGTATTACAAATAGTAGTACATATGTCTCCTTTTTTTCCCCCCATTGATCTCCCCCCGACCTCCCCTACCCCCCAGTACATGCCTTCACCTGCCCGCCCTCCCCGCCGCCCCAGTGTGTTGTATCCATTGGTTGTGCTTATATGCATGCGTACAAGTCCTTCCATTGGTCTCTTACAGCCCCCCTCGCCCAACCTCCCCTGTCTTCCCAATGTAGTTTGACAGTCTGTTCAATGCTTCTTTGCCTCTGTATCTTTTTCCCACCATTTCTTTCCTTTAAAAAGTTTTGCCTTTGCAGACTAGAAATAAACATATAATAACAAAACAAGACAAAACAAAAAAAATGTTTGAGTCCCAATTTCAATGTCCAACAGTTCTGAGTCCCCGTTTCAATGTCTAACAGTTCCTTATGTGCACATGTCAGCAATGATATCTGGATGGTGGGCACATGTTGGCAATGCAGGTCCGACCCTCTCTGGTTTGGTCCTAGGTAACCTGCAGCGGTGCACAGCTGCTGACTGCTAGCGTGGCAAGGCGTTGTCAGCGACTTCCATCTCTGGACTGATTCTCCTCTTGTCTTTGTGGTTGGAGCACACCTGTCAATTCCTCTCTGTTGCAGGAATCCATCTGGTCTTGGGGTTGTTTTCTGAAAATATACAAATATATTCTCAACCACAAGTTAATAAAGGAATCTTTTCTATATAATTGATTTGGGATCCTTTTTATTTTTGTTCAAACGATTTTCCTTTGTCTTATTTAGACACCATGTGTGTTTTTCATGGCCGTCTTGCTTTATCCGGGGGATCCCTGCTCTTCCCAGCTGCAAACTGTCTCACCAGCTGTGCCTCCTTCGCCAATTCGGGCTGGATTCCGCTTGTCTCAGCTGCCTCCTCTATTTGCTCCGGGACAAGGCTCAGGACACATCATTCTATTCCACCGCCATTTTGTCTCTCTCCACACTTCCATTTGTTTCTGGGTACCAAGTTGTTTCATTGGTGTAGAGCACCCACAAGATGCCAAGCAGAGCTGAAACAATGTCTAAGAAGAGAATGGCTATTGAATGACAGGATATGAAGTTGAGAAGGAAATAATGTACATTTTCCAGAGAGGAACAGGATAACAAAGAAACCTCTCCACAGAAAAAATCCTGACATTTCAACTCAGTGGTGGTTGTTTTTTGTTGTTTGTTTGTTTTTGATGGCTTCCCAGGTTCAAGATGTGCTAAGAGGACCACGTGAATGAAGAGTTCTGTCAGGCTGCCATCAACACCCAGAATAGTAGTGGATTAAATGACATAGAAGTTTATTTTATTGCACATTAAAAATGATTTAAAATAATAATTTAAAAAATTTTAAAATGGGGTGGGGTGAGTAATTGGGAAATAGGCAGTCCAGAACTTGTGTGATCTCCACTAAGTTATCAGGATATAGCCCTATTCTTCCTTTCCACCATTCTCAGCAAAGTAATATTGCTTAACAGTAAATCCAGGTGAGGATGTGAAGTAGGAACCTTCATGCATTGCTGATGGAAATGGTCTGGAAGTTCCTCAAACTCAATCCCCAGTAAGGGTCATGCAGGTGGCAGCCTGTTGATGTTTCTCTCTTATCAATGTTTGTGTCTCTCTCCCTCTCCTTAACTCTCTTTAAAATCAATAAAAACATATTTTTAAAAAAGAAAGATAATTTAATAGAAAAATGATAGGTTTTCCCACAAATGGTGCTGGAACAGCTGGACCTCCACATGCCCCAAAATACATCTAGACATAGACCTTATAACGTTCATAAAAATTGACACAAAATGGATTATAGACCTAAGTGTAAAACACAACCTACAAAACTTAGAAGATAACATAGGAGAAAATTTAGGTAATCTTGGGTTTGGGGATGATTCTTTTGATACTGCACCAAAGGCACAACCTATGAAAATAAAGGATAATGGAACATTATTGAAAATAAATTTTTCTGTTCTGCAAAAGACACTGTCAAGATAAGCCACAGACTAGGAGAAAATGTTTTCAAAAAACATCTGATAAGATACACAGAACATTTAAAATATACAAAATAAACCTTAAAACTCAACCATCAGAGAATGAACAACCCAATTAATAAATAGGCCAAAACTGACAGACATCAATAATGAAGATCTTAGTCTCTCATATACCAAGAAGTTTAGACAAAGGCAAAGATAGTTCTAGGGATAGTTTATTAGCTCAGCCACATGATCATGCCTTCATCAGCTTTTCTCAATCCTGCGGGTCTTTGCCTTGCTGACAAGATGGCTATAGCAGTGCTGTCCAGACTAGTTTTAAGGTGAGCATCCCAGTCAGGAAAGAAGGGGGCAACTGCTTTTAGCCTCCAAGGGAAGCTTCTGTGGACTCCCCCTTAGATCTCATCGGCCAGATCTCTGATGGCTTATTCAAGGAAAATTACCTCGATTAATTCCCTAGCTGTCCTTAAATCAATGGATCTGTGCCAATTTTCTGAGGTTCTGTTAGCAGAGAAAGGAGAGCCTACGGTAACACAGGCAAGGATCTGTGTCTACCGCATATCTATGTCCATTGTTCTGCTACAACCATCACCACCACCACCCCAATTCTGAGAGCCGGCATTCGTCAACTGCCTTCCCTACCCAGGCACGCTATGCTCTCTGTGGTTTATGGGTCGTTGCACATAACTTTTGCCCTGCCCAGAGCACACACTCTTTCCTTCATGTACTAGCATCTTGGTCTGTGTGGCTTCAACGTCTTTCTCCCTTTAGTCCTCAACTCAGATAGCACTTCCTTTGGAAAATTTTTCCCTGACCCCCAATATCACAGCACCTTCTTGTTAGTCCTGTCTTAGAACATATCAAGCTATATTGTAATTTTCTATCTACTTATTTATATCCCCATACGAGACTGTAAACTCTAATGGCTTATTGATTGGGCCTTATTTCTCTAGGGGCTCACATAGAGCCTACACAGTAGATAATCAATAAATACTTGTAGAAGTGAAGCACTTTTTGGGTGTGCTCAGAATCAATTTGTGTTAAAATCACTTTAAAAAGTCTCATATTGCTGAGACCGGTTTGGCTCAGTGGAGAGAGCGTCAGCCTGCGGACTGAAGGGTCCCAGGTTTGATTCCGGTCAAGGGCATATACCTGGGTTGTGGGCACATCCCCAGTGGCGTGCAGGAGGCAGTTGATAGATGTTTCTCTCTCATTGCTATTTCTAACTCTCTATCTCTCTCCCTTCCTCTCTGTAAAAAATCAATAAAATATATTTTTTTAAAAAGTCTCATATTGAGGCAGTATTTATTCTGCTTGTCTCACGCAAGAGCTACAGATTCTAAGAGCATTTGAACTGTCTTTAAATAGTCTTTCAAATGGGAAGATTTCTGCATATAGATTCATAATATAGAGAGTAAATGTAGCTAAGTGATGAACTTATTTGAATATTATAAGATTCTATCTTACTCTGCAACTTCTTGCTACCATTTTATTAGGAAAAAGCAATAATGACACATGACAAGGCACTTTCAATCCCTTTTGTAAGTAGATGAGGTTTAAATAAGGAATGGAGGAAGGAATGAAATGAAGTGGGAGAAAAATAATCACCAAATTTGATTAATATAATAGAGCAGCACTTTGAGATCTTAGTACTTTGAAGTGAAAAATATTGACTTTATAGTTTACATAAGGTAATGAAACATTCACCCATGAAGCTTTTTTTTTTTAATGTATCTTATTGATTTTTTACAGAGAGGAAGGGAGAGAGATAGTTAGAAACATCAACCACCTGCCTCCTGCACGCTCCCTACTGGGAATATCCCCGCAACCAAGGTACATGCCCCTGACCAGAACCGAACCCGGGACCTCTCAGTCCGCAGCTCTATCCACTGAGCCAAACCAGTTTCGGCCACCCTTGAAGTTTTAAAAGGGAATTTACCAGGCACAGAGAGTTGAGGTCTCTTTGGATTTTAGACACAGTGTTGCCACTTTGGGGTTGTCACATGCTGGCCTTTTTTTCTGGGCGCTCACCCGAAAGCTGCCGTTTGTGGAGGGGAGCCCAAAGTGAGAGGGGGCTCTGCAGCTAGCCTGGTGCACGGTAAGCCCTGGCCCCTGTGAGTTGTGGATCCGGTGCTGCTGGGATCATCGGCGGCCCATCTGAGGACTGTGCAGCCCGTGACAACCCCAACAAGACCATCACGGAGGAAACCCTTTGTTTGGGAGAACGCCAAGGCCCCTTTAGCAGATGACCCTTCATTCTGAGAAATTACTCCTGGCTTGTGGCAAGGCTCACATAGAAACGGAATCATCAACCATCGGCCGTAAGATGGCCATATTACTCGGATGCCTAACGTGAAATGGTGTTGTCTTAGACTTGAGCCATAAAGCCAGGCATTCACAGCCGTGATCCATATCAAGTGGATTGAGAAGAAAGAGGAACCTATGGAGGCTGAGCCTAGGAGAAGCCTGAAGACACAGGCGAACCGGATGAGCAGGCACGTGCACTCCTGTATGACTTTCTTATGCCTCACAGGGAGTTTCCCGTGATACATGGATCAGGGTAGAGTAACTTCAAGCTGCTGTACAGATGGCTTCGCCTGCTGTGCTGGCACCAGACAGATGAGAGGAAGTCCTGCCGCTTTTCAGGGTGGTCCTGAGCGACAACTGAGAAGGAAAATGCGTACAACGTTACATTTTGAGCCGAAATTTTATTGTCCACTTTGTCTGGAAGGAAACATTTTATTGTCTACTTTGCTTGAGGTCAGGATCTTTGGCAACTCTTGAGCTAATTACTGGGCACAGAGGTGCTATTCAAATCTGTAACTGAGTTAAGGCCATTGGAATCTAGCACTGAGGCTGGGGCTGAAGACCCCCTGTGGTGCCAGACTTTAACCCTTTCATGGCTGGGTGGTGGGGAGGTCAGAGAGATCTCTGAGGGAAGGGCCAGAGTGACTTGGGGAATGGTGTGTATACTGGGGCAAGGAGCTTGGTGGGGACAGTGGCAATATTTTAGAAATGGTTAAGGCTGACTAAGCACATACTAGATAATTTTTAATTCTGGCCTGGCTAGATGGTGAGGGACCTGAAAGGATCAAGACTGGAGAATTGATGGCAAGATGGTTTTAGGGAAGGGTGGATGGACATTTCAGAATGGGCCCAGACTGTGAGAGCGTCAGTGTTTATGTGAATGCACATTAAGAGGCCATCATTGCAGAAGAGGTTTTAGTAACTAGGGAACCAATGATTTCTTCTCAGGGAGTCAGTCATTTTCCTTCTCCAGCTAGTCTGTGGGTTCATGAACATAACAACTATGAGGATCAGAATGGTGGTGATGCTTGGACTCAACAGCATACTTTTCCTTACATTAAGACTGATAGCCACAGTGACCAGCAGTGTCCTTCTAGGGGACCTGGTCTACTGCTCTGTAGCAGATCGATTAATTTTAGTTGGGAATGCCCCTTCCTCATAGAGGAGCGGCAGCTTATCAACACTGGAATAATTTTGTGGATTTGGATTTGCTTTCTCTGCTTACATGCCTCTAAAGCATCACAGAAACATGGCTTCTGGTCAATGAACTCACGGCATTGCAACCCAATAGGCTACTAACTGCCTGGCCTTACTTTGTAAAATATCCAGTCATGTTGATAAGCTGGGTTCCGCTGGAATGACCAATTGGAAACCTAACCACAAAACTATCTTAAGATGTAGCACCTTGCGATATCAGTGTGCTATGTGGTAGAACATGAGCAGAAACAGTTACCCACACATTTAATATTGTTTCACAGCCAGAGTGGACTGCAACCTAGGACCTAGGGGTGAAGGCATCTCTGACAATTACACCTACTCGTTCACTGTCACAAGTTTTGCTTTAACTCTTTAAAATTATTTAACTCCTTTAGCCTAAAGAATTCAGTTCTCAGTGGAGAATGCCTGAGGGTTAAAAACATGTGGACTTTATTAAATTGATAGTTGAGACTATCACCTGGACTTGTTGGATTGTTTGTGCAATCAGGGCCAAGATCCTTGGCAAGCTATGGTGTTGGCTGAAAGCCAGGAGAACTTGGAACAAACAGAGAAGGAATCTATCATATATGTCAGCAGCAGTCTTGTGAATGCCTGCAGAACAGAGGGCTGTAGCTTGCACCAATATTTCCTTGCTGAACACACTATTTATTCTTGTTTCCTTTTTAAAGGAGAGGTATATACAACAATTAATTATTTTTTCTTTCCTCTTTCTTCCAAGGAAATATACTGTTATCTAAGGAATGGTTGAATTCATCATGTTGTCCAAAGGCTGTAGAATATTGAGGTGGGATTGTGACAGAACTGAAGAGGATCATAATAAACGAGAGGTCCTGGACTTGAAGACCAATATCTCACCTCTGTGTGCGGTGGCTGGAAATGACTGGTTGTTATGAGTATTTCCTCTGGATGTCAGGGAGAAAAGGGGTGTGTGTGTGTGTGTGTGTGTGTGTGATAAAAGTCTTCATTATATATGAGAAATTTTAGGCCTCAAGAAAATATAAATGGAAGTCCCCTTACTTTTCATGTGGGGGACTGCTGGCCTACTGGGCCCCAGAAAATTCATATAACCTTTGATTGGCTTGTTTTGTCCAGTGATTTTTTAGATAATAAAAAATATGTTGTTCTTCCTTCCTTTCTTCCATCCATCCTTCTGTCCCTCCCCTCAGCCACTTATTTATTAAATATTCATTGATAATCCAGAAGACTGTGAAAGTCAGAGGCTGGGAAAACACAACCACAGACCATTATTCCTCTTACTATCCAATAAATGCAGAGACAGCCTCGCTCTGCAAGTGGTGTGATTTGGTACAGTTCTGGTCAGATGTTTAGCCCAAGATTATAAAAAATAAAACAGAACCAAAAGAAAGCATGCATTTTACTTTAATACCAGTTCTGCAGTTAATCAGAAGCATTTTAAACCTTGACTGTTTAAAGGACTATTTACTTCAAAGCATTTATAAGTGATGTTAGAATGCAAATGTGAAATGAGTCTCTGCTGTCTGGCACAGTGTCATTGTGTTTAGAGTCACACTTGTGGGTGAAGATAAGGTTTTACTTTGTTCCTTTCTACGCAATTTTGAGTTTGCATTGTAAAGACCAGATTATGTCAGAAAAGTAGGCACCTGCCAGGAAGAGGAAAGAATTAACTACTAATACTTCAGGCCACTAATAAAATATGACATTTGCTGCAGAGGTAAATTAGCAAATTACTCTCATGGTGCCATGGACAAATTAATGTTCCTTTAAAAAGTTTGCATTATTTGCCTCATAAAAATGACACCCCCATCCCCAATTTTGAAAGTTAAGAGTTCTAGTGAGCTTGGAAGAGCTTTATGATGTTTACTTTTCTCTCCATTATCAAAAAGAAAAGGAACTTAGTAAGGAAGATAATGTCATTCTTTGATCTCTGTTGATGCTGTGTCATCTTACAGATTGTTTGAAAAGACTTGGAACAACATGAAGCACTGTGATGGAGAGAGATGTAATTTTTTAAATGTTATTTTTTTCTTTGACCTTTCATCTTCCATATACTAATTACTGTAAACACAATTTTAAAATTATAAGTTGAAATTCTTTATTTAGATTTAGCTCTCCATAAGGAATTCAACAAAAAGCAAATGCCAACTCTAGATAAACCTTTCTAATGCATAGGCCATATGACGGTGTGTGTATTTTCTATAAAACAAATGTCTCTTTCAGCTGTTAACCCTCATTACTCCAGGAAATTTCCTAATGGTTATTTCAGACATTTTCTCTTTCTGTAAATTTATTACTGTGAAACTAATTCCTTCCTGACTTCCTGTTATGTTTCTCTACTATTGCATTATTGGTATTTATTGTGTTGGTATACTCTGTCTTTATAAATTAATTTTGTCTTTTTATTTTTAATTTTTTTCAATGCTCTTCATTTTTTTCAACTTATACTAGCATTATTATTATTATTTACACTAAATGAGATTTATTATTTGCAAAATTTAATTAAAATTTCCTCCTTCCTCAATACATTAAAACTAATTATTCTTGGATTTTAATATTTCCTATTAGTTCAAATCAATAATGGGGAATAAAACATTCATACATTGATCTAAATGATTTTCCTCTACCTTTGCAGCAACGTCTTGAACATTATTTATTTTATCATCTTTTGAATTCCTTGAATGCAAAAACATATTCTTCTATCTCTTCTATGTAGTTAGTTATTCTATAGTTCTTCATATGTATGTGCATATACAGTGTATCCCACATTGTGTTATTCATTTTCTCTGTGACCATCCATTCAGCCAGACATTTACTGAGTACCTTTCATGGGTCAGACTCTATATTAGGTTATGTTTATTATTGTTTCTTTCTAATTGCAATTTTTAAAATTATATTTCTAAAGCTGCTCACAAAAAGCATGTTTAAAACAAACACTTTTGTTCTGATTTGAAACTTCTCTTCTTTTTTTGAACTTTATTTTCTTGCATAGTTAATTGAATTTAATATGTTTTTACATTTGAGAGACATGACTACTAAATAACACTAGGGGTTCTAATAACTCTAAAGCTATCCAGTGAAACCTTCTATGGACTCAGATGGTCTTTGTGCATGTTTAAAGTTTCACTGAGATCTGTAAAAAATGATAGAAAACTAGATGACCTTTACTGGCAATAATTTTACTTAAAGTAGCAAATTAAACATGTGACTATAAGTTATAACTTAATATCATTTATTATGCACCAACTTGGTCAAATCAATCATTTCATCTAGCATAAGAAAAGTTAGGCACATGAAAAATTCTTGGCAGTCATGTTAAATTTATTCCATTTACTGAATATTGACCTTATTCAAATAAAGTTTTGTTTTTCTAAAATATATCTTTATTGATTTCACAGAGGAAGGGAGAGTGGGAGAGAGATAGAAACATCAATGATGAGAGAGAATCATTAATTGGCTGTCTCCTGCACTCCACACACTGGGGATGGAGCCCACAACTGGGGCATGTTCCCTGACCTGAATAGAGCAATGACCTCCTCCTGATTCATAGGTTGATGCTCAACCACTGAGTCAGGCTGGCAGGGCTAAAGTTTTGTTTTTAGTTCTATATAGATTACTTTGTGAGAAAAGAATCAGGAGAAATAGGAAATAAATTAAAAATGGACACCTTGCTCAGATGCATTAATTAATTGGGAGCTAATGCTATCTGCTCAGTTGGATTTGGCAGAACAGGAAGTATGGTAAAGAGCAACTAAATGCAGTGGGCATTCTGGAACAGCTCACTTTGGCCTCTGCTGCCCTCAGTGCTCACATTTTGCCTGATTGGATCCAGGTCTGGTCAGAATTTTATGACTTGTGATATTGTGATTTATGAGAAATATTTGTTTTTGTCCCTTTTTTGAACAGAGGTATTAAAACTATTGGAATTTCCTAATGGAGAGAGCTGTAAAGGTGTCTTTGGTTACGTTAATGAGGTAATTCTCAGCTCCAATCCCCAACCTCCAGGAAGAGGAGAGGGGCTGGAGGTTAGATCCATCAATCTTGTGGACGTGATAAGGAAGCCTCTATAAAAAAACGAAATGACAAGTTTCAAAGAGCTTTTGGTCTAGTGACCATGTGGAGATTTGGGGAGAGTGGACCACTTGGAATGGACCTTATGCTTCTCTTCCATGTGGCTATTTCTGAGCTATATCCTTTTATAACAAACCAGTCATCTAATAAGTAACATGTTTCTCTGTGCTCTAGCAAATTAATCAAATCCAAGGAGAGGGTTATGGGAACCTCAGAAGCACCTGAACTTGCAACTTGTGTCTGAATTGAAGGGGAGGGTGTCTTTTAGGACGGAGCTCCTTCAACTGTGGAACTTGATGCTATCTTTGGGTAAATAATGTCAGCATTGAGTCAAATTGTAGGACACCCGCTGATGTCCTGAGCATCACTTGGTGATATAGGAGAACCCACGCCCCCTTCCCAATACACATATATTGGAATTGGGCTGTTGATGTAGGAAACATCTAAACCTGTAGAGAATATGAGTTTATTTGAGCCAAACTAACCACAATTGCCAGCAAGCAAAATCTCAACGGATTGAGAAAATGCTCTGGGACATAGCAGTTTTACCACTTATTTTATACATCAGGCTCAAAGGAGATGTATGGAGGGTTACATGAAATTCATTGATGGTAGCTTAGGGAGGATGGAGAATGCAAAGCAGGGAGATCTCTGAGAATGGATAAAGAGCAAAATGATGAGACAAATACTTCTTTGACATTGGTGGGTACAGACTACTTAACAACACACATGATAACAATAACAGTGAGGGATTCTGTGGTCTTGTGCTCTGGTGCAGTGATTGTGTCTGGAGGGGTTTGGGAAAGGGAAATTATCCTGACATTCTAAAGCTAAGTTATCACTAGAGGCCCGGTGCATGAGAATTCATACACTGGAGGGGGGTCCCTCAGCCTGGCCTGCCCCCTCTCACAGTCTGGGAGCCCTCAGGGGTGGGTGGTGACCTGGCAATCAGGGGAAGGCGATGCCTGCATCACACCTCTGCTGCTTCCACTGCTCGCAGCGCAAGTCTCGCTGGCCCTGATTACCTGAGCCTCGGGTGGCCCTGGGTGGCTGGGCAGCTGCCATCTGAGGCTTGCCTGTGCCTCAGGCCAGCCCTGGGCAGCTGGGAGGCTGAGGGGACCGGGCGCTGCCATCTTGTGGCTGTGGGTGCCGCCATCTTTACGGGCTGTAGCAGTCAATTAGCATATTCCCTCCTTATTGGCTATGGGTGCTTTGCAATGACGTAAGAGTCAGGTAGTATAATTCCCTCTTTATTAGATAGGATAGATGCAAAAAGACCATAGACCCAGTTAAGGTAAAGATTGACCTTTGTCCTTTGTGGAGAAAGATACCGGCCTAGGACATGACTACCCACCATACTACTTTTTAGTTAGAAAGTTTTAATTTCAGACCACCCTATGTGGTTACTTGAGGTCTCTGAGTTTGTAAGGTTTGCCATGCAGGCCTCCCCTCAGCTTGTCAGGTTTAGTATGTGGCCCCTTTTTCGTCCACAGGGCTCAGAACCATTTTTGACTCATATGTTTTAAAGCCTCATTATAGGTACTCCTAAGAAGTTAGTATTTGCAGGAGGGAGATATCCTCCCTAGTGGCCTAACTATGAACTGATCTAATGCAATGCGAACTAAATCAGAAAAAGGTGGTCAATTAATGGTAGAGGCTGGAGCTGAAAGGTCAAATGGATTCAAGATCTGAAGTTTCCATTTAGATTATTGCAAGTTGGTGTGACACTGCCCAGCAGAGGAAGCCAACTGAGGTGTGTTGGGGGTCAGGAGGTTGGGGCCTGGATAAAAGAAGAATGGAGCTGATAAGCAAGAGACTAAGAGGGGGGCGGGGAGAGGGGAAGAGAGAGAGAGAGAGAAAAAGAGAGAGAGAGAGAGAGAGAGAGAGAGAGAGAGAGAGAGAGAGAGAACTGTAGCTTATCACAGCTAACTTGATTTTGGCCCTTCCTGAGGGTTTGTTTTATACTGTTCTCCCTTTTCCTCTGCTTTAATTTTAGTGACTCTATTCCATGAATTCAGGAGACCCTAAGTAGAACGTCTAAATAGACCTTGATCGTTACTCTGAAGGAAATTTGATGTCTGCTCTCCTTTCCCTCTCCCTTCTCTGAAATCACAAAACATATATAAAATATATGTATGTATACATATATAAATATATATGTTTTAAAAATACAGACTACAAAGGCAACAAACAAGATGCAGAAATGGAGAATAGGGGAACCTACCTAAATAAGGAGGTCAGGGGAGGTCGTTCTGAGAACAGAAAGGCAGAGATGCTTTTATTTCATTATTTCAAATATAATTTAAATACCATTTTAAGTGGTATTTAAAAATTATTTTGGTCATTTATATGTTGGATCTTCTGTTTTAATAGTGTGAAAAATTATCATTAGCCTTTATTGAACCTTTATAATAGCCTATGTTATTAGTTTAATTTTTATTACAGAAACACACACTAAAAGTCACACTAGATTCCAAAATCCCGAGATACAGGAATATCTAAACAAAATTCTAGTTCAGTTCAGCCTCCTCCACTGAACAGATATTTACAGGACACCTGCTCTGAGCTGGTAGAATGCTGGGGGCACCAGATGATTCGCCTGCATCATGAGCCAGGACATAGCCTTATTTCTGCTAGATTTAAGGTTGGCAGTGCTCTGAGAAACACTTGGAAACTGTTGCCAGCTCAGTGGGATGAAACACAATTCTGAGTGTTATTTAAACAGTTGATAGTCCGTGTTTTCTAATGCTCATTTCCTACAACCCAGAGGTGTTGCATCATCCACAAGAAGCCCCAGGCTCTGCTCCTACATCCCACCTAAAGGTCTCATCGCCTTTCTGCTCGGCCGGATCTCTTGCCAGCTACTCTTCCAAAAGGAAATGCCATCTCCTCCTTGCAGTTTAACAACTCTTGGCTAAACTAGGTCTGTATGTCTTTGTGGTCCCTGATGTGCGCAGGTCTTAATATTTTATCTTTGAAAGTGTACTTCCTTTCTGAGGTTTATTTTTCACTTGCATTTCCTCCCTTTATTGTTGAAAGCATCTATAACATGTACAGGTTCAATCTTTTTTCCCCTTAGGTTAGTTTTTTGCCTCCTCAGAAGACCCAGGTTATAAAGTCATGGCGACGGAGACTAAATAATTTTTGTTTCCGATCAAGCACCTCAAATGGTGTTCCAGCTCTCTACGGACTGTCGGTATTAGTTTCTCTTAGTTTGATCCCCACGGAGTTGGTTTGATAGAATGTGAAGGGCTTGTGAACGTAAAAGCACCTAATATCAGCAACTCATCGTTGAGCAGGATTAAATAAAATAAATGACGTGTGTGTGGTTATCAGTGTGAGGCCTAATGGACTTGCTCAGGAAGAATCATGGCATGTATAGCTCAACATCTTGAAGAATTCAGTCTATAATTAGGAAAAGCCACTTCTCACCAAATGGAGTTTAAAAACGATGACAGATGTACTATTCTGAAAAGATACTCTAATATTTGAGCTTTTTTCCCCTAGGAAATAAGAAAAGAAAAAAATATTGCACATAAATATTATTTTATATATATATCTGTCATTTCCTACTCAAATATGTTTTATGTATTTGAAGAGACTTGTATGTGAATTTTTATATGTCTTATCCTGGGATATTTGATATTGATCTATTTCCCTTGACGTTAGATATGAGCTATGTAGGTGGACTTCGAGGCAGAACAGAACAAGCAGCAAGCATTTTGACTGTTGCACCAGTTACAGAATTTTTTCTTAATGAGGCCGACTTATAGTTGGACATATTTGGATTAAGTCTGAGGTTTGCTAAGTGCTCAGTAAATGATTATCAGAATGAATGTATGAATGAATAAACAAAGGAACTTGGAAGTAGAAAAGTAAAACTAATCTGTGCTCTTCCTCTAAGAATACTTTATAGAAATAGACAATTTAAATTACCCTCAGAGGTTGAATCTAGTAAGAACAGGAATAAGTTTTAAGCAAAACCAGAACAACACATCTAGGGTGTGGGTGAGGAAATGAACATATTCAGGGATTTATTGAGGACATACAATTTACCCACACTATGCTGCAACCTTCCACAGATGCTACCTTCTTTAAATTCCACAATAACCCACAGACAAGACATGACTAGTCTTATTCTGCAAGAAAGTATAGAAGGGCTCCAAATGTTAGGTAACTATCCAAGATTACATAGCCTAGAAGTGGCAGAACCCAGATTTAAACTTCCAACTCTATAGCTAGTGATCTTATGATGATGGTCTTGTCTGGATTTCAATATTCTGCTGAAACACAGTGGAATCCCAACAGTTATAAGGTGAGTTTAAACTAGAGGAGAAATGAAAAAAAATTGCATTAAGATTTCATTCATAGGCTTTAGGAATACAAACTAGCCTAAAAGATACAAGTTCCAAAGCATTATATTTCATTTATTTGTTTACGATTTATGCCTTCATTCAGTAAATATTGATCTGGTACATTCATAAGCCCATGGCACTCACACTTGGCATGGGTCTTGGGTGCCTCTCTGGTACCATGTTGCATTCTATTTGGCTCTCCAAAGTTTGAAGAGATTCATGTTTGCAGATTCTATCCTCGAGTTCGCCCCCTGAAACTCACATGGTGATTTGCCTCTTGATTTGCAGCCAGGGGCTTCCAGCTAGAGAGAGAGGCTGATGTAATGGAGAGTGGAAATCTAAAGGATCCATTTCTGCTGATAAGGCCACCCACACAAGTTTTCCTGAGGCTACGGTAATCTGGAAGGCTGTCTCTCATTTATTACCCACAGAATCTAGATGGTCTGGCCATATTGCAAAGATAAACTAATGAGCATATATTACCCAGTAACAGATGCTGAACTATTTAATCTTTCTTTGATATTGGAAGGTGGCCTAGGAACACCAGGTGTTAGAGACAGGTTTCCTTGTCACTTGTCTAACCAGTTGCCTATGCACTAAGTGCATGAGATAACAGGTGAAACACCTAAACTAGATTAAAAGTTAACCCGTTAACTGTAAGATAAAGTGAATTTTGAAAATTCCAAACTGCTGTAACATACCTGTTGCTGTTATGAGTCCTTTATGATGAACTTCAATGGACTGGTTATATCACAATTAGTAGGTATTAAATTCTCAGTAAGACTTTCTTATGGATACTATTGATGCTGCCAATTCAAGGACCATACTTTGAGTAGCATGGGTATAAAATTAAGGGTATTATCATCCCTACCATACACACACACACACACACACACACACACACACACACACATACTGAGTGGCCAGATTATTATGATCACCTGCTGTTTGTAGGCAAATTAGCCGTACACTGCATCGTATGGGATATGGAAGCTGAAGGCCTGTTCGAACACCTTTGCTGTCTGCAGTTACCAAGATAAAATGTCTCCAATTCGCACAGGAACACAAGGATTGACACGAACATTGGATAAAAGTCATGTGGTCCGATGAATCATGTTTCCAGTTGCATAAGCAGATGGCAGAGTGAGAATTTCGTGGAAACAGCATGAAAGCATGCACCACACATGTATGAGAACGACCCTTTAAGCTGGTGAAGGCAATGTTGAGGTTTGGGGCATGTTTTCCTGGCATGATTGGGGCCCTTTAATTCGTGTGGAACAACGTCTGAATAGCACAACATATCTAAGTACCATTGTTGATCAAGTTCATCCTATCATGTTGATGGCGTATCACAATGGAGATGGCTTCTTCTAATAAGACAATGTGCCATGCCATGGTGCTCGTATTGTGCAGGAGTGGTTTCAAGAACATGAGGGAGACTTTACCTTGCTCAGGTGGCGCCCACAATCACCAGATCTCAATCCAGTTGAGCATTTGTGGGACGAAGTTAAAAGAGCCATCAGGGAGCTGGTTCCACAACCATCAAATCTCACAGAACTGGACAGTGCTATTCATCAGGCATAGTGTCAGATTCCTCGCATCACTTTCAACATCTCGTGGAATCAATGCCAAGAAGAATCGCTGCAGTATTGAAGGCAAAAGGTGGCCCAACAAAGTACTGATGGGGTGGTCATAATAATCTGTCCACTCAGTGTGTGTGTGTGTGTGTGTGTGTGTGTATGCAGAAACCTAATTTAAAATGTATTAGGGAGGCTAGAAGTGGGAACTCTCACACATGTGTCCCTCAACATATACTACTGATCTGAACAGGAAGACCTACCTTGCATTTCTGACAGGAAGTGATTTTACTTTAACATCTCAGCAGGAGAAGGCTTCTCCTCCTTGCCCAGAAACAGCTCAGCCAATGGGAGGCTGTTATAACTCAGCCAATGAAGTCATGGGATGGATTTTCATGGTACTTCAAAATTTCCATTTCCTCAATGGACTTTTCATTTACAACAGCTCTTCCCAAGTACCTAAAAGCATTCCCCTTCTTTGTTTCTCCAAATTTGTTCATGGTTTACCATTACACTACATGTCCTGAATTGCAATTCTTTGTTTATCCCAAATAAGCCAATTTTTCTGGAGCAAAATCTGGCTGGCTATTTGTTAAACATCAATCCTATCTTATAAAGAGGGAATATGCTAATTGATCCCCACGCCATTGTAAAGATGGCGGCGCCCACAGCCAATAAAGAGGGAATATGCTAATTGACTGCCCCACCCTCAAAAATAGCAGTACCCACAGCCACAAGATGGCGGCACCCAGTCCCCTCAGCCCCGCTGGGGTGACAGGCACAGGGCAAGGCTGGGCCCGCCCCCAGGCAGGCCCTGCCACTCTGCTCCTGCCTCCAGGGTCCCCCAGTCCCCTCAGCCCCCAAGCCACCCAGGGCCGGCCTGAGGCGCAGGCAAGCCTCGGATGGCAGCTGCCCAATCGCCCAGGGTCACCCGAGGCTCAGGTAACCAGGGCCGGCCGAGGCTTGCACTGCCAGCAGTGGCAGCAGCAGAGGTTTGATGGGGTGTTGCCTTCCCCTGATAGCCAGGTCACTTCCTGCCCCTGAGGGCTCCCGGACTGTGAGAGGGGGCAGGCCGGGCTGAGGGACCCCCCCCCCCCTCCAGTGCATGAATTTTCATGCACCAGGCCTCTAGTAATATATATAATGTACTTGGTTTAGGACTCATGGTATGCTAGCAAATCATCTATATTTTCATCTTTCCTGCCCCTTTAACATTTATTCAGTAATCATTCATACCCCTGGATAAAAATTTCTCAGGCCCGTGATTTTCCTACTTAATAGATTATTAGACTGTTTTTTAAGACCCAGGAACCAGGCTCAATTCAGTAATTAAATTTAGGGACCCAAGATATTAACCAGGTAATAGCTCTTTTCTGAGTGTTTTCTTCACAAATATTTTTTCTCCCTCTCTCAATCCTTTCATATTCTCAAAGTGGGTCAGATGGTTTAGAAATAATGGGAAAGGTTCCCAGAAATTTCCTTTGAAAATTCTTTTACAAGGAATGACATTTTTATTGTTATAGTTAACATATGATATTGTATTAGAACGTAATTCATTATAGAACATAATTATTCAACATTTATATACCCAACAAAGGGATCACCACAAAAATCACCATACGTAGTTTTTATGACATTATTGATATTATTGACTGTATCCCCTATGCTGTACATTATATTTTGTGACTTATTTATTTTCAGATACTAATTAAAATTGTCAAAAGTTAATGATAAATAAAGAATTCTCAAGGCAGCCAGGGAAAAAAGAGTAATCTACGAAGTAAACCCCATCAAATTATCATTAGGTTTCTCAATAAGAACCTTACAGAGCAGGAGAGAGTGGAACAATATTTTAAAAATACTGAAAAAGAGAAAACACCAGCCAAGTATAATATATCCAGCAAAGTTATCCTTTAGATATAAGGAGAAATAAAGCCTTTCTCACAAACAAAAACTGAGGGACTCTTCTACCACAAGAGCTGCAACAAAAAATGTTGAAAGGACCTACTCTGACAAAAAGTCTTTATATAAAAGTTTGGCACCCCTCTTTCAAATATCACTCTTGTTACCACCATTGTAACAGAAAGCCAGCAACCTAAGTGTAGCAAGAACAACATACCATGAGGTAGGTGTGGTAAATTTCCCCATTTCACAAGTGCAGAAATTGAAGCACAGAGGTTACGTAAAAAGTGCTGGATGTGAACCTAAAAATGTTTGCTTCTGAGTTCGTAATCTTAACCACTGTGCTAGGCCTCTGGTAGAAAACTTCCAAGTATCTTAAGGCAAAATAATGACGTATCCGAAAGAGAATATTAAAAAGCAAGTGGTATGTTAGACCTGCAGAGTAAAATCTTTGAATAACATTTGTTGTTGTTGTTGATTTAGGTTTTATGGTGGTCTTAAAAGATACATCCTTAAATTGCTTTTCCTAAAGTGTGTCCCATGAAACATTCCATCCATTGTTCCTTCAATCATTCAGCACATTCACTGCATGACACCCAGGGAATTCTGTCCCTCTTGGAGATCTGCAATCTATTACCACGTTATGGATTCTGGGAAATCCTCTAAAAAAAAAAGTGTTCTTAACCCCAAATTATTTGACATTGGATTTTCTTTTGTTTGTTTGACATTTTTTGTTAACACTAATAAAATCCTGTGAAAGTTTCAAAGAATTGGCTTTTGGGAATTTTGTAATGGATCCACTGATTAACTAACATAGACATATTGTTTATGCATGTACTGATTACATTTTTCTTCCTTTGGCTATAAAGAATATTTAGTTTGCAATCACTTTTTGCAGTAACTTAGATTTCCCAAAGAACGCTTTAAACTTAACTCAGAACTAAACCCCTTTATAAGCAACACTGAAAATAACAAAGCAGTAATGTGAGGTTTGGTGCATTGCTTGTCAACCTTGTCTGCACATTAGCAGCAACTGGAGAGCTTTAAAATATATTATGCTCAGGCTGCAGCCTCGATCAACTAAAACAGGATCTTTTGGGGGTAGGATCCAAGTATCTAGATCGAGGCTCTGATTTGACCCCTCCAGAGTCCATTTGATAAATACCTAGATACTTAGGTGAATTCAAACTACTTCTGAAAAGGCTATAGAGTGATCTAACAGTAGCAGATTTAGTCTAAAATAAAATGGTTAAAACATGTAAGATTTTCTTTCTTAAAAAACGCATACTATTTAACGTTTCTATTTTATGGCAATTATCTAGGATGTTCCTTATTGAGGTTTTATAATTTATGACCTTTTGTGTAAGCCCCCTTTTCTCATTTGGCTCGCATTTGTCCATTTTATATTTCCAAACTGCACCCTACTTAAAATAATGAAATTAAATCAATATAGTTATGTTAATGGATGTAATATGCTGCTCATTTGAAAGAGAATGGCAATACATATTTTCATAAGTTCTACATTACTCAACTCACTGACCAGAAATGTGTTAATGAGATAATGCTGGTATTTTGAATGTCTGAGAGCTCTGTTGATGGCACCTTAGAGATAAAAAGCTACTTAACTTGCATGAAAACTGGAATGAATGACTGCACTGAATATATTTAAATGATCTTTAATGTCCTGTTTTTAGCAGCAAATTTTATTCAAACTCATCAACTATTATTCTTAGGACTTAAATAAATCAACTATGCATTTTTTGCTCATCTTAGCTCACATGATTCTTTGTCATTTTGTTTGAATAATGAGCACAATTAATTCTATTTGCCAAATAGAAAAGCAAAATCATGGAGCTATAAAAAACACAATGCTAAAATTATGTGAGTTAATAACAAGCCAGGAGTAAATTTCTACTGGGAGTTTTCTTTCTTCCAAATCTCAGTTGTACACACTCCTTTACTTTTCCTTTTGGCCCTTGCTCTTGTATTGTTTCTCCATTCGAGATTTCTATTTGTAGTGGGAAAAAGAATACTGATGGTTTCTATAAAGTGGGGAACTCCCAAATTATCTTTGCAGTATCTTTAGTAAATAGAAATCTATTAGATGTTTTTTCCCTGAAAAGGCAGAAGTTGTGAGAATGGAAAGGAATGGAGAAGATAGGAATGTAAAATAATTGCTTATTGGAATATTTAAATGAGGGTGAGGATGAATAAGGAGTCTTGTTGGAGAGAAAATGAATTTATGTAAATGAAAGACTACTTGCTAATCTATAGAGAGAAGCCAAATGACTAACAACAAAAATTATTAACATTTAATCTTCTTGACACTTACCAAAAACAGAGAGAGACGAAGGAAATAAAGTAATCCTGGGTACAGCCATACAGTGAAAAGTCATTTGTAAATTTCTGATAGGAACTGCCTTATAGGGGCTACTGTTTAACTATTATCTACATTAAAAGAATACATTTAATTGAATGTTGATTGTCAAGTTCTTCACTACTTCCTTTCCCTTTGTGAAGTTCCGTTTTAACTGGCAATACCCGAGTGGCATTTTAAGAAGGGAAAAGATGAGCAAATACTATTGCCTGGATCCAAGCCCTGTAATACAGCTGTTTTGATATAATTCTTCCTAGTTGTAGTTTACTACCCAAAGAGCTTCACTGATCTTCCTTCCCTTTCCTTCCCTTCCCCTTCCCCTCCCTCTCCCCCTCTCTCTCCCTTTTCCCCTCCCCTTCCCCCTTTCTTTCCTCCCTTCCTTCTTTCCTCCCTCCCTCCCTCTCTCCCTCCCTTCCTCCCTCCTTCCCTTTTTAATAAAAATACATGAAACAGAGAAAGCATTAGAAAGGTAGTTTGAAGATGCTAGACCGAGTCCTAATTTGTCTGTAAATAGGTAGGAACTAACTGGAGGCGTGTTTTCAAGGACTGTGGAGGAGAAATGGGAGACTAAGAATGTATACTAGCCAAGAGCATATTTGCTTAAACCAATGGTGACATCTGGTGGCCGGATATGCTAATGACGGCTTTAGATCCCCTTCAGGCTCTCCCAGGGCTTGACAAAGCTTGCTTTTTAAAAATGGCCTCCTTTTCCATTTGAAAATGTTACAGGGCCAGTTAGAAGTTGTATTGTTCATATTTCGTCCCTGTAATTTATTGTTTATGAGTTCATTTTAAATTGTGATTAAGTAGGTGAATGAACAACATGTTTTTTAGTGAGTAATAATTTGATAATTTTTCTTTTAAATGCAACACTGTAAAACAAAGCTCTAACTTCCTGTCTCCAGAGCTACCTCTCTGAAGCAGATGCTGCTGCTGCCATGCAAATGCTTGGCTTAGTGCAGAAACGTTAAACTGAGGCACATTAAAAACTTTTAAGAGTTTATTTGAGAAAAAAAAATCAATAGATTGTCAGATTTCAGCCAGATCAACAGTAGATATTCCTGGCTGCATTAAACAACATCTTGGATGCAAAAAGTACTACCTTCCCAAGATCCAGAGCTACTCCTAAAGATAACCAAAAGAAATAAAGATAAGCCCTAGCCAGTTTGGTTCAGTGGATAGAGTGTCTGCGGACCAAAAGGTCTGGGGGGTTCTGACCAAGGGCACGCACTTGGGTTGCAGGCTTCTCCCAGCCTAGGCCCTGGTCTGACTTGTGCAGGAGGCAACCAATCAATGTGTTTCTCTCACATGGTTGTTTTTCTCTGTCTTTCCATCTCTTTCATTCTCCCTAAAAATCAATGGGAAAATGTCCTCCGGTGAGGACTAACAACAACAAAAACAAACAAACAAACAAAGACAAACAGTCCCCCTGAGTATTGGTAATAGTCAGTAGGGCCCTGGCTACCAATGGGGTGCAAACCACATTTCTGTTGGGCCATGTTTTGGGGCACCCAATTCGATGGTTGCCAAGACACGTTCTCAGGACATAAAAGGAGATAAACAAGAAGGCAAATTCAGGAGCACAATTCAAAGATCTAATTCTTATAATTTTTATTTTATTGTATTTTTTTGCCTGCCAATCAGATTTTGGGAAGGAAGGGACAACGGGAAATTTTATTTTCCTCTCTCCACCAGGCAACGCAGAGAACAGCTCTGGGAAAGCTGGTGTTAGTGAGAATTCTCACCCTTGGCTGGCTTCTGCCTGTTTTCCCAGGATCACGTCTGCAGGCCCTGGGTGAGTGGGGTGTCTCAGGGGGTCACCTTTTCACCAGGGACTGTAGAGGAGGGGAAACAATTTTCCCTCTACCCTACAGTGAGTGCTTGGTGGAGACCCCCTTTCCTCCAGGGCATCTCTAAACGAATAAACTTACCCAGTTAATTGTTCTCCACTGTGGCTACTGTAATTCAAGATTACCTGTGGTGAGGTTAACCTGCTTTTCAGCCTTAAACCAACTTGATTCACCTGTGGCCTCAGTCCAGGTTAGGGCGGACCTTGGCTGACCTCCAACCCGGTCTGGTTTCTCTGTCAGAATAAGTCCAGCCTGGACTGCCCCCCGCCCCGCCCCATTCCCGGTTGGAACCAATCCCGTCCCCAGACCCAGCCCAGTTGCCAATGTCCGGTCGGAGTCCGGCCAGGTTCAAGACCCAGTTCAGAGAAAGAAATGCTCCCATAAAGTCTGAAAGATCAGGACGAAAAGCCGTGGAGCTGGGATGCAAGAGGGACGCACCCACCGCCTTGCAGGCGCCAGACAGCTGAGCTCAGGGCGCTCAGCAGGTACCTGGGTCTGCTCGCTCCTTGCTCCTGGGGGCTGTCGGGGTCGCCCTCGGTTTATACTTCTGACCCCAGAACTGGTAAAAGAGAAACTGAGGCATATTAAAATTTCTAACAGTTTATTTGTGCAAAGATGTATTTGAATTGGGCAGCATCCACACTAGTAGTTAGAAGCCCCGAGGAGCTGTCCAAAAGGAAAGACTTATGAGCGCAAGGACGTTTTTATACCAGGGAAGGAGTGGGCTGGTTATGGCAAGGCCTCTTTCCTGCAGTGGTCGGCAAACTCATTAGTCAACAGAGCCAAATATCAACAGTACGATTGAAATTTCTTTTGAGAGCCAAATTTTTTAAACTTAAACTTCTTCTAATGCCACCTCTTCAAAATAGACTCGCCCAGGCTGTGGTATTTTGTGGAAGAGCCACACTCAAGGGGCCAAAGACCCGCAGTTTGCCGACCACTGCCGATTGCAGGGGCCTATCAGGCAGATAACCTACTGGTGCTGACCAGGGATTTCCTGATTGACTGGTGTGAGTTCATTTCTGGGAAACAAGCTGTAATTTAAGTCTTGGTTTGGTGACCTGGGGCTTAGCATAATCAACTCCATTTGGGGCCTGTTGTCTTTTTTTTTTTTTTAAATAAGTATTCAACTTAAAAATAACCTGTTTATTCTCTCAATTATTTAACTCCTACTCTTGTGTCAACCTTGTTCTGGGCCAGAAACGAAAGCACAGCCCTCACTGAGGGAGGCCTCTGGGTTAGAGCCTGTGGAGCGGACCGCACCCTGGCCTGGGTGTGGGCTCCTTCTTGTAAATCTGGACGGCGAAGGGTAGGTTTCAATTCTCATTTTGTCATTATTTCCTGGTCTGCCTTTCATGGTTGTGAGGTCCTCACCCTGCCTTCTGAATCCCAGCTCTCCTCCTCTCAGACGACTCCTTGTTTCTATACACAAATGAGCAATCACACTTTTATGGAATGCTTCCTATTTCCCCCATATTTAATATTTACGCTTTGTGACATGTAGCATCTTGGTAGTCTCTGTGTACAGAGTGACCAGCGCTTCCAGCTCTGTCAGTCTCCAAACTCTCTGGCTGACTCACTTCTTCCACTGTCATCCTTGAGTCTAAGGCCCCATGATCACTGGCCTGACTATCCCTGCCCACCTTTCTTTTGTCCTCCACAGTGCAGGCGGCGTGACCTTTAATAATAAATCAGTCAGATAGTTTGTCCTGGCTCTGCTGTATCCAAGCATCTGGGATGATGTTATGAAATCTCTGTGGGCCTCCGGCTCCCTTATCTGTAAAACAGGGATGGTAATGGCACCTCTCTCAGAGGCGTGTTGAATGAGTAAACGAGGGCATATCGGTAAAGCATGTATGGTAGTCCAAGGGCATAGCCATCGCTGTGTTTGAGCTTTCCAAATACAATAACTGCAACTCCCATTCCTCCTCATCACACTTAAACTCCAGGCTCCTCACCTGGAGCCTCTAAGGCTCTACACGGTGTTGTTTCCTGCCTCTGTCTTCCAACTGACTGCTTAGAACTGCTCTTCTTGCTCATGACTCGGCCACATTAAAACATCTCCTCTTCTGAGGAGCCTTCCCTGAGCACCTTATCCTTCCCCTCTGTCCCAGTTGTATTCTATTCCTATACCTCTCTTGTTGTTTTTTCCTTAACAGTTGTCATAACCTGCAATTATCTTATATTTTGAGTTATTTACTTATTTTCTATCTCCCATACTCCCATGAGATGAAGTACTCTTCTGCTTGGTTTACCTTGTATCCGGAGGCTATAGCATAACAATTGGCATCTAGTAGATGCTCCACAAATATTTGTTGAGTATATTGCAAAGCCATTTCATCCTTCTTGGCTAATAAAATCTATGATGTAATTTAATTTTCTTGAATTAACTATAAGCACTTAGCTGGGATTAAGCAATTGCCAAATATAATTATCATACAAGGAATTGTTTTAACTTCTCATAGATGCATTTTTCAGGATTTTTATTTTTTTTACATTTAGGTGAATGTTTGTCGGAGGCCTTTTTAAATTTTATTTTAATCTTTATTGTTGAGATTATTACAGATGTCCTTCTTTTTCCCCCCTATTGTCCCCCTCCTCCCAGTTCCCACCCTGCCTTCACCACCTGAAGTGTCCATAGGTAATGCATATATGCATATAAGATCTTTGTTTAATTTCTTCCTGCCCCACCCAACCCCCCTTCCCTCTGAGAATCATCAGTCTGTTCCATTTCCATGCCTCTGATTCTAGTTTATTCACCAGTTTATTCTGTTTGTTAGATTTTGTATTCATTTATTTTGATTTTTAGATTCAATTGTTGATAGGTATATATTTGTTGCTATTTTGTTGTCCATATTTTTTATTTTTCTTCTTCTTCCTCTTCTTAAAGAATACCCTTCACCATTTCATATAATACTGGTTTGGTGGTAATGAACTTCTTCAGCTTTTTCTTGTCTGTGAAGCTCTTTATCTGACCTTCAATTTTAAATGATAGTTTTGCTGGATAGAGTAATCTTGGTTGTAGGTCCTTGCTATTCATCACTTTGAATATTTCTTGCCACTCCCTTCTGACCTGCATAGTTTCTGTTGAGAAATCAGCTGATAGTCATATGGGCATTCCTTTGTAGGTAACTAACTGTTTTTCTCTTGCTACTTTTAAGATTCTCTCTTTGTCTTTTGCTCTTGGCATTTTAATTATGATGTGTCTTGGTGTGGTCCTCTTTTGCCTCCTCTTGCTTGGGACTCTCTGTGTTTTCTGGACTTGTAAGTATATTTCTTTCACTAGTTAGGGGAAATTTTCTGTCATTTCTTCAAATATGTTTTCAGTATCTTGCTCTCTCTCTTCTTCTGGCACCCCCATAATGTGAATGTTGGTACAATTGAATTTGTCCCAGAGGCTCCTTCCACTATCTTCATGTTTTTGAATTCTTTTTTCTTTTTGCTCTGCTAGTTGGCTGTTTTTTGCTTCCTCATATTTCAAATCATTGATTTGATTCTCAGAATCCTCTACTCTACTGTTGAATTCCTGTATATTATTCTTTATTTCAGTCAGTGTATGCTTAATTTCCTACTGGTCCTTTTCCATTTTTTTAGAAGTTTCTAGAATATTCTTGAGTAACCATATAACTGTGGTTTTGAACTCTATATCCAGTAGTTTCCTTTCTTCTGATGGTCTTAGGCCACCCTGCTAGCGATTCTCAACCTGTGGGTCGCAACCCACAGGTTGAGAACTGCTGCTGTAGAGCCTAAAACCATCAAAAAACACAGATATTTACATTACAATTCATTAACAGTAGCAAAATTACAGTAATGAAGTAGCAATGAAAATAATTTTATGGTTGGGGGTCACCACAACATGAGGAACTGAATTAAAGGGTTGTGGCATTAGGAAGGTTGAGAACCACTGATCTAAGGCATTCCTTGAGATAAAGCTTAACCGTGCAGGTGTTGGAACATTCAAGTAGTTGCTAGCGAAGAGGATGCTCTATGCAGGAAGGACCAAGGGCAGGCCTAGGACTGAAAAGACCAGAAACTTTAATTTAACTTAAGTGTACACAAAATAATTCAATTAACTGCTGGAGGAATTACACCACAAGAAACATATGCAATTTCAAATCACACAGCATTTTATTACTCACAAAAGTTCCTGATGCTGTGGGTACAGGCTTAATGAGATCCCAGTGGTGGTGCTGTCCTCTGAGGTCCAGCAGCTGGCTGCTCCATTCCAGATGCAGGGAGCTGGTTGGTGTTCCTTACCTGAGAGCTCGGTCATGTCTCGATTGGGAAGTACTAACCATTCTGTCATCTGGCAGAGAGAGGAGCGTGGAGCAGCATTGCTTGCTGGACTGGCAAAAGGACGTGCCTTTGTGGCAGTCTCGACAGGCGAGCACTGTTGGCTGATCAGGACCCATGTTTAAAGTCTGTTCATACCTGCAGCAGTCCAGGTGCCTATCAATGAATTACGTCAATGCACACGTTTATCTTAAACAGGGAGAGGGGCTACTTGTGGTTATCTAGGGAGAGTACATCACTCACACATATGGTTATCTTAGCAAGTCTCTGAGTAGTAATTGAAGTTCAAATCCTTATCTTTGGGGTACACACACTTCAGGGCAGTGGGGAATGTGTCCTTAATATCACATTTTAAGTTTCAGGAAAGTTAACTCAAACATTTTAAAAAATTTTTAACATTTTTTAGACATTTTATTTTATTTTTTAAAATGTATTTTATTGATTTTTTACAGAGAGGAAGGGAGAGGGATAGAGAACTAGAAACATCAATGGGAGAGAAGCATCGATTCAGCTGCCTCCTGCACACTCCCCACTGGGGATGTGCCCGCAACCAAGGTACATGCCCTTGACCAGAATCGAACCTGGGACCCTTCAGTCCGCAGGCCGACGCTCTATCCACTGAGCCAAAAACGATTAGAGCTTTTTAGACATTTAAAAACATTTCTATATTTTACTACAACAGTTTCTATGTATTGGGTAGAGCTGCTATGTCTCCTTGAGTTGGTAGAGTTGCCTTGTGTAGTAGGTGTCCTATAGGGTCCAATGGCTCAGCCTCCCCAGTCACCTGAGCTGGAAGCTCTAGGTGCACCCCTTTGTGGGCTGTGAGCACAATCTTGTTTCAGTTAAGACTTGATTGCTGTTGGGTCACTGGGAGGAATTGACCTCCAGGCCAACTGTCTGTGAGGACCAGCTGCAACTGCAGTGGGAGAGCTACTGTGCAGGAGATACCCCTATGGCACAGGACTTGCTTCAGTGGGGCTTTGGTTCTCACTGAGTCTGCCTCTTGAGTGTGTCACTTATGGATGTATAAAGTTGTAATTTGGTATGGTCTGTCACTTACCACTGGGTACACTGGTTCTTGGGTCTCCAGGGAGGTGCAAAGTCAGCCACTGCCTGGGGCCACTCAGCAGGAGCTTCAGAGAGATCTGCAGATTCCTCCTCTTAGTATCAGATTTGGAAGTGTCAAGATGAGGGCCAGCTGTGAAGCAAGTCAGGCTGGTGCCAGGTCTTGGACCTTTTACTGATAGATTTGGGGCTCCCTGACCCAGCTGCAGCTTGTTTGAGAGATTGTACCTTGAGAAAGGACAGGCCATTCATATGCAAAAGCTGCTGCTATAGATTGGGTGGGGTTGTAAATTGGATGAGGTGGGGTCTGTAGGGAATCACCAGGGCGGAGCAAACAGAAATGGCTGCCAATCAGCCCTGAGTCTGGAGAGGTCCCAGCATAGGAACAATGATCCCTGCAAGCACCTCTGTCTGGGAGAAAGCTGCCCCCGAGTTCCTGCCCCGATGTCAGACAATTCAGTTCCTCCTTGTATGTGTCCTCACCCTGGTGCTGAAGCTTAGAGGAAGCAGGACCTTGTAAGTTCAGTTTATGGTGCCATCTTTTTAAGAGGAACAGCTGCATTTCCAGCAGCCTCTGTGTCACTGAGCCCCAATCTGCACTGTTTTTTACAGCCCATAATTCTTACTGCCAGTAGGGATTTATTTTCCCAGCTCTAGGACCCTAGGCTGGGCATCTGGTGTGGGGCTGGAACCCCTTGCTTCTCTAGGCAGCCTCTGCAGAGACGATCTCCCTCCTCATTAAAAAAGTGGCACAGGTGGGTGCTGGACCAGCTGGTTCTGAGCTTCCGCACTTCCTACCAGTCTCAGTGTGCTTTCTTCTTTACTTCTCTAGTTGTATTCCTTCCATTCAGCCAGCTTTCCAGTGGTTCTGGATGATGGTTGTTCTGTATTTCAGTTGTAATTTTGATGTGGTTGTGGGAGGCGGTGAGTGCAGGCATTTACCTAAGCCGCCATCTTCCTGTGTCTCTGACATTTTTCAGGATTTTAAAAATGTATTTTCAGTGCCCTGAGTTATTTAAATAGGTCTGCAGTGTAATTTTTTTCAGTCAATACCACTTTTATTAAAGTATTATGTAAAAATGCTATCTCTAGTTTTCCCTGGCAGATGCAATTTAAAGTCTTTGGAATAGTTGAAGAAGATAAAGAACGAAATAAGGCTGGGGTATTAAGACTTAGAGCCCAATGCTTTTAGGAATGTATGTTTTGACTCATGGCCCATTTTACCCATCAGTTTGGTGAGAACAGAGTATAGGAATGACCTACTGCAGTGTTATTCACAAAATTGTAAAGGAATATGGAGGAGGGAGGCACTGGACAGAGCTTGGGACAGAATAGTGGTGGGATTAGTTAGAATATATAAATGAGATAACTATAATTTCTCCACATCAAAATCTATAGGGCAATGCTGGGATAGCATTATGTGCATACTCAAAGGCTGACTACAGTGAACCCTATATTTCGGGGGGGAGGGGGGGCAGGGAATTTAGTGCCTGTGAATACTCATAATCTTTTAGAATTTTGCTTGGTTCTATGGATATACTCTGTTGGCCCATATGGCTAGGCATCTGTCCAAAATGGTCCTAAAATATTGTGATATGATATAGGGCAGGTGTGGGAAAGATATCTGTGCAAAATAAGGTCAAAGACAGATTACTTGGAGAGATAAAAGTTTCTCTCAGAATAGAGAACTTTGGGGAAAATGTGATCCTGTTGCTTTTGCCCACTGAAGGGAGACTTTCCCACCATTCCCAAGCATTTTGCACTCCCTCTGGGAGTGATGAGGGGAAGGGGAAGGAGGGGAGGCCACACCAAGGGGACACAAAGGAGAGCCCTCTCCTCCCCTTCCTTGAGCAACACTAAGTGCAGAGGAGAAAAGCAATTTGCATTCTGTTTTCCAGGCTGGGAATTGCTACAAGGGATGGATGGAACCCAATTATTTCAGTAGGGGGATGGTTAAAAACCTGAGACTTGTGAAAGGAGGACAAATTTGGAGGGGGGACAGAATACTGAAGGGGGAAGGGTTAAGGGGAGATAGAAGCAAGAAGAAAAGCAGAAGAGGATGGGCTGGTGAAAGACGTGCTTTTCTTGCAAGGCTTCGAGTAAAATCAGGTCTTCCTTCTTCCTAATCCACATGGCCCACCCCTTTCCCATACCACACATCCGAAGAAAAGAATGGCCCCTGGTGTAAATGGAGGGAGTAAGATAATCTAGATCTGTATCCACAATGCCTGAATCCCTGATTCCCTTTCTTCCCTTCTACCTCCCAACACACCTCTCTCCAATAGACAGGCACCCAAGTAATGCTGGCTTGGCAATTATCACTGTTTCAGTGAAGAACTGCTTAAAGATTGCCTGTGGCTGTGACTCATTGTGGCCAACTGTGCCTTGGAGGCCAGCTGCCCACAAATGAGGCCTGGTTGGAGAAACAGTAAGTGCCCTTCTCTTCTCTGGTAGTTAAGTGCCAGCTCTTTCTTGAACAAAGGAGCTTCTACACAATTCCAGGTATAATCGAGAGCCCGAATAACACCCTTAGAAATCCGAGGATTTCCGGTGTATCTGAAACCGAGAATAGGAAATATGCTCTGCCCTGATGCCTTCCTTCTCCTTCCTCATCTGGTGGTGGTGGTGGTGGTGGTGGTGGTGGTGTGTGTGCTAGAAACCTAATCAAATGAGACTGGCCTAACAAGAAGAAAGCGTTGCAGAAATGCAAAGGAGTCCAGTGTGGCTTCTCACATGCAAAATAGCACCAAGGGCCCTTATTAAACAACTAAAAAAAAAAGTAAATAAAATCAAATGATTATTCAGTGTGTGGATCATTCAAGATATAGGTCAATATCTAGAGAATGACAGAAATTCCATTTAGAATCATTGATGTCTGCTTCTAAGATGCAAATGTGGCAAACTTGAACCCTAATGGTGGGACTTAACCTCGGCCCCTCCCTCAGTTTACTCTTGGCTCTGCCTTATCACAATCTCAGGCTGGTGAATCTCTGAAATGGGATGAGGCTCACCACTGGGTAGGAAAGGAAAGGTGGCTATCTGATGGTTTGTTTTCAGGTAGTGTTAAGGTGTTCCTGCTTCCAGGTGTGGCCTCAGGTTGGTCTCATCATACTATCTTGGCATCAGGATGGCTGCATCAGAGCAGCCCCACCAATAGATCATACTCTGGAAATAGAAAACAGGCACATTACCTCAGCGCAAGAGTAGTTGTTACTGGTACACCATCTGCCCTTGAGAATATGCCTCACTGACATCCACAGTAATTAAATCAAGTCGATTAGAACTCAGCAATGACCTAATTCCATGGGTAGCACACAACAGCTGTTTGTTTATACCAGTTATCAGAACAGGGCTACCAAGCTGTGGCAGTAATTTAGGTGGCGCTTTATAAACAGTGTAGATCAATTTAAAGGGGATTTACTGTGGTGAGTGACTCATGGTGGAATAAATGAGTTCAAACTTGTAATAAATAATGTCTACAAAAGGAAGAGGAGTGACAAGAGTAAAATATCTTAACTGAATCACTAAAATTCTTCAGCTGAATGAAGTCAGTTAGCAACTATTTATTGAGTGCCTACTATGTACCAGGGATTGGGGGCACAGCAGTGAACAAAAGGGACAAAAAAGTTCCTTACCTCCATGGAGCTCTCATTTGTATGGGAGGGACATTAAAAACATTGAAAATTAAATATGCAGTAGGTCAATAAATGATATGAAGAAGAAAAATAATGCAAAAGGGAACGTTTCACTTCTAATCTGTTAGCAAATTCTGATAGTTTTACTTTTCAAAGATATTCAGAACCCAACCACTTTTGCCACTTCCACTACTTGGGCCAAGCCACCAATATATAAAAGGCAGAGTAATGCAGTGGCCTCCAGATTGGATGCCCTGTCTTAACTTGAACACTTTCAGTTTATTTTTCTTGTTGTTGTTTGTTTTTTGTTAACCCTCACCTGAGGATATTTTTCCATTTGATTTTTAGAGAGTGGAAAGGAGAGGGAGAGACATAGAGAGAGAAACATCGATGTGAGAGAGACACATCCATTGGTTGCCTCTGCATTCACTCCCTGATCAGGGCTAGGGACCAAGCCTGCAACTGAGGTACGTGCCCTTGACTGGAATTGAACACGGGACCCTTCAGTCTGCAGGCTGACTCTTTATCCACTGAACAAAACCGGCTAGGGCTTTCAGTTTATTTATTTATTTTTGAAATATATTTTTATTTATTTCAGAGAGGAAGGGAAAAGGAGGGAGGGAAGGGGAGAGAGAGAGAGAGAGAGAGAGACATCAATGATGAGAGAATCATTGATTGGCTGCCTCCTGCATGCCCCCTGCTGGGCATTGAGTCCACAACCCAGGCATGTGCCCTTGACTGGAATCAAACCTGGGACCCTTCAGTCCACAGGCTGACACTCTATCCACTGAGCCAGACCAGCTAGGGCTCAATTTAATCTTAATACATTATTCTTAGACCATTTCATTTACCTCCTCTAAACCCTCCAGTGGTCACCAGAATAAAAGCTCAAGTCTTTAGAGTAGCTGTCAAAGCCCTGAGTTATCTGGCCTTTGTTTTCTCACTGCTCTGACCTCACTGGTTGTTCTTTGAACACCTGGCATCTCCTGTCTCAGGGCCTTTGCTAATTGTCCCTCTGCCTGGAGATCATCTAGTTTATTCTTTTTGCTATGGATGTCACCAGCTCTCAAGTCACCTCTATTGTCTGCATGAGGCTGTACTGCCAGCTTCTTCACAAAGCAGAACAAGCAGGGATTTGATCCCAATTACCACCTTTTACTGGTTTTGCCTGCCACTCTCTTAAGAACAATGTCCCACATTAAAAAGGTGACACCTTATCCTGTTCTTCCATTCAGTTATCTTATTATTAATTTCATCCTCACCTTTTCATTGGACCTAGGCTCTTATCTTCTTGAATTATGCTCTTGGCCTCTTTGCACAAGGACCCTGCCTGTCCATCTTGGTGATGAACCCTGGAACTGCCTTGCAAATGTGCCTTCCTTCTGATTCAGATCCAGGGAACGTTTCTACCATCACCAAGTTCAGCCACGCCTCATACGTAGGAGGCAGGATTTAAACATCGCTAGCTTGATAAGACAACATCCATTTTAGTGTTAGTAATAAATAGGAAAATGGGGTCCAACACATACAATTTTACCTTAGAATTGGTAAGGGCCTTAAGGTGGAGTAAAAGTCCTTTACTCTGCTCTTTATTCTAGAAAAAGCTTTTTTCCCTCTCATCTCCTCCTCACTTTGGAAGAGGAGGAAATGTAATTTTGATTGAACATTGAGATCATTAATCAAGCCACTAAATGAGAGGCTTGTTAGTAGGTTTGCTTTCTGCAGAGACCTGCACTTTTCTTATCTACCTCTTGCCCCACCTTGCAGCGGTGAGTGACAGATGGTTATCTCTTGCTCTGTTTGGTCCTTTCATGTTGCTGGGTTGGGGCAAATTGATTATTTCTAGTTTCCCATAATTCATACCAGTATCTTTATTCCTCTTTTTATTTCTAACAGTCAATGTTTTGGTTGTATATTGCTGTAAAATGAGTCACCTAGAACCTTAGAGGCAAACAACTAAAACCACTTCTTGACATGCATGAATTCTGAAGTTAGGAGTTTACATGGTGCACAACAGGGATGGCTCATCTCTGCCCCCTGATGTCTGAGATCCCAGCTGGGAGGGAGTGAATGGTTGGGCTGACTGAATGACTGGGGAACGGAATCACCTGGAGGCTTCTCCCCTCACATTGCTTGGTGCCTGGATTGGGATGACCTGAAGGCTGGACTCAGCTGGGACACTGTGAACTGAAGTTTCTACCTGTGTCTTCTCCATGTGGCTTGGGCTCCCAACAATATGGTTTCATTGGCACATTAAAATGTGTTATAGTGCTATCTTAAAACAGAGCTGCCAAGTGACCAAAATAGCTTTCACAAATTCTCTGTTCCAAAATATCTTAGGCCCTTGTTCAAGAAATTGTGACTCTTACTTTCCCAAATACGGTGTGTCTCATGTTACTTGGCACATAGCAGATTATAAGCAGCCAATTAAATATTCAAGGCTGACTGTGATAGGCAGGTGAACCAATAGGGCAGAAACTGTCAGATGTGTATCAGGGCTGCAGATTTATTTTTAATCAATTAGAGGAAGAATATATAAATCATCACTGCAACTCAGAAAGAACAGCAGTGTGAACTATTGAGTGTAAGAGTCATTAGATCAACACTACTCATTAGCCCTTCAAGACAATGTACTGCATGCAATAGGGGACTGACTTTTATGTACTAGTTAAGGATATAGGTTTTGTAGGGAGACACTCGGGTTCACATTCCTGGTACCATCGCTTAATAGCTGTACTCCCTTGGTACCATAACATTGACTTACTTGACTTATTGGACTAATTTCTAGGCTTTTTTTTTTTTTTTTTGATGGGGGGGAGAATAAATGAGGTAATGCCTGCACAGCGATGGTAAAAGCTGATAAACAATCAGACCATCTCTGAGAGGCCTGCTGATGATCCGAATTATAAAGAGAAAGGCACATTATAATATTTGATCTTGCTTACTTGAGACTAGGAAATGTGCCATAAATATTCTAACGATTAAAATTATAAAGGTTGTAAAGTAAAAACATCTGTATCAGACAAGGTCCTGACAGGAAAATGTCCATTCAAATTGGGTAATTTGAAAAGAGTTTTGCAGATGTGTGGCAGGGTGTAGGGAAACCACTGGGTGGGGAGGATCTCACCCCTGGGTCTAAGGGTGAGGACATGGAGTTAGCAGGACTCAGACACAGTGAGGCTATGAGAAGAGGACTGCTGAAACCTTTGGTGGAAGGATGCAGTGAGCCTGTGGGGACCCCTCAAGGAGGCAGACAGAGGACTAAATACCCTGGCCTCTCCCTCTGATCTACTGGTACTCCCCACTGGAACCTTCTGGAAGCCAGTGGGCAAGGTGGCCAGCTGATGAGGCCTACGGAAGTTAGCTTTCTGGGCCTAACACAGAGGAAAACAACATTCTTTTCAACTCCCAGACAAGGAAAGATGAAAAGATCAACAAAATGCAGTTTGTAAACTTAAAGCAGAACGGCAAAGCAGACTTAAGGGGCTTCTCTGTGTGAGTTTGGCTTTGGTACCCCGGCTTCCTCCACCTGCTTTGATTTTCTGTGGATGAGTCACATGCTGATTTAAGATGTGTTGAGCATTTAGGACTGTTTTCAAACAAGACATTCTTTTTGTGCCTACACTGTCATCCTCACTCAACAGGCCGATTAGGTGCTGAGAACTATGCTAGAAGCTGTGGGAAAGACAGGCTAAGGGGGAAACGATCCTCATCTTGCAAGAATTTATACTGTAGTTAGGGAGGTAGGACAAACTCATGAGAGGGAGCAATTCAAGAAGTTGTCTAATTGTTCATGTGGCAGGAGTTCCGAAGAAGATCCTCATTGAGGACCTGGTGCAGAGGGAAGGTTCTTGGAGGGGAGAGTGCAGGTGAGTGAGGAAAAAAGGAGAGCATGTTAGGTTACAAACCACATAAGCAACGGAGTGCTTTTGGGCTCCAGTGGTCACTGGCCAGAACAAATATTGCCCAGTAAGCAAGGTGGAACCAGACTGAGAGTTAGAGGATCTCAAATCTGGTTTAGGAAAAAGTGTAAATCACCAGGGAATGAGACAGGCTTACTCTTTCATTTCTTGCCATTATAAATATGGAGGAGATAAGTACAATTCCTAATGTTTACTTTATTGATTAACATAGTCTCTTTAAATGTAATCTGGTAAATCCAGTAATTTTTTTGTCAGTTTTTCTAACTGCTGAATTGCAAGAAGATGCAACTTAGGATCTTGAAATAACGAGATTGTTGTATTTATATAAATTAATAAGGTTGCAGGCATTGAACTGATTCAAACATCTTCCCAAGACTGAATAGTTTATTACCTGACAACAAAAATGAAATTAGAAATCTGCAATAGTATCATACTTGGGAATAAGAAAAGAATTGTGATGTATTTCAAGGGTGTGACTTTCAAATGAGTCTATACAAACAATTGTATGTATTGGTATCTTATATTATTTCTATAAAATACAATTCCTACTTTTTTGTGTTTTTAGGGTTTCTGTAGTGAATGTTTAGTGCCCTTACTTAGCACTTCCTGAATTTCATCTTGGCTGAATTCAAGATGCTTCTTCGTTCATCTGTATCATTTATCAAATCTAGCAACCTGTGCTGTGAGGAAGGATTGAAGGTTACAAACTGGGGATTGACTACAGCACAATCTTCAATAAATGCAGAAGGTGTAAAGAAAATTACATTTGTTTAGAACCTTCTATCCACCAAGTCCTTTTATATGTATGATCATAGTAGTAGCCATAGCAACCTAGATGGAGGGTTAACATCATCCCCATTTTATAATCTGAGGAAACTGAGGCCCAGAGAGGATAATTTAGCTAAAGTCAGACAGTATATAAAGAGAGATAGATGGGGTTTGAACCAGGTATCATACAGCTCTTTATCCCAAACCTCACTATCTTTCTTTTAACAAGAAAGTGGCCTGGTGCATGGATTTGTGCACATTGAAAGGAAATTAATTAGAAAAAATATTTTAATTTCGCTATTTGCCCTTTCTCTATAATAGAAGCGTCAACCAAATTCACTATCGACAATTCCAGATGGAAACACACATGTGCAATTGGCACTAGCGAAAGCTGTATACGTATGGCACATGCATGAGTCAACTTAGCCTTTTATATATAAATAGAATAAACTTACTTAATTAGACCTGCTTTCTGACTTAGCTAAACTTTTTCTAGCCCAGTGAAGCATCCAACTTCTCTTTCAGGTAATTGTCAGCAACACAGCAGTAAATATCAGCAGATTATTATTGTAGATGATGCAGGGACAACAAAAGGGTAAAATATTTAACTGCAGCAGTGTTTGACTATATTCTGTGCAATGAGAAAACCTGAAGTGATTTTCAAGTTCCACCATTTCTTACTTCTTTTTAGTCAGGTCAAGTTTCTATACTTTCTAAATCTCCATTTTTTAACTAATGAAAAGATCCTACCGAGTCTCCTATCTACCTACTCCAGGACTTCCGTGAGGATCAAATGAGATGAGGCACATGAAAACACTTCACAAACATTTGTTTAAAGTGTAAAATGTTTGCACCTGGCTATAAAGCAAGTCATGTTCCTGGACTGAAGAAACTCCCAAGAGGCTAGTCGCTAGGGTGAGGAAGCCCGGCATTGCTACGTGACGTTATTACCCAGGGCCCACAGTGACCGTTTCCAGGCTGGGCTGGGCTGTGGGCCGCATTTTGCACCATGGGGTCTTGGCAGTGTTGGCTGCGATTTGGTGGGGTGTCGCTCTGGGGTGGTGGCAGGGCCTGTGTCCCACTTTGGGGAAGCTGAGTGTTGGTCTGTCGGCTCCAAGTCTGTGCTGCTATATATTTTTAAATGGCCAGTGCACATCATGGCAGCTCCTGCATTGGCCCCCTGGTGGTCAGTGTGCATCATAGCTACCAGTTGGACAGACACTTAGCCTTTTATATATAGAGATAATCTAACTTTTCAATTAATGCTTAGAAGCGCACAACACTTTTTATTAGAATGTCACAAATATTTCATGGACAATGATGTCTCTTACCTCGAGGAATGCCAAAGCCACACAAAAATACAGCACTATACTTTTTTTCTACTCTTTCAGAACCTTAAAAGACTTAGGGCTGATGCCTATGATTTTTTTTTTAACCAAAGTATCTGGATGTTGTTGTTGTTTTAAAATATTTTTATTGATTTCAGAGAGGAAAGGAGAGAGAGAGAGAAAGAAGCATCAATGATGAGAGAGAATCATGGACTGGCTGCCTCCGGTATGTCCCTGAGCCCACAACCCAGGCATATGCCCTTGACTAGAATTGAACCCTTCAGTCTGCAGGCTGACATTCTATCCACTGAACCAAACCAGCCAGGGCTATGATTTCTTGAATGATCTAGAAAGTGAAAGGAAATGATGAATACAATAAAGGGAAATCCCCTTCTTCCACTTTCTCTTATTTCTTTTTCCTTTGATAGCCTGAAGTTTTCTTCCTTTCTTTTTTTTTTTGGTTGTGATTAATAAATTTATTGTTTGTTTTGTGGTGTGCATGATACATTTTTTAGATGTGAGGGATAAGGCAGGCAAAGGAGAGTTTCAATTTTAACTGGGAAGAGATTCATTCTGGTTGGCCTGTAAAACAAGTCTCTCCAAGTGTTTTTATATTTGAATACTGAGTGCCTACTTTGTGTTGACTATAGTGCAGATGCTCTGAAAGATACGAAGGAGGATAAAGATATGGCCCCTGCCCTCAAGTTGCTTTATTCCAGGTAGGGCTTAAGGCAATGCATATGAACATCTTCACTTTTTTTGGTAAACATTGTATTACAAAAAACAAATAGCAAGAAACTATTATGGGTGACATTGTTTCAAAAACTTCATTTTTCAGTTAATTGATGCTGGCATAGAGAACTACAGCTGACTTTGGTCTCATATCCAGTAACCTTGCTAAATTTGCTTATTAATTCTAATAACTTATTTATAGACTCTTTATAATTTTCCACATTCTGAATTATATTGTTTGTGAATAATGGCAGCTAATTTTTTTGGGATTCCACTTATTCCAAGGGTGGAACCTTTTGAGGACCCAGCCTAAAGCAAAGGGTGGTTTAACAAGCCCCCCAACCTTGATGGGCCTTGGTCTTTCAACTGCCATCTCCCCTGCCCCTCTAATTGAGCGGTTGGCTGCTAATTGTGCGGCTCAGGATCTCAGCTACCCCTTGCAGTTAGACAAATGTGCATAGGCAAAAGCAGCCCACCACTTCTTGGTTATCTCCCCTTTGGTCTGGTTATGCTTCACTCTCTTGTTAGCTCTTTGATGCTTTTAAGAAGTTGTTTTTAAAACTACTTTGTCCAACATTTCCTAGTTTGTTTTCAGTAGAAAGACTAGTATTAATTGCCAAGTTTGCTATTATTGAAAGCAGAGATTCATTTGATGTTTTCCCTTAGAAAAAAAATGGGTGCAGAGCCTGAGGACTAAATTCTGGTGTCTGAAGCAGAGAGATGAGTCATGGGGGAAGGGGTCGGACAGTGCCAGGTCAGAATCACCTGCTAGGTTTGGCTGTGCTCTGGAATTGCAATGATCATGGACAAAACCAAAGCTGAAGAACGCTGTGTAGTGAGGACAGTGTAAGGCATATTCCTGGGTGCAAATCTTTCCTATCTATGCTAAACACAGTGATTGGAGTTTATCCAAAGCTGCTTCTCCCTCAAGCATCCATCTTTATTTTAAATTCCTGGGACTATAATAGCACATGGGAATCAGCTCAAGGAAGTAAAATTGAGTTCTAAATTGCATAGTTCAGACAAGTAGGGATGGTCATGACAGAGAAGATCTTTTGTATGTTCAGAGAATATTTGCTAAGTCCAATCTACAAATAGTTGGCCTATAGAAATAGCTCTATTCTATAGAGAGACCTTACTTGGAATGATATTTATTCTAGTGGATTTCAACTATAGTAATTATGGGCTGGGTTTTCCCTGTATAATATGCATTTTAATGAGACTCCAGCTGAAAACTTACATGAAGCCTTGAGCTAAGTAGCTTGCCCTAGCAGAGGGCTGAACCTGGACATGCACTCTTACGGAGCTTTCTAGAAATGTTCCTTCCCTTGCCTTCTACTTTTAACCTCTTTGAAAAAATGCTCTATTTCTTTAGGAAGCATTCTCTTTAAAAATGTCTCAAAATAAAAAAAAAAGATGGAATCCATCCTTCACTGCTCATAGAGCTGAAGGATCAGCAATCAATTTAAATGTTCACATGAAAATGGCTGAAGGCCTCTGGGAGTCTCTGATTCCAGCATCCATTCGGCTTTAGTTGAGTCAGGGACACTGAGTGCTGGAGAGGCAGCTTTTCTCTGTCCTTGCTCTCTGAGAGTCCAGGACTTTGTACATTCTTAATTTGCTGTTATGGAAACATAGTTTTCAACTACATAAGCATTTCCCATGAGTGGTGTTTTTGCAGTGTGATTTGAGGCAGCATTTTATGGAAATGAATATTTTCAACAAAACTTACCTGTTGTAAAGTGAGAACCTGTCTGGCTTAGGTTATTCCTAATCCACATGACAAATATTTAGATGAACTGCCATAGCTAATATTGTCCAAGTCAGACCTAATCTAGAGACTGTCTATTCTCTTTTTGACTAGAACCTACACTTTGTGCCAAAATACTGGAAATGAACCTTTAATCAATAATTATCAATATAATATAAAGTAGTACATCTTGAATGCAGAAAAATGCTTTCAGACTAGAGGAACAATTGTAATAAAATCAAACTATCAGGTATGAGAAGGAATAAGTAACACCGGTAACAGCAGCAACCACAAAAGCCTCAGACAAACCTCACCCATGTACATACTTGTGAAAGCACCTCTTTTCCTTCCCCCACAACATTAATTTAGTTAAATGGGCAGAACCTTGAATTAAATTGATCTCACATATTATTGCCCAAGAAAACCCCCTCTGTTTTACATGGCAGTAAATACACATAAATAATAGAATAGGCCAGAGCAGAACAGAATGCATTTATATTTCTAGTTGGTTTAAAAGGGTTTATACATTTTGTGGGTGGGCTTGAAAAACAGCAAGTATTGTCATTACGTTTTATGCTGCTGGCCTGATATTTCATTATCACTTGAAAAATTCTAGATGTACTTTTTGTTTGCTCTTTATTCCCAAATAAAGGTTTTCAGCAGGGAAGACAGAACTAATGTCATCAGAAGGAAGAGAGACATGACTCTCAGATTAAATAGCATTAAATGGCAATGAAAACAATAAGAAGCATTGCTGTGGCACCTTGAGACTCAAACATCAGAGAAATGTAGATAAGGCACAACATGGCGGTAAAAACAAATCCCAAATTATAATTTCTTTGCAACAACACTATATGCAATGTCAAAATATGACAGGGATTACTGTTTTGCTATATTGAGATACCTTGAGGAAATATGTTGGGATGTCACCTTTTTAATTGAAGCCAGATTTTTGAGATTTATAGACCCTGTAATGTATAGAGACTCCTCCTCCTTCCTTTCCTCCTCCTCCTCCTCCTCCTCCTCCTCCTCCTCCTCCTCCTCCTCCTCCTCCTCCTGCTCCCCCTCCTCCTCCAAAGTGGGGCAGGGAAAGAGAGGACATCTGTAATAGTGTCAACAATAAAAAAAGAGACATTCTTCTTTAACAGATGATGAATCAGCTCTATTTGGAGGGAGAAGATAAGGGAAGAAGACAAGAATTGGACACTTAAAACATGGAGGCATGGAACAGACTGACATACCTCGATGTGGGGTTGGGGGGATGAGAAGAGATAAACCAAAGAACTTATATACTTATGTACATGGTCACGGGCAATAGGGTAGTGAAGACCTGGGGGGTGGGTAGGAGCTGGGAGGAGAATGGGATATATCTGTAATACTATCAACAATAAAAATATATTTAAAAAATAAAAACAAAGAAATCTTTAAAGAAAGAATTGGACACTTAGGCAGTAAGTAAAACAAATAACAACTTTAAGACCCGTATAAATACCAATGCTTTTTAGAATTATAAACCATTACTTCAGACACTCAGACAACTAACTAGTAGTTTCATTACTTCACACTGTCTTTCAACTGTTTCTTGGCTAGTGCGGACAAAGTAAAAATTGGACACACAAACGGGCTTTCTCCCATCATGACAAAATCTCCACAACTTGCTCGAGGGATATCTTAATATGTAAAACTGGAAGAGGAGAAAGAGGCTGGAGGGACTACTTTATAACAGATATTGAGGATTTAGAGATGATCAAGGCATGGTTCTAATCTTTAAAGGTTCCATGACTAGATGGGAAGCCAAATATGTGGGCAAATAATTGTAAACACATTATACTGGGCACAAAAGAGATTTTTACAAAATAGAGGCATGTGGGATAGGGAGGGAGGAGGGTGGGTGGGGATAAGGAAGGCACAGGGAGAACCCCAGAAGAGGTGCCTAAGGACCACCAGGAGTTCACCAGCAGGGAGGGAGAGGAGGCGTTCTGAAAGGCAAGTTTGTGGGTAGACCTGGAGCTGTTAACAGATCAGAGCCACACTCAGAGCACCAAGTACGATACTGAGAATGACTGGTGGGAGGGCAGGAGAAAAGGCTGACTGAGGGTGACAGGCTTAGGATTCAGATGTCCTAAAGGTCAGGGGGGCACATGTAAGGGTTCTGAATAGGAGCATGAAGTAATTCCATTTGCTCTTTAGAAAGACCGTTCTCTCTGTCCGGTTGAAAGCTGATTGGAGGAAGGAAGACTAGAGGAAAGTAGGTTGTTTTTTTTTGCGGGGGGGGGGGGGGGGCAGGGTTGTGTCATTGCCAGAAACAAGGATTTGAACCAGGACTGAGCTGTGGTACAGAAAGATAACTACCATATTTCAGACTGGAGTTATGGTGGTTTAGTTCACCAGAATAAGAAATACAGGTTTAGGAAGGCAGGTCATTGGCTGAGTTGTGGGCTTGTGGGGTTTGTGATTTGGGGTGTTACCTCAGTTGATAAATGACAGTGTAGCCCTGGCCAGCTGGCTCAGTTGGTTGGAGCACCCTTGCATGCACCACAAGGTGGTGGGTTAGATTCCCGGTCAAGGCACATACCTGGGTTTCGGGAGGTAGCTGATTTCTGTTCCTCTATCACATTGATGTTTCTCTCTTTTTTCCTCTCCTCTTTTTCTAAAAATCAATTTTAAAACACCATACCTTTGGGTGAGGATAAAAATTTTAAAAAAAGATAGTGTAGAGGACAGGTAGAAGGAGGGAGTCGTGGCTTGGCATTGATCTTAAAGGCAGAGGATATTCATCGAGGTCAGCTGGCCAAGCGCCTTTGTGGAAGGTTTTCACCTCCTATGGCTGAAGTTCAGGAGAATGAGCATCTTCCCCCATTTTCACGCTGTGGCCAGTGCCAACTGCCTCCACTAGGATTCAATGGATGTGGATTTTAAAGGAAAACTACACCTTCCAAGTTTAATGGGCTGCTAGTCACGCTCAATCTAATGTTGAATAGAGCAATTAGTAATGAGCTGATCTGATCTTAGACTTGAAGAGAATTGGAGGAACTCGTTTAGGGATAAGGGGAAAACTGCACTTCCTGGATGGTGGCAGCCAGGGTGTATGACGCTCCCCAAATTAGGAGATGAGAGTGAAAAAATGCCCACTTCCAGGAGAAACAAATCCAGATAGGAAGGTGGGAGAGCCCAATTATAACATGTTGGAATATTTTCCCTAGGTGGTCCTGTTTTCTCTACCACTTACAATTTCCAACAATTGGAATAGATGGGAAGGAGCCTAACATTTTTGTCTGAAGTGCTTTTAATTTAAAGTAGGTACTACCATATTTGGAAGAAGTCCATTTTACAGATGAAAACCTCGAGGCTTGTAGAGCTGAATAACTTGCTAAGTGGTTGGGCCTACAAACTCCATAATATTCTTTCTACTCCATCATATTGGATCCTGAGAGGAGAGGAAAGAAAATTAATAGGCTGAGCATGGATGTTATAAAGAAAGAATGTGTAGCATTCTTTAAATGTGTTTAGTGAATACAGTTTCTCCGAAAAGATGTTCCTATGTCTTCTTGTTGCAGTGCCTGTATTCAAACCTCTTCTCAAAACGTCCAATCTCTAATCACTGCCCTGAGGATTGCATTTAAAACAAGCCAACTTCAAAAATAATTATTTTACTTTCTTAAGATATCAATTAAGCACTGGTTGTAAGCTTTCCACCCAGTGGCTTTGCTTCCCAATTTACTTAACATGGTGGGAATGTATTGAAAGCACTATGTTTTGAGAATATGTAGACTAGAGGTTTATATGTGCTTAAATCTCATAATCTCATTTAGTCCTCACATCAGTCCTTCAACATGACAGTGTTTTTCCAGTTTCAGAGTTGAGGAAATGGAAGATCAGAGAGGTGGAGTGAGTTTACTCAGACCTGCACAGCTAGTCAGAGCTGGTGTCAGTACTAGAAAACGCAAATCCTTTCTACAATACCACGCAGACATAGATGTGGATATGTGTGTAGATTTAGAGAGAGAGAGAGAGGAGAGGGAGGGAAAGGACATATAAAAAAAGGGTTGTAAAACAAAATTCTATAAAAATTCAGGGAACAGGGAATTGACAACTTTTTTTTTTTTTTTACTTTCAAATATATCATTTGTCTTTCAGGCATTCATTCTTTAGTTTTGTCCATCTTTTTTCACAGATCCTTAGGCTTTCAAAATTTTAGTGAAGTGCCACTAGATGTATCCACACAGATTGTCACTAAAGGGTCTTGGAGGCCAGGGAGTAACGGGACCCAGAAGTCTACTGCACTGTGGTCAAGCACAGCAACAGAGTTACAATTTCCTCTATCACAATTTCCTTGTTGGTAATGAGTTGAATTTGCTTAATGGTCTAAACCTGACCCATGATACAATATTGCTCAATGCAAATGACAGCAACCATGAATGGCATAAATGTGGGGCTGACTCTAGGCTAGGGATCCGCTGTGGCACAAGCATCTTTGATTAATGAATTGGACTTTTCCCCATGAGAGCCATGGTTGAGAGGTTGAGAGGTTACAGGAATTGGGCAGAACTCTTAGCAACCCTTGGATTACAGTTCCTTCCACCATCAGGTTTAGCAGGTGCCAGACGAAGTGCTTAAATTTTCCAAATGCAAGACTGAATTTTTACCAAGTGGTGCAGACATCAGACCCTTTCAGTCAGGGCTCTCCTACAGCACTTCTGCGCTTTTCAGAAAATATTTATTTCTGCTGATTGACCATTGTTGACCAAGGATTGAGTGGTTATTGTCCTGGCTTTGGAGAGGAGCAAAGATGGCAGCCAGGCATACCTATTAGCTCAATGACACCTTTCCCCTGGAGTCTTGCCTACCATGACTGCTAAAGGTAGGCTAGTTAGTTAGTTCCTTCTAGAAATCTCCATCTGAATCTGCACTAGCCAAATCAAAATATCTTCATAGTACAGCTTTCAAGGTGCGGATAACACTGATCCTAATGTATCTTTCCCCTTGGATGTCATGATTTATTTTTTAAAAAATCTGTTTCAGTCAAATATAGAAAATAAAATTTTGAAAAAGTCTGTTAAAGTATTAAATACATAAGTAATAGCAAAAGAGTTAAAACTCTGCACTTGCAGCAGACTCAGGGTCATTACTTTTGATGAATATTTTCCTTTTAAAGAGGCATAGCTAATAAAAATAGGCCAAAGAGGATATTTAAAATATATCCATATATTGCCTTTTGTTCAGATCTTTAACCCTGGAAAATCATGTCCATAATCGTAGCTCATTATCTAAATTAGATCTGTCCTACATTATCTCACAATTTATTCTCATTACTTCATAGGTGATCAGCCTTTTGAAAAGAATGTGAGCAGAATTTTCTGATTTGTATTGTGATAGTGTCTGTCTTCTCTTTCAAACTCTGTTTAGATCTTTGGGGTGTTATAATGGTGGTGCTATATTTAATTAAAAATTACATTAGAAAGATATTAATATCCATTCTGATGAATGAGCACAGGATTAACTCAAGAATAAAAAATCTCTATAATGGCTAATGAAGTGAACTATGCTGGAATACCCATAAAAACATAGATGAATCATAAAAATGACTACGAATCTGAGGCTTTTCTTCCTATTTTTATGCTCTGTATATAGGCAGCAGGCCTCGTTAGTAACAAGTCACTTCACCATAGGCTTTCTTTCCCCCAAGAGTGTGGTGGTGCCTGATGATCTTGACCCACCAACCTACCCTCAAGACCCAACCCTTTAAAAGGGATCAAGATTATGTTGCCAGAAAGTTATCCACTAAGTCACCAGATTATTATGATCTCTGAATGCATAATAATCTGGCCACTCAGTGTGTGTGTGTGTGTGTGTGTGTGTGTGTGTGTGTGTGTGTGTGTATATACATAGTGTTTTATTTTACAGGCCCGGTGCATGAATTTGTGCATGGGTGGGGTCCGGCCAGCCTGGCCAGGGGGAGGGGACATGGGCAGTTGGCCGGCCTGCCTGCTGGTCGAACTCCTGGTCGAGGGGACAATTTGTGTATTAGCTTTTTAATATATAGGATATACACTGGGTGGCCAGATTATTATGTGTTCAGAGATCATAATAATCTGGCCAATCAGTGTATATGGTGTCAAACACTGCCAGCATTCACTTTCAACACTCTTCCCCAAAATTAGTGGGCTAAGAAGCACATGGTCACTTCCCAAATTACCATAGGAAATAATTTTACCAATTGCTTTCCCACTGCGTACAATGGATTGCCATTTTCTGGGCCTCAAACTGCATTCCTCACTGCCCTCTGTCTAATTGCTGAGCCATTGCTATACATTTTGATTTCTTTGTTATTGCCTCTTATCAGCGGTACAACTTTTGAATCTGTTAGGATAGTCTAGAATATGATGTGGAAACAAGTATTCCCATCCAAACCTAGTTGTTGAACTCAATGAAATATTATTTCTTTTTTATGCAAAATCTCCAGGGTCCTTTCTTATTCCATAATAGGCCGCGGTTATAAGCTACCATCAGATCAGAGGGATATCAATTGTGAGGAAAGTGGAAAAGGAAGTTCAGGGTGACATTTTGCTTAGCAAACTGGGATTACATGTCAGTATTATTGTTTGGCCATATTTATTTATATGCTGATTCAATGTGATTAAGGAAGTTTATAGTGCTTGCCATCATTGGTTTCCCTCCATTGAGAAGAGCAATTGGTAAGAATAGGAACAGGAAGGTATTTTATGAGATTTACCAAAGTGAAAATTAGCAGAAAGTTTGTGCTAGTGGACATATAAAATAAAATCTCCCCTAAGTTTAATTTTTGCATGGGAAACTAAATGACTGTTGCACTTTATTTTGGTGGTTTATTGCTAGAAAACAAACCCAGATGTTTTTATTTGTTTTATGGTTTATAGCAGTGCTTTCAACAACCTTGAGAGGTAGGCATAGCCGGTATAATTATTCTCCTCATTTAATGATATGGAAACAGAGGCCCCTGCCACAGTTCCTGGCACATAGGGGATTTTAAATAAATGTCATTGAATGAAAGCAAGAGTGAATAAAAGATTGAATGAATAGACTTGGCCAGGTGATTCAGCTGGTTGGAGCATCCTTCCATATGCCAAAAGGTTACAGGTTCGATTCCTGGTTAGGGCACCTACCTAGGTTGCAGGTTCAATATCTGGTTGGGGCCTATATGGTAGACAACCGATCAATGTTTCTCTCTCTCTCTCTCTCTCTCTCTCTCTCTCTCTCTCTCTCTCTCTCTCTCTCTCTCTCTCTCTCTCTCTCTCTCTCTCTCCTCTCTAAAATCAATAAACATATCCTTGGGCGAAGATTAGAAAAAAAGAAGCTTGAATGAGTAAAGGAGGCAGATTAAATGATTAGTTCTACATTGGTTAGGTAGGAAGTGACAAAATCTAACCAAGTTTTCTAACATTCCGTTAACCCTGCCTCAAAGCAACTACAGAATGCAGGCTTATGCTTCTGCTATAAATATTTTCTTTAGGGTTTTGCAGATGAATTGAAGTTTCATAACAAAAAGAAAGCAGATGGCTTTTGGGAGGGGCTTACTCTTGCTCTTTGAACTGTGTTTCTGTCTGGCTTGTTTATGCAGAGTGTGCATGAAGGTTGCCAGAGCCTTAATTTCAAATCGCATCATTTAATAAAATACAATAAGGAGAATTAAGGAAAAAGGCTGCAGGGGAACATCCTGCTTATTATTTCTGTAATGAGAGGACTATTTTTTCTCTCATCAGTGCCAATGATGGGGTTTTTTGTTTCCTTTCGTCCGGGCACAATTGTGATATTCAATGAGAGGAGTGCGAAGTGCCACTTTAAAGCCAAACATTCAGTTCCTCCTAATTCACAAGGGAGAGAAGGATCAAGTTGTGCAGCTGGGAGGTGATGCTTCTTCCTAGCAGCTGTCATTGAAGAGACACGTGCAAACCATAGAAGTCATTTGTCACAAGAACCCATCCAGAATTTGCTATGCGCGTCTCTCTTGCTAACGTGACATGAAATAGTAAAGCTTTCAAAATCAAGCACAGAGACTTTGTTGCGTTGACATGGGCAAAATGAAATGGAGAGCTGAGGCAATTAGGTGGATAAGTCAGGCTGAAAATATCCAACCACTGAGAGAAAAAATTTCTTTATCTCGAATTATTCAGAGCGACTGTCCTTGTTCGTCAATTTATCAGGATAATGAATTTTATCCTATACTTTACTTTGTCACTACAGATATATCTTTAGTCTATGAATCTGAGTGACTTTGTGATGTTTTATTTCACAGGAAATTATAATAGGAGTTGAATGAGCAAGCACTATGTTAAAAGATTGCTATTGCAGCAATGAAAATAGTCCAAGGGAATTTAAACTTCATTACTCAATAGTTAGCAGATATGGCTATTAGAATGGGGGTAGAGAGGGAGGTGTGAAATCTATTGAGAATCAAATACTTGTAACTAATCTGTCTTTCCCATGTAGCATCCTATCATCCTAAAATACCTTAGTCTGTAGCTCCCGGCTGCTTTACTGGTCATTTGACAACTGGTTAAATGAGGCTGAAAATTTCATCAGGATCAGGTTTCATATAAATAATATATTATTATATTATACACACAGTGTATTTCTTTGTGTATTTTTAATATCCCTTATGTATATACAAAGAGATAAATGTTTCAAATACATGAAGAACAAGCAAGGTCAGTTCTTACGTCTGCCCATGCATTGGCATTGAGCTTCCTACTTGGGATCCTCAGCATGCTCCACTTTGGCTATACTCCTTGTTTCTTTATGCTTCCAGAACCATCAAAATCCTGGTCAGGATGCCCAGGGTCTCCCAGGGGACAGAGCGGGAACTTACAAGCACCTGGCCACTACCTTGAGTGATCTTGTCTTGCTGGAGTCTCCTATATAACAGGGCCAACTTGACACTCAGAAGTTACAAATCATGAACATGTTCATTGAAGCAATAGAACACTATATAACAAATAAGTGCTTAATACTGACAAATATTTTATCTTTATCATAAAATTATAACACGAGGAAGGGCCCAGAAGAATGATTCTACTGCTTCCCATCACAATAATATTGTAAAATTTTGCATGTGCTTTCTGATTGAGAAAGAAGTTCATTGTATAAAATTACCAGGAAAATAAAGAGGAGAAAATTAAAACCAATTGGAATTCAATTATGCAAAGATAACCTCTTTTTTGGACTAAATGTTCAGACCCCCCCCCAAAAAAAAAAAATAAATTCATAGGTTGAAGCCCTAACCCCAATGTGGTGTTGAAGATGGGGCCTTTGGGAATAAAGGTAATACCAGGTGTACCGGTTAATAATGCAGATTTTCTAATCAAAGAAAACAGGGAAATTTCAAGAGAAACATCAAAAGTGCTTTATTCAAAGTAATGTCCGTCGTTAGCTACACATTTCCCCCATCTTTCAGGTAATTTATGGATACTGTCCCAATAGAACTTTTCTTGTTTTGAGGCAAACCATTCAGAGACCCAATTTCCCACTTCTTCGTATTTGAAGAGCTGCTCAGAAAGTGTGTGTGCCATTGATGGAAACAAGTGGTAATCTGAAGGAGCAAGGTCTGGTGAATACGGCGGGTGGATTAATACTTCCCAGGCAAGATCTTTCAACATGTCTTTAACTGGTTTTGAAGTGTGTGATGGTGCATCATCATGAAGCAAAATTACTTTGCCATGTCTTCTGGCCCATTCTGGTCATTTTACAATCCAAGTGTGGTTCAAATTGACCTGGACGTTCTTTGTTTTTCACATCGAAATCATCATTTTTAAAGCGTTTAAACAAGCATTCACAAGTATCTTGAGATGGAGCATGTTCACCATAAACTTCCCGAAGTATACGATAACTTTTTCTTCAAAATAAAGTAATGAATTCAAACTTCCCACAAATGCTCCTTTTTTTGGCATGAAATTTGACATTTTTAAACGTAAAAATATCTATGATGTTGACACCTTCAGAAAATTTGACATATGAAGTTTTGAAGCTTGTTGTCAATATAACAAAATAGCATACATATCAAATCGCATATATATCAACATATGTGTAACTCCATCTATTGAAAAAAATCCGCGTTATTAACTAGTACACCTGGTAAAGCCCTAATTGAATGGGGCTGGTGCCCTTATAAACAAAGGAAGAGACTCTCTCTTCTGTCTTTCTGCCATGTGAGGACCCAGCAAGTAGGCCATTCACCAGCCAGGAAGAAAGCTCACTAGAAACCATGTTGACACCTTCATCTTGGATGTCTAGCCTCCAGGTATGTGAGAAAATAAATTTCTGTTATCTAAACCATATATTCTATGGTATTGCTATGGCAGCTCAAACATATTGATATAGACTAATATTTTATATACTTTTGTACTAGACTAAAAAATACATACACATACATACATATACATGGCACTAAAGCCAATGGTTTAGTTGAATTCTGTCGAACAGAAATATATTGCAAATCATAAACATAATTTAAAAGTTTTTATTAACCATGTTGAAAAATTTTTAAAAGGTGAAAATTAATAATATTTTTAGTTAATTCAATATATATAGAATATTGTCATTTCACCATGTAATCAATTTAAATATTACTCTTGAGATACCTAACATACTCTTTACATTCTAAGTCTGTAGTCTAGTAAATATCTTACACTTACATGGCTCAGTTCACTTTCTACTGGCAGCATTGCGAGTGCTGTGGCCACCATATTGGACAGAGCAGGTTTTGAGTTGGGACTGGGTTTGAGTTGGGGCTCTGTGCCTTATTTGCCATTTAATTAACCTCTTAAGTCCTGGGTTCCTTGTGTTTAAAATGGAACTTATCAAAGTATCTATATTAAAGGGTTTTCATGATGCCTAATTGATACAGTATGTAGAACATATACACTGCATGATAAATAACACTCAGCAAATTTGACACAAATTATTTTTGTAGTCTTAGGATATAAATTTTTATTTTATAATAAGTGCTAATTTGTGTATTTGAAACCATTTTTTTCAACTAGTAATACCTTTCCACAAAGTTAAATGTACAGACATGTTCCAGAAAGTGAAATGTGTTACCATCAAAGATCATGTCATCCCATTGGCGCACGCGCGCGTGTGTGTGTCTGTGTGTGTGTGTGTTTCTGCCCATTTTGGGAGAAGTACAAAGGTGAGAACACACTATCACAAAAACCCTACAGGGGTGAGATGTACCTTTACTGAACCAATTCCAAGGTATAATGGGTTGTCTTATTTTGAGAGCTCAGGCAATATTTGTAATGGTGGTGAATGATGAAGCACCTTTTAATTTCTTAGTTGACTGGCATCATATTACCCAGACCATTGCCGAATTAAATGGCCATTTTTATTTATTGACAATCTCAGCAAAAAGGCTAGGAAGATCAATTCTGAACATGAGTTACGGCATTTCTTTGAATATCAACCATTTCTGTGTTTCTAAAATCTGCAACATGGTATCCTTACTCTCTGAGTGGTAGTTATTAATGAATTCTGGTTGCACCTTTTTCTGTGCTTGTTATAATTTTTGTCAGAAAGATAATAGCAGTTCCTGGCAGAATAACCTTTCCAACACTCTGTAAGTTGATTTGCTGACATTCCTATCCTCAGTTCTTGTAACTAGAGAAGAAGAGGTGAAGTGGAAGGGTCGATCAAGGCACAGAGATTATCAAGAAAGTTTAAATAACTAAATCATTAAAATGCTGCTATCTTTCCACATGACAAAGATATTAACAAGATGAGGAAATTGTGTAATATGAAAGCATTTTTTATGAAATGAATATAATGGGATTGGAGAGAGAAAATTATACCAACCTACTTGCATTCATTATAGTCTGAATATTGGCCTTTCTTACTTATCTTCATGTGTCTAGTTCCTGCTCTTATTCTCTATCAAGCATAACAAGTCAATATAGCATTTTTGTGAGGACATGAACTGGCCTTAAAACTATGTTCTTTTAAAAATAAAACTGTTGCACTCATCATTTTTGAAAGTATCTAGTGGAAGCTGATCCAAAGTGAATTCATGCCCATGACCATCGGACTTGTATGCATGCATATAAGTATGGCCAATGGACACAAGACACTGGGGCGGGGGGGGGGGGGGGATGAGGGCATACGACAGGGAGTGGAAGAGGCTGGGGGAAGGTCAATGGGGAAAAAAAGGAGATATATGTACTACTGTATCTAATACTTAAAAAATAATAAAATAAAATTACTAGAACAGACTCCTCTTTAAAAAGAAAAATAAAGTTAAAAAAGAAGCATAAAAAAGGAGTCAGTCATTTTACATTGCTCTATTTTCTCACTCCCCCGACAGAATTTGTCCCAATGAAATAGATGTATTTTTCAAATTTTTCATAGATCATCCTATCATATTTCTCTGCTACCAAAATAAGTTTATAAATTGGAATTATTTTTCCTAATTTTATAAGGCTCTGTGAATTAAAATATTTTCTTCCATGGAGTTGTAACATTTTTATTAATTACTAATTTATAAAGCCAAAGTAAACATTAAATTTTAGGTATATTATTATTGCAAACCATTAAAAATTATTAAAAGCTCACTTCTTAATAGAAGAATTGTTTCTCTCTGTGTGTCTGATGGGAAGAGGAACTTAAGGTGTCTCAATGAGAGAATGCTTCTTGGAGAGCAATATATCAAATTATCTCCTGATACAATACACCATAAGGAGGTAGGGTCTGGGGGGAGGTGTACTGTTCTTTTGTAAATGGAAAAAGAATAACTAAAAGGGGAGTGGGGTGGGGAAAAGAAAACAAAATAGATATAACTGCAGGTGTATTCTGCAGATCAATTTTAGGAAAGAATATATTTTATGTGAAAGCCTAGTATTAGATGAGGAAATTGAGTTTCTTAAAATTGCTGTGTCCATATTTTCCTTTGGAATAATCTTGAATCCACAAGGGTCACCAATCTCTTTTGGAAGTCCTGGATTATGACTTTCCTACAATTCTTAGTAGAACATTGGTGAATGGCAAGGGTTCAAAAAAAAGAAAAAACTACTTTCAAGCTCTCCATCATATTGTAAGCGCAGTGGCAGTGTTTGGCAAAGAGCAAGCTCAGTCAGAGTGGTGTAGTGGAAAGACTGTGGGGGCCAACTGACATGTTGGTTTTGTTGTTCATTAACAATCAAACTGCCAGTTTTGTCATTAGTGAAGTGGGATCATCTATAAACAGATGTTAAAGAGTTGCTGTAAAGATTCAGTGAGCCCTAGCTGGTTTGGCTCAGTGAAGAGTGTTGGCCTGCAGACTGAAAGGTCCTGGTTTTGATTCCAGTCAAGGGCACATACCTCAGTTGCAGGCTCCTCCCTGGCTGGGGCTCTGGACAGCATATGTGCAGGAGGCAGCCAATCGATGTGTTTCTGAAACACATCAATACTTCTCTCTGTCTTTTCCTCTCTCTCCCACTCTCTCTAAAAAATCAATGGGAAAATATCCTTGGGTGAAGATTAAAAAAGAAAGAAAGAAAGAAAAAGATTCTCTGAATAACATAGTTAAAACACCTAGATCATAAAACATACTGTAGGTGCTCAATAAACAAGTTTTACCCAGGTATTTACATGTTGACTCAAGAATAGTCTCACTTGTCAGTTTTCCAGAAAAGAGGAAGAGGCAACCACCCACCACTCTCCTGAACTGTGCTTGGGAAATGGTTGGGATTTTCTCAGCCATCTGCAAGCCCAAGATGACATATGCAAAAGCCTCTAAGAGAGAAGGCCTCTTATTCTAGACACTTATCAGCTGAATACAATGCCCAACAAACAGTGAGAAGGTTTCATTTCACCAGAGAAGAGCTCTTGCTTTGAAATGTTTTCAAAGTTTCCATGACAAAATATTCTTTCACAGTCTCTGCATCGGTGAGCTGCTTTGTGTTTTCTAGTGCAGCTAGGCAATTAAAAGAAGATGAATAGATGCATTCGGGCATGTGTGATAACAAATGGCGCACTTAAGGTGACAAGGTTTTTTGTGTTAACTGGCTTTGCAGTCACTTGCAAGTTTTTGAAAAATATTCCCTTTTATTGGAAGTTTTCCCTGCTCAATCTCAACTTAAAGGCTATTTTTTTTTCTCAAAACACATTGGAGTAGGACTTTTCAGGTCATCTGTGATGGAACAAAATATATGTGTATATCCTCTCTGTGCAAAGGAGGTGCTGCTTTTTCTTATGATAGCTCAACACTGACTAACGTTTTATGCATCAAGCTGTTCACCGTTACAAAAGATGCTCATCTGGGCCAAGGCGGATGAAACTTCTGCAGGAAATTGGGGTGGTCCATTTAAATGGCTTCTCCATGGCTCATGCTTTTTGGTAAGGTTGCTGCACACTACGAAGGCTCTTCAAGGATCCTGGGCTCAAGATATGTTTAGAGCTCTGCTAGACCATTCCCAGGGGCAAGGAATAATAGGAATTTAAATACCATTTTGGTTGCAAATTGATGGGAAGCAGAGGGCATTAAAGCCCTTTTAATTGAATTTTCGGCCTCAAGTCTGTTTTGTTTTCTACTGTTCTTTTGAGAAACTTTCTTACCCTAGACTTCAGTTAGGATGTCTAGTTATTTGAGTTTATGTCTGTTAAATGGGATAATTAGAATCACAGGGAATACTAACCTCCTGCGTAGTTATGTGCTTTTCCGAAGCCTCAAAAAATGGGCAGTGTGGTGTAAGGCAGCATACATCGACTTGGAGGAAAAAGAACCTGGGTGCAGGTCCCGACTGTGATACCTTTGGCTCTGTGACATGAGAAAGTTACTCGACCTTGTTTAGGTGTCAGTTGCAAAAGTAAAATGAGGCCCTGGGATTGATCACGTTTCCTAAGGATGGTAATGTTGCCTCGTGGTTAAGAACCTGTCTTTGCCATCAGATAGACCTGGATTTGACAGACCTCTTCCACCTCATCACTGTGAAAACTTGAGAATTTTATTTAATCCTCATAAACTTGCTTATTTCCTTGTTAAAAAGAATTTAAATGTTAAAATAATAATTACCTTGGGTTGTTGTGAGGATTAAAAGTGCTAATACATGTGCTTGATAAAGAGTAGTTCATATTAGTTGAGAACTCTAATTCTAAAAAAATTCTGTATCCTCCCGCCCCCGCCGCCCCCTCCCCCCCCCTCCCCCCAAATAATTCTGCATCATTGCAAGGTCATTAATAAAGCTGAAATCACAGAACATTGGAATGGGACCCAGATGAACTCATGTAAATTCCTGATTTTATAGATGGAATAGAAAACAAAAACCCAAGTGGTGGTGAAGTGACATGCTCCAAATCCCACACCAATATCACAAACCTGACTCCAGTTCTTTACCACTAAGGGCATGTGGCACATTCATCAACTATATATGCTGTTCACTTCAAGAAATTCTAAATGTTTTACCCCCAATCAGTGAACTCACCAAAAGAGATCCTATGATCACTGTATTCTCTTTTCTACCTAAAACAGCACATTTTCAAGGAAATGGACAGATAAGATAGAGGGTTCAACCTTCAGCAGAAGAGTTAAGACATTTATCAAGACAGAGTCCTTTGTCCAGTGAGAATCCATCTGTGCCTTTCAGTAAATGAAAAAATATCTGCAGACCACTCCTAAAAATTGTCATGAAATTTTACAGTGACTGTTCAAACCTTGTATTCCAGTTCTTATCCTTTCCATAGAAGAGGCTTCCAACCCTTTCAATCCATAATTCCTTCAAGGATTATTGTTATTGTACTTTCACAGAAACATTTGTCCTTTTGTTCCGTTTTAGACACTTCACTCCATTCAGCTGAAACTAACTAGGGTTCCTAGTGGAAGAATGGGGGGAAATGTGAAAATGTAACCATAAAACATATATGTGTTTTATGACCTGCATTTTTTGAAGTTACCTTGCGGGCTCTGTGTTCTGGCTAAATGGTGCCTTTAGACATAATGAATCTTACTGTCTGATAGACTGTTTTAAGGGGCTAGAGCACTTCCCAGCTATTTCAAACTCTAAAGTAGGAACATTAAATGACAGAATGCCTTCCAGTGTTGCCACGGCTTGCATAGTAAACACATCTTGCCATTTCACAGTTCCATGCATGGTGCCTTTTAAAGATATCCCTTTTACCGCCGGCCTCACTCCCCACTTGTTTCTCCTGCACTGGAGAACAAATACTGTACAGGATTGATCTACAAACCTTGTTGAGGCTGGAGCTGTAATGTTTACCCCTATTCTCCATTCTCCATCTGAATAAATAAAGTGGTACCATGGGATAGGCCGCTCTCCAGATAACGAGTTTTAAACTCATTCATCCTGAGAAATTTCAACTGATATAGTTTGCCTATCAAATGGATTTAAAATTGTATTGTCAGTGCCCTGCTTTCCATGGTGATTGCTTCTGCTCTGTGGCTCCATGCCTCAATAGACAGTTTGATTGTATATATCTGTTGCTTTGTTCATATGATTGTGTTTGTAATAGTCTGTAATGTACAACCTGCTATCTAGCAATAAAGCTGAACGTAACCCTTTCCATGATTTTAACTAAGGGGCTGATTTGTTTCTAGTGCTCTTTTCCGATGACTCTTTTTCCTTCCTTCTTTTTCTCCTGTTCCCCCCCCCCCGCACCCCGTTCTCTTTCTCTCCTTTTACCTTCCCCTCTCCCTCCCACCCTGCTTTCTTCCCTTCTTCCTTTCTTCCTTTGAGGTACTTTTCTTTCACAGCGTAGGTTTGATGAATATTTCTGCTGAACTTTTGTGAAGAGAAGATAAGTTACCAATGCATTTCTCCTAGGTAATGGCTTCAGCAGCCCATTATTTATTATCGGGGCACCTTGCATAGGCAGTGGAGTAAAAGAGGCAGGCTTTCCCTTGGTGATCTGCCCCCACTGTCCCATAGGAGTCTTGGATCTTTAAAATCAAGGACTGTCATTTGCCTCATACTTTGCTGCTTCTAGGAAGGAAGCCAGGATATTTTTCCCCTGGAAAGAGAATCAGCTATATTTCCTTCAAGTGCCTAGATTTCACTCTTAGGCTCAATTATCTATGAAAAGAGCTTTTATAGCGAAGAGACTTTACCACAGAGAAGTGATAAGTCAAATGGAATATAAAGAAAACCATATTCCAAACTCTCTCTGATAAGTAATTTGTTGTTAACTGAAATCTGCAGCTGCAGAATATACATATAAAAAAAGAAATAAAAAATAACAGCTGCTTTCTCAAGGGAAGGGCTACTAAGTTGTTTTGCTAAAGCTGGCTGTGTCCTTTCCACAAAATCACCCTTTTAACCACCCTCTCTCACTGAAATCCTTAAAACATCAATATAGGTATTACAATTTTATTAAATTTGCTGCTGATTCAAAATGGCTAGATGTAGGACATGACAATTTCAAACTGACCTTGACATGTGGAAGAAAATGGGCAGTTATAAACAGGCTGAACTGGTCTAGTCTAGATACAAGGTGAGGAAGAAAGACTGTAAGTATAGAAACCAGAGGGGTGGAATCACAGGTGCACAGAGCAGGAAGCAGGTCAGGAACATATGAGCCATGTCATTTCAGATTCCTAAATATTATCTTGCCAGAGAAGACTTCTTTGACCGATTAAATATAGAACCCAATTAAGCATAGCTCTTTATCCATCTTTTACTTTATTTTCCATTATATGTGTTATTATATTTTTAATGTATATTGTAAATGAATATATTTAAAATGTGATTCTATATGACTTTTGACTTATATAAGCTCAATAGAGGCAATAACTTTGGTTTACTGCTATAGACTCAGAACCTAGAATAGTTCCTGGCACCAAATAACTATTTGTTAAAATAAAAAATAACAAAAAGGAAACTATAAATTGGCTACATCACATTGTAGCTGGAAGGTTTTTAATCAGGAGCATTGATTGCTAGTAATTCAGTCATTCAACATGTTTTAGGCTTTAAACACAATGGGATAATATTAGAAACTTGTCACAGATCTTGAAAAGATAGATGAAAAATACGCATAATTCAGTCTTGGCAAGAATTTCCGATGGAATCTGTTACATTTGGAGAAGTCAAAGTGGATTATCTTAGGGAGAAAAATATTATTGAGTATATGTAGAAATATCTAATATTTAGTGAACAATAATAGCTAACATTTCTAGAGTGCCAGGCAATGTTTTACGCACTTCACATTTACGAGCTCTTTTAATCATTAACAACAACCCTTCGAGGTAGGTTTCGTCATTAGGCCCAGTTGTATAATGAAGACTTTGCTGGCCTTTCTTCCTGGTACCTGGGAAGGAGCCTCTAAATCATTGGAATTTCCTCAGCTATAGGAATGTCTTTGTTACTTATGGTGGGCCTTGATTGTTCATCTAATGAGGCAGGACCCTAGATAGTTTTAGAATAGGGGCTGACTATGCTAGAAACTGATTAGAGGGTTGGGTGTTTGAGCCATGCAATATCAGCTCAGCCTCCTGGGATAGCAGTAGGGCTGGAGATTGAGTTCAACCAGAAGACCAATGATTCAGCCAATCATGCCTACATGGTGAAACCCTACTGAAAACTCTGGACACTGAAGCTTGGGCGAGTTGGTGAGGTGTCCTGACTCCACAGTTTGCTATAATACAACTGTAATAAAATATCACTTTATTAAGCTCTGTTAGTTGTGTTAGAAATTTGTGAAACTTGGTCATGGGAACCCCAAATATGTAGCTAATCGGTCAGAAGTGCAAATGGCCTGGGAATCCCTGAGCTTAAAGCAATCTTGTGGAGGTCTGAGCCCTTAACCTGTGAAATTTCACTAACTCTAAATCGTTAATGTCAGAATTATATTGTAGGCCCACCTCACAGATAGAGAAATGGAGGCCTGCAATGGTCAAATAATTTGTCCCAAATCCGACAGCTAATAACTGGCAGCAGCATCAGGACTAAAATCCAGGTTATTTACCTTAAAAAATGCTCTTAATCATGATACTCTTGTCTCTCTTAATCGAAGAGCTCTTTTCATTTTTCAATAGATATGGGATTGGAATGAATCGATTAGAATTTATTACCCTTTCTGCACTTTGATTTTAAACTTCTGTCATCTGTAATGGTGAGAGAATAAATTTCATAAACTATCCAATTTGTTACAACCAGAGTGGGAAACCAGTATAGTACCTCAAACTTAATATGACCAATATTTATCCTCATCTGAAACCTGCACCCCCTTAGTTTTGCTTTCTTGTCAAATAGCAACCTTATTCATTCAGTTGCTAAAATCAAAATTTGAGAAGTCATACTTGATTCTTCTTTTCCTGGCTTCACACCTCTAACCCTTTAGCCAACCTACATGTTGCCTTTACCTTCAAAACAGATGGACCTTTCCACCTCCATTCCTCTCCAGCTCCATTGTTACTACCCTGGACAGAACCACCATCATCTCTCACCTGGATGACTGTAATACCTTCTTCACTGGGTTCTCTCCTTATATTCTTGCCTTATCATACGTAGAATAAAATCCATACTTCTTACCCTGGCTCACAAAACCGTGCCTACCCATGTGAATTCAACTCACCTCACTTTCACTCACTGTGCTTCTACCTTATAGAAATTCTTTATGTTTTTTTCAAATACGTAGACCACCTCATTCTTCCTGCAGGCCTTTGCACTAGCTGTTTCCTCTCCCTGGAATGTATTTCCCCTTGCTCTTTGCTCTTGATGCAACAGGTTTCCTCTTATAAATTAAATCTCTACTTCTGCATTACCTCCACTACTGCCATTTTTCTGATCACCTGGTTTAACTAGCTTCTGGTATTTATTATCTGTCACATTAGCCTATTAAAATTCTTTGCATTGTGCTCATCATTATTTAATTTTTTTTTTCTTTGACTATCTTCCCTCACTAGACTATAAGTAAGCTCTATGAGAATAGGGAGCTTGCTTGACTGGTTGACCATTGCTTTGCTAATGCCAGAGCAGTCTTTGGCACATTAAAGAAATTCAGTAAATATTTGATAAGTGAATAACTCCCATTCTCCCTGCCCCTTACAATTAATATTGACACAGGTTTTCAAACCAAGAGCCTTAAAAGCTTGAGCAAAGTAGTAAGAGAATAAATGATCATCCACATCCTCCTTTTTTAATTATAAGAGGTCTTTATGCACTTTAGTTTCCTTTCTGACTTTGTAGAGTTCTCGTTGCTGTTGACATATACTGAACACCTAATTGGGATGATTACATGTCAGGGGAAAATACATGTTTATTTCTCAAAAAAAAAAAGTATGGAAACTCTTAAGTTAGTATTGGGGGAGGGTATCATTGTATAAAATGAATGAGTAAATATGATGTTACATGGTATCCGTAAGCCATTAAAACCATAATTTAATCATTTATAATCACTTACACACAATAAAATTAATTTTACAATTTAGTTGTACTTTTAGAAATTTTTATTGTCATTAAAAACAGTGAAAAACAAATTAGCAAATTTCTGAATAAGGATTGACTTTAAAGAATCACTTGTAATTGTCTTTATTCTTTCGTTTTAAAATATTAATTTTAATTCAATATCTATTTCAAGTCATGCTTTCAGAAGTTAAATTTTAGATTGATGTAAAAATGCTTGATAAAGTCAAGTAATATCCTAACAAGTAACATCCTGATACAAAAAAATGCGTGTTTTTATATGATCTTAACTCACAGAAACATTTTTAAGTGCTTGAAACAACAAAAAAAAGAAAGAATATTTTGAGACACATGAAATTCAAGTTTCAGTGTCCATAAAACACAACCACGCTCATTCATTTTTGTACTATGTATGGCTGCTTTATCATTACAATGACAGTGTTATGGCCTGCACAGCCTAGTTATTTATTATCTGACCTTTTACAGAAAAAGTTTGCTGAACTCTAGCCTATAAAAATATTTGAACAATATTTCTATCACTTGGTTAATCTTAACCATCCAATGAGATAACAATGCAATATGCTCTAAAATCACATTAGAATTTTCTTGTATTTAGAAACTGTTGCCATTCCATATAAGACATGAACTGCAATAGCATATATTTCTAGAAACTATTAGTAAAGATGTTTTTCCCTAGACTGCATGGGAGCAGGGGACTGTCTTTGTTAAAGCATCCGTTTATATTCAGGTATACCATTCAGTTGGACACGTGGTTAAATTCCTTGATGCTGTGACACTAAGATGAATGAGGATGTCCCTCCTCTATTTATAAAAGTGTTCCAAAACTAGGAATTCCCGATCAAGCAGGGAGCTCCCATTTTCACTCCCCACTCAGCTCAATGAGATATTATTTCTATTAGAGCTGAGGCAACAGAATTGCAGACAGTAGGCAATTTGTCTAAGACATCCTAAAACACTGGAAATTGCTGTGTTTTTTCTGGAGTCAGGCTCACATAGTAGTGAAAGATATAGATAACACTTTTACAAATAGCGTAGTACTGAACAAGCGCATAGGACCAAGGGAGAACATAAAGATGGTTCAGATGCAGCAGGGTAGCTCCATTAGGGAGCTCCAGACCAGAATGAATTCCCTGCCCATGTTGTTTCTTTCAACATCTAAGCGATTCCTGTATATGTTCCAGGTTTAACATGATTGAGGGTCAAGCATTGGGGGGCATTGGGAGTGGGAAGGCATTAGGTTGGAGTGTCTCCTTTGGCAAATATATTTCAATGGACCACCGATACCATACCAGCTTCCCAATTGGAAAAACAAATCTCAAAATGGACTTGGTGGAGCTCTGTAAACTGTAGTAATATAAGGAAGAGCAGCGTGGGTGCTGAGAGAAGCTCTGAAGTCTGACCTTTCTCAGGTACGATGTGATGACCCTCTTCTATTCCAAGTAGAGAATAAATTCAGATAAAGATACACACTGCTGTTGTGAGGAGCCCATACATGGCCATACAAATGAGCGTGCTGCCAGAGTCAGAGCAACCAGGTTTATATATGTACTGATAGTCACTTCTCTGGCTCCAACTGGAAAGGAAACTCAATAGAAGAAAGGCCTAGAATAGTGGTTGCCAACGTGGGGCACACAACCCCCAGGAGGGCAGTTTGACTTTTAAGGGGGTCAATTTGAGAATGAGTTATTAACGGTGAATTTTTTTGCATTTTTTTTATGATTCTAGGGGCCTCCTATACGCTATATAAATATATATTGTGACATTTATACATTTCAGTTCAGTATTATATGTTTTGAAACTTTATTTGCTATTTTTTCATATCACTTCATATTATTATTATTATTTTTAACAATTTCTTAGTGATTTCTCCCTCAGTACTTCAACTGTCCTTTCGTTCTTTTATTTTTCTCTTTTATGGATGTTATGTTCTCTGGAAGTTTGTTTAGACCAAGTTAATGGCCTTTTTAGGCTTCCTCTACATGATTAGGAGTTCACTTTTTGAAAAATAAAAATTATATGTCATGGGGGGGACATCAGGACTCTGGAGATGCTTAGGTGGGGCATGGGGCCAAAAAAACAAGGTTGGGAACCACTGATCTTACTTTGCCAGTGTTAGAAGGAAATGCTTCCTTCCTCTGGTCTCAGCTATATATATATATATGAAATTACATATATGGTTTTACAAACAACACTTTTTTTTTCTTTCCCTAAACAATATGAGAGTTAGTTGCAGGCTTGCAAGATTCATGACATTTGCCTGTTTTTTCTAAAAAATGGACATTGTTTGACATAATCAAACATTATTATCATACTCAAGACATCTAACATTAATATAACACTACTAGAGGCCTGGTGCACAAAATTCATGCCTGAGTGGGGTCCTGAGGGGGCTGGGGGAGTCCGGCACATGATCGGCACTCCGGGCGGGTGGTGGGATGCCCTTGCCAGCCTGGGATCCGTCCCGCTGACATTTGCACCAGTTGTTGGGAGCCACCTGGCGGCCGCTTTTATATCATTTTTTCCTTGTGGAGTGTCTAGGGAGGGGAAAAGGCGGCAGTGCTTGAGGCCAACTTCCAGGAGGCCAGTGGTACTGTTGGAATCATGCCAGTGGTGCTGGTCCATCGGTGCCTGGCCCATTCTCCAGAGTTTGGACCTGCAGGACTACTGAGGGAGTGGCTGCCTCCTGGTGGTGGGCCACCCAGAGGGTCTGTCAGCTGAGCAGCGCTCCTGCTGTGGGAGTGCAGTGACCACCAGGGGGCAGCTCCTGCATCGAGCGTCTGCCCCCTAGTGGCCAGTGCACATCACAGCAACTGGTCATTCCGGTCATTCCAGTCATTTGGTCACTTAGGTTTTTATATATAGATGGTCTAATACACTGTACATATTCAAAATTTCACAATAGTTATAATAATGTCTTTTATAGGATTAAGAAGTGGGTTTTTTCCCTCAAATTTAAAAATCCAGGATTTAGGCAAGGATCAAACATTGCATTTACTTGCCAGGCTTCTCTAGAATATTCTTAGGACAGTTTCCCAGACCTTTTGAAACTTGTTCTTTAACTGGGAGTTGTTTGTTTTCTCATGATTCAGGTTAAACCATTTTTTTTTTTTTTTTTGCAGAAATACAATGAGGTGATATGCCCTTCTCAATACATCTAATTAAAAGACATGTTAGAGCTGAAACCAGTTTGGCTCAGTGGATAGAGCGTCAGCCTGAGGACGAAAGGTCCCAGGTTTGATTCCGGTCAAGGGCATGTACTGGGTTGCGGCACATCCCCAGTAGGGGGTGTGAAGGAGGCAGCTGATTGATGTTTCTCTCTCATCGATGTTTCTGACTCTCTCTTTTTATATATATATATATATTTTATTGAGTTTTTTACAGAGAGGAAGGGAGAGAGGGATAGAAAGTTAGAAACATCGATGAGAGAGAAACATCGATCAGCTGCCTCCTGCACACTCCCTGGGTATGTGCCTGCAACCAAGATACATGCCCTTGACCAGAATCGAACCTGGGACCCTTGAGTCCACAGGCTGATGCTCTATCCACTGAGCCAAACCAGTCAGGGCTGTTTCTGACTCTATCTCTCTCCCTTCCTCTCTGTAAAAATCAATAAAATATATTTTAAAAAAATAAAAAAATAAAAGACATGTTAGATCATTATGTCTATAATTGGTGAGGTTAGTTTGGTCATTTAATTAAGGTGAAGTTCATTAGATTTCGTCACTCTCAAAAATACCTTTTCCTTTTTGAAATTAATAAGTAATCAGTAGAGTGATACCTTCAGACTGTGTGAAGATTCTCTTCTTCAACAATCTTTCACCCGTGTTTTAGCATCTACTCTCGATTCTTACCTGAGTCAGTTATTACTACGGTAGTTTGCTAATGGTGGTTTTCTAATCATATCGACTATCCTACATTTATTAATTAGAATTTTTCTGTAAAGAAGAGCTTTCTTTCTCCTCCACCCCACCTAAAAATATTATCCTATCTAATAAAAGAGTAATATGCAAATTGACCATACCTCCACTACACCCACAAGCCACGCCCACCAGCCAATCAGGAGTGAGTATGCAAATTAACCCAACCAAGATGGCTGCAGCCATGGAGATAGCAGGAGGCTTGGGTTTCCCCAGCAATGGAGGAAGCCAAGCTTTATGCCTGCCCTGGCCAGCCCAGGCCTCTGCTCAAGGCTACAAAGGTTCAATTATAGAAGATAAATAAATACCAACAAAAATGGTGGCAGCCATGGAGCTGGAGAGAGCAGGAGGGTTGAGTTGCCCCTGGTGATGGAGGAAGCCAAGCTTCCACAGCCCTTGGCCTCCGCTCAAGGCTACAAAGTTTCAATTATAGAAAATAAATAAATCCCAGATACCAGGGCCTCCGCTTGGGTTGCCAGGGGGCGTGGCCAGCCTGCCAACGACCACAGGCCCCTCACCCAGGCTGCCCCACACCCCAAGGGAACCCCCACCCTGATCCAGGACACCCTTCAGGGCAAACCAGCTGGTCCCCACCTGTGCACCAGGTCTCTATCCTATCTAATCCTATCTAATAAAAGAATAATATGCAAATTGACCATCACTCCAACACACAAGATGGCTGCCCCCATGTGGACACAAGATGGCTGCCACAAGATGGCCAGCAGGGGAGGGCAGTTGGGAGGGACCAGGCCTGCAAGGGAGGGCAGTTGGGGGCAATCAAGCCTGCAGGGGAGGGCAGTTAGGGGTGACCAGGCCGGCAGAGGAGGGAAGTTGGGGCCAAACAGGCTGGCAGGGGAGCAGTTAGGCATCAATCAGGCTGGCAAGGGAGTGGTTAGGGGGTGATCAGGCTGGCAGGCAGAAGTGGTTAGGGGCAATCAGGAAGGCAGGCAGGCGAGCAGTTGGGAGCCATCAGTCCTGGATTGTGAGAGGGATGTCCAACTGATCCTACCGGGATTGGGCTTAAACGGGCAGTCAGACATCCCTTGAGGGGTCCCAGATTGGAGAGGGTGCAGGCTGGGCTGAGGGACACACCTCCCTATACACGAATTTCGTGCACCGGGCCTCTAGTTTACTTATAATTATAATGTATATTCATATGCATAAGCAAATACATGTAAGAAATATTTTATATCTGTTTGGAATGATGGATTTTTAAAGTTCATTGAGTTATAATTTGTTTCTGCCATTCTTTATCATGATACTCAAATTAGAATCAGTTTAACTTAGATCCACACTTAGTCCTGCTGCTGAGATCTGTGTAATTGTGCATCTAACCTGGACCAGAGATCTACTGGGGAATCTAAGACCATGGCTCTTTGGAGTTGGAAGAGATCTCAAGCATTACCTTCTCATGGACAGTAGGAACTGCCTGTGTAATGTATCTATCTGTGGAAAGTGTCCATACTATGCATTCACTTTCTCAAGAATGCCTATCTTCCCAATCATGATGTCCTTATGCAACGGATTCATCACACATCTTCTGCCACCTGGTGGTAGGTGACTGAGTCAACAAGAAGAAATCAGGCAAAAAACACAGCCCTTAGATATTTGGAGACTAAAGCAGGACCTGTGCTAAATTAAACCTCAAGGAGCTCTGGGAGCTAGACACTATGATCCTAATTTTACAGATTAGAAAAAAGAGAGTTAAATATCCTGTCAAGGTCATGCAGTTTGTAATGGTGGAGCCAAATCCAAATCATATTTAACTAACTTTGAAGCCTGTGTTAGTGTGTTTATCTGTATGTGTGTGTTTGTGTGTGTGTGTGTGCGTGAGAGAGAGAGAGTACTATTTACAATGGAATGAAATTAGTATTTAAATTACATTTAATGGGAGATGATGAAACTGAAGTTAAAGTAACTTGGAATAACTTGCATATGGTATAATTACAATTTAAGTTAAATATTTTTATGATATTCTTTTCTTCCCTATATTGAAAACCAAATCTCATTTTTAAAAGACGTTGATCTGGGAAAAACATGCATTCATAACTTATCGTTGTTTACTTAAAATCAATCCTATATAATAAAAGCTAACATGCAAATCGACCCTACAGCAGGACGACCAGTTGCTATGATGCACAATGACCACCAAGGGGGAGACACTCAAGGCAGGAGCTGCCCCCTGGTGCTTAGTGTGCTCCCATGGGGGAGTGCCACTCAGTCAGAAGCTGGGCTGAGAGCTGGCGAGTGCAGTGGCGGTGGCGTGGCAGCAGCACTAAGGATGTTCAACTGACGGCTTAGGTGGGGAGTGGGCCTAATCCATCTGTCGAACGTCCTCCGAGGGCTCCCAGACTGCAAAAAGGCACAGGCCAGCCTGAGAGATGCCCCCCTCACCCTGCCAAGTGCATGAATGTTGTGCACTGGGCCTCTAGTATTATATAATTCCCCATATAATGGAATAATTAGCCTTTGGACTATATTTGTCATACATTTTATTTATATACATGTTATCAATCCCATGGTATATTGTCAGTAGTTTTGTTTAAATAATAAATTTTATTTTTAAATGATCTAAAAAATAAGCATAAAATCTTATATCTTTATCTATGTAGCTACCTTTTCTAGGACTCTACATTCCTTTGTATAGATCCATATTTTCATCTCATCATTTCGTTCTGCCTGAGGGATTTCTTTGAACATATCTTTGTAATGCACATCTTCCGGTGGTAAATTTTTTCAGCTTTTGCATGTCTCATGGGTTTCCAAAAACTCTCACATTATTTTGCTTTGGCCGGGTGGCTCAGTTGGTTGGGGTGTCATCCCATCTGATGCTTCTCTCTCACAGCGATATTACCTTCTCTCTCCCTTCCTCTCTCTCTAAAAATCAATGAAAACACCTTGGGTGAGAATTTTAAAAACACACATTATTTTGCCTTTGGTGTTTGCAAAATATTTTTTCTAGATATAGAATTCTAAATCACAGACTGGTTGTTTTTCCTTTTAGTATTTTAAAGATGTTGCTTCTTTGTTTTGGTTGCTAAATTTTATCTTATCTTATTTATTTTAATGTAATTGTTCTCCCCAATTGCACCCACCTTCCCTGGCTGCTCTTAAGATTTTCTCTTCATCACTGGTTTTGACCAATTGCTCAGACACCCTTGGCACCAGTGGCACCTCTCCATCTCCATGGCTCTACTTTCCATCTCTGGCTTTGTCTCCAGTTTCTCCCTCACACACATGCTCGGATCCAACCTGCCTGGTGCCCTTTGTGTTCCCGTGTTTCATGCTCTTACAAATGAAGTCCCCTATGCCTGGATATCTTTTCATTCTCATCTCAACTCTACAAAGTCCTACCCAGGTTTTAGGGCCCAAGTAAAAATGTATCTCTTCTGTGAAGTCAGCACACATGTTTCTGGTTAAATAAACCCCTCTCTTGCTCGTGTTTGTGCAACACTTTGTATAGTCACCGTCTGCTTTGTGTCCCACCTTCCCTACCAGGTCCCAAGCTCCTGTGGAGTCGGTGTCTTGTGAGCCTTCCTATCCATCTACCACAGTACCCAGCATCACACCCTGTTCCAGGAAGATGCTTAGAGATGCTGATTGGGCAAAGTGAAAAGCTGGATATGATGTCAACCAAAAATAATGTTCCCTTTTCTATCCCACATATGGTGAAATCATATGGTTCTTGACTTTTTCTCTCTGACTTATTTTGCTTAGTGTGATATTCTCAAGATCCATCCATGTTGCTGCAAATGTCAGTATTTCATCTTTGCTTACATCTGAGTAGTATCCCATTATATGTATGCACAATATCTCCCTTATCCAGTCATCTACTGAAAGCAACAAATTAAAAACAAACAAACAGAGAGAAAACCAAGATGGTGGCATAGGTAAGCACCTAAACTGCTGCCTTGCACAGCAATTTCAAAACTACAACTAAAAGGCAGAACAGACACCATCCAGAACCACAGGAAAGCTGGCTGAGTGGAAATTCTACAACTAGAAGGAAAGAGAAAAGCTCACAGAGAACTGGAGGAATGGCAAAGGGTCTTTGTGCACGCAGAGAGGAAGGGCGGCTGAGAGCCTGGCTGACTTTTTCTGGCGGGAGGGGGAAGGAAGCCCCCGACTGCACTGAACCCCAGTTCCGACTGCACTGAACCCCAGTTCCGGGTGAAACCCTGTGGACCCAGGCTCATACAGGGGGAGTCTGGACTGTCAAGTAGAGAGAAAGGCACTTGGAGACTCAGAGATTGGGGAGGTGTGGGGGGGGGGGGGCGCGGCGGGCAGGGATCTGGAGGCTCGTGCGCACCAGTGCACACAAAGACTGTGGAGGTTGCCACAGGCTTTCCCTAGCAGAAGGGACTCTGAAGCTCCTGACTGCACTGAACCCCAGTTCTGACTGCACTGAACCCAGTTCCAGGCGAGCCCCTGGGGACCCATGCTCTTGGGGGGGAGGGGGGGATCTGGACTCTCGGGCGGAGGCTCGGGAGCCGGGGAAGCCAGAGGTCTGGAGGCGCACATGTGCGCACAAGGGCAGGGCTGATGGGAAGCCAAGACTGTCTGCTCCGCCCTGAGACTCCACCCCATCCAAGCTGAGCACAGAAGCTTTTGCAATTTGACAAGTCTAATCCTAGAAGGCTGTCTCCAGCACGGAACTTCTCCCAGTGTAGACACAGCTGATCCTCACAGCCAACTGGCCTGGAGGTCAATTCCTCCCAGTGATACCAACAACAATCAAGGCTTAACTACAACAAGGCTGTACATACAGTCCACAAAAGGGTGCACCAAGAGTGTCCACCTCAGGTAACTGAAAGGCCGACCCACTGGGCCATATAGGAAACCTAGCACACAAAGCTACCCTACCAACTCAGGGAGGCAGTGAAAATGCGGCGACACAGAAACAGATCACAAATGAAAGAAATGGAGGAAAACAAACGACTGGATATAGAATTCAAAACCACGGTTATAAGGCTTTTCAAGAATATCCTAGAAAAGGCTGACAAATATAATGAGACCCTCGAAGATATGAAAAAGGACCAACTAGAAATTAAACATACACTGACTGAAATAAAAAATATTATACAGAGACCCAACAACAGACTAGAGGAGCACAAGAATCAAGTCAAAGAATTGAAATACAAAGAAGCAAAAAACACTCAACCGAAAAAGCAAAAAGCAAAAAGAATCCAAAAAGTTGAAGATAGCGTAAGAAGCCTCTGGGACAACTTCAAGCGTACCAACATCAGAATTATGGGGGTGCCAGAAGAAGAGAGAGAGCAAGATACTGAAAACCTATTTGAAGAAATAATAACTGAAAACTTCCCCACCTGGTGAAAGAAATAGACTTACAAGTCCAGGAAGCGCACAGAACCCCAAACAAAAGGAATCCAAAGAGGACCACACCAAGACACATCATAATTAAAATGCCAAGAGCAAAAGACAAAGAGAGAATATTAAAAGCAGCAAGACAAAAACAGTTAATTACCTACAAGGGAGCACCCATATGATTGTCAGCTGATTTCTCAACAGAAACTATGCAGGCCAGATGGGAGTGGCAAGAAATCTACAAAGTGATGAATAGCAAGAACCTACAACCAAGATTACTCTACCCAGCAAAGTTATCATTCAGAATTGAAGGGCAGATAAAGAGCTTCACAGATAAGAAAAAGCTAAAGGAGTTCATCACCACCAAACCAGTATTATATGAAATGCTGAAAGGTATTCTTTAAGGAGAGGAAGAAGAAAAAAGTAAAGATAAAAATTATGAACAACAAATACATATCTATCAACAAGTAAACCTAAAAATCAAGTGAATTAAAAACCTGAGGTACAGAATAAACTGGTGAATATAATAAAATCAGGGGCATAGAAAGGGAGTGGACTGATAATTCTCAGGGGGAAAGGGATATGGGGGGTGCAGGAAGAGACTGGACAAAAATCGTACACCTATGGATGAGGACAGTGGGGGGGAAGGTAAGGGCAGAAGGTGGGGTGGGAACTGGGTGGAAGGGAGCTATGGGGGGAAAAAGGAGAAACAATTGTAATAATCTGAATAAAGATTTATTAAATCAAAACAAAACAAATCAAAACAAAACAAACGAACAAAAACTCATAGACACAGATAACAGTATGCTGTATGGCGATTACCAAAGGGAATAGAGGGTGGGAGGAGTATAAAGGGTAAAGGGGGTCAAATATATGGTGATAGAAGGAGATTTGACTTGTGTGGTGGTTACACAATGCAGTATACAGATGACGTATCATAGAACTGTACCCTCGAAACCTGTATAATTTTATTAACCAGTGTCAACCCAATAAATGTTTAATTTTTAAAAAGGCTATAGTGAATAGACAATGGTAAAAAAAAGAACTTTACTCTGAATAAATTTGGAATAATAGACTATTCTCAAAATAATTTGATAATATGACTGAGATAATCCATAACCTAGATGTGCATTTAAGTGGCCTTTTTTTTAAAGATAAAATTCCTTCAAACAGTTAATTTTTAAATACATCTATACTATCTTTTGACAGTCTGCCTTTTCTTAAAGATAATATTATATGCACCAACTAGGCAGGAAGGAAGGTTGGAATTATCTTTATAAAATGTATTCTGGTTTCCAGTTTCCAAAAAGGCATCTTAAATGACAGGTATTGAGTGTGCCTGGAATGTGTCACTGAAGGTGGCTTCCTTCACAGTGTCCTAGACCGGCTTTGCCCCAAGAAGCACAACCTTTGTGGGAAAGCACAAGGGCTGGTGCGGCCGGGCGGTGTGCGAGGGCTGCAGCTACAAGAGAGCCTTCCGAGAGAATGTGCATCTTCATCAAAATTCTCAATGCGTTCCAACTGTCATTCAAAGAGTTAACATCTGTGAAGAATAAAAAATGCAATGGAGAGGTTTCAGGCAAAGCATGGGGAGACTGATAAAATTATCAGCGAATTAAATTCAGACAGATGGCTTTGGAAAGGAATGAAGTACACAAACCTTACGCAGAGTATAATGACTCTCAACTCACTCTGACAGGGGCTTTGTCAACAGGGTAAGCCTTTTTTATAAAAAAAAAATTGGGATTTTAAAGCAGTTGGAAATCAAATTCTTCTTTTCTGAAGGCATTGTTTAGTACTTAAAGCAACAAACACGGCCATAGCATCTAAAGCCACCTGGACAGCCTACCACTCTAAAGGGCCCAGGGTAGGTGCCCAGGTTGGTAGAAGGCACATGGTAGGCATGGAGCATGCTGCTCCTCCTCGCTGTCCCCTGATTCACTGCCCACATCAATCGCTCCTTGGCAGTGGAAATATTTCTACAGAACACAGGCCAGTCATTAGCTCTGCTCATAACAGCAGGATGACAAGGGAAGCTTTCAGCCATTGAACAGACACACACGGACACACACAGACACAGAATAAAGGCACAAAGAGGCCGATTCCTGCTTTTTAAATTTCCATGTTTATCAGTGTTGATTGCATTAAAAAATAGAGCCCCTCCTTTTATTTTTTCCCTAAAAATAGAAACAGTGTCCTCGTTAATAAGTATCCTTTCACAAGTAGACAAAAATGATGAGAACGTAACGTGCTGTTTCTCTTTCGGGGTCTCTTTTTTCCTGTGGTTCCTATGTTATCTCCACTTATTTGGCTTCAGGGACCCCTATTTCAGGTGACAGGCCCCTGCGTATTCACGCTTGGACGCGGATGGCCAGGCTGCTGCTTAGCGATGGACTTTGCCTTTGTTCCAGACCAGATGTTCTGTTTCTCCCTGGAAACAGTCTGCATTGTGGTACCTTATTATACGCGCTTTCTGGAACTGGTGCCAGAGTAGCCTCCGAATCAGCCAAGAGCAGCGCTGAATCAATAAGACAGCTGGCGGCCTCCCTGGGGAGGGGACGTTTTCTACCTTTTTGATTCATGCAGTCTCCGCTAGTTCAGATCCAGGATGCCATGAATGATTTTTCTTAGCGACAGGTGAGAACAAAAAAGCTTTGTAAACCTATTTCAATAGGAGCTGGAGACTCCGTGTGCTATTGATTAAAAGGAGAAGACGACGAAGAGGAAGTGTACACACAGTCCAGTTGCATTTTCCCCATAATCGACTTCTGTGCTTCTGCCTGTGTTGGAGTTGTCAGCTTTGCCAGGAGGGAAAGCTTGGAAATCAAGAGTATTGTGTTATTGACCTCGGATTAGGATTTTCATTATGTCTCTGAGATTGCATGTTATCTACAAAAACAAGAAGGTTATTCCTTTTTTTATTTTTATTTTTTAGCTATACAATTCACTGATGTATGGCTAACCTTGCCAAAAATTCAAGGTCATTTTAATGGGTTTATTCATCTCATCCACGCTTTAATGTTTGGGATGTGATTATTTATAAGGGCTGTGGATTTGGTTAAAAATCATCCATGTTTACACTCAAGCAAAGGATTGCAACTCAGTTTGGGTCCTGGCCCTAGGTCAGTGGTCAGCAAACTGCGGCTCGCGAGCCACGGTTTGCCACTTTGTTGACTGAGTTTGTCGACCACTGACCTAGACTCTCGATTCCAATAATTACAGGCTATTGTTGTTCCTTGTGATTAAGCCCCTGTTCCAGTGGTTGGCAAACTCATTAGTCAACAGAGCAGCAAACTGTGGCTCGCGAGCCGCAGTTTGCCGACCACTGCCCTAGGTCATCCACGTGTTGGCACACTCTGATTCAGCAAGGATGCTGGACTAGAGCTCCCTGTGTCCCACTGCTCTGTGAATACCAGCCGATTCTTGAGCCACTGTAGTGAGAGGACCAGTATGAAGTGAGATGGCACAGTACCTGGGAACTCCAGTCCTGGGGTGGCTGAGAGGCAAAAGTGTGACAGTAACAGAAGTCAGGGACCCTGCAGCGCATCATCCCCATCCATCATGGCAGACGTATTGGCAACGTGATGGATGATACCCAACCACCGACCTTGGTGGGTAAGCCTTTGTCACATAAGCAACAGAATACGTCAAAGCAGTGGGTCTACCTATGGGAAGGATAAGCTGTGACAGCAGCCGAAGGAAAATGAACACTAGTGTCAAATGTTATTTATATTTCTGAGCCAGGAAGGGCAGGTATCTTACTGTTCAACCTTTGAATGAGATGGGGTTTTTCAGGAAGGGGCAAAAGAAATGTCATCATTGCATGACTGTAGCAGTATGAGAGTTTCTCTTTTAACTAAATAACTTAGGGGTAGTGAGTCTGAGGAGTAGACACTCTCATAGGGTTAAAACGTATAGCTTAGATTCCTTTACACCTGTAAAAATTAGTCTAAGCACTGAGCAAATCCCATACAAACTAAGATTTTTCTCTCCATTTGCAAGGCCTGGGCTCACATACACATAGTTTAACATTTAGTTGGTGACAGATGGTATGGTTTGGGAACAGAAATAATTTAGTCTGGGATTCCTGGTGATTTTCCCATTTGGGTCTTAGAACTTGTCTCTCAAGCTATCTCCCAAAGCTTCACAGATACAACTGATTTATCCCAAGTCTCTTTTCTGAGTTTAAATATTACTCAATGGGTCATACCAAATAAGGAGAAATTCTCAGTAAGATATCGCGATAACTTCCAGTGGGACATATTGAGGGCTGGATGACTACAGAGGATAAGGGAAACAGAGAAAAGATAATGATCACCTTGCTTTTCATAAGACAATGAAGTTAGAACAGACTGAAGCAAGATCTGCTCGTTTGTTGCCCAGATGGCTTTATGCCAAAAGTTGTAAGGAATATGGTCAGCTTTATCAATGAAGAGGGTTAGTAGCCCTAACCATACCCTTAAGCCAGTGGGATCACTGAAAGTGCGGTCTCATCTCTTTTGGAATCCATATTTAAGAATCAAGAGACCCCTTCCAGGCCAAAATATTCACATTGGAATCCTAAGACATCCAGCCAAGGTGAGCCAATGAGGTGCATTTACATTGAGGGCTCGACCCTGCATTTTCCCAATCCAGCCAATTCGAGTTGGTAGGTATTTTTCTCCCAAATATCTTCTGTGTGCTTACCACTGTGTCAGCCATATATGAAGAGTTTGTTTTAAGGCAAATGAAGGCAACATTATTTATCATGGTCGTCTTCATAAACTTTAAGAATTTCAAGAGATGAATTTAAATGGAAAATGCTTACGGGGTGAGGAAGAATATGGGGGAAAAGGAGCGATATTCCATACACACTAGCTTTATTACAGAGAGGAGATCAGAGGTGTTTCAAAGGCAACCTTCCCTCTGGATGTCAGGGAGGATGACCATATCTTCCCAGGATGACCTAAGCCACTTTCCTGATCCAGCAAGACCTTCCTTATGTTCTCTAGTTCTTGTGATGGGAGTAGACACTGAGAGGCCAGCACACCTGGATGTGCTGCGTTAGGCTGAGGGGACTGGTGTCGAGAGAGGGAAGAAAAGGTGTAAGCTCAGCTGGTATTGTGGATGCATTTCTTTTCCTTTCTGGATGGATGCCTCAGATGCTCGACTGAAAACTGAATTAGTTCTGTTGGCAATCACTCTCATTCCTCTTGACTCTGGGATGTGTAAGACATTCCTCTTTGGGTCCAGGTATCATTTTGAGATCTCATCATGATAACTCTATGCGTGTGTGTGCCGGGAGGGCAAGGTTGCGAAGCAATTACTCAGCAGGGCTGGGGAAAGATGCAATTACCAGAACACGATTTAGCCCCGCTTGTCAGAGTGAGTTTCCCTGGGGCCGAGGAAAGCATTCACTTGGGCAGTGTCCCTTTTTGGAGGCTTAATCTAGTATTTTTTTCTTCCCTTTAATTGTGTGAGTCCAGTATTTTAGCTATAATAAAGGTTCTTTAAACAGCTCTTTATTATGAAGCAGGGCATTATGAATAAACAGAAAGCTGTGTAATTTATAGGAAAACTGCACGATGGACTTTTTCTTCACAAAGAACATTAGGGTTGCCTTGGCACAAGCCAAATACCTTTTAAATGAATAGTCACTAATCAGCAGCAGCTACAGTAAGTGCTCACGGTTGTTTTTTTTTTTCCTTTTCTGTGCCATGAGTGCATAAATTAAGCATCTGATTCTGATTGTTGTCATGAATGCATATGTCTATTGCTACCCATCCCCCACTGCTCAGAGCTCCTGCATCAGCTCAGGCTCAGTTTAGAGCATTATGAAAAATGCAAGGGAAGTCTCTTTAATACGTTCAATTTCCACCCACTTTACATGCATGGTAGAAAATACTGACAATATATTTCACTTTTGTTTTTGGATCTAGAGCACAGTTTAGGTTTGAAGACAGCAGTTTTACAATCTAGAATGTAAGAAAAAGAGTTTAGACCAACCATTAACATAAACTGTATTGCCAAGGTGTGTGTGTGTGTGTGTATATATATATATATATACACACACATACATATATATATATATATATATATATATATATATATATTTAGCAGAGCTTTATAAAAATTGTAGGCTTTCAAGTCGCTCATTCCCCTAAGATTTTGCACATACTATTTTCATCACTTGGAATGTATTCCTTTTTTTTCTATCCTCTGTTTCTTAATATTTTAAATTCTAACAAAAACCCAAACGAAATACTTCAGGAAATTATTCTTTTCTAATCCCATCCATAGCCAGATCCTGCTCACCCCCCTACTCAGTGGTTTCTTTGCCTCTGTGAAGTTAATGTGAAGAGATAATTATTAATTTATGTATAACAAAGATGCTTTCTAAAAGTTTGAGTGTTTTTAAAAATCCAGACATATTTTCTAATTGGAACAATGTCACATATGGTAGTTATGGCTCCAGGCCAAGCCACAAATTTATTAACTCAAAAAGTATGGGTTAAGTACAAATATTTAAGTTTTAAAAGTAGCATCAGAAAATAATATTGCAATATTGACAATAGTATAAGATATTAGCGCTTTATGTATGCCAGCACTGATTTAAATCCTTGACAAGTATTAGTTAATTGACTTCGGACAGTATTTCTCTAAAGTATGTACTATGGTTCTACTGATTTTATAGAGGAGGAAATTAAGGCACAAGGCGGTTCAGGTAATTTTTCAAGTTTGCTTAGCTAATATGTGGTAGAGCTGAAATTAGAGTCCAAGGAGTTAAAGAACAACAACAAAAACAATCCTGTGATTTCAACTGCAATGCTAATTTTATTTGAGTTTTGTGTGTGTGTTGCTGTTGTTGTGTGTGTGTATGTTTTGTTTTTTTTACTTTGGAAATTGAGGTATAGAAGAAAGGAAGCTTAGAAGACAACTTTAGGAAATATGGTCAGAAAATAACTTTGGTACGTTGTTAGGTGCTTTAGACATTGGCAAAATGATTCCATTGGCCTAGCCAGTTGACTTACAAAAGCAACAGAGAGAAAAGGCTGTAAAGAATGCAGGAGAAAACAAGTGAAAATTTTCTATATGAATTTTGTAAGAATTCAAAAAAGATGGAGAATAGGAAGGGAATTAAAGAGAATTTATAAGAAACAGGTTTAAAAGATGTTTTTATTGATTTCAGAGAGAGGAAGGGAGAAGGGGCAAGAGCTAGAAACATCAATGATGAGAGAGAAAATCCTGCAAGCCCCCTCCTGGGGATTGAGCCTGCAACCAGGGCATGTGCCCTGACCAGGAATTGAAGGTTGACCTCCTGATTCATGGGTTGACACTCAACCACGTTGGCTGGGTGAGAAACAGATTTTTAAAACCTAAACAATGGGGACCTAAATGGGGAAAACATGGAATTGTAGCATATGTCCAAGTTCCCTTATAACTGATCCAAGAAAGAAGGAGGGGTAGGGGGGAGAGGACTTCATAAATGTGGGATCTGATTGTTTCCTCAAAGGCCCACAAGGTGGCAGTGTTGTCTGAGACAGCTTTGTAACTGCAGCTGCTTAACCAGCACCTAGGGTTTGTAGAAGTGAAGGAATGAAATGTATGGGATGTTTACTCATCAACTGTTATAACTTGGAGAAGGCCTTATTAATGAGGGTTACTTGTTGTTATAGTTAAACTTTTTTTAGTTCCTTTATGTTTTCCTTTAACTCAGTAATTTATAGCATTTTAGGGACTGAGAATATTATATCTTTCCACAGCTCCTGCAGCTGCTTTTCTCATATTTGGAGAAACGTATGAGGTCATTCCTACAGAGTGCAAAAGTTAAACCCGGCCATGGGAGAAACACCTTCCTGATCAGGGCATTTCTTCACCCGGGTAAGTTACTTATCTGGTTGTGATCTGAACATCATATTCACCCAATTAATATTGTGGCATAAATGCCACCCAGCACTCAGAATCTTCATTTTTCACATAAGACATTTTGTAGTTTAAGTCTAGAAAGGACCCATTGTATCATCCCATCTGCTGAAAACAGTGACTTTTGCTGCTTTCCTTTGTGCTTCACTGTCATTCACCGAGGAGGGAGCAACATGGAATGGAGAATTTGAGTAGAATGTAAACACTGGAGAAATGAAATGTTTAGCTTTGCATTAGGTAAGCAGATTTTCAGCAAGTCGGGATCAGCAGATCTGTGTGATGTTCTGGGAAGCCACTTCCCTTCTGCAGCCCACTCATTAATTTTCGGAAGCCTGACAGAATGGCTAAAAGGATGATCAATTTCAAGTGTCACTCCTGGCGCGTTTTTAGCCTTATGTAAAAGGAGTTCCTGACAAGGACTCTTCGTGCCCTCAAAATGTCTCCTAGCGTTAAATATTGGGAAGTAGTTGAAATAATGAAATGGCCCTTTTTCTGTCACCAGAGTGATCGGATTAGGAGACATTGTGATTAGGGTCTATTACTGATGTTTAGGGATTGGGTGGGGGGAGGCTTGAAAGCACTCAAGCAGCAAAACCTTCAGAGAAATAAACACATTCCTGGGGAACTACTTTTCCTTAGTGGAACTGTGTGGAACAAATGGGGTATTGTTACTCATTTCCAAGTGAGTCCATGACGTTGTTGCCTAGTAGGTAAAGTCCTAACTCTCTCCTCCTACTCCCTGTCCATTTTTATTCTAACGTGTTGCTTGAATCCTGGGTAGATGCCTGGTGTCACTGAGCTGCCGCTGCGAGGGTTGTGGGTGGCACTGGGGTGGCTCTCTACCAGAAGGACAGAGTGTCTTTCCCTCCTCGTGTCTCCTCCTTCTCCTCCTCACTCCCTCATTTCCCCCGTCTTCCTTGGATGCCACCTCCCTGCCCCCCCTTTTACTTTCATAACACCTTCTACCCTTAAATCTTGATGCCAAATCATAGGCAATACTTAGCCATCTTGATGTCTGTTGGCACCAGAGCATTTGCTGATGTTGGTCTTAATTTATTTTATATCCAAATATTTGGTGAACTTGGTCTCAGTCCCCTTTATATCCCAATATTTGGTGAACTGATCATATTCCCAGTGCACGTGGTGAGAAAAGAGGGCAAAGTCATTGCAGAACCCAGTTACAGAATATCTACCACACGATGTGGAAAAGATAGAGCCTGAAGGTCAGACAAACGCTGTATGGCACGGTAGAGGATAAATAGTGGCAGGTGTGTGTGCCTGCTTACCCGGGCCAGGCAGGTAAAGGAAGCAAATGGCTCAGGTCTCCTACAGATGGAGAAGAACAGGAGACCTGCTAGTCCATCCAAAGGGGCAGTCCTTCTGCACTTCCAAACTTGAGAGTCATGTGAATTCACTTGGTCTGATACTAACCAGTCAAAAAAAGTATACATTGTCCTGGCACAGGAAGGAAGGAAAGAAGGGAGGGAGGGAGGGAGGGAAGGAGAGAGAGAGGGAGAGGGAGGAGAGAGGGAGGGAGGGAGGGAGGGAGGGAGGGAGGGAGGAAGGAAGGAAGGAAGGAAGGAAGGAAGGAAGAAAACGAAATGAAAGGAAAGAAAAAGAAAACTAAAGGAGAGAAAAGAAGAGAAGATAAAAACAAAAACTAACTCTCTGCAGGGCTGGTGTACTCCAAACTGCTTGACTGTGAGTCCTACCAGAAACACTATAAATTCTGGAGTCAGAGAACTGTAATTTTGTTACACCTGGGAATCTGAATGTTACCCCAGTGTTCTGAGGAAAGTTTGAGCGCACACACTTTTCTGGATGAATGTTCATCCACTCCTTTAAAACTCCTAACTCCTCAGAATGTGAAATTCTGAACTAAAATTGGAAGCAATAAACTAATTAAACATCACCTACTGCTAAAACACAATGAGCTATTAAGTTATAAGCTAATTGGATTGGATCCAACACAACTTGAACCGGAGTCACATTCTAATTGCTCTTTTACTTTAGAAAATATCAGAGATCACGCGATGGTATTTTTTGGTGACAGTTCTTAACTAGCCATGCAGGTCTTCAGTAGAAGCCTTCATTAGAGCAGTGGCATTTGAAAGAATTAAGGCCAGGTTCATGTAATTGACTCAGGGTAGTAGAGGAAGAGAATCTGTAAAGGACTTTTAAAAGCACAGCCTTCATTTCACACACACTAATCCTAATAATCTCATAATATGTTTAAAATATATATATATATATTTTTGCGGGAATGTCCTTTGAAAATGTATATTTTACTGGCGGAGTTGTTTTTAAGCTTTTGCAGCACTTAGGAATTGTTTCCTTTGTCGTAATTGAACTGTCAGGCTGTGGATAATCACGCTGGCTTTGATGTCTATCAAGAGTAGACACACAAAGAGAAGGTTGGGAGGCGCGTGTGACATGACATTCCCCCACGGATGCAAAGGGCGAGACTTAACCGCGTGGGAGAGCGTGCACAGCACTGGAACGTGGCGCGGAGGACGCTCAGTCTTCTGTTCTGACGGCTGAGCGCTGCGCTGGGCGCACATCCATTCCGCCTGAACATGCTTCTCCGATATTCACCTTGAAGGAGGGCCTCAGATCTCGGGTGCCCTCCCTTTCATAATCTAAGTTAAACCAGCCTCAAATCGGCCAGCGAGTCATTTGTTTTCCTCATCAGTGAGTGCCCTCTAGCTCCACCCTGGGCCTTGAAAGTGTGGGGCCCGCTGCGCTTTTCTGGGAGTGGTGAGCGCACCCAGGCCCCTCAGCTCCTCACAGCCCTGTCAGGATGCTAATACCCACCCAGTGGCCTCTCAGCAAGGTTAAGTAACAGGACTCTGGGGCCCAAGTATCAGGCTGATGTCCGGGAGGACTGGCCCCTGAGGGCTGACTAGGCAGGGGTCTGAGCCCTGCCTCTGCGGGAGCTCTTTGGGGGATGGGCGCTGTGCAGGGCACCTCCACTTTCCCAGCTCTCTGCCCTGCTGGCCAGGATCAACATACACCTCTCAGGGGGCGGCTTTGATCTTCTTGGACCGTGTCAGTCATGCATTCAGTTCTGGGAGCTCTCCTTCGTGTGTCTTTGCTGGGTGCTCATTTGCAGGTGTCAACACTGTCAGTTCCCATGCTCTGTCTTTTGCCGGCCTGGTGTCAGCGCTGCTCTCCCGCTCATCATCGCCCACACTCATCTCCACTCTGTCTGGCATTGGGGCGAAGGCTCAGTGCCCGGCTCAGGGTGCCACTGCGATGCACAAGGGAAGGCAGGGGGAGCAGAAGCTCTGGACTCGGTCCCCTGTCAAATGAGGCAGTTTCTAGGCTTTGCTACGTGCTGTTTTTCCCTGCACCCTTCCCACCCTACTTTCATCACTTCTCCGCATGCCCCCAAGTGAGATAACTATGAAGGGGGATTTTAAACAACGTTAGGACTTGAAAGATGAAGATTGGAGACAATACTAATGCAATGAATGGGAACTAAAAGAGGCTGCAATTCAATTGTCACCAGTCCACCTCTGATAACAGTGGGCTCAGAAGAAACATCCATAGATTCCTTTAAGGTTCTGCACCAGAAACGATCTATTTTGTTTCCAGTATAGGCGTGTTGCCTCTGAAGCCAATTGGTCCTGTCATAGGACTACACTTGTCTTCACATAGTTCATCTCTCTCTTTCTTACTAGCTGTAGAAACATACTTCCTACCTTAATGACACTAAATTCACTCAAGCTGAATTTCTTCAACAGTAAAAACACCACACAACCCCCATATGTGTGACATACATATATATTTCAGCCCTGGACTTGTCTGTCTGTAAGCAGTGAATCTGAACACACATCCACACTATTCCATCATAATCTCTGTCATGCCTTTGCCTGGGCAGGTAATGTCTCATAGACATAAAGTCTGTAATTAATTTTATGACCTTGGCAGCCTTCCGCAGTTCTTTTTCTATTGTGTACAGAGCTAGCAAAATATTAACAATTTCTAACAATTGTTGTTCCTTAGTCTGCTAACCTCTTTCCAGTCTGTGGCACTTTGCAAATCTTTCCCTTTTCTTTTGAAATCTTTTCTTTCCTTTAAGCTGAAAACTTGTACAGTTAGATGGTTGATAACACAGGTAAAATAAAAAAGAATTTCTCAAGATTTAACCCATGAATGCTATCTTTAGACAGCAACTTGCAAGGTGGTGGAGAATGCATGGCTGTGCACGTACGTTTGGACCGCACTTCTTTTTTTTTTCTATAATTGAAGTAATAGTTCATGTGTGGACACATTATATAGCGTTCTGTAATCGTTCCAGTTTGTTCACATTTTTATCCACGTTGCCAGCCTCCGCGTTACTTTCTGACCGCATTGGTAAGAATTCTCCAGGAGCTCTATGAGAATTTAACCTCTCTCTAGAGGACCAGGAAGGACTGGCAGAGAAGGCTCTCCAGGGGTCTTTTGGCGTCTCCCCATTTTTTCCCACCAGGCAGTGCATTTTACCGGAGTTTTAAGAGTCACAGAGAAAAGACACAATGTTACCCATTTTACCCCTGTCAGGTATGTATGCCAACAGGCGCGTACTTCACCCACAGAGAGGAATCCTCTTTGCTGAGTGCAGAACTACCTTTGAAAAGTTCCTGATAGAAGGATTTTTATTATATTTTAGCCTGGAAACACAAGCATTCCTCTGGGTTCTTCTTTTTTGTATGTGTGGAGCCCAAGACAGCCCGCAGAAGTCAGCAGGCGTGTCTTCCCTTTGCTCTGTTATGGGTAAGTTGTAGCGGTTTCTTGTTACAGATGGTGCACTTGGCATCATCTTTGCAAGCCATGACAGACCTTTCCACTTAGTTGCGGGATGTATTTCTGAAGACAAATTAAATCTTTTCCATTGAGAGCAGAATGTGTTTTTCTCAGCCGGAGAAGAACTAGTTAGCTTATGTTATTAACAGAACCCCCCATAGTATCCCATAACTTTCTCCCTGCTCAGCTCCTGAAATGCTGCTCACATGATTGGGGGTTGAGTGTAATCAGGAAGCTGGTGTGTGATTAAATAGCCTTATACTATGTTGGGACAGCCTGGAGCCAGAATCTTCAGAAAATATGTATAAAATGCCTCACATATCTGTTTTTTTAATTAAACAGTTCAACACGCACATTTTCCAGAATTTGGTACCCCACCTACCCCCTAGATGTCCCCTAATGGTTCTGTTATAAATACATTAAATTTTCATAATGGATCAGAAATTCTAAATACACATACACGGAATGCTAGAAAAACAGTTTTGTTAAAATATCCAGACACACGTAACTGCTCCATTAAGCAGTAGTGAGACTGTACATGGAAGACCAGGCACTGGCTCTGGAAAAAAATGAACTTGTCAGGTTTGGTTTCCAGCGTTCATGGCTTTGTCGTGTTTGCATAGAGAGGGGTGGCCCACCAGGCCCAGGGCAGCCTGGGGTGTGGGCGGGAACAGAGCCAGGCTCTAAACACTAGTCTGCACTGGCTCCCAGTCTGTCTTCCCACCATGTTATGGGAGAAGGGGTGCAAGGTGTAACTCAAGCAGCTTAACACATGACAGTCTCAAGTCCGCTCTTGACATCTCAGTCTCTGCGTGTATTAACTGAAAAGTAAAAGTAAAACAGAAGAAAAACAGATACCTTAAAAGATCCGTCATGGCCACATCAAACAGAAGGAAAAGACAGCAAGATGGACACTGGGAAAGGGCCGAAGTTTGGCATTTGTCAGGAGCAAAGCAGAGAATTCGCTTCAGTTTGGGGCATCCAGGCTGAGGGTCCAGAGTTCTCCTTGTCTGTGTCCTTCCTCAGAAGCTTCTGCAATGTGGCAGGCAGCCTGAGCCTACAGGGCCCCACTGGGCCTTAGGGTTGAAGGCGGCAGCCTCCTCTTCCAGCTCCTGGCACTGTTCCTCCACCTCTTTTTTTAAAAAAAATATATTTTATTGATTTTTTTACAAAGAGGAAGGGAGAAGGAAAGGGATAGAGAGTTAGAAACATCAATGAGAAAGGAACTCGATCAGCTGCCTCCTGCACACTCACCACTGGGGATGGGCCCACAACCAAGATACATGCCCTTGACCGGAATCGAACCTGGGACCCTTCAGTCCGCAGGCCGACGCTCTATCCATTGAGCCACACCGGTTAGGGCAGTGATTGGCAAACTCGTTAGTTAACAGAGCCAAATATCAACAGTACGATTGAAATTTCTTTTGAGAGCCAAATTTTTTTAAACTTAAACTTCTTCTGACACCACTTCTTCAAAATATACTCGCCCAGGCCATGGTATTTTGTGGAAGAGCCACACTCCAGGGGCCAAAGAGCCGCATGTGGCTCGCGAGCCGGTTTGCCGACCACGGAGTTAGGGCATTTTCCTCCACCTCTTGCACCTCCTCCTGGTGGACTGGCTGGAGGTTTGCAGACTCCTCGTGGATCTCCCTTTCCTTCTCAGTCCGCTCCAGCTCTGTCTCCTTCTCTTTGTTGCAGAACATCTGCCTCATCTCTTCCACCTTCCTGGGCAGCTTCCTCAGAAACCTGGTTCTCTTGGCCTCCCATGTCTCCTACAGGCTGAATGGCTGGCTATTGGTATCCCACGGCCATCCTGGAAGCCCATCTCCTCCAACTTGCAGCGCCGGTAGCACGCGTAGTGCTGACTGTGGGCCAGCTCACGCAGGTCCTCCTTGCTCACCTGGGTCAGCATCTACAGGAGCTTCTTTCCTCCAGCATCTTCATCCCCCAGACCCACCCACCACGGCCCCGCTCCTCAGTGTTTCCAAGAAAACATATAAAAGTCCCTATGATTATTTTTCTTGCTAACAACTACCTCTTTTACCTGGAAAAAAATTAAACATGTGTCCCATTGTGGGGGGTTCTCCTACACTTGGTTGCCGACCTACCAAGCTTGTGTGTGTCTGCAGTGTCTCTGGGGAGTGCCTGTTTTCCCTTCTCTGCCTCCTGACACAGACGCAGAGAGCCCTGTGTGTGATCACAGAGCTGACTGGCCCCTGGGCCTCAGGACAACATGCTCCCTGATGAAAACTCTTGATGATACTTGTATGCCCTTGGACATCATTATCACTGTAAGGTAGTTGGGCAGGATACGGTTTGCTGTCTGCAGTTCAATAAATGCACAGCAGCCTTTCCACAAGCATGGCCCATGGATCACCTGTACCGACACTTCTATGCATGCCTGTGAAGTGCACATCCATTTGGCTCCTGTCAAACCTATGACCGAGTCAGAATCACGGGAGTCACGAAGACATATTTGCATGTCTGAGCGGTCTTCATTCTTCTCGCATTCTTGATGGAAAGTTTTTTTAAATGTATCACTGAAAAGAATGTTTATTCAGAAATGGAAGAACATGTTTGATGGCGTCAGCCTCCCTTCTGTCCCTTTAGTGGACAGTTGTGAGATTCCTGAGGCTACTCAGAGGGTTGCGGCAGAATCAGGCAAGAGTTTATAGTTGGTTAGTAAATATGCATGAATCTTTAGTGATCTAAACAAATGACTGAATGAATAAATAAATGGAGGACACTTTTCCTCTCTATGGTTACTGGGCTATGAGCAAAGCCAAGAAGCCACAGTAATAACTGCTGCAGGTGAGATCCACTGGCTGATGCTAAAATTGGTGGGCAAAACTGTGGGATATAGACAGACGTGGGATCAGACAGAACACGTGCCTGGACCACAGAGACTCAGAGAGAGGAGAAGACTTGGTTCCTTATCTTGTCTGTGTTGTTGTTGTTTTTTTAAAAAAATACATATTTTTATTGATTCCTGAGAGGAAGGGAGAGGGACAGAGAGATAGAAACATCAACGATGTGAGAGAATCATTGATCAGCTGCCTCCTGCATGCCCCACACTAGGGATTGAGCCCGGAACCCCGGCATGTGCCATGACCAGGAATCGGACCGTGACCTCTTGGTTCATAGGTGGATGCTCAACCAATGGCAGCTGGGATCTACTCTGGTTTTTAACTTGTCTTGGGTCTTGAATCCTTTTGAGAATGTGATTAATGTTATGAACTTCCCCACAAAGAATAATGCACATAATTGCACAATTTGACGACCCAGTTAGAAAGCCTTGGTATAGAGGAATTGATAAAAATGTCTATCAGTATGTGTGAGCCTTTCAAAACTTCCCTGCACCCATTGAAAAGCTCAGCCAAGTGGTAAAACAGAACTGATGTGATATGAGTGAAGCCATGCTCATGATGAGGTATGTCAGCTGGGCATTTCATTAGTACACTGGCCACCCCGCTCCTCCCCTTGCTCCTCCATCACTCCCAACCATCATCCATCTCAGCCTCCCTTCTTCCCTCTGCCATGCCCACCCCTGTCCAAGGTCTGAAAAACACTTTTGGATTTTCTGTGTTAACCAAATGTTAGCCAAATCACTTAATCTGTTAACCTGCTTTTGGAATGAAAGACAATGTTAGTCTATAAGGTGGCTGTATACATTTTTAAAAGACTCCCTCTCAGGGCATATGAATTAGAAAAGGCCCCTCTAGGAATATGCAGATCCTCAAGGAGGGTTTTGGAAATGTCTTTCAGCTTTGGCCTATTCACTCTTTCAGGTTGTCCTTTTGGCATGCTCCTGTCTTCCCTCCCTCCCTCCCTCTCTCCCTCCCTCTTCTCTTCCCTCCTTTCCCTCCTCCCATTTTCACTTCCTTATTTTCTGCCATTATACATTACTCCAGACTCATCTCATCTGGTATTTTCTCTCTCCTATCCCTAAAAGAATTAATTTCTTAAAGGAGCCTTGGTTCCTTTCATTGGAGAATAGTCTTTAAAAAACAAAATCTGGGTGCTAGCTAAGTGAATAAGTTTTAAGAAAGTGTATATGTGGCCCTGGGTGGCGTTGGTCAGTGGTTAGAGCATCAGCCTGAGCACCAAAGGGTCATGGGTTTGATTTCCAGTCAAGGGCACATACCTGGGTTATGGATTCACTTCCTGCATCTGGTCAGGGGTTAGGGTATGTGCAGGAGGTAGCCAGTGGAAGTGTCTCTCTCACATCAATGTTTTTCTCTTATCTATCTATCTATCTATCTATCTATCTATCTATCTATCTATCTATCATCTATCATCTCCCTCCCTCCCTTTCATTCTCTCTGGAAAAAAAATAAAAGAGTATATGTGGAAGTTGAGGATCTGGAAATGGATTCCACTAAAGCTACTTATACCATATACTATCTGGATATTCATATGTGTTGAACATTAGATATGTAGAAGGCTTAATGATATGTGTGAAGTACAGTCTAAATATCTGAGAAATCTATACTAATAAAAGGGTAATAGGCTAATTAGACCATATAGACCAGACATATTCTGGTCGTCCAGTCCTCCTTCCTGATAAAGCCACAGTGGCAGGGGCCAAGGCAAAGGTTAGGGGTGATCAGGCCAGCAGGGGAGAGCAGTTAGGGTGATCAGGTCATCAGGGAAGAGCAGTTAGGGGTGATCAGGCTGGCAGGAGAGGGCAGTTAGGGGTGATCAGGCTGGCAGGGGAGGGCAGTTAGGGGCAATCAGGCTGGCAGGGGATGGCGGTTAGGGGCGATCAGGCAGGCAGGCAGGTGAGCAGTTAGGAGCCAGCAGTCCTGATTGCAAGAGGGATGTCCGAGGGGTCCAGGATTGGAGAGGATATGGGATGGGCTGAGGGACCCCCCCCCCCCGCCGCCCATGCACGAATTTCATGCACCTGGCCTCTAGTAAGTTCTATAAAATGTTATCAGTGAATATTTCTTTACAACCTATGTTATATGTGATAGCTACCATGGTTTATCAGAAATAAAAGCAATGGCAGATCAAAGCTGGGAAGGAAAAACGAAACCCACTAACTAAATGCCATGGATTAACCCCATTTCTTTGTTCATAAGATTCCTTAAAGCTAATCAAGCTCAAATCTATAATTAATTGAGTGGCATTTCACATCTTGAGTGCTCACCCTGAACCCATTAGTCTCTGCTGCAGGGGCTTTAGGTAGGTATTAAAATCCCTGCATCTTTGCCTGGTATCCTCACGTTTCCTCTCTTCCTCCAAATACATTGCATTAGCAATTTCCTGCTTCACTGCTCCTCCCTATAAAACAAGCTGTAAGGTTTCGTAGTGTAACAGCAGAGTTGAGTAACAGTACTTTCATTTCTCTTTATAGAAATCAGCCTTCTCTTTCTGGCCTGGTGTCTGCGTTAGCACGGTCATTCAGGCTTTGAAGATATGTAAATGGGAGCAGAGGAATCCAAGAAAATCACCCACTCGCTGATATTAGCTCAGCTTCCCTATACTTCCTCTGGACCCTGCACTGACTACACATGCCCCAGATCTACACTGTGGCCCAGACTGGATACACACACAGTAACTGTGGGAGCAGCTGGGCTATGCTGCATTCACCCCGAATTCCATAGGCTTAAGGAAAAATTGGGCCCTGAAGGTGGGTGCTATTGTCATTTTTTAAAAAAATTCTTTTTAGATTGTTACAGTATTCCTCGTTGAAAAAAGACAGTGCTTGAATTTCCTGGAAAGGGGTAAGATCATTAAAATGTTTACCCAATGAAGAACACAAGCTAAACAAGGATCATTTGAATGACATTTGCTTCAATGTGTTCAGTAGCTGCACACCTTGCCTACTGCCACCAGATTTACAGGTGAACTCTGACACCTATTGAAGTAGTTTCTAACAGTTTTGAAGCTGAGGAAATATTTTAATGCCCCCCCCCCACCATGTCTAAGAATCCCCAAAATAGCAGTTGTATTTTTAGGATCTTCCGAGTAAATATTGATGACAAAAGCTATTATGAATTCAGCAACGTGTTGAAATAAATGTGTTTGTTGTTTTTTTTTTACAACAGCATGTATATACGGTACATTGGAAAAATAGGATACATGCTATTTATTTAATCTATAAATAACTCTTGGTTCACATATTGATTCTGGGACTCCTCACAATAAGCTTGGGGCCAGGATCAGAGCATGATCGCCCAGACACTATGAACAGTAGTTGATTTATTTAATTGATATTACCAAGAGTTCTTACTTAATTAAGGGGTAGTAAGCAAACCAAGATTAAACCTTAGGGGCAGAGGCATATCCCCCCAGAAGACTTATTAATAAGAATAATACATTACAATATCAAGTGACACACACACTTTTTCACTGTTTAATCAGAATCCCAAACAGAGAGCTTAACTCTTTTTGAAATCACTTAATACTTGGAAATAGGGGTTGAGTAAATTAAATTGTAGTTGGTTATGCTAAAAACAAGACTCCCTTCTAGTTGTCCTTTGTAGAAGAGAGATTGCTCTTGAACAGCAATATTAAAACATGGCAATGGAATAACCACTCTGATAATATTGGAGAGCATTAAATTAGTACACTTTCCTATGATAGCAATTTGGCAAAATGCTTTGAAAACCTTAAACACCTTGGCCCAGTAATCCTACCTCCTGGAGATATAAATAAATTTCAGCATTTTTTAAAATGTTGGTAAAGAATGTAAAACTATCTATATTTTCAACAATACAGACATGGTTAAACTGATTATAGCCTATTGACTAGATGGAACATTAAGCAGTCATTAAAAATTATATTTACAAAGTATTCATTAGGTATAGAAATGCACAAATGTTATTTAAGAAAAAACAACAACCATGTACCAAAAACTGTGTACCTTTTAGTAAAAAATGACTGCATAAATAAATTTTCCCAGATTTTTATAATAAACCTGATGAGCTTTTATAATGGAAACTCAATACATTTATTTATTTTAAAACTGTTTATTACAAATAGGTTTTCCTTTCTGATGTAATATTGGGAAGCTATATACAATAGGAAGTTCATTGGAAGCAGGCGGACTTGGAATAGTCACTCCCTTTTGTTTACATAGTGTCACTGACTTCTTCCCTTACGATAGAGAGTTGAAAAGTTGTAGGGAGCAGCTCTAGAGTTAAGCCTTGGATTGACCTGTGGCAGAGCCACAAACAAGTCCCAGCTTAGAGGGCAGAGACCTCTTAGCTTAATTAAGCTTGACCTTATAGCCCTCCCTAGTTCCTTCCTAGGTAGCTAATGGGCTGTGGGAGATGCAGCAAGTGCTGCCAAAACAAGTGAAATTCACAAGAACATTGTAACTATGTTGACCACTACCTTTTTTTCCTCTGACTATAAAATAAAGCCTCAGCTTGCTGGCTGGATCCTTCTCTGGGCCCTCATCCGGGCACAGGAGACCCACCGAGCCCAGCTATATTCTCTTTGTCTGTCTTTTCTTTAATCCTTCACAGGCCCTCCTCAGGCTCACTGAACCCTTGGCTGTGCTGGCATGGCACAAACAATTATGTTCACAAAACTGAAAATATTTACTATGTGGCCCTTCATACCTCATTCCTCTGCCCTTATCTCCTCACAACGTCCCACCTGGAAGCCAGAGAAGTAAAACACCCAGCAGGCAGGCAGGCAGGCAGGTGTGCAGGCCCTGCTCCACTTCTGTTAGCCCTCTCCTCTCTGACCTCACCTCCTGCCACTCTCCTCCTCCCTCACGTTCTCTTCTCAACACTGTTTCTTCAACCTAAGAACTCTCTCTGCCTGAGCCTCAGGATCTCTCCAGTGCTGCTGACTGGCATGTGCTTTTCCTAAATACCCTTGCAGTCTTCTCCCTAAGTGACTTCAAGCCTCTACCCCCCAGGTCACCATCTCTGAGAAGGAGGCCTCCCTAACCCTAATTACATCCCACACGCCCACTGACCCGCTGCTGTACTCAGTCCCCTTACCTGCTTCATTGATCACCATCTGACATCGTAACTCCTTAGCAGCTAAGGCTTAGCTCATTTTTACCTCCCTCCAGGCCTAACCACCCCACTCCCTCAAACCCTCTAGAACATGTGTGAACAAACTTTCCCCAGATACTAACTATTTTCAGCTTTGTGGACATAACTTTTCAACTGAGACCACAGTGTAAATATCGCTCTGGCTGCTGCAAGAGCAGAAACAAACAGTGGGCTATGGCAGGGATGCAGGCAGTGGGTAATGATGGCTGAGACCACAGTCACACGCAGAATGAGGGATAAAGCAGCCTCACCCCAGAGCCCATGCTATTGACGGATACTTCAGGCCCCGGTCATGCAAGACAGCACTTACCTGCAAAAGATCTAACCTTTTTGTGTGTCCTGTCAGGGGAATTGGGAACTCTGATAGATAAATCCATAATAATAAGATAATTGCAGAGGGCTTGTTAAATCCTGTGGGCAGTGCTCATTAGTTCTTTTGAGTTGGAACAGGGACACTCTTGAACATCTAATTAAAGCTATGAAACGCACTTTCTAGAGGAGAACAAAAGAAGTTACATATAGGAGAAACCAAGATGGTGGCATAGGTAAGCACCTAAACCGCTGCCTCGCACAACAATTTCAAAACGACAACTAAAAGACAGAACGGACACCATCCAGAACCACAGGAAAGCTGGCTGAGTGGGAAATTCTACAACTAGAAGGAAAGACAAAAGCTCACGGAGAACTGGAGGAACGGCAAAGGGTTGAGGTACTGCAAAGGGTCTTTGTGCATGCACAGAGGAAGGGCAGCTGAGAGCCTGGCTGACTTTCTCTGGCGGGAGGGGGAAGGAAGCCCCCGTTCTGCACTAAACCCCAGTTCCGACTGCACTGAACCCCAGTTCCGGGTGAAACCCCGTGGACCCAGGCTCATACAGGGGGAGTCTGGACTGTCAGGTAGAGAGAAAGGCACTTGGAGACTCGGAGATCTGGGGGGAGCCACGGCGGGCAGGGATCTGGAGGCGCGCGCGCACCAGTGTGCACAAAGACTGCAGAGGTTGCCAGAGGCTTTCCCTAGCAGAAGGGAGTTGGAAGCTCCTGAATGCACTGAATCCCAGTTCTGACTGCACTGAACCCCAGTTCCAGGCGAGCCCCTGGGGACCCATGCTCTTGCAGGGGGAATCTGGACTCTTGGGCGGAGGCTCGGGAGCCGGGGAAGCCAGAAGTCTGGAGGCGGGCATGCGCACACAAGGGCAGGGCTGATGGGAAGCTAAGACTGTCTGCTCCGCCCTGAGACTCCACCCCATCCAAGCTGAGCACAGAGGCTTTTGCAATTTGGCAAGTCTAATCCTATAAGGCTGTCTCCAGCACTGAACTTCTCCCAGCATAGTCACAGCTGATCCTCACAGCCAACTGGCCTGGAGGTTAATTCCTCGCAGTGATACCAACAACAGTCAAGACTTAATTACAACAAGGCTGTACACACAGTCCACAAAGGGGTGCACCAAGAGTGTCCACCTCAGGTAACTGGGAGGCCGACCCACTGGGCCATATAGGAAACCTAGCACACAAAGCTACCCTACCAACTCAGGGAAGCAGTGAAAATGCGGTGACAAACAAACAGATCACAAACGAAAGAAATGGAGGAAAACAAATGACTGGATATAGAATTCAAAACCACGGTTATAAGGCTTTTCAAGAATATCCTAGAAAAGGCCGATAAATATAATGAGACCCTCGAAGATATGAAAAAGGACCAACTAGAAATTAAGCATACACTGACTGAAATAAAAAATATTACACAGAGACCCAACAACAGACTAGAGGAGCGCAAGAATCAAGTCAAAGATTTGAAATACAAAGAAGCAAAAAACACTCAACTGGAAAAGCAAAAAGAAAAAAGAACCCAAAAAGTTGAAGGTAGTGTAAGAAGCCTCTGGGACAACTTCAAGCATACTAACATCAGAATTATGGGGGTGCAAGAAGAAGAGAAAGAGCAAGATACAGAAAACCTATTTGAAGAAATAATAACTGAAAACTTCCCCCACCTGGTGAAAGAAAAAGACTTACAAGTCCAGGAAGTGCACAGAACCCCAAACAAAAGGAATCCAAGGAGGACCACACCAAGACACATCATAATTAAAATGCCAAGAGCAAAAGACAAAGAGAGAATATTAAAAGCAACAAGAGAAAAACAGTTAGTTACCTACAAGGGAGCACCCATACAACTGTCAGCTGATTTCTCAACAGAAACTATGCAGGCCAGATGGGAGTGGCAAGAAATCTACAAAGTGATGAATAGCAAGAACCTACAACCAAGATTACTCTACCCAGCAAAGTTATCATTCAGAATTGAAGGGCAGATAAAGAGCTTCACAGATAAGAGAAAGCTAAAGGAATTCATCACCACCAAACCAGTATTATATGAAATGCTGAAAGGTATTCTTTAAGGAGAGGAAGAAGAAAAAAGTAAAGATAAAAATTATGAACAACAAATACATATCTATCAACAAGTGAACCTAAAAATCAAGTGAATTAAAAACCTGAGGAACAGAATAAACTGGTGAATATAATAGAATCAGGGGCATAAAAAGGGAGTGGACTGACAATGCTCAGGGGGAAAGGGGTATGGGGAGGTGCAGGAAGAGACTGGACAAAAATCGTACACCTATGGATGAGGACAGTGGGGGGGAGGTAAGGGCAGAAGGTGGGGTGGGAACCGGGTGGAGGGGAGCTATGGGGGGGGGGAAGGAGAAATGATTGTAATAATCTGAATAAAGATTTATTAAATAAAAAAAATAAAAAATAATGGTAAGAAGGACAAAAAAATAAAAAAGAAGTTACATATATACAAACTCACAATATTCTGCATGCATTTTTTAGGGTGTTTACAACTTCTGCCTCTGGTATTTAACACTGAGAACCCATTCCTTCGGGCTCATCTAAATCAGACCTGAAATTGAGGTGTGAGGCTCAGCAGAAGGGAACATGGCACTTCCCTGAGTGAGTGGGGAGATGCTGAGGCACAGGTGAACTTTATGGCATCCTTTAAGGGCACCTCACCTGTAGGGAAGAACCATTTTAGCTTGGGTGTATGGCCTATTGTATTGAAATACAATGGTATATTTACTCATCATTTCTCAAAACATAAATTTGTTAATGTTATAAAATATTGTAAATTTCCTTTGGTACAAAAGTCAAAAACCCCTTTTGAAATATTTTTTGGAAATTGAGCACAAGGTGATTTCATAACTCCCCTTGAGCATCAACTGAATGACCCTTATTACTTTTCTGCTCCCATTCATGTTTGTAAATGAAGAAATTGAAGCAGTTTTACAAGGATCCTGGATTCTTCCCCCTTCATTGACTTGGCTGAAAGTGGGGGGAAAGGCCATTTGGGCCTATGTGATGAGCTTTCTCCTTCCTTCTTTGTTACCTGACTGGAGTTGCACAGCACAGTTGGCTTTTTCATGAGCAGATGAGGCTAGTTTATTACCCTGCTGTGTATCTGGGTTTGAAAGGTCCAAACTGCAATTCTATTTCCTTACACGATGCTTTTATCTGACCCAGTCCTAGCCCTTATCTAGAAGCAAAGACATTTTTCTGGTTGTTGGATTACTTGATAAAGAGATTCGAGAAAGAGACAACCGGAACAAGAATAATAGGATATTTTCCTGAGAGGCACATATAGAGACCCTCTCATTCCCATGTGTGTTCAAGAAGAACAATGGAATATATTTTTTTCTTAGTGGGGTTATGCTGTGACATACCTAACATACGTGACACTTGGAGAGGATCATGTTTTAATATAATCTTTCCTCTACATGACAAAATTTTTTTCAGGAATTATCATAAAAATGGAGATATGTAGCTTTTATATATAAGAATAGTGCCTAAAGCTTTACCTTTAAGTGGTCCTCTGTCCAGCCAATGGTTTAGGATGATTTCTGGTTGCCTGATGCTGATGATAATATAACAAAGTTCTGACTCTAGTGAATCTTTCATACAAGGTAGTTTTTTGAGCACTAAAAAGAGCTGAGAGTTTGTTAAACTTACATACTAGAGTGTACATATAGTTGTGTACTTGCTTGCTATTGAATACTTATTAATACATGTGTGAGTGGCATCATTTGATCTGAGGCATGGTTTCATTATAATTCTTGGTAATGAGTATGTGGAGGAGTAGCTGTCACCTGCCTTAACCTTCTTTGGTGACTGCTATTTCTAATAATTTCTAATAATAAGAACCTGAGAGTGTCTTCAACCAATTTTAAGTCAATTCTCAAAAATGGGGTCATCAAGTGGTCATCCTTTGTTTCCATGTTTCCTTGGCTGTTTCTATAAACTTAGCACTTACATGTGTAGATCTTCCACTCTGAAATGCTCAAATGAATCAATTATAAAGTGACTTACCTTCTAGCAAAACCAGCATCAACCTTATAATTGCATCAGTTTGCCAGGAAGCAGTGATAATTAGGCACTTATTAATGGGAATGAACCCCAAAGAAGTAAAAGACTTTTAGTTCAACACAAGTGACAAGAGTCCTTTAGCAATTTAAAACTATTGATAGAAAATAGTTTGACCATCAGATTTCAAAATCAAGCTATGAAGTCTTCTTGTTTCCTTTTATTTAGGATGAATACCTTTGTAAGAAATTGTTTGGTTTAAACGGTGAGCTGGGCTACAGCAGTATGTGGAGCACTAGGTGGCGCTGGAGGATTGTAATAATTGCCCACAATTAGAGCCCTTTACAAATCTCACCAGTGTCAGAATCAAGAAGAGCATGAAAATTTACATTAAAAATGATTCAAAGGATCAGAATTCTTTCTCTGGTTTCACTCACTAAAAATCCAAGTAGAGTTTTGTCATGAGTGAAATAAGAGTTTATGCAGTGCTCACTGGGCAATAACTTTACAAAACAAATTATATTGGAGAAACAACATCGCTTTGTTTGCATGTTCCCATTTCCAAATTCTGTTGATCCTCAACATCACAGTCTTAGTTTGATTAAGAGTCATCAACTCATTGTAAGCCATCACCATCCACATGAAAATATGCTCAAAGTCACCTCTCCAGTAACTGACAGTTCGTTCTTCTCTCTCTCTCTCTCTCTCTCTCTCTCTCTCTCTCTCTCTCTCTCTCTCTCTCTTCCCCTTCCTTCCTTCCTTCCTTCCTTCCTTCCTTCCTTCCTTCCTTCCTTCCTTCCTTCCTTCCTTCCTTCCTTCCTTCCTTCCTTCCTTCCCTCCTTCCTTCCTTCCCTCCCTCCCTCCCTTCCTTCTTCTCTCTCTGTTAATGTAAAGGGTCACTGTAAATCTTGGAGCATACATAACAGAACATATGAGGAAAGATGAAGGCTGTTCCTTCATTCTCCATTTGCTCATGTTGTAAAAAAAAGAGTTGTAAAAAATTTCTACTGCATAAGCTGATTTTTTAAAATGTTTCATCTTCACTCTTCAACTGAAAGATCCATTTCATAATCAATCATTTCATTGAGGTATTTTAAATTTATTTTTTGGTTCATTTTAATGGAACGTTATCCACTTTCTGCAAGTCAATTAAGATTTGACAAAAGAGAAAATAGTACACAAAGATTATCATTGCACTTCTATTCTCTTTTTGAAAATGGTTAAAGAAAGCATATACCTAGTTTTTCAATCAGCTTATTTGTCAGATTTCTCTGTAATATATAAAAAGGCTCCATTCTCATTAATTCTGAAACCTGAGATATAAGTAGAAGCTAAAATTCAAAATCTCTACTTGCAGATTCACAATTTACTATGAAAACAGCCAAAAAGCATTTAGTGTTACATGAAACGAGAAAAATAATTACTAATATACAGTGAAATTTATGAAATTTTTAATACTTTATATGTATTTCTCAAAGATACTTTTAAAAATTAAAAATAGTACTTTGGTTTTATATACAACTCCTCTGAAGATCTCAATGTAACCTCAAGTTTTGGGACAGGTGATTTAGGGTATAAGCTACAGTCTGAAGGCACTGTGGGCGGGCACGTGGGATGCTGAGTGAACTCCGTAGCTGTCTTAAGTAGAGATTATATTTCCTTTATAACATCATATGTTGCCATATATATCTTTCATTTCTTAGAACCTATGACCAGAAGTAAAGCAAATAAGATTGCCAGAATTTTGTTGTTAACCTTGAAGGATTCAATCATATTGGAATATGTGTTAGTAAACTATTCATTCTGATCTCTAATTGTGCCCCAATGATCTAAGAGAATTAAGAAAGCTTTCAAAGTTCACAAGCATTCCTATACTGAGGAAGTAAGGTGAACATTTTTAAAAAATATATCTGAGCTGTGGAGTTCATGTAGGCTCAATAAACAATGTTTTGTTCTCTTAAGATCAGAAATCTGAGAGGAATGTCTTGTGGCAGAGAGAAATCTACTCTAAGGAGGAAATTTATTCCCAGAGAACATTTTTGTCTGATTTTCAGAAACTCAAACTCTTCAACCATTATTGTTTGAGCCAGTGGTAGTTTGAAAGCCTTTTTAGACACAAAGGATCAAAAGCACAGAGAGTTATTAAGGAAACTTGCACTTTGTTTTGTTGACATTTTAGGATAAATGATCAAATCAATTATAAGGCTAATAGTTTATATGTTATTAAAGAGAAAAGGAGATAGAATTAGAAGAACTATACTGTCATTGAAAAACAAATGTAGCAAAACCTCATCAATTCTAAGTGACAAGACTTGGAAATAGCTTTAGATTAGATTTTGAGTGGTTTTATAATTTTACCCAAGAAACAACTAACGTGGAAAGAGGAAAGGACTGGATTCTGGAGCCAGAGATTTAGGTTCCAGTGACTTGAATAACCTTGGGCAGGGCAACCCCTTTAAGATTATTTCCTTTATACTCTGATGAAATGCTTACTACCCACATCCTATGGATCTTGAGAGCATTAAAGAAGATGATGTATGATGTATGAAATAACTATGCAATTTTGATTTACATCTATCTTATCTGTATCTATCCATCCATCAATTTATATATCCATCCATTCATAATATATTCATTTTATCATGTATTAATCTTCCATTAAATGTCATGTGGGAAGCAGAGCTAGAAAAAGGGGAAGAGACTGTTATTAGAGAAATGTGTATTTAGTTCATCACATATTTTTGAATGCTCACTATAGGCACAGAATTGTGCAAAGCACTGAGGGGGTGTTGCAGTGTAAAATGAGATATTGATCCTCTCTACTAAGAGCATCCAAATTAGTTTTAAAGAAGATATAAACATAATGGTGAGTTAAGTACCATTGAGAGTAAAATATGATAAAATGTGGAAACGAGCAGACTGGTACTAGGTGGTACAGAGACTCGAGGAGAAGGAAATGAAGTGGATGAAAGAACATCTTGAAAAAGTGGTCTATACTCGTTGTACACTCCCCGCCCCCCCCCCCAATAGTTCTTTCTTGATTCCACTCCATTCAGCTTCCCTCTCATTCATCCATTGAAATTGCCCTTGTCAATGTCACCAGAGACTTCTTTATTTCTAAATTGAGTGGTCATTTCTAATCTGACTTGATGTGTAAAGCATATTTGATTGTGTTGCCTGCTCTCTTTCTTGGCTTTCTCCTGTATCAGTGAGTGCCTCTTCTCAGTCTCTTTTACTGGGTTCACCCCACTCCTGACCTCTTAACAATAAAGTGCTCAAGACTGATTCCCTTGATGATCTCATATCTTTTTTTTTTAGTTTTTCTCTTTTTTTTATAATAAATCTTTATTGTTCAGATTATTATAATTGTTCCTCTTTTTTCCCCCCATAGCTCCCCTCCACCCAGTTCCCGCCCCACCCTCTGCCCTTACTCCCCATACTGTCCTCATCCATAGGTGTACCATTTTTGTCCAGTCGCTTCCTGCACCCCCCAAATCCCTTTCCCCTCAAATTGTCAGTGCACTCCCTTTCTATGCCCCTGATTCTATTATATTCACCAGTTTATTCTATTCATCAGATTTTTTATTCACTTGATTTTCAGATTCATTTGTTGATAGATATGTATTTGTTGTTCATAATTTTTATCGTTACCTTTTTCTTCTTCTTTTTCTTAAAGAATACCTTTCAGCATTTCATATAATATTGGTTTGGTGGTGATGAACTGCTTTAGCTTTTTCTTATCTGTGAAATTCTTTATCTGACCTTCAATTCTGAATGATAGCTTTGCTGGGTAGAGTAATCTTGGTAGAAGGTTCTTGCTATTCATCACTTTGAATATTTCTTGCCACTCCTATCTGGCCTGCATAGTTTCTGTTGAGAAATCAGCTGACAATCGTATGGGTGCTCCCTTGTAGGTAACTAACTGTTTTTCTCTTGCTGCTTTTAATATTTTCTCTTTGTCTTTTGCTCTTGGCATTTTAATTATGATGTGTCTTGGTGTGGTCCTCTTTGGATTCCTTTTGTTTGGGGTTCTGTGCGCTTCCTGGACTTGTAAGTCTATTTCTGTCACCAGGTGGGGGAAGTTTTCAGTCATTATTTCTTCAAATAGGTTTTCAGTATCTTGCTCTCTCTCTTCTTCTTGCACCCCCATAATTCTGATGTTGGTACGCTTGAAGTTGTCCCAGAGGCTTCTTACACTATCTTCAACTTTTTAAATTTTTTTTTCTTTTTGCTTTTCCAGTTGAGTGTTTTTTGCTTCTTTGTATTTCAAATCTTTGACTTGATTCTTGCGATCCTCTAGTCTGCTATAAGATCTTTGTGTAATATTTTTATTTCAGTCAGTGTATGCTTAATTTCTAGTTGGTCCTTTTTCATATCCTCGAGGGTCTCACTAAATTTATCAGCCTTTTCTAGAAAATTCTTGAAAAACCTTATAACCATGATTTTGAAGTCTATATCCAGTCATTTGCTTTCCTCCATTTCTTTCATTGTGTGACCTGTTTCTTTATCTCCACATTTTGGCTGCTTCCCTGTGTTGATAGAGTGGCTTTGTGTGCTAGGTGTCCTATAGGGCCCAGCGGCTCAGCCTCCCCAGTTACCTGAGGTGGACACTCTTGGTGCACCCCTTTGTGGGCTGTGTGCACAGTTGTAGTTAAGCCTTGATTGTTGTTGGTATCACTGGGAGGAATTGACCTCCAGGCCAATTGGCTGTGAGGATCAGCTGTGTCTATGATGGGAGAACTTCTGTGCTGGAGACACCTTTGTGAGACAAGAGTGTGTCCCTTATGGATCTGAGGAGTTGTAATCTGGATGGTCCCACTCTGACCCCTGGGTACACTGGCTCTTGGGTCTCTGAGGAGGTGCCAATTTAGCCTCTGCCTATGGCCACCCAGCAGGAGCTATGGAGAGATCTGCAGATTCCTCTTCTTTGTTTGGGTTTTGAAGGTGCTCAGATGAGAGGCCCAGCTGTGAAGCAATGCAAGCTGCTGGGGGCCTTGGCCCTTCTTTTGGGTGTTCTGGGTCTCACTGACTCAGCTGCAGTTTGTTAGGTAAGTTTAGTTTTCAAAGGACCAGGCCATTCTTATGCAAAAGCCTCTGTGCTCAGTTTGGATGGGGTGGAGTCTCAGGGCAGAGCAAACAGCAATGGCTTTGTGGGGCGGCATCTCAGGGCAGAGAACACAGCAATGGCTTCCTGTCAGCCCTGCCTTAAGAGGCCCCTGGTTCTCAGTGTCCTGCGGTAATTGCTGCAAGCACCTCTGAGAGAAAGCCGCCCTTGAGTTTCCCCCACTGCCAGACAGTCCAGTTTTCCCCCGTATGAGTCTGGGTCCCCAGATTCTCGCCTGGAACTGGAGTTCAGAGCAGTCTGGAGCTTTTGTCTCCCTTCCGATTGAGAAAGCCAGCCACGTGCTCAGTTGCCAGCCCTCTTCGCTCGTGCGCGCCTTCCCCTCCATGCACGTGCCTCCATACCTCTGCCTTCTGTAGCTCCTGTGAGTCTCAGTGTGCTTTTCTCTTTCCTTCTAGTTGTAGAATTCCCACTCAGCCAGCCTTCCTGTGGTTCTGGATGATGTCCGTTTTGTCTTTTAGTTGTAGTTTTGAAATTGTCGTGTGAGGCAGCAGTTTAGGTGTTTACCTATGCCGCCATATTGGTTTCTCCTGATCTCATATCTTTATACACCATCTATATACTGACATAGCTATCTAAGTTTACATTTTCAGCCCAAACATTTCCCCTGAATTTTTTGACTTGTGATACTCAATATACTACCCATGGGGATGTCTAATATACACCTCAAACTTAACATGTTACTAAATCTCAAACTCACCTGAATTTTTCTCCCTCTTCCTACCTTCTTTTCTCACAGTCTTCCTCATATTAATCAGGGTACTCAGGGCAAAAACCTTGGAGATACAGTGTTTCTCAAATTCCTTCATTCAATTTATCAACAACCTATGTCATCTTCCTTCAAAATATATCCAGAATTGGTTCATTTTTCACCACTCCTAACACAATCCATGTCAGCAAGTCACTGTCATGTCTTGCTTGGATTATTGCAACAATCTTTTAACTGTTCTTTCTGCTTCTGCTCTTTCCCCCAGAATAATTCTGTTAAAATGTGAGACAGACATGTCACTCCTTTGCACAATGTAAGGGCTTATGAAGTCAAGTCCTTCCAATGCTATTCAATTGGTCACCTCTGACTTCATCTCTTTGCTACCTCTTCCTGGCTCACTCTTCTCCAGACACAATGATATTCATGCTGTTCCTCTAATACATGAAGTATACTCCTGTTCAGCTTTTTCACTTGCCCTTCCTTGTCCCCAGAAAGTACTTCAAATACCCACATGACTTACTCCCTCTTTCAATTTTTACTCAATTGCCTTCTTCTCATGAGGCCTTCCCAACAATGACATTTAAAATTGTTTTTATATCTTTACTCTTGACATTCTCTATTTCTTATCTCTTCTTTATTTTCTTCGTAGAACAACTTATCACCATTTACCTTACTATAGATTTGACTTATAATTTATTTATTGCCAGTCCTCCTTCACTAGAATATAAATTCCTGAGGACAAGGATTTGTATTTATTTTTTCACTGATGTGCTCATAGAACCTAGAACCATGACACATTTAATAAATTCTTAATGAATGAATGGATGGATCGAAAGATGGTGTTATACTGTAATCTCCATCTTACAAAGGACGCCTCAAAAAGTCGAATTATGGAGTCATTTATTAAAAGCTGGTGGCATACGAGGGAGAAAAAGTGCTCCAGACCTTGCAGCCCTGAACAGCTTGCCACATCTGGCTTATATTGGCAGAATATCACAAAGGTATTGATTACATCTTTGGGTCTGGAATGAGGAACCTGGTTCAGTTATAGAAGCGAAATTGAGCAAGTTAATTATCTAAAGTACCTATGAATCACTGAGTCAACAGAAACACATTATCTGGGACTACCGGGGCAATTTAGAATAATTGTGCTGTCCAGATTCCGGGACCACTGAGTTAACCGGAATGCATTATCTGTAGCTACTGAGACAATTTAGGATAAATGAGCTGTCCTGGTTTCCAAAAGAATGTGCTTCGATGACCAGTGAGATCACAATCAATGGGATATTCAAGCCATCATCAATGGAGTATTGTGATAGCATACATAAGTTCAGAAAATCAAAATAACTTTCTATTGTTTTAGCAAACAAATAAGTACAGAACCCAAAGAGCAGTTTCTATCTGAGATGATTGCTATCATACTTCAATGGATGGATGGATTGATGGATTGATGAATGAATAGATGGATGGATGGTTGGAAGGATGGATGGGAAAACATCAGGGAGAAAGCCTTTGATCTAGATAATAATGATTGATTTTGGACAGATTCAGAGGAAGAGAAAGTGAATAGAAAAGGGCATTTCAGTTAGGGGAAGCAACATAAGAAAGAACTTAAGGTTTGAATTATGATTGGGAAATAGCAGGGCAATAAACTGAAGCAAATATTCTTGGGAACACTATGATATTAATTCATGATGAATGAGATGAATACCATATGTTGATAGGCCTTAACTGCTACCAGTTGAGGTTCAGACAGCATTCTATGAGATAAGGCTTTTAAATTGCAGTCCACCACCTTCTACGATAAGATTTCTGAAAGTGTATTGTTCTGACAGTGTACATGAGGTTTACATGAATGCTTGTTAAAATGCATTTTTTTCAGGGTCAAAGCCCAGACCAATAAATCATAATTGAAAATAGAGCCTGGTAATATACTTTTTAATAAACCCTAAAGATAAAAATTCAGTAAACTAAGTTTTGAAAACTACTGCCGTAGGGTATCCTGGACAGTTACTATCTCTAAGATTGCTTGGGGATGGGGCAGAGGAAAGGGGGTGGGTGAAGAAGGCTATAGGTGTGAATGTAAGCATTCTACCCCAGATTCAAGAAGAGAAGCTTTGAGTTTCTGTTACCTACCTCATTGAGAGTTCTCTTGAAGAAATGGTTTCTTGGAAAAATCCTATATAATAAAAGGCTAATATGTAAGTCTACCAAATGACTGGTCACTATGACGTGCACTGACCACCAGGGAGCAGACTCTCAATGCAGGAGCTGCCCCTGGTGGTCAGTGCACCAGAAGCCGGGCTCACGGCTGGTGAGCACAGTCACGGGAGCCTCTCCCACCTCTGCAGCAGCGCTAAGGATGTCTGACTGCCGGCTTAGACAAGATTTTTCAAAACTTTTTTTTGCAATGGAATAACAGGGCAATATGTTGTTTAACAAATAATCTGGAGGTGGTATAAGGATTTGATCAATGCATCAAATAAATATTTATTGAACATCTACTATTTGTTATGCACCCTGTTAGGTGCCTGGAGTACAAATGTGACTAAGACATAGTCCCTACCATTATGATACTCACAATAGTGAGATTAATGGGAATTAGGAAAGACTATAGCCAGGGAAACCAGTTACAAGATAACTGTCCAGATATGAGATGAAGATCTGGTCCAGAGTGGTGGCAAGGAGGTAGATGCAAGAGATATTCTGAAGGAAGACTTGATGAGATGATGTGTCTGACTGGTCTGTGATTCATGCAAAAACAATGAGAGGTAATTCTATGGTTTGAAGGCTATGGGCAAAGAAAATTTGGGAGCCACTAGTGAAATTAGGCTGTCTCCAGAGACATGGAAGCATGAAACAGATTGATGAATCTCAGAAAGCAGGGGGAGAGGGGAGAGGGAAGAGATTAAGCAAAGAACTTATATGCATATATGCATAACCCATGGACACAGGCAATAGTGTGGTAGACTTAGGGGATCTGGGTAGGGGGGGTGGAGTGGGTCAATGGGAGGAAAGGGGACAATTGTAATACTTTCAACAATAAAGTTACATTAAAAAAATGAGGGTATCTGTGAATAGGAATGTGTATGTATTGGGCATATTGATGAGTTCACTCTTGAACATTGTGTTAGACAGGGGTAGGGAATGAAGATACCCTCTGGTAACTGAAGATAATGGATTACAGTTTAAGTCAAAAGGAAGAGTATGAAAGATAGAAAATTGGCAGCCTGGGGAAAGTTAGTAGGAAGAGCCAGAATAGGAGATAAGAAGGAACTGTCAGGGAGTAAGAAACCTAGAAATTATGGCTTTGTGGAGAATTGGTATGAAAATTGAGAAAGGCCATTGAATTCAGTTAATTGTGGTTATAGGTTACTTTAGAGTCCTGTCATTGGAGAAATGGAAATACAACTCAGGGCTGGATAGTGAGACCTTGGAGATCATGGAGCAGGAGCCATTGATTTCATAGGAGTTTAACTCTTTTAGGAAAAAATACTAGTGTTTTTCCTTGACCAAAGGCCTCACAGTTATCCTTTCTGCCAAAAAGATTCATTCAGAAGTCCAGAGCCATAAGGCCTAGTGTCCTGTTTTCCTATGGGTATGGTTAACCCCATTTACTAGGCCCAAAGTTGGTGGTAGTTATGACAATGGTGTTCGTGTTCCTTTCCAGAACTGTACTCTCTCCATCCCCTTCCCTCTTTCACTTGGTCCTGAAGGCAGAAGGGGATAAGGCAGGGTCTGATTGTAACACGTCTTTGGGTGAGATACTAATAAGGGGTGAAACAACTGAAATTTGAGACAGGGTTTTTTAGTGTACTGGTGCAGAATAAAGTTAGAATGTGGGGGCATATAGGGACTATTTTGGTACCAAGGCACACTTGGACCTAGAAGTGAGGGGGCTTAATGAGTCAGTCCCTGAGTAACACATTCAGACCAAATTTCTCATTCAGTGCCTCATTCTGAGAAGAATCTTTGAGGGTGTTTGGAGTGAGGAAACTTATGTCTTCTGGCCTAAGCCACTCTGGCCTGATTGCTTTTGCTCATTTCACCTGGTTAAGATTGCCTGAAAACTTTTTTGCAATTATGCAGTATTTGAGCACTTCATAGGTGAAGACTTGTTATTCCAGAGTGTCTGATATGCTTACTTGCAAGGGGTTTACTAGGCTGTTTTCTGGACACTGTGTTTTCCAAGTGTGGCTGAATGTTCAGCTCAATCTAGTTCAAGGCAAGGCAAGGGTTACAAAACTGGAAATATAAACTTAGATAATATTTAGATATTATCAGTGTGTAGATAGTATTTAAAGATCTGAGTTCATCAAGAGAATCTGTACAGATAAAGAAGAGACCTTGAGGACTTCATTGTTAAGAGGTCAGGAGTGCGGTGGACCTAACAAAAAGACTCAAAAGAAGCACTCACGGATGTAGGGGGAAACCAAGAAAGAGGAGTAGGCAACATAATCAAATGCTTTGTAAGTCAAGTAAGATTAGAAATGACCACTCAATTTAGACAATCCAGTAGAGAAGACAAATGTGTAAACAGCATGGTGTAAATAATTTATAATTGTGTTTTATTGCACAAATCTCTGAGAAAAGGGGAGGTGATCTCTGAATAGAGGTTTGTAGGCAGATTAGTAGTTCACCAAGAGGCTGAGTTGAGAAGATTCAAAATAAAGGAAAGAGGTATGAAGATCCTAAGTCGAGACATACAGTTGTGTGTTGGAAGCTCTATGGATCTTGTACCTGATGAATGTGAAGTGTGTCGTCAGCAGGGGCCAGGAGGCAGGAGATGAAGATGGAGAAGTGGACAAAGGCCAGCTCAAATGTGCTGAGCTGAGGAGTTTGACTTGATTCTGTAAGCAATGGGAAGTTGTGAAGATATTTAAACAAATGCATGATGTGGACATATTTTTGTTTTAGTTTACCATTCAGTTGGCATGTAGGAGGACATATGTGTGGAGTTAGAAGCGGAAAGTGGGGGGACCAGTTAGAAGGCCATTGCCATAGAGTAGATGACTGATGATATGAGCCTGAGTCAGTAGCACTAGCCAGGAACATAGAAGAGAGGAGAGATAAGAGAAATAATTAGGTGAAAATTTGAGAGGTGTTAACAATTTTATTTTTGATGTGTAATTTTATATTTTGATGGGTATGTGTGTGTGTGTTGCAGGGGGGAAGGCTAAATAAATCTGATATGTAGGGTTTCCAGTGTGGTAGAGGTGTCACTAACTCACCAGCTTTGGTTGTGATAATGCTGCAAAGCAAATAACTTTGAAGTATATATATATTTTAATCCTAACTTGAGGATATATTTTTTTATTGATTTTTAGAGAGAGAAACATCAGTTGGTTGCCACCAGTACATGACCTCACTGGGGATCGAACCTGCAACCTAGGCATGTACCTTGTCCGGGAATCAAACCCGCAACCTTTGGTGTATGGGATAGCAGTTCCAACCAACTAAGCCACCTGGCCAGGGCAGTAACTCCCAAATCTGAATGGTTAAACAGTGACCATTTATTTCTCACTTCTGGATCTGCAGAACTGCAAGTCAGTGTTGGTGACTGTGCTTCAGATCACAGGGCAAGTTCTGGATGCTTCATGTGTTCCTTCATTTCAGGACCCACACTTAGGATTCAGCTTCCTCCTGGTGGCTAGAGGAACAAGTGGAAACATGCTATACCTCTTGAAGTATTTCCTAGAAAGTAAGTAAAAAAGAAAGAAAGAAAGAAAGAAATTAAATAATTTTGTACATATGGGGAGGTATACATCCCCACTATGAGGTCAGTTTGCAAAGGGCATGGGCTTAATCCTATTACAAGTAGAGAACTCCAGAATCTATCACAACAACCAACAGAATATGTGTATAATATAAAGATATAATGTGTTCTGTTTTAGGCATATTGAGTCTAGGTATCTCTATGACATCTAAGTGGATATACAGACAATTGAATAGTTGAGCCAAGAGAAATATCAGAGCTGGACTTAAGAATTGTTGGTCATTGGGTATAATAATAGGTAAAACCATGGAAATAGACAGGATTTCCTAGTCAGAGTGAAAAGAGAAAAAGAGTTACTGACAGAGCCCTGAGAAGCACCAATGTTTATTGTATGAAGATGAGTGCCTGGATAATCTGAGAAGGAACCTTTAGAGGGTTCATTGAAAAACTTGGAGAGAGAATGGTGGTACTGAAAATAAAATAGGGAACAGAGTCAGGAGAAGGAGGAAGTGGAAATGAATGACCCAGAGGCTAGCAGATTTAAATCGGCTTTGATGGAGAACTAGTGTAAAGGTGATTTTATCTAATCTGAGAGATTTCCTCTAAAATAAAAATGCAGATTGCCTCTCATAGAATCACTAGGGAGACAATAAGATTATGCAAATAAAATCCAGGCTCCAGTTCCTGACCTGGGCCTGGCACTCAGTAAATGGTAGTAGTCATTATTACCCTATTGGAAACTGTAGAACATTGAGAAATTTAATACAAACTGTGATGTTATACTATTTTTGCTTTGAATTTTATCCAACACATTTTATTATTAGAGCCAGAAAAGGTAGAAAAATGTAATATTAAGTGATTTTATGACATAACCCTTGAAATTAATTATGGTAAAATTCTGGTGTAGTTGTTTTCATTAGGTTGAAGTTAAAAAGGGAAATTGAAAGGGTTGTTGCATCCGTGTGACATCTCTTATTTAGAAGATGTCTAATCCCAGACATTCTTGTCAGTCTGATACTTGGGTTGAAGAGGCCATTTGTCCCTAGCCAGTATAAATCATCTTGTTTTAAAGTTCTGTCTTCATATTGCCAAATCAGGATAAAGCTGTAAAAGCATGTATGTTTCAAAATATCTAGGTTATGGAGATGAAATATGCATTTGCAGATTTTTTTTTAGTTCTCAGACAACCCCAGAGCTTGTCAGCCTTTGTGCTCAATCATTTCTTCCATCCCTACATGGTTCAGAGTCCCAGTGTTCTTTCTGGCTGAAAGCAAATACTGTATTTCACTTTGTTAACAGAACAGTGGTTATCAAGTTCTTTGTCTTTAATGATTCTGCTTTAGGGAATTGTCAATTAATAATCCCTGGAGAGACCACCATGAATGATGTCTATAATTAGATTATAATGCAAAGGTTTGCTTATTCACAATATTTAAAACTTTTTAAATTATGATTTCTGGGCAATGACCCCGATCTTCCCATCTTTTACAGTCAACTGCCTTTTTAATGCTGACTTTCTTCAATTTTTCTTATTGTGTTCATTCTCTTTTTAAAGTTTGTGAGTATAATTGAAACTATCCTACCTTTGAGAACCCTCTGTCTCACCTAGCAGAATAAATGAAATGTGGATACAAAGACTGAGCATATAAATTACCTCTAAAAAAGAAAATGCCTTCTACATAAAGCTTTTGATTCCCTTTCCTTTTTTTTATTTTTTTTATTCCCAAGCTTGACGGCTATTTTTTTCTCTCTAGTCCAGTGATCTTGTTATTAAAGCATTTTTGTAAAGGTAATTTAGCACACATGCCTCAGAGTTATTAAGCAAGTTCTACTACATTCAAATACCAAATCACTTTGCAAATGATATTTCCTGCTTTCCACAAGCAAAATAGCTTGGGGTATGGGGGTTGTCCTGAGTGACATTTAAGAATTCTTCAAAAGTAATGAAAATGGCTTTGGATCTTTAAAAACAAGTATCCATAATATAAGGATGCCACTCTGAGTGTAGATTCTCATAAATCAATGACATTAAAAAACATTTGCAGAACTATTTATATGAAAAAATGATATAATTCATACAATTGAGTGAACCCTTGACCTAGAAGAAAGGTTATAAGGGTGGAGAAGAGAAGAAGTGCACAAACAAGGCGTTGGTGCAAACCCACAAGCACAGATGACTTAAAATCTTTGAAACACACCAAACAAAACATCTTCTTTCAATTTTAATGTCTTTGAAAATTATAATGCAGTGTGCAGTTATTTGTGAAGATTTTGAAACCAGAGATGACTTCACATTTAATTACACAAAAACAGAATAAAAAATTTTTATTTTTATTTCTTAAAATATATTTTATTTATTTTGCAGAGAGGAGAGAGAGGGATAGAGAGTTAGAAAAATTAATCCGCTGCCTCCTGCACACCCCCTACTGGGGACTGAGCCCGCAACCAAGGTACAGAATCGGATCCAGGACTCTAGTCTTTGGGCTGACACTCTGTCCACTGAGCCAAATGGGTTAGAGCAGAATAAAGGAATTTTAGAACTGGGAGATACTTTACACATCATCTAACTCTACTTCCTCATTATATATATGAGGGTTCTGAGGCCAGGGGAATCTTCAGGCACTTCTCCAAAGTCAGAAAACATACAAATACCAGGTTATACTAAGGTCAGGGTGTAAGGATAATACATGCTTTGTAAGCTTTTTGTCACTGTAAGGGAATAAAATAGGTACAATGCGGTGCTCTCTATATAAAGTGCTATTATGGCCTGAAGATTAAGCAAGTCAATTGTTGGGTGCTTCATAACAACAGTTTTCCATTTTTACTTAGATTTTGGGTAAAAGATGATGATATTCATGCATTTTAAGACAGTTTCATTTTAAGACAGAGTTTTGTAGAACTCCAAGTTAAGTTCTTTCTTTTTCTCTTCTCCTCAACCCCAAGGTAATTCATACTTTTAACTCCTGCCCTCCCTCTCTCCTTTGGAAAAGAGAATTATATAAATGAACCGAACCAAATCAACCAAAAACAGGTAATTTCAGTTAACAGAAGTATTAATATATTTCCGATGAATTTTAATATATTTTTTTATGTTCAAGACAATTATTTATTATCAATGTTTTCTGCCCTGGCCAGGTGGCTCAGTTGGTTGGAATGCCGTCCTGTACACCAAAAAGTTTCACGTTTGATTCCCATTCAGGATACATACCTGGTTTGTGAGTTTAATACCCCGTCGGGGTGCATATGGGATGCAACCAATTGATCTCTCTCTCTCTCTCTCTCAATCAATCAATCACTAAAAACATATCTTCAGGAGATGATTTTAAAAAATCAATGTTTTCTTTTCAGGTCAATCCCTTTAGATTCTTAAAAATATATATATTTCCTGGAGAGAAATATATATTACTAGAGGCCTGGTGCAAGGAAATTCATGCACGGGAGGGGGGTGTCCCTCAGCCCAGCCTACATACTCTCCAATCTGGGACCCCTCGAGGGATGTCCAACTGCCTACCTGCCTGATTGTCCCTAATCGTTTCTGCCTGCCAGCCTGATCACCCCCTAACCACTCCCCTGCCAGCCTGATTGATACCTAACTGCTCCCCTGATGGCCCAATGCCCCTAACAGCCCTCCCCTGCCAGCCTAGTAACCTCTAACTGCCCTCCCCTGCAGGCCTGGTTGACCCTAACCGCCCTCCCCTGCTGGCCTGGTTTCCCCCAACTGCCTTTCCCTGCAGGCCTGGTTCCCCCCAACTGCCCTCCCTTGCAGGCCTGGTCACCCTGAACTGCACTCCCCTGCAGGCCTTGTCTCTCCCAACTGCCCTCCCCTGCAGGCCTGGTTCCCCCCAACTGCCCTCCCCTGCAGGCCTGGTCTCCCCTAACTGCTCTCCTCTGCAGGCCTGGTTGCCCCCAACTGTCCTCCCCTGCAGGCCTGGTCACCCCCAACTGCCCTCCCCTGCAGACCTCGTTACCCCTAACTGCTCTCCCCTGCAGGCCTGGTCCCCCCACAACTGCCTTCCCATGCAGGCCTGGTCCCCCCCAACTGCCCTCCCATGCAGGCCTGTTCGCCCCCAACTGTCCTCCCCTGCTGACCTGATTGCCCACAACTGCCCTCCCCTGCTGGCCATCTTGTGGTAGCCATCTTGTGTCCACATGGGAGCGACCATCTTTGGCCACATGGGAGTGGCCATCTTGTGTGTTGGATTGGTGGTCAATTTGCATATTATCTCTTTATTATTAGGATTGCTTTATGCTATTCATTTTAGAGCAAATCAGGTAGACTTGGGGAAAAGCAGAGGACGGAGGACTATGTTTTACTGTGGTGATCATTCATGCTAAATTTGTATGTATAGTAAGTTGCACCACACACAAAATTTAGAAAGACAGCAATTTCTGAAAAATTTAGTAAGACAGCAATTTCTGAAAAATGTAGAAAGACAGCAATTTCTGAAAGAATTCTCAACATGAGTAAAGTCTAAAAACATTGATATGAATGCTATTCTCCTTAAGCATAATCGCACTTTTGTTCTATCCCAGGAAGGCTGATCGCAGTTGTGTTCTAAGAGTGCATTTTCTTTCCAGTAGGGGAATACGTGACACAGAAACATGCATGGGAATCATGCCTTAGTGGGTTTGGTTCTTTTTAAAGCAAATGCTAGGAATGGAGGAGGCAAGTGAGCCATTCTTGTCTCCCCCATCCCCCAACTTTATGTCATTATAATTAGAGAGGTTTAGCAAATGATGATTAAGTTTTTCAGTGTTACGTGCCTTAGTGTCTTTTTCTGATAGGCTACTTCATTTTGCAGGAAATGAAGACTCCTGCAAAAATACCAAAATTAAAAAAAAAATGACATTCCACTGCTGTTTTATATCCTAAGCCAAGTGTTTCATAGGATCCCTAAGAGTTGAATGTCTGGGCAGAAAATCTCAGGTCATTACCTTAAAAAGCTCTTTGGCAGACCAGTTCTCATTACCAGGTGCCTGTGGTGCTTTTCTTAAATAATCAGTCCCATTCAGACCGATATTTTAAGGTCCTTGATCATCTTTCTATTTCACAAGCCGTCATTTTTTAAGGCTCAATGGCACTAGAGGCAGAATGTTTATGACGTCAGGTTTAGAAAAGAAATTGGTATATCCCAAAGCTGGCCTGATTCTTTCTCATTTTCCCCAAAGGTCAGATGCAAGTTCAGTTCTGAGAGCACTGGGTTTGGGCATCTGGGTGGAGGCAGGAGACATTGACTCCAGCCCCATACTCCCAGGGTGGGAGGCCCTGGCAGCTGGTACAATGGCGGTCAATTTTAGGATGGTCTCCTAAATCCTAGAGGGTGGACTCAGGTAAAACTTGTCTTGCCTTACTGTGCCCCTTCAGCCTCAGCTATGAGCCCTGAGGCATTCATTTTTCTTCTCTACACTTTTTTTATTGTTGTTAATCCTCACCCGAAGATATTTTTCCATTGCTTTTTTAGAGAGAGTGGAAGGGAGAGGGAGAGACAGAGAGAAACATCAATATGCGAGAGACACATGGATTGGTTGCCTCCTGCAAGCAAGCCGACCAGGGCTGGGGGAACCTGCAACCAAGGTATGGTGCCCTTGACCGGAATCGAACCCAGGACCCTTCAGCCCTTGGGCCCACGCTCAATCCACTGAGCCAAACTGGCTCGGGTTCTTCTCTTTTAAGAGTGTGAAAAACCTGGTAAGTGAAGATAGCCAACTTAGCATTGCAGGTATGCTATATATAAGTGTGTATTTTTTTTTAAAGTGCCTTTTCCAGAGTTCCAATTAGAAAGTGTGTTTCACTGCCTTACTCTGCATACGCCCCAATGAATTCCAAGAGGTCATGGCGGCAGCAGGGTACAACTTTGAGATTAGAAGAGCTTGCTCTTTAAAGAGCTATTTTTAGCTGGAAGGGAAAGAGTAGGCCTCAAAGTGCCTGGCAGGTATGTCCTACAGGGGAATCTAAATTGGAGGTGTGATTCCAGGGGAAGGTCTCAGTGGGGCTTCTCTGTTTGCTGTAGAAAAGGGTAGTTCAGCTGCTCTTACTGCTGTGTTGAGGGTGGGGGGAGGTTACTAGCGTCCCGCAGGAGAACTCAACCTGTGGTCCCCAGGACCTCTTGTGTAGGGCATACATTGTGTCTGGGCACCCCCACTCCCCACCTCCCACTCCCCAATGATGAAACCACAGAGCCTGAGGGGTCCAACAGCCACGTCGGAGGAAAGGACTCCCTAAACTCATTAAAAAGCACGATTCTATTTTGAGGCCACCAACTTGGGCTCCGGAGATAAATTTCAACCCAACTCTTACAGATGCATACCAAATTGTCACCCTGCAGCGTGCCTCGGTCCAGGCCGCGCTCTGGAGAAGAGCGGTCTTAGGGAAGTCACGGGCCAGGTAGAGGAGGGGAAAATGCCCTCAGCTCAGCAGGGACTTGTGCACGGAGTCGGAGCACGCCGGGGGGGAGACGCTGGCCGCCCGCCAGCACCAAGCAGCAGGGCCTGGTCCCGGATCTCACCAGATCAGGGCGAAGTCGCCCGCTGGAGAGGGCAAAGGGGAGAAGAAAGAGACAAGGTTTGAACGGCATGGCAGGGGTGAGGCTGAGACCCCTATACGGAGATGGAGAGAGTTAGAAATCCTGAGAGGGACACACACAGGTAGAAAGACGCCGAGGACAGTGTCGGAACCCAAGAAAGACAGAGAAAACAGATGGAAAATATACTGAGAAATAGAAACTGCAAGGGGAGAGATTGAGAAAGACACACAGAGTCAGAGGAAAGAGACCAAGACTGGGAGACGCTGGTTGAATAGGAGGTGTCGGGAGAGAAGGAGGTGGCCAAATATTCCCGTGCGTCCCCCGCCCACGCCCTGGCCCTCCCCCCCCCCCGCCACTCCCCACCCCTCCTCTCGCTCGGCCCAGCCCGCAGAGAGGAGTCAGCGCACAAGGTCGCCCAGTCCTCCGGCTGCCGCGCTGAATGGCTGGCGGTCCGCAGCGCCTCCGCTTGGGGCCCCGCAGCCACAGGTCCGCGGCGCCCAGCTTCAGTGCTGGAGGCCAGCAGGGGAGCCCTGCACTGTCCGGCGCCCATTCCTGCCTTACGCGCCCCGGGGACACGCTCCCCGCCACTCCCCTGGCGGTCGCGGTACTACTCACACCCCCGGCCCCCGGGGAGGGGGCGCTGTGGCCGCCAGAGACCGCACCGGAGCCCGTTCTCCCTGCGGGCCGAGCCAGCGGAGAGCCGGAGAGCGGGATCTATTTCCACGAGGTGCCAATTAGTCTCCGAGGCATCGTTCACCCACTTGCCAATGTAATTGCCCTGAACGGGGAGTAGGCGCGTGCGACCGCGGACCCACGAAGAAAGCTCCACGGGGTCTCGGCCCCGAACCCCAGCGCACTCCAGAGTGTCCGTCCCTCGGTGGCTGGGCAGCACCGCAGAGAGCGCCTGCGACTCTGATCCTCATCGGACTGGCTCCCCGGCTGCCGGGGTCGCGGGTGCAGGCGCTGCTGCTCCGCGCCGGGAGCCTGCAGGCGCTCGCCACCCTCTTTCCGACATTCGGACTGCTTGCAGCTGCCCTGTGGCTTTTTAGTTCCGAAAGGCCAGTACCTGATCTCTCAAGTTCAAGTTCCGAGGACTTGCCCAGTCTCCTCCTCTTAAAGACATTTTTACCATCCTTCACAGCCCGGGGAAGCTGGGAGCTTGGACTGCTGGTCCCAGAGCCAGTGCTGGCGGTCCCAGTCCGTCCAGCGCACAGTACCCCGGCGCATCCACCGCTCTCCCTTCCTCTGCCTCCCTCCCTTCCTCTCTTTCCTCCTCTACTTCCCCCTTCCCCTCTGGCCTCTTAAGTTTCCTGCACTGTGAATCCAACTGTGCCCAGGCTAGGCTCCCGCGGAACCAATCCTGAGCTCCACCCGGACCCTGGGACGCCATCTCCGCTGAGGCTGGACGCGGCAGCGGGCCGGTCCGCGCCCGGGCATGGAGACGAAGCGCCAGGGAGGGCATGTCCGGGGCGCCGGAGACGCCAGGCCCGAGTAGCTCCTTCATGGAGCCTGCCCAGAGTGGCCCCTGCTCACCCGACTCGCCCCCAGTCCTGTGCGGTAGGTACCTTAGGGTTGGGGTGGGATGGGGCACTGGCAAGGGGCGGCGGGGAGGGTCACTGGTCTGAGGACAGAGTGCGCTAGGTGGGTGACCCTCACAGACCCCACAGACGTGCACTCTAGAAGTTAGCACTGACGGTGCCTCTTGGCTGGGATAAAAGTAGTGCTAGAGGGGTGTGTGTGTGTGTGTGTGTGTGTGTGTGTGTGTGTGTGTAGGTGCAGGGAGCTCGAATGGGTAAACTGAGCCTGGCTTTGCTGTTTGCAAATTTGACACCCCCCTTCCCCACCCCCACCCCACCGAATGCGTGGAGATACCCGGCACCTAATCTTGGTCAGCCCTACCTACCCCTTCCTTTTCCCGCGCCCCTCTCGTTCAGTCTCTCTCCCTTGCTCTCCCTCTTCCTTCCTCTCCATCTCTCTCCACTGGTGTGTACGTGTGTGAGCTCTGCCAGGGCTGGCAAAGAACCAGCCGCCGCGTTGAGTCCCAGCCGCCCCACCATCAGATACGAGGGCAGATCTTGCTGCCAGAGACGCTAGGGCTCCGAACCAGCCTGCGCGCGACTCCGCGCCCTGCCGCCTTCCGTCTCCACCGCCCGGCACGCGCACCCAAAGAGCGCAGGGCTCCAGGAGCCCCGCAGCTTCCCCACCTCCTGCCCGCCTGCCTGCGGACCTCGCGCTCGCTGCTTTCAGGCTCTGGATTGACTCGCTTTTCAATTGTTCCTGGCCTCCCCCCTCCCCCCGGGTTTTTGGTTCACCCCTCCCCGCTACAGCCCCTTTCCCCGCTTGGTCGCCAAGCTTAACCTTGCCCGCGTAGTCATGGGATGTCTAATTTCATTTGTATCTAGGCTGCTGAGAGCGCTCCTTGCTCTGTAAAGTGGATGTCAGGTGGATCTATGTTTTTGAAGGAACAAAGACTCAGCGAAGGCAACGTGGAGGAAGTTTGAGACGCGGGAGGATGCAGGCTGCGTGCTGGTACGTGCTTCTCCTCCTGCAGCCCACCGTCTACTTGGTAAGTCCTTGCTGATCCTGCGCCCCCCGAAATCCCACCCTGGCCTCGAGGCCCGGCAACTGGGGGCGCGCGGGACCAGGGTGAGACCGCCAGGTCAGCGAGAGCAACATTCCTGGTGACTGTGTTGCAACAACTTTGGCAAGCTGGTCTCCGTGTCCCTGCAGGATTTTCCGGGAATCCCATCCCCATGTCCTGCGCCAGTCCCACCTCTCCTGCATGGGATTCTGAACTGCGTCCAGGGCACACTAGACCCCCTGAAACCTAGGAGATAGTGAGACGGGATGCTTTGTGACTGGAGAAGGCAAAGAGCAGGGATGGAAGACAGGCACTCTCATGGATTCATCCACTGAGTTTAAAGGAAAGGAAATAAAGTGGAGAGTGGGGAGCACGAACCTGCTCAGTGACTTTGAAAGTGAATCCACCCTCGCAGCCGCCCCCTCTAGTTTGGAGATGTGCACATAAAGAAGTGCAGGTAACTTTGCTGGACTTGCAGGGTTGAGACAGGGCAAGTTGATCAGACAGTTAGGTCTGAGATGCTCTGGCAAACATGTGGCAGCTCCCTTTTCTTCTTTTTCCAATCTCTCCTTTTCACCAAATAACCAAACCAGAACCACAGGTCCAGTGCCCAGACCCTTATTAGAGAAGTCAGGGAGAGAATGCTAGCAAAGCCGCTGTCCCAGTCTTTCCAGAGCCATTTTGGGGCGGGGGGGGGGGGAGGTCTGGACTTTGCACACTGTTGTACCTGGAGGAGTGGCAAGAAGCGCTTTATTGTGGTGGTAGTGGGCACCGCGCGCGGGAACAGAGACGCAGAGTGCAATGTCTCAGGGGGCCAGGCGCACTCACACCCTGCTGGTGAAGTTGTGCTCAGTACGCCGACCCCCACTTCCCTATCTCTGTGCCTCCAGAGCTTACTGAGGGCTCAGCGTGCTCTAATTAGGGATAAGGAACGCTGGGGCGGTCTGTGATCTCTGATGGGCTGGATAAAGGGGGTGGGGGGATGCTCTTCCTTAATCCCAAGAGTTTCAAATACGGGAGCCAGAGTTGCCATCCCTGCTATTGAGAACGTTTCCCAGCCGTTGCCCTGATGCATGTGACAGTAGGGCTGCTAGTTGTGTGAACGCTGTGTAAATGAGTGTGTAAGTATACGTGTGTGTGAGTATTTATGTGAGGGTGTGTGTATTTCGTGGGTAGTCAGCTTCAATCCAAGAAGCCTCAATGTTGCCTGTCTTTGCACTTTTATCTCCTGACGGTGGCAGCCGCGGACGCCAGAGGGCGCTGCGCGTCAGTGTCCTCGCCTACAGGACACCTCGGGGTAAACAGGTGAAAGCCTGGGCAGCCAATCCAAAAGAACAGTCTTTCTGACCGTCGCCGAAGCCTGTGCCTTCCCTGGCTGCACCGCAGACGGAATGCAAAAAGTGTCCTTCCCATTTCCAATCGTTCTTGCCCCCACCTGTGTCCAGTAAACCCACTGACATTGAGAGCCCAGGGAGGGAGGGCAGAAAGTTTGGTCAGAGGAAATACAGAAACTATTTATTGAAAAATAGGGAAGGGATTGCCAAGTGAAAGCTACAGAGGGGAAATATTAAGCATTCCCTGAATCACGGACCTCCTCCTGCTCCGCTCCTCTGCACAACTCTACGTGTGACCTGAACCTCAGGACTGTCCTTACATCCTTTTGACTGTGTTTTTATACACACACGGCAAAGGCTGGCGGCTGTGGCTCAGTATATTGCTCGGAGCAAGTATTTCGATATTCTGGAAAATAATCTATCAAAAGCAGAAGTGAAATCAATACATTATGTTAAATTTTAAATGTGTTTGTTGGCAGTTAAACCGTTTCCCACTCATTACAGCAACAGTGCTGGATTTATTCTAATGCGCCGCGTTCTCAACAACAAGCGCATTAATTCTCCTTTAATTGTAAACTGGGAGCATTTGAAAACCGTTCAGTGTGCAAATTATGCTGATTCAATTACCGTTTAGTTACAGACTTCATTACCTGAATGCCTTTTGGCAATACAGAGAAAGGAGACAATTTTTCCAGTTTCACTCAAAACAATACCAAATGTGAACAATAAAACAGAGAAGGCGATTTACAAGCCCATTCTTTTCTCTCCGATCTAAAGTTGTTTTGTGTGCTGGGGATTGGAATCCACATGCGCCACAAAAACAAAAGGCTGGTGGTTGTGATCCAAGGTAGTATTTCCAGGGATTGTCATTCCAGGGCTATTTGCCAGCAGAATCCTGTTTTCTTGGAGGACCAGGAAGCTGACTTTTGCCATGGAAAGGAATATTAAAGGATGAATTGGGCTGTTAGGATAGTTTGGTTTTAGGCAACTAAGGAAGTGAAGAGCCTTAATTAAAGCTCTAGGGCAGTGTGACAGACAAAAAAAGTGGCCACAGCTTCTTCCCCCACCTATTTTACTAAACACCGGAAACAGTAACTGAATTTAGCATGGGTGGCTGTACTCCGGAACATCCAGACCTTTGCAAGCAACTGCAATAGGTGCAAGCAGGTTGTCAGGAGCTAATTCAAGTTATGTTCCAAGAAGGTAGTTATTTTTTTTTGTCTCTCCTCCCCCCTCCCCCCCGCTTTGAATTGACATAAGTCAGGGAGGAGTTTAAGGAGTAAATTTTTGTCTTTACAAGCTCACATCACAACTTTGGTGACAGGGACACACTATTTACCCATTGCCTCCTAGCTGATACCACAGTACACCTTTTTCTCTAAGCTCTTGGAATCCCAGTCATGTTTCCCAGGGAGTAATCACCACATTATGTCCAGGGAGCAAGATTTGTTTAGATATTCCCTATATAAAATATTTAGTCTTCTGTTTATGGAGAAATACAGAAAATACTCCCAAATTTGGGAGGAACTTATTATGAAAAACAACTCTGTATCCAGCAAATCAGTGCTCCATATTTAAGGCACAATTGTTTGCCTGTGTTTGGGTGAATGTTCTCAAGGTGTTTCTTGGCCCAGGGTTATTTGAGTGCCTGTTCTAAGTTGAGGATTTTGTGTCTTTTTGTGCTGATTGAGAGATAGGTCTGCCCTATTTCAAATTAGAAGCTTATTTTAGTACTACATTGGGGAGTTAATTAGAAATGTGTCTGCAAAACTTACCCACTAAAGCATATTAGAATTTTAAAAAACTACCACAACACTAATTCCAGTAATAAATGCAGGGAAGTGGGAAGTTATTTAAAAAAAATAAAGTTAAGGAAATCTGTTTACTGAATACTGTGTTTTGCAGATTTAAAAGTCTGAGTTCAGCAGGAGAGACACCTATGGCATAAAAATACTTCTTAAAAATAAAAAACGTCCTGCAATTTTTATTCTCCTGTCAGTCCTGGACTAATTCCAGAATATTTCAGTATGACTTAATGGGGTGGCAGGACTGGAGCGTTTTAACTGAACTGAAGCACATACTGGGTGAGCTAGGGAAATGTGGTTTCTGGCTCTGAGGACTGGGTTTCCTAAATTGAGTTATTCCCAGTGGGCCAAGCTGCAGGGCACGTAGGGAGAGCATCTCCCAGAAGAAAGCAGAGATGCTCTGTTCGGGGGCTCACTTGTGGCCATTTTCAGGGTCAAGAATTGACTCTAATGAGTGCTCCCTGAGCATGTCAACAAAAAAGTTACTCAGAAATTGAGTCCAGAGAATCTGAACAGGGGTTGAATGACTTGACTGTGATCAGTCACATCCACAGTACTATTCTAATGAGAAGAGATACTCCCCTTCCAATTGAGGTCCCCCTAGCCAGATCTGTTAGGAATTAAAATTGATAATCATATGGTTGTTGTTTTTAACCAATGTGGACAAGACTGGGTACTTCTTTCTCACCCTTGGGCTTAAAAAACATTTTGAATCATCTATTCCCTCAAATTTAGGAATTCAGGGTGTCCTTAAAATGTGAATTACACGCCAATTGTTTAATAGAGATTAAAGAGTGATTGGTGTTTTCCTGGAATGGTACCTCTGTACTGTTTGAAGCCAGACACTTCGGGTGAATTCACTCCTTATGAAGGTGGCTATTAAGAAATGTGAAGCTGGGGGTGGGGGAAAAGCAGCAGGAGAGAGACCACTAATGTCTTTCCTCTGATTAGGTATTTGTGCTTCCCATCCTCTGAAAATTAAGCCAAGTGCCCACTAAAAACTTGCATCAATTTGAGCTTATACCTGATAACACCTTAACTCACTGAGGCTGTTGAGTGTTCTCTATTAAGGCCAGTTGTTGGAAGCCGTACTTGGAAGTCACCCCACTGCATTTCCTGCAGCTTCTACCCCATATCAGCCTTGTGCCTATAGGATTAAACCCAGGTTTTAGAAGGAGCCTATGCTCCAGCAGCACCACATGGTAATTCCTCAGTCCAGAGTTCTGTGAGAGAAGTCGCATTTTCCTGAAATGCTCAACTCCATTGGCCAGGACGGCAGCTCTCTGGGTGTGGGGAAGCCCTGAGGTGGGTCATCCTTTTGCCTCACTTCCAGGAGGGTTCTCATGGTCTGGGGCCTTCTAGTGATAGCTTCAGGGAAACTGCCTTCCGTATTAAAAGGATTGAACCAGAATTGCTCCAACTTTCTCAGCTCATGTTTTCCCAGAAAGCCATTACGTTCCTGGCTCCTCTTTGTGCGAAGTTGATTTCTATTTGGCTTTGAATTGTCGTCGGCTATTTCTTCCTTAATGAAAGTGTTGTGTGGGTGAAAAGTATATTGGGTGGCAGGGAAACTGGTTTGTTATTTTGAGGTAGGTGCCCAATGTCCTACTTTTCTAGCTGCAGGAAGGTTTTCTGCAGACTGCAGAAACTGACAGCATTGCCCAGGTAATCACCATCGTCAACAATCTTTTCGAAAGGACGTTTGAGTGATGAAGGCATTTGGATATTGCCCTTTCAAATAAGCAATTTGCTGTCCTGAGGTTCTCTGATTTTATAGGGGGTAGGGACAAGAGGCCCACACACTGGCAAGGAGATGGCTTCCCCATGTTGCCCAGACCCAAATCAGGAGGCGTTGTCAGCTTTGCTGGGGAACCTGAGGTCTGAAGAGCCCTCAGCAAGTTTGGCTGTCGCAGCTTTGATGTGAAGAGTCAAGAGGGAATCCCGACTATAAGGAATAACATGCTTCTTGCACTCCTCTGCCCGTAAAGGAAACTAATGTACGCCTGAAAGTTTGCCTGCTGTGAAGTGGCAAGTTAGGAAGGGTGCATTCTTTCTGATAAATATTTTTTTAAAGAAAGTGTCTACGTTTGGTTTCACTCAGGTAAAGTTATCTTAAAGCAACCCCGTCTTTTAGGAGTTTCAGATCTCATTTTAAGACCCCAACTGTCCTCGCCGGTTTAATTAATAGAGGGAGGCGGGCAGGTCCGCGGGGCTAAGCGAGTCTGCTCTCTCGCCTTCCCCTGCATTTTCCTAGCCACCATCCGTCTAGTGCCGCCGCACGCTTGCAGGCATTTGCCGTCTTGATTTATCTGCCACTTAAGCTCGCGACCAGCTCTTTCTCTGTGTGTCAGCACCAACTCCTCCCGGAGCTTGGTAAACACGGCGCGCGCATTTCTCTGCCGCCGATTGGCATGTTGACGACTCCGCTTGAAGGAATGTGACAATAAAGTGGGAAACCAAAGCTTGGCAAGCACTTAATCAAGGATAAAAAGGTTCTGCTGTAAGGATGTCACTCAATTTATTGTGAAAGTCGAATGAATTACGTTTAATGAAAGTGCTCCCCAGATGAATATTACCAGCAATTTCCTGAGTTGGCTCTGTCAGCTCGAGATGAGGAAATGCCACCCCAGATCAGAAAAGCGCGCCCATCTCAATTACTACGCAAGCTTTCCCAAAGCGGGTTTTTAATTTTTTTTTTGAGATGATATATATTGGCGGCTTCTTTTTGCCCCTCCACGTGCGCCCACATGTGCGTTTTCCCATTTTCCAAGTTTGACGTCTGCCTTCGAGGGTCGCTGGCTGTTGTTCAAACTTCCTAGGTGCGCGTCGAAACCCTAATTATCTCTTCTGTAAACAGCTTTCTCTAGTATTTTGTTTACTATATGGAGGTGGAGACTGGCGAGGGGGCGGGGTGGGGTGAGGGGACGGACAGAATTCCCGTGCTCCGGTTCCCTTTGTCATAGAAAGTTCCTTAGGCGTCTAGTGAGGGGTCCCGGAGTGTGGAGAGTGGGTGGCAGCTGGAGCTGAGCGTCGGGATGATGCGCATGGTGGGGTCCCAGGAACTAGGCGAGTGCAGCATGAGCACTCCGGCAGCGGCCACAGAAAAGCCTTCTCCCGTCCCACTTCCTTTAAATAATGAGGGTATTTTATTTGTTCAAGTCGGACACACAATGGGGAGGAGGTAGTAGGCAGCAGTCTGAGCGAATCGCCTTATCTGCATGAGAATGGAGAACCTAGAGGCTTTTCTTGTAAGGTTTCTTTCTCCCACAATAAGACCAATTGCTGCATAGAAAACCCGAGTGTTTCCTTAAGAACTGGATCATGGGGGCTCTACGCATCTCCGCTGAACCTGACTTTGGCTGGGCCTAGCCCATCACCCCGCCACCCCTAATGGGTTCTGATGGGAAGTACCCAAGGCAGCAGAGGCAAAGGGTGCAAAGGGAGGCTCGGCACCCTCGCTCCACCGGAGGGAGGGGCCGTCCTCCTGGCATGGCTGGCCCAATGTCTCAGACTTCCCTCCTCACCCATTGATTTTAAGGCTATTGCAAGTCCTCTTCTGCAGTTGGCGAGGAACTTTCTTCGACGTAGGCTTCGTAAACTCGGCTCAGAAACTCAGTCCTCTGACCGGAGCTGCAGAGTGTTCGGGCCCAGGGAAGTTTCCCAGCAGGAGTCGCTGCCGCCACAGCCGCGCGCTCTATTGTCTGCTTTAAGCCTCCAGTGACTTCCAGCAGCCCCAACCGACTTTTGAAAACATAGGGGCAGCCCTCTGGTTTCTGGACTCCAAGCCCTGACACCAAAGCGTTGCTTCTGGGGAACTTTTCGCCGAAGCCACCAAGCTTCGGTGCTCCAGCGGCAGCAGGCAAAACTGCAGCAGTTTTCCAGAGAGAGGCCGCGGACACCGAGATTCAATGGGGCAGCAGCAGGCGCCTGGGCAGCCCGGGCCCGCAGAGCGTAGGTCAGGACCACGGACAGCGCCACAGGCTCCGCCCCGTCTGGTGTCTGCAGCGCAGCCTCAGTCCCTGCGCCCGCTCGGTTCCCCTGGAAGTAGAGTCTGCGCTTTCCGCAGACACCTCCATACCATCCAGTGGTGGCTGTAAAACCCAGCTTCCCCACTCTGTCATTTGGGAACATAAGCTCAGACCGCCAGGTCCCCAGTGTGTGTTGCGGTTAGAGCCTCTCGTTCGCACCCGTCCCCCCACCCCTGCGTGGTTGCGGTATCACGTGATTACCACTGCTTCATCCCCAGTGGAAGTGAATTCTTTTCCGCTTGCTCCTCCCCTGCCCCCATGCCCTCGCACAGTAACCAGACGGAGGCATGAATCACGTAGTATAGAGCTGTAAGCGTCCTTAACAAAGTAAAAGCTTCGTTTGGCAGATAAGGAAACTGAGGAGCGGAGCGAGGAGTCAACTTTCTCGCAAGAGTAAAACAAAACTGGGAGAAGTGATTCCTACTCCATCTCCCACCTTCGGGGAACGCGAGTGGGACCACCAAGACGCCCACCAGGATTAGGCGCCTTTAAAAAGAGGCGCGTATGTATGTGTGTGTGTGTGTGTGTGTGGAGCAGTGAGGAGTTCTAATTATTATAAATTTCTAAAGAAGCGGCAATTATTCACGGGCAGCAGGACAAATCACGGCCCAGGAAAGGGAATCGATATATTTGCTATCGAAAGTGCCTGGCTCGCCTTGAATGCAGATGAATAAAGATGGGACCTCATTATTTTTCGTAGTTAGGCTACCCGGCGTGGGGTCAGATGCAGCATGGAATCTATCATCATTAGACCCGAGATGGGGAGGAGAAAGTTTCTATCTACTTACTTAGCAAAACAAACAAACCCCTCTCCCCAAAACCCTAAGTAACCCCCCCCCCAAACACACACACACACACACACACACACACACACACACACACACTCCTGCACACCATTGCCCCGCCTCCCCAGCCCCACTCCACTCCCTCCCGTGCCCCCTGGCTCCCTGCACACACTCCCCGGCTTCTCTGAGCGCTCCAGAGCGGACACTGCGGTCACTTAAGAGTGTGCGCAGTTCCTCCTTGGCTGCGGTGACTCCTTTGCTTTGGAAATAAGCCAGGGAGTACCGAGTGTTGGCGCTAGGGGTTCTCTGTGTCAAAGGCGAAGAGCAGCTGGGAAGTCTTGTCCGTTTCTCTCGCCTTAGTTTGAGAATCAGTCCTTTCAGGACACCGGGCTCTGCACATCCCCGCAGTATTAAAGGGGCAGAGGTCTGACAGGTAGTGCTCCATCAACCCACGTGAGATGCCACTCGGAGAAAGGCAAGCCCGCGAGAAGAGAAGGAATCTGGAGGTGAAGCGGGGTGGGGAATTGAATACGAAGGGAAGGAAAGGTTTAGGTGTAACTCGACCAGGGTATTCTGGTTCCCCAGGCGTGGTATCTTCAGGCCTGTCCACCACTGTTTCCTAGGACTGTGAATGCGCCCCGCCTCCACCCACCAAAGACACTGAACTGTTGAGGGTCCGCCTACTCTATTACACAGCATCTCCAGCCCTTCTCCTCCCAATTTCTCCATCCTTCAGAAATCCGCACTCCCTGGCACAGACTTTCTCACTCTTAGAAGGTGTCTGACACCCCTGGTGGGCAGCTGCTGGGGTGAAATTTGTGGTGTCTTCACTGCTCCCCTAATGCCATAGTTCTCATGGCCATCTGAAGTGTGGTTTTCAGTGTGTGTGCGTGTGCATGTGTAGTTCTGAGTGCCGGACTTCATCTGGCAGGTTTCTCCCTTATTACAGCTGATCCTTACTGCAGAGAAGATTGGGTGTGGCACCTGAAAAACACATGAACTCCTTAATGACAGTAAAATTAATCATAATTATCATAACATTAATGAGAGCAAATTTTAAAATGGTGAACTTCCAGGCACTAAAGTAGTAATCATGTACTTCTTTCCCTTGGATGTTCTTTTCTTCAGAGCCAGCCTTTCATGGTGTATTGTGATGACCTGAGTGTCTTTATTTCCTTGCCTTCAGAGCCAGCCAGCCAACACAATACCCAGACTGTATGATCTACTGGAATCCTTTCCTCCCACCATCTTCATTTTTCAGCAGCTTTATAATTAAACTCTGTGAGATATATGGAGAATATATCCAGTGGAGAGTCTTTTATTTTTATTTATGTAGCATGCCGAGAATGGAAACTTAAGGAAGTGCTTACATTAAAGTAATAAGCCTGGTTTGATATTAACAGAAATGCCCTTTTAATTTACCTTTTTTTTTTTAAAGTCTAACAGGTTCTTTCTGTGAGACCATACCCCAGAGCCATGACTTTTATTTCATTTTTCTGAGTCATGCCTGTTAAAGGAGAGATCCCCAATAGACATATTAGCCTGTATTAACTTAGTGGAACAAAAGGCCAGGCTAGCCACTCACTTGATATTTACTCTAGGCTTAGCATGGCAAGCATGCAGTGTGATGCAGGAAGCTGAGCCGAGTTAGCTGGCAATGGCTGCAAGGCCCGCCATTGTCCTGCCTCTCCCTGCCCCTAAACACACCACAATGCACGCATTTACACGCAGTGTAACAGAGTCTTCCAAAGCCAGCACGAAGGCATGATGCTGCCAACCGGCAGGGCTTTTCATAAAATTGAAGTTCACAGATTAAAACCAAGGAGGCATTTCCTTCTTTAAGATTGGTTATTGCCAGAAAAACTTGGAGAAAATTTCCTGGCTTAGAAGAACCTTTTTTTTTTCATTCACAGGTGAAACACACAGACACACAGCAGACCAAGACTGGATGTTAATAATGTACATTTGTACATCTACTCTTTGAAGGATTCTATGAAAAAGCACCAGCAGGAAAATATTTTGTTTTCATAAATTGTTGGCCTTGAAATTTCAACTTGGGTTTGACAGTACCATTTTCTTGATAGGAATCTGGTACCTGACATAGGACTATTGTCCTACTTATGTCATCACTTTCAGTTATAGAATGAATTCAGTTTTGGTAAAGGGGAATTACTGGCGAGGTAGCTGGAATTTTAGTCAAATATATAGGCATATATCTATATACACATATATATATTCCAACCTCTCCAACTGAATTTTAGAAAACGATTTTTCTCCTTTTAACCTTGTAGCTAAATGCTATTAGGGGCCCACAGGTATATAAAACAGCTTATATAAAATTAATGGACTGCTTTACTTTCACAATCTCCTACTTGTGAAGCCCTTGTAAAATACTGAATCTATTTAAAGTAGGAAGAATATAAAAGTCAGGTTTTGTGTGCAATCGATAGTTGTAAATGGTTCGGTGAAATATTTGATTGTTTTGAATGAGTTTGAAAATGTGATGAAAATTTATTGTCTGTCTTTGTGCACTGATGTGCTAATTATAAGGCTGCCGCTCTTTTGTATCCTTGACCAGTTTTGAAACTGAGTGTAAGATTCTAAGGCAACATCTAAGGAAGTCGTCAAAATTTCGGGAAAGATGCATTTATTGACTTACCTGGTTACAAAGAGATCCATGGGTCACTATGAAGTCATGATTGAGAAAGAAATAAAAAAAATCTTCCAACATTGCTTTATTATTTTTAAAAATTAACAATAGCTTTATTGGCATTGTATAGTCTGAATATTTTATATGCATTTTTGAAAAAGAAAATGAAGGTTTTAACTTAGCATCAAACTTCATAAAATGAGATTTAAAAACATTGAAACTATTAACATAAATCTCTTCTTGTTTTGCAAAAGTGTGGGCAAAATTTGGAAAAATCGGAGGTTCTTATTCTTTTCTTCCTCAAAACATATATTAAAGACAACATTTCTCTGTATTCTGTTATTTGGCTTATGGATCTCTAAGACACGCCATAAGCCCTACTATGAATTTCTTTTTCCTTACTGTGCATTTTCATTGGGGGAATGAATCACTTTTTTCCTCTTGCCTTATTGGACTGAGAATTATACGTGGCCCAAAAGCATAGTGATATTTTCTTTCTTTTTTTAAAATCCTTGCCTGAGGATATATGTTTATTGATTTTAGAGAGAGAGGAAAGGAGAGCACCCAAAAAAGGGAGAGAAACATCAATGAGAGAGCGAGAAGAATACCGATCGGTTGCCACCTGTCTGTGCCCTGACCAGGGATGGAACCCACAATCTAGGTATGTGCCCTGGCCAGGAATGGAACCCGCAACCTTTTGGTGTGTGGGATGATGCTCCCAACAACTGAGCCACCTGGCCAGGGCAGCATAGTGACATTTTCAAAACTTTCGTCCTACTTTCCCCTATTTCACTTGAAGGTTACCTAGTATAAGCATACTCTTTTTTCCCACTCTTCTTGTAAAAATGGCCACTGGACTACCGCATTAACACGTCCTCTAAATAAGAAATAATGTCATAACTTACCAACCAGCTACATATATTGTTCCTGCTGCTCAATACTCGATGGAAAACTCTTAAAATATGGACTGGATTACATGGGATTCATTATATTTTCTGTCTGAGAAATTTTCAATGACAATGCCATAATTAATCCCAGGTTTGATTCGAAAACCTATTTGGAGAATGATGAATTGTGGTTTGTTGTTGGAGCAGCTGTGGTGTTGGTAATGGGGCTGACTACCTGATCTCTGAAATTGAAAATATAAAATACCTCTATTCACGTATCTTTTCCATTATTTGTGAACAGTTTCTTGCACCAGGGCATCATCATTTATTGTTTTCCAGAATTAAATGCAGAGAAAGATGCAAACCACAGCATATGAAAGGAAGTGATTCATGCGTAGTCAGTGTAGTATTTCTCTCTGGTCTTGATGTGAAACTTAATTGCTATTGATGTGGAGATTTCGCAGAACATGGCAGAGTTTTTGCCTCTTTTCACAAGAAATATGTAATTGAATGATGAGTCCCTCCTGTTAGATTTTCAACCTTATTTCTTTTGGTTTAACAAGGCAGAGTTATGAACAGCTGCACCCAGACGCAGCCACTATCAAGCTAGTGCAGATCTGGCATTAGCACCCAGGAGCTGAGCTACCACTTTTGGCCCTGCAGCTCTGCTCTCAGGCTGCAATGTTCGAGAGTGTGGAGGCACGAAAAGGGAAGGGTTTGGCTCAAGATGTTTAATCCTGCCTTGCATTCTTGACTGAAATCTTTCACAGTTAGAATGGCTCTAATTAATGTTTGGCTGGACACATATCTACGTTTGATGAGTCCCCACCACTCCCCTTGAACAAATGGTGAAAAAGAGAGAGGCTTTAAATGCAAATCCACATACCAAAAGATGGTTGATACCATACCAAAGGCTAGCTAGGTGGATAATGTCACAGCTCTTGTGCAAGTGTCAACACTGAATTCATGGTAGAAATCAATGAGTTATGATGAAAAGGTGGGTGACTTTTTGGCTCCAATGAGGACCTGACCGGCCACAGGACCCTTTTTAGTCATCCCCAAAAATCCCCCCCACCTCTCTCTCTCATCGCTCCCTCACTTCAATTCTTAAGGGAAGCAGCATTGAAAAAGACATTAGGAGAAAAGAAGGAAAGAGCATGGCAAAGTATTTTCTTAATTTTGTGACCTTAGGCAAACTTTTAAACTTCTTAGACCTCAATTGCCTAATCCTTTTAAAATATATATATATTTTTATTGATTTTTTTATAGAAAGGAAGGGAAAAGGATAGAGAGCCAGAAACATCAATGAAAGAGAAACATCGACCAGCTGCCTCCTGCCCACCTCCCATTGGGGATGTGCCCACAACCAGGGTACATGCCCTTGACCGGAATCGAACCTGGGATCCTTCAGTTCACAGGCCAACACTCTATTCACTGAGCCAAACCGGTTAGGGCAATTGCCTAATCCTTTAAAATGGTGCTAGCAACACTTACCTCTCAGAGTTAAGGATTAACTGCACTTATCTATATATATAAAAGCCAAGTGCCAGGAATGCTGGAATGACCAGAACAACTGGAATGACCGGTCTCTATGATGCGCACTGTGGCAGTCAACCAGCCCAATTGGGCACCCCACCTCCCCCAACCTCCCCTGGCCCCTTCCCCTGGCCAACCCGGTCCCCAATTGCATCCCCCCCCCTTCCACCCAGATCAGGGGCAGGGCTGGCCAACCTCTCGCATCCCCTCCCCACCCCCTGCAGGCCCAGCCTGATAGGCCCCCATAGGGGTGGGCTGGCTAGATCCTACCCATGCATGAATTCGTGCACCAGACTTTTGTGTATAATAAGAGCATAAAAAGGTCCCTGGCACTTAGGAGTGGTGAACTTAGCAAGAAAAAAAGTCTTGCTACCCTTTAGAGAGAAAGATTCTGACCAAGTTCCCATGCTCCCAGCACAACCCTTGTAGAGATGAAATGCAAGGCCTAACTCTATCCTCGGACCTTCCTGTCTTTTATTTGCCCCTTGCAGCTGGTTAACTGCTGTATAGTTGCCCAATCCTACCTAGAAAGCCATATGTATTTAATGTGAATAGTAATCACTGTGACTCATACCAGAAGAAAATGGCCATTTCTACAGCAACTAGTTAAATGTTTATATAAATAACGAGACAAGTCATCGACAGGCTCAATGAACAGATTGCCTAGTTGACAGGAGAATTCTTGTGATGTTTTAATTTCATGTGGCAAACACTATGTTCATATATTAAGATCTGATTTAAAACATTGATTTATTTGTGAGGGGTATTTGCTTTTAATTACTTTTCTTTTAACACTTGGAATTCACTTAAAATTTGCATGCAAGGTAAGCAAAACATAGCCTACTGTGTTTTAAAGTTGAGGGACCTTTGGCCAGAGGCTACAGGCTATGTTATTCCACTGAATTTTATTACAGCTGAAGGTCTGGATACAACAGCACCTTAGCTCCCCAGGGTAGTAGATGAAATACTTTGATGGCATGACAGCCACAGCAGCCCTCTCATATTCTGCTCAAAATACCTCCTGTATGCCACCATGTATTTCCTTCCAAGGTATATGGGTATATACCCTGGGTACCCAAGAAAAGTTCCTATACAGAAACGCTATTTTGTGTCTTGGATTTGACATGAGAATGGGGGTGGTGTGGGGCTGATGGCAAAGGATTAAATTTTCCCTTTCCTATTTATACCCTAAGTCATGCAATGTGTTAGGACTTTAGCATGATTTATTTTTTCATTTAGTTCTGTTAATAACCCTATGAGATGATAGGTGCTACTGATATCAGTAAGGTCTTGTTAATATCACTAATATTAATATATTAATATACCCATCCTAGTCATATTGTTAGTAACATCCCATTTGATAGATGAGGAAATTGAAGCATTGAGAGTATGAGTGTCTGGTGTAAGGTGGCAAGATTCTATCCCAGGCAGTTTAATTCTTGAGCCAGTGCTTTTAATTACTATACTATATTGTGTGTGTGTGTGTGTGGGGGGGGTGCACACTAACACATGCATGCATGCACACATGCATGGGTGCATATAATGGCGGTGGGGAATGAGAATGGGTCCATTTAAAAATATTTTTGAAAGAAATAACTATGTTGCTTTCTACTTTAATGAATAGTTCTTTCCCACTCTTCTGGGTAGATCTTATTGGGTAACTGTAGTGTGCTGCTGGTGGTACTGTAATTTAGTAATTTTATTAGATGTAGTTCTTATTCTTGAGGGACTTCCCATAAGTGGGGGAGAAAAGGTAATAAATGTAGGTTTGATGCTGATGGTTGTGACTCTAGCCTGTGCTGATGGTGTGTGTGGGACACAATCTCCTTAAGAAATCTGCATCTATTGACCTAACTGCTATGAAAAACGATCCTGGGCCTTGGGGTAAGGTAATAAGTGAGACCAGGGCATAAAGCACAGCCCTCACAGTCATCTATGATGGAGATTAAAATGATCCGTAACATCTGTATCTCTCTTTACAAATCACACAGCTGCTTTGTGAATTATTTGCCATGTCTGGGGAGGAGGAGGAGGGGAGAGGAGAGGAGAGTTTATTTATAAGGGCATAACTATGTGTAATAGATACAAACTCTAGTTTCTTTCATGGTGTTTATTCTTATGAGTCTAGTGTTTTTGACAGCTTACCAGATAAAAAGAGAGATGCAAAGCCACATTCCTTTAAAATTAAAATCTTTGCACAAGATACAAACAAAGAAACATTTAAAAATATGTTTAACTTACTACCTTCTAGTCAAAATAGTCCCAAATATTCAACTATCTTAACATAGGCATTTTTCCTGTAGTATGGATATGTGATTTAAAAATAAAATAGAAAAATGCTCACAAAATAGTTTATGGAATTACCCAGTCTATGTAGGATTTAGAATTTTTAAAATTTATTTATTAGGAATAAAAGTAAATCCAAGATACTCCTGCCCAAAGTGGAAGCTCTCTGGCAGGAGACGAGGGGGAGAGTCTGGCTCCATTTCAGTCATGTACTACATTTGACCTTGGAGGAGCTTAGTTATGCCTTGGGGCAAAAAATTAAATGTTCCATTTTGCAGCAGTATCATCTTTCACCTTTATGTGGATTTAAAAATGTAAATAAAATTGCTTTCTGTAAATGCTATACATGAAGGTCATATTCATAGTCTCTGCAAGAATTCAAAATGCCATTTGACCCATCATTGGCTCAATAGATAATAATGTTTTCTATTAGTTTCTAGTAATATACTTTTTAAGCATTTTATGACTCAATATTTTTATGCCTAGTTCCTAGTTTGTGAAATAGGAAATCAGAAATAAACCTTTTAGCACTTCATTGTAGATTTATTTATAGAATATGTGCCTTCAACTTTGAACTTATAAAAATGTCAAATCTTTCCAGAAAGCATTTCCTTTGTAATAAAATTGATTTGGCTGAATATATGCAATGAGAGAAGAATGTGCTTTTGAAAAATTTTGAGGGCTCAAGCTTATTTCAATTATCATCTGTTTTCATTTTGCTTATTATTTTCCATGTAGATCAGTCAGGAAACAGGATTTTGGGACCCTGATAGCAGAGTGCAAACAATGAATATAGAAAGTAAAGTAACTGCTGGGGGTGGGGAGGAGGGAGAGAAAGAGAGAGAGAGAGAGGCTAAATATTTTTCATTGGAATTTGGATAATAAGACCCTGATAGATTCTTGTGTTTAATTGTCATGATTTTGATGGTTAATGACTTTTGATTGTTCTGGAGGCACCTGTCAGCCGTTTCCAAAGCGCAGATGGCTTTACCAGCCTCAGTAGGAGTTTCTTTTCCTTACTAACCTTGAGCTGAACCAATTATTTTGGGGTAGATGAGCAGACCAATGTTATTCCAAGTTTTCTGTCTTTGGGAAATTATTTGGTTTGTTGAATAATGAGTTGAGATCATTGGTTTCAAAAGTTTTAAGTTTTGTTTTTATTGTAAAGGGTATTAGTCCTCTCTCTGAGTAGATATGTAATGAATATTCAGTGACCAAGGCCATAGACTAAGATGGTAATACATGCTCCTTCACTTGGACATCCTGTTTTATGCCTATTGTCTATATCAAACTTGCCTTCTATTTTCAAATAAATTATATACTCATCTTACATATGACTCGGTGTTCAACTGGCTGATGAGAAAGGTTGATTATAAGCCTTTATGAAAGGCTTATGATTATGAATGATTCTGAAATAGGCAAGAAGAGCATTCTCATCTCTATTTTATCATTTCTTTCTCATGAGGCATTCAGGATACTCATACATTTGGATAACCAGGGTCCACTCTCATGATGTGCTTTGTGGAATATAACCCATGCTCTTTTATATAAAAATCTGGTAAAATTTTTATTAACTATTGTGCATTACACAGTCATGGGAAAAGCTGATAAGAGAAGAATGACTGATTTGCCACCCACAGGGTTTGCAGCGTGGCATCAGTTTGGTGGCATTGCTTTGGTCCAGGGCCCAGAAACTGAAGTTTGCCAGTGCTTCTTGAGTTAACACTGAGAAATAGACTCACTCTAATCAGAATATCATTTTGAAAATGCCCTTTTCTTATGAGAAAAATATCTGAAACACTATTTAGAGCACATTCTTTCAATATGGTAACTCTGGGGAGTCCAATTGGTAATCAAAGTTTATTTCTTAAGAGGCCAGGGCAGAACACAAAGTGAAATTGAAGGTTCCCTTTGTCTGTTTCATGTCTTCCTATCCTTGAGAGCACATATCCCCTTGCTTATTTCTCTGAATTCCTGTTTCCTATGCAGACAAACCCATTTTTTTAAAGTATTCTTTCTTTAAATGTGTTACTATCACTGATGCATCTTCAAACAGCTTTTCCTATGAACGTATTTTTGTTGACTTTATTAAATCCCCTCAAGGTTGTTTTTGTTCTTATAATATCTTGATTCTTGTTGGGCTCAGACCTCATCCATACCCTTAGTCATCCCATGCTTTCCATCTCTTTGATATAGGCCTCTGTAAGGCCTTTAGACTAGGAAAATGAACATAATGTTGATTTAATGGCTTTCTTTCATATCTCAACTCAGGGGTTATTCATGATGTGTGATTCAAGCAGTTACAGAGGCTCCTAAGCAAAACCATTTTGTGTGTGGTGACAAGAAAGCATTTTCATGCCTCTGTTCAAATGCTTGACCCTTTAAAATTATTATTATTGTTGTTGTTATTATTTTATAGTAGACATCCTGTAGAAATGTCTTGGTTTCTCTAAATTTCTTTTAAAAAATATATATTTTATTGATTTTTTACGGAGATGATGGGAGAGGATAGGGAATTAGAAACATCGATGGGAGAGAAACATCGATCAGCTGCCTCCTGCACACCTCCTTGTGGGGATGTGCCCGCAACCAAGGTTCATGCCCTTGACCGGAATCGAACCAGGAACCTTTCAGCCCACAGCTGATGCTCTATACACTGAGCCAAACCAGTTAGGGCTCTAAATTTCTCGAGATTATAGAAGTTGGTGCCTGATAAGGCATCATAAAGAGTAGGGGAGAGGGTAAATTGCTGTGGGATTGGCACTAGAGCCATTTGACAAATTCTCCTCTTAGTTGCAAATGCTCTGGCAAAAATTAACTGGGTCCTGCTCAGCAGAAAGCATCAATGCAGACAGCTCCTTCTGAAAGCTCAGGAGATGAATGTGCAGCCTTCTTTGCCTTTCTGGGAAAATCTCCTCAGAAATCGTTCCCTAAGAATCTGATTTGTGCAGGTTGTCTGGCAAGGAAAGAGTTTTAAAAAATATTTTTATTTTTAATTGTGGGAAAATATACATAACATAAAACTTATAACACAACATAACAAATCTTATCCGATCTTAAGTGTACAGTTCAGTAGTGTTAAGTACATTAAAGTTGTGCAGCCAATTCCCAGAACTCTTCATCTTGTAAAACTGAAACTCTAGACCCATTAAAAAGCAACTCCCCATTCCCCCTTCCTCCATCTCCTGGCAACCACCATTCTACTTGGTCTATGAAATTTAAAAAATATATATTTTGATTGATTCAGAGAGGAAGGGATAGGGAGAGAGAGATAGAAAGATCAATGATGAGAGAGAATCATTGATTGGCTGCCTCCTGCATGCCCTACACTGGGGATCGAGCCTGCAACCAAGCATATGCTCTTGACCGGAATTGAACCCTGGACCCTTCATTCTGCAGGCCAATGCTTTATTTACTGAGCCAAACCAGCCAGGGCTATGTCTATGAAATGTGACTGCTCTAGATACCTCATATAAGTGGAATCATATAGTATGTCCTTTTGTAAATGGCTTATTTCTCTTAGAACAATGTCCTCAAGGTTATACCATATCAGAATTTCCTTTTTTTTTAAATTGAATTTTTAAAAATATGGCCATATTTGTCAATATTTTTATAGTCTGTTGAATTGGAGTCATAGAAAACTTTAGCCTATACCCAGTTAATAAAGGAATTCATCCATTTTTTGGCATATATATGGTATATTTTTTTCATGTTTATAACCCTGATCCATTAGGAATCTATATGTTATATATGGTATAAAATGTTAGTCTAATTTTATTATTGTAATTGGCTAAACAGACATTCTAGCATCATTTGTTTTAAATCCCACACTTGCTACAGTGATTTGAGATGACTCTTTTCCCCTATACTAAACATCCTCGCATCTGTTCCTGTTCCATTGTTTGGCTGTCCCTGTTCCATTGTTCAGTTGTTGTATATAACAGTACCACACTGTGTTAATTTTAAAGGCAGTCTAGTTTTATTTCATATCTGTTGGAGCTGGTCCCCTCTCAGAGTTTTCCCCCAGCTTAATTGAAATATAATTGGTATATAACATTATGCAAGTTTCAAGTGTACAATGTGATGATTTGGTATGTTGGGAAATATTTACCACAATAAGATTAATTAACACACCTATCACTTCACATAATTACCATTTCCTTGTTTTTATGGTGAGAACATTAAAGCTCTACTTTCTTAGTGACTTTCAGGCATACAGTATTTTAAACTATTGTCACATGTGTACATTAGATCCCCAGAACTTACTAATTTTACAACTGAAAGTTTGTACCCTTTGGCCAATATCTTTCCCAGCCCTCAGTCCCTGGCGACAACCATTCTACTCTGTTTCTTGAGTTTGATGTTCTGAAATTTCACAGATCAGTGAGATCATACAGTATTTGTCTTTCTTTGTCTGACTTATTTCACTTAGCACAAGACCCTCAAAGTCCATCTATGCTGTTGCAAATGGCAGGTTTTTCTTCTTTTTTTTTATGGCAGAATAATACTCCCATTATATATATGTCACATTCTCCTTATCTATTCATCCATTGATAGACACTTAGGTTGTTTCCATATCTTGGTTATTGTAAATAATGCTGCAATAAATATGGGGCTGCAAATATCTTTTTAAGTGAGTGTTTCATGTCTTTCAGATATATACCCAGAAGTGGGATTGCTGGATCATGTGATAATTTTACCTTTAAGTTTTTGAGGAAGCACCATACTATTTTTTGGTTATGTCAATAACCAAAAAATAGTGGTTGTACCAATTTATATTCCCACCAACAGTGAACCATGGCTCCCCTTTTTCCATATCCTCACCAGCATTTATCTCTTTTTTTTATACTAGCTATTCAAACATGTAAGGTGATTTTGACTTACATTTATCTCATGATTGTGATAGCGAGCACCTTTTCATGTACCAGTTAGCCATTTGTATGTCTTCTTTGGGAAAATGTCTAAGTCCTCTGCTAATTTAAAAATCAGATTTTTTTTTGCTATTGAGTTGTATGAGTTCCTTGTATATTTTGAATATTCACCCCTTATCTGATATATGGTTTATAAATATATTCTTCCATTCCATAGATTGCTTTTCATTTTTTGATAGTTTCTTTTGCTGTGCAAAAGCTTTTCAATTCAGTGTAGTCCCACTTATTGATTTTTGTTTTTTGTTCCTTGTGCTTTGGTGTCACATACAAAACATCATTGCAAGGCCAGTGCTAAGAAGGAAGAAAAAAGTTATACCATACCACGAATTTTACTTCAGCCTACAATCTGAAATGGACTAAAAGACAGAAAAAATATATTTCTTTTCAAATATATTTTTTCTTTCTGTAGTATTATGGAGGGATCTATCTATCTATCTATAGAAAGAAAGAGAGAAAGGAGGACGAGGAGGAGAGGGAGAGAAAAACATTTAGTATTTTCATCTATTCTGTATTTAGAAACTATCATAATAAAATATTACCTTTCCAATGAGCTGAACAGTTGACATGAGCTCCTGACTTCTTAGTCATTCAACATCTGAAAGTGATTCTAAATATTTTAATCAGGAGGAAAGAGACCAGAGCGGGGGAGGGAACCCCAAAGAACAAAAACAAACCATGTGCAAACATCAAATATTTATGGAAATGTCTCATTGGTTTTGAAGATGGCTGTATGTCCCAAACAGGGCATTCTGCAGTGAGGTTTATTTTCCAAGTATATAAATGGGCTAATATGCTCTTAATCATGAGCCATAAAGAACCATTTGCTTTAAGAAAAGTCAATGTTTTATTGATTAAACGTTCTTAGGTGAGGAATTTCTGAATTGTGTATGTTGTAATTGTTCTGAAGACTATCTTGATATTGGTAATAGTGAGTTCCAAAAGGGAACGACTTTTCTAACATATGCCTTATACATGATTTTGAAAGAAAAAGTCAGAGGACTGTCTTTGGAACCTGGCAGATTGCCAGTGAACAATGAGATCTGGCTGAAATAGTAGGTGATTTTCTATGTCTTAGGTCTTTAGAGTTTAGAGGGATGATCCATTTTAACCGCTACAAGTTCTGGGACAAAGCATTTCCTCTGCATTGTGCATCACATTTCCTTTGCAACACAATTCTTCATCTTTGCCCAGCTCTTAGTTCTTTTCCACAGTTGGCTTCTAGTGACTGGGGAAGTGGTAGAATTAGGACCAGTCATGGAGGAGAATGGATAGATCCTCTGAGGATGTGTTTTGGTCACTAGCTCCTTTTTCTGACACCTACTCTCCTTCTCCTCACTCTATCTAGGATATACTCAAAATTAAGAATGAATGCAAAGAGCTGCATTTATAAAGGAAAATGTGGTTGTAGAGAAACATTGCCAGTTCATGGTAAGGGTAAAAAGGATGAGACAATTTTCCTAGCAATCAGCGTTCATTGGAATCCCAATATTCAAACCAGAGTTCACATTGCTAATGAGCAATATAATAATTGTTGTCAATCATGAATTTCTCTATTCTTGGGGATTATTAAGCTAGACCAGTGGTTGGCAAACCGTGGCTCACGAGCCACATGCGGCTCTTTGGCCCCTTGAGTGTGGCTCTTCCACAAAATACCACGGCCTGGGCGAGTCTATTTTGAAGAAGTGGCATTAGAAGAAGTTTAAGTTTAAAAAATTTGCCTCTCAAAAGAAATTTCAATCATTGTACGGTTGATATTTGGCTCTGTTGACTAATGAGTTTGCCGACCACTGAGCTAGACAGTCATCTTTCCTAAGAGCCACTGCATTTTATTTATGTGCTCATGATAAGTTGTGTTTCAGCGACAGAAAATGGAGATATGAAGAGATATAAAATTAGTAGCATAAGTGAGATTTCTATTTTTTTAATGTCCTGTTATTTTGCATTTACCAAAGGGGGGGAGGGTAAATGCAAAAAAACAGGACATTTAAAAAAAATAGAAATCTCAGTTATGCTAATAATTTTATCATTTGAGTTGCCATGCACTATGGAGGGAGTGAATCATGGACCACAAGGGCTGGGCGTTTGTGTCTCAAATGATCAGAGGTAAGCTTGCAATGGTATGTGCCATGACATTACTTTCCATAAGACTTCACATGAATCAATGAATTAATTCCATGAACTATATTGTTAGTTCTCCTATATGTAAATTTAACAAAAGGGCATAAAGCTGAGTTTGCAGAACTGTAGTATAAGGCTGAAAAGAAAATGAATTGGCTTAAATTAAAGATCAACTTGTGGCCACTTTAAAAGACTAATCCAGAAACTTCAATCAGCTGGCGTAATATCCTATGCATGAAGAAAATTGATGTACTGTATATTGTGTCTTGGTGAGTAATCTCTGGTCCTATTTTTCTTTGTGGCGCCATTGAAAAAGGAAATGAGTGGATCTTTTAATGGAAATCAGGGCTGTTAAGCTTTAGCAGAAGGGTGAAAGGTAAAGCTTTATTTCCAGGCCAGGGCATTTGTGCTCACAATGAGAACAGACTTCCTTGTTTCTGTACACCATCTGCACAGCCTTGTGGTCTGGGTTGCCATTTACTGTCTGGAGAGAATACCACTTCCCAGAAAGGATCAGAATTTGAGCAATGTTCCAGCCTGGGATTTTTACATTCACAAGCTGTTTGTGAGCACACGTTGGGAGGAAATTGCCTGATGCTTATCAGCATCCACTTTTTGTCACTTCTCCCAAAAGTATTTGGGCCAATATTCAATATCAGATGGTGTTGGAAGCCACTAACCTATAAAATATTAAGTGGTTTGTTACAATGCATATTGGTGTGCCTTTTATTCATTCAAATGAAATATGAGATGCAGGTGTGTTTATTTTTTCCATTTGTCCCAAGAACTATTTTTTTTTTGCTAGTTGTTTATTTGCTGACCCCTATAAAACAGGACGATTCTTTGAAATGGTACCCACCACTCTTGTGACGTCATCAGGCACTTTTCTAGATGAAACTTCTGCTCTGAAATGGGAAGGGGGGAAGCTGGGTGTTGGTAAGTTATTGAATAAGTGTGAAGCTGAGGCACAGGGTAGTTAAATATCTTACCTGGGTTACACATGTTGGAGTTAGAATGCTACTGATTTTTATTTTGTCATGAAGGGAAATTAAGAGCACGTGATTTCATACTATTTTCTACCACTTTCTGTAAACATAGGGGTGAAAGTCTAATATATTTACTTAGGAGGACCTTACCTAAACCTATGTTTTTAAGGGAGATAAAGAATTTGGTTCATCCTGTTGGTAGTTGATTAACTCATTGATCTCTGACTTGGGAATAATACATAATGAGTAATTGTTCATCGTTATTTCTTAATTCCAAGGTCACTGTAGCTTGAGCAGTTTCATGAAATAATCTGCCCATCTCTTTAGAATTCACAGAGGCTGTGGGACCTTGAGTCTGGTCCAAGTGGCTGTGTGTGCTCAGCATGTGACAAAAATGATAAATGGAGAAGCAGGTTCAAGAAAACAAAGGTCTTATTGGAATGACATCTGCTTCTCTTCCAGGCCAGACATGGCATTCCAGGGGTCAGTGAATCATGGTGAAAGAGGAATTTGACAGGCTTGAAAGCATAACTTTTGTTCTGGTCTATTTGATTTTGAGCAGAAAACCCAACAAAAATAAAAGTAATTGATCTTTCTATACAAATTCACAGGCTATATTAAATTAGCTTCAAAAGGAAACCAATTTTTGTCTTTATGAGACCTAATATAAGTCATGGTTGTCCTTTTATATCTATTCACTTATTAAGGTCCAACTTGGTGCAAGCAACCTTTTTCTTTTGATTTGTATCCTCAATTTATTTAACTGCCAATGATTTCTAACTCTTAGTTCATACCACTCTCCCTATCACTGTCTAAAAAAAGCTCTCTAACTCTCAAACCATATTAAATTATCAAAATAGTGGCACTTTATCCTACGTATACTTCCAAGCACTGCTGCTGGACCAGTTGAAGGAACTAGAGAAAGAGATGGGAAAATAATTTTGCTAAGAATTTTTGGAGAAAAGAAGGTCCTAAATAAGGTGCCAGGAGAAGATCTGACTTTGGGTAGTGGGCACACAGTACAATATACAGATCTTGTAACATAGAAACCCACACCTAAAACCTATATATCCATGTTGACCAAGGTCACCTCAATCAATTTAATAAAAAAAAGAATTTGGGGTTAAGCAATTGGAAGACAGGAGTTGGGGGCCATTATAAAGTTCCTATTAATGTGTATCATTGAAATGCAAAAATAAAACTAATCATTTCTGAAAACTGTACTGGAATTACTAAACTACACCTATTAGTATTATTCAGAATCTGTGGAGAATATGATTAGCAAAGAAAAACTAATAAGATATGGGTTAAGAATGTGATAGTTATGTCACTAAATTTTTCCAGTTTTAATTATGACATAAGCTATATATATATATATAAAAGCCTAAATGACCAAATGACTGAATGACAGAACAACTGGTCGATCACTCACTATGACATGCACTGACCACCAGGGGACAGACACTCAACACACAGGCTTCGGGATCTCTCCTGTCTGGATCGGGCCTGTGGGAATTGGGTAGAAACCAGCTATCCGATATCTTCTGAGGGGTCCCGGATTGTGAAGGCTGAGGGACCCCACCGGTGCATGAAGTCCATGCACCGGGACTCTAGTAAATAGATAATTTACTTTGCATTTGTTGTTTAGGCTAGGAATATAAATGTCATGAATAATGATTATTATATTCTCTAACTCTCAGACGACATTAAATTATCAAAATGGTGGCACACAAGGAAATGACATTAATGTAAAATTATAAATATTTAAATAGAAAAACAATGCAACATTTTAATTGACATTTTCCCTTACTCTGAGTTTTTTTAAATTAAATTTATTGGGGTGACATTGATCAATATGATCATATGGGTTTCAGGTGTGGGTTTCTATGTTACAAGATCTGTATATTGCAGTGTGTGCCCACCACCCAAAGTCAAATCTTCTCCTGGCACCTTATATTAGGGCCCCCTTCTTTCCCTACCCCCTTCCTTCTGGCAACCACCACACTGCTGCTTGTGTTCACGAGTTTCAATTTTATATCTGACATCTAAGTGAAATGATATGATTCTTAGCAGCTTCTGACTTATTTCACTTAGGATAATATTCTCAAGTTAATATTTTATATTATTACACAATATTATAGAATATTCATCTATATATACTTTAAAAATTTTTTCCAGCATAGTCTTTTATTACCTCTTCATATAATCACAGATTTGAAACATCATTTTCTATAGGGTCAATATAAAGATAATTTGGTCTTTCTCTAGTTAATTAATTAAAACTTATTTTTTATACTTGAGAATTTAGAATAATGTTGTTTGCTTATAAACATCAGAGGTTTTAAGCTTCCCTATGATGTAATAAAATAGTTTGACATTAAAAAACCCCACTTTGTGGGAGCTATGGGTTTCTTACATTTTGAGTGGTATTTTCAAACTCTTTAGTTATGGAAGAGAACTACTTTTTGGCGTTACTACTTAATTTCTAGCGGGAATAAAGAAATGCTATTTACTGTGCAACCATTGTACAACAGTTGGCAACTGTAATGAAATAAATATCTATTTCTCTGGTCTAAGTTTAATTTTCTTAGGAGTTCTAGAGCCTCTTCTTAAATGCGGGGAAAAAAACAACCCACAGGTGCAATCTGTGACTGGTATATGCTGAATGAGAATTGGTATGCCGATGGAGAGAACATTTGTCAAGCTAGGCAGTTTAGTCAGGGAGCCTATGACAGCTTGGCATAGAGGCCCACATTCTTAGCATAGTGGAGAAATGGAGGGTCTAGTCACACACCATATTTTGTGTTGGTAGGGTGCTTTTTATTGCCTTAATTCTCACCAAGTTTTTCTTTAAAAACAACAACAACACAGTTGAAAGGAGCCTCAGAAGGCAGGCAACCAATTTCATTGGTCCATTAGGTCTCATAGCTGCTGGCACTCTCCCCCATTGCTCATACTTGAGATTTCCTCAGCATTTCTTCGGATTGAGTTCTCAGTGAGGGGCCATCTGAAGTACTCCCATATCTATCCCTTGCTTCCCAGCCTTCTGGCAAACACTAGGTGCAGGCTATTCCCAACACCCCCCACCGTGTGTGTGTGTGTGTGTGTGTGTGTGTGTGTGTGTGTGTGTGTGTGTGTGTTGAAGACTAAGATAGGCATTTCTATCATCTTTGTTGCCATTGATGAGAATTTTAGAGCTATAAATTATTCAGACCAATTCCAGTTCACTTACTTGCTTAAATTCAGACAGCTAGTCCAAGGCCTGAGCCAGGTTCCAGAGCAATTCTTAAAGATGTCATACTAAATGTTTTTATTTAATTATTTGAGACCTATTTTAATTGAATATATATATATATATATACACACAAATATACATACACACATACATATAATATAAAAATAAGTGCTGGCCTGCAAAAATAATGTAGTGGTCCTAATGAATTGATGTCTAATGAGATTGCTCTATTTCCTTCAATGTCTGTAGGACTGTGCTGATGTGAAAAGATGAAGGTGTCCAGAGAGCATGCAGAATCTGTTATTTTTAGATTTATTGAGTAGGGGAGAGAGGACCAGATGAGTAATTGAAAACCTAATTGTGATTCTCTCGGTCTTGGGCAAGCCTTAGAATTTAGAGCTTGAAATGCACTAATTTACACTAGCCCCTCATTTTAATGCTCAGGAAAATGAGCTGAAGAATAAAGTGACTAGTTCAGGAGGAATAAGGAATAGAATCCTGAACTCCTAACTTCAAATCCTCAGTATTTCTTTCGCACGACACTGTTCTCAAAGTTACTCAGCTTCTCCCAGTCTCTGTGAAATGATGATATTTAACAGGGCTGGTGAAAATAATAAGATGTAATGAGAGGAGAGAGAGAGAGAGAGAGAGAGAGAGAGAGAGAGAGAGAGAGAGAGAGAGAGAGAGAGAGAGAGAGAGGAGGGAGAGTTGTTATAGTAATTTAGTGGAGTAGGAATTATGAGTGAAACATTGCAAATTTAGCAGGTTGAAGTAATCTTGATGGAAGAGACCAGTTTACATCCCTTTTGAAAAGGCACTTTCTGGCCTGGGAATGGACTTTTGGGACAAGTTTGAGAAGGAGCAAATGTCCCTCATTTTTTTCTTAAATTAAATTTATAAATTGATTATCTTTGGGAGATTCTTATCCATAAACTGATAATTACATAAAACAGCCTATTTACCATATACTAGCTTTTTGATGCTGATTTTCTCCCCCTCAACAGAAGGATTTAACTTAATGAACCTCTTGGTTTGTCTCTGTGGTCTGATAATTTAATGCTTATCTAAGAATTTTAGTTTTTATTGGGCAAAGTGGTTAATGAGGACATAAAATTACTTATTTTTACCTGAATTCTAGATGAAATGATATGAGGGAAGGATGATTAATTTTATCATGTGGAGACTTCACTGGGTTTTACAAATTAAAGCCAAATACCCTTCACAGATTGGAGATGTGACAAACCAATTTATATTCCATTAATTTAACTATATTTAGGCAGAATCATGGACTTTTGTTAAAAAACACAAAATTAATCAAATTGCCCAATAGTGTAATTACAGTTTCAGCAACAGTGAAAACAACTTTGAGTGCCAGAGTTTTGAAATGTTAAACTGCATTTTTAGGGAAATGTCCAATTGTGCACTGCCCTGCCATCTTCTTCCTTCTAGAAATATTAATGCAAATGTGGGCAGTACTTCCCCCTACTAATACCTTCAGCTTTGATTCCAGTTTTTAAACCTGTCCACGGTGGGTTCTAATGGCTAGAGGAAACTGTGAGATTAGGGAGTTAAAAATATCCAAATCAAGTGGAAAAGGTAAGGGAAATTTAAGGGGAAAGATTAAGGATGGGTAGTATTTACAAATCCTATTATGAAGTGTGTGTCTGTGAAGAGAATGACAGACAGCAATATAGACCTAGATAGGCAGTACATATTTGTTGCATGAATGAATTCATGAATGAATGATATAGTGCTGAAGATCCCTTGAAAATGAAAGCAGCCATGAGGTATATAAAGTATGGAAGCCTAGCCAGACTGAGCTATGCCATATGACCCACAGAGTTTAATAAAATGAATGGCTTCCCTTAGCTTTACATTTAAGTGTGTAAGTTGTTAGGTCCTCTGTTAGTTTTGTTCAGATCAGTAGATCAAAAGTTTATTTGCATATAAGAGGAACTTAACAAATATCTTATTTACAAATACAAGAATGATATATCATTTTTGTACCCAGCCTGAATTTTTGAAGTTAAAATTTAATTAATTTCATTTATCATTTGTCTGTTTGCTTCTCTGTTCTTTTTTATTCATTCTTCCTAATGGCCTCAGACTTCCCATGAGAAACTCTATACCTTTTCTTGTCCATCCAGTTGTTGTTTTGATCTAGTTCTATTAAGAATCAATATTTAAAACGTCAAGCAGTAGTGTGCAAATCTAGGTGTTTAAGCCTTGATAGCAAAATTGATTCCTCTTTGCATGACACTTTGCCTAGGAGTTTTGTAAAGCAGATCTGTTCCACTAGTAATAGAAGGGGATAACAGGAAGGTGTTCAGTGGGAAGACTCACTTTCAAACCTTGCATTCACCATTGGACATGCCTAGCACTGATCTTTCCAGATGAAAGTTTTTGAATGGATTTTACTTCTTGTACTTAAGGCTGTTTTTTTAATTTGTTTGTTTTGACTCGTGGCATAATGGGAAGTGGAAAGCAAAACAGCATGAGTCTTGAACCAGATATTCTCGAATTTGTGTCTCAGCACTTTTTTTTTCTCTTTGTGTCTGGAACATTTCAATATTAGGTATTAAAAATGGCTGGCTTATCCTGTGGACAGAATACTGAAATTAGTAAAAATGTTGCAATTGTCTATTTAGAGGCCTGGGAAAAACAGAAAAATCTGAGAGCTGCTTGGAGATAAGCTCAGCATTAGGTTGCTGAAGAGAAGAACATTTGGAGAGTGGACTCTGTTCCCCAGCATTTACAGTCTAAATGCTCAATTTTCAGCTTTTCATCCTTCCTCTCTTACATGACATGATCAGGAAGAAGTGCCAGTTGGCACAAATCCCTTTCTCACTCTCCAGTCCCCCCTCCCTCCTTCCCTCCTTCCCTCCCTCCCTCCATCTCTCATGCTTTCATGTGCAAATATAACAATACTGCAAATTCTTAGATGTGGAATTGGCCAAAAGGCCTGTAAATTTAAAATTATGATAGATATTTCCAAAATTGTCTTCCAAAATTTTTGTTCCAAATTATATTTCCACAAACAAAATATGAGAGCTATTTCTTTCTCACATAGTAACTTTTTTTATTATTTGCATTTATTTAATTTTTACTTAGTTTGACTACCTTTCATGTGCCTAGAGCCAACTGAATTTCTTTTTCTATGGACTTTTTATGTCCCTTTTTGGGTTAGTGACTTCAGCTTTGTAAACTTCAGTTTCCTCATCTGTAAACTGAGGGTTTTCAGGACTAAATGAGAGTGTAATGAAGTTTTGCACAGTACCTGGCAGAAAATAGGCAACCAATAAAAGTTGAGTGTTATCATTATTTTATTTTTTTCTACTGCTCCATATCAGCACCTTTTTCTCTGCCATTTGGACCTTTTCTGGAGTTCCATATTCACATTTCTAGCCATCTCTTACTAACAACAGTATTCCCAGAAACTTTTCTCCTCTTTCTTTTCTACCTTAGTGACTCTTCATGCTCTTACATAATCAGGTTTGGCAATTCTCAGAGCTCTTCATTCCTCCTTTTTTTCCTTCCCCAAAATGAATCAGGTGCCATATCTTATCAATTCCATTAAATATTCAATTTAATCTCCTCCTTTCTTAGCCCTCGATAGACATTTTCTTTATATCTTTTGGAAGAACCTTTCCTAACTGCCTTAACTGTGACCTCTTGCCTCTCCCATCCATCCATCTCACTGTCCAGGCAATTTTTCATTTTATAAAACAAATGAGTGATTATGCATCTTTTAAAAATTATTTGATAGCTGCCTGTTGCCCACAGTGAAAGTCCAGACTTCTCAGCCAGGCTTTCAAAGCCCTTCACAATTTCTGTCTTTCACTCTTTTTTAACCCACTATCCTTGTCCTCTCCATGAACCCAAAGCAACTTATTGATGTTTAACCATACTAATGGCTCTATTCTCTAATCCCTAAACATGCTCAAGCTGTTTCCCTCTACACCTGCCACTTAGGTTGATGCCTTACCCATCCCTTAACCATAGGGACAATACAAATGCCAGTCCTTTATGTGGTGTTCTTACATATTTGTGGTCAGAGCTAATTTTCCTTAAATGAAAACCGTACTTTGTACCCAGGAGGACTTTTGAAATAATGTGACTTGTTTTATGATAGGCATCAAGCAGAGCTAGATTTAAGTCCCAGTTCTGTTCAGATGACCTGGGAAAGTTATTGCAACAAGATTTTCTCATTTATTAAAATCTAGAATAAAAAATGAAATGATGATTGTCCCAGAGTTTAGTGGAGTGAAAGGCATGTAGGTGGATATGTAGTGCATACCATTTCCTTATCTTTGAAAACTGTCCTTGATAGCTCATGTAGAAGTCTCCTGAGAATTCATATAGTGAGTGAACTGCTCATTAGGCTGGTACCATTCAGTGCCAAGGATTCATATGCACATATTCTGGTGGGCCCTACAGTTAGCCCAAGCAGTTTAACTTTGGACTGTTGATGTGTTTTGAGTTTGGGAGGGATATGATCAAAGTGTACTTTGGGAAATTATTCTGGCAGTGTGATATAGGCCAGATGGGAGAGAAGGAGACTTGGAGACCAATTAAGAGGTGGATGTAGATGCTGGAAGGAGGGGTGGGTCCGGGGGCCGGGGAAGAAGCTCCCATTAGGAATGCTGGCATTTATAACAGGAAAAGATACAGCACAGGAGGTCTTCCCAAAATCTAAAAGTTTTCAATTGCACAGGGAGGTTTTTGTTTGATGGAAAAGCATGAGTGAAAGCCAGTGAACACATCCAGAGGATTATTAAGGCATCCTTACAGAAATACTAATAGGTTTTCCGTTAGACTTTCTTTTATAGGCCCATTTCAGTGTGATCCATATAAGGAATTTAGGATGGTGGAATTTCCTACTTACTCCTGTATGCTCAGGTGACATTGGGGATTGTGTCTCCTGGAGGATTAATTACCATAAAAGGCCTCTCACCCCTGAAAGGCTTCCTTTTAGGTCATGGTCCAGCTCCGCCCAGGGCGCGCTGGGCAGGCTTGTATGTGGGATGCCTGCAGTGGCCCTGACAAGGAGATGGATGAGCTCTCATTTCCCGTATTGTGCTATTAGACGCCGGCGCCAGTGCGGTGCAGGCGACCAGGAAAGTATTGCGAGGCAGGGGGCATTGTCACAGTCCCTTTCCAGCTGTTGGCTGTTAGCAACAACATCCATTCTGCTGCTGACACCCTGCTCTCCCCAGCGGCACTTATGCTTAGGAATTATTTATACTACTTAAAGACAGTAGAATATTTAAAAGTCAAAATGCCTGCTTTCTAATTATTCCCTAGATCTCACTTAGCAATAGCTGGCTTCATGTCACACGCTGAGACTCCCCTGGGGATTTCAGCAGCCCCCCTGAGCAGATGTGGTGGTGTTGGCACGTTAGTAACAAAACTGGAGACTGCTCTCTCTCAGCCTTAAAGAGGAAGGTGAGAATTCCCTCGCTGTCCCCCATCTACTCCACAGTCTCCTATGGAGTGGACAGGGCAATCTCAATGGGTGGTTCTTAGGTGTTTAGGGGAATCTTGAGGCTATTCCTTGACTTGCTTCTGTTCACTCAGGTCATTCCTAATGAAATGATCTATGAAAAATGGGAAACAGTGAAAGGGGATTTGGTACTGTTGGCCTCTCGACCTTCCCCGACTTCCCTGAGTATCTTGAAAAGTGGTAAGAAAATATAAAAGAATGACTTAAAGGAAGTCAAGACCAGGACTATCACAGTGTCACAGAGTTTGTTGAAAAATTTTTTTAAATTTTGCTTTGTTAACTATTGAATAAGGCATTAAGCAGCTCCTGGGGTTGATGTATGAAATACAACTCTCTTCTATATACAAAACGAACACCAGCTAATTAGTAATTTGGTTCATCAATTGATATGGGAAAGATGAGCTCTTTTTATTAGGTCAGTAGAACCAGTGATGTATGGAAGCACTAAAACGAGGGAGCAGATTAGGCTGCTCTTTGCAATTTTAATTATGAATTTTTATGAATAGAAAAATAAAATGTGGACTGGGAGAATAAAGGTGTCTGCAGCATTTGCTGGAGTTCTGATCCCTTTATGTTTCATTTTTCTTTAGCCTCACATCTAGATAAAGATTCGAGGGGACATTATGAATTCACATATTCTTAGTTTTTAATATATTATTAAGGAAGATGAGGTGTGAAAATCCTTTTATCTGATTTCCTGTGATATTATTTCTATTACCCATTAAAAAAGTTTTTAGAACTAGAAAAAACTTCGGAGATACTGAGAACTGGTCCTTTGTTTGCTAGCCCATTTGTTCCCCCAGTTACGTGTGAGGGAGGTGGTGCAGAGTAGTGGTAATGAGCTCAGGATCTGGAGTCGTTAGGGTTGACTCAAAGGCAGCCTTTCCCACTATGTCACCTGGGACCTTTCCCTTAATCTTTCTAAACTATAGTAGTTTCCATGTTTGTAAAATGGAGATAATAGCTCCCTTGGGGCTGTTTTAAGGATGAAAAATGTAAATGAGAGAAATACAAAACACTCAGCACACTTCCTGACTCTTAGCGTTGAGTGAATGTTTTTTATTATTTGGGTATGAGTCCTGCAAAATTCTATTGGAAAGTACCCTGACTTTCTATGGAAGTCTGTGACTACTTTGGGCCTCCTCTAGTAGGGCCAAGTTTAACGCACATCTGGTTTAAAAGGTCAATGGATTTTATAGGTCTGTGAAAGGGTATTAGTAGCTAAAAACTGCTAAATGAGGACCTATAGAAACATCAGGTGTTGAGGCTTCTTTCAGAATCTCCCTGAGGCCATATCATACACATTCTCATGTAATTGGCATATGATTTACAGATGGTTCCTCTCTGTTCTGAGATATTTTCAACTTAGGCTTTTCTTATAGCTCCCCTTAGGACACTAATTTCCTGAGTTTCCCTAATCTTCTTGCAGACTTTCTTATATCGTCTGCTCGTTATGTCGTTAATTTCCTAAAAGCTTGAGTTTAAGACAGCAGATATATAAGCTACGTGAGGGGGAGAGTAGAGAGCTGGAATTAATCTTTGCCGGGGCATTTAGCCCATGCATTAAAAGGCTGAATTTTCAGTCTGGCATCTTTAGTCTTGCTAGAGCATCTTGGAAGTTCACCGATGTCAGGTTGTAAATAGGACCTGTTGGTTAGTATGGTGACCAGTAACAAGATAGCAACCATTCCCAATTTAGAACTTTTAGATTTAACGTGATTAATCATGAATAGAGACTTTCATAGAAGAAAGGAGCCACTGGGTAATCTGCCTATTTTCTTCTAGAAATTTATGACCAAGCACTGCGATTTATTTTGAGGCCAATTTCAAGTTTCTCGGGCATCTCATGCTATCAGTGTTATTGATTGCACTCTTTAGGGATGTCTGTAATTTGTATGCAGTTAATTAATAAAGTTTACTGGGCATTTAGTTGTGAAATATTACACAAAAATAAAAGAGAGAAAAGAAATTGCGATTTGTCTATACCCTATTTAAATGAAGCAAAAAAAAAAAAGGAAAGTGTTTTGTACCATGTTTTAATATTATTTTCACTAAAATTTCTAAAACAAACATAGAGATTGTCAGATAAATGATAAACATAAACCCTTCCAGCATATAATGTATAGAATGCTGTATAAAATCAAATCTTGAAGTTGGCCAGAATGTTACAAATAAAGTCAGTCAAAAGTCTTAGCAAATGGCCAAGAAAGAATAATATTAACTTAGGGTTTCTTCTAAAGTGGTTATGCAGATGAATTTAGAGAAGTTGAAGAGGATTTAAAATCAGTTAAAAAATTTAAAGCCCATTTGAATTTTACTTTTGAAAGCCTCTTCTCTGAAAATGCTGACTATTAGCTAAGAGCTGTGCTTGCCACAATCTGCATTTATTTTCATGTGTCTCATTCTCTCTGTGAGATTTTAGTCCATGAATAGGAAATCTTTGTTTAGTTTTTGATTTTGAACTGGTGTTGTGTAACCTATGATATGTCCCAGGTTTTGCTCCTCATTGTTAGTCACCATTGATCAGGGTTATATGGCCTGGGATGCTTCTCCACACCTCAGGTCCTGCACTTTTCCTGGAAGCCTCAGAGATAACACTGGCCTTAGATAGAAGGTTCAAGGTTTTGGATTAAGTTTCCTTGTTTGCAGTTGACCTATTGATGATACTCTTTCTTTCTTTGTTACAATTTTCCCTAGTAGTTATGCCATCATGATAATTTTAATTCTTAGATTTGAGCTATAATTTTAGCTGTGTTAGTGTAAAAAATTACCTCAGATAAAATTCTAGAAAGGTGTTTTCATATAGAAGAATTTATATCATTTCCTTCTATTTCTGGAAAAACAGATACGGTAATTAATCAATTTTTAAAGGCTGTTACATTTTATCTTTGGTTTTAAGACTATTTTTCTTATGACATTGATCTAATAATCTTGTTTTTAACTAAATGCTTATGTTGAAATGCTTATTTTTTAAAATTCACAAATTCAAACTTCACCTAAAAGTAAATGCTTATGTCTCAAGTACCTTTAAGATATAGAAAAAATAAATATTAAAATGTAGAAAAATTATGTCATTTTTTTTTTTAGAGTTCCATATCATACAAAGAAAAAAGAGAACATCTTAAACATTTTGTTTTTAGTCTGGCTGGTATGGCCCAGTGGATGAATGTTGATCCAGGAAACAAGAGGTCACTGATTTGATTCCTGGTCAGAGCACATCCCAGGTTACAGACTGGATTTCCCAGTAGGAGGCATGCAGGGGGCAGCCGATTAGTGATTTTCTCTCATCATGATGTTTCTATCTCTCTTTTCCTCTCCCTTCCACTCTGAAATCAATAAAATTAAAAAATATATATTTTAAAAGCAATAGTATACATTTTTTATATCAGCGATCTCTGACATTTTAAGATTTGGGCTTTTCTAGATTTACAAATGACTTATCTTACAATGACCAATATACTCTCTGTGGTAATGGTCACGTGAGCATAAATGTAATCTCCATTGGTCAACACATTTTTATCAAGTACTTGTCAGGTGCCACACACTGTGCTGGGGGACTTAGGTCTACCCTGGGAGCTCTGGGTTTTGTGAGGACAATCATCTACATGATGATATAGAGGGCCAAATACGTTTTTGTGTTCTCAGCTAGTTATTTTCTGAGTCCTATTTCCTTCTGTTTCTCTCCCCTTACACTTTCATGAAACTACTGATCTTTATTCTTTCCCTTTTCGAAGGATGGTCTCAGAAAACAATCAGTCAGGTAATTAGATAATTACTTCTAATCTTGAATAAGTTAACTATGAATAAGTAAAATAAGTGCACAGTGAAGGCTCCCAGAGATCTGTATACTTTACTTCTGTCTAATTGTGGATTGAAATGCACACTATGTTGAGGGTAAAATCTACCCCATTATCATTATTGTTAGCTATAGAAGTCTACTATATATGTATGGCTTCTACTATAGGCTAGACATTATGGTGAGCATTTTATATACATTATCTCTAATCCATGCAAACATTTTGTGAAATATAATGATCATTACTCTAATTTTATAGGAGGAATCTGAACTTCAGTGATATTGGGCTTGCTCAAGTCCATGTGGCCTAGGATGAAAGAACTCTAGTTCCATCCAAGTTCTGAACTGCTTCCAAAGCTCATGCCCCTCTCACTCTACTACTCTGAATATATCTTAATGTTAAAAATATTACACAATGTGGATTGTATATCTTGTCTTACAGTTAAAGTGCATGTGTCCTAGAAATCCAGCTAAGGAGCAGTCTTATTGATTGAAAGTACGTTTGGGCTGAGTTTAGTGTAAGAATCTAGAGTTAGCCATGGCTCAACATGCCAGACTTACAGAAAAGACTCTGTTCACCATTTATGATGTACTTGAATTGCTAGATGGATCATGCAGAGATCTGCATTGACCACTGAAATGGTTAAATGTGGATTTCCATTGTTTGGTCCGTGCCTAAGTGGTATTAATATATAACATCTAAGAATGAGAGGGATTTAAGGAGTTGAAGTTTTTGTTATGTGGTCAAGAGTTATAGACTAATATTCCCAACAAATCCTGAACCTGGAAATAATTTTCCTACAAGGGGAAACATTCACTTTATTCAAGGGGCGTTGTTTTAAAAATTCTCAGAAAATTTATACTTTCTTTAAAGCTGAGCCACATTTGAATTTTAGACCATTGAAGGCCAACTTCAGCTTTGTAAGGGAAAATGCAGAGTAAAAAAAGAGAAAGATCTCAGGGAGAGAGACCTTGTACCTGATTGGTTAGTGGGGATGGGGCCAACTTGTACTGGAAGTTGGTGAGAAGGTGCATGCATATAAAACAAGCACTAACTTTTAAGATCCTTGTTTATGCATTTCACTGTTTTCTTTTTATATGGATTTTTATAATGGCTCTTTATCAACTTCTTTCAAATATCCTTTAAAATTTTTTTTATTATCTTTATTGTTGAATCTTTTAATAACCATAAAAACTTTGTTGAAAGGTGCTGCTTTTGTACAATGCTTTCAGGGTCAATGATTGTGAACTCTGCTTCTCTTCGGCAGTTTTGCCTGGGATGGCAAAAATAATCTATATATATAAAAGCCTAAGCGACCACTACGACCAGACGACTGGATGACCAGACGATAGCTATGACATGCACTGACCACCAGGGAGAAGACGCTCAATGCAGGAGCTGCCCCCTGGTGGTCAGTGTGCTCCCACAGCCAACCTCCCTCAGCCAGCCAACCTCCCTCAGCTGGCCAACCTCCTGCAGTCCCGCCCCCGGCCAGTTGGGTGGTCAGTGCACTCCCAGAGTCAATCTCCCATGGTCCCTTTCCCCAGGCCAGCCAGCCCCTATTGGCTCTGATCGCCAGCCAGACTGAGGGACCCCACCCATGCACAAATTTGTACGCTGGACTTCTAGTATTTTTAGTAAAACAGAAGGAACTAGTAAGATGAGTGGTCATGGAGATGGGATCTTAGAAAATTCTGTGATTCAGAAAGATAACTGGAGGTTAGGGCAAGGGCAGGTAAGGGTGTAAATACTTGAACTTCTTGGGTTTTCTTTTTTTGCAATTAGGCAGCAGGAATTTAGGTTTCCAGTGGGTTTATATCCAAAAATCAGAGCTACTTCAGCAGGACTGGTTTTATCCAAATTGAATCTGAATGATCTATGTGCAGTTGCCAACTTTAACATTTCGGAATTATAGAGCACAGGCAATGAGACATGATCAACTCTGAATTTCACTCTTTAAGGTGAATTTTAGTCCTCTGATCCAGTACTCTATAATAAAGGTTGCATTTAAGGGACTTTAAGTAGAATGAGCCCTCACTCTGAGAGGAAGGATATGTGAGGAGTAAAAACTCTTGGTCACAGGAATATCATTAACATAAAAGATATATGCTCATAAAACTGACCTTTGGTTCAAAAGAGGGATGGAAGAACAGAGGGTTGAGACAGGTGAATATTGAAAGTCACAATATCTCAGTTTTGCAACTCAGTAGGAGCTGCTGCGTCAGCGACTGCTTTGGAAATAGATTGTAAGTACAACAGAAGCCACTTCTCTCAGGAACTCATTTTGTTGCTTACTATGGAACAGATCTTGACTTAGCATGGAACATTAGCATGATGGATTTTTCCATGGCTTTTAACTAACTGGAGAAACTACTTCTAGGTATTTTTTTTCCTAAAGATTTTTTAAGTTGACTCTTAGAGAGAGAGGAAGGGAGAGGGAGAGAGAGAGAAACATTTATGTGAGAGTGAAACATTAATCAACTGTCTCCTGCATGACTCCTAATGGGGATCAAGCCCGCAGTTTGGGCATGTGCCCTGAACGGGAGTCAAATTGGCAACTTTTTGGTGCACTGGACATTGACCAACCAACCGAGCCACATCAGCCAGTGCACCACTTCAAAATTTTTATTCCTGAGCTATCTATATTTATTCTTTTGTTCCTTGGAGAACAGATCAAGACTTTTATGGAGGTTTCTTTTTCTCATAAAACCAAGCACCTTATTACTATTTCATATTTCTCATTAACATGTTTCATGGATGTTACTTTGTTGGAAGATATAAAATAGACTTTTAATTTTTCTCATTCAAAATAGCAAATTACAAAACAGGTTGTAGAATATAATCTTATGGTAAATGATGTTTATCATAATGTTAACACTGATATTTTTCTTGAGAGGGATTATGGGTAAGTCTTACTCATTTATTTATTTTTTGTTATCCTACACAGTGGCCATAAAAACTGAAAATGTAAAATAATATTTTATCATGTTTACAATGTAATAGTTAATAAGCCATTTACTATGTATTCCAAATATGGTGGCCTCTTTGGTTATTTCCTTTTATTTCTATAGGTATATATGTCTTCTTTTTGTGCTAAGAAGTAAGAAAAATAAGTTATTAATATATTTTCAGTCACATTGGAATTGTACTAATTTTTAATAATTGTGCTTTAACTTGTATAGAATCTCTGCTTCTGTTTGTCTTTGTTCAAATCATTTAATTGCCTGGGGACTGTTTTCCTTATCTGCATAATAAGGGTTTGCACTAAATGATTTCTAAGGTGCTTCTAGAATTCTGTAATTTATGAGTGACCATTTTTCAAAGTACTTTCATATTCTTTTTTTTTTTTTTACCATTTTTTTTATTGTTTGAAGTATTACAAATAGTAGTACATATGTCTCCTTTTTTTCCCCCCATTGATCTCCCCCCGACCTCCCCTACCTCCCAGTACATGCCTTCACCTGCCCGCCCTCCCCGCCGCCCCAGTGTCTTGTATCCATTGGTTGTGCTTATATGCATGCATACAAGTCCTTCCGTTGGTCTCTTACAGCCCACCTCGCCCAATCTCCCCTGTCTTCCCAATGTAGTTTGACAGTCTGTTCAATGCTTCTTTGCCTCATATTTTTTATTTCATTTGATCTCCTGATCTTCCAGCGAGGGAGATAAGATCATGATAAGATCATTGCTATTTTTCAGATGAGGGACTGACCCACCGAGAGGTTGGCTGATGTGTCCAGAGTCAATATCAGGGTCTGTGTGAGGCTGTGGCTGTCCTTCTCTGGGTCCTGTGTCTGTCACTGGGCTGCCTGCATCATTGTCTCCAGTGTTCTCAGAAGCCCTAGTCTCTGGAGATGCTGTGGATGCCATCCTCCTGGGTGGGACCAACTGCCTGGTAGGAAAGAGACTCTGGCTGGGACACCACATCCCAAGAGTACCTCCGTGGCAGAAGAGGAGATAGACAAAATCACCAGGCCAAGGCAGAGGAGCTGGTGATTGCAAATCATCCTTCTCTGCCTAATAAAGTGTGAAACTAGGCTGAGAATGGAACCGGCTCATTAGCCACAATAGATTCACGTTGCCTAATGGAGGCAGAAGTCTTGACTACCAGGATCTGGATTAAAAGCGGGAAACTCACGTGGTTTTAGCACCTAGTCCGGGCTTTCCCACAGGTTTCTAGAAGGTTGAAAAAACCATGACTGCTCTGATGTTCCAATTTCCCCATAGTTCAACGAAAGAGCCAATCTACCTCCCCACTGAAACATCACCCTGTGGAACTTACATAAAAGGGGTAGATGACTACTAGTTTTTGTGCTTTCCTCCAATTCTAGAAGCAGAGGATGATCCATGGTAAGAGTCACTTCTGTAGTTTGGGTGTTTAGACATGGTGTAATGACGGTTCTTTCCATTCTTTTTTTCTACCACCATACTTGGAATTTTCAGGGAAAACCTTTGGATTAATTCTTTGATGTAGAGACATGACTGCTGTCAAGTGCCTACAACTGGACATGCTTTAGCAGTGTGGCTGCTCCTATCCAAGGCTTGAAAATCATTGACTGAAGCGGGCTGCATCATCTCAGTTAGTTGTTTCAATGCATTACACCCAGGCTGTGTTATCCATCATAAACGTACAACGAAAGCCTTTTTCCCACTGCTATTGATTTTCTCATGGTGACTATTTGTCTGCGCTCTTGACAGGATGACAGTTGGCTGACATTGCTAAGCTCTGGTGTCCTTTTATACCTCCTGCTGTCTAAAACTGGCATGGTGGTGGGAAGATGCAGATTAAAACCCCCTTGAAATAATTGCTCTCTTATTGGATCCCCCCATCACTTCTTATTGTACTGTACTGTCAGTCCCAGCAGCTTGTCTTCCTCCGCCAAACTCCAGTTCTATTTTTCCAGGAGTCCTTTCCCTCATGCTGTGTTTTCTACATAAATAAGCTCATATTCCCATTTACTAGGTTCGAAAGCCATTCTAAGGCAGTCGACGGTGACTTGAGGTAGATATTAAAGTGGCGTGCTTTTCTAGGAGAGAAGGCAAGCTGCCAAACTCCAGCAATGACAGATCTTCCATTTTACTTAACTTCTCAGTCCAATTTGACCAGTCTGGATGAATCTACCCCAAAAGAACAGACGCTTTCAGCTTGGGCAGGATGTCGTTTCCCCTTTCGAGGCTCCTCAGATTGCATTTTCCACGTGAACTGCTGCAGGTACCCTGAGTTCCCTTCAGATTAGCCAGGGCCTTGATGAATAGTCAGATTCACCAGTGAATGGACAGCTCCTTAGCTAATCTGTGGGCACCTGCTGTGACTATTCTGAATCACAAAGCCAGGTTTCTAATGGTGGATAGCCAATTAACAGCAACAGGTACCCTCATGCATTTTCACTGTTGCCTTGTCAGAAGTCTGAGTTTGATGTTCTCTTTCATGATGCTTATTTTTTTCTTATTGAAATTGAGCACTTGGGAGGACTTGGTTGGAATTAAGCATCAAGTGTGTAAAGACAGTTTTAGGATTGTGATGATTGTTATGCATGCTTTGTGTTACTTTGTTCTTTCTCTTCAAAATCGTTGGTGCAAACAATTTTGATCACAGTTTTCCATATGTTGGGTTCTGGGAGAAAAGATACAGGAAAAGAACTAGTCGCAAAGCTTTCTTGTTTTTATTAATGATTCTTATTATTGTATATATTGTACAAAATTGGAAAATATAGAAGTGTAAAAACAAGAAAAAGCACCCATAATCTCACTATATAAAGATAAACTCATGCTAGCATTTTTTTGATACATCCTCTTGTCTTTTTGGCCTTTATCTCTATTCCCATCTCTTTTTCACACATATCTAATATAATACTTATACAAGTATACTAACTTCTATATGTTTAGACATATTTACAAAAATAAGTAGATACTCTGCAAACTATTCGTAACCTGCTTTTATAGTTGATCATCATATTGTGAACATCTCTCTCATATTATTATATACATTGGGAAACACGAATTCAATAGTTGAATAGAGTTCACAGGCAGGGTTTTTCTTAATCCAGCCCTAATTGTTTTTTGTTCTTGATTACTTCGTCTAAGCCCACCTCTTTTGGTTATTATTTTTTTCCAATCTCACTTTCATGCTCCTCTCTCTTTCTTTAGTACGTTATCCACCTCCCACTGGCTTTTTCTTCCCTCTCAGTTGGAGTTGAAGATGAAGACATGAAGTTGTGGCCAGACTGGTTCTTACATGAACCTTCTTCCAAGGTGAGCAGAATAAATGTAGCTGAGGCCAGAGGATAAGGACAGAGCATTTGTGAGAACAGGGATGCCACTGGCAAAGTCCTGGAAATCACCTCTACTTTTGGAAGGTCATCCTTGGTTGTGCACTCTGATTTGGAGGGTGATGAGGTGTGGTTTCCCTGCAGCTTGTTATTCTCGTTGCTTTTGCTTCCACCTTTTTAGACTCCTTCTTCACACACCCCTAAACTTCAGTTGTTTAAATTTTGTGTAGGGAGCTTTAGGGTATGAAGCCTAGAATGGCTGCAAGTTGCGCTCCCACTCTGCAGGTATGGGATTCCCATTCTGGCCTGTCCCCCACAGGCTTCATTTAAGCTCTTCTGCTTGGTCTCCTCCGAGGGAACCTCAGGGACTTGATCGTTCTTTTGATGTTTCCGTTAAGTATGAGCCTTCCTGTTCTATAACCAAACTATAAATTTATACCATTTAATCTTTGGTCTAAAAGTAATGGACCATTTGAGAAGATTTGGGTAGATGAGGCAACTTTGGATGTGATTTAGTTATATCATGATTAAAGAAAACCATGGGATGGAGGTACTTTATAAGAAATAGCAATAACTTTACAGAAAAGCTAACTGGACCAGAAAATAACCCCCTATGAATTACATGAAGCTGATGCTTTCATATGCCTTCCTGCTCTGCTGCTTAGAGCATGGTAATCAGGGCTGATTATAGGAGACATTTCAGTGTTCAAAGTGTTTCTTTTTGAGTGGGAAGTACTTTCAGGGCCTTAATGCTAGTGTTTTCCAATATTTTTATTCTTTACTTCTCCACTCTTCTTTCCTTACCTCTTTTTCTCCATTAAAATAAATTGGATCTGATATCATACATATAATTGTGGATTAGGGACTTCTAAACAATTTGAAGTAAAACTTAGACATAGTAAAATGTTAACTCAAACAGGCATTTGGATCTCTGACCATTATTTCTAATTTTTATTTCAGATAACAGCCATGTTGTTCACCCCAGTCCAGCCTCTCTAATTTCCACACACCTTGCCAAAAGGGATATTCAAAGTTTATTTGTTTTTAGGGCAGTGGGAGTGGGGATGAAACTCACATTATTCTGTTGATGCTGAAAGTAATTTAAATTCTTCTCTGTCAGGTTTCTTAACATTTTTGTCCCTTTTCTGCATATGAAAATATTATGGATTCCCCATTTTAAAGAATTTGTATTCCTTTCTTCCATTATGTATGTATTTAAAGGAAGTTCACGAACCCTTGTCTGTAGCACCTATTTTTAACATCACTTTGAGAGGTGTCAGTGAATGTGAGAAAGCCATGGTTCTTTCTCTATCAGCCAATCACCTTCTTTCCTGAAGCACTTGACCTACTTTGCTAGTCTTTCAGGCCTGGCTTTGTGTCTTCTTGCCCCCAGCACAAATATACCTTTTGAGTCTCTCCCTACATAATCCTTTTTCCTCAAATCATTTCTTATCTGAGATCAAACTAAATTCATTGTTTTCCCTTTCAACATTATTCAAATCTTAGCTTCTTTTCTTTGCCTCAAGACTCCTAGATTCATATTTGATCTTATTTGACTCGTATAATGTTGTTTTAGTTTTTAATGACATTTTTACACTAAACTTCCTCTGCTCTGACATCCTTAAATGCAACTCTGTGCATTTGTTGTTTTTTCTATCTTGGCTGTGAAGCATGTCAACAAAAGACATGCTTTCTTTTAACAAATATATTAACATGCTTCATGTTAAAAGATAATAAACCTATCATTGCATTGAAAATCTAAACAGCACTGTAGAACTGTTCTCAGAGCTGACTTCTAGAACAGATTACATATGTTCCTTCCTCCTAACAACCTCCCCCACCCCCCCGGCCCAAGTTTATTTCAAACTGAAGATTGGCAGGAATTTTAGCTAATGTAAGTTCAAATGTAGTCACATTTTTGTGAGACTTGGGGCTTGTCTATCTTAAATCTTACCCCCAAATGCATTGTGTCTGCATAGCTGAGAAAGTGAGCAGAGGAAGAATTCCTCCTCTCCTTCTTTTTGGTTCTAAAATAGAGACAATAGTCTGAGGCACAATTCTAAAAAGATACTTCCCTGGTAGATGACCTGGGGCAGCAAACCTCCATAGTTCCCATAAGTAACAACCAAAACAAAAAATCTGGTCTGCCTAAATATTTCTCCACTTTGTGGTTTCTTTATAGTTATGTTACAGTGCAGGTGACTGATGACTATAGGTTGCCATGTCAGCTGACCAAGTATATCTCTCCTTGAGGTGAGGATGACACAAGAAACACAGTCATTCTCTTTCCTTCCTAGCTTTTCCTCTAGAAGTAAAATATTTGAGATGCAAAGAAAAAATATAAACTAAAGATTTTTATAGCTAGAAAAACTGACCTTCAATTGTAAACAGCATGGGCTGTTTTTAATATACAATGATCCAAAGAGAATGGTTCCCATGAGATTTTTTTCTGAGGGGTCCACTAGATAATACACTTCCGATAATTAAAATAACTAGAGAGATATTGTCATTAGGAGTGGTGATGAATATTGAACATATGGCTACTTGAAGAACTAAGAATAACTGTGGTCTAATGGAGGAAGTATTTATAAAATTGCGGTATGCTATAAAATGTAGATAAGGAATAACTATGAAAATGGGGATATAAGTGGGGAAATCATGAGCAAATGCAAGTAAATGTTTAAAAACTATTCTCATTAATTATGTTGGTGGTGATAATATTAATTACCATTGTTATTTGGAGACAGTTCTGTATGTTATATAAGAAAAAGTTAATGAGAAATTATGTGATTTTCTAACTCTATTGTTCTATGTGCTTTGAGAATAATTTTTTGGTGTAGAAGAAAGGAGATATAGATGTAATATTAAAATGATTGAATAAAAAGCCCCATATTCTTAAATTAGAAGTGTCAGTATGAACTTATGAAGTCTTGGATGTGTAAATATCTGCATATGTCCTATATCTGCCAGCTGGAGAGTTCCAGAAACAATGAGCAATTCAATGGCAAAGAGCACACCTAACATGCCAATTGAGGTGGCTTTGAAATAACATCTGTACTAATAAAAGAGTAATATGCTAATTAGACTGGGTCAACTGGACATCTTCCGGTCATCCAGTCCTCCTTCCAGTCATCCAGTCCTCCTTCCAGACAAAGCCACAGTGGCGGGGGCTGAGGCAGAGGCAGTTAGGGGTGATCAGGCTGGCAGGGAAGCAGTTAGAGGCGATCAGGCCAGCAGGGGAGGGTGGTTAGGGGTGATCAGGCTGGCAGGCAGTGGGGTTAGGGCCAATCAGGCAGGAAGGCAGGCAGGCAGAGGGGTCAGGCCTACACCAGCAGTCAGACATCCCCTGAGGGGTCCCGGATTAGAGAGGGTGTAGGCCGGGCTGAGGGACAGCCCTTCCATGCACAAAGTTTGTGCAGTGGGCCTCTAGTTTTCTATAAAAATAAAGTAGGACTTGGAGAATTAGCGAATACTAGGTCTGAGGCTGGAAATGTATAAGATTAATCTGGCAAATCTTGTCATTCCATATAGGAAGTTATCAAAACCTACTGGGGTTATGTTAAAAGAACTCAGGAGCCAACTTTAGGATGCTCCCATTGGGACAATTTAAGCTTCAAAAGAGATAATAATTGTAATTGAATAAAACCTATAAATTATGCTTAAATTCATGAATACATAACTGTATTTTTAAAATGTAGCCACCTTCAAAAGATTCTAGAGATTCAATTAATGTTCTTGAAAATGGGTTGATAAAAAAAAATCACACATTTATCCAGTCTTTCCAATATGAACCATTGGGAAACCAAATAGTAGATGAGGGAAAGCATTTATTTACAAAAGTATTGTAATAAATAAAAGAAAAAGAATGGATAAAACTTAAGTATCACCATTTTACAAACCCTAAATGAATTGCTAGATTTAGGCATTAGGTCTCAACAGCTGCTAACAGAAAAAGACAGACATTAAGTGCTTTTTTTAATGAAAGACCATGCTTATTAAAATATTTATAAAAGGATGGAACCCCAAACAAGTCAAGGTTCTGGATCCAGCTGCCAATTTTCAGGGAACACACAAGGCACAGGCATTGAACTGAACCATGTCAGGCAGAGGCAATCTCTGCACTGTAGGAAGCTATGTAGGTCAGATGCCCCAGATCCTTGAATCTATCATTGTAAAGCAAAATAAATAAATAAATAAAATAAAAAAATAAAAGGCTAGCCAAGAAACCTGTGGATTAAAAGAGAATTAAAAAACGTATCTCATTTAATAAAATGTTGGAGACTAAAATATGATATCTAGGAATGTGCAGTTATGTGATAAAACCATAAAGAAGTGATTAAAAGTTAGGCTAGTGGTTACTTTTGGGAGGAGGAAGATGGGGTTTGAAATACGAATGGTACACTCAGGTGAGGTGTCTTAGGGGGCTGTGAAAGATCCATATCATGACTTAGGGTGTAGTTGCAGGATGTGTACCTTATAATAACTCATTAAGCGATGCGTAAGTTTTGTGTGTGTTTTGGTGTTTTATTTTATAATTAAAAAGTTAAAAACAAAAGAAAATAAGATTGTATGAGATTTTTCTTTCCTCTCCCAAGTAAATTCTATGATGCTTTCTCTGCTCATATATGTGGTCTGAGATCTTATTAAAGCCCCAAAGTCCAAAGACTCTGAAAGTAAATCCATCTTTACGTGAGTGTATGCCCAATGATCCAGAGAACTGACATGATTCAAAACGGACATACTTTCCTTTTGGAATCCAGCATTTTCCTGTTTTATTTGCCTCCAGGGAAAACAACGGTAACTTTAAAGGTTTGTTGCCATCAGTGAGAATTTCTAACACCAGGGTGTCGGGGAGCTGGGCAATAAATCTCAGTGGACTACACCACTGCCCTAAGTGTTTTAGCACTCCCTGAATAGCTGCTAACAATGACTGGGAGCTGTACTTTCAGAAGCCAGAGTTGATCTTTATTTAATCTATCCATCCATTGTGTGAACTTGGCCACCTGGGAATTGTAAGAAGAAAAATGACTCACCAAGACTTGTGTACTGTGCAAGGCAAATGCTCCCTTCCCTCACGCAGCCCTGGAACGGAATTCTTATTTTTCCTCAGTGGTTCACTGAGTGTTTGCAATCATGGTCCGCACAGTTAGTCGTCGTCAAGATGGATGTTTCTACAGGAATTATTTTTTCATTTCATGGTGAGATTCTTTTTTATCTTTTAGACACTTTGATTACTGGCAGAAACTGGACATGAGAGGCTCAAGTAGTGAGGTTTCAGTTGTTCATCAGTGCTCAGGAATGAGGATCACACATGTACTGTGTTGGGCCCAATGTCTGATGAGCCACAGCCGCCTCTTGCATGGACATTGATGGAGATCTCTGAAAGTCCATTCAGGGTTTACCTTTTCAGTCACTATCTTAAAAAAGAAAAGAAATACTCAGCGATGATGACACCAGTCAACTCTTTTTCCTTCTTGGAACTGCTTCATAAATAAAGCCAGAGTGACTGGAGAGCGCTGAAGGAAAATTATCTGCATTAGGCCATGGAGTATATGTCAGAGAGGCATTTGTAAGGTGCAATTTATCCAGTTGCAGTGGTGGTTGGATGGATATAGAAACATTTTGAGAGAGAAAAGACACATCCATGGAAACAGTTATTGGTGGTTGGGAAAGATGTAAAAATTTTTTTAAATTTAATTTATTGGAGTGACATTGGTTAATAAAATTATATAGGTTAATGAAATGATAATATACCATGTGTATTGTATTATGTGTTCACCACCCAAAGTTAAGTGTCCTTCCTTCATCACTTATCCCCGCTTTACCCTCTTCTGCCTCCCCACACCTCACTTTCCCTCAGGTAATCACCATACACTTGTCTTTGATTTGAGGCATGAAATAAATACCATGAAATTACAACACAGAAATCAGAGGTGAAATAGTGAGTGCATTTGCATTGTTTTTGGATTTCTTGGTACCTTAAGAGACATTTTACTGGGAGGAAGCCAACATGCGGAGTGAGTAATGTAATTCATAAAGCTGGAAAAACAAACAAACAAACAAACAAACAAAGCCCCCACCACCGTAAAAGTGCTTTATCTTGTTCTAATAACTAGTTCTTAAAATGACTCGTGATGACTGGAGCTTCAGGAGCCTGTGCGGTTTTGGCAGACCAGACTCCGTGCTGCAGAGCAGGCTGGCCGGACGAGGCCCCCTTAGACTGCTTCATGTTGGCACGTGGAGCCCTGTTGACTTTTCAAGGAGCTCCCTGAAGACTGGCTGGGGAGGCCCTGAGCATCTGGCTGATGTAGCAGAATCCGCGGGCTGGGACTGCAGAGAAGCTTTGGCCCAACAGAGTGAAACTGCTGAACTTCAGCTTTTCACCAGTTTGCTTCACTTTAAAGAGCAGCCTCAGCTTGAACAGCTGGGGCTGGATTGCAGGGCAGAGTGTTCCCGGAGCTTCGCTGGCTTTCCCAAGTAAGTGCGTGGAATCTGGCCCCTGTTAGCAGCGCGTGTCAGCAGTGCCCAAACAGGACTTCTAACTGTGCCTCAGTGAAACGACGTGGTTTCATTTCCCTTTTTAAAGTCCATTTCCCATGCAATCAAACCTCCTCTCTCCAATCAGGCCCGCTTCTGTTTTTAGCAGGGAGCTGTTTAGGCGAGGAAACTATCTGGAAGCACTTATTACTCCTATGACTAGGGGTGGGGGTGGGGGATCTTTAGGTCCCCTTCTGGGCTTCCCAAGCCTAAACTGGTAGATAGTGCGACTTAGGGTGAGAGTTAGCTTGCTCTTTTTCAGGGTTTAAGACTTAGTATTCCAGGCTTTTTCTCTCTACTGAACTTTTGGCATTTTACATCACCGTGATGATTTGACATCAGTGCCTCTGTTTCTTCCTTCCTGTGCCAAAGGCTGACAGTGATCACTGACTTCACTGACTCATTTCTGCTAAATCTGTACTCTGTCTCAGAATACTTATTAATATGGCCAATCGATGAGTTAGCGTATGTGTTGAATCCTGTTTCCTATCCTTGGTAAGTGGTCTTGAGTGACAGTGGAGTGGGGTGAGCCAAGGGACTGGTGGGCTGTCCTTGCCCCAGGATTGTAATGAACAGCGTCGTGGAAAGAATGGTTAGAACTGTGTTCTTGTCTCAGCTCTTTCACATACCAGTTAGCTACAACTGTATTTGATGTTTTAAAACTTAGTTTTTCTCATTGGAATAAATGAAATTCCTGCTGTAAATACTTTGCAGTTCGTTGTAAATCTATAGGAGTAAACAAATGGATGTGGATGTCTTTTCCAAACGGCCTAATGTGATGCATGTAAGCGCTGTTAGTAACATAATATATTACAAATTTCTGCTTCCCTATTTCCTAGACTTATGGTAGCTACATTCTTCTTTAAAAATATATTTTTACTGATTTCAGAGAGGAAGGGAGAGTGACAGAGAAATAGAAACATTAATGATGAGAAATAATCATTTATCGGCTGCCTCATGCATGCCTCCTACTGGGGATCAAGCCTGCATGCAACTCAGGCATGTGCCCTGATGGTGAACTGAACCTTGACCTCCTGGTTCACAGGTCAACCACTGGCCCACACCATCTTGGCGGTGCTAGATTCTTTAAATAAGTACCTAAAATTCCCAGTATTAATAGTGCTGTGGAACAGGCAGTACACTGGGACACAGCATAACTGGATTTTTGTTTATATTCTACTAGAGGCCCAGTGCATGAAATTAGTGCACGGGTAGGGTCCCTAGGCCTGGCTGACGATCAGGGCCAATCTGTGGGGTGACCAGCAAGGTGATCAGGGGGGCTCCCACTGGCACCCACCTTGGCCGGCCTGGCATCACTTGCCAGCCATCTCCACCCCCCAATTACCTCGCTGCTGGTCACCTCCCTCTGCGGGGTGACCGGCGGCGAGGTGATGGGGTCAGGGGGCCCGCTGGCACCTGCCTTGGCTGGCCTGGGGACTGTGGGGTGGGGGCAGCTCCTGCAATGAGCATCTTCCCTCTGGTGGTCAGTATGCGTCATAGTGAACAGTCGTTCTGCTGGTCATTCCACCGTTTGGTCAATTTGCATATTAGGCTTTTATTATATACTAGTAGGATAGCTAATTGGTTACAAAATCTTGGGTGTTTGGGCTCTACATCCATATTTGTAAAATTAGAAGTTTAAATTAGGTAAGAGGGTGTAAAGCATTGTTTTTAGCATGGAAATCACATTGGTAATGAAATCTTCTGAAGCCCTAATATATAAATGATATCTATAAAAGGAGCTGCACTAAATCTAAGGGAGTATGGTACCCAGATATGCCTGCCTATTTCACCTCTGCAAGTGTCCCAGAGGCACCCTTGTGGCACCCTGGGGTCCCCTGGAACACAGTTTGAAAACCAATAGACTTGATGTTCCACAAGGTTCATTCTAATCTTTAACATTTTGTGATTTCAACTGAATCAAAAAGGGCAGCTCTCAATGCCTTGATCAACTTCCTTATTGTACTGTAGAAATTGCTGGAAATTTATAGCCATGTCCATGAAAGCCCAGCAGCAGCTAGACATTACTTTGTTTTGTGTGTGTGTGTGTGTGTGTGTGTGTGTGTGTGTGTGTGTTTTAGGTAAACTGTAGAGGACATTTGAACTCTCTCTTACTGTCTATGGAGCTCTCTGTTTCATTAAGCCTTGAATTCTCCATACTCTCTCCTGCAGCAAATTCATATCCACAGGAATTTATCTAGTGTCATTCATGTGCCAGGCATGATGCCGATACTAGGGTTGCAAAGGTCAGTAAAACACAGCCCTACCTCAAGGATCTCACACAATTGAAATAGTTTTAAAATTGTGCTCAGCAAATTATAATTGAAACTTTATATCTTGAGCCTTACATATCAAGATTTTATTTGGTTTTGAAGGGTGGTACAGCAAAATAGCTTGATTCTTGTACGTGAACTATTTAGTCTGCTGTATTTTCTGTGACTTGTCTGAGTCTACACCATGAAGCAGGATAGTTAATGCCTGTGACTGAAGGTCCAGTGATGGCAGTTGCAAAGGAGTAAGCTTTGGCCCCGTGTATAATTTCTACAAACCGTTTGGACCTTCTTTTTTTTTTTTTTAACAAAAATAAGTTAAAATAAGTTAGATATTTTAAAAATACATTTTTAAAAAATTCTAGAAATTACTGCAATCATGAAATGAAATTAGTCCTCCCTTTAAAAAAATGTATGCAATATAACCACTTCATAAGTTGCTTTAGGGTTCTTTATTCTGAACTTGGTTGAAGAAGTGTCATATAACTAAGTTTCTTATCTTTTTAATTTATTTTATTTTTAAAAAATATATATTTTATTGATTTTTTTTACAGAGAGGAGGGGAGAGGGATAGAGAGGTAGAAACATTGATGAGAGAGAAACATCAATCAGCTGCCTCCTGCACACCTCCTACTGGGGATGTGCCCGCAACCAAGATACATGCCCTTGACCAGAATCGAACCTGGGACCCTTCAATCTGCAGACTGACGCTCTATCCACTGAGCCAAACCAGTTAGGGCATAACTGAGTTTCTTTAAAAATGATGAAGAAAATTTTCAAGAAGCTATAATTTTTCGGGGTGTAACAATAGAAAAATGGACATATGTATGTATGTTTAATTTTCTCTTTTCCTTCAATAAATATAATGGTCTCCTTTTTTCATCTAGGAAAAACATTGTAATGTTCATTTAGTAATGGACTTTTTCACCTTTCAGGTGACATTCCAAATGTGATCAAATTCGAATAACGCTATTTAACTTGTCATCCATGCTATGCTTAGCTATAGAGACCATCTCTTAAGCAACTTACAAAATATGTAAGCTTCTGACCAAAAGGATAAAAGGACAGGTGAGGTAACTGTGAGCATGGGGTGCAATTGTTAGGGCACCAACCCCAAAACTGACATCAAGCTAAATGACAACCTGTCACCCCATCCTTCAGTGCCCTGTTCATGGGCATCTTAGGTGTTCCTGTGAGAGGAACTTCTGACTTCTCACTACTTGTTCCATAGAAGGACAACACCAAGAACTCCCCGATTGTCCGGGTCCCATGAGATTCCATTTTCTTTCAGGAGGTCTGTAGAGGAGCAGGTGGGGCAGGCTAGAGGTCTAGTATTTTGGTTAAGTGGAGAGGCACTCCAAAGATGTAACTTCCCATGTGGCAAGCTTTTTCCTGTGGTTTAAATATAGAATTAAAAAAAGGAAACCTATTTTTCAACTTCAGGCTAATCCATTTCAAGGGATACATCAGAGACAGAGTTCAAGAGGCAATAACTACAAGTTATTTTTCTGACGAGAGCTTTTTGGATTCAGGTATTGATTAGGATCCTCTGTGAAAATGAGAGGAAGCTGGGGTTGATAAGCTCAAATCAATGTCATAAAAATAAGAACAGTAGCTCCCAGAACCCTTTGTGGGTTAAACATCGTTGGTGTTTATCTGACATTGTCTCTGCTTATAACGATCAGTGTCAACCTGCCTGGTTTTCCCTTTCCAGCTCGGCAAGCTAGGATAAAATGCTTAGAAACAAGTGACTCTGTAGATTTAAAAAAACATATTATGGAGTTTGAAATGCCCCCATAAATATCACTTTTTCCCCCACCTGAGTTTGGACAGTTTGAGAAGCATCAGGAAGGTAAGTCCAAAAGTCTTTATTTCTGATAAAACTGATTTTTTTTGGAGAGTGTGGCTTTTATCTGCTTGCAAGTGGATTTTCTCATTTGAAGGCAGAATTGGGCAGAATTCCCATCAGCCTAAGGTGGCATAATGGCATCACGTGACTCCCGATGTAAAACATGGAGGAGCACAGCTAAGAGCACATGGAGACTGCACTCGCCCACTGACCAGCTGTCTGAACTCAGAAAATGCGCTTAACTTTTCTGAATCTTTGTTTCCTCCTTTGTAAGGCACACACGACAAAGACCCACCTCCTTCACTTAGCTGATGGAGAGCATAAGCTAGAGTTAGCCCCTGCCTACCTCTCTTAAACTCATCCTGAGCTATTCCACTTTTTTTTATAGTCTCTGAAGTAGATGTTCCATTTACTTATTTTAAAATTTATCTTTATTGTTAAAAGTATTACAGATGCCCCCCCCCCCCCGCACATTGACCCTTTCTAGCCCACACCTGCCCCCCTGCACCAGGCCTTCACCACACTATTGTCTGTGTCCATAGGTTAAGCATAGATGCATGTAAGTTCATTGGTTAATTTCTTCCCACCTACCCAGCCCCACCTTCCCTCTGAGAGTCAACAGTCTGTTCCATGTTTCTATGTCTCTAGATCTGTTTTGTTCATCAGCTTATTTTCATTAGATTCCACATATGACTGAGATCATATGATACTTGTTTTTCTCTGAAAGGCTTATTTTGCTTAGTAAAAAACTATCTTACCCTTTGAGACAGCATGGAAGGACCTGGAGAGTATTATGCTGAGCTATTCCACTTTTATACTCAATGTTCTGGTTTTCTTCACACACCAGGCTCTTGGGTGCCTCAGGGGTTTTGGTGTGCAGTTATCTCTACCTGGAGAGGCCTTCCCATGTTTCTTGATCTGATTAATTCCTACTGATGCTTTAGTTCTCAGACTAAATACAACTCAATTAAGTCTTTCCTGACCCTCCCATTATTACCTGTCCTTTATTATTTCTCACTTATTGGTTTTGCAATTCAGAATTCATATTTATTTGATTATTTGTTTAATGTCTATTCCCCTGAATGGATATGCATATGAGAATGGGACTGTGTTTATATTGTTTCCCATTGTATACTAAGAGCTTTGCAGAGTACCTGATGTAGAATAATTACTCAATAAATATTTATTGAATGGATATGTTAAGTGCCTAGCATGCAGTGTGTGTTCCATCAATATTAGTTTCCTTTAATGACTCCTCAAAGATCACCAGTTTACTGGTTTATGTGATGGTATCACTGAAAAGCTTTTTTGTTTATTCATTTTATATCTCTGAACTCCATAAGTATGGTACTTATTATGACTTAGTACTTTGTCTCTCTTTTTAAAAATATGTTTTCATTGATTTTTAGAGAGAGAAAGGGAGACGGAAATATTGATGAGAAAGAAACACCTATTGGATGCCTCCTGTATGCCCCCCACTGGGGATTGAACCTGCAACCCAGGCATGTGCCCTGACCGAGACTCGAACCAGTGACCTCTTGGTGCATGTGACAATGCTCAACCACTGAGCCACACCGACCAGGGCAGTATAATATCACGTTAATCACTGTGGAAGACTTTAAGTTTCTTGAAATATAAATCCTTTTATTTAATCTTATTCCCAGCTTGCCCTAAAATAAGTAACTTTATTCAAAATGTGCAGTCTCAGAGAGTAAACTTTTGGAATTCACTTAACAAGGGAAACTTCCCAATCTGGAGTGAGACATGGAAATTTAAGACAGTGTGGAGCAGTGGAGACAGCTCAGAGTTTAGTATCAAATGTGATTTTGAGTCCCTCTTCCAACACTTATTCACATGACTAAGTCATTAAATCTTGACAAATCTTAATTTTCTCATCTGTAGAATATTGAGGGTTACATGAAATAACACATTAGGAAAACAAAGCGCTATCACGAGGCTTACAGGGGTCACCAGTTATAGCTTGGTGGGATTAGGTATTTATCATGGGACTCTGCCATGGGACTACTAGCACCTTTAGCATTTTATCTCTCACAGTTCTTGTTCTTAATTTATTTAATGTTGACAACAATATCTAATTTATAAGATTCATAAAGAATAGTGTATGGAAAGCATTAGCCTATTTTAGGTACTTCTGCTATTCTTTCTTTTCAACCATACTATACTACCTTTTAAATGTAATATTGTACTAAACATTTATGTACTATCATTATGTAACCTATCAGTTTATAAATCATACATTAGTTTTAATATCAACTTTCAAAAAAATAATGACTTCCCCTCTTTTTAAAAAATATATTTTATTGATTTTTTTACAGAGAGGAAGGGAGAGGGATAGAGAGTTAGAAACATCGATGAGAGAGAAACATAGATCAGCTGCCTCCTGTACACCCCCTACTGGGGATGTGCCCGCAACCAAGGTACATGCCTTTTACCGGAATCGAACCTGGGACCCTTGAGTCCACAGGCCGATGCTCTATCCACTGAGCCATACCAGTTAGGGCAGACTTCCCCTCTTAATACTTATTCCATTTGACCATTTAATGAATGGTTAACTCTAGAGGTTAAACTGATTAAGTGATTTACCTAAAAGCATAAAGCTAATCTTCTCATAGAAATCCAAATGACTGAAACCCAGGCCTCACATCTCTTAGTTTTGTGCTCCCAGAAGCTACCCAATGTGTCTTTCATTTATAATGCCATTTGTTCCTTCTGAGATATTTACTGAATTACTTACTTTTATTCTAATTTAGATTATATTTTGATCTTCTTACAGTTAAGGGAGGACTTCTCTTTCACATATCCTTTTATGTTGGCATCTCTGACCTGATCAGTCACCTACTAACTGTGGGGCCTGGCATACGTGACTTAACCTTTTCCCAGCTGAGTTTCCTCATTTATAAAATGGGCAGATGGTAGGAATAATCTCAAAGGTGATGAAGGTTAAATGAGACAATCTAAGCATTGCACATTGTATGGTTTCTGGTAGATAGCAAGAGCTCAATAAATAACAGCTTTTGATTCTGTTATGCAATTTGTCCATCAAATGTATCTTTTAATATCCTAGTGAACCTCAGTAATTGTTCTGGATTCTGTAGTAAGTCTTCCTCATCTCAATATTGGTTCTGACGTAAGCCTTCAACCTCAAATATTTCAGAAGCATTTTACTGAGTTCCTTGAATTTGCCAGTCACAGCATATGGAGCTCTGAAGGATGGGACGTGGACATAGAATTCCTGCTTATGGGGAATTTAGGTGATTGACAGCCTCATTATCAGAGGCTGAAATGTGAGGATAGCATCACAGTGACATCTGCTAGGGTGGATTTGGCCTGTTTGCTTGTGGAATGTTCTCTTCTTCCCTCCGTGCTCCATATGGGGCCTCTGGAAGGCGAGTGACTTTTCCAGATGGAAGACAGCTCTTCTGCATTCAAGGGTGAGTTTGTATGGTGTCAGTAGTCATCTGTTCCAGTTCCAGAAAATTCTGGTGCCATAGTCCAGGGCATTGAACCACTAACCACCAAAATGGAGAAGGAGAAAGATTAAAATGAACTGAATGTGCATGATGTACTTGGGTGATTTAGAGCCTTTCTCATAGTTAGTGCCTGCAACACCCCAGAGGTTTAGCGGGAGCTAATGGTTGAGTGGGTAGCATTGTTACTGTATTTAAATGATGGATTCATTCATGCGTCCCTGGGCTGTACAGAGGAAACATTCTCTTAGCAGTGGCCCCTCCAAAATAGTTGTCTGTCTAATATTGGGAGTTCCAAATTTAGGAAAAAAAGCTGAAAATTTCTGCCATTGGATTCCGATCTACAAAGCCACTTAGAATGATGGCTTGTTAGTGGTATGAGTGGCTTGTGGAAAGGATCTGCCACCACATACCTTCAACTCCCTACCTGGTACTCAATCTAAATTCTTTGCCCTAGGTTTAGGGACAAATTTAATGGCTGGATCAGGAGGATTTCTATATATCACACACTATACCTTGGCTGATTCTATTTTGAATTGATGTCTGGTTCATGATGATTGGATCTTTGATTTGATTAAGCAAAATTCCACCTTATTGTCTGAGCCTGTACCTTGGTTCCTGTTGCAGCCTCATTGATGAAGCCGGGAACTTACAACCGAGACCCAGCCTTAAGGGGTGTTCCTTCTGAGTTACTTACTGACTTAATCTTGTCCTTTGGGCCATTTTTCGCAAGGTGAACTCATTCGAATTTCATAATTCTCTGAACATTAATATTCTTTTCTACTAATGAAAAGGGCTTTCATGAATGTTACTTTAGATAAATTAACCAAATCACTCTGGCAGCTCTTCAGATTAAGACTACTAGTAAATAACAAAATCAAATCAAGAGAAACTAAAGGAACCCATGAATGGTATTCTGATTAGTACAGTAAGTACTGGACTAACTTTTCAATTCTCTTATTTCATTGTTTTAGCAGGAGGCTGGGGGTGAGAGGAGGGAGGGCAAGTAATGGTGTGTGTCCTCACATATGGTTAGGTTGTTTTTCCAACACATTTAACTCACCAGTTGCAACTTTTTAACCCAACTTTCTATTTGGTACTTCATAGCAAAGGCTCATTTTCCCATTTTCACTCAACCTTGTGGGAGGGAAGGGACGTGGAGCTGATGATTCATTGTGTGTGGTATCACACTTACAGTTGGGGAGAGCTTTGCTCTCTGTGAAGCAGATCAGTTCCAACATTTGTGTGAACATCTTGACAACCACTGTTTACTAGTATAGAAATATGTGTTAAAAAATGTGAGAACCATTGTTTTCTATGTCAGATGTCAATAGTTTTATAATGGCAATAAATATTTAAGGGTGGAACAAGGCACCATGTTTAACTTTTTCTAAAACTTGACATCCCAAGTTATATAATTTAATCACAACAACCCCACCCTCCAGTTCTTTAATATTTTACAAAATACATTTCATGAATAAATATTAACCCAGTACTTCTGGAGTTTGTGATTAAATATTAACAGGGTTATCTTTACAAAGTGCACAGGAACATTTTACAGGATTGTGTCTATGAATTTATCATCATCTGAAAGTGTGATTTTACCAGGGCAGTGAATAATAAAAAAATTGTAATTTATCCTAATAAGCTTGAATGGGAATCCACTTGTTTGGGACATTTCTAGCCAGGCATAATTTATCCCATTCTTGGCTGTGAAACAGTGTGGATCTTCTTAACTGAGTCCCTGACAGATGGTTTCAGCGTTTTCAGGACTCCATTTCCAATCATTTTGCCCATATTGCAAAATTGGCCTTGAAAAAGGGTAAAGAGTTGTTATGCTGCATTAACATCCCTCCAGAATTGCTTGCTGTGAAGGGCATGAAGAAATGAAGGAAATCAAGAGAGTAAGGCTTAAGAAATATGCTTTTGGAAACTAGACATGTTAGCGGACATCTTGATGGTCCCAGATTACATCACAATCTCCTTTTAATTTTGATTGTAAATCCCAAGGACATGTTAAATGCAATAATAAAAACACAAATATTCAGTTAATGTAGCTCATAAGGCAATCTGATGGCATCCATAATGTGAGAAGTTGGAAAGGACTCTAGTTAAGGCTGGCTTCCTGCCATCTTAAATCCTGCTGATAGGTACCCCCAATGACTATTCAATAAACAGAGGTTCTCATAGTCTCTCGAAGAGTACCATTCAAGTCTTGCTACTGGCTCATAATGAAAGCACTCAAATATCTACATTCATTTTCCAAGAAACATGAATTGATCACATTCAGCATGCCCAATTTTCATTTTCTTTTGCAGCTTTAGCTGACTGACTTCCTCATCTCAAGTGCTGTTCCTTTCTTTTTGTCGCCTTTTAGTTTATGAGCAAAATCAATGAGGACTGACGCTTTCCACATCCATCTATAAAATGCAATTACTGTATACAACACACAGTAAAACTCCTGTGGTGTGTATGTTGAGACATAATTTATGCCACTTACCTCCAGAGAAGTATTGATCTTTTTCTGTGAATGTTTTACAAAAGGGTCTCTTGAGTGTAAGTGCAAGGAAATATGTGGCTACTGGGGCTGATCTATAATTTGATTAATAATGACCAATCTCTTGAACTTGACTCCTCACTGCACTTTTATTGTGATCTGACCTTAGAGTTTTGTTCCTTTGCAGTTTTTTTTTTTTTTTTCCAGAGGCAGTATTATTCCTACATTTGGACATACTGATCTTGTTACTTGCCTTACCCATGATTTAGCTCTCATCAGGTTTGGCAGCACTAAATTTGGTGTCAGAAGACCTTAGTTTCTTTTCTGACTCAGCCACTTAATAGTTTGTACCTGAGGCACACTGCTTGCTTCCCTGAGTCTCAGTTTTATCCTCTGAAAAATGGAACCAATAATGCTCCTCAGAGGACATTATTTGCTGAGGATTAAATGAGATATTTAATTCATGTATCCAACAAGCATTTACCAATCAGGCATTTTGGCAGCCTTTGGGGGATATGACGGTGAATTACACAAGTGCAGTACTTGCCTTCATGGAGCTTACGTAATCAACAGGTTCGTAAATAAACTCCATATACTTGAATATGTTACACACATGGAAGGTGGCACCATCATTATTACTCTTATATCAGCTGTTGTTATGCCTGAGGGTGAGAAGCAAAATAATGCTGATGTTGTTCCTGACAGTCAGTCCCATTGGTGGAGGGAGCAGTTAGAGCTAATGACATGGAAATTGTTCTAAGACTGCACAATGAGCCTTCTTAACGCTCCTAAGCTTAGCGGTTGCTAGTTTATCCCCTTACATTTGTCTGGAAGCTCCATTTATTATTTCCCTTGCAGTCAGAGTGTTGTAAGTGGAAGAGACAGAAAGAAAAAGAAGAAAAGGCTTTTTAAAATACTCTTTAGAATGCAATGTCAGAGTCAATGAACACGGGAAGTTCATTTTCAAAGAGTAAGCTGTCCTGTGTCATCCCCCGTCCCTCAGGATTTTATCTTGGGTCACCATGTGATGGATACTCCACTGTCATCTTAACTGTCTTCATGAAGCAGGACAAATCTGTGGTTAAGGGATTGTGGCCCTGTGAACTAGAAGGTTTTGGTCATCATCAGGATTACATGATGGAATCTTCTGTCTCCCAAAAAAGGTGGGGATGATGGTTAGCTTACTTGGAGGGAGGTCTCCTTCTGAGCCTTCAGTACTAGTCAGGGAAGGAAATGTGCTTTGAATTACTCGCAGTTTAACCCCCTAGCTCTGGCTGTTTCAATGTTGAAGAATGAAAGAAAGGTGGGATTCAACCCCAGCATCTGGCTGATATAAAAAATGGCAGCATGTTCATCAATGATAAATGGTCAGACCATCTTGTGTTCTGACTTTGCTTTCTGCTACTCCCAGAAGCTCATATTCTTCTGGAATAATTGTCTGTGCCATGTGAAGAAAGAACATTTTGTTCTGAGAGAATGAGGGAGCAGTTCAGGCTAATTTACCTTGAAGGAACCTGGAGAGTAGTATAAACTTCATTGTTATATGACTACAATTTATTTTCTCACCTTGACCTGGAGTAAGTGTCCACTTTTGAGATTAGAGGAAAATTAATTGCATATTTTCAGCTCACTGAGGTCAGCAATATAATAAAATGCTCATATGTATGCACTCAGAAAGATTATATGGTCAAGGAAACTTTCCAGTGTTGTCAAGGTCCACATTTTGGCTTAAGAATAAAAGTCTGGAAGGAGCCACTTCTAGTCAGATGAGATCCATACATGTAAATGAAAATGAGCTCACTCTCTTGTTTAAAGTGAGAGAATTTTCCCTAAGTTTGAGGTGCCAGGAATAGCATGGGGTTACTGCTTGATAAGGTCCATAGAATGGGATGCAGTATTCTCATTGTTCACTTAAATAAGAATGAGAATGCACAAGTAAAATGAAGGAAAGCATAGGAAGCATAGCTGATTTTTATTTATTTTTTAAAATATTTTTTATTAATTTCAAAGAGGAAGGGAGAGAGAGAGAGAGAGAGAGATAGAAACATCAATGATGAGAGAGAATTGTTGATTGGCTGTCTCCTGCATGCCCCTGACTGGGGATCGAGCCCATATCCCGGGCATGTGCCCTGACCAGGAATTGAACCATGATCTTTTGGTTCATAGGTCAACACTCAACCACTGGACCACACTGGCTGGCACATAGCTGATTTTTAAAATCATTTTTCTGTTTGGAGGGGTCATACCTATGTATCCTAGACTTCTTCTGCCTCTAATATTGGGGTCCTTACTGAGACTCTGGAAGTCATCAGGCTCACAGGAGGTAAACAATGGCACACTTGGTTTTTTATTTCCTTCGTGAATTTTCATAGCAGAATAAAAGTTTTAGGCAGAAAAACATTAATTTCTTTAGGCAGATATTTACTTCTATAAAGAGGAAAAGGAAATAATATTTCTTGAATATATATTGGTTTAAACCCTGTAATAAGCACTTTTACATATATTATTCAATTTTTCTCTCTGTATTGAATTTGGGGAGGTATTGTTATTATTACTACTAAGATTTAAGCTTATTTATTGTGCAATCTTACTTGACATCTGGAGCCTCAATTTCTTATTTGTTAAATGAAGCTAATAATACCTTCATAGATATTTAACGATATGTGTATAGAATAAAGATAACATAGTAAAGATTTCAGAAAATGATTACTTAAATTGTTTTTTTACTATTTCTACAAGTATATTTCCTCCCCAATTACTTTGGTAATATGCAAACAAAATGCAGGCAAAACTCTGAATGGTTTATCTTTCTGAAGTGCCAACCAATTGGTTCAATCAAGTAGACAATTATTTTGAGTTTAAATCTCTGAATTAACTGTTCTTGTTCTAGGCATACCCAATTTCATGGATGAATCCACATATAAAATACAACTGATTTAGTGGGTCAGCTTTTATGGGCATGCAGAAATACTTCGTGGTGCTGAGAACATGGTCCTTGGAGTAAGAGAGACCTGTTAAAGTCCCAGGACTACCTCCAGACCATACCTTCACTGATTGCTATCTCCTTGCTTAACTTTATACTATTATTCCTCATCTTTAATAGGGGATAGTATAGATTTTTGTGAGGTTTGAAAGGGTTGTTAAAATAGAAGTTTCAACCAATATTATGTATTTATCAGGGTTTTCCAGAGAAACAGACCCAATAGGATGGATATATGTATATATATCTAATTGGGGAGGGGAGTGGGGGAAGTAGGTTTACAGTTGTGAGTATGCAAAACACAGTTTATTCTTGCACTATTATTTCTATCAAGGCTGGAAATTTGAGCATTTATGACATTATATACCTGAGAGCACTGTGCTATTGTGACATTCTTTTGAATTAGTAAAGCTATTGTAATAATCATAACCTGCATGTTTTTTCCGCATGCCAATAACTATAAACCTACTTTTGCCCACCACTGTATAAATGTACAGGGATGTAATATTGTTGAGATTCTCAAAATAACCCACTAAAGCACCCAGTGGAGAGTCAGTTTCAATCTCAGCCTGCCTGAGAGTGTGTGAAGGTCGTTTACACACAGTACCAGTTCATGAAGGTCTTCCTTTATCCTTTATCTTTCTTTCCTCAACCCCTGCAAGATCCCCTCCACCAACCACAGAGGCGCTGGTATGGGGGAGGAGGATGGAGAGCACAGGGCAGAGAAAAGAGAAGCCAGCCATACCACTCTTTCCCATTCTGCTGTCTTCCAGCCTGGGAAAGTCTCAAGAGAAAGGGAGGAGAAGTTTTAACATTAAATTAAGCACAGAGTTTTGATTAATCTCATAACCTGGACATGGTACTTTCTAACTTGAGACTATGTTTATAATTTAGAGCAATTGTATCTGCAATTTAGAAGAACCCAACAGTGAGCAAAAAAGCCTTGGGACCTGCTCAAGTTTTCATTTGGGATCAGTAGGAGTCAAGAGAGAATTGTATATGAGTCCCTGGCAAATGGTTCTTAGAGTTTGGTCCCCAGACCTTTCACTTTAGTGCTGCCTGGGAAGTGTTAGAAATGCATCAGAACTCCTCCAGCCCCACACCTCCACTCCCAATCTACTGACTCAAAAACCCTGGGCGGTGGCCATCGACAATTGTAAGCCCTTCAAGTGATTATGATGTAGGCGAAACATTGACTTTAGATCAGTTTTGTCATGAACAATGTCTGACCTTAGCACAAGAAAAAAGTAGTATCCTCCTTCCATGCTCAGGTAGGTCTGTTTAATGACCAATGGCTCTCACAATAAATACCAAAACATTTAACCTATTTCCTCACAGCGGTAATGTTACAACTGATCTTTCCTCTTCTGTATGAGATAATCATTCTGCTCTGCTTACTTTCTGAGAATATTGTGTCAAATGAATGTATTTGAAAATGTTCTTTAAACCGTGAAGCACTATAATATGCAAGTTATTATTATTATAAGTACCTTGTTTACATGGACATCAACTTCAGTTTTGAAAGTGATATCCCTGGGGTTTGCTGATCATTTTAGCTTTCATTATCACATCTGTCAACCAGTTCCTACCACTAACCAATAAGGTATCAAGCAGAAGAACCAAATCGAAGGGGGAAATTTGCCAGACTGTGGCTGAGTGCTTTAATTTGAGTGAGAAAAAAAAAAGAGTTGATGAATTTTGTCAAGGCTGAAATTGGATATTTAGGATAACTTAATGACTACAGGTTTATTAATCCCCCTGTTCTTCCTTCACCTTCCCCCCCTACTTTCAAAAATGTTTCTGCCTATCATACAGACAGTCTTGGGTGAAGTTAATAACATTTGCAAACTAAAAGGAATTTAAGGATGAGAGACGAACCGTTTTTGAAGTTCCAGTTGTGGAAAGTTTTTTCCATATTGCAAATAGTCTCTTATTTTGCTTATTCTTATTGGAACATCTTATTTTCAAGTTCTGTTGGGGAATTGTAGATGCTCATAGTGGTGTGTCATGAACTTCAGTATTGCTGGCAATCAGTGACCAGACTATTTCAAGGAGCTATTTTGTGCCAAGTCCTGGTGTTGCCAGAGGAAATAGGGTTCTTCCACAATATCGTGGGAAATGCATTTCAGGGATGCTCACATAGGAGGATTTGAGGTATAGTGTGGCAGGACTTACTGGAGCGAAAACAAAGGACTGCCCCCAGGTTCACCATGCCTGATGTCTTATCCACCACCAAGTGGCTCAGTTCCATCTCTGTGTGGAAGAAGTCTAGCCTCTGGAGCTGCAGGCCTGCACTTGTCCCCACCAAGTCCAGAGCTGCTGCATCCAAGGCTCTAGTAGTCCAGCACAGTTTCTCTTCCCATCCAGCCTGCAATCCTGTGACCAGTGCTGCGATTCAGTGCTCACGGCTGCTGAACAGAGAGAGCCAATGAATGCTGGTGCCTCTGTTAAGCTTTAATTATATTTTCTTGGGCTTGAGCAACAATAGGCTTTCTCTCACACTATCCAGTCCCTTTCCTGGATGTTCTCTTCTGGGTTTCATGCCTTATCCTATTGGTCTTTCCCCAGATTTCCCAGGCTAGACTCCGCCCCTTTATAGTCACCATTTGGCTTCCACTGCTCATACCTCATCGTTTTGCTTCCTCAAAGAGGAATTCCTCCCTTGTTGCGTAGCCCTCCATCCATTAGTCTCAGGAACTGGCTGGTTGTTCCCTGGGGAGATTGCAAAGCAGCCTTTCTTGCCCACTCAGGGGATTAATGTCCTCTTGGCAGGGGTTGGAGGATGCAGCGTTCCCTGGAGTGTCCATGAAGCTGCCTCTGCCTAGTTAACCAAGCTTAATGTCTCATTCCATTTGCTCCCTTCCTTTGTTCATAACTACCTACCTACCCACTGTAACATTAGGGAAAATATCAAATGTGATATCTGCTCCAAGTTGTTCTTAGAGCTTGGATTTAGCCCTGGGAAAAGGAAACATGTGATGCCAGTCAGTCAAAAGAGTGGTATGGACAGATAGAGTCTAGGTTAGGCTTGGGAAAACAAGGCATGGTTCTGGGTGTCTTTATTGAGAACTTGGGATTTTAGCTCTGACTAGGTGGTACATATTGTGTTTAACATGGCAGTTGACATTCCAGCAGCTGGGACATGTGACTGTTTAGCACAAAGTACACAGATTCTACATGGTATAAATCTCGTATCAGGCAAGGTGAGCAGAAGCAGTAATGCTAGTGGGAACTCCCAATAGCGGTGCCAGGGTGATGGTGTGAGACGGAATGTCTCTGAGCTGTGCCAGTGGAGGCTTCTTTTTCAGTTCCTACATCAAGCAGGAAGAGACCACTCTTCAGGAAGAGGCTTTAAGCCCTTGCCATCAACACTCCAAAAGGGAAGGGGCTGGGCATAAGAATGCTTCTTCCAGTGGAGACAGCCCAGATGGAATGCTCAGAAGACCCCCAGCCAGGCTGCCTTACAAAGCCAGTCCCACAACCAGTACTTCAAGGCTGTGCTTTCATCCAATGCCCAGGCAAGACTTTGTAATAAGGGCCCAGGTACAAGCAGCAGAGATCCCTGCTGAGCGACACTAGCCCACAAAAGCCAGTCTGGCTTTGAAGATCAGCAAGCATGAGACTTGGATTGGCTTACTGAAATTGTGTGCAGTTTGGTTAACTATTGAGCTACTAAAACAAACAGTGTGAATATAGGATACAGTGAGTGAGTGGTACAGAACCTTCCCACTGCCTCTCAGGTTCTGCATAGAGATGGATGCCCCCAAGTTCTATAACGAATGTTGAAGGCTGGTGGTCAAGTATATTAGAATAGCAAGAGCTGAGCCCTGAAAGGTCCTTTTTGGGGTCTTTACTCTCTAGACTATAGTTGCAGACTTCTGAGTGTGGGCCAGTGCAGCTGGCCTAACCATGGATTCCTGTACTCCCCAGACTTCGCTGGAGAGGGAAGGACTGGAGCAGTTAAGGGTCTCCTGCTGTAACCAAACTAGTTACAGGTGATCACCACTTCCCTCATGAAGAACCATGGACAGAAAACTCTCCACATCCCTTACACTTCATTTCGGATGAAGTCAGTGAACTATAAAATAAAGTGGACCATGTTTTTATTATAGAGTGTGGGTGCCAACATCCTGAACAAATCTTTCTGTCATTCTCATATATGTGTGAGTTAAAATAATGCATTCAGGTATTATGTATGGACTTGTACCAGCAGAAGTTTCCTGACCATTAGGGTCAAGATTCTGGAACCCAAATAGGGCAAAGGCTTTATTAGTGTCTGGGTATGTGGGAACTTAAAAAGATGGCCGAAGGCTCAGTGTTCTGGAAGTGTGGAATTTAGTAATGGTCTTTTTGTATTTTAAATCTCAGTTTCTCTTCGACAGCATTAATTTCCATCTGTCAAATAACCCCTGACAGTAACAGCATGGGATCAGCTATTTGAATTTTTTACTTTATAGTAACTGTAAAATTTGTGACATTGATCTGGAAACAATTCCTGATTAGGAGTTTTTTTGAAGTTTGCTGAGCTGGGGAGAGGCAGTATATCATGATGATTAAGAGGGCAGACTTGGCCCTGGCTTTAAGAGGACAGACTTGGCCCTGGCTAGTGTCGCTCAGTTGGTTGGGCATTTTCCCATGCTTTGAGAGGTCACTGGTTTCAGGGCACATACCCAGGTTGCAAGTTCAATACCCAGTTGGGGTGTGTGGGGGAGGCAATTGATCGATGTTTCTCTCTCACATCCATAATTTTTTTTCTCTCTCTCCCTCTTGCTTTCTCTCTAAAATCAATAAAAACATATTAAATAAAGAGGACAGACTTTAGGAACAGACTGCTTGAGTTTGAATCTGAGCCTGACATTTTCTAGCTGTGACCTTGAGCAGGTTGCTAATCATTCTGGGATTCAGAGATGGCACCTGCCTTATTTGGCTGTGGGGAGGATTAAATGAGTTTCTGTGTTTTGAACCTTTATAACAGTGCCTAATGAATAAGTGTCTGCTATTACTATTTCCAAACACAGCCTCTTTTGTGAAGGGAACCATATTGTCTAGACCAGTGGTCGGCAAACCGCGGCTCACGAGCCACATGCGGCTCTTTGGCCCCTTGAGTATGGCTCTTCCACAAAATACCACGGTCTGGGCAAGTCTATTTTGAAGAAATGGCATTAGAAGAAGTTTAAGTTTAAAAAATTTGGCTCTCAAAAGAAATTTCAATCATTGTACTGTTGATATTTGGCTCTGTTGACTAATGAGTTTGCCAACCACTGGTCTAGACTGCTCAGGGTTTTGCCTGCTGCTGTAATATAGAATTTTTGAAAGGAACTTGTTTCTTAATTGGAACGTTAATAACACTGTCCATAACCATCAGAACCAGCTGATGTATTATCAATAATTCTGAGAGCAAAATAAAAATTCAACATATTTTACTTTTCTAACCTTACCTTTCACAGAATTATACATTCTTAAAGCAGGTCTTCTCTAGTTAGGCCTCTTCATTTTTCAGACGGATAAAGGCTAAGTAAGTAGGTAGCAGTCTCCTAGCTTATAGTTACAGGGTCAGAATTTGAATAGTAGCCTCTCTACTCTTCGCTGTAAAAAGTCTCCAATAAAACAATCTTCAAAAGCAAACACCAAAGATGAGGTCTCTGTAACTCTAATCTGGTCAGTGTTGGTGGAAGGTGTCTTATTAAACCCTTTAAGGATACTTGTTTTTGAGTTGGGATCTGCAGCATATGCTTTTGGTCTTTGCTTTTAGGGCTTTGAAAAAAATTTCTCAGCTGTCATAGATATGGTTTCTGTCATCTGGCTCTTTCAAGCACGAAGGATCTGTCATGTCTAAATTTCATAATATGATGTGCCTATCAGTTCTTACTACTGAACTGAAGTTGGGTACACAATGCAAAAACGAGAAAAGTAATTTGTTATCAAGTAATGAAATGGCAAATAATCAGCTCCCAGAAGCTTTCAGGAGTTGTGCATACAAGATGTGACTGTAAAACAGCGAGCCCCAGTGCCCGGAAACGGGGATTCTCATGCTCAGCCATGCAATTCCTGGCTCCCAGTGCTTCCTAAAACCCAGATTCCTGGGATCATTCAAGCCCTTGGAGCCAGTATATCTAGCAGGTGGAATTATTTTTTAAAATTCCAAGGTGGTTCTGATGAATTACTTTCCCAGATGACATATTAAAACCTAGGACTCATACTTCAAATATTAGAATCAAAGCACTTGGGGGCTGGTAAGAACTTAATGTAACATCCAGTCTAATTCTACATTTTATAGGTAAAGAAAGTGAGATTGAGAATGGTTTATCAGTTTTAGGATCATAGAGGTTTAGAGGAGGAAGTTCATAAATGATCTGATATGTCATTAACATTTTAGAGATGAAGAAACTGGGAGCCAGAAGGGCTGTGAGACTCGCCCCAGGTCATGGTCAGAGCAGCAAGCTGAGATCTATCAGAGCCCCATCACAGAGATAAGGGAGCTCTAATGGGGCATATTCAAGGTTCTGCAATGTTGTGGACACACAGGCAGTGGAGACAGGAATCAGAGGGCAAGGTCCAAGGCCTGTATACCCATCAAGTTGGTCTCCATGAATCTTCTAAACTTTTTTTTTCAATATTTCACATATAAAGAAAAAATTAATTTTTTTTATATAAGATGCCATTTGAGGTTAGATCAATCTTGATCATTGTTTTTGGAGAGTTAATACATTGGAGGAAAAAAGTATCTGGCTGAGAACTGGGAGCTCTGAGATTTGTTCCCACATCCATCACTAATCAGCACTGTGAGATTGTAGGTAAGTCACTGGACCTTTTCTTGCCTCCATTTCCCTGTCTTGGAAACCATGGGACTAATATGTTCCCTAACTACTTTACAGGAACATTATGAATGCAAAATTTAAAAAATGTACAGGACAGTACATTGAAAACTATGACATTTTATACATTTTAACCTTGATATGTGGGAAACTATTTAAGTAGAAATGCCTTTTTGTCAAATAGGGGTATGTTAGTAAACAAATTTAATTTATCATCTAGCCATTGCGAATATTTCCTACCAATTAAAACACTAAGATATATGTGCTTCCACTATATATTTGTTTTAATATCAGTTATTTAATGTAAGTTATTCACCTTTACCAGTATGACAGACACATAGTAAGGGATTTAAAACTTCTTAAAAATTTTATTTTATTTCACTTTAGATTAAATATTTGGTTTTGCTCTGCACTGAAGAATCAACATTTTCCTGCTTATCAACAGAATGCTGAGCCTCTGAGCCTCTGCTGGCTCTGCTTCTGTCTATACGTGCCCTTACCTACCTGTTTCTAATCCCTAACCTCATTCATACCTCCCTCTTGATCTTGAAAACTTTTCTGATGATCTGGGCTCATTTTCAATGCTTGAAGGCTTGCTCTAGCCTTCTCTCCAGTTCTAGGTCCTTATTATTTGCCTATAGTTTGCCCCAGAGTAACTGAGTGGACACAGCAGCCCTTTATGAGCCACGCAGCACTGGAATGCCTGTGTCTAGGAAGAAACAACAGAGCTCCATGTTGCCTTGCAGATTGGATTCCTGAGCCACTCAGCAGAAGTTCCTGGGGAGAGCAGTGTAAGGAAAGTAGCTTTAAAATCATATTTTTATATTAGCAAACTCTAGAGATACATAACCAGGTACACTTACTAGATACTTTTCATAAGACTTTTTGTAAAATGTGCACTTTTTGTGCCCATTAGGTTTCCCATGTGACTGAAGATTTCAGTTTGCACTAAAGTTTTGCATACACGAACTATTTACTAACAGTTAGTTGAATAACTGTGTAAGACTCACAGTGTTTTTGTTCTCAATTATCAGAAATCTCACTATTTGCGAGAGAATTAACTTTGAAGAACAGGCAAGTGTCTCTGAACAAGGTCTTACCCGATGATTAGCCTTCTCCTTGAGGACACTTGCCTTTTGAAAGCACTTTTGCTGTACATAGAGCATTGTTTCCAAACTTGATGCACAGAAGAACCACTTGCCATGCAAATTAGAAATGTAGATATCTGGGACCTCATAGCCAACCATTTTGCTTCAGTAGAACTGAAAATAGGCCCAGGGATGTGCATTTTCAGAGCACCCAGTGTGGTTCTGGTGCTGTGTGATGATCACCCTTTCAGCAGCACTAAATTTGTCTCTAGAGAATGTGTTCAGGGTCTCACATTCTTAGAAATGCTTTTCGGGTTGAACTCCAAAATATCACTGAGGAGGTCGTGACTATTTTCTTTTCTTTTTTTTTCTCAACTTGTAGCAATTCTTTTTATTTTTTATTTTTAAATAAATCTTTATTCAGGTTATTACAATTGTTTCTCCTTTTCCCCCCATAGCTCCCCTCCACCCGGTTGCCATGGCACCTTTTGCCCTTACCTCCCCCCACTGTTCTCATCCATAGGTGTACGATTTTTGTCCAGTCTCTTCCTGCACCTCCCCATACCCCTTTTCCCCTGATAATTATCAGTTCACTCCCTTTCTATGCCCCTGATTCTATTATATTCACCAGTTTATTCTGTTCCTCAGGTTTTTAATTCACTTGATTTTTAGGTTCACTTGTTGATAGATATGTATTTGTTGTTCATAATTTTTATCTTTACTTTTTTCTTCTTCCACTTCTTAAAGAATACCTTTCAGCATTTCATATAATCCTGGTTTGGTGGTGATGAACTCCTTTAGCTTTTTCTTATCTGTGAAGCTCTTTATCTGCCCTTCAATTCTGAATGATAGCTTTGCTGGGTAGAGTAATCTTGGTTGTAGGTTTTGCTATTCATCACTTTGTAGATTTCTTGCCACTCCTGTCTGGCCTGCATGGTTTCTGTTGAGAAGTCAGCTGACAGTTGTATGGGTGCTCCCTTGTAGGTAACTAACTGTTTTTCTCTTGCTGCTTTTAATATTCTCTCTTTGTCTTTTGCCCTTGGCATTGTAATTATGATGTGTCTTGGTGTGGTCCTCTTTGGATTCCTTTTGTTTGGGGTTCTGTGTGTTTCCTGGACTTGTAAGTCTTTTTCTTTCACCAGGTGGGAGAAGTTTTCAGTCATTATTTCTTCGAATAGGTTTTCAGTATCTTACTCTCTCTCTTATTCTGGCACCCCCATAATTCTGATGTTGGTATGCTTGAAGTTGTCCCAGAGGCTTTTTATGCTATCTTCAACTTTTTGGATTCTTTTTGCTTTTTGCTTTTTCGGTTGAGTGTTTTTTGCTTCTTTGTATTTCAATTCTTTGACTTGATTCTTGCGTTCCTTTAGTCTGTTGTTGGGTCTCTGTATAATATTTTTATTTCAGTCAGTGTATGTTTAATTTCTAGTTGGTCCTTTTTCATATCTTTGAGGGTCTCATTATATTTATTGACCTTTTCTAGGATATTCTTGAAAAGCCTTATAACCGTGGTTTTGAATTCTATATCCAGTCTTTTTTTCCCCTCCATTTCTTTCATTTGTGATCTGTTTCTTTGTCGCCGCATTTTCACTGCTTCCCTGAGTTGGTAGGTTGGCTTTGTGTGCTAGGTTTCCTATATGGCCCAGTCGGTCGGCCTCCGACCGACTGGGCCATATAGGTGGACACTCTTGGTGTCCACCTTTGTTGGGCCCTATATGACTGGGCCATATAGGTGGACACTCTTGGTGTCCACCAGTTACCTGAGGTGGACACTCTTGGTGCACTCCTTTGTGAACTGTGTGTACAGCCTTGTTGTAGTTAAGTCTTGATTGTTGTTGTTATCACTGGGAGGAATTGACCTCCAGGCCAGTTGGCTGTGAGGATCAGCTGTGTCTATGCTGGGAGAAGTTCGGTGCTGGAGACAGCCTTATAGGATTAGACTTGCCAAATTGCAAAAGCCTCTGTGCTCATCTTGGATGGGGTGGAGTCTCAGGGCGGAGTAGACAGTTTTGGTTTCCCATCAGCCCTGCCCTTGCACGCGCATGCACGCCTCCAGACCTCTGGCTTCCCTGCTCCCAAGCCTCTGTCCGAGAGTCCAGATTCCCCCTGCAAGAGCATGGGTCCCCAGAGGCTCACCTGTAACTGGGGTTCAGTGCAGTCAGAACTAGGGTTCAGTGCAATCAGGAGCTTCTGACTTCCTTTTGCTAGGGAAAGCCTGTGGCAACCTCTGCAGTCTTTGGGCACACTCGCGCGCTTCCAGACCCCTGCCCACTGGGGCTCCCCTATCTCTCCCCTGGGTCTCTGAGTCTCCGAGTGCCTTTCTCTCTACCTGACAGTCCAGACTCCCCCTGTATGAGCCTGGGTCCACGGGGTTTCACCCGGAACTGGGGTTCAGTGCAGTTGGGGGCTTCCTTCTCCCTCCCGCCAGAGAAAGTCAGCCAGGCTCTCAGCCGCCCTTCCTCTCCGCATGCACAAAGACCCTTTGCCGTACCTCAACCCTTTGCAGTTCCTCCAATTCTCTGTGAGCTTTTCTCTTTCCTTCTAGTTGTAGAATTTCCACTCAGCCAGCTTTCCTATGGTTCTGGATGGTGTCTGTTCTGTCTTTTAGTTGTAGTTTTGAAATTGTTGTGTGAGGCAGCAGTTTAGGTGCTTACCTATGCCGCCATCTTGGTTCTCTCTCCGTGATTATTATTTTCAAAAGTAATTTTATTGACCTATAATATACATGCCATAACTTCATACTTATTTTAGTGGACAGTTCAATATTTTAAACACATTTTCTGATTTGTGCAATTATGATGATGATGATTGTTACCTTCCATCCTTTGCTGGGGTCATATTCAACTCACCCATTATGCCAACAGGTGATAATGTGCATAATGGTTTCTTATTTGGAAGGCAGCAAAGTGTTTTGAAAGGACCAGAGAGTCAAAAGATCCAAGGGTGAGCTTTGGCAAAAAAAAAAAAAAAAAGTGTTTCTGAGTATTAATCACTGTATTTATAAAATTGAGATTATATTAATATTTTTCCTACAGGGCTCTTGTGAAATTACATGGGAAAAGCCACTAGTATTTGGAATTGTATTAAATCATTTAATTAATGTTTGCCTACCTTTGGTCATTCAATTACTGATCTAGGATGTGGAAATATATCAATGAGTAATACAGACCTATCTTTGCTTACCCTGAACAGATAGTAGGGAAAATTAGCATGGTCCTAGGGGGTGGGGGTGGAGGGTGGGGTATAACAAAGACATTTTACTTGAATAGGGAAAGGGAAGCCTGTGCAGAAAAGTCAGTTTAACCCAAGGGAGTAATGTTTGGGATGAGAGATGACAGGTGGACTGGAATGAAATAGGAATGGTGCTAGCATTCTAGGTGGAAGGAGTGGGGGGACAGTGTTGCAGATACATGATACATTTGAAAGATATGAACCAAAGGAGAAGGTCATAATAGGAAGCAGGCATCATACCCTATATCCTCTGTAGTTTAAGTGAAGGTTTAGGGCCTAAACCTTAAGGGGCATCTGTCCAGTGTATGGACAGATGTGTGTGACATAACTAGATTTGCATTTCCAGTGCCCACACTGGGAAGATGAATGGGGTGTAGTGGGAGGGCAGAGGATACCAGAAGGCCAACTGGGAAGCTATTGGAACAGTTCAGGGGGCAGATTCTGGGCTAAAGTGGTTTTGGTAGCCCTAGAATGATGCTAGTGCATTCAAAATAGACTTAGCGGTGGAGTTGATTGGATTTAGCTATGGGTTATATTTAGAAGGTGTGGAGAAGGTGGCATATGGATAACTGATTTCTGACTTTTGTAATCAAACAGTGGTGGTTCATTCACTAGGATATGGGACATTACAAGGACAAAGAATGTGGAGGTGAAGAGGGAGATCATGTAAAGCACTTGGAACCGTGCTTGGCTAATCCACGATTGGATGCCCTGCTGATGGTGGGGATGGCTTCAAGATGCCTTCAAGGCATCCTAGTGGATATCTTGAGCTGCCATGAGCTATACAAACATTGGTTATTACCATTATTTTAATCACAAAATGTGGCAACCAATATCTTAATTCATATTTTAATTTGTTTAATTATACTTTAAAATCACTTAGAGCATCAATCTAATCCCTTCCCCAGCAGTGTAAAAGTAGGGTTTTACTGTATTAAATGGGAGCCCATGTTTTCTGTTCTCCCAAGTTTATTGATTGAAGCTGAAGTTGAAACTAGATCGTTCCTCAGAGCTCCTCGAGGGAGTGTTACATTAGAAAGATAACAGTAGGCTTGTAGATTAGTACAGTTTACCAGCTCACAAGCATTTGTCACACTGCCCTCTCGCCACCCCCCTCCCCGACAAGAGCAGAAGGAAAATAAGCAGTCTTTTCTTGGTGCCTCCTGCCTCATGATTTGTTTGGCATAAATTGCTACCTGCCTTGTGGCTGGGCAGTTAACTAATTTAAAGGCTGAATGAGAAAGCTCTGAAAACTGCCAAAAGTGTTCTACTGAAGCAGATAGCCAGTCACTATGGGGACAGGGGGATAAGCTGATTAATGGTGAAACCAGGAACACACTTTAAAAGGATCCCTATGCGCTTCCAAGCTGATATAAGTAGAGCTCATATTACTGGTCACCTGGCGCCCATACAGTGTTTCTGATTTCAACTTTATACAGATCCCAATTTAATCATTATTAAATCATGGCTGATATTTTTTTCAGCGAAACAATACTCAGATAATTGTGATTTAGCTCTTATTTTTCTATTATAAATTTAGATGTCTACCTGTAAAACAAAATCATAATTAGATAAATGTTTGCATAGCTACAGGTGTATTTCAACCCAATGGAATATTTAGATGTTTTGGGCTGACAAACTTAGCTAGATCACTAAGGACATGTGGAGTTAGTGTTCTTTGGTGTCTGTCTGATTTAGATTAGTATTCTTTTTGCTTCATTAATTGTGTGGCATTTTCTGTGTTGCGTTAACTCCCTAAGCTTTGGTATTCTCATCTGTAAAACAGAAATGATAATAACATTACCTCCCCTCCCTCATAGGATAATTGCCAGAATTAAATGAAGCAAATATCTGTTATGAATATCTGCAAAATGCTTCGAACAGTGCCTGTCACATGCTAAGTGTTTTGGTCAATCCGGGCAGCTATAACAGAATACTATAGACTAGGTTGCTTATAAATAGTAGAAATTTATTTCTCACCGTTCTGGAGGCTAAGAAGTCCAAGATCAAGGTACTGGCAGAGCCAAGCTCTCTTGAGGACTCTCTTCCTGGTTCATAGATGGCTGTCTTCTTGCTGTGTCCTCACATCATGGGAGGGATGAGGGAGCTCTTTGATAAAGGCACCGATTCCATTCATGAGGACTCCACCTTCATGGCCTAATCACCTCTCAAAGGCTCCCCCTCCAAATTCTGTCACATTGGAGATTAGGTTTCAACATACAAATTATAAGGGGACATAAACATTCAGTCGATTGCAATATGTATTTATTCAGTGAGGGTTATACTTATTGTTGGAGTCTCTTCTTAGGTCAACATGGAGAGAGAGGATGTAAGTATTTCTCTATTGTCGGTTGAGCATTGTGGATAGAATATGAGACAGACCAAAAGAAATGGCCCTTCACTTATGAGATCTCATATTTGCTCAGCATCTTTCTTCTGCCTAGAATGTGGATCCTGGGGGATGGGGCAGAATCCTGGTGTCTGGTCCTGTGCACTGTATAGGGTCAAGCAATGTATGTGGCATCAATGAATACATAGTAGAGTAATCTGTAGGCTTTTCATTGGTCCTCAGGTCTCTGTGGAAGGGAGAAGTCAGTGCCTTCTAAAAGGAGAAGAATCCACCTGAGGCTGTTATTATCATTCCCATGGCCATTTGGGGAGGTGCAGGACAGTGCGGAAAGGGGACTGGATTCATGGCAAAATAGAAAGCTGATTCTTGCAACCCAATTTCTTATAACACAATTCAAACCAGTGATATTTATAAAAACAACTTCATATTTGTGGATATTTCCTCATTTTAGATGATCAGATTCGCCTAAAGTAGGCATGAAGTACCATGAAATAAAAACTCCAAACACTTTGCATAATTCTGACATCTTTATTAAATTCTATTATCCCTTAGTGCATGACTGCTGAGTCCACTGTTTACCAGCCTGAAATGAACTGAAAAACTTACTCACATACATTATTTAAAAATTAACATGTTGATTCCACAGGGTTATTGAAAAAGCTGTCATGCTGATTTAATATTGCAAGATGGAATTAATTTTGGAAGGCATTTTGTCTAATTTGAGTAGCTTAATTCCACATTAATAAATATGTTGTGGTGTCTAGGATAAACACCTTGCTTTGGAGGAGCACGTTGATTTTTCAAGTGTCGACTTTTACTCTGTCATCGGGAGTAATACCATCATGTGTAGAGTGTTGTTTTCTTTCTCCCTTTCTCTTTTTCTGTCTCTGAGGGCAAACATCTTCATTTGCTTAGGGGGTCTGCTGTAATCAGAGTCACCTGAGGAAACTGGTGGTGAGTCTGATTCTCTCTCTCTCTCTATTATATTCTTCCCCCTTTTCCTGTGTGTGTGGGTTTGATAAGGGAGCTTGCCAGGGTCTTCTGTGTCAGAGCCTGTGTTTTATCGGAGAGCGGGGAGAAGAGTGAAAGGGGACTGGGAAAGTTGAGTGTAACTGGGAAACTCAGTGTGACCCGAGTTTCTCTTGATGTTTGTAACCATGAGCTTCACTAACACTGGTGAAATAGTTAACACATGTTCCAACAAAAGCAAAACCAACATGGGGATGTCTCATCAATGCCTTTGTATGGAGAGGAACAGGAAGTATGGGGGATGACATTTTATCATGTACTAGTAGCTGAGAATTAGCAATGATTTTTTTCTTCTGAAAGTATCTGCTTAATGACAGCTCTTGTAAACTTCCATCAGGAAAGAGTTAGTGGAAAATCCTTAGTTATAAATTTTGCATTGAAGGGTTATATTTAGATGTTTGCTGTTTCAGAATCACTAGCTCTGAGCTAATCCCAAACTTCAGAATGTTGACTACAGAACCTGAAACTCTATGTGCCAGGCACTACTCTAAGGAGCTCTCCTGCATATGGCTGGGAAAATTGTTTATATCCAAGGGAGCCATCTGAGGGCCAAGTGGGGCTGAAATCCAGTTGGATCAGAAGGCAAGAAATAGAAACTTGACATTTTACCTATTCCTGGTCCTGAAATGATGAATGCAATCATATTTTATTAGTAATTCTTGATGTTTGTCACTATATACAAGTATTACATGGAATACTTTCACAAACATTCATATACTTCACACAACTACTCTGGGGGCAATTATTCTCATCTCACAGATGACAAAGCTGAGGCTCAGAGAATTTGAGACATTTCTCTGTAGATTTGCAACTTAAGATCTAGAAGGTTTTTGTTGTTTGTTTTCATAGAATAAGCAGTTCTGGCATTGGCCCCATTCAAAACATAGGGTCATAGAGAAAGGTATACATTATGAAAGCTTTTCTATGTTTGATAATTAAAGAAATATTGCATTTTGGTTTTAGGTAGGATGGGAAGTACAGGCACAAAAGAATGAAAATCCTGCTCCTTTAGCGAGAATTATATAAATATATACTCATATAAACTATAGGAATATATAACTTTAAAATATACTTATGTATGCATATGTTTATATGTGTATGTCTTTAAACATACCCGGTTTAAACAAGCATCTGTTATAGGGTCAACGTGAGGGAATAGTACAAATTTAAGGTGCTTGTTACTCCTAGCTGGAGCTATAGTCTCTCTCAATAAACACTTGCCTTTTGGCTCCAATTTATTTAAGTTTGAACTCCTGTACCCTTTCACTGGAAGGTTCCATTTATTTTGTCATGAGATCTGGAGAAATAAATACCTGTGGTATATGGTACTGGTCTGGTCTTCTTTGCTTTCTTGACCTTGGATCAATAAGGGTGAGAGTATAGTAGTTGTTCTCAACTTTGCAAGCAAACCTTATTTTCAATAGAACAATAGAGTGTGCTTTTAACTGGAATCCAAAAAAGAATCAGACTTGAATTACAATTATAGACAAGTTTTCTGAAGAAATAATGCATTTTGTAGAGCATAAAACAATCATTCTGACCCTTAATGGTAACAGGCAAAATGGGGCATCATGAATACCTCATTTATAAATCCTTCCTATATTAGCAGGCTTTGTGTTGGTGACTTTCTGAATTAATGCCTGAAGCATTTATCTGCTTTTCTGTAGCGGCCACAACTCTCATGTTGGAGGCTGCCAGCCAACATTTTTCATTTCCTTCCTAACTGTGGAAACTGTCCTGCCTATGAATGTTGTCTTGGACCTGAATTTCAGATTTCTGCTACAAATGGTCTGAGGTCCAATGATATCTGACACCCTCTCCCTTCTCTCAGGTGTGAGGCCATTTGTGCAGTATAGACTGATCATTTATTCAACTCGAGACTTTGCGGTGTCTTTTCATTTTATAAAGCCTGGAGACAGGTAGCCTTCTGTAGATCTGCTGGGGAAGCTGCACACTGTACCCAAAGGATTTGAGGAAGACATTTCCACCTCCCCCCAACCCTCTGGCCCCAGAGAACTGGTGAGCTATGTGCCACTCGCAGCAACATAATATTGCTAATACCGGTTATTTCTGTTCTGGTGCTGCATTAGATTTTTAGCTTCACATCCTCACGCAGCAGGTTTGTAGACCCTGCTGAATTTTCTGGCACAATTTTAGTCCTATTGCAGGCAGCTTCAGTAAGACATGGGCCAGGGGACTGAATCGAAGGCCTATTTCCTTTTATCAAGGTTGACTGAAAGAAACTAGCCACCAGGAGATTCTAACCGCCCAGGAATGGGCGACCCTACCCCAGTAGCTCTGGCCGTTGGAGCCCAGCCAGGCCAGATGCCAGAGATGGATCTCACCACAGCTGCAGATGCCAGGGCTGAAGAAGCATAATCCAGAGCTTGACAGCTGCCAAACTAGCCCCCTGTGTGCCCAAATGAGTTGGCTCTTCTGATGGAGATGACAGGAAGGAACCAGAGGGATTGCTGTGGCTCCTCTCCAAATCCAGCATGAAAGTGAAGCCAAGAGAACAGCACAATTTCCCCTGTAAGAAGCACAAGGAATCTGAACTCAGTGTATCATTGCAACACCTGGAGGAGGTTGTGAGCGAAATCCTATGCATTTTTGTGATCCTTTTTGGTGCTTAAAGCATTCATTCATGCAATCAGGTGGCATTTATTAAATGCCCACTGCATGGCAGAAAGGGAGAATACAGAAGTTAAATAATCATATGCTAACTTACCTTAGGGTGTTGGTTCTCAAACTTTTTGAGCACAGCCCCTTAGGGGGGCTGAAGGCTCTGTGGCTCACCAACCCTACCCTTTGCCCCCTTCCGGTCGTGGAAAATTTGAGAGGGTAATTATGATGAATTTACTTTAGGATTACTGATATACATGGTTCATATTTGAATAATGATGCATAGTCTAGTAATGTAAACACTATAGACTAACATAATATTGGTGCAAACACGCATTTCTTCGTATTATAGGATGACCAAAAAAACAAAAATAAATTCATAATGATGAAGTTAAATTAATAGTAATTTCTTACTCCTTGTAACAGATGCAAACTACATCCAATTTATAGTGCTGATAATGTGCTGGTAATGAGGTGTTTTTGCTCCAAATGCAAAATTCCACCCATTTGCCTGTGTGTATGTGTGTGTGTGCGTGTGCGTGTGCGTGTGCGTGTGTGTGTGTGTGTGTGTGTAGGAGCAGCTCTGCAGTGTTGACCAGCATTATGTGGCAGCCAGAATTCTTAGCAGAAAACTGAATTTGGATTCTAAGTACACTCTCAGAAACAATAATTTTCATTTGTAAGTACTAAGTGTTGGAAAATTCTGGCATGCTTGGTACTTTACTAGCAGGTAGCCCTTAGTACTGCATTAAAATGAAGGTGTATAGTATTGACCGTCATTCCAAAGGTGTTCTTTCTGCATGTGGAAACAGTCAGGATGAGAATTGCTAAAACAGAGATGTGTGTGTAGAAGGTATCGTGGAAGAAGGATGGGAAAGTTCCCAAATGCCTAAGTAATGAGGGGAGGTTTCTTGAGATTGGTTGCTCTTTGAACAGGGTTATAAACGTGGAGTAGGAATTTTTTTGGTGGGTTAGGATACTGAAGGGCGAAGGAAACTGAAGGTACAGGGATATGAAGGAATAGAATGATCTATAGGTTCTCAGTTCCTTAGCTGTAATTCTGAACTCCCCATAGCTTTAAAACCTCAATGTTTTTCTTAACCCGTTTGGCAATGAACTGACCTGAAGTGATGTGAGGCTACATGTAGTTTTAGTTTATCCCCATTAATGTTAATATTCACACATAGTTGCAGAAATATTCATGTGTTGGTTATAAGGTACACTACCATGTATTAATGTGTTGATTATACGGTATACTACCATAATATTAATATGTTGATTATAAGGTCATAAAGTAAGCTACATGCACCGTAACATTTCTATAAAATCTGAAAATTTCTGAATTACAAATTATATCTGGCCCTACAGGTTCCAGTTAAGGGATTGCATAGTTTTGGGCAGCTACAGGCATCTCATTATGGTTTGGGGAACAAGAGGCATTTCCAGGTGTGGTGGGCGATAGGATGAAAGAGGGAGGAAAGAGTCATTTGAGCTCCTTGAATTCACCTTGAGCTCAACACAAGGATTTCACAGAGAACCACACATGTCACATGGTTTGTGAGACTTGCCTGTACCTTGTTCTATGTATTCCTTTCCTAGGGCTACTGTACAAGTTGCATACTGGGCGGCTGAAACAGAAACTTCTTGTCTCGCTGTTCTGGAGCCAGAGGTCTGAAATGATGATTTTGGCAGAGTTGGTCCCTTCTAAGGGCTGTGTCAGGGAGTCTGTTCCATATCTCTGTCCTTGGATTTGGATGGCTGTCTTCTCCCCTGTCCTCCACACTGTCTTTCCTGTGTGCATAGCTGTGTGTCCAAACTTCCCCTTTTGGTAAGGACACAATCATATTAGATTAGGACCCACCCTAATGACTGTATCTAAAAAATTACATCTGTAATACCCTCTTTCCAAATAGTCACATTCTGAGGTAATGGGGTTAGCACCTCAACAAATGAGTTTTGGGGGTATACAATTCAACCTATAGCCCCCCCCCCACATCTTGCCTCTTCTCAATTCCTTCTGTTTCTTGTATTGTTACCCTGAAGATGTGTTGCTTCTCCCTCATAGAGACTCTTCCTCTTCAAGTATTTCTTTCTTTTTTTTATTGTTTAAAGTATTACAAATAGTAGTACATGTCTCCTTTTTTCCCCCCATTGACCTCCCCGCTGGCCTCCCCTACCCCCCAGTACATGCCTTCACCTGCCCCCACCCCCAGTGTCTTGTATCCATTGGTTATGCTTATATGAATGCATACAAGTCCTTCGGTTGATATCTTACAGCCCCTCTGCCTTCTTACAACCTCCCCTGCCTTCCCAATGTAGTTTGATAGTCTGTTCAATGCTTCTTTGCCTCTGTATCTATTTCCCCCCCATTTCTTTCCTTTAAAAAATCTTGCCTCTGCCGACTAGAAATAAATGCTTGAGTCCCAATTTCAATGTCCAACAGTTCTGAGTCCCCGTTTCAATGTCAAACAGTTCCTTATGTGTACATGTCAGCAATGATATCTGGATGGTGGGCACATTGTGGCAATGCAGGTCCGACCCTCTCTGGTTTGATCCTAGGCAACCTGCAGCGAAGAACAGCTGCTGACTGCTAGCGTGGCAAGGTGTTGTCAGCGTCTTCCATCTCTGGATTGTTTCTCCTCTTGTCTTCATGGTTGGAGCACACCTGTCAATTCCTCTCTGTTGCAGGAATCCACATGGTCTTGGAGTTGTTTTCTGAAAATATACAAACATATTCTCGACCAAAAGTTAATAAAGGAATCTTTTCTATATAATTGATTTGGGATCCTTTTTATTTTTGCCCAAACTATTTTCTTTGTCTTATTTAGACTCCATGTGTGTTTTTCATGGGTGTTTGCTGTTAGCATTTCAAATGAAAATTAATTTTGTAAAGTAAAAATTTTCTAGATGTAATTTACTTATAGGATATTTTTCCTTACATGATATTACCCTACTATCCCCCCCCCTTTTTTTTGATTAATGGAGGCTTTTGTAAATTTTATAATGCAGTCTTGATAACTTTAAATTTTAATTTTTTTGCCCAAAAATATGATTGCTTTAGGTTCATTGCATGTTCAGGAATTTTACCATGAGATGAACTACCAATATAAATTTTAGTTATTATTTTAGGAATAGCTTTTTGTCCAGTACAATTAAATTTTCTTGAATACTCAGTTATATCAATTAGCCTATTTAAATTAATCTGAAAACTTGATTACTCTTTTACTGTCAAATTTAATACTCTACCAACAATCTTAGTTTACCCTGTAAATATTAGTGGAAAGGATTATTTGCATTCTTGAGTAGGCCCTGAGCTTTCCTGGTGCTAGGCTGGATTTAGATATAGGGCAGCTGCTGTCGGCCAAGTCTCTGTCTGTTACCTGGGTCCTGATCTGAGCTGGGCCAAGTCTCTGTCTGTCACTTGTGTCCCAGTCTGAGCTGGGCATGGGAAGCAAAGCAGCCATGGGGGCAGGAGACCTCAGAAGGGGTGAGGGTTCAGGCCCCTTCAGGGTTGGGGGGTGAGGGTCTGTGCCCCACTTCTGTTGACCCCCAAGTTCTTTCCTGATGGCCCCTCTGCGACTGTGCCTGTCTTAGGTTGTTCCTTCCCTGAGGAATCTTACCTGTCTCTGGCTAACCAGTCATCCTCCAGGGCTAACCAGGGTGATGTGAGGTTCAGTTCCGTCTCCTTGGTAGCCTATGCCCCCGTGGCCTCCACGCCCAGCACCTGCCTTGGGATCCCCTGGCCTGCTGGCGGGGTCCCAGCGCTGATCACATATCTCGGGGAACTCAGATTTCTTCTTCAGTGAGGGACCAGCTCACACAATTGGGCGAGAGACAGATTCATGGTACCAGCCACCCCGAGGCTTCAAGCTCAGCATGAATAGAAAGCTCAGGCAATAGCTGAGGGCAATTGGATTGTGAGAAGAGGGTCCCTATTGGCACAAAAGGCAAGAGGGCCAATATAGGAAGCTCAAGTGCCTTCCCAGTGCCTTAATTCCTTCTGAAAGGGGATTAAATCCTTTCATGTCCTTTTTTAAATTGCTGCCAAACATTCAAAGAATTAGTTTGTAAGTTTGTTTGGGATAATTGTACAATATGCTGTTGTAAAATATCTAAAATTATAATGACATTGTAGAATAATATCATGTAAGGATATTCTTTGCTCTAGGCCATGGCAATAGCATTTCAAACTGGCTGTCAATTTCTCAGGTATTTCTTAAGACTTGAATATTTACAAAACCTATACATTGATTATTATTAGCCTAATTTCTAAGGAATACTCAGAGAGGTCCAGTAACATCCATATGATTACATAGTAAATAGTGAACTTGGAATTCAATCTTTGGCTTTTCTATAGACAAGCTTTGGGGTTTTGTCCAATGTACTGGAAAATGGTTAAGCCAAAAAGAGGAATCCATCCCCACTTACTACCTCCCTTATCTCTCTTGTTGCTCATATCATGGCTGTGGATTCTTGAATGTTACGGGGTATGTGTGTCAGATGACTAGGACCTGCCATCCCTTTGGTGTTTTACACTTTCAGCCCTGATCCAAGCAGGCACTCTGCAAGGTGACTTATCAAGGTTTCCACTTCCACACTATTTTGTTTCTCCAAGTGAATGTTAACCTCACTCCATGTCCTACCCCTCCTCTCGCCTCCCCTTCCTACAAGTCAGTGTCTCAAATGAAATGTTGTCGTGCAGATTACACACTCTAAAGAAAATGTACTTTACTATCTTATTTGCCAAATGTTTTACAGTTAGTTTAATTCATATGGTCCATATGTCCTCTGTCCCAAATAGAAGCAGCTACATATTTAATCCTCTTCTTCCTTTCCAAAGAGCATCAGAATAAACAGAGTATTGCAGAGTGCAATGTGTGTGTGTGTGTGTTTGTGTGTGTATATGTGTGTGTGTGTGTGTGTGTACAAGAGAAAGTGAGAGCAAGAGTGAGAAAGAGAAAAAAGAGATGGTTTGTAGTTTACAAAAGGCTTGGCAGCTAAAACGACCTTTTTAAAACTAGTTTCTATTCTAGCTGGGCTGTAAATGTTTCCCTCGGGGACTGATTATGAGCGAGGCAAAAAGCCTGCATTTCTGGGCAGATGTGTGTCTAGATGGGAGGTGGGAGAAATGGGAATAGTTCTACAGAACTCCCACTAGTCTGTGTGATTCTGCTTCATCATCATCAATTAATATTTGTTGGGTGATAGATCATGGGGCACACGGCACTGTATGCTGTTCCAAAGGGTAATATTTTATTTCCTGCCATGGGCTCCTGGAGAGTTGCCACATTTCACAGCTAAATGGTAGAGATTTGCACAGTTGGATAGGGGACTCATTCATATATTGTTTATAAAATTACTTCTCGGTCTTTGGAATCAAGAGAATACTTTTATAAGTATGCATCATTTTTAGCTGATTATCACAGAGAGGAAGAGGAATGTATATATCACAGTAAAATTTAGGTTTTTATTTTCCTGCCAAGAGTATAGAAATAATGCAACTCATGAACTCCATATTACTTTTCACCACCACATGCTAAAGAACTTCAGATAAGACCTAATACGAATTTGGGGACACTACTGGGAAATGTGTTTATTGCAGGTGTTATTATCTTCCCTATTCAACACTTGGGTGAACTGAGACATTGAGCATTTTAGTGGCATCAATAAACTCACATATGGAACCAAGGATCTGATCACATAGACATCCCAAGCCAGGAAAATTAAATAAAATATAAAGTTTTATTCCTTGTGGGCCATGAGTTACTTGTTACTCTATAGTCTTTATCTCCCTCTAAATCTTCCCCCCTTCATTTTTTACCTGCCCCCGTCCCCAACCCTCCCACTCCGTACTCAAACCACTCACACTCTCATGCACACACACCTGGTACTCTTGCCAAGCTAAACTATTCACAATTTTCTGTCTTAGTCATATATTTTGCTGCCACCAAACCTTCTATTGTCTTCTTATCTGTAACAGCATATGCTATTATCCAAGTTCTGCTTGCTTAAATCTTGGGCATCTTTAAGGAGCTGCTCAAATCCTACTGGTTCTCAAGGCCTTTTAGCTCTTCTTTCCTTCCCATCCATTAGTGAGATCTCCTTTCTTCCTCTTCTACCATTACACATCGTTTGGACCATGGATTATAGCTCTTTCTCTTTACTCCCATTTCTCATGCTCTATCTAACTGAGATTTGCCTGTTAGTTACTGAATATCTCATGTCATTGGCTCGATGCTCTCTGGGACCCTAAGGCATTGCAATCATCAATCAATAAGCCAATTAGTCAGTCAGTCAATCAAGAATATTTGTTGTTGTCCACTGTGAAGTACCAAAACAAACATCAAGGAGCATTATAGTGAGCCTCAAAGGTTTATTTAATACTGTGTTTTTTTTTCTGATTAGGAATTAAATAGTTTTGTATGAAGTATCATTTGTAACTTTTCAGATATTATTGGAGCTCACAAATACCTTGATTCTGCTGAGATTTTCATTAAGTTGACCAATAAAGGTAATGTGTTGTTTTTCCCCCCACTAAGGAAGTATTTTCTAAAGCCAACTCTGAAGGAATTGCTTCATCCAAGTTAATTCTTGCCTTTATGACTAGTTGCCAAGAGGCAGTAGAACTCGTAAATTTTTTGAGCTTAGAACTTAGTGATAAGTAAGGAAAGAAAGAGAATGACTATTTTGTCATTTATTCCCACTTAAATGGGTTTATAAAGCTCTCTACCAAACAAAACCATGAATAACTGTAGAGAGGTCCAGTATCCTATAAAAGGATAGATGAAAAAGAAAGAAGGCAGATAGGGCTTTTTTCGCTTTAAAGTTAAATCTGATAGAATTTATCATCAAATATTTAGATTATAAATAAACATTAATTTATTGATGTATTAATTCAGTCCACAAATATTTACTGAGCATCTACTTTGTGCGGGCATAATGTGAGGCACCAAGAGTAGAACAGTGAAAATGACAGAGGCTGCATTTGTCCTAGCCAAGCTTGCAGACTAGTGTGTATAAGAGCAACTCAGCAGAGAGAAACAGTGGGCTGTGAGCAGGCCCTTACAGGGGGTTGTCAGGGTGCTGCAGGGGCATGGAGAGCTACCTCACCCAGATGTGGGTGCTCAGAGGAAGGTCCTCTATACAGTGGGCATTGAATGCCATGTGGGAGTTAAGTGTTCAGAATGAGAAGAGGGTTGTGAGCAGAGGGAAGGACATGTGTGAAGTAGTTCTGGTATGAAAGAGAATGTGATGAGTGTGAAGGTCAGTGTGGCTGCAGCACAGAGGTCAGGGGGCACAATTCAGTGCTGCCCAGATGTGAGATTTGTTTCTGTGGGAGCCCATCTCCTGGACAAGAGGGAGAGAAATGGTGTCTGCAGTGGTCATTGCACAGTAGCTTTTACATATGTTGCTTGAGATCTGACTCTGAAATGGAAGCAGACAGATACACAAAGACTAAAGGGATGCTCCGATCATTTCTTTTTAAAGAGAACATATGGCTTTGGAATACTGTGCCCTCCCCAAAAGCTCTCCACCCATATTAGGCCTGAGCTTCTGTGTATGGGAATACTAGAGCTGGGCTCAGGGAGGGGAGAGGAGAATAACATTAACTTTCCTATACTCTACTTGGGATGTTTACCAGTATATAGAGGCAGATTCTAGTAATGCTTTGAGATAATGTAAAACGTGCTGGGGAGAGGGCTACAGAGACGATCCTTGACATCTTTAAAGTAGTGTTAGAAGTGAACAGAGCTGCCTGCAACTGTGTCTTGGTAAACAAAATTGTATTAGAAATGGAGAGTTTCATCTATGATTAATGACCTGAAGCAGTGTCTTTCTACCATTGCAATCATTGTCAAACACACAGATAAACGTTAGATAGAAATAGCAGTCTTTAGGTGCTGAATTTTAGTAGTTGTATTGCAGTTCTTTGCAAGCCTCAGGTGTGCTTTTCATCTAGATAATGACACAGTACTTTTGCATAGTAGGTGTGCAAAAATATTATTGAACTTGCAAGACTACAGATCAATATGAAATTCAAGGAAAACCCCAGATTTATTTTTTTTTGTATGAAGAGCAATTTATTTCCTTCTTTTGCACTATCCCTAGTCCTGACTTGAGTACTATTTGTTGACATATTGAAAGGATGTCGTCTTAATAGTGGCATAAGAAATGTTTTCATTGTCAACACACAGCTATTGTGATGTCCCACTTTTCCCAAGGTGTTTTCATACGTACTTATCCTAACTCACAACAGGTATAAAAAAGAGGAAAGAATATTGATAGTAAAAATAGAGAATTTGTAAAAAATACATTTATTTTTTAGCTATAAGTAGCTCTTTTTAATCTATGGATTTTGGAGCTGTACAAGTTTGCACTCAAAGCTAGCTGTTTTCCACAGGGAGGAATATAGCAAAGTTCTTAAATTCTCTGTGTCTCCTCTTCTAGGTCCTTCCACCCTCTGACCATTTTTTTTTTCTTTCAAAATGAAGATAACATCAACTTCATAGGATTCTGTGATAATACAATGAAATATGTATTTTATGTAAAGCGTGTAGCAGAGGGCCTGCTCAGAGGAGGTATTTAATAGTTATTTGTCTTCTCTTCCTCCCATTTCCTTCTTTGCTCTGAAGATCCAAGCTTCAGAGCTGAATGGCTCAGCCGCGTCAGTTTTATCTGTTTATTCTGAGTTATTTATTATTTTGCCAGGGATAGACAGATGTTTACTTTATATACTCATAAGGTCAAGTTTTCTTAAATAGCTTCAAGGAAATGATAGGAAATGTGCCAAATACACTAAAAAATATACTTTTTAAAATGGTAAAGCAAATGACACAAGCGTTCATTAAAGCTGCCCCTTGGAATATAGATAGTTCCTAAAAGAGTTCATTATTGTGTATACTGTAATTCACCTGTTCAAATTGAGAATGTCTTCACCTTATTCAATTTAGTAGCACCCCTTCCCAACATTACAAATCCTATTTTGTTTTTAGCAATGAATACATTTAAACTGAAAACACATTTGAGCTAGGGGATCCAAGGAGAGAAAAGGAGTTGACTACACAAAGAAAGAGTTATAATACCGAACAAGCACATTCTCTGCTTTTTTTCTTTTTTGCTATGAAATTGAATTGTCAATACTTCTATCTTGATAAATTACAAAACAGCACTTCTTTTCCTCTGCTTTCTCCCCCATCTTTTATTTTTTTATATTTGTGTGCATTACTTGGAAGGCAGGTATGGGCTGAAGGATGTTGTAGTAGGAAAAAAAACAAGAAATTGGCAAACAAAAGCTTATTGATTTTCACTGCTTTCTTAACATGAAAGAATATATATATTGGTGGGGATGTACTTGCATATGAAGTAACATGTAAGTAGAAATAGAAAGTTCATGAAAAAATAGGCTAAAAACTCAAAGCCACTTATCAACTAGATAGAGATACATGTGCTAATATTACTCCCCAGCTATCTTCGTGATAAAGCTTATTAATAATTACTTATATAGAGGTATGCACAATATATATTTTTATTATATAAAAATGGGAACATAGACCCTGAATTTGAAATGGAGAAACCTGGGCTGAGAGCTGCTTGACCGTGGTGTCCTGAGACTCAGGACTAATCTTCAGCCCTTCCTGGTGACCTGGACCAGGCACTCAGAAAGCCCACGGCAGTGATCCATCCTCTCCTGCCAGTGGCTGGACAATCTAAAAGGAAGTGTTTTTTTTTTGCAAGTCACTCTCTGACTTTTCCAGGCAATTCAACCATTTTTTAAGGGGGGAAAAAAAAGCAGCATTTGTTTTCCTTCAAAGTATTTTTGTTCTACGAATGAGATGACATGGTTTTTGGACTGTTCTCTGCAGGGAGGAGAAGCCAGACGGAAGGCAGCTTTCTCTCAGTGTTGGCAATTATAACAAAGCCATAAAACCCCAGGTAAATGGGAACTCTTTAAACATTTGCAGATAGAAATCCGACACAGCAGGAAAGTGACCCAAAGGGAAGTGCTTATTGATCCATTTTCCCCCAAAGCTGTCAGTGACGAATGAACATCATCTAACTTAACAGGAACAGCTCCGAGCCAGCAACTTTGCAGGTCCTCTCCCTGGCTCTTCTTGGATGGCTGTGTGACTATGACCAAGAAGTTTAACCTTTTCAGGTATCATTTTTCCCCATCTGTTAATGGGCATATCCCTATCTCAGCCCTGAGCCTTTCTATCTCAGGCTGCTCAGGGGAAATGTGCTGTTGGGCTGCATTGTATCATAAACATATTTCTTGCCAGGTTTTGTCATTTCATTTTTTTCCTTAGTAGGTTCTTGTCCATCATTGTTGGCTTTATTCTCTCCTAGAGTACAAACCAGCGAAGGGGCAAATTTCAGAGTTGTGGCATTTGCGTGTGTTGATTGAGACAGCCACAAGAAATTCTGACCTCCTTGCTACATCATTTGTCTTGTAAGCTGCGACTTTTGCTGCAGCAATAAATGGGGCAAAGAACTACAGAAGAGATAAAACTTGATCAGATATGATGTTTTCCCTGCCAGTCTTCAGATGAAACCCATCAGTAAGTACTTTCTAAGGCGGTGCTAGTATATATGAAGTATGGTTCTAGGAATTCTGGCAGGATCCCAAGAATATGTCTGAGGAGTGCCTTGAACTGAAGGACTCTAGAGAGTGCAGGCAAGCCAACCCATTACCATACCACCAAAGCACTTAACTCACTGTTATCACTGATGTCCCAGTCTATTTGGGAGACCTGATATAAATTCACAGTGGCAGAGAATATTAGGCCAGGGCTCACCCATATCCAGTCTTCCTATTCTGTTGGAACACTGGAGAATGGTATACTTCCCAGCCTCCTTGTTGCTAGGTGGGCTGTGTGACTAGTCAATTACATATTAGTGAGTGTGGTATGTGTTACTTCAAGAATCGGCATTGAAGAACTGAAATAGCTAGCTATCTTCATGCTTCCTCTTTCCCCATTATGGTTTCTTTAAGGGTCAGGCATTGAGGTAGCAACATCCCAAGATGGAGGGAACTTGGGTCTCTGAGTCTCTGAATGGTGGAGAGACCCTGCTCATCCTCCTTAGACTTTATGTGATTGAGAAAGAAACTTTCAAAGGGTGACAATATTAACATAGAGGGTTTCTTTTTGAGACACCACAAGAAAGTCTGGCCTACCCTGCCTAATGTTATGTTAAAAAAAACCATATGAATTAAATGCCAATATAAGATAACGACAAAGTAATTGTCTCCAGGAGGTATGAGAATAATCACCAAATGAGAAGTAAGGTCAACGAGTTTCCTCGTCACAAGGAGGGATTCGATCAGTGTTCGTGGAAGTGGTTTGAAAGATATGGAAGATTTGAATAGGAGGAGAACAGGGACAGGACGAATGATGTTCCAAAGAAGGCAACACTAGCAGGATGCTATGAGCCAAGATGTCCACAGCTGTGGGGGAGAGCCTCAGTGTGGGGCACTGGCTCTGCTGCCTTGGAGAAGAAACAGAAGTTCTTATCACTGAATATTAATGGCTATAGACCTATACACACACAGGTAGTTATGGAAGCAATGTTTCAATATTTGGGGCTGCAATGCATTACTAACACTCAAGGAGGAGAATATCAGAATTTATTATGTGGAAGAGAACAAGTCAAGTTGTAATTGAACAAGGGCCATAAGGACCTCTGGGCAGTAGGAGGCCATTCTTGTGAAATCAATGAGACCTGCTTGTGTCTAGCTACATCTCTTGTCACACGCTCTGCTGTGCTAGTTTTCCAGAGGTGTGCAATTTTTGTTTTTGTTGTTGTTGTTGTTAATCCTCACCTGAGGATATTTTCTTCATTGATTTTTAGACAGAATGGAAGGGAGGGGGAGAGACAGAAAGAGGAAAACATGGATGTAAGAGAGACACATTGATTGGTTGCCTCCCACATGTGCCCCAGTTAGGGTTGGGGATCGAGCCTGCAACCAAGGCTCGTGCCCTTGACCAGAACTGAACCCAGGACCCTTCAGTCTGTGGGCCAAAGGTGGGCGGTTTTGACAGCACCAGCATAAGTTTATGACACAGTGTTCAGGCCTGTAAATCAGTTAGTTCACACCATTGAATGTGATGACTAATTATGCCACAGCATTATCAAAAGCCCCATATAAAATGGACCTAATTTGTTTTATGCAGTTAATATTATTTTATTGAGTATGCATTATTGATTTTATAGAGTAGACAATTCTTGGAGAGATATGTTCATGAATTTGTATCAGCTTCAGCATCATTCTTTTAAAGCACGGAAGATGCTGGTGAGGGACTTAAAAATTCAAGTCTGCGTCTTGTGATTGTTAATTTTATTCCATTGTCATTTAGATTAATTGCCTCCCAGGTTACAGAGAGTAAATTTTCCTATTTAAAGGCTGAATTGCCAACTCAAGACAGGTTTCCTCTGCCTGTATCTTCCCTAAAGGGCCAAAGATGGATTCAATGCTGCTCTCCACCTGGGCCTGTGTGCACCCTGTATCTCCGGCAGTGAGGGTGGTTATACCAGGCTTTGAGCTCAAAGGGCTTCGGACTCTGCAGCCTGCTGGGCACCTGAGGGACTTCCCCTTGGAGAGTGTTATGATGCCTTTCATTGCTTTTGGAAGCAGGTGGGCCTGGATTTCCATCTTAGCTCTGTCACATATTTAGCTGTGTGACTTTGGGCAAATCTAGTTACCTCTACTTCCTTGAGTTTTCTCACCTGTAAAATGGAAATTATGCAGAGATGAAAATTATAAGGGATGCTGTGCTTCGTGTTTGAAGATAATAAGCACTCCATATGATCATTGCATGAATGAACCTAACTGGCAGTGTGGTTGAGTCACTATATTAGGACTTTCCTGTGGCTACACTGGGCCTGATTCAGTGTCCATCTTGAGCCTACCTTGTCTAGAGTTCAGGCACAGAGCTGTTTGCTGCCTCACACACACAGTGCCTTATAACAATACACTCAGAATTCCCTAATATTGGGAGATATTGCTAATCTGACCTCTGTGGTATTTATCTGCATCTTGAAGCCAGACACCTCCCTACCAAGGTACCTCTGTATGAAAATTCTTAGCTTTATTCATATCAGGATTGTATGGAAATGACTGAAGAATTTGATAAATATGATGACACACTTGCCCTTTAATGAGATTTAATTAAATTTTTCTCTATCTTAGCATTTCTAAAACTGTGTCCCAGGGAATACTAATTATCTGATGTGGCCGAAGTGTTCTTAGAAGGAAAAAAATAGGATGCTGAGGATTAAATATATCTGGGGAAGCTTGGGTTAAATAGTTTTTTCGCTTTAGTTCAGTATTTGTCAGAGCTTTTATATTCTAATTTGTGCCACAGATCTCTAAGAGACCTGATGTAGAGCAGGCAGGCAACAAATATCTATTCCAGGAGTGAATAAGTGAATCAGTGAGTTAAACCTAGATTGTTCTTTCAGGATCCAGTTTGGCACCTCATCAGCTTCCCTCAGTTTTCATCCCTTCCTTCCATGGGCCTGGACCTGATTTGCTCTCCTTCACGAGCCGTCTATTTTTGTAGAACTGCATGCCCCTGTCCTGATTCTCAGGTTGTGAGAAAAAACACCAGTGCTTCTGGTATGTTAAGAATGTAGGAAAGCTATTTCCATGCTCATGACTCCTTCTATTGGATGTAGTATGCCCAGTAATTCTCAGTCAATATTGTCTTGAGGCCTGGCTCTTTTACCCCTGGGATGCTAAGCTCTTGAAAGGAGCTCCCCAGGCAGGAGTTGACCACAATGGTCAGTCAGCAGAGCTGCTTCAGAGGCTCACCTGCCTCTGTCCTTTTGCTCCTTACTTGCGCTGACTTGGCAACTGCCCTTTGGAAATCACAGGGCGGCTTGTTGGCTTGCTCCCTACTTTTTGCTCAGACAAGGGGCCCTCTGAGAAACTGAGCACTGCCTTTGCTTTAGAGAATAGGTGTCTCAGCACAGGTCAGGGTATCTACCACAGCTTTTCATTCCTGTTCTTCTAATACCAGCCAGGAATGCTATGATGATATCTTATCAGGAATTTCTCTACAGTCTTTTCCCTATAGAACTTCCAAAAGAAAATGCACAGAATGTACTTGCTACCGGATATTCCAGTAAACCAGACCTAACAATCCTCTCCTCACTCATTATTACGTGGAGAAATAATAGCCAATGGTTAGGAGAGGGCTGTTCTCATTGGTCCAAACAATGAAAAGGGGAAGACATTAGTCCAGACCCAGACTTAATCATTATGTCTGGCATGAATTACTACAGGTGGTCCATATTTTTTAATGAGACTTCTTCTCTACAAACCCATAAATGGACATATTTCCATGGATGTAGACTCTAGCAAGGAGAAAAAAACGGACTTGCTGGATTAGCCGAATCTTTGGCATGTTCTCCAAACAACTCATTCATCCAAAATTCAACCCCAAATTGTTCAACAGATATTTCTCCCTCCTTAAGAGGCCTACCTACAGTGATTTAACATGGCAAAAAGACACAGTGTGATGTACAGTTTAGGGAAAAGAAGGCTCATGGGATGTGGGAATTGACTGAATGGATTTTGATCCACTATTAATGGCCCATGACATACTAACTATCTATTTCTAACTGATTGTTTAGTGCAAAGAGTTTCCTGGGGAAGAGGCTCCCCTCTGTAGACTATTTTCTTTGCTTAATCTTCACTTTGTAGCTGACAGAACTCACAAGGGTGGTTTTTCCACCCAGCTCCAAGAGCATAGTAACTGATGCTTTGAATGGGAAAGGAGATATGGTGTGAAGGAGCAATTTCATATATAGAAAACAGAGCCAGAGGAGGGAAGGAAACAAAAGCTTCTCTTGCAAAGGGCTCTTTCTCCCCTGAAGGGTGAGCTTGGAGCCCCATGCCGGTGCCTACCACCAGCATCACAGATTGTGCCCTTCTCCACGGTGCCTAGGCTGCCTGCTGTGGTGACAGCTTGGTTGGGAGCCAGAGTGGGAGGGAGAGCCCACTCAGCCTGGGGCTACAGGCTGGACACATTTTAGGAGGATGTGGTTGGATTTAGGCATGACTTTGGATTACAGAAAGGCTCTTGTTTTTCCAACAGATTGCATCCCACGGTAAACAACATGGACAAACACACGATTTGTTTTAACATGAAATCTGCACAGATGAAGTGCAAGGCATGGACCATATTGAACTGTCTTTGTTTTAAGACTCTTTGTCTGGAATGATGCCTTATTTGCATATGAAAAATGTGTTCTTTTTTGCAGTGGTCTCTTCCCTCTCATTTTTCTTTCAAGAAACAGCTCAATTTACCATTGAGAAGTTACAGTGTTTACTTTGTGGAAGAGTAGAGTAGAGGTAGTGGCTGGCAGAAGAGACATCAGGAAAATTTCACATATTTGTTCAAAAGGGTTAAGGGGGTTCAATATATGGTGATGGAAGGAGATTTGACTTTGGGTGGTGAACACATAAAGCTACATGCAGATGATGTGTTATAGAATTGTACACTTGAAACCTACATAATTGTATTAGCCAATGTCACCCCAATAAATGTAGTAAAATTAAGCAAATAAAGTTGCTTTCCTATTTCAGGTAGACCCTGAAAGAAGAGTAGAAGCTTATAATACAGAAAGGAGTACATTTATTTATTTTTATTACTATTACTAATTACTATAAATTTAGAGTTCAAAACAATAGTCATTTATTATCTGGTAGTTTCTCTAGGTCAGAAGCTCAGGGCATGATTGGAAACTTTGGTTACGGCCTTACTGCCCTAAAGTCAAGCTATCAGCTAGGGCTTCATTTCTCATTTGAGATTCAGGCTTCAATCCCAAGTTCACTGGTTATAAGCAGATTTCTGTTCCTTGCAGCTATAAGACTGGTTCATATTTCCTTGACACAGGGCCCGCTTCATCATTAAGTCAACAGGGGTGCACTAAAACCTTCTTATGCATCTCTCTGACTTCCTCTTCTACCCTTCTACAATATGAAAATTCCACTTGGCCATAAAAGGTAACATATTCATGGGTGTGGCACTGGGGTGAGGGAGTGGGGCAAAATTCTGCCTGCCATAGGGAGGGAGGAAAAGATTCAAAGCAGGAGGCCCAGCATGAACAAAGGTGTGGGCATGGTATATATGGGAAGATCAAGGGAAACATTATTAGTATTTTTAGTGCTTTTATAATCATTCCTATGATTGCATTTTAGAGAGAACACTGGAGATAAGAAGGCTAGTTAAGAGTTATAAGCCTAACCAATGGACACAGACAACAGGGGGTGAGGGCATGAGTGGGGGAGGGGTTGGGTGGGTAATGGGGGAATAAGGACACATATGTAACACCTTAATCAATAAATAAATTTAAAAAAAGAGTTATGATGGGAATCTACAGTTGGCTAGACCCATTATTCATGTTGGCAAGGAAAGCCTTCAATATTAGTTCAGTATAGCCCTGGCTGGCTTAGCTCAATGGATAGAGTGTCTGCCTGAAGACTGAAGGGTCCTGGGTTCAATTCCAGTCAAGGGCACATGCCCGGGTTGCGGACTCGATCCCCAGTGGGCGGCATGCAGGAGGCAGCTGATCAATAATTCTCTCCCATCATTGATGTTTCTATCTCTCTTTCCCTCTCTCTTTCCCTCTCCCTTCCTCTCTGAAATCAATAAAAATATATTTTAAAAATACTAGTTCAGTATATTGGTTAGGTGTGAATTGAAGGATCAGGTGGCTGGCATACAAGGCTTGGCTTTGCCATGTATTAAATTTACTACCTTGGTCAAAGCTTAATTCTTCTAAGCTTGAATTTTCTCATATGTATAATGAAGATAATAATACCTAGCTTATATGGATGCTGTGAGGATAAATGAGCCTGGGAATATCCTGGCATGTAATCAGAGGTCAATACATGTTTACAATTCCATTGTTGCCTCCTTCTTTTCCTGCATCAGACAAAATGGCTCAGAGTAATTCCTATCAAGCTGGGAATGGTCTGAATTTAGTTTTTCTGTTCTCTTTCTTCCACAAGCTAGCTGTGTCATCTTTCCTTCTTTGTTTCACAGTTTGGTCACGTTTACAATGAAGGTGATGTTCATTATGCTAATCGTATCTAAAGAAAGTTGGTAATGTTAGCACACTTTGAAACAATCACTAGTTATTTATGAATTGTGTATTATTATATAGAGGAAAATTATCCTGATTTCTTTTAGCTCATTCTTTATCAGTCACCCTGCAATGAGTGGAACAAGTCCAGAAAATTTCATGTGGGCCCATCATTCAACCAGACATAGAGAAAACCAATCATCATGAAGAGCAGGTTGGAAATGGACTTACCCATGGGTAAGCAGAGTCACTGGCTCACTAGGAGATGTGACCTGAGAGGTGTCAAAAAGTCAACCCCCACCCCATATGTCTTCTATCAGTCTTCTATCAAACACCCCAAATACTAATTTTGGAGTTTTTTTGTTTGTTTTGTTTTGAAAGAACAGAAAGTCTGCATTCTAGTTCGGTTCTAAGACTAATCAGGGATCCTTTCTGGGTCTCATTTGTGAAGGATGGAGGTTGGTCTAGGACAGTAGTCGGCAAACTGCTGCTTGCGAGCCACATGCGGCTCGCGAGCCGCAATTTGCCGCTGTTGACTAATGCGTCTGCCTACCACTGGGATAGGGGCTTAATCACAAGGAATAACAACAGCCTGTAGTTATTGGAATCGAGAGTCTAGGATGATCTGTGAGGTCCTTTTGTTCTTTAAGGTTATGTGAACTAGAGTGTTGAAACAGAGCGGATTCGTAAAACTTTTGATCTTAGTGCGTAAAAAAGTCGGACAACCATTCTGGTGGGCAGCAGGCTTCAGAAGGACTGCTCCGATTGGGTGGGCAGATAAGAAGGCTTGTGGATTTTCACAGGCAGCAGTGAGGACTGACCTGCATGGGGTTGGAGTTGTGCTTGAAGGGACATGGAGGAGGAGGTGAGTCAACAGAGATGTTCTCAGGGATGACGAAAGAGAAAAGGATGCCATGCAGGCCCTTGCCGACTAGAGGGGCCATCTACTTAGTTATATGGTATATAGGATAATGTTACCTGTTTCCTGAGCTTATTGAATTCTATTAGTGAAAGCTTCATCTATAAATGAGGCTAATACTAAATTATTTGTCCGAAGGTAAGGAGGTCAAGGTATATAGCCTTTTGAGGTTTATTGACCTATGAGGTATATTTATTTCAGGATGTACATGATCTCATTTGCTTCAAAAGAAGAAAAATAACTTAATTTAACATTTTATTGAGAAAAATGAGAATAGAGGTCAGAAAACCTAATTGTAGTTTGAGCTCTGGCACTAAACAGAGATGAGAACATAAGCATCCCTAACTCACCTGGGTTTCATCCCTTACTAGTGAAGTAGAAACACTACCTGTCCTACCAGTCCATAGAGCTATGTGAGCTGCTCTGGAGAGTGCTTTGCACTGAGTAAATGCTCCATAAGGACAGTCTGTTATATCGCCAGTCCTGGCACAGTCCCTGGAAAATTTAAGAGTCAAAACAGTTATTGAATGAATGAATGAAAAAAAGATGTGTGGAAAAAGAAAAAAGTAAAAATGCGTGAAGTCCAAAGTAAGTCCAAATAAGTTCAAAATAAGTGCAGAGTAAGAATAAGTTATCCCCTATTAGTTGAATGAAGCAACCATTTTCACACATACAACACTGTAGAAAAATCCTCAAATCTTAAACATCTCTTCCTACCAATATGAGGTAGATAACCTTCTATCAGTGGTACCTTCTTTAACTCCCCATCTACAGTAGAACTCCCTCCAATTACTCTCTACCCCTTATCTTGCCTTTCCTCCCAATCTCAGCTCATGCTACATCACCTGATAAGTCTATTTTTGTTTATTACCTGACTGCCCTCACTGAAATGTGAGATTCATGAAAATAGCTCCTTTGTTCTTGTTTTTTCTTCCTAGTACAAACTTCATTTGCAGAACAGTATGTGGCACATAGTAGGCACACAAGAAAGATGATGGGTTAATAACATCTTTTGAGAATTCTTCAGCAGTGACAATAACCTTTTTTAAATGATAAAAGATCTTTTTACTCTATCCACCATTACTCAAAATCTATAATATATTACACCTAGTTTTAAAGCAAGAAAAGCAGTTATCCTTCTGGGTGGCTGTATAGGAATAATTGCATATAAATGGATCTTATCATCAGAACCTGGAAGTTGTTTGTATATGATCATTTATCTCCTTAGAGGTGGTCAGGATAATTGCTTCCCACATAGAGGTGCCCCTAATCCTGACAGGTACAGAAGTGCATCAGATAGGAGCAACACCGATAATTCTGCTCTGTGCACCATAAAAAATTAATGGCCATAAAAGCCAAATTGGCTTCCTCACCAGCAAATGAACTTTACTGCCCACTTTAGCGCACAGACTCTTAGTAACCAATATGTAAAAAAATGCCAACCAGGGAAAGATATTTTCCTGTTTTATAGGCTTTTAAAAAACCATTTAATTCAATCTGGCACTCAGGCTGAATGTAAAATAGCTGCAAAGCAGTATTGATGGGGCAGTACATGATATAATTAAATCTATGTATCAATCCATCAAGTGAAAGATAAAAATCAATCACATGCAAACAGACACCTTCAGGTGGGAAAAAGGCAGCATTTGCTACAGCCCTGTTCCTGCATTGTACCCTATTGGCTTTTTCTTGGAGGTGAGTCTCACCACCTGCAAGAGTATTTTTTGGTATTTTCTGAGAGCCTGCTTTGTGCAGGACTCTGAATGAAACTGAAGAGTTTTTGAGCTTAATGGAAGTTTTCACATTAGCCATCTCTGGAAATATGACAAAGTACCTTTCCCATGTAGATTGCTGTAAGGCAAAGACCCATGATGTGGGGCCCAAAATCCACCTGAGGAAGTTGGTAAGCTTATAGGTTTTTGGACTCTGTTACAGACATTCTGATTATATGGATGGTGGTCCCACTACCAGACTTTAAAAAATAGTATAATTTGCAGCTGCAAAACCTGGGTGAGAACCTAGGCTCCATCATTCACAAATTCTGTGGCCTTGAGCAAGATAATGAATCGTTTTTCTTAACCTGCATTTTCTCACTTGTAATTCAAGCTTATGGATGATAAAGTATTCTGGATACATCCTCATTTAATCCTACTTTATAGGATAGTGTAGGAGTAAATGAGGCAATGTATGTAAAACATTTAACTCAGAGTCTAATAAATGTTGTGCTATTGCTACTGCCAGGAGCTAAGTTGTACTGCTTGCTGTCTGAGGGGCCTGTTATAAGTGCTTTATAGGTACTCACTTTAAACATTTATTTTGATATAGATTTTATCTTGGAGAGAGGAAGGCACGGGAGAGAGAGAAACATCAATGTGAGAGAGAAACATCAATGTGGGAGAAACATCAATTGGTTGCCACACAAAAAATTGGGGACCAAATATGCAACCTGGGCATGTGTCCTGACCAGGAATACACTTTTTGTTGTATTGGGCAATGCTCTAATCAACGAAGCCACACTTTTAAATCTCAGATAGGTACTGCTATGATGCCCATTTTATACAGCAGAGAAAACTGAGGCACAGAGAAATTAAGTAAACTGTTTTAGGTCTTACAGCAGTGAGGTGGTAGAGCAAAGAGAAGAACCCAGGTTAGTGGGATGTCAGACTCCACATAAATTATCTGCTATAATTACTTATCTTCAGCTGGAGCCCACCTATCTTTTTTTCCAGCTTTACACCTTGCCACTTTCCCCCCCACTTTGATTTTGTCTTCCTAGTTTTCTTGTCCCCCAAAATGTTCTGGCACCAATACATTTACTGGTGACAGTGATCTCTTAATATATACATTGTAAAATAAAAACATACTTCATAGAATTTAAGAATTACAAAAATCTTTTATTCCAAATATATATATATATATATATATATATATATATATATGTTATAAAATCAACATTAGGTGGCAAATCAGAATAATTAGCATAGATGTTTTTGGTTCAGGGTCCTATAAATCCTTAAGAGGAATTACCAAGAAATTATTTAAAAACCAAATTGAAAATTTAGTATTGTTTATGGCCAGCTATGGAATTGTAGGTAATTTCTTTACTTCTTTAAAATATTTGTCTTTTCTGAATTTTGTACCACAAAGAATTTATATTACTTTTGTAATCATAAAAGATTGCTTGCTTCAAATAAAAGGCAAATTAATTGCAAATAGAAGCTCACAGCGTTAGTCTTGTATTTCTGCAGGCTGCTGCTCTCTCCTAGGCATGCATTCTGGTCACCTCCATAGGAAGCTGATCAGTATTTTGGTGCCAAGGAGAGGAAGGAGGGGGTGGAGAAAGAGGGGATATTTTAAAACTCTGTGAGCTCTGTTAGAAGTATGCTTCAGTTCACTGACCTTGAAAATTAACCTCGGGTAACCAGAGGACTAAACCCCAAAATAAACAAACAAGAAAATTCATCTCCAATTTTGACCAAATGTTAACCTGTTGTGTTTCCATGACGCTGACACTTGCTATTCTAATGAAAGACAACATCAGTCAAGCCATTGGAAACCCACAAAAATCCATGTGGGTGTCATTTTATAGATACAGTTTCTCGTCTATGCATGTATATGTTTAGTTACCACCTGACATAGAGGTCACACTGGGTTCTGAACAGACACTGGTGTATGAAAGAGGATAATTATGAAAATGCCACGTTGCAAATGAAAGTATGATGAAAAAGCCTCTAGTACCTTTCAGGGCCTACAAAAGCACCACGGAAGCATTCGGTTTCCTAATAAAGTGATTGCTAACTTTCTATTCTTTTTTGATAACACAGTGCAATCCTTTTATTAGTAGGATGGAAACCTTTGGGTATAAAGAAATTGTAGACTGTATGGAACACTCCTCCACACCAGCAATAATCTCCCAGCTGCATTGATCCATTAACACTACTTGGCAGCCAGTGGGAAAGGAGGCTCTGGAACTAGGCATTTCATAATCTTTTATATAAAAGCGGGGTTTCTAAGTGGGAGAGGTGTAACTGTAAGTTATTGAGAATGCAGAGAGGAAAACCTGTTGTTTGTGTATGCCAAAGAGGAGACACCGTACAATAATGGGAGCTTACATTTACAAACTAATACTCTCAGGTATTTGATGTGTTTTCAGATCTGTGTTATCACTATTCCTGTCACAACTCCGTACCAGGGAGGCATTTTCACCCCAAAGAGATGACAAAACTATAGTCTGGTTAAGTCATTTGCTTGAAGTTACTGATGGGGTAAAACTTATAACACAGGCTTGTTATACCTAGTGAGCTGGGGCCTACTTACGCACTGTATTTTTTTGTCTTGGGAATTTGTTGTCATGGCACAAAAATATCTGTATGAAAAGTAAAAGCAAATAAGCAACAAATAAACAAAAACCCCCAGTCCAGCCCTTTCCCCTCCGGTTTGCTTTGTCTGAATAACATTTAATATCTGGACATGCCCAAATCAATGAATAAGAAGTGCAGTGTTTTAAAAAGGAGATTAACCAAAGAACTCATATGCATATATCCAGAGCCCATGGACACAGACAATAATGAGGTAAAGGTCTGGCGGTGGGGGCAACAGGGTGGAGCTGGTTAATGGAGGAAAAGATGGGGCATCTGTAAAGCATACAACAATAAAGATAAATATTAAAACATTTAAAAAAGTTTGGGTAATTGACTCTTTTTCTTCTTATCCAGATGCTTTGACACCCTTTATGCCCTGCTGAAGTTAAGATATGGATAGAAATTGAGATGCAAAGCAAAGATTATCTGGATCAAATTATGCCTTCTATAGTCGTTGTGATTTAGGTTTGAATACAGTGAATGATTGTCACTTTCAGGTTTGTAGATCAAGAAAACAATCAGTGGAAATAATGAGGACAGGTTTAGGGATAGTATCTCTAGTAGAATCTCACGCTTCACTTGGGGTTTGGAATATTTTTAAAAAAGGACTTTCCAATTTAAGCCTTGGATGATGAGTTGTTTATGGCCCTTGGCTATTAACAGAAAAAGAGATGGAAATGAGATAACTGGGATTTCTATCAGATGGACCTGATGGGAATCTGTGTTAATGTGTCTTGGTGACTGGGATGGACTGGAATACAGCACCGACAAAACAAAATTAAGAACAAACCAAGACCCTGCTTGCGTGGCACCTAGCCTCTAGTGGGTGAAGAAAGAAAAAAGCATATGCCACTTCAGGTGGTAGTAAGTACTAGGGTGGCAAATAAAGGTAAGAAGAAAGAAAACTGAGTGACTGAGGCACTCTTTCAGATAGAGTGGTGGATTAGGCAAGGCCTTTTTTTTTTTTTGACAAGGTAAAATTTTAATAATACATTTTAATCACTTCATGGTTATGTGAACGGTAGTGCATATGAAAAGATCAAGGCAGTATGTGATGGCAGAACCACATCCTGCTCACCTGTTGTCTGCCTGGCTGCTTCTACTGGGAGATTCTCATTTCCTCCCACATCCCATCTAGCTCTCCCCTTTCCTGGGGGGTTTCTGGTGACTTCTGCCTGTTCTTTAGGTCGGCCTAGATGGTCCCTTGCTCAGGCAGGCATTGCCTTTTCAGTTCTCCCTAATCACCCCGTGCTTCCACCATCACACTTGTAATTATGCATTTAATACCTGTCTATCCTACTTGATTGAGTTACCAGAGTGTTAAGATCATGCTTCTCTGTTCACCTTTGCATATTTTTGTTTTTATCCCTATAAATGTGATTTAGGATAACAAAATAAGAATTTATCTTCTATTTTGGGGGACTGGACTCACATGTATACTAGTAAATACATAAAATAATACAGAATACTTGCAGTTCCATTTTATCACGTATTGAGGGGAGCAAAAATGGATAACAGTAAGAGGATTTTAAAGTGATAGGAAAATGATTTTAGAACATTTCTGTTTTTGCATTATGAAGATCTAACTAGCAACTAATTTTTCTGTTGTTGTTTTTTGTTCTGTGAAGAACCATCTCATGTAATATATTTTAGTAATTAAACTCATAAATGACTCTTTTTGCTAGTAGGTTGCAGCTGACTAAGAATGCTACTTGTTCCTTCTTGGGTTTATCTGAGAAAGGACTAATAAGCTCAGTTATCATATACAACAAATAGGCTATTATGACCATTGGTAGCCTTAACGAAGAGAGTGACATCATCTAGTTCACATGTTTTGCAAGATTAAAAAATGGATAAAAAATTGATTGCTTGCTGGGTAAAAAAAAAAAAAAAAAAGTTGTAGGGTGGAAGAAGAGAGACTATTTAAGAGACTATTTATAAGCTGTATTAAAAGCCCAGACAAGAGAATGGGGTGGCTTAAACTAGAGTTGTGGAAAGCAGAGAAGTGGTTGCATTTGAGATGTATCTTGGAAATAGAATCAAGAAGATTTATTTTATGCATTGGGTATAGAATGTGAAGTTGCTAAAGGTGCCTGCTGATTTCTGGCAAGAGTGAGTGTCAAAGGGTGAAACCACTTAGTCTCCTTTTTGGACTAAGTATGCAAATAATGATATTTATTGTAAGGTTTTAAAAGAATTTCTTAACCTGTTGTTCTTTTTAAATTTATTTTTTATTTTGAACTCCTAAGGATGAAAGGCTTTTATACTCACCTTTATATTCCTTGTACTTCTGGGGCCTCATACTTAGCTGAATGAAAGAAAAGTTGGTGATAGATACTTTCACACTGCATATACTTTACCTCTGGGCCTTGTCTCTTTTACTCTCCCCCCACCCTCTTTAACTGCATTCTTTCATTTAAGATAAAACATTGAATGGGGAATCCTCACTTTTGGGTGCTAATCTCCATTAGCTGTGTGATTCTGGAAGCTCCAATGAATATTTTTCTGGGCATTTTCTTCATCTGAAAATTCTGCAATTGTTATTTTTCTCTTGGAGATGTGCAAATCCAATAAGAACACTTAGGTTTTTATAACTTTTAAAAATAAATTGTATTTTTAGAAACACACGATTTAGAGATGATTAATTCAACTTGCTCACATGGAACCCTGAGATATGCTTCTCCACTTATAAAATGAGATAAAAAATTAATAATGATAACACCTACATAGATAGATTCTTGAGGGACTAAAATTAATAAAACATGTAAAAGTGCCTATCTACGAATAACTGTCCCATAAATTTTTGTTCTCACAATGATTATTATTGTTAGATGTCATGTGACTTGTCCAAGAATATCTGATCAGCAAGCGGTACAGCTGGCACTAAGTTGTTTCCTTAAGAAGCACAAACCTTCCAGGCCTTTCCTGTCTTCTCCCCCAGCAATCAGAGCTGAATATGCCTCATACACTGTGAAGATAGTGCACTCAGGTGGTTAGAGGCAAACTTCAGGGATACAATAAAACTTAGGTTTGAAAGCAGGTTCTGGTACCCCATATCTGTGATAAATTGCTGAATGTTTCTGAATCTCAGTCTCCTCATCTGTAAAACAGGGGTCATCATAATGGGTACCAGACTCAAAGAGATACGGAGAGAATAAATGATGTAATGCACATCAAGTACTTGGCGATGTTCATGGCATGGGTAAAGTCCATAAATTATCCTGTCTTAATTGTCTGAAGTTATTACATGTACTCTAGAAGCAAGGTCTGGACTCTGCCAGTCATGGCAGGCAAGGATACCAATTCAAACATTGCCCTGGGAATATTGTCAGAGCAGTTCTATTTGGATGTTAGAAGATGACAACAGTTCTTAAGGCCTAGCCAGCAACTGGTATGGATTGAACAGGGGGTTGGAGGGCCATTGGAGAAAGGTCTCCAGGAAAGAAATAAGACTGTTAGATTATCCAATGTGTTTTTGAATATGAAAAATATTATCTATTTGACAGATGTGTGGAAACATTTAGAAAATATTAGTGATAGTTTATGTAAATCTAAGTTAACGAGATAAGTAACTTCAAGAAAATATAGATAGTAATGGCATAGTCATCATTGTATATCCTTGGCTTGATGAATAATATTACAAGGGCAAAATTATTTAAAATTTAAACACTGTGTACTCTGCAAAAGTAAATATGTACTTGTGGGAATATGGGTGGGTAGAAGGGAAGGAATTGAGGGTGGTGGTAAAGGAGAGCTAAATTCTCATCTAGAATCACAAAAAGTCAAAGGATAATATCTAAACTTATTAAATAAAGAAACAGTATTTATTTAGATACAAACTTAAAGTATTATCAGTATTGGAAATAAAGCTTGCATGATTATATTACCAATAAGCTTATGTATTAATAAATGATCAAATCCATGTTTTCAAACAAAATGTAGTTTGCAAATTTTTTATGAGTAGATGTCATGATAACACTCCTTAATCTTTACTTTTATTCATGAAGGGCAGGAACTGAATCTTTCTTTGTTCACTCTTAAAGCCCAACACTGAATATATGAATTACAAATATTTCATTACTTACTTTAATTACATGGCAGTTCTTATGAATTCATCCAAAACAGTAAACCTTTATCATTGTTTATTTAGCCAAAAATATGATTTTGATAGGCTTAGTTTGTGGTTTGTTTTATACTTTTCAGGGAACTATAACATCTTACCACACATTAATTTTATATTTATTAGCAGATTCTATACTCTTAAAAACAACACACTCTTATTTGGGAAAGGAGGTGAATGAGGTCACAGTGCAATCATCGGATCACATGGGAAGTAATTTGAGAAATTAACTTACTTTCCACCTTGGGATATTTAAAATGTGTCTCCAATCCCATGGGGGACTTGGGTGGTGATTCTCATCAGAATCTGAGAAAAGTGGTATTTGAAAATATTCCTTAGGTTGATTCTATTAATACATTACAGAGAACTACATTGTAAATAAATGTCATCTCTTATTTCCATGGTTATAGTAAGAGCTGATATAGCCATTAGGCTTAAAATTAATGTTAATGAGATTGAGTCAAATAATTTTCAAGCATGTCAATATATTTAAAGTCCCTTAAATTGGGAATTCTGCTCACAGTAAAAATAAAGTAGTAGGGACCAAATTTACACTTTTACCTGAAACAACCAAAAATGGACGAAATGTGTGAAACAAATTTGAGGAGATTGTACATCATATTCTAGGCCATAAAATGTCTCAATGCATTTAAAAGGGCTCAGGTCACTTAAAGCTTATTCTCCAATAACAATAGAAATAAATTAGAAATCAGTATAGTTGTATTCCATTTAACAAATTGACAAATGGAATTATTTATACTATACAACAATTCAAGTGAAAATATTTTGGGGTTTTAGTAGGGAGTGGGGAGAAAACTTCTCAGTTTTCATCCCTCCAGAAAAAAGAAATCATGTTAGAGTGCATAAAATGGCCAATATAAAAATATCATTTTATTTATAAGTTTACACGGGCAAAATAGTGTGGGTACTGGAGGGAAATAAGACTTATTCAGCAAATAAACATGTGCTCTTGAGAAATGAATCAGGAGACTTTGAGATTGGGACGGTTTAATGCAGGGGGTAATTTTATTTTCTGCTTGAATTGCATATATAGCCTAAACATCAGTGAAACCCATTTCGGTCACACAGCACTTAAATAGGATTTAAAAATGTGAACTAATTTTTTTTTTCCCATGATGGTTGTCCTTTGGGGGGATAGACATTTTCAAATCGGTTCTACCATCCATGTATATGGTGAACTCACTTTGCCAAATATTTCTGCTCAACACGAATACTGTTATTATGAGACTCTTCATTGACTTCCAGTTACCCTCATCCACTCCCACATCTGTGCCTTTGCTCATGTTGAAACTCCATATGAATACCTTTCCTGGCTTTCCATCTCCTTTCCAAACCCAGTCTACCTAAGCTCCCATCTTACCTGCTATGGACTTTCCTTCGACTATTCTGACCTGCCAAGAATGTTCCTTTCTCTGAAATCTTATAGAATTTCATGCATAATCAACACTAAGAAGTATAATACAGACTCCCTTATTTATTAATTTTAATTCAGTGGGTTATAAACTATAGTTATAGATAAGAATAGATATAGATAAGATATAGATAAGAATCACTTGAGAATGATTACAATAATCCAGGTATCTTAATTTTAAAAGTTTTTTTCTAAACTTGTGATTTGAGTTCTCATTTGAATAATAAAATTTTAGAATGGAAAGGGACTTACAGAATTAACTTAGCTTGATTCTTTCATTTTTTGATGAAGCAATTTGGGACATGAGAGGTTAAGTGACTTATCCAAGTTCCCTCAACTAATTACTGAGAGAGCTACTTCTATAGAACCAAGACTTCAGGCCCCCAAACCTAGTGTTCTTGCTGCTATATAGGTTGTCTCTTACTAAGAAATTTGCCTGGTAATTCTGGGTAGTGATGCAAGTGATATGATTTAAACACACAATTCTCAATAAGTGAAGTGACAAAAAACTTCATGTCTCTCTGAAAGAACTTATAGCAGCTGTTGGCTTTTACTTATTTCATCCGGATAGTATTGGGTCAGATAATTTATTGTTGTGGGCCTGTCCTATGCATTGTAGACATGTCAGCAGGATCCCTAGCCTCTAATCACTGGTTGCCAGTACCTCCCCAGTTTGGCCAATAAATATATGTCTGTAGAGATTGTCGAATGTCCCCTGAGAAACAAAATCACTTCCAAGTGAGACCTCTGCTTTACACAAACACATAGATTCTTGTGTTCTTGGATTCCTAGATTCTTGGAAAGACTCATAAAGGGCTTTTAAGACCTTTTCAAGACAGAGATCTGTGCAGGGGAGGGTGCTCTGAGTTTGAAGCAATCACTATCTGAAGACACCTTACCCATATGTTGTAAACAAAAGGATGGTGACATTACGAGTGCACTGCAATGTCATAAAGTAGAATGTACTAAGGCATAGGATGGTGTGACTTAGATGAATTTTTATGGCTTTTTTATTTAATGAATTTTTATTATGCTCCTTTTTATTACTCAGTACCACAATGCTTATTATTTCTTTAAGTGGAACATTATATTATGGTATGAAGAGTGGTTTTCATCCATTAACCAATGTATGTATATGCTAGATATGAAGCATTTATCTTGTGAATTTTTTAAAAGTCAAGAAAAATTATGTAGATACACCCTTTGGAAAATGTAAATACGTATAATCCTTTGTGGTATGCAGTGTGCCTTATCCTCCCCAGTCCCCTTTCCTTGAATGTTGAAGCTTGGGGAAACTAATCTGGCCACTTTTGTCAAGCTTGACCTTAATGGAATAATTTCTTAATGAATAACTGCCCATCTTTGCTTTTGTGCTGAAGGAAACAGCATCTTTTTGCTCTCACAGGAAATGTGTACTGAAGTTTAACAGATGAGCAAACAGCTGCAAGAGAAAATATCTTTAGTGTACATATGGGTCCAAAATAAAGGAAGAGAAATGTTATTTAAGACAAGTTTTATCCCAGAGAGTAGCTTGTGAAATAGAGGCAGCATGCAGGGCGTGCCAAGTTGAGTTTTAGTCCCGGCTCTGTCATAAGGACACTCTGATCTTGGGCACATTGTTATTTAATAGTTAATGATGGAGTTGGGCCAGGTGATCTTGTTCATACCTGTATTGCACATTTACAGTACAAATTCCTATTATTTATATTGCTCAGAATAAAGTATTGTTCAACAGAAAGAAGAAAAAGATCACTAGAGGAATGACCCATGTGACAATGTAAACTTCATCAGGAAAAACTGTCCTCTTCCAGAGTTGAACCCAGTGTTTTACTTAGAGGACATATGCACATAGAGGCCTCGTACACAATGGTTCTAATTAGAATAAAATAAAATACTAACATTCAAATTAATTTCTTCTTCTATGGTTAAAACAGAGTTTTGTCTTTGTTCTTAGCAATATTCTGCTCAATTAGGTCCATGGGTGGTTTAACACTTAAAGAAAATAATACTCAGTGTTTATAATATTGGTGATTAAGCAAAATATAGAAATTATAAATATCAACAGCTTGGACTCTAATTAGCTTACTAACATGCAATAGAGAATACACATTTGCATTATTGATATAATTTTTCTTATTCAACCCATGGCAACTAAGCATTGTCAATTCTTAATACGATTACATCAAGTTCTCATACAAGTTAGCCCCTGGCCAAAGTCTGACAAGGGCAGTCAATATCTGCTTTTAATTATGTTGATGAGCAAAGAAAGTCACCTTTATGTATGTAGGCTAAATGCTCAGTGTGTGTAGGGAGCCCAGCTGTTGCACTTCTGGTTTCACCCTAATGATTACAACAAAAGGTCAGGGATCTTTTTCTAAATGCTCTGCATACCTTGTCAGCTTGTTCTTGGATCAGTGTGTAAAGGAGAAATTTCTTTTTTGTATATATTATGACTGTGCACTTTAGGGTAATGATTAGGCTGTGTAAGTGCCAAGAAAATCTACACGGTTAGCCTTTCAAAAAATACTCAGACAAACATTCCTGGAGTTGTTGTTCCTTCCTTTGCAAAATTGAGTACATTAGCCTTGGCCAATGTGGCTCAGTGTTTGAAGCATCATCTTATATACTGAAGGATCACTAGTTCGATTCCTGTTCAGGGCACATACCCAGGTTAGGGGTTCAATCCCCTGACAGGGGCTCCTACGGAAGGCAACTGATCAATGTTCCTCTCTTACATCGATATTTCTCTCTCTCTCTCTCTCTCTCTCTCTCTCTCTCTCTCTCCTCAAATCAATAAAAACATATCCTTGGTGAAGATTTAAAAAAATTGAGTACATTGATGTATGTTCCTCCTACTAACGCCACAGAACAGAGTTTGAAAAAGGAAATTGCAGACATGGAAAACATAGGTTTCATTAGATCATTATTGAAACATTAATGTTATTAAACATTAATTAAAACATTAATGTAATTAAAACATTATTAAAACATTATTTATTGGTGGACCGTTGGTTGTCAGGTCTCTGGTCAAGTATTTGTGGATATCCCAGCTGAATTCATTGGATTCACTTTCTTAGAAATTTGTCTCCTTAGAGCAAGATGTGATCTATGGACTACTTACCTTAGAATCACCGTACATTTTTAAAAATGCATACAACCTGGCTTCCCAACCAGATATTGTGTCCACAGGTTTGGGATAGAGCTCAGAAATGAAATGTCATAACAAAATTTCCAGATAATTCTGATACTCATTGAAAGTTTTCTAGCCTGGCTGGTGTGGTTCAGTGGTTGAGCATTGACTTATGAACCAGGAGGTCACCGTCGATTCTTGCTCAAGACACAGGCCCAGGTTGCAGGCTCGATCCCCAGTAGGGGGTGTGCAGGAGGTAACCAATCAATGATTCTCTCTCGTTGATGTTTCTATCTCTCTCTCCCTCTCCTTTCCTCTCTGAAATAAATTTAAAAAAAAATTTTTTTTAAAAAAGAAAAAGGTTCTCTAACTTCTAACTTAGGTAGCAGGAGCCACAACTTAGGGAAAACATTTTGTCTTGCCCACCTACTTTCCTGTCCATTCATTTCCCAGTGACCCCTCATCCCTTTTTATTCCTTACCATCAGCTTATTAGGTTTTATTGAACTATCAACTAATGTCTGCTAATGAGAGCTTGAAGTATTGGACCATCTAGCAGACATTTCTATTTCAGGTAATAATAATAATGATAATAATAATAATATATGGCTCTATACATTCCAAACCTGTGTCTCTTTACCTTTTACACACCTATTTCTGGTGCCAGAGGCTACAGATCGTTTTCATGTTGCAAAGTGACCTTGGCCCTAGACTTCTGTGTGATCACTGTAGATGACTGAGCATGCTGGGAAGTTGGAGTACTCCTGGACACCCTCCTAAACTGAGATGGATAGCAATAGCTTAGGTGTACATGGAAGTGACTGTGAGCCACATAAATATATCCCATGATTGTCCAACTAAATGTAACTACTTACAACTCAATTTCCCCTTAGGTCGATGCCAAAAATCCTTCAGTCACTCCAAAGCCACAGTCACAAGAGGAGGAAGTGTAAAAGGGGAATCTTAGAGAAAGAGATAGTGGCCTTAATTGATTATAGTTAAAGTAGCTTCTCTTGCAAAATTTTTAAAAACCTATGATTATGAGAACACATTGTTGTCCTCCTCTGCTGGTCCTTCCCTTGAAGGAGCCCCAGTGAGTGGGGGGCCCTGAAGTCAAGTTGCATTAGCTTCTCAATAAACTCACTTCTGCCTATACCAAGCTCAGTGACAGACACCTGTTTACCAAAAATAGATACACATGAATGAGTGAATGAATAGAAAAGGTATACATTTTATTATTTCAGCATTTTATTTTTATTTTATTTTTTAAAAATATATTTTATTGCTTTTTTACAGAGAGGAAGAGAGAGGGATAGAAAGCTAGAAACATCGATGAGGGAGAGACATCGATCAGCTGCCTCCTGCACGCCCCCCACTGGGGATGTGCCGCAACCCAGATATATGCCCTTGACCAGAATCGAACCTGGGACCCTACAGTCCGCAGGCCGACGCTCTATCCACTGAGCCAAACCGGTTAGGGCAATTTCAGCATTTTAGATGGGGAATTTAGCAACACTTTTGAAGTCATATAACTTAATAAAATTATATTCATATTCAAAAGCAAGTTTCCTATTCATGGACTTTGCTATATGCCTCATTGATCAATACTTCTGGTATAATCCTTTGTTGCTTAGGTACCATGCTTAGCATTGCCCCAGGTTCAGGGAGCAAGCTGTACAGCAATGATCTCTCTCCAAGAATATTTCCATGTGCATGAGGCCTATTTTCTTTTAAAAGGAATTAAAAAGAATGTGATGGCTAGCTATTGGGCTGTCATTTCCCAGATATCAGAACTCTCTGACATAGTTGACTTGTGAGTTCTTAAGAAGGCTATTGAGTGGTTGTATAAATGCTGGGAGATAGAAAGAGGGATGTTTATGTTGTCTGATGGTTTCCCACTCAGACCGTGTCCATATATGTCTCTGATGCTGTCTGTGACATGAGAAGGACTTCCCATAACAGTTCACTAGGGTCAGTATTGTTGAGTGTGGTTTCTGGAGTTGGAGTTCCTGGGCTCCCTGCTTACTGTGTGACCTTTAGCCAGTCACTTCAACCTATTGTGCCATCACAGTTTAATCATCTGTTAAGTGGGACTGCTTTGAGAATTGCATGAATTAATATTGTGATGCTCAGTGAAGACTAACAATTGTTATAATCGATCTCATCTTTGATACTAACTGCCTCTTGACATGGGCAAACACATTATATGTGTGACCCTCAGCAGTTAAAGTATAGTTAGGATTAGCCTTGGATTACTATATATCAAACTTGTAAAAGATTATTTTGAAGTCAAAGGTGTTGTGAAACTCTTTTGTTTAAAATGGAAAGATAAAAGCCCATTTATTCTCTAGCATATTAAAAAACAAATGAAAAAAACCAACAAGTTGGCCTCTTTCTTTCTCTTTGGAAACAAGGATATTGAAGAGCCAGTCTTGTTGCCTAATGAACCAAGAACCCAAACCTTGGATTTCATTACCCTTATGATTCTAGATCCCACCAGAGTCTCTTATCAAATGCAGCCTCATTAAGTGCAAAAGACTTTGCGCTTCTCCATTAAATTGTGCTGCGCTAACGTGTGGCCGATGTGAGACAAAATGAGAAGTAATTATTTAAAACCTGTTCCTGTAGTTGCACATCACAAACAGATATAAACACTTGCAAGACAATGTGGGGATCCTCATTTATCCAGGCTCCATTCTGAGTAAGTATACTGAATAGCAAACCTATTTAATGAGGCTCTGTCAATAGTAAAAACTAAGTATAAAACAACTCTAGTATGTTTTCCTGTTTTGAGTAAGTTACCTCAAAGTCTAACTCAATAGATTGGGTTGATTTTTTCACCCTCTATTGACAATAACTGTTTATAAATGTATAATCTATACTTTTTGGCCCAAGAAGTTTTGTAAACATATTTATAGCCTTAGAAAAAGAAAAGACACTTTTTTGCTTTCTAATAATAATTGCTAACACTTGCTCCACACCAGAAATGGCAAGTGCTGTATATTTGTTAACTAACTCATTCAATCTGTTTATAGCAGAGGAAATGAAAGCACAGAGAGACTATATCATTGACCCAAGTTTCTATAACTAGTGAGTGATAGAGCTGGATTGACATCCAGGAAGTCCAGTTTGGGTTTGTGGTTGTAACCACTAAACTGCTATAATTTCTCACAGTTCTCCTTAATTACATCAGTTTTCCTAAAGCAGAGAGCCACACTAAGCACTGAATAGTGACATTGAAACCATAGAATGCGAGCTTGGATCTGGTGATATTTATGTCTTATTTTGATTTTTCAGTGAGGAAGAACATGGTAAGAAATGCAACCCAATGTTGAACTAGGAGAACCAGCTTAGAGATGGTTATAAAACTTGCCTGAGGTGATCTGAAGACAGCAGTGAGAGCAGGAATAAGTATGAGCCTCTGACTGAGGCTGTTTCTTAGCTAAAGTCACTAGAGAATGTGTCTTCCAGTGACAGTCATCGGTGGCTGTAGGGGATAGAAATAACCTGGAGGCAATTAGTGACTCCAGAGGGAAGTGACAGAACATGAAATGCTTGGGGGCGAAAGGACGGTTGCAGGGATCTGGCTCATGGTTAGGTAATAACTTCATTGCCACCTCAACTTAAAACAAGATTAATGATATATTTTAAAATGGCATTCCAAGAGGACCTTACTGCTCCAGTGCTTCCAAGCATCTGTATTATAGAGTTAGCCCACATTTTTAATCCCTGAAATCTTTTTTCAGAAGCAGACATGATCAATCTCACAAATTCTTCTCTAGTCTTATTGGGAAGTATAGTGCTTCTGCATTTTTTTGATTTTGAAAGTATAGTATTCATTTATATCAGAAACAATGGCTCTTAAGTAGATATATTGTATGCAAACAAACTAAAATATCAACACAGATCGGAAAATAAAAATAATTTATAATCCCATTATTCAGAAATTATCACTTAACATTGTTCCTATGCATAGACACAACAACTTTGGGGTCACAAGCATCTGCAATTTTGAATATTGTATTTTACTTTATGTGAATATTTCTCCAGATCATTGTATAGTTTTTGAATTTGGATTTGAAAACACTGTTGAATGAGTGAATAATAACTCATTGTACATTGTACCATAATGTATTCAATATGCTCCTATTGCTGGGTGATTATATTGTTTACGGATGTTTATTTTGAATAACAAGTCTTTTTATATATGAATCATTGTCTGAATTTTTAAATTATTTTAGTATAGCCATCTGTAGGGTAAGCTTTCATTTTCAAAGACCATACAGTTTACTATAAAATCTATAATATGTATTATAATTTTTTACAGAAATTTCCTACTGATTTTTTGTTCTATCAGCTATATTAAAGGATGTTTGTTTCACCAAATCCTCATCCTCCTAAATAATTTTCTATATTTAAATCTAGGGCATTATCATTAAAATTGTTTAATTAATTTGATAGGCAAATCATCATATCCTATTCAATTACCATTTCTTAAATATTTGTCATCTCTGTTTCTTCTTTGCAAATGAAATGCCCATTTGCATCATTTGTCTAAGATCTAAAATTTTGAAGAAGCATTTGCTATTGTATGTTATGAACCAAATGTTGGAAAATCTGACAAACTTGTTAAAAGCAAAACATATAAGTGCCGATAACACTACTACACAGGAGTTTAAAATTTTTTCTTTACCAGTGCTCACCAAGACTTTTTTATGAAATATGTGGAAAGATTTAGTAAGCACAAATAATGTGTTTATAATATGTTATGTAGGGCGGAATTACCGTTTAGGACTTTGGAAGAAGGGAAAACCATTCTGTATATACTAGTATACATATATTCCTGAGCCTAATTTATACTCACAGTGTGTAATCCATTGCTTTGCATTCCTTTAATGCATTATAACAACTTGGAAGAGAAAACAAACGAGCAAGAAAACAGAGATGTACAAACATTGTCAGCTGCCTTTTCCCCATATCCAACCCTTATTAGTTTAACGGTCTCATGGTTTCTTTGACCCTGTTCCCCAAATTAGCTTTCATTTTGTTCAAGTAGCTCTACAACTTTGGAGACGTGCATTTTCTTTGAGCATTTTCCCTTTAACCCTCTGGTGTTTCTTTTTCTTCAACAAAGGACACAGTTTGCTTAGCTGCAAAATTTGTCTGTACTTCTCAGAAATTAATGTGATTCTTCCAAAGTCTGAGAATAATAATTGCATTTAGTTTAACTCCAGTGGTCTTCAAAAGAAAGAAAGAAAGCACAAACTGTAAGGAGAGTAATGATTTGCAGAAATCCGCAGGAGGCCTTGGTCCTTGGTCCAGGAGTATGACTGCTGACAATTACACAAATAGTGTTCCTATGCAATTATCCCAGCAATAACCGATAGCAAGCAAAAATTACAGAGGCCTGATGCGATTCATGCCCAGAGGTTTCTATGTAGCACTTTGTTAGACTCAAAATGGCTATCTTTATTTTTTTCTGTTCTTTAAAGAAAAGAATCAGTCAAGTCCTTAGGAGAATATAATTTTCTCCCATCTAGTTTTAAATGGCATTAGCACAGCAATCGGCCGTCAAGGTGAATGATAAACATGTCTGCCCCTGAGTGCATAAATGGTGAAAATATCAGGTAATATGGGTACCATCTCTCTAGCTTTAGCATTTTGAATAACATTAACCTTGTAGAGTATAGAATTATGTTTTCTTAAACTGGTTTCTTTCTACAATGGGCAATCAGTTCCCTGATTTAAAAATATCCTGTATACTGCCAAGTTTTCTGATGGGATGTGAGTGCATAGAAAAAAAAATCTATTTGTTTTGTTTTTCATTTTTGCATGATTACTGCATTGTATTTATTTCCATGATTACTGTAATGTCACCATTCACCTACCCTTAATTGAAAACTGCTTAGAAGATTACATTTCAGGATATATGCAGGACCTTTTAAGCAAATCAGATTGGAGAAAATAAATGTTTACTCTCTTCTTTTTTAAAGTTGCAGGTATTAATGCTCACGTGTAAAGTGTGTTGAAAAGTAATAGCTCCCAGGTCCATTTAAGAACTCTGGCAGCCATTTTCACAAAAGCTGAATGCAACTGCACAATAGGACAGGGGGGAAAAACACGCATGCACAAAATCCCCCTCAAATGAACCTTTCTGTCAAAAATGACTAGAAATAGAAAGACCATTTTAGTGAAGCTGCCATTGTAAATTGTTCAGACTTTGTTTGGCTGAAAAAGAAAAAGGCAGAGATGGACAAACAAATCTATTTCTCTACCTTTAATGCATTGAATGGAAAGTAGATTCCAGTGGACAAATTAGTTACCCCCTCAGTTGCGTTTGAAAAGATAACATCCCAAATGTTTGGAAATTTGGCAGTGTTTTATACACTGATTCACTTTATTTTTCCTGAAAGAGATGTTGGGCTCTTTTTGCTTATTATATTAGAAAAACAGAAACAATCTAATAATTTGCTATACTTAAATGCTGAGGCTGAAATTGCCTGGTACTTGGTTATTGCTAAACAAATGCTTGTTGGATTAAATATTATTTGGCATAGGCTTGGCTTGAAGCCTGGGCCAGTTTCATGACTATGTGGCTTATTGGGACTCCACCCAGGTTTTAGCCCTAATCCAGGATGGGTATTAAAGGGGTAGAGGGGCGGCCATATACAGTTAGCCCTCTGTATCCACCGGTATACATCTGCAGATTCAATCGACTGCAGGTAAAAATATTGGGGAAAATGTCACGTTGCTGCTGATGTGCGCCACATCACCGGGCCTGTGATGGCTGCATCTGTGCTGAAAGTGTACGGAGTTTTTGTTTTCTTGTCAATATTCCTCAAACAATACAACATACCATTATTTACATTGCATTAAGGGTTATAAATAATCTAGAGGTGATTTAAAGTATATGAGAAGATGTGCATATGTTACATGCAAATACTATGCCATTTTATAGAAGGGACTTGAGCATCCAATGTTTTGGGTATCCAAGCGTTTCTGGAGCCAATTACCCTCAGATACACAAGGAACAACTATATGTAGCCGTCCAGCAGACAGTTGATCTGTCCACCCAATATTCTCTTTGTCCATCCGTCTTTCAACTAGCCCATCTCTATGGATTTAAGGAATCATCAAGAACCACCAGACTAGCATGTTCAAAGAAGGGAATCAACTCTCTTGAGTCACAATCATCTTAATCATTCATTCTGTTCGATAAAGACTGTGAAGCCTATAGGTCACCCCCAGTTGAGACATGTTACTAATTCCATATCATCACGCTTCTCTGATTAGTATTGGCATTTCCCGTGGCAATGGGGAAAATTTTCAACTCTGTTTCCAAGCACGCTTTTTAGAAGCAATTTTTTGTTTAAGTGTGGAATTTAGTATTAAATTGCTAGAGAACTGAAAAGATCGTATTAATAGCCAGGGTGTGGTTTTAATACATAAAGCCTTAAGAGATACCCAAGGAGGTCAGGGTGGGAGCTAAGCTTATTAAGAGGTAAAATCTTGGTCCCAACAAGATGTGAGATTCCAGAAGCTTATAAGATAAAGGAAGAAAATAAAAGAAAGAAAAAAGGATATGTACATGCTTGCATAGGGTCCTTGTTTAGGTGCTAGTCTTCTGGTATTTAGGGTGATACTGAAGTTGTCTAAAAATACAGCAATAGCAAGGGGCAGTCTTTCAGTCTAATGAGATATATGTGATTCAAATCTGCAGAGGATGTACTCATCAGTGGAGAAGAAAGGTCAACCAAAAGGTGTGGGATCAGCTCACATTCATCAGGATGAGCCCATTGGTGCTTTTTGGATTAGAGGCTGAGGCTGTTTGTGCTTGTGAGGTTGCACATGTGCTTGCAAGTATGTGGGTAGGTAGGTGAGTGGCAGTCCTCAGCACCCTGAATTGTGATCCATAAATACCCTTAAAGTAGAAAGGTTCTGATCTTATTTAGCATATGTTATTTACATTTTTCTCCATACTTCCACAGCCCTTTTCATTCTCAGAATTCAGGAAAAGTAAAGTGTATTTGGGAAGAAAAGAGGTTCTAGAGATATCTGTTTTGATATTAAAAATACTGTAGTCCTGTGTAGCTCAGTGGTTGAGTGTCGACCTGTGAACCAGGAGGTCATGGTTCAATTCCTGGTTGGGACACATGCTCAGCTTGTGTGCTCAATCCCCAGAGGGGGGACATGCAGGAGGCAGCCAATCAATGAATCCCTCTTATCACTGATGTTTCTATCTCTCGCTCCCTCTCCCTTACTCTCTGAAATCAATAAAAAAATATTTAAAAAGATACTGTACCCAGAACATGGCTGATCTATTTTCTGGATTCTTTAGCTTTTTCAATTTGAAATCCTCCCATTCCCTAGAAAGGCTCTGTGCTTAAAATGATATTATTGTCTTGTCGCCAGAACAATAGGGTTTGTAACATCAAGTTAAGGAGGATTTTAAGAATTTTTTAAAAAGAGAGAAATAGTAACACCTCAACTTTTCTCATTGCAGTTTAAAATTTTACTTGATTCCATCAGAATTCCAGAGGAGAATCCAAAACTGGTGATATTTGACTTACTGGTGATTTTCTGATTTATATGGATTTTAAGACCTCTTTGGATCAGGACATATCTAGATGCCACTTTCTGCCAAGTGGGACAGTGGGGAAGGATAGCTCTTGGGTAGCAGGGTAGTAGGACCCTACAGTTTGGCTTTGTTTCTGATAAAGCATAGGTCCTCAATAAAAAGCATTGACTGAAAAGATAGCATGTAACCCACATATGCTGGTGTGAATGGTCAGGAGTGAACAGAGCCCACGGCTTGGGGAAGGCTGACACACACTGATAGACTGAAGTCCGGTGGGAGTTATTTTCTGCTCAGCACTCCATTGGGGGCTGCATTTGTGAATCAACTCAGAGCAGCTCTTATTGATATGGCCACTTTGCTTTTAGTTCCCATTTTGAAGTCTGTCTCTTTGATGGATGTGTAAGGAATCGCTTAGACACCTCTGACAGAAGACACCAGGCAGAAGATATGACCAGATTTTGAGACATTCTGATTCCACAAAAGAGATGACATGGACTGCTGAGTAAAACACAGCAAGCCAGTTTGTAAAGAGACCAAGCATTATGTGACAGAAGCACCTAAGTCACTGTTCAGCCTGCTTGTCTTTGAGGGCTGGAGAGAAGGCTTCTGTCTGAATGGAGAAAAGGAAAATTTTCCCAAGGCCAAAGCACACCAGGTTGTAAAAGCTTCGAATAGACATTTGTTGACCCCTTGTCCCGACCTCCCCAACCTCACTTCTTTGTTCTTCTTGGCAAGGACCCCCTGCTAAAATTTAGGCAGTCTCCTTCACAGGTCTTACCTATGATTTGTTCATCACTAGTCTTGAACATTTGCCTATACCATTTCTAATGTACAGAATATATCCTCTGTCTGCCATTTTTATGTTTACTTTGTTTTGTTAAAAAATCTGCCTTAAATCTAACTCTTGGGGGAAGCATTTCATAACTGAGCTGGCCCTGGCGATGTACTCACTGCTTAGCCTTTCATCTCTATTTAGAACAAATGGACCTGGTTTAGGCTGCTCTAATTTGAAACACCTACGCCAGAGTTAGACATTTGGTAGCTATGAACTTGGTTACTTCTACACAGGGGCAGTCATTCTCCCCAACTGTACTGTTGCTGCCTGAGAGCAGAAGCATGTTTACTTATGCAATGGATGCTTTCCTCCTCCCTCCATCCAGGATAGACCAATGATTGGCAAATAGCAGGCATAAGCACATGTTGTGGTTATAAATCTTAATATAAAATATATTTCTGGAAAATGGGAGGTGGGGGAAGAGTTATTACATAAAATGCTTTGTTCTGGGACTCGATGCCACATAAGAAATGATGCCAAAATGTTGTGACTTGACAATGATAATCTGCCATTTAGTTAAGATTTCAAAGAAACTGCTTAATGCTGTTCCAAATGAAATTTGATGGGCTCTCTCGCTAGGCCTGGAGGATCTATGTCCTGGATTGTTCACTCATTTGGTAGGCAAGTTGGCTGTGGTTCTTGAGTGAGAGTTCAGCTGCAAGTGTTGGCTGGGAGCCTTGGTTTCACTCCATGTGAGTACCTCCACAAGGTTACTTGTCCTTCCTTACAAAATGGTGGATGAATTCTAAGAGAGAGTGTTTCAAAAGGCAAGAATTAAAGTTAACATGCCAGTTAAGGGCTATGTCTAGAACCGGTGTAGCCTTACTTTATCTGAAACAAATTCTACCTCTTCAAGGGGGTGTGGCATGGTCATATTTTCAAATATGTGATGGGAGATATTATTTTGACCATATTTGGAGAATACAGCCTGCCAACTACTGCTTTACTAATGAAACTACACAGTCACATTACATAAAGAGGCAGGATCCCCTTGATAGAGAACTCTTCTCAGTATTAATGATGATAGCTAAAATTTATTTATTTGTTACTCTGTGTCAAGCAGGAGGCTAAAAAGTTTATACATGATTGCTCATTTGATTATCACAACTTATCTTGGACATTTCTTATTACCATTTTACAGATGAAGAAATTGAGAAGGGGATATAGTTTTCTCTAAGTCACAACTAGTAAACAGGGTGTTAATCCAAGTGGTCTAACCTTATAACTCATACTTTTCTGTCTCCTGTTGTTACCTTTGAGTGAGATATTGCAATGAAGCACAGAGACCAAAGAAGTACCAGCAGTCATTAGTCCAGGGCTTAAGAACCTGGATTTGGAAGAGTAGGATGGGAGAACTGTTGTAGATTAAACTAGACTTAATAGAAAAACAAAACGAAAAAGAAGTGGGTTTGGGTTCATGTGCTCCTTGGGTACTTGAAGCCTCTGATTATGACACAGCATGATTATGTGTGTGTGTGTGTGTGTGTGTGTGTGTGTATAATAGCCTTTACTTTCATCAGTCTTAAAACATTGTAAAGTATTGTAAACTTTTAAATGTTCAAAAAATGTAATTAGTTCCTCCTTTCTTAAGGCAAGCTTACTCTCAAATATCTTACAAGATCAGTTAACTTCTTCCTTTAAAACCTTCAAAAAGAGGCATGCATGATACACTGGGTACCTGTGGCATGGTCAAAAATCCCAGTTACTGTTTTGCAATCTTTAGCATCTTGTATAAATTACTGACCCCTCCCCAGGGCCCAGTTTCCTGTTTGAAGAATAGTACTAATGACCTTTAAGGGTTGGGAGGACAAAATAATACACTGTTGTAATGTATCCAGCAGTAATAGGTTTTCACCGGTGTTATTTCCTTTAAAGGTGTTCTGAGTGTTGCACAGAACTGGTGCACTATGAACATTTCCTTCTCAAGTAGCTGTTACCCTCCCAAGGCAGGACAAATCCCCAAAGAAATCCATATACCAAATTGCTTACACATGGCTACATAAGTGGCCCAGCTTATGTTTCAGTATTCAATAGCATGCGAGGCTCCATATTTTCCTTCTTTGTGTGAAAGCATCCTGCAGATTTAGTAACAAGTGAAGGGATACAGAAAATTAACCCAGGCAATTGCTTCTTGTCTTTCTGACCAGTTCTTCCCAGTTCATTCCCAGCTTCTAATGATGCACTTACTCCCTTCTGTGTAGACTAGTAACCTCCCTGCCCCACCACACCCAGTCCTATCATAAAAAAAGGCTCAAAGTGCTTCAAAAAGTGCTTGTTATTATACTTTCTCTCCTGCCTTCCTTAATTCGCTATTTTCTTAATAAAATCTGGGAGAGATTTTCATTTGAAATTTACACCTGAGCACACTTTAATTTTAAATTCTTATAATGACTTAGGTTTTTGATGGGCTTCTGTATTATCAGCTTTCATGAGGCAGAATTTTATGGGTTTTTTGTTTCTAAGGACAAACATGAACGTGTCTTTTGGGGCGGCGGGAGCTTCTGTATGTCATGGACGTGGAATTGGTCATTCTTCCAGAGTACTTTTCTCCAATGACCATCTGTCATCCTTCTAGATTTCTAGAGCAGCTAAAGTTTAAGGGGGAAGGTTAATGAGGGGTTAAGTGAAAAATAGGCTTTTGATTTTATCTTTTTATTTTTAATGTCTGGGAGACAGGGGAGCCAATAAAACTTGGTTACTATTTGCAATGACTTATATTAACTGCTTCTAGTTTAATCTCTTTCTTTGTTCTTGAGAACTTTTCTTAGTGGTAGGTTCACTTCTTCAAAACTTTGAAGATGGCTAAGCTGGATTCTTACATGTCCTAGACCCAAGTTACCTCTGAATCCAACCCTTTTATGTGACTGTTACTGATATTAAATTTTTTTTCATTTCTCTTTAATATTTTTTTAAGTTTCATCAGCCTACAGCAGAATTCAAGTTATTTAATTGTTAGAATTGATTGTTTGAACTGCCTAGCTCTATTGCTTGATTTTCCTTTTAATTATTTCAGTAATGACTGCCATCCTTTGTGTTGATTCTCTAGTTTGCTATAGTTTTTTGTTGTTGTTATGTTTCGTTTTTGGAAGTTGAGTGAACCACTGGAAAAAGGAAAAAAAACATTGGAAAATTGATCACATACTAATAATTTTAGACCATTAATACAAACATTAAAGTTTTTTCATTTGGTTAAACACCGTGTCTTTTCTTTCTCCTGTCACCTCCTTTGTGGCTTGGATCAGTATTTACAATTCCCCTTAGGTGATCAAGCCTTGTTTTTATCTTACATGTTTTTATTAAAACTCACAACCAGACAAAACTCATTATTTGGATTCCCCAATTTAATAAAAATATAAATGCTTATGATTCCTATTTTCTTCCTAATTCCTCAAGACATAGTGATTGACTTATGCTGAGAGTACTAATTTTTGTTTCTTAGCCAAGCTTCCTAAAACTTTCAGCAGTCAAGTCCATAGGTGCATGAGTGCTTTTTTCCTCATTTAGATGTAATTAATCTATTCAGTGTTTTTACAGAGCTTGGGCTGGGTCTGGTGCCTAAGCAGAGATGTGTAGCCCCTATCAATTTAGGTCTATACATTTTATCTCATATTTTTCCTTCAGGTAACTCTCCAGAGACATAGACTTCAGTCATAGAAACTCAGATATTTCAATGAATACATGATGTCACCAAATTGAAGTGGGCATGACATTCTGGGCCAGTTCTCAACATGCTTGCTGACTCTGACCCATTTGTAGTGGTTGCGGGTTTTCTGAAATCACAACCAGCCTGACATGAAAGATAGCCAGGATTGATGATTCCCTTCATGTCTTTCATGAAAGAAAAAATGGTAATGAAGAGTCCCATATTTGCCATCTTTCCTTCACACATTCATTATTTATTAAGAAAACAGAGAAGAGCTCATTTTCATTTCATTTAGATGCCTCAGCTACAAAGCAAGATTCTGCTCGAAAGGTTAACATATCTCATTTCTGAACATGTTAACACTCACTTAACTTCAGTATACATATAGTCAGGTCCTACAAAAAAATAACAGCATCTGTGGATGTTTATCATTATCAAAGGATTACAAGTTGTGAAGTTTGATCTCTCAGACCCAATCTTTTCATTTGATGAAACTAGAGATTGTCACAGACTTGCTTTACTCCTGGACAGCAGATACTTCAAAGACTGCTGGCATTTGAAAACCAGAGAAGCTGAACGCTGACTCTGTAAAAAACACACTCTTAATTCTAAAAAGAAAGGTGATCTGATATGTGTGACTGTATTTGATGGGAGTATGTATATCTTGTGGTCACAGAGCTGCTCTCATTTTGGAAGTGCCCCCTATTTGGGCCCGTATTATTTTGGTGGTGCCCTCCAATAGTAGCTTGTTGACAGGCATGTATTACCCTTTCTGTGGTGTGTAAGTTAAATTCCTCTTCCAAGGCTGTGGAGCCCTGAGGGAATGGAAAGGGGGAGGGAGAGGGAGAGGAGTCTGGGATGAGTTGTCTGGGTTCTATAACTTCCTTCCAGGCCATTAGTTGATCTATTAGATAAGCTTTTCTCAGCCTTTTGTGTGTAACTTTCCAGGCAGGGTTGTTGAATTATGGGCAGCCACTTTGAGCAAGCTGCTTAGGTCAGGGGGCTTTTCTTTGGCATTTAGCTCCCACGTACTTAAACAAGACCTCAATTTGCTAAGATGTATAACACGAGAAGCTTGCTCCCCTTATCTGCTTTTTTAGTATTTCTTCCACGCATTGTTATTCATTCCGCATCTGGCTGCAGGTTATGGCATTTGGGCTGCGCTTCGCCAGGCTAACCTCCATTAGCTCTCTTAGGGTTTAGGAAGCAGTCCCCTCTGGATTGAAATATTAATGATCATAAGTACAACAGCAACCCCTCTGCTCTTCGAGTAATGCAATTCTAAGCCGAAGGGCAGCAGCTCCAATTACTACTACAGGAATCTTATATACCCTCCCAGTAGGATACACAGATGCACACACAGGGACTCATCTGGGCTCTGATACTTGTAACTCGAAGCTTCCTTGTGCTTTGGTGTACTGAGGCTCTAAAAGAGAAAAAATGATTCTAGCAAGGAGTTTTGGTTGGTGAGGGTGAACCACTCACGACTGCTGAGCTAGTTTTGTAGGAAATTGCCCATATGTGCATGGTGGGGTCTCCTCACCTCTTCTTCTAACACTTTGTTGTGGAGATGAGGGAAGCCTGTGCAACGGTTCTCTCTCTCTCTCTCTCTCTCCCTCCTCACTCCTCTGGGCTGGTTTCAGTAATTAAATAGTGTACCAGGAAATGGAGTAGTGCATTTTATTTTCAGCTCAACTACCACCTGAGAGACAGGCCCTCTGCGTTCAAGGACATTCAGCCCAAGGGTGAAAACAAATGAGCAAAGATTATAAAATGGGTTGAGTCACGTGATGCAGGGAGTCTATTGTCAGAAACAGATCCACAGAGGGAATCTTTTGAGGCTGATTTCTCTGCTAAACTGCTCCCCTAACTCCCACCTGGCAGTCTAAAGCCTTAGACTATCAGAGGACATAATCAGATTTTGTAAAAGCCCATGAGTCCCCAACAGGAAGAAAGGGGAAAGAAAATGGAGAGCAGAGCACTGGGCAAGGAAAAATGGAGGTATTTACCTAAACAAGGGTTGTGACAAAATAAGAAAACTACAAAAAATGGAAGAACAAAATAAATGCCAAGAAACAAACAAAAACCAAAACAACAACAAAAAGAAAAACAATATGTGATGGAGTGACCAAATGAGAGTGAGAGAAAATGACATTTAGCATTTATGGAATGTCTAAAGTGTTCTAAGAACCATTCTAATTGCTCTATATATATTGACTTATGATCCCTGTAACAATCTTATCAGGAAGGGAATAATTTTATCCCCATTTACAAATGAAGAAATAGAAGCATACAAAGTTTAAATAACTTGCCCAAGATTAACATTTTATTTTTAACCATTATACTTTAGCTTCTTCCCAGGAGATGAAAGAGCCTCTTAGAAAAGGCTGGAGCAGCTGGCTAGATGGAAAAGATTGGTCCTCAGAACTCAGTCAAATCGAGCCAGGCAGATGAATAGTGTTAACAAAAGCACTCTGGCAAAAGGATGTCTCCATAAAAGGGGACACAGTTTTTAAAGGTTGGTTAATTTCCTTAAAGTTATTGATGAAATTACTTTATTTTGCTTCCATAACTTTGTGTTCAGCTCTGAGGAGAGTGAAATGATGAGTTTTTCTTTTTCCTTAAGCCTTTAGTTTCTTGAATGTATTTTTTTACAGATACTCTTTAATGACTAATATTTTGGGCTCTTGAGAATGTTAACTGGAAACTTTAAAACTAATTGAAAGAATAAATACAGTTGATAGAGTAATATTAGGTTAACATGTGACATAATTGGGAATGCTTATGATATACAAACAGTACTTTTAGAATGAGCCCAATTTTGTTTAAAAGTGTATATATGCATATTCTAAAGTGTGTGTGTATATATTCTAAATGACTGGAAAGTTACACCTGTAGTTATCTCTGAGAATATAAAGGATTTATATGTTTTTCTTTTGGCTCTTCTGAATTTCCCAGTTTTAAAAAATGGCCTGTATTACCTATATAAGCAGAAAGAAATGCTATTAAAAGTGAAAATAAGTACAGTTCCAGCATCATGTTTTAGAAATGGCTCCAGGAGGTACTTAATCAAGTTATGAATCCTAGCCAACCATCACACAGCTATCTCTGCTTTTTACTTGGATTATATCTTCTGACTTCATAAGCCAGATAGAACACTGACTTCTGAATCTAAAATAGGATTAGTCAAGCTTTCAAAAGTCAAAATGGAACCAACTCTTTCTCACACCGCAAAGAAAACTGTTGGCTCTCATCCTAAACTTTAGGTCCTTGGAGTCTTTTGCTGCTTTCTTAGTGTACATCACTATTTAGTTAGGGGAAGAAAAACAACTTTGTGTGTGCACAAGCCTGTGTGTGTGTGTGTGTGTGTGTTCAAAAAAAAAAGAAACCATCTCTCAAGGCAAAAATCAGCCTTGTTGTATTCAAGTTATATTTAGCTATTGGATACGAATTCAAGGAGCTCTTTGAGAGTGTTCCATTCATTAGGAAGTTGGGTATATATGCTCCTAGTTAGTACTAAAATGGACAACAGAATCAGTGTATAGTATCTGGAGACCAGAAAGCTAACTTTATGAAAGTATTATATGTTGATGTTACCATTTTCATTAATAGCATAGGAAAGGAAGAAGCAAAAGGGATTGAGATGAGACTTTAGGAAGACTTTCTGGCTATGATCAATAAGGCACAGGAAAAACACTGAGCTTGTAATATGAGGGCTGGTCAAGGAAAAGGGTTTCAAAAGAAGTAGAACTACCTTGGGATAACTGGTTGGGTGCAGGAGTTACCTTCTTGGAAATTCTTCCTTCTCATAGATTGAAACAAACTTCACCAGAATATGCTTAATCTTTTTACCTGGAGTTCAAGGCCACTGTGCTCTCCTAGCAATGCCCACAGAAATTCTGTAGGAATGCCGCTGATCCGGGTTAACTGGCCTGTCTGAACTATAAACTCTGCAGAGAGCTTAGCTAAAACTTGATGGGCCATAGCAATGAAAAGAGCAAAACAAATAGCCACAAAATCAATGAATAAGTGATGCTTCCTCAGTTAGGTAATGCCAGATCTGCTCACTGCTAGTCAGAGCTTGTGCAAAGCAAAGGGGAAAAGTCCATCTCAGTTCCATTGCACAGAAATAAGAGCCCCTCTATTCTTCCTGTTGCATGCAAAGCACAAGAAATCAGAGATTTGGCCCATGTTCTGTGCCTAACTGCTTGCTCCTTGGGAAGGAATGCCAATAATCTTGCCAGATACTCGCTCTGATGGGCTGTGTAGTCTTTCCTTGTTCCTTGTCTGCTCCCCATCCTAATCTTTGCTAGGAAAACAGATTCATGCCAACTGCAAAAGTAATAAAAAGTAAATATTTCAAACCAGTGTAGCAATAAATTAATTTCATGCCTATTCTAAATGGCCCTGTTAATAAAAATAGAACTCCTCTGGGGCTTGAGAATGACTGTACAGAGATGTGACTTTGCTGGCTTTCTGGTTGCTCACAGTCCTTCAGAGTGCTGCCAGAGGCTGTGTTGGTTGTTGGTTGTGGGTGCTTAACAGCCATCTGGAATGAAAGTTGGCAACACCTACTGGAGTTGAAGGCATCTCTCAGATCAAGGGATAGTGGCTGCCATCTCAGTTAGTAAACAAGGCGGCTTCCCCGTTGGATTGAATGTCAACTCCAAATTCCTGATGGGAAGAGAAAATCAAGGAGGGAAGAGGATAAACATCACTGGAATGTTTTGTTGCTTGGAAATTCATTAAGACAGGATGATTTTCTTTTATCCCAGAATCCAATCCAGATGAAGTGTGGCCCATTTTCATTCTTAATCTCATTAGATAGAACTAGTCAACTGCAGCCTATGCTGATAAAAAGTGTGTGGAGGACCATGCTCTTTAGAAACAGTTGGAAACAGTTCCCGCTGGAAATAAATGAAAGAGCAGGAGGCCTAGGATTGCATTGTTCCTTGTTTACTTGATACTACAGTTGCCAGTTCTGGAAGGCCTGAGCAGTCATTGAATCTTCTGTTACTTGCTGCATTGTGTCCTCCCAGAAACTGGACTTCAAGAGTCCCCTTGAACTTTGGATCAGAGGTAGCAAGCAGTAGAGATAAAATAGGAAACTTTGTTGAGTGCTCTTCCCAACGTATCACCTCCGGCTTATAAAACAGTATCTCGAAGCAGATGTGACCTGGTGTAGTTTTTCTCTTGATGATTCTCACTGCTTTCAGGTTCATCCCCAGAGACCTGGAGAGTGAAGATGGATAGATTCCAGCCTACTGTCACCCTGGGTGTTTCCTTTCAAAACAAGCAAGATATTCTTCTGCCGCCATTGGAGTATTCATTTCTCTCTCTCTCTCTCAAGAGTATTTCTCAGGAAGATGGCCAGAAATTTTGTCTTATACCCAGCTTTTAAGCAAGCACACAATATAGCCTATTGGCATTTCGAAAGCCAAAAGCATCAAGGAGAGCATGAGCCAACAGAAAAATTGAAGGCTAGAATCCAGATTTGCTGCTTAAATCTGATTAAAGGGCTTTGGGTCCACTCTTGTGTTAGGTGCTTCCATCACATATTTTGTGGAATAAGCTGACACTGTCTCTTGGCCCACTGTTATATTTATCAGCATTTTGGGAAAAACAGCTTTACAGTGGGTTTATATTTCTAAGGCCATAGCCCAGTGAATTGTAGGGTCACAAAATAAATGAAGAAAAAAATTTCTTTTGGTTCAGTTTTCTCCCACAAATCTCACTGTTACATAACTCTTTTCTTTGGGAAAAAAGGGATGGACGATTCCTTATGTGCTTTAAAACATAACATTTCTCTTGAAATTTCCATTGGCTTTGACCATTCCTCACTAGGTGGGATGATGCCAGAGAGATTTCCACTGTGAAGACAATCCAGTCTTCATTGCTTCCTTCTTGTCCACTTTGGTTTTCAAGGAAGCACAGCATTGTGGTGGCTGAGTCTCCCCTAGACACCAGCCAAGGAGCTTTGTTCTCTTTAGTTCTTTGGCAGCATCTCTTCTCCTGAGGTCTCAGGCACTTGACCTTATGAAATCATTGGAAACTTCTCTGTGTGACTACACTGTGATCCCTCTTTTGTATGACCATGAAATTGTTCCCAAACTAAGCCCTTTGCTTAACTTCAGTTGCATGGCTAGAGACCCATCACTTATTCAGATTATTTCAAACTAAATGGCATTTAGAATAAGGATTCATGGGGTACAGAATTTCAGTGGGAACATTGTGAGAATCTATGCCCCTCTGTTGACTAGATGGTTTCTTTTTCTCTCCTTCTGTAGACTTCCCTGATGGAAGTTTTGCTTCCCTCTGACCTCCATTATACCTTCTCTCCTCACTGGTTTCTTTACTGATTGTCTCTGGTCTCTCATACTTTTAGCTTACTTCTTACGGTTCCAACTCCAACTATGATTGTAACTCTCCCAAATAACTGTTAAACCGCTCTTGGATTTTCTAGAAACTATTTCCTGAGAAGCCATGTTCCATTTTTATTTTAAGTGTCTGGTCCTTTTGTAGGTCAATTGCTAAGTTTGAACTTTTTGCCTTTGGTTTATGTTTCCACCTCTGGTCAGATCATCTCTGACAGGGGTCTTAGAGTAAATGCTCTGCCTGGGACTTGTGAGTGGGGCACTTCTTTGTGCAAGAAGCCACTTCTTTGTAGGGCAGAAACTTCAATGACCTACACGTGTGTACCTAATATACTATCCTTAGAATAGACCTCTAACTATAGGGCCACTATGAGTCAGGCATATTTAGAGACAAAGGAGGGGCATATTTTACTTTATTCTGAACTGGGACATTTTAATCTGTCATGTTTTGAATGACTTAAAGAAAAAATGTGAAATTATGAAACCAAATAATAAAATATTGTGATTTGCACCAAATCTTTTTAAACTCTATTATTCTCCTTGTCTTGGGTATTCAGTGCCTCTAGACTGAAGCCTGTACATTTCTCTGAGGTGTACTGTATTTGCTGCTAGTAACGCTATGTGGATGCAGTGTGATGTTCATGCTATATCTAAATAATTTAGTCCAAGGAGAACATATGGTATTGGGCATTAGTTCATTGGGTTAATTTCAATTGTGTAGGGTGTGTGTGTATAGCACTTAATAAAATTATACAGTTTGAGTCATGAGTGACCATACACCGTCTAGTCCAATCTCTTTATATTTATAGGAAAGGATTTTTCTAAAACCAGATAATCAGTGTGAGTGTGGAAATTAGGAGTTAATTCTGCTGAATTGCAGGGCAAGGCTTTTTCCCATGACCCATGCAAAAGATGGATAAAACATATGGGTTTAAAAGTGATACTCATCATGAGGACCCTAAGTGCATGTGAATAGAAGAGAGCAGATTATGTGCATAGTTACTAAAAGTATCCTGAGGATGGTAGAGACCTCAGTCCTCTATAACTGGTCCTGAACCAAGATGCTAGGTTTTAATTTCCTCAAATACTTTCGACACTTAAAATTTCCTTTGTATGTTTTTTTAAACAGGAACTAATAAAGTGTGTTCTCCTGCCTGATACTATGAATTATTTTATCTGATGCTCTGTGCAAATGTTTAGATGATGATTTTACACAATGCCCAGCATAGCAGCTTATCATGTAGCTGCATGAAAAAACACTACCTTTTGTAGAACAAGCTATGTTAATGCAATGGGAAGAATATTTTTATTTGTTTTTCTTCACAACAATCACCTGTTAACCATGGTTCTATTATTTTGTGTGTAAAAATCCAAATCTGATGTGTTGAACAAGCAACATGTCATAAAATATCTCTTCCATAATACATAAAAGAAAGTTCACAAAATAATAGTTGTAACAGGATAAATGTTTATTGAATCAGTGCCAAAATGTTCTGTAAAGAACCAAGTACCCTGCTGGTACTTGAGATCTATGTCAAATATAATTTGATGGAGGACTTTTTCATTTGTCCTGATCTGAATGATAATTTCTAAGATTAGAGACCTTTAACTGGCTCCATGCCAGTACTGAATATAGTGTTTGATATCTTTGTATATGTATCCTGATCCATTTACTGAGCAGGCCAACAAGCAGCTGAAAATCAATAAAAATTCCAATATGCAAATGCAAAAAGAATTATATAATTAGAAAAATTTATCATTTGTAAAATTCCTAAAATATTGGCTCTTGAAACTGGAAGTTAATGACTTCTAAAATTATTTTGATAAAATTTTTTGGAACACAGAATATTAATAGATCAGGCTAACAGTTCTTAAACCCACTGATCAATCTTAATAGCACTAAATTTAGACCCACTGTAACATTTTGTACATCCTGATAGGTGCCTTAGGACATATATAGCACCACCTCTGAAGATTTTTGCCAAAAATAATTGAACCGGAATTTAATTAAGCCCCTAGATATAGCTACTGGTTCTTCAACAAATAAATGGCATGAGAGAAAAAAAGAGAAGTGAACCATTATAGATTTAAAAAACTTAACCACATAAATAACAACTAAATCCAATGGGTAGACATTGCTAGGATCCTAATTCAAAAATGTCATTCTATGAAGACATTCTTTGAGATCAAGGAAAATTGAGCATAAAATGGATAGTAGACTATGTGATTGGATATTTATTAATTTTGTTAAACGTGATAATGATCCTTGGCTATTTGAAGATGCTATTTAGAGATACCTGGTGATGAACATACAGGTGAAATAATATGATACATTGGACTTGCTTTAAGATAGTTCAGTGATAATGTGTGGGAGGTAGTTGAAGTCAAGAATAGTGTATTTTTGATAATTTTTGAAGTTGGGAGATTATTATGCTCTTGTCTTTATTTTTGTGTGCATTTCAAATTTTTAAAAATAAAAGATTGAAAAATAAGCTAACAAAGAGAGCTTTGTCTTTTTCCTAGAATATGTAAGATTTTTAAAATCAGAAATCAGGTTAGACTTGGTAACAAAAAATAGATATTTTTTAAGGTCCTACACCATTCGATACTGAAGGCTGAGAACTTCTCTCTTAGGATAGCGCTGCTTTTGGTACTAGTTTGCTGCATTGTTGATTGCGTGTCCATGAGCATTCACCCATAAAGTTAGCATTTGTATTACAAAAATGATAGGGTCCACAATACAGGTTTATAATGAGGTTTAGATATGACATTATAAGTGAAACACCTGGTATGGTGTCCAGCATATGCTCACTCCTCAATAAATGGAGCTGTTACTATCTTTGCTTCATTTAACAAAGACCAATTAAGTGTCAGATATGTGCCAGACCTGTGCTAAGTCCAGGAAATTTCTGTGGAGAAAAAGATATGGCATCTGCCCACAAATAGTTCTTAATTTGTTGAAAAAGTTGAATCATGGGAGACTGCTGTTTTCTAGACGTGAGAGAGTCAGACATCAGCAATTTCATTATAGTTCAATCTGAGAACTGAAGTGACATTTAATAATAGAAGCAGGGTGGTGCAATGTTAAGATGGTAGTCAGGGGTCCTCAAACTTTTTAAACAGGGGGCCAGTTCACTGTCCCTCAGACCGTTGGAGGGCCGGACTATAGTTTAAAAAAAACAACTATGAACAAATTCCTATGCACACTGCAGGCCCGGGACGAGTCGGCTCCTAAGCAGGACAGGCAGCGACACCCGGCGGGCCGGATAAATATCCTCGGCGGGCTGCATGTGGCCCACGGACCGTAGTTTGAGGACCCCTGTAAGATGCTTATATCAGACTCTCTGGGCTTGAAACTTGGCTCTGTCATGAATAAACTGTGTGTTCCTGTGCAAAGTCACCTTTAATGCATTTGTTCATCATCTGTAAAATGGGTATATGACAGTACTTGCCTTATAGAATTGTTAAAAGGATTATGCAGAAAACACATAAAATGGTACTTAGTACATAATAAGCCCTGAATATCATTGTTACCGTGCATGTGCAAAGTAATATATGAGGACACCCAATTCTGTGAGGTGCAGATAGTTTTATTAGGTGCTAGGGGTTGGTGCTAAGGGAATGATAGAAAATTAACTCATAAAAACAGTTATATATCCATCTTGGATAGAAAAAGCAGAGCAGGCTTGCTGGGAGAATTGTGCCCTGATTTTTCCTCCTGTGCTAATGGTAAAATTACTGGTTTATATTTTAATCCCTGCATACATTTTATCTATCTATCATCTATCTATCTATCTATCTATCTATCTATCTATCTATCTATCTATCTATCTATCTTAAATATATATTTATTGTTAAAAGTATTACTGATGTTTCCTTTCCCCCCATTGACTCCTTCTAGCCCCCACCTGCTGCCCTCCCAGACCTTCACCACACTATTGTCTGTATCCATGGGTTATGGATATGTTTTAGCACATTGTTCCACAATGTTAATACAGGCAAATGAGATTAAGGATGTTTTAGGCAAGGGACCTGGAATGTACAAAGGTCTGGAAAAAGGAAAGGCAAGTTTCAGGAGCAGAAGGAAGTGATGTGGGGTTAGGGTTTAGAATGTGGTCTGAGGAATGGACAGGAACTGGACATGAGTTGTCGTGGGGCTGGGTGGTTCATATCGTCTGAGTAATTCAGTGGCAAAAAGAATCAGACAAAAATCTTACCCAGAATAGTGAGAGCAATGTGGTGATTAGTTGGCATGAAAGGAAGACTTGCTGGCAGTCTATAAAAGTAACCTAAAATCTTATTATTCAAAGTGTGGTTCCTGGACCAGCAGCATTAATATCACCAAGGATCTGTTAGAAATGGGAATTGTTGGGCCCACCCACTCATGAAATCAGAACATGCATTTTAACAACATCCGCAGGTGATTTGGGATCACACAGAAATCTGAGAAACACTGGACTGGAGACAGCCCAGGAAAGCCTGGGCCAAGGCAGAGATGGTGGATGAAAAGGAGAGAATGAGGACCACTGACATATTTCAGAGGTGAAACTGAGGTTTGACTGATGTGGTATGGGGATCAAGAAGCGGGTGGTTGATGAAGATGCACTGAAAATAAACCTGTTATTCCTTACTAGGATTTCTGGATGGATGATGGGAAAGAAAAGAAAGAAGTTTTGGGGAATAATAGTGAGAAAAAGAAAATGTTTTATGGCAAGTTGTTTTTAAGCAGACTATGGAACATGGACGAAGATCCATAAAAAAGGACTGAAGACAATGGAGTCACATTATTAAAAAGAAAATCTGAAGAAAGTAGCTTATTTTTTACCTCCAAGGACGAATCCAACAATAAGTGCTAGACATATCCTCTTTACTGTTCTTCTATAAAAGAGCAAGGGCACATTCGAATTGGCTCTCTAGTGTGCACTAGCACTCTGAAAAAAAATTGAAATTGTAAAGTTAAACATTTCTGGCTCCTCTGTTAAATATAAATATATAAAAATAAAACCTAACAGCACAACAGTGCTTGACAGTTTGTATGCAATGCTCCCATGTAGACTTGGCAAGAATTCAGGTTCTGGAATTTGAAGAGGTCAGGGAATCCTGGTGATTCTGTGGCACCTGTATTAGTGGATTTTCTTTTTGGCTTGGAAGGATGTGGAGAATTCAGATATCTGAGTTTACTGTCTGCTGAGTTTAAATGAAGTGCTACCCAGGGATAGGTTTGAGAGGTTATTTAACCAGATTGTGGAATCTCTAAGTATGCAATCCGTTTCCCACCCAGAGTTGACAGATTTAACAAATGAAAATATAGGACTCCTAGTTAAATTTGAATCTCAGATAAACACGAATAATTTTTTTTCAGATAAAAATATCATAACAAATATTGCATGGGGTATATGTATACTAAAAAAAGAATCACTACCTGAAACTCAAACTTAACTATATGTCATGTATTTTATCTATAACTCTCTCCAATGCCCTAATTATAAGCAAGGTTATATTATATATATATATATGACTAGAGGCCCGGTGGACGGATTTTGTGCACTGATGGGGGGGGTGTGGCCTGAGGGGATAGGCCCGCTGTGGGAGTGCTGCTCATCCCAGTCAGCTGAGCAGTGTGCTTCCACTGTGGAAGCACGGAAGCACACTGACCACCAGGGGGCATCTCCTGCGCTGAGCATCTGCCCTCTGGTGGTCAGTGCATGTCATAGCAACTGGTTGATCAGTTGTTCTGGTTGTTCTGCAGTTCAGTCGCTGGGCTTTTATTATATAGGCTATAGCAATATTAATGTTTAAAGGGTAATCTGAGAATTTTGCAAGATAGCATGGAAAAATATATAACATTAATTCATACAATTTGGAGCGATAAAGCAGAACAGGCTTTCTGGGAGAATTATGCCAGGATTTTTCTTCCTATGCTTGTGATAAAATTACTGGTGTATTTTTTTTAACCCCTGCATACATTTTAGCACCTTGGTTCGTAATGTTAATACTGCATTTAGTGTGGTACAGTCTATATTAAGGCCTTAGTCTTCAAACAAACTGCAGATGTAGAGCTATGAGAATAGGTCTGTTGCTTGGTTTATATAGGAGACTTTCATATTAAACAGATGTGCTTCTACTGAGTAAGGCAGTGTTGAAAAGAAAACTCTATTACAGGTGGCATATATATAAACCTCCTCTTCAATTGGGTCTGTTTTTAGAAATTTTAAGACATAAATCTATGTTAAGTATTTTTTTCAATTCATTATTAACTATATCAAGCTAAAAATGTGAATTTAAAAAGTTGGAAGTATGAAGTATTGTGGGACCAAAGAGAAGTAAGGAATTAATTCCATTGAGGGGCATGTGAGAAGGTTTCACAGAGGGTGGCATGTGAGTATCTTCCTAAAATACCGGATTTTTAAAAACTTTTTCAGCGTGTTATTTTTTTCTGATAACTAGGGTAATATATGCAGAAATCTTGTAAAGCAGAGGAGACCTTACAAAAGCAGCAGAAAACAAACAATTATGCAAAATTTCTAGACATGGAGATACCAATATTATTTTTATTTTCTTTCATTTTTTCTGATTACTTACAAAATTAACATAATATTATATACATGCAGTTTTCTATCCTACCATTTCACTTAACATGCAAACATTTCTTCTTTTTAGTAAAAACTGTGATTTAACCAGCTAAGAATCCATTAATATGGTTGAATAGCGATTTTTAATATAACCCTCTAAGTTTGGGTTCTTAGTTACCTTCAGGGTTTTTATTTTCTTTTGTTGTATGTTTTTAAAAATTTATAGCTCTGATTGTTTCTAAGACTTATACATAGAATTATTGGATAAAGGTATAAAATAACATTAATGACCTTGACACATATTACCACACTGCCTTCTGAAACAAATGTCCTAATTTAAACTTGAAGAATCAACAAAAAGGATGAAAGAGGAACATTGGAGGACAGACACGGGAAAGTGTGTTATGTAGTCAGCAATAAAGAATAGTTGGATTTGTTTGGAGTGCGAAAGCATGAGTGATGGATGGGAACCAGGCTAAAAGGGGTAGGTTAGAACCAGGTTATGGAGTATCTTAATTGCCAAACTATTGGAATAGCCTTTCTTCTGCAGGGAGTTGTGAGCCACAGAAGGCTTTTGGGTAGGAGAATGCCATGATTTTAGAACTTTCTTCCAGTTAATTATAGTTTATCAAATGTCGCTGAACTTTTGGATCATGCCCAAATACTATTTAAGGTCATCAGCTATCAAATTTTGAATGTCTGGAAATAAACTATGCCATTGGCTCATCGTGTTTAAATATATCATTGACATTTACCTTATTGAACATAAATTGATTTTTACACACTTCTGTCAGTGACTGCATAAAACACCTGGAAGGTAGAAAGTGCTGGGTCAACTCTATGTCATGGAAGCCTTTTAATGTGCACTCCGGTGGTATATAGAACTGTGAGTGCTATAAAGATTTATTGAGGATTTGAGATGTTTCTAGGGTGTTCTTGTTTAATGATGTGCCCTGTAACCATTCCTGGCTCAGAGTGTGACCAGAAAAGCCAAAATGCATTTAAAAAGGTCCAGTCAGTTACATATTGTCTATTTAAAATCAGGAAGCCCAAGAGATCCTGTTTCTCTGTGACACTAAATATTTATATGAAAATGTAAAGAAACTAGTATAATATCTAGATTTATTTTACATCTCGTAGGCAACACTGGGTAATCTTATTTTCTCCTATTACATAGATGCTTTCATGAAGCAAGCATAGACTCAGATTAACGTTGCTCAGTATGGTCATCAGGGATGATCACTTTCTGAAGAAAAAAGGTGGAATCTATTAACTTCATTTATATGAGAGCATGCCCACAAAAAGGAATATGAGACACCACTCTGACAATTACACAATTCTTACCTGGATTGTTTTCCTGGTGTCATTGCCATGTACACTGGGGCTGGGAGAATGCAAGCTTCCAAATTTGGAATCTATTTAAACCCCATAGGTTCTGAGTCTCAAATTCAACTTGATCTTTTCAGCCTTTAGATTCTGTCTCCTGCTGTCATAACATCACTTCTTGATTCAAAGAGGAAAAAAGAGTTTCACAACACCTCAAATAGAACTTCTCTGGGATGGCCATGCATCAAGTGTAAATGAATCAGAAAACCGAGCAATTAACTTTTACTTGAAATAGATAAGACTTTTAAAAATAGGGGTAAAATTGCATTGATAGTTTGAAATAGCTATTCAAATATTTTATGGCATCTACCACCGGACATGCGTGGTTGAGAGTGTGAGGCACTCCCTCCCTATTACCGCAATCATTGGCGACACTCTGTTAAACCTAAAATGTAAATAGCCTCTCCCTCTCATACTATCCTTGACTCTGACATTAATGCTCTATCATTTAAGTGACTAAAAGAGTATTTCTGATCAGGCTTTCTAATTTTGTCATAAAACTCTGCACAGAATGATTTCTTGCTTAAAAGGCCAGCCATTTAATACTCTTCTTTTAGCCAATTTAAAGCAAATAAATCAGGTCAATTCTTTTTATGACACAAAAGGAAAAAATGATAAGTTTTCTTACTCCAGACTTTTTTATTTTTACATTTCTACAACTGAAATGTCTCTTCTCTTCTTTAAGTACACGCTGACAGGTCATTAATCCTTAATGTAGATTTGTACCCCTGGGTATTTTGGGGAGAAAACTCATTAAAATTCTTTTGTTTTATATGTAACTGTCCTAATAGAAATTTGGAGTTCATGTTTAGAACTTGTTAAAATGAAGGGAAAACATAAAAATCCTTTTTTAAAAGAGTTGAAGTACACAAAATTACTCCTACCCATAATCAATGCTGTCATTTAATTCTTGAATGTTTGCTGCTAACTTTTTTACAGAAAGAACACAAATTTTGTTAGCTCCATATTTTCAATGTGAATATATTTATTCCATTTGTATTGTCTGGGTGGGTCTTATGCATTAAATACCATTTTCTTTAATGCTTTTCTCTATTTCTGAGAACCATTGGATTTTTTTTTCTTTAATTCTACCCAAAAGTGAGCGATTAGGCCATCATTCTGCTTTTCTTTTTATGGAAATAAGCTTTTATTTGGTGGAGGTTTGCCACCAGAGACAGTGGAGAACGCTTTATTGATACTGGTGAAGTTATTCTACATCATGTTACCACATCCTATTTCCCCCTTCCTCTTTCTCCCTGTCCCTCTCTCCTCTGTTGAATGTTTGAAGGGCTTCTAAATGGAAAAGAACTTCCCCCTACAAGCTTATATTTCAAGCATATCTACAAAGATCTTATTACCCATAAAAAATATCTCAATGGAATTGTGGATTGGGAAACCCCACTCCTTGATTGTTCTTTTTATTCTAAAAGAATTCATCAAGAGAGACATTACACTTCTGCTTTTTACTTTATTTTTCTTAAATAAGTGTACCAGAGTCTTCCCTGTCTAAGCTACTTTCTAAATGTACATTCAAAATCTTCATATATTCAATCCTTCTTCACATAGTAAACATCAGCTATGCATTGAACCTGGTTGTGGGCACTGGAAGCACATAATGAACACAGTACTCACTGTCTGTGCCCTTGGGGTACGAGTGGGGAGAATGGGAGACCAATGGTATTCAATTTGCCCCACAGAGTGCAAAAATTACAGCTGTCATAAGAGCTACCAAGGCTTTATCATAGTTCTCTAAACTGTATATTGGAAGAATTTCCTCAAGGCCTTCCACTGAGGGAAGACTTCCCTGAAGAAGTTGCTTTTGAGAAAGAAGGTAATGAGGGGTCTCCTAGACCAGTGGTCAGCAAACCGCGGCTTGCGAGCCACATGTGGCTATTTGGCCCCTTGAGTGTGGCTCTTCCACAAAATACCACGGCCTGGGCGAGTCTATTTTGAAGAAGTGGCATTAGAAGAAGTTTGAGTTTAAAAAATTTGGCTCTCAAAAGAAATTTCAATCATTGTACTGTTGATATTTGGCTCTGTTGATGAATGAGTTTGCCGACCACTGTCTTAGACAAAGTAGCCCACAGAAGAAAGTGGTGAGAGAATGTGTATTCTAGAACTGAAAGAAGGCTGGAGCACAGAGTGTGAGGAGGGGTCTTGTCAGGTGAAATGGGAGCGTTTTATCTAGACCAGTGCCTACATGACTCCATGGGTGAGAAATTGTCATCTCTAGTTCATGTAGAAGATGAAAAAAGCCATAGAAGACTTTTGAAGAGATGGATCTTGCTTTTTAATAGGTCAGTCTGGTGGATAAGGGGTGTACACATTTGTAATTAGAGTGTGTGTGTTGAAACCTGTGTGGAGCTGTTGTGATGGTCCGGGTGGGGGCAGCAGAAAGTAGAGAATGGATCTGGGGGATGTGGATTAGATAAAAGAGGTAGAGGAAAGGGAGGTGTTCCGGATAACTACCAGGTTTGCGACTTGCATCCTATGTGCGTGGCAGTTGCTCTTGAAATACCTCCCTACTCTTGGGTTCATTAGATTACACACCCTATAGGGTCAGAGCTATGCTTCTGGAGTGAACTAATAAGCTTGAATATTAAAGTAATCAATTCTGGGCTGCAATGTTCCCTTCTTACTGTGAATGGCATTTACTGTTTCATGGTCATAATTTGCAAATATTTACTCCAGCATTTAGAAATTCTTTCCAAAACTAGTGTCAAAGAAAATGTTATTATTAGAACTTTGAAATGATAATTACAGTAATGCTTATATCAGTCAAGAATTCTAAAAGCTCAAACCCCTCTGTATTGTGTAATGTATTTGCATAATATTCATGAGGGCAACTAAATTATAGATTTCCAAAACAAGGATAATAAACACACACACACACACACACACACACACACACACACACACACACACACACACACAGAGAGACACACATCCACACACCACACATTAACTTTGGTAGTTTCTAAGCCTCATTTTTATGTAAAAAGAAAAGTCCATTTATTTACACATTTGTTCTTAGCTATGCTAGAGGCTGAAGAGGAAGTAAGATGAGTTCAGAAACTTGAGAATTACTCAAGGGACACATGTCCTTTTGCACTATTAATACCTCACATTCTCTTTTGCACTTTTCCTCAAAACCAGTAGTTACAGTCTTTGCTATGTGTGTGTGGTCTCATTAACTGCTTCAGTATTCCTGATTTTTCCTTTGCTAGATTCAGAAACAATGAAATATCGATTCCTTGGCCCTCCCTTTCATCTATCCAGCCATGATTCCAGCCTTAGGTCCCATTAAACATTTATTTTTAGAGTACATACTGTGCATAAAGCACTATACTAGTGATTCTTGACAGGGAAAAAGTCTGTGGAAGCCAATTGTGATGGCTCCCAATTTTCTTTACCACCTCGTATTTATTCCCTTGTGTAGTGTTCCCCCACAGTGAATTGGGGCTTGTCAGTGTGACTGGTTAAGGATGGTGGAGGTGATGTGTGATTCCCAAGGCTCCATTCAGTGCCCATTTGTCAGCCATGTGAGTGAGCAACCTCGGAAGTGGATCTCCCAACCCTACTTGAACCTTCAGGTCACTGCAGTCCCAGTGACATATTCCTATAACCTCATGAGAGACAGTAGCATCCTGCCAGTCCCAAATTCTGCCCACCCCCCTGCAAAAAAAAAACCAAACACAAACACCAACACACTGAAAGATAATAATTGTCCCTTGTTTTAAGCACTACGTTTTGGAACAATTTGTTAAACTGCAAAAGATTCTAATACAGATCCCTCCCATCATATACTTCCTTCTCTAGCAGAGGAGGGTATTGTTCACATCTCAGACATGTCCCAACCAATAATGAAGAAAGCTCAGCTATAGCTTCAGTGCACAGAAATTTAGTTACAATTTAAGATGTTTGGAATTAAAAACATACATAGATAATAGTAGCGACTTTCACAGAAATTTGCAATTCACTTTTGCAGCTTTCACACAATGTATTATAAGTATAGCCCACTGAAACTAGTGAGGATTTATGAAGAAGAGCGAGTTACTAATTCTGTATTAAGTATCTACCATATGCCAGTCAATGAGCTAGGAATTAGACAATAGCAGAGATCAAGGCAGACAAAAATCTCTGTGTTTTTTTTTTAATCCTCACTGGAGGATACTAGTATATTTATTGATATGAGAGAGAGAGTTAGAGAGAGAGAGAGAGGAAAAAAACATTAGATGTGGGAGAGAAACATCGATGTGTTGCCTCCCTTATGTGTCCTGACTTGGGATGGAACCGGCAATCTAGGTATGTGCCTTGACCTGACTGACCATCAAACCCACAACCTTCTGGGCGCATGGGATGGACAATGCTCCAACCAACTGAGCCACCAGCTGGGGCAAAAAAACTCTGCTTTCACTGAAGAGGGCAGGCATGCTTAAATGATTATATGATTAGTGCCTGGGTTCAAGAACCAGTCACTATGAAAACATAAAATAGAGGAAAGCCAAAGTAAATGAGAATAAAGAAAGGCTTCTCTGAAAATGCTATAGTTCAGTTGTAACTTACAAGATTGAGGATGTTGTTAAGAAGAAAAAAATGTAGTAGGTGAAGATGAGGCCAACTATTCTAGGTATATGAAGTCCTGAGTCAGGGCAGAGCATGCTCTGTCTCTTTGGAAAATTAAAAGAGGTCAGGTGTGGATGGATACAAAAAAGAGACAAATGGTACTAGATGATGCTAGAGAAGCAGGAGGAGCCAGGTATTCATTACCTTAGGCCATGTAGTACTGCAGGCTTGCAAGAGTTGAGGGGAAATACTTGAAATGAAGTTCAAGGTTGAATGTGGCTGAACTAGAACTTAAACTCAGGTTTTTCCCCACCACTTTCATTTTATAGAATTTACTATTTCTATATTACAGTGTCCTTGACATATGGACAGAACGCAACCGAACACCTGCTTTAAAAGAGATGAAGGAAATTAAGATTCAGTGAAGGCAAGGAAAGACCTCTAAAAACTCATCTGTGGTACTTGTCTCTATCTGACTGGGACTCATGGATACAGAGAACAGACTGACAGCTGTTAGAGGGGAGGGGGTTGGGGGCTGGGTGAGAAGGGTGAAAGCAAAGAAAAAAAACACACAACTCATAGACACAGATAACAGTATGGTGACTGGCAGGGGGAAATAGAAGAGCGTAAAGGAGGGACAAATGGTGATGGAAAGAGACTTGACTTGGGGTGATAAACACACAATGCAATATACAGATGATTTATTGTAGGGTTGTATGTCTGAAACATATATAATCTTATTAACCAATGTCATCCCTTTATTGAAGAAATTCAATAAAAAATAAAAATAAAAACCATTCTGGGTAGAGTCAGGAACTGGGATGTTGGTCTAATGCTCATAGAATTCAGGTTTTGTGACTCAAAATTCAGTATGTAATTAATTTTTTGCACTTGATTTCATTTGATCCACATGATTGTTCCACCTGATTGCTAGAGTGTCTTTACTGTATGTTGTAAAGAATAGATGACTGGGAAACTGTTAGAAAACCCCACGGCTTGTCTGCTACAGCCAGCCCTGTCAAACTGCTTCTGGGCTTCAAGGGACCATCTAGAAGGGATTCAGGCATCTGTCAGCTGTGAATGCCCCTGGCTTCAGGACCTAGAGAGACTGGAAGCAAAGTCTGTGAAACAAAAATGACTTGTTTGTCATCAGGAGCAGTGAATAGAGACAGCTGGGAAGAGTCTATGCTACCTCACAGCTGCTGTAGCCAAGAACTGAAAAGTGTGAAATGGGTGGGGGCTGCCCAGTAAGGGGCACAAAACAGGTTGATTGTCTGTGACCTGCTACATTGGGAAAGGGGCCATAAGCATATGGACTGGGCTTATGACCTTCCATAACTGAGGATTCCTGAACACTGCTAGAGCATGGATATGGGTGAAAGTTAGTGGTGATTGAATGGGGAGTTTAGGGGAGAGATAGCCCAGACTGCTATTATGGAGAGTTTATACTTTCATTGTCCATGATACCTCAAAAGATTGAAGAGACAGAGAAGGAGAAAAGAGGGTTTTACATGAGGTCTTGCATTTAACGGACACCCACTGATTTACTCCTGGCAGAAAAAGATTGGGAGGCCAAGGATTCTTGAATTACTAACCAGAGACTGCTTCCCTAGGCAAGGAGAAGCTATTACTTTGCTTTGAGATTAGGGGACTGAGAACAGGACACAGCTGATCCTTGGAAAATTGCAAAGCTGCTAAAGAGGTAGCAGCTGAACATATTTTCCTTTTATTTTTGAATGTTGCAGTATCTGAAAAAACGGTATCAGTCATAGTACAGACTGGCGGTGATCCGGCCAAACCTCTGGGTAGCTGAGAATTGGCATTTGAGTGATGTTCTCTGACATCCAAGCTGAATCTGCTCTGTTCATGCAAGCTGACCTGTGTGGTTCTTCCCCTCCCCCTCCTTGTGGGGAGAGAGAAAAGGAGCTGTGCATGATACTGGGCCCTACTAGGCTGCTGAACACATTAAATTTCTTCCAGACTATTGAGGGAGCCTCCTTCCTTCAAGCTTCAGACCTTCTATTAGTGAAATACTTTATATTCTGGCACTTGGCAGATGGAACTAGCTTTACTTTCTTAATATTTTCCTTTATATTTGGAGATTATCAACCCATCCAGGCCTCTGGGGTTTCTGAATATATCTGTATCCCTGAGAAATGCCAAACCCCTGAGCAGGAAAAGAAGTTGTGCTCAAGGACCAAATGGGAGTCCATGACATTCACCTGTCACCTCTGCAATCAGAAGAATCGTTGTTCTAAAATCCTACAATGCTTGCCTGGCTGGTATGACTCAGGGATTAAGCATCAATCTGTGAACCAGGAGGTCCCAGTTCAATTCCCAGTCAGGGCACATGCCTGAGTTGCAGGCTTGATCCCCAGTAGTGGTGGGGCAGGAGGCAGCCTATCAATGATTCTCTCATCATTGATGTTTCTTTCTCTCTCTCTCTCTTCTTTCCTCTCTGGAACCAATAAAAATATATTTTAAAATGATAAAATAAAATCCTACAATGCTTGATAGAGGTTTACTGAAACCTTCTCTACAGAGTGGTGAGAGTGAAAGAAGAGAAAGCAAATATTTTACACGTTTGCTTTCGCACATCCTTTTCTTTCTTCCTTTTAGTAGACATTTTTAAAGACATATATGTATCAAGCATTATGAGAAACAATAAAAGACATGCATATTTTGAGTCCTCACTGAGCTTAGAATCTAGAAGGAGACACAGCTGTGAAACACCATTCCAGTCCAGTGTGTCAAGAACCATAAAATAGGAAAGTGTAGGGAGCAAAAGGACAAAGCAGCAATGCTCAACGCATTTGGGAGGCAGATTGGGAGGGGGTCAGAAATACTCTCCAGAGAAATGCCTTTTAAACTAAGTAATGCTGAGTAAGGTGAAATGGAGCTAGACAGAGTGTTTTAAGCACAGAGACCAGCAAGTTGAAAGGATCCAGAGTAGAGAGATGATGGGATTGGGATACATTTAAGGCTTTGGGAGAAATTCATGTGGGTGGGGTGAAGTTTGGTGGCCATGAATGTGGGAGGGGTGTTATTAAGGGTGGAGATGGACAAGGTGTGAAATATACTGGAGAGGTAAGTAGGGTCAATCCATGAAGAGCGAGAAAGTTATGTTTAGGAATCTTTTCAATACAGGCTAGAGGCTCTCCTATCCATAGGGTATAATGACTCCCGCACTGACTTCTGTACTGTCTGTCTACCCAGATTCATTACAGCTTCCCAGAATGGGTACAGAGACCTGGCATTTACAGATCCGCTACTGTATTGCCAGGCATTGTGTAGGTTTATAGGTTCTGGAAGCAGGATGTTTGAGTTTGAATCCTGGTGCTGCCATTTATTAGCCATGTGGCCTTGGGCAAGTCCCATCACCTTTCTGTCCCTTGGTTTCCTTATCTATATGTAAAGCTTAGCTACTAATAGTACCCATATCATAAGATTGTGTGAATTTTAAGTGATTTAAGGTTAGTGCCCAGTAGATTCTAAGCATCTAGTATGTTTACAATCATTCCTGTTAGTATCCCCATTTTACTGGTGGAGGAACGGGGTTTGAGTAGTGACAGAATTGGGGTTTGCATTACTCCAATGAGGAATGCTGCACTTCCCTTTTCTGAAAGAAGGAGCAGACACTGAACCAAGGAGTGGGAGTGTAAGTCCCAGAGGGACCCGGAGCTGTAAGTGCAATGACAGTGCTTCACATACATTTGCCAGATGGTCAATTCTTCAGACCTGATGAAAGACAAGAGGCAGTGCCATCCAATTCCCTTTTGTTCTCCTGTTGGAAGTCCTCTATAAGAGATGGGGAAGAGGAAGTTATTCTTTTATGCTGCATAGCCTGGTCATGGAGCTGTTGTGCAGAGATGGGAAAATATGAAGATGCCCAAGCTTCCAGTTGCTAATGGTATGCAGTCAGAAGTGGGTTATCTTGTAGTCTTAGATGATGAATTTGACACATCTGAGGTTCTTAGTTCCTCCAAACTGTTAATAAGCTGATAAGCTATTAACTTTTATTCAGATATTACTCTACATCAGATGCTGTTTCATGTACTTTACATGTATAAATTCAATGAATTTCACAAGTCTGTGAGGTGGTTACTATTATTAACCTCAATTTATATGTGATTAAACTGAGGCATAGACAAGTCAAACAACATGTTGAAGCTCATACAGCTAGGAAGTGGGGCCAGAATTAACAGTAGCTGGTCAGACTCCAGAGCCTGCACTCTTAACCTTCATACTTAGAACTTTTCTGGTTGTGAAAATTAGAAGATACTATTGAAGCATTAATAAAATTGTGCTCGAATCATGGTTGGAGTTCCAAAGGTTAAGTTTTGTCCTTTCCCTACAGATTTTCTTCCTCAACAGGACAGGTTAGTTTTTCCCGATTTTACAAATATACATTCATATTTTTATTATGTGTAAATTATTACTTTAAGTTTAATTGGGGGTTTAAAGATGAATGGGGTGTCTTGCAAGAGGTCATTTTGGTAGGCAAACTTTCATGTAGAGCAGTGGTTCTCAACCTTTCTAATGCCGCGACCCTTTAATACAGTTCCTCATATTGTGGTGACCCCCAACCATAAAATTATGTTCGTTGCTACTTCATAACCACCCACAGGTTGAGAACCACTGCTGTAGAGCCTAAGACCATCGGAAAACACAGATATTTACATTATGATTCATAACAGTAGCAAAATTACAGTTATGAAGTAGCAACGAACATAATTTTATGGTTGGGGGTCACCACAACATGAGGAACTGTATTAAAGGGTCGTGGCATTAGAAAGGTTGAGAACCACTGCCCTAGATGATCCTGCCTGTAGCCAACCTAACCTCTCTGATCTCATTTCTACAGTGTCTTCTTTGCTTCATGCTCCAGGCACACAGACTCTCTTGCTGGTCCTAAAACTCATCCAACTTATTCCCAACTTTGGGCTTTCTATGTGTAGCTCTCTGTTTACAACACACTCACCTGACCCTTGCTCTGGCTCCTATATCCTGGTGTTCTTCACCTGGATGTTGAATTTCCCATAATGGTTATGTATTCACTCTCTCCTTAAATCATCCTTCTCCCTAAGTTACCAAATGGCACACCCAGTTGTCCAGGCTAAAATCTCTGGCAACTCCTTCTCCTTACCTCAATGTTTATGTTCACCTAACCAATGAGGACTCCTTTTAGTCTTTATCTCTAAAACATATCCCAAATTTATCACAGCCACTGTTAATATTTTTGTCGAGCCACTATCACCTCTCACCTGTACCATTTCTCAAGCCACCTAACTAGGGTCGCGGCATTAGGAAGGTTGAGAACCACTGATGTAGATAGAGGGACAGACACACACCTATAAGGCTCACCTAAGACAAAGTATTAATTGCTATATCATAGAGGGATAGAGTGACATGGAATTATGATCGATATTATGGGTTCTAAGGACTTTTTCAGGAAGCATATGTGATTTGTTAGATCCCTAACCATTGATTCTAAGTGGAATCTGTGTGAGCAAATTGGAGATTGTCCTTAAGGTTTGAAGATGTTTGTGTTCATCTTTATTAATATCTACTTTATTTAACAATCCTATTGTGGTCAAGGAAGCCTACTTTAAATGATTGTCTAACTTTTCCACATTATTCACAATCTTATATTTCTTCACATCAAGGATCTTGAAATATTTTTCTGGTTCATTTTAGTCTCTTTAGGCTGGTCATGTAGGAATTGCTTAGGTAACCAATATAATATATATCATTTTCTATGACAATTTTTTTTTTTTTTACTTAAAGGCTACACAGATGTAAAGGTGTTCAGCATACGAAATGTTACTTTGCATTTTGATTGCTTTTCTGTACCAGAGATGTCAGTAATGTTAAAATTTGGAGAGTAGGCCCACTGTTTTCAAAGATCCCTTTTGTTGGGAAACTTCAGTATTTGTGGGAATTTTTCTAAAATCATTCATTCTCTTTCTGCAATGTCTGGTAACATCACATACTTCATCTAGGCTGCTTATCATTCAATAAGCCCCTCTCTTTTGTGCTTTTAAAATATAATAGATGTACGCCTCTTCAATTAATTGATGCCTTTCTATAATGAATGCAACCTGCTGAGAGATACCCATCTCTATTTGTTGTGTCCAATGAGACATGCTTATTCTGCCTGAGAGTAGGGAGTTCAGTGGTTTTGTGTTTCTGTTAGAAGCAATCTTGCATTAGGGATCTTGAATTGGGGCTTTATACAACACAGAATTTCTTACAGAGTAACTCAGTTATTTCAGTCAAACTTGATATGCTCATTCATGGGTAACTCATAACCAGGGCTATTGATGATACAGTCAGGTTTAGTAGAAAGAGTCTTAGGACCCAGTAGAGCATGCTCCAGTTTTGCCACACTTCCATCTAAATGCCTCCTATCTAGGAAGCCTTCAATCTTAAATCGGTTTTGTGAATCTATTTGCATTCTCACCCTCAGTTTGGCAATGTGATATGCTTTGGCTGGATCGTTTTATTTCAAGAAGCTTCTTTTGTATTTTAAAAATAAAAGAATGAGTGTGCATCACATATGTTGGAACACTTGCAATTCCTTGGTGTTACTCTAAGTGACTGGCCAGGGAAGGCAGGCTGCCAGGCTTGGCAATCTTTTCAGATTCTTTTTCATGCTAATTTTCAATTTGTGACAGTGCCATGTTTTTATCAGGAAGGTTTTATTAAGCGTTGAAAATGACTATTTCTTGATCTGACTAGGTGGGCATTTGGTTAGAGTCATAATACGGATTCCTCTACAAAATATTTTGCCATGGGGATATTTGGAATAATAGTTCAGGAAGCTCAAAATGAAATAGACATTGTCCCATTACCAGTTATCATGGAGGGATTTGGACAAGGATTTACTATAGAAATGGAGAAATAGCGACCTAGAGAGTCTGAATGAACACACTCTGTCTTAGTTGATTAGGTAAATAAAGAACTGGTTGACTAAAATTAAATAAAGTTTTCCGTCTCCAAACACTGAGGAACCTGAAACACCAAAAATTCAAATCCAACAACACTCTGGGAATCTGTACTACAACCCCAGAGGGTGAGGGTGGAAGGGAAAAAATTATGGAGGGCAGTTGTGGTACAAATGAGTTTAAGAAGTGATTTTGACCTTCAAGAATTGATAGTTTAGTTTGGAATTCAGGATTGATTCAGGGAAACTTAACAAGATCCCATGTCATATGCTCAGAGGACAATTGTATTGCTGGAATGCTAAATTTAATACTTGTCTTAGAATAAAAGCAATAATTTTCAAACTTAAAAAATAATCTCTTGTATTCCTGTTGGAGCAGAACCAAGGTCTTTCTTTGGGTTTGTTTATCTCCTTAGTTTTTATGTATTCACATAGGAGCTATACTGATATGTCTAGAGTAAGGTATTTCAATTGATTTGAGCTGACAATTTTAAATCATAAGGATATAAAGGGAAAAAAAGAGACATCATGTAATAATATGATTCTTGGAAAAAGACCATTGTTAATATTAGGTAAATGGCCAGGCAAGTTGGGTAAATAGGTAATTGATAGATAAACAGAACTAATTTTATAAAAATGAGATCATTCTGTATATGCTTTGGAAATTCTACTCTTCATTGTTTTTAGTGATAATTTCAAACTACAATTAAACATTTACATGTCAGAGAATTCAAAATGACATTTCTTTTCATTGACCACATATTTCAAGCACCATGTTTCTCATAAACTTTAATATGTATGTGATATTTATTTGGAGATAGTTGGTATGCGATTTTTAATTTTTAATATTCTAGGTTTCTGTATGTAATTCCAATTCTCACCCACAATGCTGTATTTGTTCAGGAGTAGATTGTTTTAATCTTAAAAATATTGTATTGCTTGATACTCTTGAACTAACTTGGAAAAGTGGGAATTTCCTGGAACTGTACTGTATCATGTAATGTAGAGCAAGAAGGACAGGGGAAGTTATGCCCCAGGACCGGGAAACATAAAGAATTGACTCTGCCTCTGTCTGCATGTTGACCACCCTTTGCACAGCTGGCCACAAATCTACATGTATGGTAGGGAGTATGGTTGCTCAAGGCTACCAGGCCTGATAACCCTCCAGAGAAGAGCTGACTCTCTTCCCTTAGTTCTCACTTGAAAGATTTGGAGGAAGGTCTGATTTGTTTGACTTGTGTTGGATGCCCAGTCAATTTTGAAGGGGGTCATCTGGTACATGCATGGCACTTGAGAGCCCATTCCTGTATATTTGGTGTGTTCCAAGTTGAAAAAGCTGAGCAGCCTCCTTCTCCTAATTGGTGTCAAGTATGTTTATAAAACTACACTTGGATTAAAATTTAGAGAAACAGGGGAGGGACAGTTAAAATGTTCAGACCACTTGAGCACTTCATTGTTGATAATTATAGAGATCATGTTTGATCAATGTATAATTTATTTATAAGCATGCTATCATCTTTCTTTTTTACCCCTTTACACATTAGCATTATATAGCAATTCATGGGAAAAATATCTAGTTTGTGGATGTATATAATTTAAGAATAAAGCAGTGGGTTGTTATCAGTGCAGAAAAGAAGATTCAAAACAAGGGTTTGGTGGAATAAAGTTTGCCTGCTTTCACACCTGGATAATGGACCTTCAGAAAAAGAAAATTTAACCTCTGAAATATTTTTCCTCTGCTATGGGCTGTGGAAACAGACTATAGATGAATAATAAAAAACGGGAGACTAATCTTAAAGTATAAGATGGAAATAGACACCTAAAATAGGAATCTGGGAATCAGAGAATTTGAGTTGGAGCTGAACTATCTTTGGCTGCTTCTATTATATTAAGCCAGAGGGTGTACGTTTTAAGAGCTTCCAGAAATTATAATTTTTATGGATGCAATATTGGTTCCTAGAGTGTTACTATCCAGAGGGAGAGAGTAGCCAGGAGAAGACAGCTGAGGACTAAGTGGATGCAATCTTGCTAAAGATAGGAGCTGGTGGAAGAGTGGTTTTTGAGGGAGTGTACACCAGGCAGAGTACCTGGATCAATCCATACCCAGCAAAGGTGAGGGTGATGAGATGAGCTCAAACACTGGATACCAGGGACAGGAGATAGCAGGGTGGGTCACACAAACAACAGACAAGGCAGGTCAATAAGTCAGTAAAACAAAAAAGATAGGAAAAACCAAGATGGCGGCATAGGTTAATACCTAAACTGCTGCCTTGCACAACAATATCAAAACTACAACTAAAAGAAAAAACGGACACCATCCAGAACCACAGGAAAGCTGGCTGAGTGGAAATTCTACAACTAGAAGAAAAGAGGAAAGCACACTGAGACTCAGAGGAGCTACAAAAGGCTGAGGTACGGAGGCTCACACACTGAGAGGAAGGGCGGCTGTGTGCATAGGTGGCTGAGTGTGCGGCTGGCTTCCTAAAGTGGGAGGGAGAAGGAAACTCCTGACTGCACTGAACTCCAGTCCCAGGTGAGACGTTGGGAAACCAGACTCATTCGGGGGGAATCTGGACTGTCAGGAAAAAGAAAGCACACTGAGACTCGGGAGCTGCAGAAGGCAGAGGTCTGGAGGCGCGCGCGCGCAGAAAGGACTGACTGCTAAATGCATGGGAGGCTAAGTGCATGGCTGGCTTTCTAAAGCAGGAGGGAGACAGAAGCTCCTGACTGCATTGAACTCCAGTTCCGGGCAAGTTTCTGGGAAGGCCGACTCATTCGGGGAGAAACTGGACTGTCTGGCAGCAGGCGAAACTCGAGGGCGGCTTTCTCTCAGAGGTGCTTGCAGCGATTACTGAGGGACACTGAGACCCAGGGGCCTCATAGGACAGGGCTGATGGGAAACCAAGCCTGTCTGTTCCGCCCTGAAACTCTGCCCCATCCAAGCTGAGCACAGAGGCTTTTGTAATTTTGCAAGTCTTGTCTCATAAGAGTGTCTCCAGCACAGAAGTATTCCCAGCGTAGACACAGCTGATCCTCACAGCCAAGTGGCCTGAAGGTCAATTCCTCCCAGTGATACCAACAACAATCAAGACTTAAATGCAACAAGGCTGAGCACACAGCCCACAAAGGGGTGCACCAAGAGTGTCCACCTCAGGTAACTGGGGAAACTGAGCTACTGTGCCCTAGAGGACACCTACCACACACAGCTACTCTACCAACTTAGGGAAGCAGCGAAAATACGGAGACAAAGAAACAGATCACAAATGAAAGAAATGGAGGAAAACAAATGACTGGATATAGAGTTCAAAACCACAGTTATAAGTTTTTTCAAGAATTTCCTAGAAAAGGCCAATAAATTTAATGAGACCCTCAAGGATATGAAAAAGGACCAACTAGAAATTAAATGCACACTGACTGAAATAAAAAATATTATACAGAGATCTAACAGCAGATTAGAAGACCACAAGAATCAAGTCAAAGAATTGAAATACAAAGAAGCAAAGAACACTCAGCCGGAAAAGCAAAAAGCAAAAAGAATCCAAAAATTTGAAGATAGTGTAAGGAGCCTTTGGGACAACCTCAAGCGTACCAACATCTGAATTATGGGGGTGCCAGAAGAAGAGAGAGAGCAAGATACAGAAAAACTATTTGAAGAAATAATGACCGAAAACTTCCTCCACCTGGTGAAAGAAATATATTTACAAGTCCAGGAAGCACACAGAACCCCAAACAAAAGGAATCCAAAGAGGACCACACCAAGACACATCATAATTAAAATGCCAAGGGCAAAAGACAAAAAGAGAATATTAAAAGCAGCAAGACAAAAACAGTTAATTACCTACAAGGGAGCACCCATACGACTGTCAGCTGATTTCTCAACAGAAACTATGCAGGCCTGATGGGAGTGGCAAGAAATTTTCAAAGTGATGAATAGCAAGAACCTACAACCAAGATTACTCTACCCAACAAAGCTATCATTCAGAATTGAAGGGCAGATAAAGAGCTTCACAGATAAGAAAAAGCTAAAGGAGTTCATCACCACCAAACCAGTATTATATGAAATGCTGAAAGGTATTCTTTAAGGAGAGGAAGTAGAAAAAAGTAAAGATAAAAATTATGAACATGTCTAATCAACATAGTGATAATACATGTTAATACATGTCTATCAACAAGTGAATCTAAAAATCAAGGGAATTAAAAATCTGATGAACAGGTAATTGAGAATCCAAGATGGTGGCGTAGGTAAACACCTAAACTGCCGCCTCACACAACAATTTCAAAACTACAACTAAAAGACAAAACGTCTATCACCCAGAACCACGGGAAAGCTGGCTGAGTGGAAGTTATACAACTAGAAGGAAAGAGAAAAGAGCATTGAGACGTGCACAAGTGCTGAAAAGCTGAGGTATGGAGGCGAGTGATCCGGGCTGGCGGCAGGCGTTGCTTTTTTCAACCCAAAGGGAGACAAGCCCCCGATTACTCTGAAATACAGTTTCTGGGGAGATGCGGGGGACCCAAACTCCTACGGGGAGAAGCTGGACTGTCTGCTACCAGGTCGGAAAGTGAGGGGGGCTTGCTTGTAGAGCTGCGCGCAAGAATAATTGTTTACTGTGCTGGGGCACGGGACGCACTTGGAGACACAGAGCTGGCTAACTAGCAGCAATTGCTGTTTGCCACGCCCTAGCCTAGTGACGCCCTGAGACCCCGCCCCACACATCCTACAAACCCACCCAAACTCCAAGCAACAGTGTTAGCATAAGAAAGGCCTGCCCTATGGCAGCTTAACCTAACAAACTTGCAGCCTGGATCAGACAGCTCCAAAACCTCCAAACCCCAAGCAAAGAGGAGAAAACTGCAGCTCTCACTGTAGCTCCTGGTGGGTGGCCTCAGACAGTAGCTGACCTGCACCCCATTGGAGATCCAGAAGCCAGTATACCTAGTGGTCACTGTGATAAACCAGATTTCAACTCCTCACATCCATAAGTGACACATTCAAGAGGCAGACTCAGCAAGCACCAAAGCCCCACTGAAACAAGTCCTGCACCATAAGCTTGTCTCCAGCACAACAGTTCTTCCATTATAGACACAGCGAGTCCTCACAGGCGATTGGCCTGGAGGTCAATTCCTCCCAGTGTACCAACAGCAATTAAGGCTTAACTACACCAAGACTTTGCACTCAGCCCACAAAGGGGTGTACCAAGAGCATCCACATCAGGTGATTGGGGAGGCTGAGATACTGCCCCCTATAGGTCTCCTACCACACAAAGCCACTCCATCAACACAGGGAAGCAGCCAAAATGCGGAGACAAAGAAACATGTCACGAATGAAAGAAACGGAGGAAAGCAAACTACTGGACGACATAGAGTTCAGAACCACATTTATAAGGTTACTCAAGAATCTTCTAAAAACCGCTGAGAAACTTGATGACACTTCTGAGGAGCTTAGTGAGACCTTCAAGGACCTTAATGAGAATGCCAAAAAAAATGGAAAAGGACCAGTCAGAAATGAAGCATACACTGTCTAAAATAAAGAATATACAGAAACTCAACTGTAGATCAACGTACCCCAAGAATCAAACCAAAGATCTGAAATATGAGGAAACAAAAAACACCCAACCGGAAAAAGAAAAAGAAAAAAGAATCCAAAAATATGAAGATAGCATAAGGAGCCTCTGGGACAACTTCAAACGTACCAACATCCGAATATTTGGGGTGCCAGAAGAAGAGAGAGAAAAAAATACTGAAAACCTATTAGAATAATGACAGAAAACTTTCCCTACCTGGTGAAAGAAATAGACTTACAAATCCAGGAAGCGCACAGAACCCTATACAAGAGGAATCCAAAGAGGACCACACCAAGACACATCATAATTAAAATGCCAAGGGCAAAAGACAAAGAGAGAATCTTGAAAGCAGCAAGAGAAAAATGGTTAGTTACCTACAAGGGAGTACCCATATGACTGTCAGCTGATTTCTCAGCAGAAACTATGCAGGCCAGAAGGGAGTGGCAAGAAATATTCAAAGTGATGAACAGCAAGAACCTACAACCAAGATTACTCTACCCAGCAAAGCTATCATTCAGAGTTGAAGGTCAGATAAAGAGCTTCACAGACAAGAAAAACCTAAAGGAGTTCATCGCCACCAAACCAGGATTACATGAAATGCTGAAGGGTATTCTTTAAGAAGAGGAAGAAGAAGAAAAAGGTAAAGATAAAAATTATGAACAACAAAATGACATCAAATACATACCTACCAACAAGTGAATCTAAAAATCAAGTGAATAAAAAATCTGAAGAACAGAATGGACTGGTGAATATAATAGAATCAGGGACATAGAAAGGGAGTGGACTGACGATTCTCAGGGGGAAGCGGGTGTGAGTGGTGTGGGAAGAGATTGGACAAAAATCTTACTCCTATGGATGAAGACAGTGGCAGGGGGTAAGGGCATAGGGTAGGGTGGGGTGGGGAATCAGGTGGAGGGGAGCTATAGGGGGAAAACAAAAAGAGGAACACCTGTAATCTGAACAATAAAGATTTATTTTAAAAAAATAAAAAATAAATAAAAATCTGATGAACAGAATAAACTGGTGAATATAATAGAATCAGGGGCATAGAAAGGGAGTGGACTGATAATTCTTGGGGGGAAAGGGGTATGGGAGGTGTGGGAAGAGACTGGACAAAAAGCGTACACCTATGGATGAAGACAGTGGGCAGGGGGGAGGTAAGGGCAGAGGGTAGGGTGGGAACCGAGTGGAGGGGAGCTATGGGAGGAAAAAAGAGGAACAATTATAATAATCTGAACAATAAAGATTTGTTAAAATTGTTTTTTAAAAAACAGATAACCTGAAAAGAAATTGGTGAATAGTAGTGCTCAGTAGCAGATATAGCACATTTCCATCATAGCAGGAAGTTTTATTGGTTAGCACTGAGAGGTTCTGACAGTGAACCTGAAGCGTCAGTGTACCTGAAGTTTTGACCAACATCATGTTTTCATTTTTCTTTCTTTTCATAGTTTCAGAGATTGACCATAGTTGGGAATCCACTTGGATCCTAAGACTAAAATGACATTTTGGGGCAACTGAGACTTGCTATCTCACATCAACAGAGAGACAAATTCTGGTCTAGATATATACCTTTGCATGGCTGGTGTGGCTCAGAGGTTGAACATCCATCAACCCATGAATCAAGAGATCATCCGTTCGATTCCCGGTCAGGTGACATGCCCAAGTTGCAGGCCTGATTCTCAGTAGGGGGCATGGGAGGCAGCCAGTCGATGATTCTCTCTCCCCTCCTCTCTAAAACTCAATAAAAATATTAAAAAATAATTTTAGATATGTACCTCTGCATCCAGAGTCCTCCACTCCTCCCTTCCATAAGAGTCTATGCCCCTCTGAAGGCCACCAAGCAAAGATTGTGTTAGTAATGGTTAGCCAAACCACAGAGTGAGAAATTGTCCTATTTCCAGTCAAAGCTGCACCTACGCCATAGAAGACAGTTGACCATCTAAGCTATTTTTAGATGTTGTCTCACTTCGCAAGGGAAGTCTTCCTATGTCTGGAATTTAGTGGTGAGATTTGATACTTCACCTATCTCAGGTAGATACTTTTCCAAGTGTCTCTTCATATACAGACAGTCCGTGCCCGATCCCAAGAATGCAGCAGTTTGAGATACTGAAACTAAAGCCTATATTTGCTTGCAAAAACTTTAATCTATTCATAGGGGGAAGGGAGACTGGAATCCATGGTTTGTCATTTGGAAACATTAACTCTTTGACTTGATGTGCTTATTTTAGTTAAGATCTTCCTCGCCCTAATCAATGATTTTTCTTAGGATATAAACCTCTTTTCATAGTAATTGACTCCAATTTTGTTAAATTGGTGAGCAATTTGGATTTGTACATCTATTTATTTTTTGCTAGATTCTGCTTTTTTTTTTGTAGGGTGTTGAGGAATAATGTCAAGCAACTCGTAGAAGCTCATTCTCCCACTCTCTGAACTGTTTCTATATTTAACTCAACATTTTTTTTTTGTTTAAATTGCAGCAGCTTTCTGAGGCTATTAGGCTACTATTCAATTAAGTATTGCTTCTGTGTACACAATGGCACCCCAAGAGCTTTAAAGTGCTCATGCAGTTTCAGAAATGTTTAATTTGCTACCAGGGAATAGCTCAGTTCAGAATAGCATGAGGAAAGCAGAGAGGAGAAAATGGTACCATTTCCCACATCTGTGGGGACTAAGGAAGGGCAATAAGAACAATGAAAGCCATCATTTATTGAGATCCTACCGTGTGATTAAGCATTGTGTTGTATCTTCATGTGTTTTATCTTTTTTGACATTCACAAGAATGATTTGAGGTGGGTAACATTATTATGTATTCCCATTTTGCTGACAAGGAAACAGGCTTGGAGAGATAATTTACCCAATGATACAGAGCTAGTAAGTGGTGGGTTTAGGGTTTGTACTCTGATTTGATTCTAGAAACCATATTTTCCACCACTACTTTACCTTAGTTGACTAAGATGCAAAGATGGTACTTCCCAAATGTGTCCTTCCTCAAGTTGTGTTGAAAATACCCTGCTCCTCTTAGGTGCCTTTTGAAGTTCCACTTGCTTGAAGAGCCAGATTAAAGCGAATCTGCCCAAGAAGACTTTCCGTATCTCTCAGCCCAAGTTAACATTCTTGGATTCTCCTAATCCTATAACACTTTCTGTTTCCATTATTACCATTTTCCAAGTCCACCTCATATTAGAACCTGTGTCTGTCTTGTGAGCTTCTGGAGAGTCAGCACTTTAGAGTCACCCCCAGGCCTAGAATACTGTCTTGAATATAGTAGGTTCTGAAAATACTTCTGTTGTAAATGATTTTTCAAAATTCACTAACAACTTAGTGAACAATGTATTTTTTAATTCTTGGTTGAGAGAAAGGGTGAAAAGGCTAAGTTTTCTGTTTTGACAGTCTTTTCATTGCCCTTCATTACGTTTGAGGGCAGGCCTTTTAAAGGTGACCTCCAGGCTTACAAGCATCTATTTACCAAACCCTAATTGTCGACTTAGAGTCTTCTTGGAGCTGGGCGTGTAATGCTGACAGAGACATATTGTATCACTCTTGTATTAGAGTTTAGAATCTAAGGGGGAAGACAGAGACTCATAAGAAAATTGCCACCCACACATATAATTATGAACATGCTATCAGGGAAACAGAAGATTGGGGGAGGAGGGGAGAGATTGAGAAACCATAGCTAGGCAAAGACTTAATAGATGGGGATGAACAGAAAGTAGAGTCGCCTTACCAGATGGGACAGCATGTGGGTGAGTCCTGAGGTGGAAAAGAGCTTGAAGAATTGAGTCACCATCCACCTGAATGTCATGGAATTCAGCAACAGTGACTTCCTGGTGCTCAGTTCTCCATCATGCACGCATATGCATGACAGGCTCTATGTGTATTGATTGCACAGTTATAGGTTAGACAATGCCAATATTTCAAAATTTTTAGGAGCCTTAATTGGCCAGTTACTTAATGGTTAAGCCATGCCTACTGTAGCCTTGTTTACCTTTGAAGTTGTACATTTGGTTCAAATTATAGTATCTTACAGTCATATTATTTGCCATTTATTCATTGCTTATAGACCAGGTTCTGTGTCAACCATTTTATTCATATTATGTATTTCTTTTCCTTCTGTGCAACAGGGTTCTTGGCAAATTATTCTGTAAAGGCCAGGTAGTAAATATTTTAGGCTTTGCAGGCCACATGTCCTCTATTGCAACTATGAAACTTTGCATTTTAACACAAAAGCAGCTATACAAGATATGTAATAAATGGGTGTTGTGATAAAACTTTATTTCTGGACACTGAAATTTAAATTTTATATAATTTTCAAATACATACTAGTATATGCTGATATAACCATTTGAAAATGTAAAAACCATTCTCAGCTCATAGGTCATATAAAAACAGGTGTTGGGCTATCCCTATCCCTATCATCACCTATCCCTGTCATCATCCTCATTTCACTGACAAGGAAGCGAGGTCAGTGAGAAGTAATTAATACCCAGAATGGAATCCAGGTCTAGTACATTCAAAGACCTCACAGCATTAACTATTCTGTTGGGCTCATGGAATGATTTCCTAATTGTTTCTGATGTATAAATCCCATTTCCCAACCAGATTTCAAGTTTCTCAGAGGAACGGACTCTTTTATTTTTCTTATTTCCCTCCATAGCAATGATGGATTTGTAGCAGGCATTCAAAAGTGGCTTAACTGTCCTTTGGTTTCTCTCAAAGTAACCCAGAACTGTAGGATTTTGGGGAATACATAGCAATCATTTTTCTATTGCCAATGTAATTTAGTTTCCTAAAATGCAGCCGTGAAAACTGATTAGAAATATGATTAAAATTCTAGGTGCAATTCTCATGTCATGTTTGTAGAATTAGTGTCATATTACCCGTTTTCACATGCAAATTGCATAAAACACAAAAACTTGATTTCACTTCCTTTATGGAATAAATTGCCTTCTAGTCCCCTAAACCATAGGGGATTCTTTAATTTCTTGGTTTTTGAAATTGTGCCTGTGGAGTCAATTAAGGTGAAGAGTGTTTAAAGCCTAAAAAATGACTAAATAAACTGAAAATGCTTAAAAAGTCTCATAATCATTAAATAACATGTGGGCAGACTGTTTCACTGTCTTGCTGTCTCTTTCTTCATCTCTCTCCCTAGTTACTTTAAAATTAAATTTCAGAGGTGACAAAATTGTCACAGGGATTTATTAACATCAAAAAAATGGCTGATTGTTTTGACAATGAAAACTGGTTTTGTTATTTTTTTTGTCACTTTTTATTGAGTTACAAGTTGTTATGTTGGCTTTGTTATTTAAGGTACTGGTTATGCAGATATTTGGTATAAATGGAAAGACCTAAAATATATAGTATTGAGAGTTTGGTAAAAAGTATATTTTACAGATATATAATATGTCACGGGCTATAATATATATCTTTTACAAATATTTCAGTTTATAATAAAATTTTAAGATGTCAATTGAAAAATGTGTGAATATAGTATTAAAAGTTCTTCTGTAAGGTATGATAGCCACAAATTTTGAAGACCAAGACCAGTGATTTAGGGAATATCTTTTTTTTTTCACTTTTTAAATTTTATTTCTTTATTTTAAATATGTCTTTATCGATTTGAGAGAGGAAACAAGGGGGATAGAGTGATAAAAAGATAGATTGGCTGCCTCCTGCAGGTTCCCTACTGCAGATTAAGCCCACAACTTGGGCATGTGCCCTGACTGGGAATCGAACTGGTGACCTTTGGTCATGGGTTGGCACTCAACCACTGAGCCACACAAGCTGGGCTATTTTTTTTTTTTTTTAAGCCTCATCCGAGGACGTGCTTATTGATTTTAGAGAGAGGGGAAGGAAGATCAAGGGGGAAAGAGAAATATTGATGTGAGAGAGAAACATTGATCAGTTTCTGAAACCTGGGTATTGAATGTGCCCTCACTGGGAATGGAATCCACAACCGTTCCGATACAGGAGGATGCCAACCAAACGAGCTACACCAGCGAGGGTGGGACCTTCTTGTAAAATGGATTATCTGAAAGCCATTTTGGACTTCTTCAAAATCCCTTATGATTTTCTACCTTTACTGGCATATGTTTTCTGGGACCATCCCACGTGACACCCACATTTGCTTGAATGATAAATGCAAGCGTAAAAGGAGGGGAAGGTAATGACATGCATATCAGCTACAGTAGTTTGCTTTCCCTTTCTGGTTTGGCAGGAAGAGGAAAGGTTTTGCTATTTACTCTGGATAGGAACTTGAAAGGGCTGTTTTGAAGCTTCACATATTTTAGACACGCAGAATGGTCAACAGTGGGAGAAGATGACTGCCTTGAGCAGCTGGAGGAGACAGCACTTCCCTGTTTCAAAGTCTGGAAAACGAGAAAGCATATTTCCTTAACTACAGAGAACATCAGCACATAGATGCATAGCTTGGGTGCCTAGAAAGCAGCCGTTCAAGCTTAAAAATACGTTTCCCTTTGCTTGTTTGTGGGAGAAAGCTCTGAAAAAGATAAATTGAGTGGGTTCTGACCTCAGCAGCAGAATTCCACAAAAATAATAGAGAGGACAGAGGGGAAGAGAAAAGAAGGTTGGCCTCAGTATTGTCTTCTTCAGGGAGAGTTGGCGACAAGTTATATTTCGTTGGATGTCTACTTAACTTTACTGTGGTTCAGTGAAGGAAGATTATGCTTAATGGAGCCCTAGGATCCCTAAAGAATCAAGGCTGCTTCCAATTGGCTTGTTCAAAGTTAAATAAATTATTGTCTAGTGAAGGCACAGCCTTTTCATTAAGTTTTCATGGGGAATAAACTCCCTGCATTTGCTGCAGGCTGAGTATGTATTTCTATTAATCAGCAAGGCGAGAAGCAAAGAAGCCAAAATATGAGCCAGCCTAAGTAAATTACAAGTGTTCTTGTACCTGATTGAAAGCTACCTAAACTGACAAAATGAAGTTTTAAGGACTAAACTGTCAAGTAGAAGCTCAAGGTCATCCTGGGGAATTATTTGGCCTCAACTTTTAAATTGCAACATTATCACAATCTCCTTGGGAAGCATACTTTTATCTGTAGTTTAAAAAGTGATAGTAAGTCCCCGGGCCCGTGTGGCTCAGTTGGTTGGGCATCGTCCTGTGCACTGAGAAGCCACCAGTTCCCGAGTTTCACACTCGATCTCCCATTGGGGGCATGCAGAAGGCAGCCCATTGATTGATGCTTCATGCTCTCTCTTCTTCTCTCTCTAGAAAATAGGGGGGAAGGGGAAGGGAAGTGATGCTGTTTTCTGTGGTATAAAGAAGGAATGTAACCAACTAATTATTTGATTTTAAGTATTTAAGGTTATCTCATTTTGAGGAACACTAATCTAAGAAAATATAAAATAAAGATAACTATGGATTTAAACAAGGCATGGCCTGAATTTTAAAATACTTAAAATATAACTGGATATACTACTACAAATAATATTTTATTTCAGTCTAAAGAAAAAAATGGATGTTAAAGTCATATTTAGCACAAGTTGAAAAGCTGATAATCATTTGGAAATAATTTGATGAAACTGTCTAAAGTTAAAAAAATATACACATAGGGATTTCATAATTTGGTCTATGTTGTGGAGATCTATTAAACAGTGTAAATGTAAATTGGTAATTGGGGATATGATATCGACTCCATATGCTAGGAAGTTTTTGAAAGGCGTTTGGTAACATTCAATTTCCAATGCCGTAACTTCCCACAATTTATGAAGTGTAATTCACTTCTGCAGATTCCAGGGTATTCTGAGTATATTTTAGTTGAGTCTAGTTTTCTTGTTCTTTGTGTTTTTTTGCAGCGATGTTTTTCTTTTGAATTTTAAAGCTTCATGTTCTATTAAAAAGAACATAGCACAAAGACCATCGCTTTGAAAGGGTCATATATCTGTTTGTGGCTCAATTTTATAATGCATTGTTTACTCTCCAAAGGTTATTATGAAGGCAAATAAATAATGCATTTAATGATTTTAAAGATACTCAGATGAATTAATTTATAAATTAATATTTTATTAATACTCAAATGCTTTTAAACTTAGTATATAAGTTTGATATGTCTCTGCTATGCTTATTACAGAAAAGACAAAAGGTGTATGTATTCACTTATACATTATGGTGTTCATTGTCTAGGGGTCTTTCATTATTCCTTTGTAAAATGATATAAAATTAGGTAAGGTTAAGGACTAATGGAATTGTGCTTTTCCAAGGTGAGCAGGGAAGCTGAGATTGGGATGTTATCTCCTGCTGAGTACTTAAGTAAGCTCATTAGCTCTTTCTGACTTACCTGGGGAAGTTCTGTTCAGGACAAGAATGACAGCAGTGGTGCAGAAATAAAACCCTAGGAAAGAGAAATGTGCTTGAGAATCAAAGTTTGAAAAGCCAGACTAGCATTACTGGAAGGAGCTAATGAAGACATTTAGGTATTGGGTCTCTTAGAAGAATGTTTCCTGTTAAAATGGCCCACAGAATCTAGCATCAGCCCCTGCCAGAGTGTTTTTATTGGAATGAACTTTATTATTGAGTCAGTTTGTACAGTTTGTACAGTCCAGTTCAATTATTATATCTGAGTCTTTACCATGTGTCCACCAAAGATTATGAATTCCATTGGCTTTCCAATCTGACAAATAACGTTCATTAGACATTTACTATGCTTTATAGAAAATCAGATTTTACAATCCTCACAATAACTCTCTCAGGTACGTATAGTCATGATCCTCATTTTACAGTTGAGGACAGTCACAGGGAGATTAGATAACTTGCCCAAGGTCACTGAGAAGGGAGTGGTGCCAGGATTTGAAATGAGGGAGCTCCCAAGCTCACGTTCCTCATCATTGCTTTAGTTCAGGAGACTTGGAAGCTCACCATCTAGTACAATACAGGCAACATGTGACTTTAACATGATAGAATAAAGGCAATAAAAAAACAACAACTATGTACAAGATGCAGGAATACTACAAAAGGGGACTGTTAATATTGTTTATGGGAGTAGTCTTAGCGAAGGGGTTTTAGAGCCATTGATACCTAGGCAAAAGTATTGATGACCAAGAAAAGCTTACCAAGTGGGCAAGGTTGAGATGGCCATTCATGGCTGAGGAAGAGTAGAGGCAAATGCAGGGGGCCTGGCACTACAACATGAGTTTGTGTAACTACAGGAAGTTCTGTGATGATAACTGTTGAATGGGGGCGGAGGAGGGACTCGCGGGGGGAATGTATACAGGAGATGAGAATAACGAGATTGGCAACAACTGGGAGAGGTCGATCTTTTCAGTCAGAGAATCGGGCTTTAGCCATGAAGCGGTCAGATTTGTGAATTAGCTAGATTGCTTAGGTGGAAATATTTGTGGTAGACAAATAGGATGGGTGGGAGACCAATTAGGAGGCCAGTGCAGGAATTAACCAGTGGCCATGCCAGGTCTGGGGTGAGCAAGTAGGTGGATGGTGGAGCATCTATCTGTGTTTGAGGATACAAGAGCAGGAGCAGACTTTGGGGGAGAGGAGTTTGAATCAGGGTTACATTATTCCTGGATGTGTCACTTGGTAATGTTTTGTATTTTCCTTTTTGTCTAGAATTTCCTTGAATGCCAATTTGCATATGCAGGTATTCTAAATGTTGACTCCGAAAGATTTATTTTGTGGGAACAGATACTCAGGGGAGCCAGCGTTAAAAAACAAACAGCCTCTCTCAGTTTGCTCATCCAGACTTCAGAGTCATCTAAAGAAGAATTAGAACACTGTAATAAATGCCTCCAGCTCTGCTCATACAGTCATACCCAAGATGTAAAAGGAGGGAGCAGGGAGGGGAGAGCAGCAGCTATAATATTTATATTTGGCAGCATGTCTTCCTACTCTGAAGACCAGTCATTCTTTAGCTGCTGTTAATCCTGATTATAAAGAAAATTGCACAACACTTCACTTTGATTTGGCCAATTGAAATGCCCTTTTAGGAAGCAAGTGGCATTCCCAAATTGCTCTATCCCTGGATCAATGCATACCTGTGAGTTCTTTTTCTGCAGACAATGATCCTATCATTTCAGCGTAGTCTATTAGAAGAGTGGATATGAAAATGTCTCGCTCCGCTATAGGAAACAAATAGGCTCTGGGTGATTATTAAGCAGTTTTCTCACGTGTCCCTTCCTTGATGGAGTTAAAGGCATTAGGATTTGAATCCTGCCCGTGCTCACTATATAGAACATATGTCATTCTCTCCATTTTTATTGCTATTCACATTGAGGTCAATTATAAGCTGCTACTTAATGTTACCATGAAATTGTTCAATTATTTTCTCTCAGCATCTAAGCAGCTATCCTCAAAGGGACTTAGGAGGAGTGGTATTAACACTGAGGAATCCTTAGGTAGCTGGGACCCCTAGATAGCTCTTCTTTTGTGTTTCGTCCTTTCTCAATTATATACAAAATGCCTGAAAAGTTGTTAATGAATAACTTCATATCCAATCTTCTCTTTGGTTAATAAACATAGTTCCTTTTCTTGGTGGCAAAGTCCTAATTAAAGGATAGAAACTGTTATCTCTGCCCTCTTCCCCACCTCCCTCATAAATAGACTCTTCTGCGGCCCCAAGGGCTTGGGTTGATTTCTAACTAGGGAAGCATTAGGGTATGTTTTCTTTTTCCATTTTAATGTTAGAATGGAGGGGGAAGAGAAGTAAAAACAATTTTATTTTTGCAGTGAATCCCAAGTAACTTTGTATAATGATGCTATTTATCTGTTTGCAGTTTACAAATAAAATGCCCTTGGATTTATTACTATTGTCAGGATTTGCAGGGAGATGTAGAGAGAAATCCTATATAATAAAAGCCTAATATGCTAAGTGTCCAGTTGATTGGTTGGCCGTTCAACCAATCAAAGTGTAATATGTTAATGATATGCTAAGGCCGCTCAACCGCTTGCTATGATGTGCACTGACCACCAGAGGGCAGATGCTCTCACCGGTAGGTTAGCTTGCTGCTGGGGTCCGGCCAATCGGGACTGAGCAAGACAGGCTGGACATGCCCTGGAGCCCTCCCGTGGTCCTTCCCTGGCTGGCCAACATTCCGCATCTCTCTCTAGCCCCGATCTTGCACCAGCGGGGTCCCTCAGCCAGGCCTGCACCCTCTCGCAATCTGGGACCCCTTGGGGGATGTCAGAGAGCCCGTTTTGGCCCGATCCTGCAGGCTAGGCTGAGGGACCCCACTGGTGCATGGATTCGTGCACCGGGCCACTAGTATTTCTATAAAGGAACAAATATCAGTGCTTACCTAGAGATACCTCATGTTCCAGTTATTCCTTTTTCCTCTGTAGCCTAGTTTGGATGGTCTAAAGTTAGCCTGATTGCTCCTCACCATTTTATGCATGCTCTTGGCTCTGTAATTTGGTTATCTTTATAGCAATGCAAAACCAGCCAAGAGTTTCTTTGAGGCATTTCAATTTCTTCATGAATCCATCCAAATTGCTATGTGCAGGTTACTGTGCTAGATGTTCTTGGGTGAAGAGGAATGACTGGATAGTCAGTTAAGGATCCTCTCTCAAGGATTTGTGGTGTAATAGAGGCAGTGCACATATAAACAGCTGGCTCTGATGTAAGGCAGAAAGAACTCAGCAGTATAAGAGGAGCAAACAAAAGGCTGTGGGAGACAGATGACAGAACAGTTCCCAAAGAGATAACTTCATGGAAGGAAATCATTTAAACTGAACCTTAAGAGTGAGAAGAATTTTTATAGGCAGCACAGTGCTCAGCATTCGGGCTGAGGGAATGCCATCACAGTCACAAAGGTCATTACACTCTGTGATTTCATCTTCTTAACCATTCCCTGCTGCTACTTCTGTACCGGTCTTCAGGATCCTTCTCTCTCCTCTAGTTGTACCACTCTTCCAGTCCCGTTCATTTTCAAAGTCTCATTCTCCATATTGCTACCCCAATAAGCTTTATAACTCACGAGTCTCCTCCTGCTTGGTAAGTACAATCCGATTCCATTGCCCCCAAACAAAGACTCAGATTCCTGCCTTAGTGTGGGAAGCCTGCCAGGATCTGATAGGCACCTCTGTCTGCCATTTCATATCTTTCTGCACTCTAATTCAGAACTACCCATTCAACAAGCATATATTTACACCTGTTGGTCTTTTTGTCTTCAATGTCTTCCTCCCTCATTTGCCTGTCAAACACTAAGTACAATCACTCCCATCTCTACTTTAGTTAGCAATACAGACTTAGTTTATGCACCTAGTACTGTGCACTAGCATAAGTGGCAGAGGTAAGTAGCACCATTACAGGTACTATTTAACCAGACTGATTCATATCTAGTTGTGCGCATGTTATCCTCATAAAGTCAGGGATTTTTTTGTGGGGGAGAAGGGCTGTTTTTGTTAATTAGTAAATGGAATTTTCAGCTTTAGTGATTGTTTATGTATCTTTCAGTCATATTGTGATAATTAAGTAGATATTAGAATAGGTTAATTTTGAAGAGAGAGCTTAAGAAATGAAGGCACAAAGAAGTGGGGGGAATAAGAAGTATCTGAGGGTGATATTTAGCTGAATGGGAGAAGCTGGCATGGTAGATAGATGGTGTTTTCCAACCTCCACAAATCCCTTACTATAACAAAATATATATATACTAGAGGCCCAATGCATGAAAATCATGCAAGAGTAGGCCTTCCTTCCCCCCGCTGCTGGCACCAGCTTCCTTCTGGCACCTGGGACCCAGGCTTCCCTTGCAGCCCGGGCTTTGTCAGGAAGGTCGTCCAGAAGGACATCTGGAAGGATGTCCAGTCTAATGAGCATATTATGCTTTTATTATTATAGATTGGTCTTTAAATGAAAAGTGGGATTCATTCATTCATTCAATAAATAATTATTGAAAAAAAGGCCAATTGCAAAACACTAGATATATGCTTGAAGTGGGACCTCTGCCTGTTCCCCCATCCCTACTCCACCCCCATGTTGACTCTTCTAATGGATTCTGGTAAATCTACGCCAGTGCCTGAGAGGAACCATGTATAAAGCTAATGTGAAAACCTGGAATCCAGTTCCAGAGATTTTTGCAAGGCTCAGTTTATTCCCTCTTTCTGCTTCAGCTTGCTCAGTGCTTGACCCACTTGGCTTCTTGTATTGGCTCTCCTGTCTGATATATTTAAACTTGGTCACTGGGCTTCAGATTGCATTCCAATGCCATTTATTTGATAGGTGAGAGATTCATTGTTTTGACCTAGAATGGTTCCTAGACCCTGATGTCTATACCTGTAGCAGCTTTAAGCCCTATCTTCCTAGGGTAGGTGGGAAAAATGAGACACAAATATTCCAAGCAGATTTGTGAGTTTTTTGCTTTGAGCAATTAGTCCTAAGTCTTGAACCTTCATTGAACTTTCTCTTTATCCTACTAAGGATTTATGTTTGATCTTTGGTTTGAGAAGCATATTTAAGTTTTGTTGCATAATATAAGTGGATGGCTTTGTTCTCCTTAGGATATTTCATACAAATACAAATATTCCATTTGTTAAAGGAAAAGTATATATATTTCTGATATAGTGATTATAAACTTTTCTGAAGCTTATGTAATTTTATCATCATTACTCTTCTTTGGGTGCTTTTTTTCTTTTTTAATTTTAAACTACCATGGTGTCAGGTCATAGGGCAATCAAACTAAGAAGAAGTAAAAGAGAATTGTTTTTCTTCCCAAATCACTTCTTAATATATTAAGGGGTAAGAACTACAACAATGCCAACAAAGTGGCGGGTCCAGTGATCCTGCAGTCACCAAGTTCTCCAAGATGCTATCTCCCAGAAGCCCTTCTGTATTTCCTGTTCTCTTTCACGAGGAGAGCAAATAATATTGTACCAGGAAGGCCCTAACTGGTCTGGCTCAGTGGATAGAGCGTCGGCCTGTGGACTGAAGGGTCCCAGGTTCGATTCTGGTCAAGGGCATGTACCTTGGTTGCGGGCACATCCCCAGTAGGGGAGGTGCAGGAGGCAGCTGATCGATGTTTCTCTCTCATTGATGTTTCTAACTCTCTCTCCCTCTCCCTTCCTCTCTGTAAAAAAATCAATAAAATATATTTTAAAAAATATTGTACCAGGAAGGGTAAGTGATACTGATGCTTGTCCTCACCAGTGTCATATCTAGATGGCCTTTTAAATGGGGAAAAGGACATCTAGTCACCCTGGTATTTATTATGTCAGGACTTGATTCTCTAAAACATAGGAATTCAGTGTGACCTTGTACTGATCTAATGCCTTCCTGCTTTATGATGAGAAACTCCTTCACTTCCCAGATCTGTGATCCTACTGGTTCCTCTTCCTGTAACTTAACAAGCAATGGTGCTATTCTTGGACTAGACTGCAGGATATTTGGGAAAATGCCATCACTTGCTGGCTGCTAGAAATATTTGTCTTTAAGTCAATTTCAGTAAAAGTCCTGACCAAAGACCAATGGCTGAATTTTGGCTTAATAAGTTGTGAAAATTAAATACTTATACAGCTCCCAAAATCTGGTATTTATGTTATAGTAGTAATAAATAGTATATTTATATTGATGGATACAGTATATCAGGATAGTATACAACTTACTTTAAAAATGCAAGCACCATTCATGTTCACTTTAAAACATTTAGAAAATATCAATAAATTAGCCAAGAGATACTATCTGGTATAATTAAAAAATACCACTTTTGTGAATATTTTGGTATAGGTTCTAGTTATTTCTATTTCAAATAGCTTTGAGAATTGTTCACAAATGCTTTCCAAAATGTTCTTTCTGAACCAGAAGTCTGATTACATTATTGTTTAACTCAAAAGTCTTTTGCCATCCCTTGCCTATAGAATAGATTCAATTTCATTGGCTTTCTGTCTCTCTTAAACTTTTGATCTATGCTCTGGTCTGTCACTTGAATAGGTGCTGCTTGGGGTACTTGGTCCTTTTGTCTCAAATGCCTTCCACCATTATATCCACTTGCTAAGCCCATTCAGATCCCCCTTCACTCAGAATGTCCTATGTTATAATTAATGCCTTGTTTCGCTCTGTTGCACAACTCATTTCTCTTTATTAAGCATATCTCTTAGTCAGCCTTACCTTTGCTCTATCTTTGCATGCCTTCTTTCTCCACTAGATTTTAATTCTGGAGGGAAGGGTTTATCATCCTCATAATTTGTTGTGATGACTTGTTTAATGTCAGTGTCTCCCACTCTCCTATAATCCAAATAAATACAGGGGCCACCTTCATAGCTCCAACATCATGTTGTTGGTTGGGGATATAATAGAATAGGCTCAACAATATCTGAGTCCCATTTACCCTTCTGTAGTTTGCAGCTCCTAGCATAGTTCCTAGACATGGTAATACTTAAGAGATGTTGGTTGAATTGAATTATTTGTTATTGACCACAAGTAAAGAACATGCACGTGACAAACACCAAAGCACTATGAGTTGTCCAGATTCTTTGGAACATTATTTAGAAACGTATTCAGAAGTACAAAGCATTTTGAATCAAAGTGCAGTAAGTAAACATTATTTCAGGGAGCAGTGAGTATTACAGGGTGTTCTTAGTGACCTCAGTAGCCACTATAACCTTCGGAAACAATATTGCTCTTACTATTTTTGTTTTCTGTTCAGCTGGCCAAATCATCATTAAGATTGGATCAATACTTGTGTCCTCAACTGCATTCCAGGTGGAGTACTATCCATTTACTTAAGAAGACCAACGCAAATCTGCCTTCATTATTTTGGGTTTTATTAGTCACCATTGTCATTTGCTTAGCTCTTCCACATTCATGGTACTTTTTCAGGTTTTAGCTACTATGTTTAGAATTATTTTTCCAAGTCTATTTTTAAATAGAAAATGATTTACTTTGTTTTGATTGCTCTCTAAGTGACATTGAAAGGTACATACTTTTCTCTTTCTAGGATCCTAATAGGAAATAGTACATATATTTCTTATAACATTGTAGTTTCTTCATTCCTTCTTCCTTTATTTGTTGAGGTTTTCTTTCAATTATGTTTTTGTCTTATTCATCATTCTTTCTTCATTTATTTTCTGGCAAACTAATTAAGAAAAGTTAGTCTTCAATTCTGTCTGAAGAAAAAAAAAGAATCCTTATTGAAATCTATTCTTTTGCATTAAAATGAATACCACAAATCACTGTCCTCTCATGGACAAATGCAGTGCTGATAGAGTGTTAGCTACATTGTATGAGCAACAGTGCATGTAATTGAGAAAAAAATGAAAAAAGTGTGAGGGATTCTATCTCTTCTTTTAAAGACTGAAGTGGCAGCTGCCTTTAGTGTTGGTAGCATTGTCTTGGTTAGGATCATGTGCTACTTAATAAACCCACAATTTTATATAATAAATGATTTGGATTCAGTTGTTATAAAACACCATGTATTTTTAAAAAATGTCCATTGATTCAACATTCTCTACCACCATTTCTAATGTAGCCTGGTCCTTTAATTTCCAGTTATCTTCTATAAATAATTCTTGAATACTTCCTATATACCCAAGCTGAAGTAGGCTCTCTGGGGGGCATATAGACTAGAGAAAACATTACATTTTCATCTGGATTTTCTCTTTAGTTGTACTGTTCCTGCTTTCTTGCTATATGAGTGACTTTTCCTTTACCATAGCAGAATGCTTTTATCACACATATTTTTTTAATTAAAATTGACTTATGCAAAAGGAGCTTTGAAACAAACAATATTAGAAATACTATTTTCAGTCAAAATTTGAGCTTCCTGTTTATAATTTTTTCATAACATTTTATCACTATTACCCTAATTGTGATTAGAATGTATATTAAATCCTTTTGTAAAACAAGGTATTATGGTCAGATTCTGGTATGGTAATGGACTACTGCTAACAATAGAATAATCAAATATGTCTTTGGCTTCATTTATACAAGTTCATTACAAATTTGTGTCTGGTCACAATGCTGACATTCTGATAAATTGGAAGTCTGTGGCCTAAAAAAAAAACAACCTTTCCCTACTTACTCATTTCACATAAGAGATGGATAGAGTACTTCCAAATAATTTACATTACATGGAAATAATAATACTTGTCATTTCCCCCCATTTTAGATTGATGCTGAAATGTCATGTTATATATTACTGCTAATTATGAGAACTGTGTAGCATATGCCATCTTATTTCTAAGGCTTTATACTTTTACCTTAAGCTTTGAAATAACATCAAGTGAGTTCATCTAGATTCATTCTTAACTGCTAGGTTCTAGGAAGACTGTTTAAGGGATGCCTTATCTTTTGTGTGTGCGAAGTGGAAGGTGGTATAAAAATGCAGTATTGTGGGGAAGCTTCTGTGTAATTTTGGCTCACTGGAATGCCAGTTGGGGAATGGCAAAGGCTAATACTCAACAGATGGCAAAGTCCTAAAACCTATAATAATGGTTGCAGTTACTTTCATTACTGTCATTTGATGACACATACAATAGTGTGAAAAGGCTTGAACTGGGTAATCACAGTAAATATACTCAAAGGGACCAGATGCATTTCAAACAATCAAAATGGTGATGGATATTCAGGCTGAGTGCCACTTTTGCTCATATTCTAGGTGCATTTACTGCTAAGAATTAGAAGCAGCATTACTCGTCACACAGAGAAGCTCCATTCCCCGTTTTAGTAATAACAAGCAACAAAAATTGACATCTGTTGTAACACAGACAGATTATTTCACATTCTTTATGATTGTGTGTCATTATCATGCATATAAATTTAGTTTGCAGATGTTCAACGTCGGAGATCAAAATATCAATTTTGCCTACAAAGGAGTAGCAATGGATACTGAAAACCTAAGCACTTTTGGAAACTAGGCAAGTTAAATCTTTTAGAGTAGGGCAAATACAAGTCAAATGGTGTTAGGACCAAAGCGCATAGAAAGGCCCCAGCTAGGGCTGTGTGGAAGTTTCAGAAGACATTAATCATTATTTCCAGCTTTTTATAAGCATCCATTCTTGATTTTAATCTCCAAAGAGTGTAGTTTGGGAAATCTTTGTTATTTTCTTCAATGCCATGACTAAAATGAGGCCACATTTTTTTCACAAAAGGACAGAATCTGCCATTCAAGAAAATAATTAGATCACATTTGAATAGTCGTAATTCTTCCTGAGTCTAACATATAAAAATAGTTGTTGGTGATTGTTTGGGGTGGGGCAGGGTAACAATGATCTACAATAATGCTGTTAAGCACCGTAACACAGACACATTTATCTTTTGATATGTTAAATACTCAACTTAACATCACTGTTCTATGTATATTTTGGTTGGTTAATTTTAGGAGATAAGGATAGATGATGAAAGGGATGGTTCCATGTTTTGTGGTACACTATAAATATCTAAGAATACAAACGTAATTATGTTTTATGGAAAACACTCCTTTCTCCACTCTCAAGCAACCCCAAACCACAAACAACTTCAACCAAATGAGAAAAAACCCCAGTCACATATTTTAACAATCTTCTGCCTGTTTCAAAGGCATTGTTAACAATGTGGATATATTTTGCATTTGCCTCTGGGGATTTATCAGTCAATGTTAAAACACTTCCCACTGTGACATTTTTTAAACTGTCTCTTTCCTCTGCTGAGCTAACAACATAATGGGGATCAAGGAAACAGTCTGGAACAAGCACAGCACACAGCCCCTGCCAGGCATTGGATGTTCAGGCATTATTTCTGACCCTCTTTTGTAATGGTCAAAGATACAGGCCTGTTGCCCTCTCACACTCTGCCTTTTCAAAAGCTTGTTAAATGAATCAGCTATGTAATATTGTGAATTTGAAATATTTACGCAGGGTCCAGTTCAAATCTAAATGTACATCCTATTATATTAGTAAATATGAATAGAATAATATATGTAAAACAAGGAGTTATACTGATGACAATATTTGAAGCACCTAAAAGGGCATAAACACTGTGATTAAATGAGAACATATAGGTCCTTGGATGCTAAAAAAGATCTCTTTTCTTTTCTCTAGATATTTTTCTATCTTGAGAAGTAGAACACTATGTTTAATGATCGTGTATTTTCTGGTGCTTTTCGGAAATAATATATTCTCAGTAAATTTGATAATCTAAGGACATATTTTATTGAGCAATTTTAGTTGGGGCTTTGGTTCTGGTTTGTTCTGGGACCAAGAAGTTTAAGGGTATAATAAATATTAATAAAATAAATCTAACAAGTTTGAACCTGAGCAGTGTGAGATCACATTAGATTGTTTTAAATTCAGTAACACTATCTGGCCTGTTCATAATTAATATAGGACTTATATGTATTATTGCTTAAATAGGTATTTAAATTTTACGTGCTCTGGCTAAGTTCAGCTTAAATGAGTTAAAAGCACAATTTAATTAAGACCATTGAAATGCTGAAAGAATGCATTTTGCTTCATACTTTGCTTGAATGGTGTTTCTCTATGCAGTACTCATTTACCAGCGGCAAATAAAAAAGTCAATAAATCCCTGTTTCCAGCAACTAGACTAATGAACTTCATTAGTTGATCATGTTATCAGTATAATTGCTACAGACTGCATTTTGCCCTTGGTTATTAATGCAACAGACTTCTGCAACTTACTCTTAGGAGAATTGCCTGGAAAGACAATCGGTTTAGCTCTGAAAATGACGTGTTGTTGTTTTTTTGTCCTTCCCCACCCCACCCCCCTCCAAACTCATCATTAAATCCTCCTGGGAATACTTAAGATTATTCTGTATAGTACCCAGTAGCAATGGTTTAGACACTGCTCTTTGGGACTCTTTTTGCCAGACACCTTAGTTTTGTTATAGTTGGCTATGTGTTTACAGAATAGTGTTATGGGTCAAATTGTGTTCGCCAAATGGTATGTTGAAGTGCTAACCTCTGGTACCTGTAAATTTGACCTTATATGAAAATAGGATCTTTGTAGGTATAAATTAATATGAAGTCATACAAGAGTAGTAGAGTAGACCTATTTTAATCCAAAATGACTGTGTCCTTCTAAGAGAAGACACACAGGGAGAGTGCCTGTGATGACAGAAGCAGAGATTGGAGTGGTGCAGCTAGAACAAGCCAAGGTGTGCCAAGGCGTGCAGTGTAAAATGTAACTATGTATTAGGTCCAAAGAAGTATCATGTGTTAACTAAGCCAGAAAAAACTATGAAACTCAATATATATACGCAACTGAAAAACCAAAAAACATAATTTTTGGTGATTCTTCAACCTTTTACTCCAAAACTATAGCAGGCATTATAAAAAATATCTTTACAGTCCTTCTCTATTCTTCATAGATGGAGAACATAAGAATCAGAAACAGTCTACACTATTGGCAATGCACGGAAGATGGGAGAGAAACACAAGCCTTAGCTAGTTCATGTATTGTTTCAAATAATAAAAAACTTGTGTTACACAAACAGATTTTATGAGGAGAAAAGAAAATGGGGTTGATACTGTAAAGAACTCTGAGATACTCTCACAAGGGCTAAAGGACAAAGATATTTCTAGGTATAAATTTCGTTATTATTGATGACTGATTTTATACTGTTATCTTTGAACTAATATTACAAAGGAAAATTCTTATCACCTGTGTAACCCTCCACTGTGTGCCTGTATTTTAATGGTCTCCTGATTTTATGTGAGCAAAGAATGATCTCAACATGATACAATTTTAGTATTTTTTCCAACCTCTTAAAACATTTTTTTTCTATTAATTTTAATGTAACAGAGACTGTAGCTTTCTTTTTATGCAGGTTTAAGGAAGAACTACCTTTGTCTTTTACTTTCCATTAAGGAAAGGAAAAACATTTGTCCAGTTAAAATAAATACGGGTGATTATTTTTGTCATTCAGACTTTGAAATCCCTTGGTGAAGAAGGTATTGCATTATTAAAATCTACTTGTTTGATGTAGAAGTACTGCTGTTGACACGGTAAGAGTTTTGAATTTTAATTTTGATTTATTTGCCTGCTAGAGTGATAGCTTTCAAGAATTCAAAACATTTTATTTTTAACTGGAAAATTGCTAAAAGAAATAACTGAACTTTTTAGTCCGAGACAGTTTTGCATTTTCACATTGGGCCATCAGCATTAAGAGAGATAATTCCAGTGAAGGAAGGTGGCCACTGTTTCCCTTTGAACATTCTAAAAAGAACAGAGTGCCTTTCTGTGAACCCAAGGATAGCTTGTCACATCATGTATAGTTACATGGAATCCAAAAACTCTCCATAGCACAGGAAAGTTGAATTAGCTAGCAATTTCCATTTCAATGCCATTTTATATACCTACTAGAGGCCTGATGCATTAAATTCGTGCAAGGGGCTTGGCCCTTGCAGCCCTGGCTGCTTCAGGGTCCCGAGGCCCCGCCCCCTGCCCACTGGTCCTTCTGGAAGGTTGTTCCACCACCAGGTCTAATTAGCATATTAGCTCTTTATTATATAGGATTAACATTCTCCCTTCTGTTTTAATTTTATTATCTACTTTCAGATCTTCATGCCTTTGATCATGTCACACTTGATATGTTAAAAGAAGTCCAGACACTATAGTTTATACTTTTTCTTTAAAGGACAGGCAGCTATCTACCTGATATGATTAGATAAGTTCTATGAAGTCCCTCTTACCCAAAATCTCTCTCCGAGCTAGACCTAAGGGCTTGTAGTTATCTCCATATACCTTTGGGATAAGCCTTCAGAAAATAAATGTGTTACATGGGAGGGACAATCATCCTATGCAGATTACCTACCAGAGATTCAGCTTCTGAAGAAATGGACATAAAACAAGAATCTTGACAGAGGAAAGGGGATGACATCATTTGAATTGTGTAACACTATTAAGTGAAAGAATGACACTGGCGGTATGTGCCTTGACTGGGATACATTGTGAGAATCCTAAATGCTTGGTGGAAATTTGTGAAGGAAGGCACTAGAAAAGTGAAAGTAAAATTAAGAGTATATTCTGTGCAGTAAATCCTTGGGGTGCATTTGGCAAATATATTTCCAATAATTTCAAGTGATCCCTTGGTTTGTTGGAATTTATAATTTTTCTGACTTTAAATCAGGTTTGTGGGGAAGTAATGGTGAGAGCCTTGGTCAGCTGACCAACCACTCAGCAGGGCTTTGTTTGTACTAGTGCTATGAAATCTACAGTAACAATAGCTCCATGGAGAGCTGTTTAAATTGGTTTCATCCGTGAAACTTTAGGCAGTTAATGTGTGGTGTCAGGAAGGAAATGTACTTTTAGAATAAGCCAAATGCCCTTATAAACATTTCAAGATTGTGAATTTCTTGATGTTTTCAAGTTAATAAATACTAGGAATTGACTGACTCCCTGGGAATCCAGGGTGTCACAAAGGTAAGTGAGTATGTGAAGTTTACTTTATAGTCATGTTCAGTATTTGAGTTTGTTTTCTCTATTTCTTTTTTCCTTCTCTCCTCTCCCCTCCTCTCTCCTCCCCTCCCCTCCCCTCCCCTTCCCTCCCCTCCTCTCCTCGCCTCTCCTCTTCCCTTTCTTTTCCTTTCTTTCCCATTTTCTCCTCCCTCCCTCCCTCCCTCCCTCCCTCCCTCCCTCCCTTCCTTCCTTCCTCCCTTCCTCCTTTTTTTCTTCCTGCTTTCCTGCCTTCCTTCCCTCCCTTTCTCTTCCCTTTCCTCTCACCTTTCTTTTCTCCCTTTTCCCCGCCTTTATTTTCTTTTTTCTTTTGAATACATATAGTGATCTAATCAAACAGCTCAGGGAATTTGACTGCAATAAATGTATGTTTTGGGGAAATCTTTGCTTCTCCTTCATTTTCTCAAAAATATCTGTGAGGAAAGAGATTAGGGGCTAGTAGGACGCCACACAGAAACTTGACTTACCTTGTCATTGTATAAGCATTCTCATGCTATCACATTAGATCTATAAAAGTAGACTTGGCCAATTTTACCAAGAGTGAATTAATAGGTATTTATCCCTGACCAGGTGGCTCAGTTGGTTGAGTGTCTCCTATATCAAAAGACTATAGATTTAATTCCAGTTCAGGGCACATACCTAGGTTGCCAGTTCAATGCCTAGTAGGGGTGCATATAGGAGGTAACTGATTGATATTTCTCTCTCTCACTCTCCCTTCTTCTTTCTCTAAAAATCAATAAAAACATATCCTCTGGTGAGGATTAAAAAACAACAACACATATTTATACCTCTTAGGTTATAAGAGAACCTAATCATTTCTGCAGCATAACAATACTTCTTGTTACAGATCCAAGTGAATATTTAATATATTCTATGTTTATGTTTTGATTTTTTGACATTAGACTATTCATTTTTCTAGCATTCTGTCTCCACAGGATGTCTCATTCATTCATCAGCCCCTCTTTCCAACTGGTATCATTAACCTTGCTTTGTAGATAAAGAGACACAGAGGTCAACAGTCTTGGCAAATGTTTTGTCCACTCACTGCTCTTGCTGATATGAGATAAAAGTGTTGAAAAAGGGCAGCTTTATTTCCTGGTTTATGTTGCATGAAGATAGGTCTCAATTATGCATCAGGGGATTATATGTTCATAAACTGAATAAACCATAATAAAGATGATCAGTGTGCTGCCAAATTACAGATACGGGTGTGCTTTTACCTATAGCTATATACATATGTATCTACATATATATAGTCATATGTTTGAGTCTCATGCCACCATGACCTTGTATTTGTTTGGGTGTTTAAGAGCAAAGGATGCTGGGGCTTCCCCAGTGTATAGGACTCAGAGGTTTTTTTTCATCATTAGATCCATTACTTTCACATAGCTAATTGTAATAATTAAGGTCATGTTTTAAAGTATGTGCACATCCCTCCCAACCCCCCCCCCCCCCCCAGCCAGATCTAAGCTTCATTTTAAATGCTAGCAAACCCAGTAACTCAAAAGCTTTCAAACGTAGTCTATTGTCCAGGGCTTTTATGGTTATTTCAACAAAGAAAATCTCTGTGCTCACTCAATTTACAAACATCTGGAAGAAAATAATGTGATAATTAGGAGGCAACATGGGTTCATCAAAAACAAATCATGCCAAACTAACTTAATTTCTTTCTTTGATTTCTTAACAAGCTGAGTGGGGAAACAGTGGGTATTTTTATTATAGCAAGGCATTTGATGTAGCTTCTGAATATTCTTAAAAGGCCTAGGGAAAATGCAGATTTTGGTAAAATGGCTGGCCAATCAAGGATATCTTTTGTAAAAAGGAGTAAGCAACCATTGTTTATATACGGTTTTAATATATAACTAGGAGAGACTGTTGGATATATTTTTTGATAGTTTTTCTAAACTTATTTATGTTCATAATATCTATGTTTTTAAAAAATGTGTTTTTATTGATTTCAGAGAGGAAGGGAGAAGGAGAGAGAGATAGAAACATCAATGATCACAATCATTGATGGGCTGCCTCCTGCACACCCCCTATTGGGGATCGAGTCCGGTATGTGCCCTTCATTGGAATTTAATCTGGGACCCTTCAATCCACAGGCCGACACTCTATCCACTGAACCAAACCAGCTAGGGCCATATATATTTTTTTACAAAAGTGGGAATATACTGTGCTAATATTTTAGAACTGGTTTGTTTTCACTTACTAATGTGGGATTGAACATTGTTCTGTGTCAACAAGGGTGCTTCTCCAGCATCATTTCTAATGGCTGTGTAGGGTTCCACTGTCTGGATTGACATCATCTATTGCTGGATTATCTCTTGTTAGAGAGACTACATCCTTGTTGCTGTTGTTACTATGAGCCATACCAGGATAACTATACTTGTAGTTAAGAGGTATTTATAGATGTATATACCTACCTCTCTCTCTCTCACTCCTTCTCTCTCTCTCTCTCCCTGTCTCCCCCTACCCCTCCTTCTTTTAAGAGAAAAGTTCCTCCTTGGGAAAATTAAAATTCACTGGAAATGTTTAAATGATGCATATTTCCATGAATGTTTTGGAAATTCCATATTTCATTATACAGTTGTGATGAAAGAATTGCTAAATTATAGCCTCAAATTGACTTTTCTCCTATTTTTCTCTAAAGATTTATCGAAAGGAGAAATTTGTTTTTATGGCAGTTATTGTTTTTATTGAACATCCTGAAATAAAAATTATTCTAAGCCTCAAAGTGATATCAAACTGTTTTCTTTGTTAATACAGTAAACGTAATCCTTAATCTCCTTTAAAACTAGGGTCTTTTAAAGGAGATTAAGGATTACGTTTTGTGCTTTAATCCTGCAGCAAATATAATTTCTTAGATTCTACTGTTAGGTAGCTCCAATTTTCCATTTTCTTTCCTTCTTCGTTTTTGCTTGCTGTGCCTCATTAAAATTTCAAATGAAGCGGTATGACACTGATTGGAAGGAATTGTTTTTGTTGGGAGGCAATGTACACATGAGATGTGCAGCAAAAATTCAACTGCATTTGAACCCTGCTATTTGTTTGACACAATGAATTTTCAGGAATGGAATTGCAGGAGCTAAATCTTTAATAAAATTGCTATTGACTGTCCCTGCAGGAAGGTTGGAGCCCTCAGCTCTGCAATTATTGGCTATGTAACTAACCTCTCTAAGTACATGTACTCATCTGAAAAATGTAATAATACAAACCCCTTATGGTTATTGAGAGGATTCAACAAGGTTATGTAACTAAAGTGCCTGGATCTAGTAATCTCTCAATAAATGTTAGTTTTTACTGTTATCTCTTGGTGATCCACATTTCCCTTGGATGGTAGGGCCTAACACTTCCTATATTCCTTGCAAAAATTTCTACTCTGTTTGTCCCATATTTGCATCATTTTGGAGCAATTAGACTAGAATTGTTAAAATAACTCTTGTAACAATATTTCCCCTTTTCTTCCTCCCCTTCTTCCTTCCTTCCTTATTTCCCTTCCCTACTATTTATTGTGCACCTATACTATTCTATACTTCTTTGCTAGGCATTGGGGAAGGAAAAACTGATTGGATCCCTTTCCCAAAGAAACGTATAGACCAATGAACTTATAGATCCCTTTCCCAAAGAAACTTATAGACAAATATTAATTCGATAATAACACAAATAAATATGAAATTTCAAGGATACCAGGTGCTACATCATAAATTAGAGATACATGGGTTATAAGAGCATACAGGAGATTGGGAAGACTTACCTGAGGAAATAAAGCAGAGATAGAAAGAGAGTATACGAGTTAAATAGGTGATGCAGCAGACTACTAACTAGTCTCCTGATTTCTGCCATTGCCCTCTTATTGTTCATACTATACAGGGAAACCAGAGTGATCTTATTAAAATAAAAGATTACATTAGATCTCTGTTCAGATGTCTCTGGTCATGACTTCCCATCTCACTCAGAGCAAATCTCATGTCCTTACCTCAGTTTATAGAGCCCCATGGGTTTGGTTTCCTGCTACCTATCCAACCCCTTCTTCCTCCACTCTCTTCTTACATTCTCATTTCCAGCCACACTGGCATCCTTGCTGTTCTCTGAACACTCAGGTGAACTCCACCTTAGAGACTTTGCTCTTGCTGCTCTCTCTGTCCAAAACACTCTTCCGCAGATGCTTCCTCTCTATCAGTAAGCTGTCCTTGATGATCCTATATAAAATGGCAACTCTCTTCATCAGCACTCCACATCACCCTTACACTGCCTTTACCACCACATCACATTTTATATATTTATTTGTTTATTGTTTTCTTATTCCCTATCTCTACTCAACTGGTGGCAATTAAAAACTTCATGAGGTCAGGGGTTTGTGTTTATTGCTGAAGTTTCAGCTCCCAGAAAAATGCCTGGAAAGTATTAGACACTCATTTAATAATTGAGGAATAATGTAAGATGAAGAGACATGGAGGTAAGAGCATTTGGGGCTGAGGGAGAAGCATGTGCAAAAGCCCTGAGGCAGGTGGAAGCCTGTTATCTAAGAGGAGCAGAGGGAAAGACAGAGATGCTATTGAGCACAGTGATAGGGTCTAAAAAGGTAGGAAAAGATTGGGCTATGCAGTTGCTAAGAATTTTCCCCTGAAAGCAAATGGAAGCTATAAAGTGTTTTAAGCAGGGAGTGGGGTGATCTGATCAAGTTTATGTTACAAAAAACCCTACCCTGACTATAGTGGTAATATAAGATTGGAGAGGGCAGAGTGGATGTGGGGAGATCAATTAAAATTCTGTGATAGACCTAGCTGGTTTGGCTCAGTGGATAGAGTGTCAGCCTATGGTCCTAGGTTCAATTTCTGTCAAGGGGACACGCAAGGGTGTGGGCTTGATCCCCAGTAGGCGGTATGCAGGAGGCAGCCAATCTATGATTCTCTCTCATCATTGATGTTTCTATCTCTCTCTCTCCCTCCCTTCCTCTCTGAAATCTATATGTGTGTGTGTGTGTGTGTGTGTGTGTGTGTGTGTGTATGTATGTCTGTGATAGTAGTGGTGTGTGTCAGAGATGGGGACAATGTAAGCCAGTGACTTCAGTGGATCAGAAGATAAATGGATAGTTTGAGACCAGTAGTTCTCAACTGAGGCAATTTTGCCTCCCTGGAAGCATTTGGCAATATCTGGAGACATTTTTGTCATCTCAGTTTGCTCAGGGGCAGCAGGAGGAGGTTGCTAAAGACATCCAGTGAGTAGAGACCAGTATGTTACAAAAGAACCAACAACACACAGGCCAGTTTTCACGATAAAGAATTAATTATTTAGCCTTAACTCTTTTATAGGCACATGAGGTAAAAACTCAGAACTTGCTGTTTGGAGTAGATATGGGGGTTAAGGAAGGGAGGTGTTATGGGTAGCTCCTATATATTGGGTTTGCATGAATAAATTGATAATAGTGTCATTCACTGAAGAATTAAAATAGTTCTAGGTGTTTCTGCCCATATGGAATCACTGGGCATTCTATATCTTGTCTTGTCTTTAATAAGTAGAAGGTTAGTCACGTTTGCACTTTATGATTGGGATGTAGGGTTTTGGGATATATTTTATGACAATGATATGGAAGTTAGGAATGACAACATTTAGTTTGATATTTTACTCAACTAACTGATGTTACTGAGTCACTGACTGTGTTCGTACAGCTGATATGTGTGGCACTTATTCTAGCTGACTTGATTCATCCTTGAGAACATTAACGACTATTAACAATTTGGATGTCCAGTTAATGAGTGTCTATGTAAAGATAATTAAACATTTTATTAACTTTCTATAAAAAAGTAATTTTACATACATTCTTCCTTCATACTCTTTATGTCCTTGTAGTGAAAAAAAAGAAGCCAAATTAACTGTATTATATTATGGAGAAAACTTTGAGATGCTGAGATATTTGTGAGACTCACATTTCACTTGCAAACTAGGAGAGAAACTGGAGGTGAGGAGTCTGGATTTAGCCTTTTGATAACGTATAGATATTCCCAGAAGTATAACCACTACATCATTCTTCCATTTTGAGGACCTCCCAAAATTCTGCAAGATATTTAATCCAATATTTCTTTATGTTGAATCTGTATAAGAATGGCTGATTGTATTCTTTCTATGTATCTTCCTGTATTATTTGTTTATGTTAAACTCACTATCCAGAATTCCAGGGATATCTATCTATTTGTGTCTCTATGAAGTTACCTGAACCCCAGTTCCTTCTCTTATCTCATTGCATATTTCACAGAAGGCATCTGGTAGAAGAAGAAAATTATAAAATTCAAATATTTTTATTTTATGTTTTACTATTTATAAGTGGAAAAAGTTTAGTATGAATAAAAGGGGGCGGTGTCAATGAATTCTTATGGCATCAGTTGGTTATTTTATTTTTAAAAAAAGAAAGTTGAGAACTCCTTGAGTTTGATTTTAGAATTGTACCTGGCCTGGTGATCATTTCTGCATGTGCCATGTGTTCATGGCATAATTCTGAGATGGGCATGCATTTTGGTGGAGTGTTAATTTCTGTTTGGAAGAAATTAGGGTCTCTGTCTAGTCAACAGTTCATGTCTGATCATTTTGTTCAGATTACTCTCTAAATCTGCTATTTCCCTCACTTCTGTAATTTGCTTCTAGGCTCTTAACATTTGTCCCTGCTTAGGGGATGAAGTTTATAATTATCTTTCCATTGTGAGCCTTTACTCTGGTTTGGGTTAATCTTTGTTTTATTTTGTTTGTGTTTGCTTAGGCAAATGATAGTCAATGCTGTTTTCAGTAATGAAATCAATAACTTAAGCTCTAATAAATTTGCATATGCTGGCCAACTCTACTAACATGTGTCCATAGTATTAGTTGTATCTATGTTGAGCAACCTCATTGACCCCTATGGATTAACTCAGCTATGAAGCAGAACAGATAACAATGTTAATTCAGTGTATGAAAGTATTTAGAGATCTCCTACCTCTCAACTTATATTTCAAATGGGAAACTGAGTCCTAGAAAATACTGATAATGCTTCACATTTGTATAACACTCTGTGGTTTACAAAATATAACAATATGCCTTATTTTATGTGATTTTTTTCAGCAATTCTGTGAGGTAGGCTGAAAAAGTATTATTGCCCCTATTTTTCCAATGAGGAAACTAAGATACAGAGAAATTGAGACTTGCCTCAGGTATGTAGTGAACCTAGGTCTACAACCCAGGACGTGAGGCTTCACTTGGTTAGGTGGTCTTTCCACAACATCATGCTGCTCTCTGGATGGAGTTTCTCCACCCCCATGCTGCTGTCCAGTGCTATGCTGAGAACTGACTCTCTCAGCACTTGGTATGACATAGGACTACTATTATTTTCTATATACCATGACATTAAAAAGGCTTGGAAGCACAGTCATATATAGTGGAAGAAGAGAGACCTACTTAAGTCGCTAAGTTTATTGTAAGGTAAATGAGTTTATGTACATGGCAGTCTGTGAGTCTTGGACATGTTTCCTCAGTGTACATTTACCTACCCACTGACACCTGTATCCATTTCCTTCTAAGGAAAGGCCCCTCCCCACTCAGTCTGTGTGGCTCCAGGAAGCCAAATAACCACACCTCAGGCCCCTGGTGTGGGCCCCAGTAGGTCGGTGTGGTGTACTAGCTCCTCTTGTCATGCTGATTGGCTCAAGGTTAGTCCTGAGAGTTGACCAGAGTGAACTGCATTGCATAGACTTTCTCTGTGGCTTTTGGGAAAGAAAATGTGCTGCCCTTCTGGAACTGAATGAGGAAGCTTGCAGGTTGGAGCTTCTGCATCATCTTGGTGTCTCCAGAAGCAAGTACTGGACCTGAGGGGAGCTGAGAGATATACCGAGCACTGGTGATACCATCTGACATCAAGCTGAACAAAATAGCCTAAACCAGTTCTGCTATTTGAACCAATAAATAACCCCTTTCCTTAAAATAATTGGATTAGGTAGTTGTCATTTGGAGCCTGAAGAACCCTAATATATATCTGGTCAACACCACCCCCGCCCCCTCAAACATCTGCACACTTTCACAAATGGTTAAACATCCTGATTTGTCACATTAGAGGCCTTGTGGAGACAGGTGAGATTTAGAAATGAGTGTTCCAATTTGATTTGATCTCTTCTAGCTGAAGTGTGTTTTTCTTCTACCTTTGAAATGATAATTCATAACCTATGAATAAAAGCTGTCACCATATAAAGTTTCACATAATCTATGATTTTCCAGAAAGTGCTTTTTTCATGGTCAGTTACCTATATTAATTCAACAAATAGTTATTATGACACTGAAGTGGGCCAGGGTTTAAGATATCATCCTCACCCTCAAAAAAAGTTTAATTTAGTTGGTAGAGAAGATATATGATTGTGAAAAGACAAGTACAAGTCAATATATAACTAAATATGTTATGAGTATCACTTGGGAGGTCAAGGGAGGCCAAGGCCATCAAAGATTGAAAAATGACAATCTCCGTGAAAGAGTTAGGGATGGAGTCAGAGCTTTCGGATCTGGGCACGTGAAGAGGAAGAAGTCTCCTCAGGAACTGGAGCATAGTGCTAATGCTCAAGTACAGGGAAGAATTGTGACTGAGGAAGGTAGTGATTCAACAGGATGGTTGCAGCCTAGGAGTAGGGTGAGGAAAACAATTACTTAAATGTTGAAGATTTTTATTAATAATTGAGCCAGAGGGAAGAGGAAGAAATAGGTCAGGCCTTGGAGCCTAAAGCAGAAGCATCATGAGTGGAAAAGAAGGAGTAGATGTGCAGGGATCATTGCTAACAATGGGTTATTAGTTTCACCCAAAGCATCAGAAGACTTGCGTAAGCATGAGTCTTGGCATTAAGGCTTTGCCGATTGCATGTGGTCACATTTTGTTTCCAGATAGGAAAGTCTTCAGAGGAAGTAGGTTGGGGGGAGAGTATGTAATCAGTTTCAGAAGGGTTTAGTTTCAGGTGAATCTGAGTTTCACAGTTGAACACTTACTGGAGGAAGATGGTCCAAGCTCTGAGGAGATGCCAGTTAGTCATTCAGTCACAGAAGGTGATGGCTGAAATCATGGAATTGGATAAAAGTTATGAGTGAAGAAATATACAAAAGGAAAAATGAGAAAAGCCTTGAGAAACTCCCATTTTTAGGTGGTGGGAAGAAAAAGCAGGCCCAGTCTGATGGAACAAGTTAGTGTCGTGTAGAGAATTTGAGGGAGGACATGGCACACAGTAGGCACTCCATAAACCCTCTTGAACAAACGAATGGATGGAGTTTTACAAAGGAATGAAGGTCATTAAAGTAAAAAGATACAGAGCTGTCAAGAAAATGGGGAAGTAAAAAAAAAAAAGGCATTTGGGGTCAGTGGTAAAGAGGTTCAAGCGGTTATTTTTCAACTCAGACTAGAGGATTATGAGAGGATATTGCAGAGGTTCACTGGGGAAGCACAAGTCAGTGTCAGGAAGAGGAGAAGCGGAGTTGAGGAGCCTGGAAATACCAAAACCTGGGCTTAAGTGATGGCTCATAAACAACTTCCCTGGGTTCAATTTTTATTTTCCTAAAAAAGTGTTTGACTAAGTGATGTCCAATATTTCTTCCAATGCTCACATTCTATTGGCAGTTCTATTAAAAATATATATTTAGATAGTACTGTTCTAAGTTCCATATCATAGTATCATTTTGAGAATCCTTTGTGCCACAATTGTGTGACTGTTGAGGACATATGGAGAATTAGAAACATTTTACTCTCTTTTTTGTAGACTCATTGATTTATAACCAGTAATTAAAATTGTCAGTAATATAGCCATACAATATTTCGGAATAAACAAAATGTGACTTGTCTAAATAGCAAAACTGTTTTAATTTTTTACTTCCAATATCAAATATTTTTAAGAGCTAAGGAGCTTTTATAATGGGTTGCTATGCGTTAGTAGCTATTTCTAGTAGAAAGTTGGGAGAAGATCTACTCGAAACTCTGTACCTGTCTTTATTCCATTAGAAACTTTTCTAAATCCTATTAGGTCCAAATATGCAGAAAAGAATTATGGGGATGGCACCCAAATGACAAACCTGGAATGGCAAATGCCTTCCTTGTTCAATTTACCTCTGCCAGAGCTCCCAGTGACTAAAAGAAATGCTGGGGAACACAGTGTAGAGCAGACTATAAAACATGTGAATTGCAGATCTTTTGAAGAGGATAGTGTTGTGTTAGAAATCTACCAACTCCTTTTAACTCTGCGTCCCCGATTTCTCAGAACATTTACCAAAGGCTTGAGCAGAAACTGGCTCGTAACCAGTTTTCTTAACAAAGCTTTCAGATCTTTGTTTTCACAAAAAGAGATAAAAAGTCTGAAATCCTCCTTATGATTCAGGCATCATCTGTTATCCTAGATCAATGTCAAGCTAAAGATTTTTGGATAGGATTTTGGCAAAGTGCAATTGTAGATTAACCCACAGCATTCCATTAGATAAGTGACATAATGAAGGATTTTAAACAATGAGTCAGAGGCCTGGGCTCTAATCTCAAGATGACTGATTTTTCTCTATGACCTTCAATTATGTAGTTGCATAATTTTCATTTGGTCTGTGAATCGGTTATCTTATCTGTGACATGTGGAACACTGCTTTTCTGTTTGTTGCTGTAGGAGTACAGAAGTTGCAAGTGCTGTTATTTCTTATGTTTTGGGGTGACCCACTCTTTACATGTCTGCTAAGGGACTTCTTTCTTTTTAAGCAAGCAAACAAAGGATGAGGAAAGTCAATTCTGAAAGGAGGGAGAAACTTCTGGTAAGGAGAGTGCTGCCATCCACATCATATTGGATACAATGCAGCATGGTTGGGCATGCATAATGGGTTATGCATCTTTGGGTCTTGGTCTGTTGTGACCTACAATTTTGTTGAACCATATGTCTGACATTTCAAAAGATATAATCATTGCCATGCAGTTTACTTTCTTTTTGGCAACTTGTAATACTCTTCCTACTCAGGTCCTTCTTTCTTCTGAAGGTAGCTTGCCACCCAGCTTATACCCCAGGACTTTTTTACTGCCCTGGAGGATCCCTGACCAAGCACTTGATTTTAAATCTTTTTCACGTAAATGGGCCTTTAGCACGCTTTGCCTGCACTTTATGCTAATATTACACACCAGTTTGTGGCTTCAGGTCATTCAAAACTTAAGCGTTCTTTAATTTCCCATTTTGCAAGTTCTAAATGCTGCATATGGCACTTCATGATCTGGTTCATGATAATGTCTTCCATTCTTCATACTGGCATAACCACTCAGATTCTATGCTTGAATAACAGCAAACTGGTAATTCCCCAGATGCAATGTGGTGTTTATCATCTCCAAGCCATTATTCATGCTTCCCTTATCCTTGGGATGCTTTTTCCCACATTCTGCCTACTTAACTCCTCCTCATTCAATATACCTCTGCTCAGACTTTCTCTTTCCAAATTTCTTTCCTGATCGCCTCACTCTCTCAGCTGGGCTAAAGACATCTCTGTACATTCTGTAAATATTTTGCAATACCTCTGACTGCCAACCCCCCATCTTGTTTACATTTCTATTTGTGGATGTTATCTTCATTAGACAATCTCTTTGAAAGCAAGACTTAGATTTTCTTAATCATCGTATTCCAGTGTTTGGCACATAGTAAATGATTAATAGATGTTTATATGAATTGGCCTACTTGGGAGGAAGAATAAAATTGCAAATTCATGCAGATTTTTGTGTACACTTGGTATCCCAATAGCTATTATTTGGGTGGCTGGGCACTCACGTGTGACCTTGGACAAGGTAACAAGGAAATGTTCACTGGATAAATAAAGCAGGCTAAAAAAAACACACACTTGTTATTTTAGAAGTAAAGGCCATATATACATAAGCAAGTCTATGTGGGAGAGAAAAATAGACTCAGGGAAAGTTGGCAATGAAATAAGCTTTTTAACTATGCAATATACATTCTTTATTTAATATCTCATATGAAACAGAGAAAAGACTTCCAGGCCTCAATGCTCCAGATTGCCACAGCAGCAATACCATCATTCCTGGCTCTTTGAGTAGCAGGATTGCAGGGAGAATGGTCTGACACTAATAGGCAGATTGCCAAGGGGCTGGGAGAAGTTACTGAAGCATTTTATTACTGACACTGAAGAAATGATTATAGATCTTGAAGCAGGAGAGCCTACCATACCGTGGCAATGAGATTCATTGGTTTCCAGAGAGTTGCATTTTGACTTTTAAAAGGAGATTTTAAAAAATGATAGTCAAATGCACTTCAATGGATTAAAAAAAAATAACCATTTTAAAAGCAGAAGGGTAGACGCTGCTAGAGAGTGTATTCAAATCTATGCTTCTTAGCAACCAGACCAGATTTCACCCATAAAAGAAAGCTAGACCCCAAAAAAAAGCCTCTTTGGTTCTCTGGAGAATATAAAGGCATATTAGAGAAAAAGAACCACTTTGAGATTTTTAGATGAAAGGCATGGCATAGGTATAAAGTATTTTTATAAGAAAGAGAAGGACAACGAAGAAGTGATGTCTAGACTGAATTGGTTATCCTGGGTATACATGAGAGCAATTGCCAAAGTGAAAATGAGAGAATATCCTGTCAGCTAGAATCATTAGAGCATTCAGAAGTTATTATTATTTTTTTTTATCATAATGGATACACTATTTTTTTCCTGGATCAAAGTAAGGGAAATGTAGGGGGAGAATATGTGGGTGACTTGGTAATTTAAGAATATTTCCTCAAAAGGTTTTCTCAGTGAAGAAGAGAACTGAAAAGGTTCAAATGAAAACATAGCTGATGTGTTTACAGAATCAGATGTCATTTGTCTTCAGATGAAGTTTCAATGAAATTCTACACAAGGACTTGATTTTTAGTGATTCAACTCAGTAGGGAACATTGGGGCACATACGTTCTTTGCATAGTTCTTTGATAATTTAAGGTCAGAAGAGTCATTATAAACAAAACAGAAACCAAAACCAAACAAACAAAAAAACAGGATAAAAAACACCATATTCAATAAAGAAACATTTTTTAAAAGAGAAAGTCAATGGCAAGAATATAATTTTTGGAGATACGATTGAAAGAATTTACTAAACTGGAAGTTTCCTTTCCTCTGGATGAAATGAGGCCTTTTTGTGTGTGTGTAACAAAAGGGAACTATGGGTATGAAAAAAAATATGATGCTATTCCTATGCCAAAACAAGGCATAGATTATCTTCAGGAAGATTCCAGTATGTTCTTGAGTGGTATACAAAAAAGAATGATGCATTTGAAAGAAAAGAAATGCAAATCAGTCTTTTCTGGATAAACAAAGAGTCTAAATTTGGAACTAGAATGTGAAAATTTAGCAGAGATTTGATGCACTGGCTTGAACAGACTGGGGTGCGGTTGTTATGGGCTGAGGTTATTTTATGAGGGCTGCGTTTCCCTTGAAGCCAGACCCCATGTGGGGTGGAATGACGAAAGCCTCATATATCTCACTATCATTAGGCTAATGAGATTGGTCAAGGCCACATGCATTCTAATTCTTGGCAAAATGTAAGATAAATCTACTAAACTGTTCTAATGGCTTTGTGCTGTTTTTGGAAAGAAAGAGTAAAAGAACTAAGAAATGAATAAAAACAAATCTTCAAGTACACGAGATTCTATTTCAGAAATACTGTTGCATGATCAAAATCATTTAAGGAGGACTATTATTTATTCACACTATTGAAGAATGTTATGGTCACAGAAAAAAATTTAATCAGATATTTATGAAAATTCAATGTGGAAACAAAAACATTATACAGCATTTGTTCCTTAAGCATTCATTTTGTACACAAAATTTTTCAGCTTTTAAAGTTGAATTTTAAAAATTATAGTACGTGGATATTGAAAATAGACTAGCTTGCGTCTGCAAAATTTACTCTTGGAACTGAGACCAACTCTTAGAATTTATAGCCAATTTATAATTGCTTAAAAAGTTGAGTTGGTGAGAGCCATAAGAAATACTTTCTGATATAAGGTTTGCAATGACTTATGTGCAGTTGGAAGCGATATCATTTTATTTAAAATCTTTGAATAGTTTTTCATAGCTAGTTAAAAATAATGCAAAATTATTTTAACTTTGGTGTGTTAAAATAATATTACAAGCTGTTATGTGGATAATTCATTAAATTACTGAAATTGTTTTTTATATTGGTAGGTAATAAATACATGGTATTGTCTATTAAGTAGAGGCCACTGGTGAAAAATTTTCAGATTACTGTCCAAAAGCTGAAGTTATGATACAGTGCAGAGCAACCCCCAGTAATAAATGGAAGTACCATCTGCAGTATATTACAAATGAGTCAATTTAAAGCTGTGTGTGGCACTCTCTAAACACAGTTGTAGCTATACAGACAAAGTGAAGTTGAGAGCTTAGAAATTATCTAGTTCCATTTATCAGTTTAGGCAGTCATTCTGGATAACTTAAATTCTACAACTCTTCTCCTCTCTGAGAATTAGGTTTTCTGGGCCTGAATATCCTCTTTAAGGACTTTAACATTTTATCTCTCTTTACCTGATTTGGATGTACTGTGCGGAAGTAGCCAAGATGGATGGGTTGATGAATATTTCCTCCCGCACATCCCACCCCTAGGTCTTAGAAAAAAATATAACTAACTTTGCCAGAACAACTCATGTTAAAAGGCCTTTGGATGGCAGTTCAGCAGCATCACATTGACATAATATTATTATAATAGATTCAATTAGAGAGTGACATTATAGTGCTGGGTCCTGTGCTCATTAAAAGATTTCACATAGAAAGTCATTTCTACTAAGAACTTTTCTAAAATTATAAGGGTTGAGTTAAATTCAGTCCAATACTGAATAAAAAGCCAATTGAAGGCTTAAAATTGTACAGTGTTTTGTAATTACTATTCTCAAGACATTTAAAGCTACATTTTGTGCTGAATTAGGTTCCAAAAGCAAAACACCCCCATGTGTGCTCCAAGATTTGACCAAATAAACACACAACAACAAATATCTTAAGCAAATAATGCAAACAGAACCAGACATTTTGGAATGATATTTATAAAAATACTAGAGGCCTGGTGCACAAAAATTCATGCCCTTGGGGAGGGGTCCCTCAGCCTGGCCTGTGCCCTCTTGCAGTCCAGGACCCCTCAGGGGATGTCTACCTGTCAGCCTAGGCCTGCTCCCGGGGGATTGGGGCTAAGCTGGCAGTCAAACATCCCTCTGGGAGCCCTCAGGGGGATGTCCATGGGGAATGGGCCTAAGCCATCAGTCAGACAGTGCTGCCGTGGAGGCGGGAGAGGCTCTTGCCACCGCTACTGCACTCACAGCCGTCAGCCCGCTTGTGGATGAGCAGAGCTTCCCCTGTGGGAGTGCACTGACCACCAGGTGGCAGCTCCTACGTTGAGTGTCTGCCCCCTGGTGGTCATTGCACGTCATAGCAACCGGTTATTCCTGGTCGTTCTGCTGTTAGGGTCAATTTGCATATTACCTTTGTATTATATAGGATTTTATAAGCATCCTATATAATAAAAGGGTAATATGCAAATTAACCATCACTCCACTGTACCCACCATCCACGCCCACCAGCCATTCAGGAGGGAATATGCAAATAAACCCAACCAAGATGGCTGCAGCCACAGAGAGCAGGAGGGAGGCTTGGGTTTCCCTGGCAATGGAGGAAGCCAAGCTTTCTGCCTGCCCTTGCCAGCCCAGGCCTTCACTCAATGCTACAAAGTTTCAATTATAGAAGATACATAAATCCCAATAGAAATGGCTGCGGCCAAGGAGCAAGCAGAAGGCTTGGCTCCATTCCAGGCTGCAAAGTTTCAATTGTAGAAGATAAATAAATCCCAGATACCAGGGCCTCTGATTGGGTCACTGGGGGGCATGGCAGCCCTTCAAACCACCACAGGCCCCTTGCCCAGACTGCCCCACAACCCAAGGCAACACCCACCCTAATCCGGGACACCCTTCAGGGCAAACCAGCTGGCCCCCACCCATGCACCAGGCCTCTATCCTATCTAATAAAAGAGTAATATGCAGATTGATCATCACTCCAGCACGCAAGATGGTTGCCCCAATGTGGTCAAAGATCCTGCCACATGTGGACACAAGATGGCCACCAGGGGAGGGCAGTTGGGAGGGACCAGGCCTGCAAGGGAGGGCAGTTGGGGGTGATCAAGCCTGCTGGGGAGGGCAGTTAGGGGTGACCTGGCCAGCAGAGGAGGGAAGTTGAGGGTGACTGAGTCTGTAGGGGAGGGCAGTTGCGGGGGACCCAGGCCTGCAGGGGAGGGCAGTTGGGGGTGACCAGGCCTGCAGGGGAGGGCAGTTAGGGTGACCAGGCCTGCAGGGGAAGACAGTTAGGGGCAAACAGGATGGCAGAGGAGCAGTTAGGTACCAATCAGGCTGGCAGGGGAGTAGTTAGGGGTGATCAGGCTGGCAGGCAGAAGCAGTTAGGGGTAATCAGGAAGGCAAGCAGGTGAGCAGTTGGGAGGCAGCAGTCCTGGATTGTGAGAGGGATGTCCGACTGCCTGTTTTGGCCCAATCCCAGTAGGATCAGGTAGGATTGGGCCTAAACAGACAGTTGGACATCCCTCGAGGGGTCCCAGATTGGAGAGGGTGCAGGCTGGGCTGGGGGAAACCCCTCCCCCCCCAGCACAGTGCACGAATTTTGTGCACCGGGCCTCTAGTAGGTAATAAAATGTATTGATGTTCTCAGTAAGTTATCCTTTTGCCAGCAAAAGAGATATGTCCAACTAATTAAAAATATTGAGCTAATTTTTATGTCTTCATTTTTCCAGTTCTCTTTTGGCCTGTGATGCTAATGAGCCAAAGAAAGTCAAACTATTAAAGATTACGTATAATTTGATAGCATTTTGTTGTTTGAAAGTACAAATACAGGAATTTTTCCAGCATGCCATTATTAATAGGATTAGCATTATTTCAACGTTTTTACTCCCATTACTCTGATTTGTTGTTTTGTTAGTAGTTTGTCCACGAAATTCCCACTCATAGCACTTTAACAATGTTGAGTCACCCCAATGTGAAGTTATTCACAAGTACTGTGGTCAACATCCACAGGGCAGTGGATTATGAGATATTACAACTATTAACTCATTTTAATTCTATTCCATTCTTTTACAATATTCTCTTGTTAGAAGCAAATTATACCGTATAACTCTTGTCAGGAAATGAATGTGAAAACCATAATTCTTGTTTTAATATGTCTTTACAGTGTTTCAATTGGATTTGATCAAGGTGGGTATTGCATCCTTCATAGTACAAATGTTCTCAGTCCCCTGGTCTGACAGAGGACCCTGTTGCACAGTGTAAGTTATAGGATATTTTTTAGTGCTCCCAGATATAACTAACACTGAAAAAGAACTAGAGACTCAGCTCTGAGATCTTATATCTGCCATCAGATGGCTCTGGCAAACTTGAAAATTGCCAGGACTTCCTTGTCACTCTGGGGACTGGTTGCTGGGGAACAAAGATTTACTCATAATTGATATTTTCTGTCTTCTAATTAATCTCTTCACTTAAAATAAATACAGTGAACTATGAAAATCTCTTTATGATGACTAAGCAAAGAATTTTAGCTTGAAGCAGATTTAAGATCTAAAACTTCTCACAGCTCATCCAGTACTATTTTTCTCTTAGTATGTTATCTATTTACTTCTATATTGGTATTCTTGATTCTGTGTCTACCTCTTTACGTATAAGTCTATCTATAAGTCCCTGTCTTTGGGTCTTTTTCTCTAAAAGCTTCAGCTCTGGCTACTTTGGGTATCAGTCACTTCAGGTGCTAGCCTCTGATTTTTCACACTTTTACTCTTAGTGTCCAGTCTTCCTGTTTCCCAAATGTAGCAGCTAGAACAGTGACTGGAACATAACATTTCTCTGTTCTTGTTTCCTCATGATTCTTCTGAGCTAGAAAGCACTCTTCTCAGGGATGGTAGCTGTGTGGCTAGCTTTCTTCTTGTAAGTTGGCATGATGTCATTTCAACTCACTCTGGAATCTCCCCCACCCACGATGAGAAGGGACTTCGTGGTATAGAGTTGGAAGTATACAGTAGGGCTCTGAAGTCTTTTAGAAATCTTCTAATTTGTTAAGAGACTTTTAGTATAGCCTTTTGGAATTTCTTGAGGCATATATTATTTATATGAGAATTCTAGTAGATCGAGTAGGTAGTGATGAAAAGGAAGGCTGGTGCATATATTTTGGAGAAGACTCTTGACTGCTCTGTGCAATCCGACTCCACTTTGGCTACAGAATTATGGGTGGTGCTCTTTTCACATTGCCAGGGATTCATATGTCTAGTATGTAGATGACTAATTCATGGAACTTTACAGACATTATCAATAAGGAATCTATGCACATTCACATGAAACCAAACAACTCACATGAATTCTAATAATGATGATGTTGCTATAACTGTAATATATTATTAAAATAATAATAGCAAGTGAATGCTGTAGTCAACTTAAGGCATTCTTATTAAAGTATTTCGTAAGAATCTGAACTACTAGGTTTTCCTATTTATTAAAAATCCTTCACTTATACAATGGAGATTTTTCCCCATAATGAAATTATTTATAGGGCAATTCTGATTGCTTCAAAGTTGAGTTTGATGTTAGGCTGAAATCTCTCTGATGGTAACCTGTTTACTTTTTTCATGTTCTGGATAATGATAAAATTTGCTTCCTTTGGTTATCACACTTGTCTGAGCATTTCAAGCCCATCAAAAAGCCACATTCATATTCATTTACAAAGTAATAGAAATGGAATTCTTTGGAGTCAAAGCTTTCTTCTGCAGTTATCTGCATTGTAGAGATTGTTCAGAAGATTTCTGTCCAAAAGGAGCTGCCTCTCTTTCACTATGTGATTTATTCTGTGATGGAAATGACCCAGGAAATGATAGGGCTTATATTTATTTGCTTACCTAACAGGAAAGCAAGCAGATATAAAAGTTCATCTCTGACCCAAATATCTGATAATTTTCCCAAGAATAAGTATTGTACTCTAAGAAGTTTCAACTTCTTCACCAGGCGTTTTTCAAGTACTTGACTTCCTAATAATTTCTTTGTAACCTTCTACCATGTGTAGAAATAACTCTTTTGCTCCCTATCATCAATATATAACTGAAAGCACAGACAACATTTTGAGGATGTCGTTATAATATTGGGAATATGTTAAAAAAATGATCTGTAATCATTTTTGTCAAAAGCTGTCTAGAAGTCTTATCGGTCTGAAGCAGTCAACCAGTAGGCAGTTTTTCAAGAGGCAAACTAAAGTGCTGAATAAGACTCAGAAATACAAAAAAAAAAAAAAAGTGCTATGTCACTGAGGTAGAGGTAAACTTGGATTTCTTCAAAGGTTATGGGAATGACAGCTATTAGCAGGCTGAAGGTACCATTCTTTAAGAACTTACACAGCAGTTTTTTGCCCTGCCTTTTGCCCGAAAATCTCACATCATATTCTATTTGGTTAGACAGCTATTGAATGCAAAAGAACTTTAGAGTTTTTTTCAAGTTCCTTTTTTCTACCTTTCTCTTTTTGAGGTTGTAAATATATTGAATCTCATGAGTACCATTTGAATTATTCCATTAAATTCTACAAGATCTTAGTAATTGGTTTCATGGACTCTCAAGACCATGGTTAGATCTTAAGGGTAATGCCATGGTCATAGAAAAAAGAAAATAAAGACATATCAAGATAGATAATTTGGATGAAGAACCATTGCTTTATCATTTGCTAAAATGTTGGTGAGTGACAGTGGCCACTAAGTAAAAGAAAATATTTTAAATAACACCCTGTGGAAATCATCTTGCATTCTCCTGAATTGTTTTTTTTGGAAGCATTTGCCCAAGTCTTTAACGATAGAAGGATAGAAATTAGAATATATACAATTGCAATAGTTTCAATGAACTTTTAATATTAATAAAATGCATATTGATATTACCTCCTATTTATTAAAGAGTGTTACTTGTTGAGAGAGTGAATCCAAGGAATACGATGCTTTAAAAGGAATGCTTCTTACTTAAATCTACTGAAGGTCACTTTATCCAAGGGTACAGCTTTTCTTTCTCCTCTTTATTTTTTATTGAAGTTGGACTGCAGCCTGCATAGACTTTCTTTTTTCCTTTAAAGATATCGTTTTCTGCCTAATTGTGCCCAGCTTCATTTATACCATGAAAAGGATTGTGTTTGAGTTTATAGACTCAGGAGACTCTTTTACTCAATAGCTAAACTCAAGCCATGGCCCTTTGGGATATTTGAGTAAATGTAAGTGAAAGCTCCCTGTGTTTGTCTCTGTGTTCCCTTTAAACAAAAGTTTAACTCAGGACACTATGGGAATATTTAAAGAAATTTATCTGCAGAACTGTCTTCCAGATAAGATCCGAAATATACTTTTTTTGGCTTGCAAAAGTGTTCATCAGTCAGCAGAATTTCCATTAGTGCCTCTGATGTTCTCAAGCCACCTTCTCCCCATATTAATAGGTAAAGGAACGGCATCTGCCTACAGGAGATGATGACATTTCTTTAAATTTTCCATAAAGACCTAATAGCAAAATTTTTAAAAGCAAAGGGCAAATCAAGGATGGCAAATTGGAATGCCAATCCAATCAATTAGTGATTGTGACATCAAACCCAGGCTAAGGCAGACAATGAGAATGTATTTGCATTCGGTGGAAAAGCATGCTATGATTGATTTTTGATGTCTGCCATGGCTATGGGAGAACAAGTCCCATATTTGACTGAGCATATGTTCAAATGTTGACATATTCCACCTCTAGCTTAAGTCCTCAACATCAGGTTTGTATAGGCCTTCAATTATAGTGAGCTGTTTGGTTTTCTGATTTTAGTCATTCATCTCTTACTTTGGACTGCTTAGGCCCAATGGAAGACTTAATTCTTCAGACTTGGAGAGCATTGGATTCCTACAATTAAGTGAAATGTTAGGGAAAAAAATGGAAGGTTCAATAACAGGCCAACTTTGGTCAATTGGTCCTCAAGTTCCAGATCTAGGGGCATGGCTTTGATTTTATGAACATAACATGTTATAATTCTAATTGAACTGCCTGGTTTTCTCTCCCTTAAAACCAACCTAGTGCATGGTATTCCAATGCTTTTGTGTACTACTTTGGTCTACCCTTTCTATTCAGGGGGTAGGGACCACAAACATATGATCATATTTTACACACAAGCAAAGGAATGTCCAGGACCTCTGCCTTTTGTGCAGCTTAAAACCATGCCCCTCACCCTTCATGTCACTCATCTTGCCTGCTGCTGGGACGAATTTATTTCCTGGTCTGGCCAGTGAGGCTGGACTGTCCCGGTTTAGCCTGTGTCCACTACAGACCGGGCTGCTACTCTACAGCTCCTTTTTGTAAATGTCATCTTTTAGCTTTTATTAATTTGTAGAATGAACTCGGGATGCCCCCCATGTTCTTTCAGCTTAATTGAATTTGTTGCTAACATCGAGATTGGTATTTCTATTGAATATGTGGTTGAAAGATAGAAAATAAGTTATCCAACTGGGTGAATATATTTATAGGTGGGACTCCAGTGACATGATATAAAGCAAATCAAAGGAATTTATGTTAAATGTGGTATTGGGTTTTAAAAAATGGCTTGAACAAGCTCAGCCCTTACTTGAAATAAATTCTATTCTAGACTTACTTATCAAATTAAGTAAGACAAACTTCTCCAAAAAATGAAAAGTCTGCTGAAGAAAATTGGAGAATTGAATATAAAAATGGATAAGGTGCAGGTGGCTATTACTTGGAAAAGAAAATGCTCCAACTTGTAGCGACAAAGATGAAGAACCTGGAGAGGAGAATGCTGATCTAGTGAAGCAGATGGTCCAAACAAACGCTAGCTAGGAAAACAAAGCAGAGAATCTGGGAGGAGAGCCAACATCTACAATGGACTAATAAAAGCGAGCAAACACCTCGGTAACCATGTCAGACAGCTAGGAACCCAAATTGGCACTACTAAGCTCATTGCCTTATACATATCAGGAAAAGCAGAAGGACCACCCATCTGTAGATGCTTATAGTCACTATGGACCAGCAGTCACTGAAGAGAATTAGAGCCCTCCCAGTGCCAAGAAGACTCTTCAGATTTGCATATGAGCTACGTTTGGTGTTATTTTTATTTCAAATATATCAGCAAACCAAGGAATTATGTAAAATATTAAGAAGTTGAAATGTACAGTGGAAACCTTTAAAGAAGAATGGGAGAAATCTATGAATGTCTTATTTAGGGATTGATTGTTGTCTCATATTTTTCATAAAAAGTTACGTTTTTGGGTAGATAACAAAAACTTTGAGGAGTTTTTAAGAGGAGAGAAGAGCACATTAAAAGCTTTCAGGTCTGTCTGCACAGTGCTGCACAGATTACTTCAGTGAATGATTTATTTGTAATGTTTTAAACAGTGGATTCTATAGTTAATTCAATGCAATAAAAAATTCACGATTGACTGGCCGAAGTGGCTCAGTTGTTGAGCATTGATCCATGAACCAGGAGATCACAGTTTGATTCCTGGTCAGGGTACATGCTCAGGTTGTGGGCTCAATCCCCAGTGAGGGACATGCAGGAGGCAGGCAATTGATGATTCTCTGTCATCATTGATGTTTCTATCTCTCTCTCCCTCTGCCTTCCTCCTTCTGAAATAAAAACGTATTTTTTAAAAATTCATGATATAACCAGTCTTGACAGCATTACTTTTTACCATTGCAAATGATTTATTGGTTATATTTTACGGTTGCAACAGAGGGGTTGGTATCATCAGAGACAGTCAGATCTGGGCATGAATTACCCTCTAACCTGTTGAGTGAATTTGGATAAATTCTGAACCCTGCCTCTAAACTGGATAATAATATGAAGATAATAATACCTCAAAAACATGTTAAAAGTATGAAATTAAATCTATATAAAGTGCTTAGTATAGTTTCTGGTGTGGAGCAAGCAGTCAGAAATATAGCTAATATCACTATTTTTTTTCTGTCAGTGTTGCATACACATAAAAATAATCACATAATTGTTAACATTTCTTATAAACTGAAAATTGAACTCTAGTAACTAATTAATTGTGTAATGAATAGTCTGACTTTCCTAATATCACACTATGAAAGTTCTGATCTTATTTAACTTGGAAAAGGAATAATCTGCTAGCTGCATCTACATGGGCAAATGGAGATATGAGGAGTCAGCTAGTGAATTAGACTCTGTATAGTCAATTTGACTTGCACCCTTACACCACAGGTACTATGACAAAAAGCATGAACATTTTTTTTTTTTTAAGATAGACATTGCTAGTTTGTCATCCAAAAGATTGTACCCGTTTGCATTACTACCAGCAGTAGGGGAAGAAAAGACTGTTTTTCTACATTTTTCCAAATTTTTGAAAATTTGGTGACTAAAAAATGATCTTATCATTGTTTTCATGGACATTTTCCCGATCATTAGTGAGGTTGACCATCTTAATTACATGTTATTGGCAATTTATATAACTTCTGTATATTGTTTGATCTTATGCTTTTACCACTCTTCTATTTAATTATTTGTGTATTTTCTTGCTTAATATGATCATCATCATAAAATGTTTTAAATTTTTGCTAATCTATTTGGCATTAATTTTTAACACATATGTATAATTTTGCATTTTGGATAAACCATTTGAATTTATGATGCACTGTTTTTTTAGAAACTGCTGGATTGTTGCTAATGTATTTTTTTAGGCATTTTACATAAATATTTTAAAATATAAGTTTTAAGAATAACTCTTTCATGCTTTTCTCCTTTTATTTTGTTATCTTGTTATCATTGTTTTTAGAAATTTTCTGTTTAGCATTCTGTTGTTAATTTGAGAATTTGGCTAGTTTATTTAAATATTATTCATATGAATGCATTGAGGTTTTTAAGTTAGCCTAATAGCCCAGCTGGTGTGGCTGAATGGTTGAACATAAACTTATGAACCAGGAGATCATGGTTCGATTCCCAGTCAGGGCACATGCCCAGGTTGCGGGCTCAATCCATCCCCAGTGTGGGGTGTGCAGGAGGGAGCATCATTGATGTTTCTATCTCTCTCTCCCTCTCCCTTCCTTTATGAAATCAATAAAAATATGTATATATTTTTTAAAAATTGCCTAATAAATTTCTCTAGCTACTTATTATAAATTAATTGCTTATTATTAAAATGACTATAATTTTGCTTGGGTGCTTTATTATTTTTGCATAGAGTACATTAATATGCCCCATGGTGGTCATAACTTTTTTTTTAATTGATTTTTTACAGAGAGGAAGGGAGAGGGATAGAGAGTTAGAAATATCAATGAGAGAGAAACATTGATCAGCTGCCTCCTGCACACCCCCTACTGGGGATGTGTCCGCAACCAAGGTACATGCCCTTGACCGGAATCAAACCTGGGACCCTTCAGTCCTCAGGCTGACACTCTATCCACTGAGCCAAACCGGTTAGGGCAGGTGGTCATAACTTTTGACAATATGATCTTATATATTCAAGAGTGTTAACTTTGAATGCTATGTTCTTTGATCTACAAAATTTAAAGCTCGATATGGATTATGCCATTTATCAATATAAAAATAGAGTGTTTCATTTAATGCTTTTGGTCTTGTATTAGTATTAAATTTTATCTAGAGTAATAGTGTGGGATTCATGAGCAACAAAGATCTTGGAGTCAGGAAGTTTGATGTGTTTTACTTCTGGGGCTCAAACACTACTTAGTAATCTTACCCTTTGTGGGAGTTTGGTTTGCTTATCTCTCTGGCCTGAATAGCTAAGAGTCCCCTCAGGGAAGATTCTCCTTTGTTTGGAAAGTAATTCTTGAGGTTTTATCCTGGGAAGCAAATGTCGGTGTTTCTTGCTGCTTTTTTTTTTTCTTTGTCTTGGAGAACCTGGGCCAATATTGGCACAGTTGTTGCTGTTTCACTGATGGTCTATTAATTAATTGTCCCAACTATTGTCCTGTTTTTTGAATTTGCTGACTCTGAGCTTGGAGATTCTCTGGAGCTCCTTTGAGAAGGAAGATTCTCACCTTGGCAGGAACCTTCTCACAGGTCATTTGGGTTGAAGTTTTCTCATGTGGTTCCTGTTAGTTTCATCCATCTTTATTCTCTCTTCTAGAAATTCTTTATATTTCCGCCTTGTTTATGGCATCTTTTCGTCTTGTACATTACTGTTATTGTTGGATTATTTTCTTAGGATCCATTTTCTTCTGCTGTATTGGTTTTTTTAAGAACATTAGAGGCCCAGTGCATGAAATTCGTGCATGGAGGTGGGGTCCCTCAGCCAGGCCTGCAATGATGCCAGTGTCCCGCGCCCCCACCTCTAGCCAGAGGCTCTCCCTCCCCGTAGCTGGGGCATGGGATGCTGGGCCCCCAGCCCCACCCTCCGCAAGGCCAGGGCACAGGACGCTGGGCCCCAGCCCCTCCCTCTGTGCGGCCGGGGCACGGGACACTGGGCTCGCATCACCAGGGCGACTGCGAGCCCAGCATCCTGCGCCCTGGCCCCTGGCCAGAGGCCCCTCCCTCCATGTGGCTGGGGCGCGGGACGCTGGGCTCATATCACCAGGGCGACACCGCCAGAATCCTCCCCACCACCCCCCACCCCCACCACTATGGGCACCGTCATCTTTGTCATGGAGTGATGGTTAATTTGCATATTACTTTTTTATTAGATAGGCTTTGTTCTCAATCTGCTGTCTTGAATTGAAATTTAATATAAGTTATCTAAAACATCTAGATATAAGAAATAAGATGATAATTGCCACCCAGTTTAAGAATTAGAAGATTATAACAACCATTGGATCTTACCCAATAATCCTTCTTCCCTCCAAGTGATAATCACTCTTTTGTGTAAATGGTTTCCTTGCTTTTAGTAATGAATTGACTCTATGTTTATATCTCTAAACATTATATCTAGTTTCGCACACTTTTGTACTTTACATAAATGGAATGTTATCTTTCAAAGTGTAAGGTTTTTGCTTTACAATTGTTTTGAGATTCATCCCTGTTGATAAATCCAGTTCTAATTTGTCGTTTTTGTAGATGTAAGCATATTCCAATGAATATAGTGTCCTTTAATTTATGAAAATCAAGGAAGTCTCTTCTATTCTGTCTGAGTTGTTGTTTTTTAATCTTGAATATCAATTTAATTTTCCCATATGTTTTTCCTAATCTATTAATGTGATCATATGACTTTTCTTATTAGATGTATTAATATAATGAAATACATTAATAGATTTCATATTGGTAAATCAATCTTCATATCTGGAATAGTTGGTCAATTAATTTATTTTTATTTTGTTTACTTAGTCTGTCAATTACTGAGAGAGCATACCACTTAAAAAGCCAATACTCTGACAGTGGTTTGTCAATTTCTTATACTTCTATTAATTTTTCCTTTACATATAATTGAAACTATATTGATAAATACACACAAGCATCAAATTAGTATATCCTTATCTTAGACTAAAATATTATAAGGAAACATTTTACCACTATGCTTTATTTTTGCCTTAATATTTGTCTTGTGTGATTAAACCCTTTTGCTTTTGATGGTACTTAGTTGATATGTATTCTATATTCCTTTCATCCATTATTTGCACCTCTTTAAAACAACACAAAACTGGATTTTAAAATATTTAAAATTATATCTGTAAATCTTTGTTCTTTAACTGGAAAGTTTAGTCTGTTTATATTCATTGTGATTACCAATGTGATTGAATTTATTTTTGTTAACTTTTTTGTGCTTTCTATTTGTCATGTGATTTTTAGCTGACACCCTTATAATAGCCTAGGCTTAACTTATTGCTTATAATTTTCTACTTTATTATTATGAGTATTTTCCTTACTTTTTTGCAGAATCAGCCATACATTTTAACAGACAATTTTTTAAAATACAGTGATTTTTGGTGTTTGGTAGTCAGAATGTTCAGGGGATATCTAATCCACTATCTTGCCAGAAATAGAAGCCCTAAGAACTTTTTCGCTCTCCATCCTCTTTCCATGCTATTCCCTGGACAGGGAAACAGGGCTTAAATGAAAGAGGAGCTGAGAAGCTGTAACGTATGGTGAGTGACCAGACATTGAACAATAACACCTGGTGAAACCCATCTGCCTTGAGGTCTATCTTTATTACTCAGGCACTGCGTTGCTGGTATTTCTGAACAGCTATACAAGTAGGATGCAGTGAGCAATTTTTATTTACATTTCTTTTGATTTAGAGAAGAATAAGATACAATCATTGAATGATAAAGGAAAAATTTTATCCAGGATCTTTTGTTTTTAATTTGAGACTAAAATGATTTGGAAACCTCCAACTCTGCCTTTCTTTGTCACTTCCTAATGAATTATTAGCTAAAAATATGACAAATTAAAAGGTGATTTTCATCTACATAAAAAAAAAAACATATTCAGTTACAGAAGCCTCAACCATGTGTGTGTTTTTATAAAATTTAAAATAATGTCTTGTGATCTAAAGACACAGTCCCTTTGATTGAACACTAACCAGGAAGATAGGCAGTGTGAGTTTTAATATTTTCTTGGTCCTTGCTGCAGTTTGGTTCGTTTCTTTGTTTCTGGTTTATCTTCTACCATTGCCTGCCTAACCTAATTCCAAGAGATGTGAGACTGTACTGGGGTTCTTGCAGTCCTCTTCTTTTAAGTTTGTTTCACTTCCAAACTACCTGCCTATCTGTACTTGACAATAGAATGTGTTCCCTTTGACATTTAATAAACATTTCTAGTGGCCACATGGCGGTATGATCTTCCACCCATCATTCAGTTTTGACAACATGCCTGTCATTACCCATTAGTGACAGGCAGTGGTCAGAAAAAGAGAAATGACAGTGCTGCTGCCACAAAGGTGGAAGCCATTGAGATGAACCAAGGCAGCAAATACTTAGCCTTCATCAGACATTCAGTGTACGGGTTATCAGTTCAATTGTGAAGAAGTAGAACAAAATTAAACTGCACAGATAAAACACTGGAAACGTATCATTGAAGATTTATCCAAAAGAGGAGATTTAGTTTGCGACATTATAATTTTAAGTTGTCCAATATTATTCCTCTGTACCTGTAAGTCTTTTGGATAACCGACTTCAGAACATTTAACTTTGGCTCATCATTTCAAGTTCATATTTTGTCTTTATCACGTGTTGTGATACTTGAAGGAAAATGTTTCAAAATAGTTCCAAATCAGTGTCATCAACATCTGATCACTATCATGCTAGAACTATTTTTCAATACATTTTTTTGCAAATGATTATAATGGGTACCTCATGGTTAAAATACTTACCTTTTTTATGTAGTCTACAAATTATTGAGAATGAGTATAAGTTTATTGTGAAGTCTCACTTCTACTCAGTTGTATTATTTTCTGGCACACAGAACACTATAGGGTCATTTATCCTTGCACCTCCCACTCTACTCCCTGCTCTTTCTCTCTTTCTAATCTCAGAAAATTTTAAATTATTTTGTCACAAATTTATAAAGGACTTTTTCACTTTCTGGAGTTCCTAGCTATAGTATCAACCTTTACTTGACCACATTAACCTTCCATGTAAGCACACATTTGGCCAAGCTTTCTTTTAAAAATGATTTCAAAATTCCATAAGCAATAAATTAGTATTGTAGAACATAAAAAATAAAAAACTATAAAAATCTCCTGTATTTTCACTACCCAGAAATAAACATTGCTACACTTTAGTATATACACCTCAAAGTATTTGTATATAAGTATAGCCATGATATTATTTATCTTATGTAGAGAAATCAATGAAATTATAATTGACTTATAGCTTTATATTCTCTTTTTATTCATTCAGCATAGAGAGCAACCTACCTCATATCATAGGTATCCTGTATCAATTAATATACCTCTAAAACTTGTATTTTATATTTGCTCAAATTCAGTTACATGGATATGACAAGATTTACTCAACTAACCCTCAATTATTAGAAATTCAGGAGATTTCTAAGAACATTAATTTATTAAACACATGTTTAGGTATCTACTATGTGGCAAGGCCTATTCTAGGCACTGGGATTTGGGAATAAATAAGACAGGTCAGTCCTATATGGAACTAATTTTTGGACAGTGGCATTAAAATAATCTTTTATGGTAATAAGTAACTCTCCCTCATGATCACATAGGTACCTTAGTTTGTTGTCTACAGATGATGAGTTGCATACAAATTAAGGGAAAAGTGCCTTAGGTGTACTTATCCATCCTTCTACTCCCTAACTATGCAAGTAACTGTTAGATTTCTGTGCTTTTGCTTGGAGACTTTGGTGGTACAGAGAAATTCATGTTCTTGTAGAAATCCAAAAGCAGAGCTGGAATTATTACTATTTATTGACTTCAGAGTCACCTTTTAATATCACTCATTATAAATAAATGCTCCTAACCAAATACATTTTAGTGTATATGAATTACAATATAATTTTATTTGATTCTGCATTTTAGTAGTTGTTTTGGTGGCTGAATTTTTAAAAGGCACCTTATACTCTAGTGTTGTTCTGTGTGACATTGCTTTATATCCTCAACCACTAAACTAAGAGTTTGACTAGATTTCTATAGTGCTTGGGCAGGGAGGCATTGCACTGTCATAAAATAGTTCTTAACACTTTGGCTCAAATAACTTCAAACCTTATTGGTATACAATCTCTCAGCTTCTGGTTCTGATTTCTCTTAAATATACTGTTTTTCACAATTACAGAAATGACAGGATTTTCTATTAAATATAGTGTATACTAACAACTTATAACTTTGATTTCTCTCCTCTCAAATCTGAGGAACGTTTTCCTTCTCCAATGCAGAAGAGCAATCCATTTACCTCCTCAGAGAATTTTCTTGACTGTTAAGCCCCTAGCTGATTGAACTTTGGAGGGGATTTTTCATTTTATTAGAAAGATTCTGTACATTGGACCTCATTCATTTTCTTATTTCTTTTTTTTAATATTTTATTGATTTTTACAGAGAGGAAGGGAGAGGGATAGAGAGCTAGAAACATTGATGAAAGAGAAACATCAATCAGCTGCCTCCTGCACACCCCCATACTGGCGATGTCCCCGCAACCAAGATACATGCCTTTGACCAGAATTGAACCTGGGACCCTTGAGTCCGCAGGCTGATGCTCTATCCACTGAGCCAAACCGGTTAGGGCTTGTTTTTATTTCTTATAGTACACAAGTTTATATCTCCCCCTCTATATACTTTTTCATGACCATTATCAGTAGAAAAGTATAGATTAAAAGTGGTAATATTAACATAACAGTTAGGTAATCTTGTTTGGATTCTATGTGTCAAAGTTCAGAAATAGAGAATTTGGTTTTCATCGTAGTTTTCTTTTTTCCTCTTTCTTGGTGTATAAATATATTCTCAGAGGGTGGAATACCAGTAGGACTATAGAACTCAAAGATCTCTCTAGCCTTTAACTTTTGGCAAATGCTTCAAGTTGCTTTTGGATATTATCGATTTCTTCTGCCATTTCTCCTGGAAGAATTCAGAATTAGTGTTCAAGAATTTTTTTTTTCTTTTTGACCAAAACAAATTCTATTAAATTTTTTCAAGTGAGTCACTTATTGCAGATTTCATAAGGTCAGATTCCAACTAGTATTTACCTTTTTAAATTGGCATTCAGGAAGAATTTTTAGCTGGAGTTAATGACAAAGAGAAGACAGACAAGTACTTATTATAGCCCAGGTGATCTGATTTTTAAGGTCCACAGAGTGAATATGGCTGTTTTATTATTCCTAATCTGAATTTATACCATTAAAACCATATTCTACTGAGGGGACATACAATAAAAATTTATTGCCATGTAGGGTCACATTGAGGGATTCAGGTGCAAAGGGAATAGTCACTCTTTTGAAAACCACTCCATCCCCAGCTTTGATAGACAGGTTGGTCTGTAAAACATCCCATGAGACATGTGGCAATAGCTACAGTAATAGTGGCTATCAGATTCAGGTTTCATTCAGGTATCAGTCTAGCATCAAGAGACAGGGAAGATAATACTAATATCGTAACCTTCAGAAATTAAAAGTTTCTTGGTGTCAATAAGAATAGAAGTGTTGGAAAAGCAGTAGTTTTATGAAGGAGAAAGCAAATTCAGTAACATGCAACAATTCAAAATTAATTTCACTCAACATGTATTTATGGACAAGTACTTGGTGACTTCAGAAATGCAGTTTCTAATAGATACAGTCATATGTATTTTCCATGTACATATGAATCAAATTGGTTCTAATACTTATCCTATATAATAAAAGGCTAATATGCAAATTGACTGAACTGGGGAATGACTAGTTGCTATGATGCGCACTGACCACCAGGGGGCAGATGCTCAATGCAGGAGCTTCCCCCTGGTGGTCAGTGCTGTCCCACAGGGGGAGCACCACTCAGCCAGAAGCTGGGCTCATGACTGGTGAATTCAGTGGTGGTGGTGGGAGCCTCTCCCGCCTCCACGGCAGTTGGACATCTCCTGAGGGCTCCCGGGCAGCGAAAGGGCACAGGCCGGGCTAAGGGGCTAAAGGACCCCCCGCCCCAGCCCTCCACGCACGAATCTCATGTACCAGGCCTCTAGTATGTATATAATTATCTAAGTGCCTAAATTATGTGTTCCTAATACTGTTTTTAGTCATCAATTTATCCTTGGTACTTAGCATAACCATAGTGTCTAATTTTATACTAAGTGCTCAATAAATGTTTGACTCTAATGACCAAATTTCTATTTAGTGTATTAACAGTGTGATGTATTTAAGAAAGAAATTCTTTCTTGAGTTTCAATTTGTTTATTATATCAGAACACATCGTAACTACAGCCACAATAAGTCTAACATGATATGAAGCACGAAGCATCAAGGAAACTTAGCTTTATTCTGATTGCTTTTTAGGAATTGATTGTGAGATTTAAAAAAATCATGTAAATTAAATGTGCCCACATTCAGATATTTAAAAAAAACAACTAAGCCCCTTTATCATCTGTGTCATTGATTTTAGCAGGCATAATCAAGTAAGATGAAAACAGTCATTTCAGATCCATCCTGGTCCTACATTACCACTTATTTATAAAAATATATTGATAGCCAGCTATCTCTAAACAATCTATTACTTTATGGTTCTGCTCTCCAGGTGCTTACACTCTAGTAGGGAAGAGAAGGTCAACCAATTTATGAGAAAATAAAAATAACATGGAGTAATATATCTATATAACAGTATGAGACAGAATTCTTTAAATCGTGTGAGAATATTTTAGGGGAAGGTCGATTAGTTTTGAACAGTTTAAAAGAAATGATGAATTATATGGACAAGATTTGTTTCAGATCTTTAATACTAGAATGCTATGGCTCATAGAAGAATGATGAAGGGGAACTCAGCATGAGAATAATTTTTTTGTGTGTGGCTGAAATAGAATAGTTTTAATTGGATCAACTGTCAGAAGGGAGTCTTTAGTGGCTTGGAACCAAAGGACAGGTGCTTGTGAGGCTATGGTTTGGAGCCCTACCTGAAGGGCTGCAGGAGAACCCTAGCAGTTTTGAAGGCTAATTAACATAGTTGAAAAGTAAAATTACCAGAGTGCTACTGACAAGAACAAAGCTAAGATAAAATGGAATTTAAATAGATATTTTTAATCCAGGAAACCTTATTATCTAGAAAAACTTCAGATGCCCCCAGTACTAAGGATTATTGTTTCTCAGACCCTTTATTAAGTATTATTAGAAGGGAATATCCTTTAAGACAAGTAGATTAATATGAATTAGTAATGAAGACATTCACTTATTTATTTGAATTATTGTTTATTGTGAAACTAGAGGCCCAGTGCATGAAATTTGTGCACTCAGGGTGGGGGGGTCCCTCAGCCCGGCCTGTACCCTCTCGCAGTCCAGGACCCCTCGGGGGATGTCCGACTGACCCCTCAGGGAGCAGGCCTAAGCTGGCAGTTGGACATCCTTAGTGCTGCGGCAGAGGTGGGAGAGGCTCCTGCCACCGCCGCTGAGCTCACCAGCCGTGAGCCCGGCTTCTGGCTGAGTGGCACTCCCCCTGTAGGAGCACAATGACCACCAGGGGGCAGCTCCTGCCTTGAGCGTCTGCCCCCTGGTGGTCAGTGCACATTGTAATGACCAGTGATTCCACCATTTGGTCAATTAGCCTTTTATTATATAGGATTGCCTGAGGATGCACAGTCACCCGAATAGTCTCAGCCCTGATGAAACCCGTCATCCTGTGCTAGGGATGTGTATGTGGTTGCACAGACGGGCAGTTCAAGACATTGTAGATTATAGAGAGAAGTGCTGGGATGGGATTAGTGTCGGGTCTCTTGGAAACACATAGGAGTGGGATAATTCTGCATGGGAAAAATACCAATGAGATTTTCATCTTGCAATATGATTTTACATGACTTTAAGTGGAAAACAATATGCTGGTAATAATGATAATGGAAGAGCAGATATCCAGCATTTTATTATGTGCCATCTGTGAAAACGCTTTATGTGTATCAACTCGTGTTAATCCTCCAAACTACCCTACCAGGTAGGCACTACTTTGTTTGTGTGTTGATGGTCACAACAACCTAGTCAGGGGTAGAGATGGGCACAAACTAAAACTGTACTTTAATTTTCATAAGCCCATGTCTGTCGTTGCTGAAAGGAGGCATTCAGCAGTAACATCAGGTTGTAACTAACAAAATTACTCAAAACAAAGAACATACCCTCCCACCTTCGAGTCACTATATATTTTTGAAATTACAATGGCAAACTTGTTGAATGTTTAGATCAACAAAGCTCAGATGTGAAACTCACTTTTTGTCATCTGAAGACAGGAAATATAAATTGAAAATGAATTGGACAGCACTGGAGCAGAAATCCTTTTCAATAATAACAATCGAAGGTTTGTTTGACACAAACATAATTGTAAAATGTTTATGATAATTGAAGCAGCAGTACCAAGCAAGGGAAAGATTCACAACCCTTCCAAATAATAGGCTTGGAAGCAGGCAAACACTGTTTGGGATGCAGTGTAGGAGCCAGTGTGAGGTCATTCCCATTTATTTTTAGCTTTCCCATTTGTCTTCCGTATGTTAAAATTTCCCAGCTCAAAAATGGTTAATTTTACAAAGGAGAAATGTCAATTACATGGAAATCAGAGGACATAATTTATATATCATTCCTTTATGAAAATAAAAAAGTGGCTAACACCCATTATATATAACATAGCCTTAGACGGAGTGATCTTTTCCTCGAGTAATCTCTTTTGATTAAGAAGCCGCTCAGTGGCATAGAAAAGGACAGCAGTGATTGCTTCCTCTCCAAATCATGTCTGAATAATAAGTAGTCAAAGCAAGAATAAATTGGAATATTGAGGTGTCTTCATTTTCTAACCTCAGAACATTTCAATACTTGTTTTAGCCTCGAAATAATAGATTTGAAACTTTTCGTTATCTTAAAGTTACATCACACAAATCGATATTGATGAAGAACAGCTCGGACTGAGGATGGGTTAGAAAAAGACATCTTTTCATCTTGAGAATACCGATGTCAAAGTGATCATCTTCTTCTGCTACTGATTCTTAAATACCAATTTGGCTCATTAAATCCAGACATCATAAGATAAGTCTCACTCAGTCTAGTTGGATCTAACAACTGCCTCTAGAGCAATAATTAATAGATAAAGAGGAGGGACATTTAAAAAGGCACTGTAAAACAAAGACAAAACAAAAAGGTAAATGCAATTACTTTTTCCCCAATTAAACCCAGGATGTGTAATAACTACAAGAAATAACCAGCTTGAGCCTGGCTAGAGTGGCTCAGTCAGTTGACTGAGCTTTGTCCTGTGCACTGAAAGGTTGCTAGTTTGATTTCTGGTCAGGGGACATACCTGAGTTGCAGGCTCAATCCCTGGTCAGGGCTCATATGAAAGGCAACTGATCTCTCTCTCTCTCTCTCTTTCTCTCTCTCTCTCTCTTTCTCTCTCTCTCTCTCTCGCTCTTGCTCTCTCTCTCTCTTTATCCTTTCCTCTCTCTAAGCATGTCCTTCAGTGAGGATTTAAAAAAAAAATCAGGTTGAGATAAAAAGTTTTCAAGTATAAAGATATTGCTACATTTTTACTTTCCTGAATGATGAGAAGCCCTAGGTCTTCTATAATATTAAAATAATCCATTGCATATATTTCAAATACTGAACCATCAGGCATGACTGATACATAGAATTCTGCATTCTAAAACTGAGGAAAACATATAGATATTTGAAACATGCTAAGTACAAAAAATAATTAACTTAAAATTATAAATTAAATAACATGTTAAGTGAATAAAAATACAAAGATTTCTCAGGTAGCCTCCAACCAAAAACTCGCTCAGAAACTTGAAAATGACTTTGTCAGTGTCTTATGCCTTGGCATAATTATTTCCAGTTTAAATTATTATTGCATATTTTAAAAGCTATTGCATATTGCATATGTACATCTCAAGAGGAGATGCATTTGTTTGCATCTTTGACTCACACTGTATAAACTTGTAACTGGCACTAAATGATGAGAGTTCTTTGTGATTCCCATCAGTAAGAAAGGCAGGCAATTGCTTGTCATTTTTTTCAGGTCATAACTGTCAGAACAGGTTCCCTCAATCTTTGGAGGTAAGTTTGGCTTAAGTTGCTCAAACTTGTTCATCAGTTTATTTAACCAGAATGAGAAAGTGTACTGTGATAATTTCAAAAGTAATTATGATTTTACTAGAGGCCTGATGCACAAAATTCATGCAAGAGTAGGCCTTCCTTCCCCCCGTTGCCAGCACCGGCTTCCCTCTGGCACCTGGGACCGGGTTTCCTTCGCAGCTCCAGCTTCATCTGGAAGGTCGTCTAGAAGGATGCCTGGTCTAATTAGCATATTATGCTTTTATTATTATAGATATCTTAAATGGGTACTGTGCAAAATCTAAAATTTTACCTACATGCCGATATATTTGTAAAGTTTGTGAAGGAAAGGCTTGCCACTCTTCATCATCTCTGGGTAATAGGTTGGCATTACCATTTTGCCCTTTTGCAAATGAGAAAATTGGAAAGTGAGGTTGCATGCCTAATATCAGACAGAAAGTGAGTGTCAGAGTCAGAACTTAACCATGGCCATTTGAATTCAGGCTCAATACTTTTTCCACTGTAGCACAACTAGTGTTTTATATCTACTCAATATTGCAGTGTTAACAGCAAGCCATAATTTGTGATGTTTGTGCTGCTGCCATTGTTGTTACCTAAATATTCACAAATATGTGTGATTCTAGTCATGCACCACATGGGGGACGTTTTGGTCACAAGACAAATAGAATTTATGATGGTAGTGTCATACGATTATAATGGAGTTGAAAAATTCCTATCGCCTAGTGATATCTTTCTTATCGTGACATCATAGCCCAATGCATTACTCACATTTTGTGGTGATGCTGGTGTAAACAAACCTAGTGGGCTGCCAGTGGTATGAAACTATAGCACATGCAATTATGTATAGTACATGGTACCTGATAATAAGTGTCTATGTTACTGGTTTATGTATTTATACTCTATTTTATTATGTTAGAGTGTACTCTTTCTACTTATTAACAAAAGGTTGGTTAATAAGTAGAAACAGAACACTGTTATCATGTTACAATGGCAGGCACCTCACACATCTCATGTTTACTGTGTCTCTTGATTGTACAATTTTCTCTTGTGCTTGACTTAATCTTATGCTGTTTTGTACAATAACATGCGGTACAGGCTTGTAGCCTGGGAGCAATAGACTATACCATATAGCCTAGGTATGTAATGGGCTATACCATCTAGGATTGTGTAACTGCACTCTATAAAGTTCAAATAGTGATGAAATCTCCTAATAATTCATTTCTCAGAATGTGTCTCCATCACTAAGCAGCACAACTGAATCAAATATTTAAAAGATGCAACAACGAAAAAGTTATGCCTTATTTTCTGGCTTTATTAGGGTATAAATAAAATTTGCACATATTTAAGATGTCAGTGTGTGTGTGTGTGTGTGTGTGTGTGTGTGTGTGGTGATGACAATAGTTAATACTTAACAAATTCAAGTATACTATACAATATTATCAACTATGCTATGCATTACTATACCCCAGAACTTATTCATCTTATAATTGAAAGTTTATATCCTTTGATGTAAACATTTACCCATTTTCCTCATCTGACAGCCCCTGATAACCACTATTGATTATACTCTCTGGTTCTGAATTTGACTTCTTTAGATTCTAAACAGTGAGATTTATGTTTCTCTGCCTAGCTTATTTCACTTGGCATAATGTCCTCAAGTTTCATTCATATTATTGCAAATGGCAGGATATCTTTTGTTTTATGGCTGAATAATATTCCATTGTATATTTATACTATAGTGTCTCCACCCATTTTTTTGGTTGATGGACACTTAGGTTGTTTCCATGTCTTCGCTGTTGTGAATAATGCAGCAATAAACATGAGAGTGCAGCTACCTCCTTAACATTCTGATTTTATTTCCTTTGGATATATGCCCAGCAGCATGATTGCTTGATATAGGGTAGTTTTAGTTTTAATTTTTTTTGGTAAACCTCCATACAGGTTATGTACTTTTAAATGAGTGAAAGCATTTCTAAATTAGATCATCCAAGTTACCTATTCTTATCTCTGTCAAGAGGTTCAGTGGTTATAACACAGTAAGTGCTAAAGAATGGAAGGAATGGGTGCAATCATCTGATATGATATGGCTGCAATATTTTGATGTGTTGGAAGATGGAATGTCTACATACGAAGGATTGACACTCAGGTCAGAGAATGGCAATAGAGAGAGCTCTGGGCTAGAACACTGGGACCTGGGAGTCATTTAATATACATGGAATCATACGATATTCTTACTTGCGACAATGAGGGGGTTGGTAGAGAATAGTGTTCCCCATGGCATCTGCTGGCTGATTCTTCTTTCTCTTCCCTTGGGCAGGCATGGTGTGCACAATTTTCCTTTTTAAGTCCTTCAGGAGGAAAACACACTTGACATTTCACCATGGGTCCCATCACTCTCTCTAGTCTTAACAATCTGTCTGATTCACACATCTGTCACTTGTCTGGCCCCAATGTAGATGATTTCTAAGGTCCCTTTCTGCTCAAAAATTCCATGTCTTTTTCATCTATAAGTGGCTGCATGCATGTGTCATTGCACTCAAATAGCTAAGGTCTGCTTCTGTTGCAGACCATACTGTTTTGAGGTTAAAAACCTGTTTTAAATTTGTTCCAATTTCTTCAGTTGACAAAAAAAATATGAAGGTATTCCTCACAAAATTTATGAAGTTAACTTAATATTTTATTTTTTAATTTATTATATTTTTAAACAATTATTTCTTTTTAAATTACAGTTGACACTCAATATTATATTAGTTCCAAATATATAGCATAGTGATTAGACATTTACATAACTTATATAGTAATCCTCCACCTGATGCCATATAGTTATTATAATATTACTTACTATATTTCTTAAGCTTTACATCCCTATACCTATTTTGTAACTGCTAATTTGTACTTCTTAACCCCTTCACCTTTCTCACCCAGTCTCCAACCCCCCACCCATCTGACAACCATCAGTTTGTTCTCTGTATCTATGAGTCTGTTTCTGTTTTATTTTGTTTTTTAGATTTCACGTGTACATGAAATCATATGGCATTTGTTTTTCTCTGTCTGACTTATTTAACTTAATACCCTCTAAGTCCATCCATGCTGTCACGAATGATAAAATTCCATTCTTTTTATGGCCAAATAATATTCCATTGTATATATGTACCATGTCTTCTTAGTCCATTCTTTTTTTTTTTTTTCAATTTGACAGGCACTTTAATTTTTTAAATGTATCTTTATTGCTGAAAGTATTACAGATGTCCCCCATTTTTCCCATTGACCACTTTCCCCGTTACACACCCCCTCCAGGCCTGCACCACACGATAGTCTGGGTCCATGTGTCATGAATATATGCATATAAATTCTTTGATTTATCTCTTCCCATGGGCCCCCTCCCCAACCTTCCCTCTGAGATTCATCAGTCTGTTCCATGAACAAAATAAACTATAAACAAAATAGATTAACTTAATATTCTAATTTACGGAAATTAATAAGTGCATTAATTACTGGACTCATCAGCCAGGAGAGCCAAAGGTAGCTTTCTCAAACCTAACAAACCCGGTGACACATGGAAATAATCATGTTTCCGGTGTCTGATGCTCTTGATTCATGAAGATAGCTTCCCTCTCCTGAAGAGAGCGCCTATCTGGGTCTATTAACCCCTCATCCTAATTGTGATGTTTTCCTTTTTATGGAATTTGTTGAGGTGACACTGGTTAACAAAATTATACAGGTTTCAGGTACACAATTCTACAACATATCTTCTGTACACTGTATTGTGTGTTCATCACCTCAAGTCAAGTCTCCACCCATCACCATTCATCCCCCATACCCCTCCTTCACTTTCCCCTCTACCCTCCCCCCCGCAATCACCACCCTGTTGTCCTTGTCCATGAGTTTTTGTCTTTTTTTTCCTCAATCCCCACCCCCACCGCCATATATGTCAGCTAATTTTCTTTTAAAAGAAGATTCCACTATCTTTTTTACTGAATTTAGGACACCCTATATCATGCTGTAACTTTCCATTCCTAACACACTCTCTCTATCTCAGTTCTTGGTATTGTCACTGGTGCTTTTCTTTTTTGTCTTATTGCAGAGGAAGAGAAGGCTAATTCCATCTCATCTCCTCCCTCAAGTATTCTCCCTTTCATCTTTCTCTCTGCTGTCTCCTTTCACAGGGCCAAGAAAACCTCCCTTCCTGGTGCTGCCGGGGACAGCTGCCTCTTTCTTCCCCCTTTCATTGAGAAACTTGTTAAATGAATAATCTGCACTAAATTTATGCTCCATGCACCTACTGCTCATTTAAAATTGCTTCTCCCTTGCCTTGACTGACATTTATTTTCTTTCAGATATTAAAAGCTTATCTATTCAATGTAAAAACTAAACAATACATAAAAGAGAAAAAAACACACACCTTTAATTCCATTTTCCAGAGATGGATATAACTACAGCTAGTATTGAATAACATTCCATTTTATATGCTAATCTTGATAAACTCTCTGTAGTTGTACATATATTTTCTATGAACACAGGGATATTTATGGATATATATATATAATATGTAGAAGCATATATTGATATATATGTGCATACTCTGATATATACATATCATATTCATATATAAAAACATATGTATGAAAATATTTATATACTGTTATAAAATTGTTAATATCAGTAGATATACTCTTTGCATATTTTTGGCATGAAAACTACCTCATCTCATTTATTATTTGAAAATTATTTTTTGGTATATTTTGATTGGTTTCAGAGAGGAAGGAGGAGGGAGATAAAAACATCAATGATAAGAGAGAATCATTGATCGGCTGCCTCCTGCACGCCTCTTACTGGGGACTGACTCCTGCACGCCCCTTACTGGGGACTGAACCTGCAACCTGGCATGTGTCCTGACCAGAAATTGAACCTCAACCTCCTGGTTCATAGGGCGATGCTCAATCACCGAGCCACACCAACCGGGCTGAAAATGTGATTTTTTAATGCTTAATGTTTTGTTATGTACCCTAACTTCAGGACTTAATCTTAAATTGTTAAGTACTTAGGATGTTTTCTATTATAAACAAGTACTGGGATTGCTCCCTTCAAAGTTAGCAATGACTGCTAGTCATCCAACCCAATGACATTTTTGGCATTTGGAATGGCTGCTACATCTCTAAGATGAACTTCCCATTGCTTTTGATTCTCTTTCTTTTGTTCTGATTTTTAAAATTATTTTTCCTCTTCCTAAATGTATATGGTCCTCAAGTCAGTGTTCTTGGCTTTCTTACCACAATAGACTCTCATCTGGAAAAATCTACTTTTTCCAAATCTACATTTTCTATCTAGAAATAGATCTCAATTTCTTTTACCTCTTTTCTTAATAAACAGTTCCACCTAGAGCCAATGTTTAAAACCAAATTAGACTTATCCAACCTTACATAGGTTGAACCTAACTAACCTAAATTCAGGACATTTTAGATTGCTAGGTTTCTTTTAATGGTATCAACTATTATCCGAATTGTCCAATACAAAGCTTCTCAGGTAAACTTATTTTCTGCCAATATGTACAAGTTCTTTTCCTTTTTTATTTCCTTTAGCCTCACTGAAATTTATCCTTCACTGTTTCAATTGAACATTATTCCTAGTCACTTCATTTTTAGGCTGCTCTTTGTCCTCATTAAAAAAGAAATAGTCTTTGAAATAAAAGTCAAAAGAAATAGTCTTTGAAATAAAAGTCAGTGATAAAACAGGGTCTGATATATGTATATTACCATGTGAAAGCAACGTGAACAACTTTTTTATACCTGAAGTACTTGCATCATATGAGTTTTTTAATTTTTTTATTGAATTTATTGGGGTGACTTTAGTTAATAAAATGATATAGGTTTCAGGTATACAATTCTATAGCACATCATCTGTATATCACACTGTGTGTTCACCACCCCAAGTCAAGTCTCCTTCCATCACCATTTATCCCCCTTTACCCTCTTCTAAGAGTTTTCTTTTTCAACGTAGGGAGGTGGAGACAGGGCTGTCTTGTTTCTGTTTCTCCAATGATTGCTCACCTGGAAGGTTTTGCACCATGTGCACCCCTTTGGGATTGCTTTCTAATCCTTGGGATCAATATACAATGTGTGAGGTGTACCCAAGCTGATAGCACCTCTGATGTGGTCAGACCTACCTATGATGTGGCCCTCTCCCTGAATGACCATCCTTTTCCTTAACAAGAAATCCCTAAAAAATTGCCCTACCATAGTCTGTGGACAAAGTCAAGTTGGGCATTCCAATTTAGTGTTATTCAGCTCTAATAAAGGATGTCCATTTTTTAGATCCCTTGTTGTAATGGCAGAAGTATTTCTGTACAAATATCCTATATAATAAAAGCATAGTATGCAAATTGTCCCCTCCACCGGGAGATCGTCTGGGAGTTTGACCAGGGGGTGGGGCCAGCTGGGGGAAGGGAGGGAGTACCCGGCCAGCAGCAGGCAGCTGCTAGGGACCCTATCAGTGTACAAATTTCATGCAGTGGGCCTCTAGTGTTCAATAAATAACACATGCTATTTATATATGTAGTTGTGCTTAAACAGTTTGATTTCCATGTGAAAAATAAATAAACTGGGGAAGTTGTTACAGGAAAGTACTATCATCTGGGAAAGACCATATGTTTGACTAAGGGTTTTATCATATTAAGCACCCTGCTGTCCTCGGCCATTGAAGCTTTATTGGACAGATATGTGCCTGAGCATTCTGAAAGCACTTTTCTGATTGCCAATATAAAGTTTGGATTTTGGGATGATCTTTTCAGATATTTGCCAGAAAGAATGAACATACCGATGCTCTCCCTCATTTTCAGGGAGAGAAACATTTTAGAGCATCGGAATGAGGTCCTGTGGAAGGTCGTATAATTACTTCCATTAAGGCCCTTAAAAACAGAATGGCTATTTATATTCCTGGAGGTCTTAATGAAGCCCTTTTTCATAGTGAAGGAGCTATTCTGTGATGGTTTCTGAGGTCACTCTAGGTCTCATTTTGAATACTTCTAATGTCTTAGAGAAGTTCCGTTCAGAAAAACACCCCTGTTCAGAAAAACGGGGCCTGGTACTGTCTCTGTCATAAAATTATTACGGAAATCTTAATTCGTTCACCATTTCTGAAGAGGGTGTTCAGGGATGAAGTAAATAATAAATATAAACATTCTGTTGCATGTTTAGAAAAGACCGAAAGAGAAATTCAAACTCATTTTGTCTAATTGCTTTCTAATCTCTATACAGCTCAACCACTGTGATGACTGAGGCAATTGGTAAAAAAAAAAAAAAAAAAAAAAAGTTTGTATTTTGAAGAAATAAAAATGACTGAAATCAAGGAAGAAATATTGTTTCACAGAGGTGACATAAGTGGTTTCAGTTCATACCAACATTATGTACTAACTGCTGTGGGTTATAAGAGGGATCTTTTCTCCCTTTTCAACTTTGGGGATTTTGTTCCCTTTTCTCCTGGAGCCCCCTTTAGCATCTGTTTCTGCATTACTTTTCCCAGCCTGAACATCTATTCTTTCCCTTGTGTGCTGTTCAGGTAAGAGGGGGGGTGGTAGAGTGAAATCTGCCTGGGTTTTATGTTGTTAGAGAGACCTAGGTTTCATCTTTCTTTGTCACCAGCATTGGGATTGCCTTTGTAAAGTTATATATCCTTATTGAGAACACTGAAGTCATTTTTACCTCGCTAAGCTGGTGCAAATGAGATGATATATAGAAAACATCTTAGCACAGTTGCTGACACAAAATGAATTCTCAGGAACTACCAGTCATTATTGGTCTGTTTTCATATGTTGTGTAAAAAAACCCACTGCCAATTTGGATGTAATTACTTTACGCCTGATAAAAGGGGTATAAATCGTCTATATAAAAAGGAAAGCATGATAAATAAAGTAAAATATATTGTGAAGAGATAGCCAGAAATAAAAACAAGCACGCATTATTATCACAGATAGTTTCAATTGAGTTTCAATTTCAAATAAATACTGACAGTAACATTAAGCTGTCAAATACAGTTTGATGATGGATGCCTGAGGTAATCTCCCTAAGTTGGAGGCCACCATGGGGAAATATTTTGGGTATATTCATAAGGAGGCAAGTGTAGATGGAGGTGGTATGTTTGTTTGTGAAAGCCAACTGTCAGTTCTGCACGTGGTGTTTTTCAAGTTGGAGGAGCTATTGTGGGGGTCAAGAGTGTGGGTTTTGTAGTCTATGTTCATCAGATAGCAGCTATATTATATGGCAGCTACTTAACTGTGCTCCACGCTTTCATGTATAAATTTGGGATAATAATAGTTCTGTGTGATGTAGTTGGAATATGCTTATGTGTGTGTGTGTCTGTGTGTGTTTGTGTGTGTGTGACAATTAACTGAGTTAATACATGTAAAGAGATTACAACAGTTCCTGACAAAGAATAAGTGTCCTATATTTAGTAAGTGCTATTATTATCATCATTAATAGTAATGATAATAGCGCTATGGTGTGACTTGGAAACGATTATGTTTGCTATCATTCCTAGAATTACTTTATGCCTAACGTTGGCTAAGCACTGAATATCTTCAGTGACTTAAAAAAGCCACTATTTGAGCCAGAAATAAGAAGATCAATATCATCAATACTTTATTTATTCATGGATAAAGAAGTTAAAGAGTGCTGTAGTCCAGAAAGCTACTCCAAATAACACAGTAAGGATCTATCATCTCTTTGCATTTGCAAATACAATACAGTGTTAGGGTTGTGCCTAAATTTAAAAACAACTGATTTCTTTCTAGAAGGTATAAATCTATTCTGAAAACATGAATATGATGCTTATTGTATTGTAAGATGCAACTTAAATTTAAGTCTCTGGTTCACACACCCCCCCCCCCCACACACACACATACACACACATACATACACGTACACACTTAATTCAGTCCTTGTAGGCAGATAGTAATATTTCTATTGTACAGATTGGAAAACTGGATGTTAGAAAGATTTTGTGGCTTGCCAAAGACACACACTGAGTACATGAGAGAATTCTCAACTCTTCATTGTGTCCCTTTGTCCTCTCCCGAAGTATATACATTTACCTTTATGCTGCTCTGTGGACCTTTGCTATATTTTATGTTCAGAATATGCATCTTATTTAAAAAGTTCTTTCTGGTGAAGTAATCTCTATTACGATACAATGGAGAGCCACTGGAGGTCTGAGGCTGACAAGCAAAGCTCTGGAGGCAGGAAGGGAGGTAAACTCACTCTAAAGGAATCCAGGGCTTGGGGTGCTCAGAAAAGCAGGAGGCCAGAGACGAGAAGCATGGGAGAACCTAATCACAAGACACACTGGTAAAATGTGACTGTAGTGACAGAGAGGTGGGACTGTAGTCGTGCTAATGAAGCAGGTTCTTGTCAATTTTGGGTGAGTCATGCTGACAGCCAGCAGCAAGCACCAAAGAGTAAATCAGGCTCTCTGGAGGCCTATCACAGGAGGGATGCAACTAACGAGAGAGCCTGTGCATCCCTCTGATGAGGTATGGACGAATGCTCCTCAGGAACAATTGACCCAGAAACAGTCGACTATTTCAGGGGTATCAGAGCCAAGCCCCCACCAGTCAGTGTGGGCAATTCCAGATGAAATATGCAATTTTTCTAAGCCAACTTAGGGACAGAGCAGTCCTGGCTTTTTCCTACCATTGCTGACAGGGTTTTTTGGACACTGTGCGTGGGTAAGTTCTAAAATAGAACAAAGCAAGGGTTGGCTAAGTCTCTCCCATCTTGGGTACATGGAGAGGCTAGGAGTCAGAGAGACCTAGATTTGGATTCTAGCTCTTCCATTTATTTGCTATAAAACTGGTAGGTTATTTACTGTCTTGGTAAGTTTTTTTCATCTCTAAAATGGGACTAAGCATACTTCGAAATGCCTCAGAGAGCATATGTAATATGCTGGCACATGCTATGTATTTAATACATATTGGTTTGTCAGTCCCCTTCTATTTAGAGATAAGAATCGATATATGTGTACTACCTATCTTTTCCTGATTATAATTTGTTCACATTGTTGCTCTTTTCCTAAAGTTTAAGATTCATTCATTAATTAGTCATTGAGCATTTATAGTGTGCCAGGACCTGGACCAGGAACTGGGGTTATAGAAATAGAGAACACACCTTCTTCTTCCATGTTGCTCACTGGCCACTTCAGAGTTCATGGATAACTTCAATACAATGTGATGAGTAGAGGATGCTAAGGGAGCACCATAGATAGGTAGGCTGATGGGTGGTCTAGGTAGCCTTCTCATATAGAGTGTGGGTATCCAGGAAAGGAGGGTGAGGGTGACTGTATATTCCCTGAAAAGGGTAATATGTACAAAAATATGAAGGTCTTGTGTAGACAGCCATGGGTCTCTTTCAGGTATTTTAATGGCCATTTATAAAATTTAAATGTCTTCCAATACGTTAGTCATTTCACGTCTAGCCAAGAACACACATTTCTGTCTAGTCTCTCTTTTTGTCACTCATTGCCACCCATGGCTCCATCTACATCTAATTATCAAAAGCTTTCAATGCCACTTGGCAGCAAAAACTACCCAAGCTCTAGGGCTAGACCTTAGAATTATAGGCATAGTCTTGGCTATTTTTCAAAACAATTTAACAATTTAAGCCCTGTGGTCAGTGCCACAGCTGTGTTAGTTTAAACAACATGTAACATTTTATTGGATAGTAACATTTCAAAGCAATAGTTTCTGTACTTTACATAGAGCCTTGAAAAGGAGTATCCTAGATGGAACACCCAAAAAGGATTATGACTTCCTGTTCTGAAGATGTGTATTATCCTAAACTTCTATTGTGTGATATAAGGGAACGAGCTGAGAAACATTAAGTTGTACATTTCCCTGATCTGTTCAGAGTCTGAAGGAAAAGAGTCTCATTCAGGGAAGTCACCTGGTAACAGGGCACCACCACCTCCTCCTTCAAGGCCACAGCTCTCTCAGTCCAGGTCATTGTTTTTGGATGTGAGCCACCACAGGACCACAGCAGGCCGGTGATATTGCCCATCCTCCTGCAGTGCTCCCAAGACCAACCCGCTCGCAGGCTCCTGGTCCCACAGTGCATCGCCCACCGGATGCCAATGGCCTAATACCTCACACTGGTGCCTCACCTAGGCAGATACCAGCACAGCCACATTTTGCAGATTTCAGGCAATTTCGAGTATTTGCTGCATCAAATGCAAATGCAAGATGAGATGATGAAGCTGAGAAACCTCCAGAAGTCTTGCCGGTTGAAAAAGCTTCTGATCCTGCAAATTCTCTTCAAGCTGTCAGAGCCGATAGGAAAGTTGAAGGAAAGACAGCTGCTAGTGCTCCCCACCAATGGGGGCAAAGGTACAACCCCTCTTGCTCTACCCACAGACCTGTTCGAAGAAGAGTGACGGAAGAGGCGTCAAGGCCAGAAGTTGACGAACATACACAAAAGATAGGCATCTTAGCTGTGTTCTCACATCACAGCCTTCTATTCCTACGTCTGCTGGGAAAGATAAGAAAGCTATTCGGACACCAATGAGATGCCGCCAGGAAACCAATACAGTTCTGGCCAGATTGAAGAGCGAATTGCAGCAGCAATTAAAGGATGCTCTTGAGGAGACGATTTCCCTGGAAGTTGAGCTGGAACAACTTCAACTATTCTCTTACCTATAAGCCAACTGCCGTTAGCTGTGAACATACCCGTTTTTAATCAGTTTTGGGTTAAGCCGATTTGGAGACCCAAACATTCAGCTCACTGATTAATTCAACATTAAAATTTGTGATTCTGTTTTGCCTTATATGTTCACCATTGTATTTAAGTTTCTTTTATTTTTTTAATTTCAACAATAAAAAAGTCAGGATGACTTTTCCTGGGGGGGGGGGGGTGTAAAAGAAAAAGAACATTAAGTTGTGTTCAAAATATTCTCCCAAAGCCAAGACTAGAGATCTGGAGCTCTGAGCCATAGTTGGGCAGAGGGAGTGAAAGTGAGTAGCAACAAACTGAAGCTATTTGCCTAATGACCCACCTGAGAGCCCCAAATCAGTCTCCACCTATGCACTTGTGAGCTTTATTTTAGCTAGAAAACATGTTGCAAAAGACTTTTTGGACACAAAGGGGCTTTTGTTTGTACACTATTGGAATGTATTTCTTTATGATGTTGCTGTGCCTAGCCAAGTCTAAGCACAGGAAAAGGCATGAATCTGCAGAGAAAATTCTGAATATATATCTTCAGATCATTAGAAAAGAGGTGGTAACTGGTGACTCCAGAATTCACGGGCTGCTTGCTTATTTGTAGAGAGCTTCGCTGTGTCTGTAGAGTTCCCAGTGCTTCGGACATATTGGTTAGCTGCCGAACGGGTTGCAAGACCAGCAATTCAAATAAAGCTAATATTCCTGATATGGAACTAAAAGGCCAGAAGTAAACATACTGATATGATCTGTAGTTTCATACTCTGTTGTTTAAACTTCCTTATTTTTCAGGAATTGGAAACGGCAAACTGAAGTGATTAAGAGGGAAAGATACTCTGAACTCAATATAAGTTTATCATTCTTTCAAGTATATTCGGTCAATGCAGAAAAGCTAACCCTGGCATAAGTGTATGTTCTTGAACAAAATGGGTGTCTATATTTTGTTTATTTTAACAGCCTCATTTAACTTGAAGTCTCAGAGAGTTTTACAGATTGAATGTTGATATCCCTCTCTGGTGTCCTGTCTGATACATCAGTCTTGTCCTGATAACAGAGAGAAGTACATTTATAGATGTATTTTATTCTTCCAAGTCTAGTATTGAGACTTAAGGAAATGAAGAGAAGTTATTAAGGCCCTTTTTTGTTTTTCTCCAAAATTCCTCATGCTACATTTAACCAGATGGATATTGGCAGAGTTGGGGAATAAGACTAAAACTAAAAATTTTCTAAAGTTATTATATTTATATCAGAATTTTTTACTCTTTAGAGAGTTGTTGGTTGTATCCTGTTTAAGTAGAAGGTTATCAGAGTGTCAATATAAAAACTATATAGATTTTTAATGGGAAAATATTTCAAAGTACGTTTAAGAAACGGTAGACTGTAGAGAAAATGCTATCTTGTTAATAGGAACTGTAGATAGCAAATGAATTATTTGCTAAGACATTTACAGAGGAAAGCAGGGGACAGATGCCAGCAACAGACATGAAGTTCCCCAGAGAAGTAAAAAGGACTGTGATAGCACAAAACCAGATGATCGAGGTATTGGACTGTGAAGTCTGACAAGAGCTCCAGGCGACATGGAGCCCATCCAATAACTGTGAAATGGGAAAAGGAGAGATAAGCCTACGTTCCCATCCTTAGTTTCCAAAGGTGTAAGACCTCAGATTGAAAGAAAAACTCAAGTATATTTAATTTAGAACAAGAAAGCCAAAGATAAATTTACCTATGAAAACAAGATTTTTTTTCTTAATTGAAAGTAGAATCATGCATTTTTAGGCTATCAGTTCATTGAGGTTTATTTGAAAAGATGCTCTCAGTCCATTTTCTTATGTTTTCAGTGTAATTAGATTATAGTATCAATCAGTTGTCCAAAGAACTAGTGTATAACAGATTTAGATTATCTGAAGTTTTACAAAATAATATTTAGTATCAGAAAATACATGCATCTCAATTTTATATGGTACTAATGAAAAAAAATGAAGAATAGCTAGAATGGGTTGAAGTGTGATAAAGCAGGGGGAAACATCTGAGCTAATCGGTTGAGCAGAGGAAGAAATTCATCCTTATGTTAAGCACTCTCTAAAGAAGGTGTTTATCCTGTTTCTTAGATTGCTGGTATCATTGTCTACAGGACCCATTCACCAGGTTATGGGTGCAGAAGAACGTTATGCTGGCAGTTAGTTCAAAGGCTCAATAAAACTCTGGCTGGGTGATTGGTCTCACTGCCAATACATAAGTTCACACCTCTCTCCCTGTGTAGAGAAACTTTCCCTTTTCTAAAGTCTGCCTAGAACCTTGACTTTTGCTTTTGCCTCTCTGAAGTACACACCCCCCTACCCCCAATTCCAGAACATCTCAGTGAGAGTTTCTCATAGACAGTTTTTGCAGTTCAGTGTGGTTTTTCTCCAGTTGCATCTGAACTTCCTCAGGTTGTCGCTTACTGACTCCTGCATTGGAGCTGTTTGCACCAATGAGCAGTGCTGCTGGTGTTCAGGAACAAAGGCCTCCCTGGGTCCCCAGCTTGTCCTGCTCACTCTTCTGTTCTCAGCCAAGTTGCAGACTCTGTCTCACAGGTCCTGTGGGGCCTGTTGGGTAGTGGGTCACTTTGTACGAGTTTGTTGCTTCTGCCGTTTGCAACTCCAGGCTGTCATCACTGCGTCCAGGTTTTTGGTCTGCACAGAAACTGCTCATAATTAATAAATCCTCTCCTCATTTTTGCTGTCACTTTGTTTATTTAGAGAGGACCCACAGCAGAGTTGGTTGGGACTCTAATATTACATCTGTTATCTGTTTCATTCTTACAGTCCTCTCCTCTCTTCATTTTGGTTCATCTTTCTAGACTTTTCTTTACTCAACTCTCCATGATACCTTAGTGTCCCCTATACTCTAAGAAATATTTACATTTAAATGTAATTCACTACCATTTTCAGCTTTATGAACTAGATAAATGTATTCTCAAGGTACCATAGTATTAGAAATCTTTATGAAATTAAACCTGCATTTTATTTATCTGTGTATTTCACATATTGGCCATTATTTTACAATAACCAGTTACATATGTTTAATTGGTAAGCAATTGTCAGGTAAAGTAAGGGAAACTCCAGAAGAATTATTACTAGAATCCTATTTTCAATTTTCTGTCTTAATTCTTATTTGTCACAAATTAATTCCTATTATTATTTTTGGTGGAAACTGAAAGTCCTTTGATTAAGAATAAATGTCTACTTCACCACATGTGTCTGAATTAGGAGAAGGATTCTTTCTTGGCAGACATAATCATCGAGGTCTATTTACTACAATCTCTTCATTAAGATTTAAGCTAAATCAGCTACTTGAATATTTATTACTTTTTTCAGACATGGGTTGTGTTTATGGCAGGATTACTACCTTCATCATTGGAAACCTTTCATTCAATGCCATTTGTGGGTTTGCTTTTTGGGTAGTTGTACAAAAGGAGTTAAATTTGTATCAAACATTTCACGCTGAAGGTACTCTGATAGGCCCCGGGGATATGGATGTGCATTAAACACAGTGAGGGGAGACTGGTGGTGAAGAGGACAGAGGGAGGGTATCAGAGGGAGGGAGCAGCATGTGCAGAAAGCACAGAGCATGGAAAGTAACATGGGCTGTGTGACATCAGATGAATGGTCAGTTCCAGATAATGTTACAAAAATAGGGCGTCTCTTCCCCCAAACCGAATAATCTAAGATTGTAGATTGCACTCTGAGCAAAACACATCTCATGTCTTATAGAATATTTCCCCAAATGATTCAAGAGTAAATGGTAGGTAGTAAGCAAAGATGCTTAAGTAAAACTCATTTGATGACTAGAAAGCATTTAAAAACAATACAAAAATAAAAATACGTTCCTGGTAGAATTAGGAAGCTGTTGTCGATACGTTTCAAAGAGTGAAGTACTTTGTCAAAAGATCTACTAGTGACTGCAAAAATTGTAGAATTATCATGCAGTAATCAAAGGAGGGAATCCACATAATACTAGAGATCATTGTAAGAGTTATTGATATGAAGGTAACACCTGGACCTGCTACTGCTAATGAGGCAGCTTCAGTCGAAAATACCTGCTGTCAGCATATATTATAAGCAAAGAAGTGCTAAAACAGCTCCCCCGTCATCCATGAGGGAAATTTCTTTTAACAGAATGTTAGTGCTGGGAAAGGGTGGTTGCGATCTGAAGCCATCAGAAACCTGCTGAATGCTTCAGCTGGGCAGCCCTGAAGAGAGTACCCAGTTCAATCCCTTGTTTTACACATCAGCAAATAGGTTCCGAGAGGCAGTGAGCTGCTCCAAGTCACATAGCTAGTTAGCATCGGAGGTGGTGCTAATGTCCCGTAGAGTGCTTGTCTCATATAATTTGCTGCAGTCCCTTTATATTAGCAAAACAAAACAACAAACAAACAAACAAACAAACAAAAAATCCTCTTTTTCTCTACTTTCAATACTTCTGACACCGTGTGTGGGCTTTGCACATATTGCAGTTCTAACACTACATGGAGTTAGCTCAGACTCCACAGGTTACGTTCCATCTTGTAGGACTTGCTATGTAATAACAAAGGCTATTTCTATCGCTTCTATCATTCAAGGGTCCTAGAAGCTGTGTACTAGGAACCAGGGATGAAGAAAAATGTATCATATCACATATTAAGTAGTTAGATGAATAGATATTTGTGGGAGAATTAATAAGCTTGCCAAGTCATTTAATTTCAGAGCTACAATAATAATAATCCAGTCTTCGTTTAGATTTGAGATTTTCTATCATATCACACCACATTTTGTGAGCAAGTGCTTATTTTATGACCAAAGCTATATATGATGCAGAAATACAAAATTTCATCTGGAGTTGATTTATATTTCTTTCTATAAAAGTTAAGTGATTTTGATTTATTTTGAGATAATTTTACCAGTATTTTTTCCCAGAAATCAAGAGACCTTATGTTTATTATAATATATCTGTAAAATATATGATTTATACATGATTTAATAATACTACTTGGGTATTATTACTACCTAGTGGAAAAGCCCACTAGGTAGGATGGTAACACTGACCTCACCTCACTGGATCAGCTGACCCTGAGACTCCATGACTAGACAGCAGTGAGGTTACAGGGCTTCTGAGAGGAAAATTTCATGAAGGTGAGGCACTTCTTCAATTCTAATAGTGTTATGTGTAAGGATTTTGATTTCATAATACAATATGTGTGGAAATATGCAATCTTTATTTTACTGCATTAAGGAGTTTGTGATTGTTCCTACAGGGAGGTCACGACCCTTGAGAAACATTAGCACAATGGCAGGCTGAGTCCAGATGGTTTGGAGACATGGTCTGCTTGGAGCACTTGATCCATTTTTGTTAAGTATCACTCTACTACTGGGAGGCTGGAGGAGCTTGTCCAGCTCCAACGTGTCTGGTTCATTTCAGTGAGTCTGGTAGAGGCCATGCCTCTCTTCTAGAAATCTGAAAGTTGAGATGCAAAACCAGAAGAATCCAGGGGGTGGTTATCAGGAGCCAGAGGGGAGAAGCAGGAGAGGAAAGAAGCAGAAGAGTGGAGAGGCAAGAAGCAGGCCAGCAGAAGCGGGATCTGGATGAGTCCTGGGGGCAGAGGCCATTGATCACCTTCAGCAATACACACTGGGGAGCCTATGTCATTGAAAGGCAAGCAAGGGCCACAGCCTGTAATGACAACCAATTGTGATTGCTCAGAGTCTAAGGCCGAAACCAAATACAGGGACATAGAAATCCCTTGTGATACTTTAGGTGGGCATGAGAGAATACGGAGCTCCCAGCCGGGGTGGCTGGTGCAACAAGAGCAAAATCTGAGTGGATCTACACAGGTGGGAAGAGAATTCAAAAATCTCTTAGTGACACAGGCCTTTGGAGTAATAATTCCTTAACCCAACTAAGCATCAGAAGCTCCTTGGGACTGGAGTCCCAGGGTGGTGGTTAGGAGATGCACTCTGACTTTATAGGTCTTTGGTCGTGATCAACAATCTGTGTTTTTAAAGACATCCTAAAAGATTCTGACATACAACTGGATATGGGGTTACATTCCTGTGGAAAATCTTTACAGTACAAGCAAAATGATTCAATGATTATATTTTAATGTTTAACACAGTCTCTGCAATAGTTAAAAGAGATTACCTTTGCCTTACCAGATTTCTTTGGTTCCTATAAAGGTCATAAAAATAAGAGGCAAGACTTTTCTCTCCTACTCTTATACCATTGGAGTATTGGGGGGAAATATGTATATCTATCACTTTAAGTAAGCAGCAGTGGGATCAACATACAGATACAAAATTGAAACATGATCTCATGCCCACTGTGCTTAATGGAAATGAATCCTCACTGACTAGATTCAGGGCATGAATAAATAGAAGTATTGACCACCAGTCAGAAGAGGTCGTTGTATTATTTTACAAAGGATGAATGATGCCTCTTCAGATATGCAGCGCAACATGTGCCATTTAAAGGAATGCACACGCTATTAACCTTTTTATAGTTCAAGCCATTAAAATGGGATGTTGAATACTTCGAGACATCAGAGAAGATGGATTTACCATGAGGCAGCTTATTGGAACATAAAGAGTCCTGATTTCAACTCAAGAAATCTGGGTTCTACTCTTCATTTAGCTACTGACCCAGTGTCCCAGAAGAAAGGAGCGAGGTTTCATCTCCATGGCTTCCCAAGATCTCATATTCTATGGTATTTTGTCACTGTAATTTAGGATTTTCGAACAGAAATGGGCCAATTGTGTGCAGTACGATAATAGTCTGCAGAAAGAAAATGCATCAATACAGTTTGTACTCTTCCGGTACAACTGGCAAGATCATTATCTAGGTTTGCTTAAATGATTCCCTAAATTATTAAAGTGGTTTAATTTTTTTAAAAAAAGTGACAACATTTTTTATTCCTGGTTCCTTGATCTATTTTCTTTTTATAGACCATTCTAACTGGTCATCCATTCATTTAACAAATAATTATTGACACATACTATGTTTAAGACACTATACACAAGAAAAATCTACTGCCAAAGAATTTAAAGATTAATAGAGGTGATAAGAAATACTCAGTATTCCAAAACAGTAGAAACAATGTTAGAAAATGATGATTATCATTAGAGTTCAGACTAGGAGAGCTTACTTCTGGGGTGACTCATCCTTCTAGAGATTGCATGTGAGCTGCATCCTAAAGTTCTGGTAGGATTTGGAAGTAGAAATTTGGGGGGGAGGTGAACCCTTTCAGGCAGCACAGAGAGGTGAAAGAATTGGGTTGCATTCAGAGAACAGTGAATAATTTAGCTTGGTGTACAGGACAAGAGCTGAAGAGATGGGTTGGTGTAGTAATGGCGAAGCACGTCTCATGAGGCTCACAGGTTTGACTTCTCAGGAAGCAATTTTCTACAGATCCAGCCACCTCTGAGCTCGTTAATTTCTTATTTCTGCCTGGGAGGCACCTTTGCCTTTAGCTGTGCTCACCATGGGAGTGCGTGTATGTTTCCTTACACCAGGGCTATTTTTAAGAAGGCATTTGACTGGTATCCTGGCTTTGAATCTTGGACTTTGATATGTGAGACCAGGATGCTAAAGGTTACATTCAGTCTGTAATGACAACCGATTGTGATTGCTCAGAGTCTAAGGCCAAAACCAAATACAGGGACATAGAAATCTACTTACTCTCTTGTCTGTTTTCTCTCAGACCACTCTCTGATTTTATTAATTCTTAATCTTATCCCTCCGTATGCTTCAAGATGGAATGTATGTTGGAAGAAGAGGCTGTTGCTTGAAATAAAAGGGAAAGTCTAGACCTGGTACTCAGCACTAGAGGTCCTAGATGCTCAGAAGAGTCTTACCAGTAACATGGCATAATTACAGAAACGTGACTGCAAGAAGAGATTGTATGTGTCTGAAGGACCTTTACTTTAAAGAGCAAACCAGATATAATCATTAGTTATATTCTAAATCTACTTTAACACCCTGAAAAGAAAATTCCCAATCAGTTTATCCAATATACAATGTTTCCTATGCCGTTTGTCGTATTCCTCTGGAACCGTTTTTTTTGCTTACCACCTTTAAATCTATGGCTTTTGCTCTGTGACATTTAGAATCTTCCAGGTATTTGCTGTGTTAATTGTTTAAATATTTGTGGAAGGGGCTTGATGTGGAGTGTGGGTAATCTAGAATGTGAGTTGAAAAGCCTCAAATTCAGTGTGTTCTTTGTCTAACCGCAGTATGTGTTTTGGGGACTGGTTCTGGGCAGAATTGGAAGTAGGGAAACTTGATTTTCTGGTTCCTGAGCCTTCTCCTTTGTCTCTTTCCCTCTCTTGCCAGTGGCCCTGGCTTTTTTCACAGGAGCAGTTTCTGCCTGTTCCCTTCAAAACATGCTCGTTGGCAATGCTCTCTTAAACTCCTTCATGCTAAGGTTTCATAAACTAATAACTCTCAGTGGTTTTCTTGTATCATGCTTATTTGCTTTCAATAGCTTATAATTTCCTAAACCAAAGGAGTTCTTTTCTAATTGGATGTATGAGGTAGAGAGACATGCCTGGCTTCTTAAAACAAATAATGCATCCTGTACCCTTTCCTGTCCCAATACAAAAAGAGCCATTTTTCAAAATTAAGTACTTCATTAGGTATTTCTAAAGCTCCTTGTTAGGTATGACCTTAATTTTATTAAGTGTGCCTGATATTTTATACCTACAAGCTTCCTGCTTCTAGTTTGCATTTAGAATATGTTCATTCCTCAAGTGTTGGGTGATTTCTGTTTATATCTAGTGGAAATTCTGTACTGTTGTCAAAATTCAGAAAGCACAGATATCATTTAACTGTGGTGGGTCAGAAACACTTAAATGAGATTTATGCTCTTCAAAATCATACTCTGTTTAGGCATAAGCAAATTACATGCAAATGATGTAGAAAATATCAGGTGAATTTGTTACACTTGGATGTGACCTTTGGGAAAATCACATTGGAAAGTGCCTGGCTGTGTTGTAGGACCCATGGCATGGTCTGGCAAAATGGATGGCCATCTAAGCTCAGAAAAACTATAGATTTTTAATGCAATTGATTATATGAGAATTAGATTCCTGCTGTGATAAGTTAGGGGGGAAAATTAAGAAGGTTAGTCCCATGAATGTATTAAAGACAAAAGGACAAAGGACATTATTTCACCTGCCTACCTGCTAATATTGTTAAATCAAAGAGGAAAGAGAATAATGTTTAAAATGCTGGGTCAGGAATGCCACATGCAACCTGAATCTAGGTTCCTTCCAATTAGCTTAATTTTATGAGAAACTTGAACTGAGGTCATTCATATTTTTGCATTTGTGGCCGAAAAGGCTGCATGTTATTTTGACCGACACATTATGGTACACAGATTATGGTAAGGTCACTGTCTATATGAAGTTATTTTAAAGGGGAAAAAAGAAAGAGGTTGCACTGTGTGGCAAGATAAACTTTCCGTGAAGACAAAATAAATCATTGTCAATATGATATCATTTAGGAAGTGTTAAATTTTGTAAAAGCTCTCCCTCTCTCACGTAAAGCTATGCTATATGTTAAAGTTATCCCTCACCATACTGTTCCTTTTCTTCAGGGAACGTTTATAGCACATGGCCCATCAGTGCTCAGGTGCCGAGGATACTGAGCAGTAAGCTATGGTGAGGTAGGTCTGAGCGGTGGAGTGTTGGGATCATAAGGCTAGGTATGGACATTAGAGGATTGGGCATTGCCTTGAGTGAGCTAATACACAGGTGAGTGAGGCATTTGTGTAGCTAGAGAAAAGAAAAACCAGGAGAAAGGGACTCCAAAAATGAGAATCGCTAAAATGTGGAGACAGGGAATCCAAATTTCTTCAAATCTTTTCATTTGAGTTGAAGAAGACTAGTTTTACATCTAGTGTTATTCCCTTTTTTTTTCCAGTTGATGTTTAATTTGGGAAAAATCAACATGAAGATAATTGGTTGGGAAAAATATTGAAACATAATTTTAGCCTAATTTTTTAAACCATAGAAACATGGTTCTCTTCGTGTAAATTTATATTTCTGGGTATGTTCTCCTCTCAATATGCCTGGACATAGCATAAGAGGGAAATGGGTTTAAATACTGGCATTGCAACTTGGAAGCAAAGTGGCCTTACTTAGGCAAGTAAAATAACTGCACTGCCATCCATTTTCTCATTTGTGAAATAGAGATGATAACCTTGATGAGATTTTTGAGGAGAAATACGATATCTAGTGCATCTGGTTGAGTGCTAGTAAATGGTATCGTTATTAGTGATACAGTTACTACTCTGCTGACACATTCTGAAAATTATTTTTTCCTGAAAAATAAGTCTGTTGGTCAGATTTAATACAAATAAATGAAATTTTATTTCTCTAGAACTTTAAAATCAGAACCATTGCATTGTGTCTTTTATCCTCAAATGGTACAAATGTATGCTTAGTAAACTTGATGTCAAATAAGTAAGTTAAGATAATTTTAGTCTAACTTATTTATATTAATACTAGAGGCCCAGTGCACAAAATTCATGCAAGAGTAGGTCTTCCTTCCCCCAGCTGCCAGCACCAGCTTCCCTCTGGCTCCAGGGACCTGGGCTTCCCTCTGGTCACTGGCAGACTCCTGGGACTCGGGCTTTCCTTACAGCCACAGCTTCATCCGGAAGGTCATTCGGAAGGATGTCCAGAAGGACATCCAGTCTAATTAGCATATTATGCTTTTATTATTATAGAAATTAAAGTGTCCATGTTTGGAAACTTGATGTGGCTCTTTGTACAAATGCACTCATTATGAAATGTGCATTATGACTTGCTTTTCCCTGGCATCATAGACAGAGAACCCTGCTTACTCGGGCAGAACTCCTTATTCAGAAACTTGATAAATAGAAATGTAAACTTTTTAACAACACTAATATAATCAATAACATTAATAATTTATTATATGTCATAAATTTCTTTGGGTATCTTATGATTAATTCAACCTTTTCAATAAATTTGTTCTTTCTTATTATTTAACATACTGTAGTATGTATCTTGATAAATGTGGGTCTCGTTTTTTCCAATCACCACAATATCTTAGATTGCTGCTTCTGTTCTTATTGTGCATGTTCTCTTCTCCTCAAGCCAAACCAATCTGTAGATTTCTCAAATCCCAAATTTCCCAGCAGAAATAGGAAATACAGTGAAGGAAGTCAAAGGTCCTAGGTCATTGATCTGGGCATATTGGGCAAAAGACTAGAAAGTAAGTAATATTTGAGCTTAGTATGTTTTATTCAAAGTAGATAAGTGGACTTATCTTCTTTTAACTTTAAGCCTTTGGTAGTCATCAAAAGACAGCCATCCTTATACTGGAGGGAGCGCATGAGAGAAAAGGAGAAACATGGGTCCTATTCTTTCCCAGCTCATCACCTGACAGCTTTATTGAGGAACTGACTTTGAGATTACAGATAGATTTTCCTTGTTAGGTCACAGATAACAATCAGGATTTAATTCATCAGAATGTAATCAATAAATGTTGGAGAACTGGATTATTGCTTTTGAGCACATCCATCTAAAGAAGCTCCTTGGCTGCTGTAATGCCACATTTTAAAACTGATGTTTCAAGGTACCTTTGTTTTTCATGACCTTTTTTTGATCTCTTCTAGTGCTTTCACTAATTAGCACATGACCTAATTCATAATGATCACTTGTTCAAAACGTGTTTGGTGAATGAATGCGTATTTGTTCATATATCACTGCAATTTTAAAGAATTTATTGTGTTCTTCATTATCTAATACAGGAAGAGAGTCTATAGCTTGATAAACGTGATATAGGAGGACATCCTATAGGTTTCAGAGTCAGGGGCACACAATTTGAATCTGCTGTTACATGCTAATTGGAAAAATAATGTAGCTTCTTTGAACCTTAATTTTTTTTCGCAAGGAAAATGGGTGTACTTTCTACTACATAAGTGTCCTGTGTAGATGAAGTAAAAAAACACACCAATAAACACTCTCTTATTTTCTTGTCAGAAAATAAGAAATACTCAAATGGAAATTGAGGGTAGAGACTGTTATAAAGGTATGGGCATGGTTAAAGGACATCTGCAAGGTATTATGAAGTATTGCTGTGGCTAGGCCTCATGCCCATGGGGAGTTCAGAGTTCACAGAACCCAGAAAGAGTGCTGTGCTTGTAGGAGACAAGTTATCTGGACTGTGGCCTTTGGTAGAAGGATGGGATCAGGGAATAAATATCCTGACTTTCCTTTATTTACTAGTGCCTCTGATTCATGCAGAAAGAACACACTAATACATTCCATACAGGCCAGCCTCTGGGGAACAGAGCAGGGTGGAATAGAGAGGAGGGTATCTTTCTGTCTCTGTGTCTGTAGGTCTATGGATCCATCATGAACATAGTGCTTACTCCCTATCACACAGAGTAACATTTGTCTACATTGCAAACTTTCTGACAATGAAAGGGGACACCACTAGTAGTAATTACTCTCAGACAACAGGCATAGAATATGAATTGTGCCAGACAAATCAGGACTTAACTGTGACCTTACTCACAAAGCATATTAAGCTCAGGTAAGTGTGAGTTTCCTTCCCTTCCTTCACCACTTTTCTCAGATGCTTTCCTCTTGTAGTAATGTGAGTATTTTGAGAAAGACGATGGGATTATTTTAATAAAGCAACTTAGACTCATTCCCCTGTGGCAGGCTTTCCAAGTTGGTAATTATTACTGAGTCTCTTGCTAGAGTCTGTCAGAAGAATGTGAAGGATTTAGGTTATTCTTTAAACCTAAGACCTGATTATCTTGTTTAGTAGGCTCCCCGTGCTCAGAAACCTCATTTGAACACACAAAACAGTAGAGGCAACAAAGTCTGTTACTCAATAACTGGATGTACGTACTATGCACATGGGAATTTGGTGAGCTATTTATTCTGCGGTGGCCTGTCTTATTTTTATCTTATAACCAATTAGTGCACACTGTGGTTGCTTTGATTTGGAAGACACCTGTGATTAATATTTTTAGTCTGTGTAAATATTGGTGATTGACTAGGAGTATTATTTAATGTCATTTTCTATAACACAGAACAAGAAAAGGAAGAATACTAATGAATGCAGGGAATTAGAGGATAATAAACATTTCAGGATCTGCTGATAACTGCCTGTAAGTTCAAAGACAAAGATAGTTTTAGCCAAGAAATGTCAGTATGATCACATGTGATAGAGTGGATTTAGAACAAAGGAAACTTTAATTGTAAAAATTGTGTGTTGTTTGATTTCCTGCCTATGTTCTGGCTGGAATTTTGGACCACATACGTGGGAAATAAATAACCTTGGTTATTTCTGTTTATTAATATGTTAGATTTTATGCTTATGTATTTTTTTGTTTGTTTGTTTTTTGCTATCCTGTTTATGAAATGCTGTCAGCATAGTGGCTTGATGCTTTCCTTAGAGTTTTCCTAAGATCATGGGCAATGTGAACTTGAATCCACTTCCGGTGCTCTTGCTTTTGGCTTACTGACCTTCTGGAAAGCATTGCCTTTGCCCAGCTTGGATGAGTCTTTGTGCTCAGAGGGTCTTGCACTGTTCCTCTTCCATTCATCCAGATTTGAATAAGATCTCCTCTGAGACTTCCTTTTAGTTAAGTACTGGGAGAATCACTTGACTGTAACCCTAATTGGTTAGGGTAACATATGGCCCACTCAGCCCTAGTGTTTTTTCATCCCTGTTGGAAGATAGGTTATTTTCTTTAAGGAAATGCCTACTACCTTTCCAGTGGGGGTATTTGTTAAATTAAACATTTTATTGGTCAGCAAGCATTCAATTGGACCTTCAACCTGTTCTGTGCATTCAATGAAATTTTAACTCTCAAGTTAGGGTGTCCTGACCAGACATTATATTAAATTGTTCAACTGTGGAAGATACAAAAACATTCTGGAGGCAGGGTTTTGTGTCCCTTAATTGATATGTTATCAGAAAGCCTCCTAAACCAATGTTGGTCACAGCCAGTAGCAACTAAGAATCAAGTCTTAAGTATCACATGATCTCACTCATATGTGGAAGCTAAGTAACAAAGTAAACTGATGAACAGAGTGGATCCAGAGACATGGAAGCATGGAACAGAGTGAGGAATCTTGGAGGGAAGATGGGGGAAGGAGGGTTGGTGAGAGGTAATCAACCAAAGACCTTGCATGCATATATGTATAACCCATGGACACAGACAATAGGATGGTGAAGGCCTGGGGTGGAAGTGGGCTGGAGGGGGTAAATGGGGCAAAAGGGGACATATGCATTGCTTTCAACAATAAAGAACTATTAAAAAAAAAAAGAGTCAAGTCTTCCTAAAAGTGCAGACTATAGGCATTGCTAGTTTTGAAAAATAAGTCCATGCAAGAGTTTGTAGTTTCACTGAGTGCTTTCTGGAACTTTTTGAAGTCACCCTAACCAAAAAAATAAAATAAAAAATAAAAAAATTCAAAGAATTTGCACATTCAGACACTGATAAACATACTTTAAAAAATCATACGTAAATTATAACAAATTATTCCCACACAAAATATGTTTTTAAATTGGAAAGTAGAAATTGATAATTTTTATTCTTACAATTATCATATAAAGGTAAAGCAAATATTCAGAAGTAAATTGGCTGACTTACTCATTTGATTACCAAATGCCTTCTGATTCCTGTTATGTATCAGATTTTCATCTAGACACAGGGGATATAATAGCGAGTAAGTTGGACATGTTCTCTATTCTGATGGAGTTTACATCTTCATTTGGAGAGAAAAGAAATAAACAGTTACAAAACAAATAAATAAAAAACACATAAGAGAATATCAAGAGCTGTGTGGAGATTACTATGTTTGAGCCTAACAGAGTGGCTGCCCTTTAGGTTAAAAAAACACCTTTGGAGGAGGTGACTTTCAATTATAGTTTGCATTCCACATTATTTTATATGAATTCCAGGTATGTAGCATAGTGGTTAGACAATCAAATAATTTTTTAAAAATAAATTTTTATTTATTTGTTTCAGAGAGGAAAGGAGAGGGAGAGGAAGACAGAAATATCCATGATGAGAGAGAATCATTGATCAGCTGCTTCCCGCATACCTCACACTGGGGATCGAGCCCACAGCCCAGGCATGTGCCCTTGACCAGAACCGAACCTGGGGCCCTTCAGTCACCAGGCTGCCACTCTATCCATTGAGCCACACCAGCAAGGGTGACAATCAAATACTTTATAAAGAATTCCCTCCAATAATTCAAATACCCACCTATTACAATATTATTGACTGTATTCTCTATGCTGTACTTTACATCTTTTTATCTGTCATTGGTAAGAGACTTAACCTTTTTTAAATTTATTTAATTTTAAATATATTTTTATTGATTTCAGAGAGGAAGGGAGAGGGAGAGAGAGATAGGAACATCAATGATGAGAAAGAATCATTGATTGGCTGCCTCCTGCATGCTCCACACTGGGGATCAAGCCCAGAACCCAGGCATACCCTGAATGGAATGGAACCATGACCTCCTGGTTCATAGGTCGACACTCAACCACTGAGTCACTCAGGCCACGGGGAGACTTAACCTTTTAAAACTTTGGTTTCCTTATCTGTAAAATGGGACTAATATTTACATCGTAGCTGATTGTCACTACTATACATATTATTATTGTTGGAGTTTTTATTGTTTAAAACTTTGACCCAAAGAGGGCAATCAATTAATAATTTTTTTCTATTTTTCCTCTTTATCTCGTGTATCTTATTAGTACTCCTCTTCCATCACAGAAAATCTTCCCCCCCAACACTGGTCAAATTTTAGTTTGCATAAATGAGTATATGCTTATTTTAAACTATTTTTCTCCTAAGATCACTACATGATTTCTTCTCTGTTTGGCATTATTACTAATAGTTTCCCTTTTTGCTCTCAAGTGTCTTGATTTGAACCACAGATTATATGGTCACTCTACTTGTGGTTCTTGTTATTCATGTATTCATTCAGTATGTACAATTGTTCATATTTTTTTTCCAAATATATCTGGAAAAGTCAGCACTCTATGAGGGAAAGTTCAAGTCCAGAAAACAACTTTCTGAAAAATGCAGTGTCCTGTTCACCAGTAAGCCCTGACTAAAAGGGATATGCATTATGACCTATCACTCCAGGAGCATCCTGGGCCAACCAGATGCTTCTGAAGAGTAGTCTCCTCAAGCTGCATGTCACAAAGTGCTTATGCTGTTGGGAAACATTCATGGCTCCACTCTCTTCCAAGCACAAGTGGAAGTTGTCTCTGCGATGCGGGTGTGTCATCAGGTGCACTCAGGGGGAGGTTGAATTGTGCCTTGCCGCCCATGGACTGTGTGCTGGTCAAAGAACCACAGCTTCCTTTGAGAAAATGAGCTTTCTGGTTCCCAACAGATAGTAAACACAGTGATGCTGGGGGAACCACTGGAATAATGTTTTTCTAGGATGGTCATATCATTTCTCATCCTGTCCATATGTTGGAGAAAAGGAGCTCTTTGTAAAATTTAGCCTAAATCAAACCCTAGTACCATGTCAGATTAGAGAAACCAGGGAACTGGGAATCCTGAATATTTCATTTCTGCTTAACCAGGTTATAATAACACATCTATTTTCTTCATAGGGTGCTCTTTGATTCATAATTCAATTGATTACTATACGTTCAAGCAGGAAAGTAGAGGAATTAATAATGTTGTAATTAACAAATGTCAGTCACTTTTAACATTCATCTCACTCCTCTCCCTGTACCAACCTCTTCCCCCCCACAATTCATATAAAGCAGCCACACAAAATAGCCTCTGCCTTGCCCTGGCCAGTGTCCTCAGTGGTTAGAGCATCAGCCTATGCACCAAATGGTCACTGGTTGGATTTCTGGACAAGGGCATGTGTCCAGGTTGCAGGTCCCATCCCCCGCTCTGGTGGGGTGTGTGCGGGAGGCAGCCAATCCATCTGTCTCTCTCGCATTAATATTTCTCTCTCCTCCCCTCACCCCTTCCTTATACTCTCTCTAAAAATCAATGGGAAAAATATCCTCAGGTGAGGATTAACAATAACAACCACAACATCAAAAAATGACCTTTGCCTTCAGATAGCTTTCATGGGTGTACACTTGAGAAAAGTGTTAAGGAAAATGAGAATATGGCATAAAGTCTGTGCTAAAGTAAGTTAAAAAAGAAAACTTCAGGACAGGATTTGGGATTATGTTGATTATTCGGTCCATCTAGCAAAGAAACTCTCCAAATACATTATTACTTTAATACCAAACATTAAATGTTTCAGACTTTTAAAAGCATAGGCCCTAATTGTAGATACCTGGCAGAACTAAGGTATCAACATTTATGAAAGTATTTCTTTTAGAAAATAACATAAATATTCATTGCTAATATTAATCCAAACTTCCTTTTATATTTAAGTCTGGAATTAGAACAAGGTACTTTTAATTTTTGTCACAGTATGTGCATTATCTGGTAACAACAATAGGTGCTGGGTTTGTGATGTATACTGTCTCATGTATTCCTGTCAATCTTTTTAAGAATTAGATATTATTATCTCCATATCACAGGTGACGAAACTGAGTACCTGGTCAAAGTCACCCAGTTGGTTATTGACAGAGACAGTTACTCACTCCTTTAGGAAATGCAGTTTATTTACCAGTTATTGTTATGTGTTATTCCTAGATGTCTTCATTAATTTAGTGGAAGTCAATTTACTGCTGACTTAAATGCTTGTTGAACACCTTTTTATCCCTTATATATCAGATTATCATAGTCAGACTTCCCTGAATTGCTATTTCTATGACCCTGACCTCTTAGTTTCCTGAGGGATAGGTAGCTATAAGAGCGCATTAGCTTTCCTTGTTAAGGGCTTTTGGATAGCTCTTGGTCCTGGTCTTCTAGCTTGACCTGTAATACACTAAGTATTTTGTGCTCTAGCTAACATTTACTGCCACTGGCAGGATCAACTGCACTTGAAGCTTTTCTAGAAAGAAAACAACAACTCATAAATGTTAAGATTTGGAACATTGGAAATTACTCAACAAATAGAAAATCTTGCTGATCACTCTGTTGATATTTTTTTAATAGAGCATTAAACATGCTTGGTGTAATCATTGTTCATGGAGTTGTTCCTTTGCTTCTTAATCTCTTAACATTACTGTACTCATTAAAACTGAGGAGAATAACACCATATAGTGGGGATGGGGAAGCATAGCCTGTAGCAACTGCTAAAATCATTAAATTGCATTGTATGTTAAATCTTATTGTATGTTAAAAACTCACATAAGTTGTATATCCTAATTCTTTACTACGCTTATCTATTTTAATGTAAATATATTGTTTTAAATACATTAATGAAAAACTGGTTTCAGGGAGATGTGACACATTTTGCAGTGATTTGAACTATTTGGCAAACTAACTCATGTTTTCTGGTGATACACATACGCTAGTTTGAAAATCATGAAATTAAGTAATTTTATCCAGGAAGATTCTATAAGAATACTGAGCCTCTCATTCATTTGTTCATTTTAGAGATATTTTTTCAGCATCCACTCTGAAGAACGATTTTCCAGGCACTAGGTACAAACATTAAGGATGTTGCTTTCACAGATCTTCCGTTCAGGGGAGGGGCATTAATAAATGATTATGGAAACCCAAAGTGTCCCATACAGACCAATCTTATGATGAAAATAAAGGAAGGCATTGCGAGAGGGAGTAAGTGGGGATTTCTTCATATCTGGTAGATTGGAAAGACCTCTCTGGGGATGTGACATTTTAAATGGACACTTGAATGTTAACAAGCTCCCAGCCATACAAATATAGGTTGTATTTTATGTAATTTCTGGGTATATAGTTCCAGGAGAGAACAAAAGTCCTAGGTTGGGAATGAGTGTGTCTTGTCCTTATATCAGAAAGAAGGCCAGTTGTATAGAGAGTGAGTGAAATGAAGGAGAATGACGAGGCGAGGGACCATGTTGTCAAAGCTTTGTAAATTATGGTGCCCAGAGTTTGTGTTCTCCTCTAAGTTATCAGTCTAGGGCTTGAAATGGGGAGTGACACAATCGGATTTACCTTTTTAAAAGATCACTCTGGAGGCTGTGTGGAGAAAGGATAACAGAGGGCAAAAATGGAGGTAGCATGACTAGTTAGGTGGCTTGTGAAATGGTACAGGTGAGAGGTGATAGTGGCTTGACAAAAATAGTAACAGTAGCTGTGATAAATTTGGGATATGTTTTAGAGATAAAGACTAAAAGGAGTCCTCATTGGTTAGGTGAACATAAACATTGAGGTAAGGAGAAGGAGTTGCCAGATATTTTAGCCTAGACAACTGGGTGTGCCATTTGGTAACATAGGGAGAAGGATGATTTAAGGAGAGAGTGAATACATAACCATTATGGGAAATTCAACATCCAGGTGAAGAACACCAGGATATAGGAGCCAGAGCAAGGGTCACGTGAATGTGTTGCAAACAGAGAGCTACACATAGAAAGCCCAAAGTTGGGAATAAGTTGGATGAGTTTTAGGACCAGCAAGAGAGTCTGTGTGCCTGGAGCATGAAGCAAAGAAGACACTGTAGAAATGAGATCAGAGAAGTTAGGTTGGCTACAGGCAGGATCATCTAGGGCAGTGGTTCTCAACCTTTCTAATGCCGCGACCCTTTAATACAGTTCCTCATGTTGTGGTGACCCCCAACCATAAAATTATTTTCGTTGCTACTGTTAATGGATCGTAATGTAAATATCTGTGTTTTCCGATGGTCTTAGGCTCTACAGCAGCGGTTCTCAACCTGTGGGTCACCTAAGACCATCGGAAAACACAGATATTTACATTACGTATTTACATTACGATTCATAACAGTAGCAAAATTACAGTTATGAAATAGCAACGAAAATAATTTTATGGTTGGGGGTCACTACAACTTGAGGAACTGTATTAAAGGGTCGTGGCATTAGAAAGGTTGAGAACCACTGATCTGGGGCCTGAAGGTCATGCAAAAGAGTTTGGACTGTTTTCTAAGTGTGACAGAAAGTCAACGGTGGGCTTAGCCTAACACAGGCTATTCACATTTTTAAAAGGATTTCTCTAGGTGTTATGTAAAGAATTGCTGGGGAGAGGGTGGTATAAGGAGAGAGAGAGTTGAAGAAGAGGGAAAAAACTATTGAAGGAAAGAATAGGAGACATCTTGCAGTATGTGGGTGAGTTCTTTGCAATCACACATTTTCCCACTCATATTCCATGTGATCTCTGAACACCCAGCTGGAGAGTCATAGAGGTGAAAACCTATTTACAGTTATATATAAACATGTTTTTGTGCCTAGTTTCAGTTTGCACTAAGTTTTCTAATATTGAAAGTGGTGTGTATATTGAAGAAAATACTGCACTTGTTTTGTTCAAAACTGTGCCAATAGCTGTTCACCAGTTTGGAAAGTCAAGTCATTGGCAGCAATGCTGCCCATAATATTTAAGTAGCCAGTACCTCACGTCTATATCTATCTGCATCTGTCATTATCTTATTGATGACTCTTTGTATAGGTATAAGCATCTGATACCAACATGTATTGATGACTCTTTGTATAGGTATAAGCATCTGATACCAACATGTATTGTAGACTAGTATCCACACATTTACATATTGAAATAAATCTTATGGGACTCTATGCTGCTATTTTGAAAAATGTGTAGGTTACAATATTGATTACTTTTATTTAAAAGTGATAAACGATTGTTAGATCAAGGGAGCCTATAGATTGGTAAATTGAGAGCCACAGATCTAGGTAATGCTATATAACCTGGAAAGCTTAGGTTTCTGGTGATGACTGATGTTAAGCTAGATAGAACTAGACCCAATAGGATCTTAGATTAATGTAATTTGCCTAAGAACACATAGCTCATTAACCCAGGTGCTGGTTTTGAATCTAGCTCAGAATGTCTCCAAAGCCCATATTCATTGCATCAGACCCATCAGTATAAAAATTTATTTTCAGAAGTTTATTCCTTGTAGTAGAATGTCCTGCTAAAATTCTTGGCCTAAGGAAATTATTTTAAAGCTGTGTCTCTACTGTTAATTATTTTAAAGCTGTGTCTCTACTGTTAAAGTTGTTAATTCATCCAGTTTAGTGATTAAATTAATTAACTTTGAAGGGGAATGACAGATATAATAATTGTTTGGCCCATTATTTGAAGAACACATTCTGATTGTGGCTTTTTTTTTCACTTCTAGTTGTTGGGATATCTTGTAGAAAAGCTAGGTTTTATTATGGTTTCTAATTTAAACCTGAAAATATGTTTCTATTTGTTTTTAATTATCTTTTTTCATCACAAGCTTTTATCATATTGGTTAGGTAAATGTTTCATGGCTATTACAAATAGAAAACATAGATTTTTACTTTGAGATTTTTAAAAATGAATAGTTATTTACTAGAAAAGCTGTTCAGTCTTTATTTCTAATATTTCTATTATAGAAATCCACCTAGTAAAATGTTCTTTTTAGTGTCAACATGTTATCTTTTGAAGTACCAACAATGTTACTGTTCTGTAGAAGAATACTGAGAAGGACTTAACTGGCAGTAATTCTTTTTTTTTCTTTTTTCTTTTTCTTTATTTATTTCCTTTTTTTAATATATTTTTTTATTGTTTGAAGTATTACAAATAGTAGTACATATGTCTCCTTTTTTCCCCCCATTGACCTCCTCCCAGCCTCCCCTCTACCCCCCAGTACATGCCTTCTCCCGCCCGCCCCCCCAGTGTCTTGTATCCATTGGTTGTGCTTATATGCATGTGTACAAGTCCTTCGGTTGATCTCTTACAGCCCCTCCCCCCCGCCCAACCTCCCCTGCCTTCCCGCTGTAGTTTGACAGTCTGTTCAATGCTTCTTTGCCTCTGTATCTATTTTCCCCCCATTTCTTTCCTTTTAAATCTTGCCTCTGCAGACTAGAAATAAACATATAATAACAAAAAAAAAAAATGTTTGAGTTCCAATTTCAATGTCCAACAGTTCTGAGTCCCCATTTCAATGTCAAACAGTTCCTTATGTGCACATGTCAGCAATGATATCTGGATGGTGGGCACATGGTGGCAAGTCATTCTGATGTAAAAAAGTAACCTTGAAACAATATGACAGTTTTGTGACCTATAGTTCTAAGGACTATCACCAAAGCATTTTAATTTTGTGAGAATTTGCAGCATTTAGAAAAATATAAACAGTTGTAAGGGAATATATCAATGACACTTTTTTACTATCTCAAAGGATTCTTTTGATAGGGTTTTGATAATGGGGAGAATATAAGTTAAAATACTAAATCTACTTTCTCCTGTTTGGGCCACTTCACATTGGAAATTGACATGCTAGGAAAAAGTTGGTTTTTAACATTTCCCTTTTATTGTGAGACAATGAGTAGCTTGGATTTACAGCATCATAGGGCATTTTCTAATCTTCACATTGCACCTGGCTTTTCACAGTGATTTGTGCCTGGCTTTGTCTTATGGATAGAAAGGGAAGATCCACATACTGTGTTGAAGATATAAAAGAAATTAATTACCCTACCTGTGGTTACTATCTGCTCAGAATCAAATTACTTGGTTTAGGAAATATTTCATCTGTTAAAAATCCGGTGTGGACCAGAGATACGGCGCCTCCACCAAATAAATGGTGAAACCCCGTGATAAATGCACTTTTGATTCATCTGCCTATGAAAGGCATTGGCTGCATGTGTCCAAAAAGTTCTCCTGTGAGGCACCCAAAACACTGTCATCCTTTCTTTAACAAATTGAATTGTAAACCATTCCTCTTTAGGATTGTTTATGGGTGGTTGGAATGTTACTTAATAAGCACAAGGTTGTGGAATGCTGTTACATATTGCCTAAGAAAGAGGCTTCTGTGAGTTCTATTTATCTTTTGCATCAGTGTTTGACAAGTAACAAATGAAATTCCTCTCCTAAAATTAAATCCAACTTCATTTCTGTCTTGCACCCATAAAGAATGAGTCGTTAGTTACTTCTTGGACAGTTCCTGTACTCAATCATCTTTCATTACTTTTATAAAATCTGTCATAGATGCTTTAGCTCTTTGGCCTTGGCTTCTAACTGCCTATTATAGAGATAAGTGTCTGGGTTTGACAATATAAAATCCTCAAATGTTTCTTTACCTGCAATTAAAAATTACTTTAAAAGCAGCGTTGGGGAATTATATGGTCTTTCATTTCTCCGTTGCATTTGCCTTCTCACATCGTTTTGATCCTTTGTGACCAAAGGAATGCTATTTCTAGAGCATGTGGGTCCCTTTACTGAGGTCCAGACCCGAGTACCTGCTTTCTGTACATCCTCACCTGGTTATCCCACAGCACCTTGAACTGAACCTGATTGCAGTTTCTTCCTATCTTTTTTCTATTGTAGAGATTGGCAAATTACTGTCCTGGGGGAAAATCTATCCCACTGCCTATTTTTGCATGGAATTTCAGAAGGGTGAGGATGGTTTTTATACTTTATTTTTTTTCATTATTTTTTTTTAATAAATCTTTATTGTTCAGATTATTACAGGTGTTCCTCTTTTTTTTTTTCCCCATAGCTCCCCTCCACCTGATTCCCCACCCCACCCCATGCCCTTACCCCCCGCCACTGTCTTCATCCATAGGAGTAAGATTTTTGTCCAATCTCTTCCCGCACCCCTCACACCTGCTTCCCCTGAGAGTTGTCAGTCCACTCCCTTTCTATGTCCCTAATTCTATTATATTCACCAGTCCATTCTGTTCTTCAGATTTTTATTCACTTGATTTTTAGATTCACTTGTTGGTAGGTATGTATTTGATGTCATTTTGTTGTTCATAATTTTTATCTTTACCTTTTTCTTCTTCTTCCTCTTCTTAAAGAATACCCTTCAGCATTTCATGTAATCCTGGTTTGGTGGCGATTAACTCCTTTAGCTTTTTCTTGTCTGTGAAGCTCTTTATCTGACCTTCAACTCTGAATGATAGCTTTGCTGGGTAGAGTAATCTTGGTTGTAGGTTCTTGCTGTTCATCACTTTGAATATTTCTTGCCACTCCCTTCTGGCCTGCATAGTTTCTGTTGAGAAATCAGCTGACAGTCGTATGGGTACTCCCTTATAGGTAACTAACCGTTTTTCTCTTGCTGCTTTCAAGATTCTCTCTTTGTCTTTTGCCCTTGGCATTTTAATTATGATGTGTCTTGGTGTGGTCCTCTTTGGATTCCTCTTGTATGGGGTTCTGTGCGCTTCCTGGACTTGTAAGTCTATTTCTTTCACCAGGTAGGGAAAGTTTTCTGTCATTATTTCTTCTAATAGGTTTTCAGTATTTTTCTCTCTCTCTTCTTCTGGCACCCCAAAAATTCGGATGTTGGTATGCTTGAAGTTGTCCCAGAGGCTCCTTACACTATCTTCATATTTTTGGATTCTTTTTCTTTTTGTTTTTCTGGTTGGGTGTTTTTTGTTTCCTCATATTTAGTTTGATTCTTGGGGTACATTGATCTACAGTTGAGTTTCTGTATATTCTTTATTTTAGACAGTGTATGCTTCATTTCTGACTGGTCCTTTTCCATTTTTTTGGCATTCTCATTAAGGTCCTTGAAGGTCTCAGAAGTGTCATCAAGTTTCTTGGCGGTTTTTAGAAGATTCTTGAGTAACCTTATAAATGTGGTTCTGAACTCTATGTCGTCCAGTAGTTTGCTTTCCTCCGTTTCTTTCATTCGTGACATGTTTCTTTGTCTCCGCATTTTGGCTGCTTCCCTGTGTTGATGGAGTGGCTTTGTGTGGTAGGTGACCCATAGGGGGCAGTAGCTCAGCCTCCCCAATCACCTGATGTGGATGCTCTTGGTACACCCCTTTGTGGGCTGAGTGCAAAGTCTTGGTGTAGTTAAGCCTTAATTGCTGTTGGTACACTGGGAGGAATTGACCTCTAGGCCAATTGGCTGTGAGGACTCGCTGTGTCTATAAGAACTGCTGTGCTGGAGACACACTTATGGTGCAAGACTTGTTTCAGCGGGGCTTTGGTGCTCACTGAGTCTGCCTCTTGAATGTGTCACTTATGGATGTGAGGAGTTGAAATCTGGTTTCTCACCCTGACCACTAGGTATACTGGCTTCTGGATCTCCAATGGGGTGCAGGTCAGCTATTGTCTGAGTCCACCCAGCAGGAGCTACAGCAAGAGCTACAGTTTTCTCCTCTTTGCTTGTGGTTTGGAGGTTTTGGAGCTGTCTGAGCCGGGCTGCAAGTTTGTTAGGTTAAGCTGCAGTCCATTCATATGCAAAAGCTGCTGCTTGGAGATTGGGTGGGTTTGTAGGTTGTGTGGGGTGGGGTCTCAGGGTGTCACTAGGCGAGGGTGTGGCAAACAGCAATGGCTGCTAGTTAGCCGGCTCTGTGTCTCCCACTGCGTCCAGTCCCGTGCTCCAACACAGATAAACAATTATTCCTGTGCGCAGCTCTACAAGCAGGCCCCCCTCACTTTCCAACCTGGTAGCAGACAATCCAGCTTCTCCCTGTAGGAGTTTGGGTCCCCCGCGTCTCCCCAGAAACTGTATTTCAGAATAATCGGGGGCTTGCCTCCCCTTTGGGTTGAAAAAAGCAACGCCTGCCGCCAGCCCAGATCCCGCGCCTCCATACCTCAGCTTTTCAGCGCTTGTGCAGGTCTCAATGCTCTTTTCTCTTTCCTTCTAGTTGTAGAACTTCCACTCAGCCAGCTTTCCCGTGGTTCTGGGTGATAGACGTTTTGTCTTTTAGTTGCAATTTAAATTGTTGTGCGAGGCAGCAGTTTAGGTGTTTACCTACGCCACCATCTTGGATTCCTCTCGGTTTTTATACTTTAGAAGAAAAGGAAAAGAATGATAATTCATGACATGTGAAAATTAGATAAATTCCTATTTTAGTATCCACAATGTTTTATTGTAACAGCCACATGTACTTGTTTATGTATTGCCTGTGGCTGCTTCTGTGCTACAATAGCAGAGCTGCGGAGGTGTGAGGCATACTGGCTCTCAAAGGCTTAAAATATTCCAAGATCTGGACCTTCACTGGCAAAGGTTGCTCACTCCTGCTCTATTTGAGTGGAATACTTCACCACTCTCTCAACTGTTACTCTCCCGCTATCGAGACAGCTGCATCATCTTCTCACCTTCCCTCTTATTCAGGTGCATCTCCTATCTACACTAATAAAACAGCAATATGCTAATTGACCGTACCTTCATGACACACATACCAGCCAATCAGGAGTAAGTATGCAAATCAACCCCCAAAACATGGCGGGCTAATTTGCATACACAGGTGCCAAGCGGCTGGGGGCAGGGCGGGACACTTGCGTCATCGCCATGGCAACAACACAGGCATTCCGCACCACCCCAGCCGCTCCAGGCCTCTGGGCAGCATGGGAAGGCAGAAAGGCGGCTCTGGCCAGAGGGAAGGTGGTGCTGGCAACCAGGGGAAGGAAGGCCCATTCTTGCACGAATCTTCATGCATCTGGCCTCTAGTTAATGTATATAAGGGATATCTGCAGACCACATTCCTCTTCTTTACTCTCATTTCCACCACTTTAGCACCTAGGTCCTCCTGTCTGTTGCCTGGACAACTTCAGTAGTTCTCCTGAACCCTCGTTTCTCTTCAATAAAATTCAGATTCTATACTAATATTGAATCTGCCATGTGAAAATTAATAAATTACTTCACTGTGCTATTAAAGATGTCATTGGGACCCTGCTTTCCACAGAAGCAAGTCCAAACTCTCTAGCATCATAATAAATCCATTCATTCTTTGGCCCTGACTTCTCCAGTGTCATCTCCTTTGGCTGCCTGTGCCTTCCACTCCCACCCTCGCATCCTAAATTCCCGCAACACAGTACTTCTTATTGTCCCCCTAATATGTTGCTGTCTTTCATGACTGTCTGCCTTTGCAGTGCAGCTGCCTTTTCCTTTACTGCCCTTTTCCTACTTTCTAAATAGCAAACTTGATTTAACTTTTTGAGATTCAGTTTAAATGTCACAGCTGAGAATCCTTTCCTGGCACCTTCAGGTAGAGTTAATTGTTCTCCCATTGCATCTCAGCACTTCCTTGGGTTGTCATCAGCTGTGTGGATATCAGAGCTCTTCCTCATTTTTGTGTCCTTGGAACCTAGCATTTGGTACAAAGAAGATAGTAAATATTTGTTGGTTGAATGAATGAGTGTATATGCTTTTAGAGAGATTCTTGCTTAATTCAGCAGAGCTCAAATTCTAAAATAATAAACATCAAGTATGTAATTCTGTCTGGTTTGGAATGAAATTCTGAATCTTTATAGGTGAATACCCAGAAGTCTCTGATAAGCCTTTCTAAGTGGTATAGTCTGCGTTCCTAACTTGCAAAGTTATTGACTCAAATGCACCAATTTATCTATGAGGTAATCCCTTCCCAAATAATTATTCATGATCTTGATGTAAACAATAAAAAAGAGCCCTTTCTATGCCAAATTTTATTTGTATTATATTGCCTACTATTTATTTACACAATTTCTTTAGGTAACTGTTAAATTTTCAAATTCAGCTTCCAAGAGGAGCAGTTTATATATAAATGGTTCATGTCTATGTTTACATTTTTTCATCCATTTGAGGAATTAGCTAAGCTCCTGATATTGTTATTCTTCCAGGTACTGTCCTTGGATTTACATTACTGCTTGTTAGTATCACTGTAAATGGCTAGACATGGGGCTTACCGAGCTGTTTTGCATGTACCCTGTAAAGACTGGTTAGATGGGAAAGAACATAAACCTGTCTAAAAGAAGATTTCAAGATTATCTATGTGTTTCATTCACCTATTATTTTCCTGGCTCCATTTAGTATGGATAATAATAGAGAAAAGCTTATGATTGTATAGCACTATATGCTCAAAGTGCATTCACCTACATTATGCCTCTTGTGAGAAAGGTGGCATGGTTATAGTGATTTTTTAAAAGAGATACATGCTCAGAAAGGTGAAATTACTTGATAAAATTCTTACAGCTCATGACTATTCTGTAAATATCAATTTGAACTTCATAATCCTTTTACCTTTTTCACCCATAGGTCTGTATTTATTGCCATTTCATTATTGATATTTTTTATAATTTTACCTTCTTCTTAAATAAAACCCTTAAATTTTTCCTGTAATACTGGTTTGGTGGTGGTGAACTAAAAGGAAGCTTCTTTTAAGTTTGTAGTTTTGTTTCATAATTTACTTCAAAAGAGAAATAAATTTTATTTTAGAAATAATTTACTTTAGATTTTTTCTTTTTTTAGTCTTTATTTTTATGTAGTTTAGAATAATTATTTAAATATCAAAGCTAAGAGCTTTTATTTGCTTTTGAAGATGATCAATGCTTGATACTTTGCTCCAATAGAAAGCATAAATCTTTAAATAATTAAATATTCATTCATACATATTAATATGCAAATTTCATGGGGGCAATTTAAAACTGAAAATATTTATAACATACCATTACCAAGTATTTGTCCTACATTTTGAATTACTGTAGTGACAAAGGACAAAATCATAGCCTATAAAAAATTCTTAATATTTTTCTTCACTCAGAAAAATCATCAGATCTGAGGGATTTAATGACTCTTAGTTCATATACTCAACTGCCATGAAGGAAGACATGTTGTTCACCCTTCACCCTTTGCTTGTTTAGGTGTTTTAAATCTTGCCTTTGGGCAAAGTAGATATTAAGAGATATGTATGCCTAGAACGCATGTTTTTTTAAATATATATATATATATATATATATATATTTACTTCAGAGAGGAAGGGAGAGGGAGATAGAAACATCAATGATGACAGAGAATCATTGATTAGCTGCCTCCTGCACCCCCTCTCCCCTCACTGGGTACTGAGCCTGCAAACTGGGCATGTGCCCTGACCAGGAATCAAACCGTGACCTTCTGATTCATAGGTCAATGCTCAACCACTGAGCCATGCCGGCTGGGCTAGAATGCATGTTTTTATACTCAACGTCATAAAATTGCATTTGCTGCATTAGTGTCATGCCATCAGCATCACGAGGAATGCTATAGGATGTTAAGTTTATTACTGATGGATTGCTAGCAAGATATCCTCAATAGTCTCTATATCCTGCTACTCAACACATTACAACCAGACTCCAGCGCATTGACATTACCCAAGAGACTATTAGAAACTCAGAATCCCAGGCCCTACTTGTAGATATACTGAATCAGGATCTGCCTTTTAGTCAGTTCCTCAGATGACCCATATACACATTACAGTGTGAGCCACACTGGACAACATCACCCTATAGTGTCCTTTTTATGAAAATCCTTGCAAATTACTTTATCATAAACTTGCCTGTGTTTCTCAAAAACAAGAGTTTGGTTGTTGTTGTTGTTTTTAATTTTTTGAACATTGAATTTTGTGGTTGATCCTGATTTTCTCTCTGCCCTGGTCACATCTTACATCTTGTAGCCCAAGCTATATCTGTTGAGTCCCGTACGGCAGATTATTTTGAAAGTACCTTTCTTACCCTTTTGCTTGTTCATTGGTGTGTTAGCCACAATTTCCAATACTTTCAATTTTAAAAAAAGTTCTTTTGTGATGCATAGGATGCCTCACATTTTTTGTGTGAAATATAAAACAGTAAAACCAACATAAAGGCCTAAATATTTCCCAGATTTGTTACGTAATTTGAGCATGCAAACCTAGTCCCTTCCCTCTTTGTCACCTACCCTTCTGAGCATCATAACTAATGTTCAGTAGGAAGATCTTGAAGCACTCTGGGGGTTAAAGTTATCAGAGCATTATTAATTAAACTGAGCACACCGTACTGTACTTCCTAGAACTGAGCTAGAAACACGGACTAATGTGTTTTATAAAGATCTTAAACAAGAGTGGAAAACCCAAAAGATTTCTGACTAAATCAGAACATTCACTTCAATGAAAACATCCCATTTCAAGAGAACACAGTCTTTAAGCTCTTCACGGACAAATTATTTTTCTACTCTTTTTACCACGTGCAGTAATTTTCTGGGATGTTGAAATCATTTGCATCAAATGTACTGATAAAACAAGTAGCAGGTGAATTCTGAGCTAATGCCAGGCTATATATCTTTACCAGCAGGCAGCCGAATAGCTGAACTTACTGCCTCAGGAGGCCATTGAACCAACTCTGGTGGCTGAATAATTTTATGACCAGTAATAGGCTCACATGTTATACATGCTAAGTGTAATCAAATCTTAAGCTTCAGGGCATAAATTAATCACTGCAGGGGTCAGAAAAAAGAATCTCCTTTGCCCTATGAGCAGAATTGAATAATTAGTCCGTGGCTGTATTGATATTTTTAAAGTCTTCTTCATAAGGATGAGCATTGGTTTTGAGAACCATTCTGAGTCTTCGTGGGGGTGTTTGAGCTCTTGATTAGAAGAGCAGGGGTGCCGCAAGTTGAGCAGTTTATTCCGGCAGATAGACAGTTTGGGCAGCTTCCTGGTTCCACACGGTTCAACCTGATTTTCATTAAAAGCTCAAAGTGCCTGCTATTAAAAAGTCTCCAGGCAGCTGGAGCAAATGGGCCTCCATGCCTATCTGGAAATCTTGTGGTGGATTTTCATCTTTTAATCAAGACTCCTTGTAAGGGGGGAGGGTGGCTTACTAATGCGTGAGGTTCATTCTCCTTCTTCTGAAATTCACATTTTGCATTTTAAAAAGGCACATTTCCCTGGGATTGGGGGATTAAACTTTGAATCCTCTTCAGTAAAACAGGCTCAAGGGGAATCCTGTTAATCAAATGGCATTGAAGGCCAAGTGTAATCAACTGCCAACATAAATCTCTTCAGGTTTGCCTACATGGTTATTGAATGGAGCATGTTGAACGTGGCTTTGTGATAAAGCAAGGATACTGTATTCCATGGAAAATAAATGTAATTTCCCATACCCTTCTGCTGCACCTGCATATTCAGCAGTTTTAAATTTTTATAAAGCAAAATATATTTCAAGCCATATCCCAGGAGTGTTCCTAGTAAAAAGGAAAACTGAAGAAACGACTCGTTTCCAAGTAATGACCGCATCTGAGTGACCGTGATACTTCATACTCCTAGGTATGAAAACAAAAACTTTATTGACATACCTATTTATTGACTCCAGCAGCCTTCCAAATGTTTGTATATTTGTGTGTGTTTTTGCCTTTTATCTGCTCTCACTTTTAAATCAATCAAATATTATTTTGTGCCTGGTACAGCCATGGGTTAGACATATTTACTTGTGCAAAAAAATGTGATTTTTCATCCGAAGATTTACTGTGTCCTATGAAGAGCGGATCGCTGAGGTGGACATGGAAGTTGAAATGAAGGCAGCTGCTTTTTCCTTTAGAAGCTCATAATCTGGTTGGAAACAAAGGACACACCAACTGAATACAGTTGGAGACATATTGCCAGCAGTGTCAGAATAAGTGGTTTCAGGAGGCCTATGTATCTTTAGAAAAAGGGACATAAGCATGATCTGGCATGATTCTTGGTTGGAGACAGATTGTTGCTGGGTGTTAGGTGTACACATGATTAATAGGAAAAGGGGGTATTTTTGTGTGGGCATGACAGTATGAGTAGGGGTGTGTGTTTATGTGTGTGTAGGCATGTGTGGGGCATGCACATGGTGTGGGGTGTATATGGTTGCAGAATGAGTACAGATTTGAATTCAAGAAGGAGCTGAGAATGAATGAGAAGAACTGAGGACATGTTTTAATGCTAACAGAAAACAGAATTGGGTAAATATAAGCCTGATCCTTGAGGAACTTGAATGCCAGGCTAAGAAATATCCTACAGAGATGAGGAAACCATTGACATTTTTTAGTAGATAATTGGCATATTGAAAGCATATTTGGGGAAGAATAATATGGAAGGTGGACTAAGGCAGAGAGGGGCTGGAGTCAGGAGTACTGGTTTGAATGCCATCCAGTTGTGAGACAATTGTGTTTATATTATTTGCCATTTACTTTCTGCCTTCACAACCAGAAATTCTACTTGATCAGATTGTTTTGTTTGTTCAAATGTGGTGTGTGTTTTTTATCCTGCAAACTCAAGGTTCCTTTGCCAAAAGAAAGGTGAGAAGTTGAGAGGTGGGTCTTGATTTCTTGGCTATTTGCTAATGTGACCATAGTCCTGGTACTGCCTCTTAGGCACTGGGTTGAAGGTACTGGATTCTATGTTTCAATTGATAGTGAACACAGTAAGCATGTGTCCTTAACTCTATGTTGAATTCAGTATGCTCACTTTCAGGACTAATTCTCTTTCTTCTTCTTTTTTTAAAAATAAAATCTCCAACATTTTTCCAAGGCTGTTTTTCCGAATTCAATGTACATTAACAATCTCATCTAGATCATAAAACTTTGTGTCAGCAAGTATCATAATCTCACTAGATTTTATATTGCTACATTTTCATGGCACTCTAAGACAGCAAAGTAAATCAACTGCTCAGACAAATGAGCGGTTCAAATTCCTTTGAAAAGTCAGTCAATATTGTAGAGTGCCCACTGAATGAAGAATTCTTCCTTCTGTGAATTGGGAAGACGTAAAAAGTTATATGCCTGGTCTGCCCTTGGTAAACTGCAGTAGAATGAAGGAAAGAGGAAAATCACAAATTAAACAGTTAACTGAAACTTAAGAAGACCCCTGAAATAGTAACAGCCTTGATCCCATTACTTACTCTGTCCTAGACACTTCACAAACATTACCTCATTTACTTCTTGTGTCAACCCTCCGGATAGTATTGTTAGCATCTCCACTTTTGCAGATGAGGAATCTGAAGCTCAGGAAGGCTGGCCGTCTTGCTCATCTCATGGTCACACAGTGGCAGAGCAAGCAGCATTTGAGCTCATGGCTCTCTAACATTTGAACCAGGTGTCCTTTCAGGTTGTGCAAATTAGTTATAAAAAAGGCAAAAGTGCCCAAGTTACTGTTTAATTCCAAATAAAGTGACTTGGGAAGGTTATATGGAGTCATGATTTGAAGACGACTGGAGTTTTGGGAAAGAAAGTAGCACATTACATAAGCATCTCCAGGAGAACATTTTAAATCATGAAAGTGGCAGATTGGTCATCGGAATACAGCAGACTGCAGGTGTGAGGCAGTAAATAGAAATCGTCAGTCAAGGTGAGAGAGGAAGGAAGATGTGCCCCTACATTAGGGCCATGACTAGCAATGGGAATCCTGGTTGGAAAATGCAGTGCTGGACATAGTATCCAAAGTGACTGACATGTGTATATTGAGGTGATGGTGTCTGGTAGCACAGGGCACTGATGTGGCTCACATGCCAGCAAAGGGGGAAAGCAGACAGGGAGAAGCACCAGCATCTTTAGGTGTTAAAAACCCCCCAATTATTCTTTAAAACTTTCCTACAGTAGTAAAGCAATGCCAATGCCCTGGAAGCTTCAGGTACCTCTTTTCAGCATCGCATACCCCAAACACCAGGCAGCCCTGCTCATTATCTCCCTTCAAGGCGGCCTGGAATATAACTTCAGTTTGTACTTTGTGTAAAAAGTACTAGGAAAGGAATTTAGTTAATACAATTTTTCCAAATCCTGAACACTGGGATTAGGATTAATGGATCAATGGAGGGAGGGTGCCAGGGGAGGGGAAGGCGGCAGGAGCACCAACATAGTTTCACGCAAAAGTCCGTCTAATAAAATATTGACTTAAAAAATTATAATTAAATGTATAATTAGGTACAGTAGAATTTTATCCAATTTATTGTATCTGCAAGAATTCAAAGGAATTCTACCTATGCACTATAGAAGAGTAAATATTAAAGATATTAGGGGATTTTTAAAGTGTGAACCTTAGGTTTCTGTGCTTCCCGTTGCCTTTTAGCCATGCTGAATTTCTTGGCTTCTGAAGTTAAATGCGTATTATTGAGATATATTTATATTTCTAGGCTGATGAACAGTGAAGGGTAACTGATGAAGAAAAAGAGGGTGGACATTTAGCTAGTATGCACCAGTATTAAAGTATTTAAATGTTTATGTACTAGTTGGTTCATAGCCACTGCCCTGAGCCTTTGAAGTGTTCTGCTGACCCTGCCTCATCCCTGCTGTTATTCTGGGGACGCTGGCCCTTCCCGCAGGATAATTCCCTCACTTCCCTAAGGCCCACCATCTAAAATGGTGGTTAGCACAGCAGGAAGGTGCCAGGACACTGCCCTGGTTCCCAGCACCCATCCTCTGATTGGAAATGAATCCAACTTGCCATACTCCATCTTTCTTCTACTCCTTTTCTTCCCTTCATAAGTTCCCAAAGGAGCATGAAGGCATGACGTTGTGGATGATGCATCCTTTCTCTTGAACTAAGAAAGTCTCCAGGAATACTAATTTCCTAACTTCTTGCCCTATTTTGTTATCACTTGTGAATCTGATAGAATAATGACAAACATTTTGCTTTTTACAACATTTATATCAAGTTTGAAATGACTTTGAGACTAATGAATTCTAGATTTCTCTAATAAATATTAAACCATAATTTTTTAAAAATGGTATTATGTGTATGTATACATGCATGTGTATGTATGTATATAAAAATCATATTGATATGTGTGTATATACATACAGGAACACACATATATATACACAGTCATTTTGGCTTAATGATTCAGGGTTTAAATCCTGTAACTATTATTGTGTTCCTGGCACAATATTTCTTTAGGTGCTTACAATGTTCCTTACTATGTGGTACTATTCTTTCTCTGCATTGCTCCTTGAAATGCATTTGCTTCTCTCAAAACAGTATTTATGTAATCATACTTAATATGAAAAAGAGATCTCTCTTTGCACATATTATATGTAAAGCAGGCTCGAACTCAGCTTTTGATTAAAACATACTTGTGTGGCCTTCCAGCTCACTTTAATTGCATTTGAAATTCCTTTCTGCACCTGTGCTGAAGATTGCAAACCAACATTAATAAAGTGGGCTTAGAGCAGTGCACTATCTGAGCAGTAGGTTCTTGACAAAAGTTATTTACTCAACTAGAATTCCATTTCAAAGTTAACATGTCTCTGTGCTACTTGAATAAAGCACTCATCTGAAAACCCTGTTAGACATTTTAACCCAATTTAATTTATTCCCTGCAAGTTTAATCCCCTGCTGAAAAGAGTAGTTGAAAATTTTCCAGAGTCACAATCCATTGAAGTGAAAAATGTTTAATGACATCATAGGTACTGAGCTTCAAGAGTTTAGTTAAAAATCTTCTTCAAAATGTAAAACAGGGGGCAAGAGTTAATAGGATATTTTATGTAGTTATATTTCAATCCTATTCCAAATCTTTCTAAAGTCACTTGCATCTCTACCATTAAAGCTGTTGTATGAAATGAGTTACTTAGGCATCTCCAGGGAGTAGGGGGGGAAAACATTTAAATTTTAAACTATAAAAGCAGATCTCTTCTGAGCTCTGACATTTATATTTATATTCAGTCATTCTACATTTTATAAGACTCTTTGTAATCACATCAACCTAACAAAACAAATATTAGGTGCCGACCTTCCACTGTGTTCTGCCCAACTGCACGAGGAAACAGACCTCAGTGTACAACACAGAGTGGTTTGGCACCCGCGTCACATCAACCCAGACTATAGTTAATTGTGCGGCAGAAGTCTATTTATTGGTTACTGAAATATTTCTGGTCTGAGTGCCAGAGAGTGAGGATAAACACAGAGGAGGAGGAAGAATAAAATTTGAATCCACTTTGTTTTTGGCACTGTAGAAAGCATTTTTGGTCCTCTTTATAGTCTCCTAAAAATCTAATTATTCATTTGGCAGCCATACCTCTATAACACAACTGGATAGTTGTTTTAAAATATGCAAAGCACAGATTTCAGATTTAATAGGCGATAATGACCGCTTTATAGCCTGTCAGGTCATGGCCTGTTTGGCCTAGTTACAGAGAGTGCTTCATGGTTCAGTGCTGGAGCTGCTGATGGCTCCAGGCCAGCGAAGGTGTCTTGACATAATAGAGAGTAAGGGTTTCTATGGAACTCGAATGGGATTCTCTATAAAGAATAGATGAAAAATGTCATGGCTTGGATAGTACAACTCTGATGGGGTTGTTGGGTGTGGTATTTCTCTCTCCTGTGTCATTAAAAAAATAGGAAACAAATGCAAAAATTCATAGTTTGAATCAGGTTTCTTTGTAAAGTAATAATTTCATATTCTAAAACTAGGATTATTAGTGAAAAGCATTGTGTTTGGTGTATTACCATTTCAATAGTTCTCTGGTTGCCAGAATGACTTGGAAAGTCACCATTTAGGCAATTTCCATGGCCAAGGGCATCTGCCTTAAGAGCTGGGACGTGAGCCCCGTGGCCTTGCTCCAGAGTCCACACTTTTAACTGCTATGCCAAGATACTTAAAACATGCAATTTTCCCTACATGAATTTAAATAATGTAAATTAAATTCTTTCATACAAAGTTAACTGTGTGGGTCAATATAGCCATCTTGATGAGTCAAAATAAACCAAATTAAAGCAACTGCTATTAACATCTACCATTCATTGAGAAGAAACATTCACATCCATTGTCACTAATTCTCAAAATAATGTTGGGACAAAGGTGTTGCTATCTGATGGCTTTAAAATTGTCATTTGGCTATGAAGCACCTGCTAATACAGAGTTGATATCTCCATACCTGAGCACCTGGTATGTAAAGAACAGTGTGATATGCTTGACAGCTCTTTTTAGGGAATGATGATTCAATTTACACTTGAACTTTAAGTTCTACGTCCAGGGTTGAAACATTAGAATACTTCTACTTGGTCAAGTTCAATTGGCAAATGCCCATTAAGAGATGGAATCACCATGTATGTCCTTGTCAAATAACAGTAGTTATACAACCACCTTTCTTTTGGTAATAGCAGAATAATCCTGAGATTTGAAGTCAGAACCTCAATGTTGTTGCTTTCTGAATTTGTGATTCTAAGCCAGTCTCTTTGCCAGTGCGACTTGGATTCCCCCAATGTATCATTGAGTTATTGGTATCTACATCCCAGGAATGATGTTGGAGATCAATCCATTCACATAACATGTTAATATATAATATATAATATAAAATAATAGCCCTGGCCAGGTGGCTCAGTTGGTGGTAGTGTCATCCCTGCACCAGAAAGTTATGGGTTTAGTTCCTGGCCAGGACACATACCTGGGTTGTGTGTTCGACCCCACGTTGGGCATGCATGGGAGGTAGTTAATCCACGTTTCTCTCTTACATCAATGTTTCTCCCCCTCTCTCCCCATCACTTTAAAATCAATAAACATATCTTTGGGTGAGGATTAAATGAAAAAAAATCTTTCTTATTAAAATAAAAAAAATCAGCCTCAGACTGACAAATTTAGTTAATCCAAGAAATAGGTTTAAAAACAAAAGAAAACAAAAGCACACCCATTAGCTTCATTGAAGCAAAATGTGACATGAAATAGGCCACAAAATAATAAAAGTTAATGAATTTATTATTAAAAATAGTAAAACAATTATATATAAAGCAATTACCTAAAGATATTGTTAAACAATCTGATTTACAAGGCTAAAATTCAGCACTGTCCAGTATTTTTCTTTCTTCAACTACGCAAAGCATTGCTTTCTTCACTCTCAAATCAAGGAACACTCTTTCTCCTCTATCATCTTTGTCAATCAAATACTCTAGAACTTTCTTATAAAATGACTAGAGGCCAGGTACACGAAATTCATGCATTTTGTTTTGGGCGGGGGGAGCGTCTCTCAGCCCATCCTGTGCCCTCTCGCAGTCTGGGAGCCCATGGGGGATGTCCAACTGACATCTTAGGCCCTCAGGGAGCAGGCCTAAGCTGTCAGTTGGACATCCTTGGTGCTGCTGTGCCCAGCTTCTGGCTGAGCAGTGCTCCCCCTGTGGAAGTGCACTGACCACCAGGAGGCAGCTCCTGCATTGAGCATCTGCCCCCTGGTGGTCAGTGAGCATCATAGTGACCTATAGTTCCGCTGTTTGTTCGATTTGCATATTAGCCTTTTATTATATAGGATTTGCAGTTACACATTAGACAATCCCAAACTAAGGAACATTTTACAAATTAGCCTATAACTTTACTTTTTTCAAAAATGTAAAGGACAAGAAACAGAAGGAAACACTGCTGAAGTGTTGTGGCCACTAAATGCAATGCATGACACAAGATTGAATCCTGGATGAGAAAAATTAGTATAAAGGGTTCTATGGAGAAAGTAGATGGCATTTGATATTGACAATAGATTAAATTAAAAATTAAATTAAATTTAAAAATTAAATTAAATTAAAAATTCCTGATTTTGATAGCTATATTATGGTTATATCAGAATATAATTTTTCTTAGGAACTACTCCAGAACCTTTTTAAGCGTAAATGGGCATGATGTATTCAACTTACTCTGAAGATGAAAAAAGTCAATATACACATACACATTCATACATGCATACACAAGAGAGAGAACAATAAAGCAGCATGTGATCAAATGGAGCTAATTCATGAACCTGGATAAAGAGTATATGTATGTCCCTTGTAACTTCCTTTGAGATGGAAATTATATCAAAATTATACAATTTCAAAAATATGTAAACAGAAATACTATTTTCTGGACAGATTCAAATTATAGTTGGTCATCCTTGCAGTCTATCCAAAGAACCAAGATTACTTAGCAAAAGATCATTTCACTTACAAATGTATTTCTTGACTGTTGAAAACTAACCTCCACTTTGAGGAAAACATAATCTCACACCTCCCTTTAACACTATGTCAAACTATGACATACATATTTTGGCTAGAAGCAAATCAATGATATTCCTGGAATATGCTACTTAATGCTTACACATTTCAACACCCCCAGTGTCAAATCTGACATGATTGTCAGCATCTGTTGCAGCTCGTTTTACTCTGTCTTTACTTCAGCGCTCTCTGCTGAGAATGAGTGGCTTTCCAGGCTCATACTGGGAAGGTGGCTCCAAAATATGAGGCCTTTATCCATCAGAGAGTAAAAAGGACTGATGTGTGTTTTTTAGAGTGAGCAGACATGCAGATGGGTTTGAAGTGAATAAAATTTTTGAAAATTTAAAAAATCCTCTTTACTTAACGAGTGCGTACTGATGGATTCATAGAAGAGAGAATCTGACAGACTCTTGCTTTAAAAAAGTCTTCTGAAAATAGGAATGAGGACGGCTTTTGGAAACAAATATAAAGCTCTTGCTCTTTTAGAGACTGGAGAATAATTCCCTCTGTGTTATCATTTGCTTAACTGAAAACCTGTGACAGTGTTTCCCTTGCTTTCATTCTCTGGTCCTCCAGAGCAGTTATTGTTCAGACTTAAGTGTCAGAAGGTCTGAGCAAGGGTTTGTGGACACAGTCAACGCAGGGGACCCTAAGCTATAGCTGCAATGCACTGTTAGTGCCTCTGTTCTAGCGTTGGCAAGTGATGCCCGATTTCCATATACTTTCCTTTCACAAAATTAGAAGACTCTTTAGAAAAGGTAAGCTAGTTTCTTATTTTGAAGTTGACACCCTAATTCCCAGAGCTTTGGTAAACTCTGAAGTAGACTTATCGTATCAGCTCTCAATAAAAGGACTGGATGCCAGAAAACCTCTGCTACGGTTTTAATTCTGTCCCCAACCATCTTGGGAACTTTAGGTAAACTAGTTCAGCTCTATTGGATGCAGCTTCCTAAATCATAAAATAATTTCCAAGGTCCCCTTTAGCCTCAGATGTTTTGCGATTCTAACTCAAACAGTTATGGATTTCCACTATACAGTCACAAAGCACAAATACAATAGTCATACTGTATTTATTTACACCCTAACACTCCAAAACAGTTATTTTCAAGCGGTGTGCTACAAGAATTTTTAAAACATGCAATACCTGACTATTTAGTTAGGGGCCATGACCTCTTTTCCCAAAGAAAAACAATGGTAACAGCCAACACAACAATAGCCATCCAGGGTGAATGAATCAAAATCATACCTATGTTATATATTTTTTGGGTTCCATGGAATTTTACTAATTATTTTATGTGTGCCATGAGATGAAAATGGTTGAAAATCGCTGCTCAAAAATATGGGCCTTTAAGACTCATATTTTTAATAGCATTTAAATTTGTACTGTTAATGGGCACTTTTACAACTCAAGTCTGAGCTTTTGCAAAAACATCCATAAAATTGGTTGCATTGCTTCACATTTATAAAACCCCACTGCATTTTCAAAGCAAATGGGCATTTATGCAAAGAATAGTGTAACATATGCCTAACTGCCTGTTACAAAGCTATTATTATTTGTTAATACAAAAGTCCACTTGAATTGTGCAAATAAAATGTCCCTGGAAAGTCCGACAGTTTTTTTGTTGAAGAAACCCCTGGTTTTAGATACCCATAAGCATTTTGCTTCATTACAGTCATAGGATCAAATTTCTGGAAAGTCACAAAAGAAAATCCAGAGGAAGGCACTAAATTTTGCCACGCAAGAGACCACACTCATCATTTCATTAAGTTTTTCTGATGTTTGTAAAACCTCCAAAGTACACTTATGTTCATCTAGGCACTTTCGTTCTTATTCACTTTTATTTAAATGAAAACACATTTATGTGGAGATTTTTGATGTAACATTCCTGACTGGTTATAATGGTCTGTAGCAGTCACATACTTGTATTTTCCTAGAAAAATATCAGCTTTTCTCTTGCATCACTGTGCATGTTTACAGAATTACTTGAAGCCTCCATGAAATCTTATAATATTAAACAAGTTCATCTATGCAAGAAAATGAGCGTTTATCTGTGGCTGAAGCAAGTTTATCTACAAAGGGATATCATTATGTGTGGGTAGGCCATCTATTTAAACGTGCATTTGTTCAGTCAACTGATATTTGTAGAGCGCCTACTTGGAATCTGGCATTTTATAAAGTGTAGTAAACAAAAATCATAACCAGTGTATTACATGGATCCACCATGAAGATGACAGTTTCAGGGAAATAATGTAGATAGATAGATGGTAAAGAGAGATAGAGATAATAGCATTACTTTTATGAACTAATAGTGTAGGTTGCTCTGAGGGGATCAATAATTCCCGCGGCAAAGTTTAAGATGGGCTAGAGAATGAGTAGGAGGTAGCTAAGCAATTGGGAATGGGTAGGAAGATTTCCAGGATGGGGAAGCAGCGTGCAAAGACCCTGAACCTGGAAGAAAGAGAACACGTGAAAAAAGTCTGCTGTGAACAGAACCTGCAGGCCAAAGGGAGGAATAGCCAAGTTGAGGCTGGAGATGTAGGCATATGTTGCATCAGCCTAGGCTGTTTCCTAAATACATAAATTTAAACATCTTGTCCCTGCACACCTCCTCTGTCAGGAATCAAAGCCTCAATTACAGCTGCTCTAGTTGGTGATGACTTCTACAGTAGCTCCTTGAGCAAAGCAGCTTCTTCCTGGTCTCTGCATCCCAGAGAAGAAGTGGGTTCCAGGGTCTTCATCAGTCAGCAGTTGCACAAAGGCTGCTGATCCATCTTTTCTCAGAGAGCTCTGAGACCCTTAATGACAATTCTGACTTCAGAACCATGGAGACAGCTGTCAGATGTCCTAGCTGTGCCCTCTAGTGGCAGCAGGAGTATTACCCAGCTCTTTTGAGAAGGGTAAACTACCTCTCCAAGTTTGCAAATAAGCTAGTGTAGAGACAAACCCCAAGAGGAAAGTCTACCCTAACAGGCTGCCCACTTCCAGTTCTCCTATGTTGGCTTCTATCCACAGTGTTCACAGCAGTCCAAATGACTAATGTGATAAGTCATTGTAAAGCCCATTGCTAAGTGAAATAAGCCAGTCAAAGAAAGATAATATCACATGATCTCACTCATTTGTGGATTATAATGAATAGCATAAACTGATAGTGTCATCGAACAGACCGTCAAACCTCAGAGGGAAGGCAGGGGAGGGGGGCAGGGAAGAGGATTGGTAGGCAAGAGGTCAACCAAAGAACTTGTATGCATATAAACATAACCCATGGACACAGACAATGGTGTGTGTGTGTGTGTGTGTGTGTGTGTGTGTGTGTGTGTGTGTGTGTGTGAAAGCTGGAGTTTGGGGTTAGGGGCAGGCTGGAAAAGGACAATGGGGGGAAAAGGCGACATATGTAATCCATTCAACAGTAAAGAATAAAAAATCCAACCCTCTCTCGTGTGACTGATTTATCTTAAACCATCTTCAGTCATTTCTGGTCTGTTTGCTTCATTTCCTTCATGACCCATCTCCTCCTATACTATAATAATCGTTGGGTGTGCATCCTTCTTTGATTTAGCAAAACTGTTTACTGAATTCCCTTGGTAACAAAAAGTGAAAAGTCTTCCTCTTTTGGGCTCCAGGCACATCACTCAGTTTTATAGCTGATGAACTTAAAGCCAAAGCACCAGAACCCAGAAGCCATCTTTTAGCTTGTACTCATATATGAGATCTTTCTGCCTAAACATCCTTTCCTTGGCGCCTGGATGTCTGAGATAATGAGTCCACATGCCATGCTTTAAGAAATGAAGACTAGGGGAGAGGGTGCATGGAGACCAAAGTGAGATCTAGCCAGACTAGTGGAAACAGGTATCTCTAGTTTCAAAGTCTGATGTAACTAGATAAGAGATCTGTGGAGGACAGGGTATGTTTACCCATACTCTGCAAGGAATCCTGCAAGGAAGAAACAGAAGGTCAAAGTGTAGGTGCCAATCTTCTTATGGGAGGGGCATTAGAAAAAACAGGTTGGTTTAAGAGCTTTGAAGGGAATTGTTTTCTCATGGGAAGAGTGGCCTTTGAAGTTCCCTCAGCACAGCACTTGTGTCTTCTCTGAGCTATGCTTAAGAGCCTTGTGGGGCCTGGTGCTCTGTGTTGAACGTGCTTTTATCACATCTTGCTTCTGATCAGGGCATGACTCCCAAATAGTTACTTATTCACTGTCATAACTCAGACTCCGGCATCAGCAGCCTTTGATGAAAGGGTGAAGAGTTCATTCACTGTGCAAGATTTGGTCTCTTCTCAGAGCACTGGAGATTCCTAGTCCATGGGACCTGTACAGGCGTGCGGAGGAACTGTATCTCCAGGATTTCTGCCTCCTTCCATATTTCTGGGTTGACTGTCTGGCTTGTTGTCCACTCTGCACCTGAGAAGCACTGAACATTGTCCACATATTACAGCTCCATAGCAAAGAGGTCCTAGAAAAATTTTGAAGCAATTCAGGATCTAAATGGCACAGGGATATTCTTCTGAAAACTAATTTCTGTCACTTTATTTATATAATGATTTCTTCCTTTGTTATAGACTGAAAGGTTTCCAGACCAACCTCTGGAATATCAAGTATAATGTCTCTAAACATTTCAAAGCTGTTGTTTCTTCAGGAATTTGAACTCCTATTGGGTTAGTTATACTGTTATTACTACTCAGTAGGTCATCATATACCATTGCTGTGCATGAGAACACATCTTATATAATAAACGGGTAATATGCAAATAGATTGAACTGCAGAATGACCGAACAACCAATTAAAGCATAATATGCTAATGATATGCTAAGGCTGCTCAACCACTTGCTATGACATGCACTGACCACCAGGGGCAGACAGTCAACTGGTTGACTAGTTGCTATGATGTGCACTGACCACCAGGGGGCAGATGCTCCAACCAATAGGTTAGTTTGCTGCTGGGGTCCAGCTGATCAGGACTGAGCGAGATGGGCCAGACACGCCCTGGAGCCCTCCCATGATCCCTCCCCGGCCCGTTTGTGCACCCGTGGGGTCCCTCGGGCTGGCCTGCACCCTCTGGCAATCCAGGACCCCTGGGGGATGTAGGAGAGCCAGTTTCAGCCCCATCCGGCAGGCCACTCCCTTTGCGAGGGTGCCAGATGCAGGGCTCATGGCTGGTGAGCAGTGCTGCGGCAGCATCAGCCTCTCCCAATTGGGACTGATTGGACAGGCACAGTGGGCCTGGATGAGAAGGAGCAGCAGGTAGGAGCTGCAGGTGGCATTGGACTGTGGGTTTCGGCCCAATCCCTGCAGGCCACTCAGAGGGACCCCACCCATGCACAAATTCATGCACTGGGCCTCTAGTGTCCATATAAGTTCCTGAAAATAGGGTTGGGAGGTAGGTCAAACATTCCTCATTTGGTCCATTCTAGAGAGGTATGTGCTTCATTTGACTTTAAGAAGCTATAAATTTCCATTAGCATTTATATCACAAGCCTTATTATGGACAATCACTCATATTTACCTCTAATTCAGAAAGAATGGCTCTAGATCTAGCCCATCTATTCCTACATATGCCATATATCTCTTTTCCTTAAAGACATCTGGATTTACAGACAAATTCAAATCTCTTCATAAATAACTTTTAAAAAGATGCTTAAAAGGCTTTGTTTTAGCCAAGGCATAGTGTTTCAACATGTTATTTTAATCATTTTATTCATTATTATAACTGCATGCCCAGGGGCCCTGATAGGAAATATTCTGTATACATTTTAAATGGTAGTAATATAAAATACCAACAAAAGAAGCAACATTTTTAATGTAAGCCTGGGTAAATCTGTAATTGTGTTTTGAAAGAATAAATTAAGTTGGGCTATGTGGAATAAAAATTCTTAATTTCTCATCAATATTAATGTCTATATGTCAAAAGTTATGTGTATATTTATTGTTTATAAAGCGGGGACAGTATTTTCATAGGCTGAAAAGTTCTCTTTCTTAGTGGCAGAAACAATAAGTAATGGCTCTTCACAAGGCATATTTTTCTCCCTGTGGTTAAAAAACCAAGCACTTAAAAAAGCAACCATATTTTATTTTATTTTTATTTTTTTGTTAATCCTCACCGAGGATATTTTTCCATTGATTTTTTTTTTTTAGGGAGAGTGGAAGAGAGAGCGAAAGACAGAAACATTGATGTGAGAGAAACACATCAATTGGTTGCCTCCTGCACAAGCCCCAACCAGAGCCCAGGCTGGGGAGGAGCCTGCAACCAAGCCTGCCCTTGACCATAACCAAACTGAGGACCCTTGGTCCACAGGCTGACACTCTATCCATTGAGCCAACCATGTGCTAGGGCAACCAAGCACATTTTTATAAGAGTACCTACAGGAGAAGGAATAAAAGCAAAAACTAATTATTATGGTTATACAAACTTGTGAGAAGCTCAGTTACCCATGAATTCAGAACCAGTCTGCAATACAATAGTGTAGGGAACAGATGGTACCCTATGTTAGAAGTGAGCCAACCTTCATGGGATCATATGTGTCCATAGGATAAACACCTAAAATTCTTAGCCATTGTATGATTCTTCAAACTGGTAGAAACATGGCTATGTTTCTAGTTCTTGAGGATGACTTGCAATGTCCAAGCTGGTCAAATGTCTTCTCCTAAAGTCATTATGTTGAAGATAAATTATTGCCCACATTTGCCAATAGTAAATGATAACACAATCAGTGTGATCTCCTACCACCACCTCCTGGGAAAGATGACCACAGGGTTGTTACCGTTATACTAATTTCCACCTCAGTTTGTTTGGATTATCTGGAAAGATGTAATGTCACCACTCAGAAGACAGGAAGAGAATAGCAGTGTGCTTTTTGAAAGCCCTGCTTTCTTTTCTGTCAGGGCTTCATCACCTAGCTAAGCACAATAGCCTTCATGCGTTGAACTCATACTGTTTTCCATAGTTCATACGTAACATCTTTTTTTTTTAACTTCATGAAAATTCAATGAGTGAAGTGTCATCTCTACTTTGTAGCTGGAGAAAACGTGGCTGTAAATGGTTATGAGTGACAGAGGAGCCAATTTTGGATTTCGCCCTGTGATCTCCAACGCAAAGCCCATTCTCTTAGTTCCTTTGAAATATGGCCTTCCCGCACCTCCCGGGTGAAGGGAGAGGCATGGAGTTTCTCTTCTGCTTTTCCATTGTTAATGCTGTTCCTGGAGCGCTGCTTTGTAGCAGAAGGAAATGATATATTTTTGATGTATTAGAACACCAGCCCATTTCCTGCGGCTTATCATATATAATACCGGCACTCCAGGTATTGCCAATGCGGTGCGGCTCCTAAACTTGTAAGAGGGAAATCTCGGAGGGCCACATGTCCTCCCCACAAATCTTGATTGTGACTAAAGTATCAATGAACCTTCACTATTGAAACAGATGTACTAAGATTGTAAACCATACAGGCAATTTATTGAGTGATTCTTCTATGCTAGGTATTCACTCCCCCAAGTTAAAAAAAAAAAGGCATAATATAGGAAAAACATCCCTCAAAGAGTTTATAGTCCTCTTGGGGAAAGTTTATGAAAAAGAGCCTAATATATCTAGATGGATCTATGTGCTTTTCTCTACACTAGTTAAGAAAGGGACTAGAGAAAGCATGGGCATAGGTAGCCCACATTGTAAGACTTGACAATGCCTGAGATAGAGGAAATCCTAAAATTGCAGTAAGAGAAATATAAAACAGAACAAAGTAAATGAAAAGATGACTGGATATTATACCCAGTGTAAGCTTATAGCCAATAAAGACATTTTTAGGCATGAACAACTCATATAGTTTGTCCCCTATGTACTCTTTCTAAAATAATCAGACAATCTGTACACCCATAAAAATGAAAATCCAACTCAAGAGAGGAGGGAATGAGGTATCTGAAACAGCAATGAGCAGAAAAACCAATGGAATCAAGGCTAAAAAATAACTGTAGGTAGCCTGGCTGTGAAACAATGTAGTGATTAAGGATCTATCACAAAAGGTACACCAAAAGGTAGAAATATGATACATTAATACTATAGAATTCTATATGCCCATTTAGTAAAGGTAATATTGATTGGAAACATATAAAATGTAATTCATAAACATGACACTATTTCTGTAAAATATTTATATATGAAAACATACTGAAAATAGGAATAAAGTATTGACAGGTTCTGGAGAGAGAGGTGGATTTGCAAATAGAGCAGGAGTTGATGATGAAGTCAGGCTTTTAGCTTTTACTTCATATCCTATAATCCTATATAATAAAAGACTAATATGCAAATTGTCCCCTCCACCGGGAATTCCACCATGAGTTTGAACAGGGGGTGGGGCTGGCCAGCCAACCACCCGTGGCCTCTCCCCCTGGCTGGCCACTGCCCATGGCCCCTCCCCCTAGCCAGCCTGGTCCAATCAGCCCCAATCAGGGTGGGCCAGCCAGACCCCACCTGTGCATGAATTCATGCACTGGGCCTCCAGTGTTTTGATAGGTGTGAAACTTGGGGTTCAGGGTGTAGATTTTTCTCATGAGTCCTTGTTGGATGAAGCTGAAGGATAAATTCGTGGACTGACATTTCTTTTATAAAAATGTAGACATTTATTGGAAGCATATACAAACTTCATCTGGGCAGGAGTGTCCCCAAAGGGGGCCCCCTGGGGAGGGACCTCCAAATGGGAAAGACCTGCTCTCTCTCTCTAATGGGAAAAAAAAAAATCTAAACCATCTGAATCTACTGAGTTATAAATGCTATAGCTCTTTTTCTGAACATGACCTTTGCTAATTGGTCTCTTTCCCTAATTTGGGACTCCCATGCTTTCCTCATTGGTCATTCTCCTACATAGTATTAGTTTCAAAGCTCAAAGCCCACGTGGTACCCCCATCTCTGTCTCCCCTCATCTTACAACATTCCTCTATCCTCTGTGAAAACATGTTTCCTTCTTCCCAATATCCTGTGACTTTCCTTTATCCTCTCTGAATGTACGTCGTCTTCCCCTTATCCCGTGTCATTCTCTATCCTTTGTATAAGTAAGATAAGCATTTTGGCATCTCCAGATCCAATCTATGCATTCCTCTCTCAATTGTTCTGGCTGGAGATGTTTTATTACCCCTTATAGCTCTCCCAGCTGCTCAGGTGAGGGCTGCTTTTAATTGTTCAAGCCAGAGATACCTCTGTTCTTGGTTTATAGCTCTTTTTTAATTGCTCAGACCAGAAATTCTTCCATCTCTCCTAGACCCCCCCTTCATGTCTGCCTCATTAAGTTAGCTAGCTAACCCTTATCAAGTGTATGAATGTAAAACTCCATGATTTAAATTATTTTTAAAAATAAAGGACATGCCCCATGGAGTAACTAAGAAGAGGCTCTTTTGCTTACCAGCAGTGATCTTCAACAAGCTCTTTTTGAGCTTTCATATTGCCATATATAAGCTGAAGATAACAATGTTGACCAAAAAGTACTGTGTGTGTGTGTGTGTGTGTGTGTGTGTGTGTACACACATGCTAGCATGTGATCCAAAATAAAAACAGAGCCATATGCAAAATGCTAATTGCAATGTCTGGAATGTAGTGTGCCCTTAACTAGTAGGAGTTAATAGTATGCAACATATATTCAACATAGTGAATCATAAAACTGCCAAAATGATGTTGTAATCATAGAGCAAGGCCATTTTGCATTTTGTTGATTAGTTAGTTATTCACTGATGAGAGATATTATTTAAGCTTCAGGTTGTTTAAAATTTTGTTTGGCTTCAAGTATTCATACAGTTGATGAAATAAGTACATGATTTACAAAGCAATTTGAGATTATTTATATTAAACAGTAATAGATCAACAGTACCAAGTGCAAGTTGGCAGAAATTACAAGGCATCTTATTGCTCTCTTATGAAAAAAGGTACACAAACATCTGGATGTACCTGTAGTTGGAGAAAGTATATGTAATCCTATATAATAAAAGCTTAATATGCAAATTGACCATCACTCCAATGCACAAGATGGCTGCCCCCATGTGGTCGAAGATGGCCACCTCCATGTGGACACAAGATGGCTGCCATAAGATGGCCAGCAGGGGAGAGCAGTTGTGGGCAATCGGGCCGGCAGGGGAGCAGTTAGGCATCGATCAGGCTGGCAGAGGAGTGGTTAGGGGGCAATCAGGCAGGCAGGCAGGTGAGTGGTTGGGAACCAGCAGTCCTGGATTGTGAGAGGGATGCCTAAACGGGCAGTCAGACATCCCTTGAGGGGTCCCAGATTGAAGAGGGTGCAGGCTGGGCTGAGGGACACCGCCTCCCCCTCACCCCCGTGCACTGGGCCTCTAGTTTTTATATAAAATCTTATAAGGCCAGGAGTTTAATTGAGGTGGCAATGAAGTTGAGGAGTGGTTAATATCCAAAAGTGGTGACTTTCAACAATATTTTAATAGTTGACATATTGATGTTATGATTCTATACCTATGCTGAAAATATATTAGAGTTAAAGTATGGCCCTAAGACATAAAAAGGAGTTAGATCAAAGAGTGGCAACACTCCCAACATCTCATGGTTGTCTTTCTCCCTAGTCCAGTGTGAGCCACATGCGGCTCTTTGGCCCCTTGAGTTTTTAGCAAAGGCCAACTTAGGAGTGCCCTAATTAAGTTAGTAACAATGTACCTACCTATATAGTTTAAGTTTAAAAAATTTGGCTCTCAAAAGAAATTTCAATCATTGTACTGTTGATATTTGGCTCTGTTGACTAATGAGTTTGCCAACCACTGGCCTAATCCTATACACAGGTCTTGCCCCAGACATGCCCTTCATGTTACCTGTCTTTGTTTATGGTGGAAAAAAATGACCTTTTCCTTATACCTATTTAGCAATGTTTTTTAAAAAAACCATATACTTTAAAATATATATACCTCATCATGTGAAGAATCTTTATTATTCTCAGTGTTTCTAAAATAATGAGACAAGCAACACATATAATTTGTGGAAATGGTCTCATTGAATCAGTGAGCCAGCTCCTTAAATGGGCATTGGCCTCTTTTGATATGGAACATTATATCCAGTTAGGAAGGATAGCATATTTGGTGTTTTTGTTATTATAAAGAAAATGATCATTAATTGTAGAAAAATTGTTCACAATGCTTGGCCCTTTCGGAATTACATAAATTTGAAGTTGTCAGATTTTTCTTTGAACTCATCTTTATGCCATATCCTCCCCAGTTTTTTTTTGTTTTTTTTTATCACTCATATGTACTGACGTCGAAGGATCTTTAGGTGACTTTTAAAAGGAAACTCTTAATATGTTTGTAAAATCAATGGCAGAGGGTGTTCTGGGCACAGTGTTTTCTTTTACAATGATGTTATTTATTCAGTAGGGCTCAAAATCTATTTCTATTTTATGTGCATATTTATGTGCTTCAGAGATGAAAGTTCTTAAGATATGAAGCAGTGTGATAGAATGAGAAAGGCAACGATTCCTGATTGCATCTGCGAGCAGATGTATCAAGCTAGTTGTTCTTCTTTCCCAGCTGGCATTATTAGCTCTTTACCACTGTCCAAAGTCACTTTAATAAGGTGGATTTCAAAAGTCAAGGTGCTTCTTTTTAAGTGCTTTTAGTATTAGACTTTTACTTGGACTTTCAATCTTGCTGATGCCTGCCTTTCCTCCCCCGCCCCCCCCCCCCCCGCCCCCCATCTTCCCATGGTCTCTACAATATTATTTTCCTTCAATTATTCTCTTTTGTCTCTACCTAATTTGGCACCTCTTCTGCTTGTCCTCAAAGCATTGACATTTTTTAACATGTCATCATTGCCTTCTTCTCTATATCATGCTCTATCTATACAGTACCATCCACTCATACTACAATATTAACATCACCACCTCCTCATTTCTCCAGACTTTCGAACACATCTTACAAACATTCTTTTAAATAGCCTCATCAGAAAGACTTGCAGGCACTTCAATGTTCAATGTCCCCATGAGATTTAATTTTATTTTCCATCTAACTTGTTCTGTATCCCTTATAGTGTAAGCAAACACATTAACTTTTTCATGTTCCTGCTTAGCCAAAATATTATCAAGTTGAATTAACCCTACCTCTAAAATATCTCGTACATCCATTTCTTTTCTTTCTCTTTTTCTCTGCCTTGGTTCAAGCTCATTGACTTTCTGAAATAAAATATTGCAATTAATTATTTAATTAGTCATTTTTTCTTCAAGTCCTCTTCCTACCAACCCACCCTTCAAACTCCAATCAGTGATTCTTCTAGAGCCAGAACAGCCTACTTAAAAACAAAATAGAACAAAATATGGTGATTTCCCATTACTTGTAAGATAAAGCTTAAATGTCTTTGCAGAATCTGCACAATTTGACTTCAGGGTACCTTATTCAAGTTCTATTGACTTCTTACAAGTTCTTTCTCTGTTTCTCCTCCCTATCAGTGCTCCCCAAGGCTCAGAGCCTATTTTCTAGTCTCAAGTTTGACATGTCCTTTTCAGGTTGGTTGTTTTGCCCAGTTTGTTCCTTATGCTGAGAACTCCTCTGATCCAATCTCTATCTTCTTAACCCTTAAACCTCTTATCTTTCAGGTCTGAGGATCTTATTTTCTGCAACATCCCAACCTTTTAACTCTGACTGTGCCTCCTAACAATTTTGTACATAGTATTGGTCACATCACTGTTATTTGCTGAATTGATTCTCTCATTAGACTGGGACGTCCTTGAGGGCAAAGACCATGTCTCATTTATTCTTATATTTATACTAGAGGCACCAGGGGGAGGCAGGGGTTCCCTCAGCCCAGCCTGCACCCTCTCACAGTCTGGGACCCTTCCGGGGATGTCCATCTGCCAGCCTAAGGGTTTTTTAGCACTACTGACCTGGCGCTCCTCCTGTGGGAGCTCTGCTCAGCCAGAAGCTGGGCTTGCTGTTCCTTAACGCTGCCTTGGAGGCAGGAGGAGCTCCCATCACTGTTGCTGTGCTCGCCAGCAGTGAGCCCGGCTTCTGGCTGAGTGGCACTCCTCCTGTGGGAGTGCAGGGACCATGAGGGGGCAGCTCCTGCATTGAGCGTCTGCCCCCTGGTGGTCAGTGTGCATCCTAGTGACCGGTTGTTCCGCTGTTCGGTTGATTTGTATATCAGGGTTTTATTATATAGGATTATTTAAGGCAATTTTAGCAGAGTCTCATTATATAGTTATTGACTTAATACAACAACATAAATTGGGGCTCTGAAAGGGTCTGGCAACTTTCCTATGGACCCTTCCTGGTTTTTCGTGGTTGGTATTCTCTTTTAGACATTGCCCTCCTCCTCTCCTAATTCTAAGTGAAAGAGAGAATACGAATGTTCAAGACAGTGTTGGTAACAGCTGAAATCTGCTCTCATTCTGTACCCAAACTGAGATGTTCCAGAGTGTTTTCTTGACTGTTGGCACTACTGAAAGCCTTTCACATCATCCCATTGAAGGCAAATAAGTCCTGCATCTGGTCATTAAACAGTTTAATAGCTGAACTTATGCTCATCCTTTGGTAACGTAAGTTTTACTATCTACTCAACCTGTCCTATATTTTTTTCTTTTGGTTGTCATAGCAGCACTTTCAATAATATATGCCTTCTTTTTAATTGTTTTAGGTTTTGGCTATGTAAAGGAAGATTTATTTTAGAAAAATATGTTTGCCCTCAAGTCCTATTTTAACTAATTCATTTACATAAAATATTACCCAGTGGTAATTAGATTACTAACTACTATATTCAGAGCATATAGTAGTTAGTAATCTAATGTTGTTGAACACTCAACACAGTTCAGGCACTCTCTGTCTTAGTGTTTTAAATGGAGTATTCTGTTTAATTCTCACAACAGCTCTGGGAAGGGCTGGGTATCATTCTCCTATTCTTTCAAGGAGAAAAACAGACGCATAAACAAGTTAAGCAACTTGCCTGCATCATACATCATAGCCTGAATTGGGATTCAGGCAGTCTGACTCTGGAGCTCATACTCCTAATTACTACAGCTGTGGACAGTATAATTTAGAACTAAATTTCTATGCTATCTGAAAACCAGAGGTTTGTCTGCCTGCCATAGTCTTATAATCCTTTCAAGTATATTGGTTCTTCTTCCTTGAAATCATGTCTCCTGCTTCTACATTTTTTTTCTTCCACCCTCCCAGATGCCACTGGTAAATTGCCCTTTAATTCCCTTTTGCCTCCTTCTTTGGGACAATTTCATTACCGCTTCATGAGCCAGTTCACCATGGATGCACAGCCCCTCTAGGTTGACAATTATGTATGGGATATTGTGTATTAGATGTTTTCATTTATGTCCCTTTTCCTAAACCACATTCTAAAACCCTTAAGATAAAAAATTATGTCTTATGCAATATGTTCCTTATAATAAATGATACTTATAATAAATGATAATAAACATGTTATTTTGTTTTGACCTGTTCAAATATGCCAGACTCTCTGCAAAACTAAGTTTTCTAACATGATTGTGATATGGATTAACAAAAGTCTATAGGATGTTGGTTGACATATTTCAGAGAGTCATATTATAGTAATTCTGAAGTAGAAAAAAGAATTATAAAATTTTATTTTAAAAGTGTTTAGATTTTGGTGGTAAGAAATCATAACTTTAGTTTGATTTATGTTTGAATTCAATTTGCTTTATTCATGTCAGATGAACCTGTGACTCATCAAAGTCAATGTTTTTACAGTCTTTTCATCATGCTTAGTGGTGGTTTTCTTTTTTCCTTTTCTTTTTTTAATCCACCTACACCTCATCTCTTACATCATTATGTAAAACCAGAAGAGGTATTTTGTTACATAGTAATAAATATTGGCCAGATGCTGAAGGTACTTTAAGAAGTGTCATCATTTGATTCTGCGTCTCTCTGAATGGGCTTTGATCTGTGTGCTGGATGTTCAGACACTGAGATGTAAATGCCATTTTCTGTTCTGTTTTCAGGTCACATGTGCCAATTTAACAAATGGTGGAAAGTCAGAACTTCTAAAATCGGGAAGCAGCAAATCCACATTAAAGCACATATGGACAGAAAGCAGCAAAGACTTGTCTATCAGCCGCCTCCTGTCACAGACTTTTCATGGCAAAGAAAACGATACAGATTTAGACCTGCGCTATGACACCCCAGAACCTTATTCTGAGCAAGATCTCTGGGACTGGCTGAGGAACTCCACGGACCTTCAAGAGCCTCGGCCCAGGGCCAAGCGAAGGCCCATTGTTAAGACGGGCAAGTTTAAGAAAATGTTTGGATGGGGTGATTTTCATTCCAACATCAAAACAGTGAAGCTAAACCTGTTGATAACTGGAAAAATTGTAGATCATGGCAATGGGACATTTAGTGTTTACTTCAGGCATAATTCCACGGGTCAAGGGAATGTATCTGTCAGCTTGGTGCCCCCAACGAAAATAGTGGAATTCGACTTGGCACAACAAACCGTGATTGATGCCAAGGATTCCAAGTCCTTTAACTGTCGCATTGAATATGAAAAGGTTGACAAGGCCACCAAGAACACACTCTGCAACTATGACCCTTCAAAAACCTGTTACCAGGAGCAGACCCAAAGTCATGTATCCTGGCTCTGCTCCAAGCCCTTCAAGGTGATCTGTATTTACATTTCCTTTTATAGCACAGATTATAAACTAGTACAGAAAGTGTGCCCCGACTACAACTATCACAGCGACACACCTTACTTCCCTTCGGGATGAGGGTGACCGTGAGGTGGATTGAGACTGAAGCCTGAGGAGTTAAAGGGCATATGACAGGGCTGTCACCTCAAAGAAGAAGGTCACACCTGTTGCCTGGAATGTGTCTACACTGCTGCTCTTGTCAACTGGCTGCCAATACGCTAGTGGAAAACAATCCGATGTATTTTCTGCCCAGTCAGCTTCATCTCTCAGTATAGTTGTAAATCACCGTAGGTTTTCAAGCCACCCTTAAAGACACGCTCTCGCATATAGATGTACACACACACACACACACACACACACACACACACACACACGGAACACATTTCAGCTGGCATCTGTCACGACTCTTGTTCAGAGGGCTTGCATTGTCTGACTCATAATGGTTCAGGATAAAATATCATCAGGCAAAAAGGATTAACTTGACAGTGGATGGTTTCTAACACTTGCTGTTGTGGAAATCCCTTTTAAAGTCTTGAGCACATGCTAATCAATAGTCCCCATTCATGCATACCTATTGCTTGGAGTAGCTGTACTGGTAAATACTACTGTAGGAGTATTGCTTGTTAAAATGGAAAAAATATGTCGTTAGAGCTCAGTATTCTTTATTTTATGAACAGCAACAAAGTGTAGTAACTTTTTTCCAGCATACAGTAGGCACATTCAAGGTGATACAAGATGGCTCTTTTTTCTATGGAGGGAGCCTGTTCTCAGTAAAGATGAGCCAACATTTGGAATTTACATGTGGGCAGATACTGGAGTACAGCTTTCATCACCAACCATTGGACTTTTTGCAAAGTTGAGACCAGCTAAAGCTGCATAAAACAAGTTCTGATCATCCTATAAGAAAGGAAATGCCTGACAGACACCATGTAAGTTATAAGTGTCTGTCTTATCTTTACTACTACACACATATTGTAATAAATTCAATATCCTAGTCTTCATTTGTATGAATGGTTTGTATTGTACATAGTTTAACTAAGTGTTATTTGAGCTGCATATTAATATTAACTTGTACTTGTCTCTCTGCCTGTTATTGGTTAAAAAAGAAAAATAAAGGATATGAGGAATCCATTTTATCAATGTAGCTGTGAATTCCATTGAAAAAGGAAAGTTAATGTACAAAACATTTATTCAGCTCAAGTATTGTTGACAGCTATACATATATCACATTACAGTCTGTCTGTATTTAGACATTTTATTTCTGGACAAAATGAAATGTACATAAAAATAAAATGCTTAAAGTTGAGTTTCAATAAGTGCTCGTGTAGGATGATGATTTAAGTGGTTCTGACCAAAAGAATGTGTTGGAATACATGGTTTTGCATCGTATATCTCTAAACTTGTACAGAACTATCTAACCTGCTATTAGTTTCCCAGTCAAAACAACTTAGGAGCTTCCATCTCAAGGCTGGAAAACAATTGTGGCATATGGCATGCATACATTTTTGCTTTACTGTCATGTTAATTATTCAAGAATACCAAAAATCAATGAACACAAGGAGATCATTGAGATCTCTGAAATTAATTGCAACTAGTTGGGCTTTTTCTTGTATAGAGTCTTTATTTAGCAGGGGGATTGAGAAGAAGGTAATGATCTTTCTTTTTAAAAAAAAAGTCAAGGTGTCTGAAGACTATGGCTGATGTTTTACTGTAATGACTCAGCTCAATTGAGAATATTACAATAGCAGTATAGCACTTTTATGCTCGATTTACCTGTACTAAGTGAGGTCAACCTACCTATATAGCATTGTTTATGGACATTAAACATTTTTCTTAAAAATAATTACTCTATACAATCCCAGCAAAATAAACAGAGGAAGAAATATGTAAGGTAACTCATTTTTAAAGGCACAAATTGGGGTTTGGGATATGAAGAGTTTAAAAGGTCAACTAAAGAAGCTGAATAAAGAACACTTACCTGGTCTCATTTCCCCTTCATGCTGCATAGAAATAAATGTGTTTTCATGTAGAAAATAATAGAAGGTCCTACAGGGGACCCCAAACCACAGAGTTCTAAAGTAAGAGCTCAGTAATTGATTTAACTAATGAGAGGCTTAAACAACAAATTAAAGATACACCATCCTGTTAAATGTCCATCTCTCAAATTTTTCCAATTTAACTAGACAACCATTTATATCAAGGTATTAATTAATTTGCCATGGGATTTAGAAGCGAATGTTAAAACAGACTCTCTGGTTCAACAGGCAATGAGAACTTCATGAGTTCTAGCTGCTGGAAATACTTTCCACAGATAAATCTTGTTATTCTGGGGTTTATTTATCAGAGTGATCCCTTAGGAGCTAGTTCTCTCTTAACAAAAAGGGGAATAAGTGAGAAGGGAAAGATAATGTTTTCTAGGATCATTTGCTTGGTGGACCATGACTTTCACTATGTGATCAAATCTGTCCTTTTGCTATCCATAATTCATGATGACGTGAAAAGATGCTGCAACTCTGCTTGGCTGCCCTGCCCTTCAGCCTCCTCATGAAATGTTTATTTTAAAATTTTGTAAACATTCAGAACATAGATAACTAACATTCAATGAACTGTATCATTTTTTCTGTAGTTTTTCTGTAGAAGAAAAATAAAACGTAGCAAACTCCCTTCTAATAAGGTTTTCCACTTTTAAAATTCCAAGCTTTTGGGACTTTTTTTTTTTTTTCTGGGCCTATCCACACTTCTCCTTAACTCCTATATCATCAACACCTCCATTTGTAATATAGAAAGTTTATGATAATATAGAACTTTGATTCAAAGAACAAGCTATTTGTATCAGTATACTCTTCCTGCTTTAGACAAGGAAGTGGGTGAAAGAAGATGATGAATATGAAGGTTCAAGGGTTCAAATAGAAATTTTATTAGGGCAACTTGTTGCTTCAACAAAGTAGTTAAGTTTTAGTTATGCTAGAAAATCATTTGTTATTTGGAAAAAGTCAACTTTAAGCTGCACTAAGGAAACCATTTTCTTTAGTCTCAAATATTATTTCATAGCTTAGCTAAGATACAGAAAAAAACTTCAAGCTGGAAATAGATGACACCTGGTGTGAACATGGCTTGTTATTATCTATTCATTTCAGAAACATTTTAATAAGAGTGAAATTATGAAGACATGATTATCACAGCTTTTTGCCTCATGGAAGAAAAATTATACAAGTTATTGATTTATCTATTTATGAATTGTCATGATATAGTTATAATTGGGTATTTGGGGGATCTATGGCTTTTGTGAGAATTTTTCTGCATGAGTAAAAGGGGTATAAACTGTTAACAATTCAGTACTGAAGTTCTGGGAGTTATGATTCTGCAAGAAATTGAGAAACTTGTTATAGTTGAAACTGTGGACTGGGAATCTTCAGGTACCTATATTTCAGCAATAAACTGTAAGCCATATTTTTGCACAGAATAGATTAAAAAATCATGAGAAGCCTGAGAAAGTGTTTATCTTTTCCCTTGAACCCACTGCTTTACATGTAAGAAGCAGCTTCACCAATGAAAACAGCTCTTTGTAAAGGGAATTTGTGTCTCCACCATCAACTTCGAATGCCAAGTTTTAGTCTGAAGCAAATTCCGGTGGCTGTGTTTATAAACCTTTGAAAGACTTGCTTGATGTACCACTTTCAGACATTTATTGATATTTATTCAATTATCAATCTATTGTATATTTATCTTTTCATTCTATTTAAATAGAATGCAAACCAGTCGATGCATTCAAAAATTAAAAATTTAAAAGCATTGATTTCCATAAACATAATTACTGTTTACCTAGTTTGTAGATGACAGAAACTGAGAACCTTAATACCCAGAACTGAATCCTGAAAAACTGCTAGGTCAAACTTTTCTCAGGAGTCCCATGTATATAAAAAAGTGATTTCAGGGGTTGGGAACATGAGGAAAACAATCTTAATAAAAATTTGCAGTGTATCATTGGGTTTTATATCTGATTCTATCAGAAATATTTTAAAGTAAATTTATAATTATTTCTCTTTTTACTAGGAGGGCAAAGAACAGAAATCCGATGAGAGAGTTTTAGTTTCAATTTGTTTGTGTGAGGAAGGTCTAGAGAAACAGCCTACAATTAGGAGAGACTATTATTGCCAAGCAACTGGCCAACTGTTCCACATTTGATTAAAAATACTTTAATGTTTATAGTTCTGCATTTGCAGGAATATGCCTTTTATCATTTACTAGAGGCCCGATGCACGAAGATTCATGCAAGAATGGGCCTTCATTCCCCTGGCTGCCAGCACTGCCTTTGCTCCGGCAGGAGCCGCCTTTCTGCCTTCCCATGCTGCCCAGAGGCCCAGAGTGACTGGGGCAGTGCAGAAGGCCTGCATCGTTGCCATGGTGACAACATAAGTGTCCTACCCTGCCGCTGGCCGCTTGGTACCTGTGTATGCAAATTAACCTGCCATTTTTGTTTGGTTTAATTTGCATACTCACTCCTGATTGGATGGTGGGTATTGTAAAGGTACAGTCAATTTGCATCTTACGTTTTTATTAATGTAGATGGCTTGGAGGATGACTTGAAAGGTCCAGAAGTGATGGATGCAGAAAATTTACAGACCTTCTGTCAGTGGCTATAGTGGTTGTTGCCATTGCAGTTGCTAGTGAAGGTACCAGGTGTTGGTTCCCAAATTCCAACCAGTGAATTAGACACACAGCTAAAGGTCTATTCACATCATACACCTGGCAGGTGCTGGCTTTTTAGTTCCTAATGCTATGTCAGGCCTCCAAAGAGACAAGTAGGATGTTACTGCTCTCTGATGATAAAATTCCTTGACTCATATATAGAAGTAAACTGTATTTGTATTTAAAGAAATAATACAAGAAAGTTGTTAGAATGCTACTATTGCCAAATAAGTATTTTTTAAATAAAATACTTTTTCTGTTACTTCATCAATTTTCTGAAATGCAATTTTATTATTAAAATTAATCTCTTTGCATTTTAAAAAAGTTTTCAGTAGAAAGCATAGTCAAATGACATATCCTAAGCAGGTTGAAAATATTTCATAGATTAGTATAATTTACTTATTAGCTTAGTTTAAGGTGTACAACATAATGATTAAATGTTGTATATATTTTGAGATGATCTCCACAATAAATCTAGCTAATATCCAACATAGTTATATTTTTTCTTGTGATGAGAACTTTTAAGGTTGCTCTCTTAGCAAGTTTCAAATATGTAATTTAGTGTTATCAACTACTAGAGGCCTGATGCACAGATTTGTGCACATTTAAAGGAAATTAATTAGAAGGTGGCTGGCGGGTAGGACTGGGCGAGATAGGCCGGACGTACCCTGGAGCCAACTTTCCATGGTCCCTCCCTGGCTGGCCACACTTGGGGTGGCGCCGGGGCTCGAAGGGCATCTTCGGAGTGAGCGGGGTCCCTCTGGCAGGTGGAGTCCCTCCAGCAGGTGGGATCCCTTGGCCTGGCCTGCGGGTGATACAGACGTTTTGGACTGGAACCCGGATTCTTTGTCCTCTGGAATCGAAGAATGAATCCATGGACAGAAAGTGGTATAGCAAAGATAGAGATTACAGACTCCCATGTAGGGAGGGAGAAGAGTCCCACAGAACTGACTCCCATCTAGGGAAGGGGGAAAGGGTCCCACAGAACTGACTCCCATGTAGGGAGGGGGAAGAGTCCCACTGGGTTTCCTTTCCCTATGGCTTATAAAGGCTGCAGATCCTGGTGCCTTGATATCCCCCCCGATTGGTCACTATTCCCTTAGACTGGTTACTATAGTAACTCCTGGGCTCAAAGGTTGAACCTCACATGGGACATGTGAGGTTCTCTCCCTCCCCCCCACCCCTTCCTTATTGTTTTCTTATTCCCTTTGGGCTTTCTTCTCTTTATTTTGTAAATATGGCCTTTCTTGGCTACTTCCAGTTCCCTTGTCTTATGGAAATATACCTGTTGCTGCTTCCTTGTCTTATGGAGATGTAACTGCACCTGGCTTCCTTGAGTTATGGAAATGTACTTTCTCCCAGTCTGTGGCCCTGTGTTTTTTCCATGGACCCCAATTCTAAAATATCCCTAAGCCTGCCTATGTTCCCCCTAAAATTCCTGCTTCACGGGGATCGGGCTGAAACCTGCAGTCCAACATCCTTGGAGGGGTCCCGGAGTGCGAGAGGGCACTCTGCAAAGCTGCTATCTCTTGGCAGCTCCTGCATTGAACGTCTGCCTCCTGTTGGTCAGTGCATGTCATACCTACTGGCCGGTTGGCTGGTCAGTCAGTCAGCTGGTCACTTAGGCTTTTATATATAGTCACCATACTATATATTTCATTCACATGTATTTTATAACTGGAAGCTTGTACACTTTGACCTCCTTCACCCATTTTGACATCACTTCCCCACCTCTAGCACCCACCAATCTGTTTTCTGTATCTATGAGCTTGTGTTGTTTTTTTTTTTAAGATTCCACATGTAACTGAGACCATGCAATAATTTTCTCTCTCTCTCTCTCTCTCTTTTTTTAATGTACCTCACTTATTATAAGGCCATCAAGGCCCACTCACCAATAAATACAAGGGAACTGTCCTTTTAACAGAGAGAAAACCATATTATAATTTTGCACCAGTATACTTTTGATATTAAAACTCCTTTTTATAAGTTAATTTTGGCAATAACACCAAGACATAGAAAAATATCAGATCTATAATATACATATATAGACACCCATAATCATACAGAGAGATGCAAACAGAAACCTTATAGTTTTCATTCTAAAATTTTAGCTATGAATCAAGCACAATACAAAACTTGCTAGTTTATAAACATCCTATGAGGGAAGAGGGTAAGAGATCAACCGAAGGACTTATAGGCATACATATGAGCATAACCAATGGACACAGATGGAGGTGGGGGTTTGGGGATGGGGAGAGAGATTGTGCTGGGGGTTGGGTGTAGCTGGGGAGAGGTCAAGGGGGGAAAGGGAGACTTATGTAATGCATTAAACAATAAAGAACTTAAATTTAAAAAAAAAGAACAGTTGGAACAAAATTTCTGGTAGATGGACAAAGTTAAAGTAACCTGTTCAGAAGACCAATGATATTTATTAAAGATATTTTATTTGCATGTTGTAAGAATTGTTTTTGAGCTATTTTTCTTTTTCTGCCTCTGTCACCCTTTTCCCTCCCCCCAATCTCCTTCTTCTTTAGAGGAAAGAAAGACATATGGTTTCATTGAACATTTTAACTCAATACCTGGGGGTTGATGAAATACAATTTTATGCCATTTTTCTGAACTCTTAAAAACAGTTAACTTTTTTTGAGCTATTTTTCAAGTCCCTTTGTCTTTTAGAAGCTTCTGCATACTAAAGAATGAATTCCATTGGCAGAGATTTGAGACGCTCTCTTGTCAAGGGTGTGCCTTAGATTTGTTAGTTTCCCCAAAGCGGCCACTACAATCCCAAATCATCCAAAACTTTAACCATTTCCTAGAAAGGCACAAGATCCTGTTCCACAGTGGGTATACATATAGGAAGCGGGAGTGTTTTGAAGGAAATAAAAGAGTGTTAGATCAGGTGGAACCCACCTTTGCCTTGATTTCCTAAGAGGTATGAAGTAGGAGCTGTTTCTTAACAGCTGTTTCAAATCTGGGAATGACACGTTTTCCTCCCTTTTGAACAGAATAGGGTTACTGACCAAGAAACTTCACCAAACAAAACACAGGTCTGCATAATCAAGTTGGAACGTTCAAAACTCCAAGAGAGCTGAGCTCAGGTCCAAGAATGATGTACTCCCAAACTTCAGGGTCAGCGAGAAAACAGTGCACCCAATTGACTTGTGGGTACCAGCACCCTTTTGTTCACTGGCCTCTGAGTTTTTGGGGTCTTCCTTGGATCTCACTTTTGAAGCTAAAACTTTCAAAAGTTTAGAAATAAATGAATCACCAAAGCAGTAATCAACAAAAGTTTATTGGGCATACACCAAAAGACAGCTTGGAAACTGGGAGCACTCCAAGCAAAACATGGAATGAGACCTAGGGGTATATTGTTATAAAGCAGCTTATATAGAGAGAAAGCAGTGACTATTTATTCTTCACAGTGATTGGCTATCACCTTCAAATTTTCTTAAGGGGGAATTGGATAGTGGTTGTCTCATCAATTTTGGGAAAATGTTTGTTTTGCTTATGATTTCTAGAGGTATGAGCAAGAAATGATGTGGTTCAAGTTAGACTTGCAAAATAAACTAAATTAATTTTTGTCTGCATGACTTTTTTTTAGGATTATGTGATTTGTCTGCTCAGGAAATTTTCAAGGTCGGTCTCCATTTGTTTTTTATTTCAACAAGTTAAAAAAACAAAGGTGGCACCTGTTGTCGGCTTTAGCAAAGCAGAAAGAGCATGTGAAGTGGTGTCTACCAGCAGGGCCCTGTTTCAAAATTAATAAAAGAGTTGCTTTCACGTTAGGTCTGTGGGCTTTTCAAAGGGCCCAGCTGGGCCTGGGTCAGGTAAGCCTGCCCTTTAAAAGCCCGTCCTCCGTTCCCCACAATCCTGTGCGGGTCTCCTGGATGCCAGTCCTGCCAGTTTCAAAGCCAGCTGTTTTGGGGGCTCCTCTCTCAGGTTCAGGTCTTAAAAGTTGGGGTGCCTGATGTGGGGTCTGAACCCTTCGCTCCTCAGAAAGAAGGCCCTGGTTTTGAGTGAGCCCCCTCCTGACTGTGGCGGGGTTTATGGCGAGATGGTGTCTCATCCTCGCCTACCAGGGGCTCCTCCTCCTGTGCCCGATGGAAGGCGTGCCTCTGCTAGTTAGTTTTCAGAGGAAATTGCCCCGTGTGTAGCTACAGATTTGTGCTGCGCAGGGGAGGAGGTGACTTCAGGATCTCTCTGCATTGCCATCTGAACCAGAACTTACGACCTTCTTAAAAGAGGTAAGCAATGGTTCTTTTCTTTAAAAAATATCTATACATCTACATCATTTATATATACTGATTTCAGAGAGGAATGGAGAGAGAGATAGAAACATCAATGATGAGAGAAAATAATTGAGCGGCTGCCTCCCGCACTGGGGGTCGAGGCCACAACCCGGGCAGGTGCCCTGACCCAGAACGGTTACCTCCTGGTTCATAGGTCGATGCTCAACCACTGAGCCACGCCTGCCGGGCTGACTATTTTCTTTCATTACTCCCTTCACCCCAAAGAAAAAGGGGTGCAAGTCCTGGGTCATGGCTAATACTTACTGAGCATTTAAGGATGAGCCCTGTACTGTGCTGAGTGCTGTCCACGCAGTCCCTCATTTAAGCAGCATGGCTTTAGGAGGTAAATGCTCTTATTCTGACCCTGTTGCAATGAGGAGTCTGATGCTTGGAGGCAGGCGGTGACTGAAACTGAGAATTGCCTAAGCCAGTCTACTACTGTGGCAGCCTGTATGGTCCCCAAACCCCTCTTTGTGAAATCATGTTGATTTAGGGCCAGAAGTGTCTTTGAGCTTCATAAGGATGGAAAGTTGCAGGGCAGGGGATGAATCCAGCTATGATGTAATTTTGAATTAGCACTCAGTCCCTACACAGGAATGTTGTTTCAGGGAAATCCTACGGTATGTTTAGGAAAGTGTCAACAAAATGGCTTCAGGTTTTTGTTTGTTTGTTTTTCTTCTCAAAAATGAGTGAAGCAATTTTACTATAGTTTTCAGTTAACACTCTTCATGTCATTTCATAATGTGCCCTTCTGCTATATACCTTGAATTGTTTTTTCCCCACAGAGGGAAAACAAAAATGCATGGCTGTGTTAGCATAAACCTTAAGTAGGTGGAGAGATTTGGAAGGATTGCTCAGTCTTCCTTTCTCCTGTCATGTTCCATTTTGTTGTTGTTTTCACATCTTATTCTTAAATGAAACATACCAAGAATATTGTAACCAGTTTCTTGCTTTACTTTCTCAAGTTTTTTAGAGATCTGATCTATGTACAAAACCAGGGAGTAGAATATGTACTTAATACTTTTGCCTGCTGTAGCCTGGCCCTCTGAATATAACAGTGATACTTACATACTTGTTCCAATATTTCCTAATGTTGAAAACTAACATTTTTTTAACAGAAACTATAATGGTTTATACTCCAATGGTTTAACTAGAATCAAGTTCAAAATATTTTCATGTTATAAATAATGTATGAGCCCTCTTTTCATTGTTAACTAAGCTGATCTCCCCTTTTTAATGTTCCCCCAAATTTTAGGAAAAAATGAGTTTATCATTAAAATCACACTGGTGTTTAAGTCTGAAATACTTGTAAAATTTTCCTCCACATTAAGTTATAAAAATTAAGGGATTAGCTGAGTTTGCAAAGGTAGTTCTTTATTTTCTTTAATTTACAGGTTTTTCTTTTATTTATTTTTTCAGCTATTACTCAGGCCTGACCTTTTGAAGTACATGCTCCCAACCCCTTTATATACACATTTACTTCTTTGGACCATATGAGCTTTCTCTGACTTTCCACATTCTGGCCTCTGCTACACCTGTAAGTGTAGATTTGAATATTTAGCAGAGCTAGTAGCTTTGACCAAGACTTTATTGATTTTTTTTTTTTAGCTTGAATTATGTATATCAAAAGGAGGAACTTGGAGCATTAGGGCCCAAGTTCTACATCATATCTAGTAGAGTTTGTTGGAAACAATTAAGATTATACAGAGCCAATACCTCCTCATTCATTAATCTCACTCAGAATAGGCTCTCCTTTTTCACACTATCAACAAAAGGAATTCACTATTGACAGGAAGATTATGAATACCAGCATGTTTATGGGAAATGCCTTGTGCTCCTGGGGATCTGAGAGCAGAAGGCACTTGCTTTGGGTTGAAATCTGGGGAAGTAGTGAGCCTGGCAGTGGAGTTGAGATGGCTGTTTGAATTCAGTTCTAGGCCATTCTAGGCCATTGAGAATGGTGTCATGAGAGCCCTGGCCAGTATGCCTACATGGTTAGATCATCAGCCTCCCGACGGAAGAGTCACAGGTTCAATCCCAATCCCAAGTCAAGGGCACATACCTGGGTTGGAGGATTTAAAAAATGTCATGAGAAAAGCAGAAAGTTTTCTATTTTATTCAAGAATGGCATAAACTTGACAGTGCCCAGTATACTCACTTGACCTTGAGGTTGGGCATATGCAGGAGCACTCTACTAGACATGACTACTGGAGCCCCAGGTGGGATGTGTGTCTCTGAGGAGAACAAAGTGGGCTGATGATGAATGAGAATCATTTGCCATGTCCTCATAACACTATGGCATTATGTATGTATGCCTTGTGCAAGTTTTATGCAACCTTGGGAACAGGTGGGGAGAACCCCTAGATAGACTGAAATTGGCCTCAATTGGCTGAGATTTTAGAGCTTTCCATATGGTGGAATGTGGGCTTAAGATAAAAATTAAGTTATAGGAAGGTAAAATTGCATTTATTCCACAATTAATCATGTGACTTGAAATTAATGTCTGCTAGATAGTATTTCATTCATACTGTTCATAGAAATGTTTGTACCTGTTTTGTGGAAGATGCAGTGCTAGCACACTGAGTCAGAAATTTTACTACAGAGACACTTAGATTGAAGGACAAAGTAATCTATTAAAATGCAGAAAGGATTTTATGACTTTTATTGTGCTTTCCCTCCAATATAAATTCTTAATTTTATTTTGACTTAAATAACTTTTATAAATAATAGTTTTGTATTAAAGGGATAATTATGGAGGTATGAAGGAGATAGGAAGAGGTTAAACAAAGTTTCTAACACACACCTTCAATCATCCTTTTTTCCTTTCTTTTTCAGTCACATTTTTAGAGTTTATGGATAAAGGTAGAACTCAATTCCTGATGCATTGAAAGAATAGAATAATTAGGGTATCTAATAGGGCCCTGTCAAGGAAAATGCCTTGCAGTGAAAATAGGACTCAACCTAACTCAGCAGAATTCAAGTCTAACACTCTCTCAATTACACTTCAATCTTATTTTCCCCACCCTTCTTGGGAGCTCCCACTTACATATTTATAAAATAACATTTCTAGGCTAAGTCATGGCTTGCGAGTATATCTCATGAATCCTTAAATTTCCAGCAAGGGGCCTCCTGAGCTTTTGCAGTGGGACATGAAGGAGGCCAAGGGGAGGTGGTAAGGAGCCATCTGCATAACTTTTCACCTGAGTAGTCAATTATTCAAAACATATTTCCAGAATGCCTATCATGTATCATGTATCATGCACTGATATTCTATGAATCAATTTTTTTAACTCTCATCCAAGAATATGCTTTCCATTGATTCTAGACAGGAAGGAAGGGGGAAGGGGAGGGAGAGAGAGAGAAACATCAATCAGTTGCCTCACACATGCACCCCAACTAGGGATTGATCCCATAAACTGTGTATGTGCCCTGACTGGGAATTGAACTTGAGACCCTTTGGTGCACTGGATGATCTTCTATCTACTGAACCACACTGGCCAGGATGAATCAATAGATTTTTAATTGCCAAGTAGTACTCCATTGTGTACTAAGAACTACTACAATATGTTTATTTGTTTACATGTTGATGGACAGTCGGCTTGCTTCCAGTTTGGGGCTATTGTGAATAAAGCTGATTTGAACACTTGTGAACATGTGGACTTATGTTTTCATTTCTTTTAGGTAAATATCTAACAGTGGAATTGCTAAGGTGTCTGTTAAAGGTATGCTTACCTTTAAGAAAAAAAGCAAACTGGTTTACAAAGTGGCTTTATACATTTTACATTTCTACCACCAGGAATGTGAGTTACATTTGCCCTATGTCTTCCACAATACTAGGTATTGTCAGTTTTTGTAATCTTAGCAAGTCTAGTAGCTTTATAATAGTATCTCATTAAAATTTAGTTTTAGTTAACATTTCTCTCATGATCCCTCATGAGGTTGGATATCTTTTCAGATGCTTATTGCTATTTACATATCTTTTTTTGTGTGAAGTGTCTTTTAATGTATTTGACTCTTTAAAATATTTGAGTAGTAGAAGTTATTCATATACAGTCTTGGGCAAAAGTAGGTTTACAGTTGTGAGTACGCAAAACAGATATTATTTTTGTATTATTTATTAATTATATTATTTTTCCATACAAGCAACTGTAAACCTACTTTGCCAACCCTGTATTTTGAATACAGGGTTTTTTCAATGTAATGTTAAGGAAAATACAATACTGTTTCTTTATCACAAGCAAATGGGCTTCTAATACCTTTAGAAAACCAACTTGCATGTCTTTTTCCATACGAACAACTGTAAATCTACTTTTTTCCACCCCTTTATGTGCTACAAATATTTTTCTTCATCTTAGCTTGCCTTTCATTTTCTCAATAGTAACTTAAGAAAAGTAGAGTCAAATATATTATTTTTTATGGTTAGTGCTTTTTTGGTATTTTCCCTAAGAAATCTTTCTTTACTCTTTATTTTCTTTCAGAGGTTTTGGAGTTTTAGCTTTTTTGTTTCCTTGTTTTGATCTATGCAGTATTTGAAGTTAGCTTTTGTGTTATGTGAGGTGTGGGTTGAAGTGTTTTGTTTTTTTTCAAATGGACATGCAGTTTTTCCAGAAACATTTATTGAAAAGACTATTTTTTCCCCATTTAATTATCTTGACAACTTTACCAAAATTAATTGGTAGTATAAAAGTGGTCTGCCATTGTTCCATTGATCTGTGTGTTTATACATGTTGATGTGTTTTGATTTCATTTTTCCTCATTTTAATATACTATGCTTCCTTGTCAATTTAAGAACCATGGTATTTTTAGAAATATACTGTTCAATTTCCAAATATTTATGGAATTTTCAGACATCTTTTTGTTTTGGGTGCTTACTTTAATCCAATAGTGGTCAGAGAACATACTCTACATGGTGTCAGTTTCTTTATATTTACTGAGATTTACTGTATGATTCTGCCTGTGGTCTGTTTTAGTGGGTGGTTTACAGCACTGGACAAGAGCGTGCATTCTGCTGTTGTTTGTTGTGGTCTTCTGTAATGCCAATATGTCCGGTCGGTTGATAATGTTTCAGTATTCTATACCCTTACCAATTTCGTATATACTTACTTTTCTATCACTACTAGAAGAGTATTAAAGCCTGAAACTATTAACTTTAGTTTTGTCTAGTTCTTCTCTAATGTCTACCATTTTCTTGGCTGCATGTATTTTGAATTTCTAGTGTTAGGTACATAACACATTTGGAAAGTTTGCCATTCATAAAATTTAAAAATTTTTTCATTATGAAAAATCCTATTTTTCTGGTAATATTCTGGGATCTGAGGAAACTTAAAAATACTTTATTAGTGTTTTTACAGTATACCTTTAGAAAATCCTTTTATCATTAACCTGCTTATGGCTTTATTTGTATTTAATTTTTTTTTTTTTACTTAATGGCTTTATATACACAGTGTTCTTTATAGACAGCCATATGGTTGGATGTAGTGGATACTGTGCTATGTCACCCAAATCCCTTTCAGTGAAAGATAGCCCAGCTTTTGAAAGAACTGTGGCTGACAGGCTTTCCATTTCTGCTCCTCCACAAACTGCCTCTGCTCCAGAAGTTTGCCTCATCAGACCCTTTGAGAAATTACATTTCAGGCTCCCATTGACATATCAGGAGAAGGTAAAACTAGTTTGAGCATTTTGCTTCCTTGTAAAATAGGCTTTCTTTGGAATCACCTTTACATTCTGCCTTTGTTCTGAGGTTTCCATTAAATTCTATAGGAAATCAAACAATTATCTGCAAACGTTCGAGAATTTGAAGAGGTCATTGCACTATTAAATGTCCTCGTCTACATTAATGAATAAAGTGTGACCTTTATGTGAGTTTCATCTTGTTTGAAGCTGGAAATAGATTACAGGTGTTAATCTAGGAAGGGCCACATTTTCTATAAAACATAAAAAATAACACGGTGCTCTTTAATGCTATGAAAACCAGGTAAACTATTCTTAAGACTGAGCAAGGTGAGAATTCCCACTTTTGAGGGCAAGCTTGTTCTCAACTGGATGGGTACAGTAGAGTTAAATGTGCCGCTATTCTTCGCACATGTACTTGTCAGATATACCACATTGTTCCCCAGGGGCAGAGATCCTGAGGGAGCAGAGAGAGGCCAGGAGTATCTTTAGAGCAGATTGTTTTTCTTATGGAAATGAGGATTGTGAGTGTGGTGGTAAGGGAGAGATATTCCCTCTTGTACAAGTATTATATAAAAAAACACAACTAGTGAGATTAGAAATATTAGAGAAAAATTTAATCTAAGACTTTTCCCATTAGAAGAAATATTTGGGGGTTGTTATTGTTGAAAACAAAATGAAGAAAATCCTTTAATTCATAGCTACTCATAAGGAAGATGATATGGGAGAAATTATAGTATCAAAACATTCCTTAAACTGAGAATTTTCTATATTTTTTAACATTTTATCCTTACATTTTGGGCATCACCTTTGTTCTAATCTATAAGTTTAAAATACACTTTTAGTAATACACTTCACTGAAATTGTACTCTGTTCCAAATTATGCCCAATTTAACATTATCACAGTGTTTTTTAATGTACTCTACACCATGTTCCAAGTCACACTGTGTAACCCATCTAAGCAGTAGGAATGTCACAGTAAAAAATAATAATAATAATAATAATAACATAGTCAAATTAGTTGGGGGAATACTGAGCTATGAAACTCCTTGAGAGTATTTCAACTTTGAATATAAATTGTGAATCACCTAGCATTTTCTTTTTTTTTTTTTTTCTTAATTAAATCTTTATTGTTCAGATTATTACAGGTGTTCCACTTTTTTTCCCCCCATAGCTCCCCTCCACCTGATTCCCCACCCCACCCCATGCCCTTACCCTCCGCCACTGTCTTCATCCATAGGAGTAAGATTTTTGTCCAATCTCTTCCAAACTTACTTGATTGCTGAACTTTCTTTTGTAGTCTACTTCATGGGACCATTTTCTTTGTATTGTGCTTTGGGAAATAGTGTTTCTCATCTTTTAAAATTATTTCATATACATATGTCATTTTATTCTGTCAAAGTTGTCTTCTCAGGTTGGCCCTAGTATCAGAATATGAGCGATGGGAAAATTGAGGTGTGAGGTTATCTCACTGGATCTAAGTCATAGGTCTAGGAGGTGCACTTCTCTTCTGACTGCTATTTCATTAGCCTTTCACCGTGGTGTTATTTCTGATTAAGTATAATGCTAAGTCCATGTACACAGATTAATACAGTCAATTGAAAAATGAGAAGAAAAAACTAACTTAAGCATTTAATAATATGAGAAAATGTATATTATTTAAAATAAATCTTTTATTTTTTGAGGAAACGCCATACTGTTCTCCACAGTGGCTGCATCAGCCTGCATTCCCACCAGCAGTGCATGAGGGTTCCCTTTCCTTCACATCCTCGTCAGCATTTGTTGTTTGTTGATTTGTTGATGATAGCCATTCTGACAGGTGTGAGATGGTGCCTCATTGTCGTTTTGATTTGCATCTCACGGATGATTAGTGAGTTTGAGCATGTTTTCATGTCTCTTGGCCTTCTGTATTTCCTCTTTCATAAAGTGTCTATTTAGGTCCTTGCCCGATTTTTTTTTTAATTAGATTGTTTATCTTCTATTGTTAAGTTGTATGAGTCCCCTATAAATTTTGGAGATTAAACCCTTATTGGATAAAACATTGGCAAATATGTTCTCCCATGCAGTGGGCTCATTTGTTGTTTTGTTGATGGTTTCTTTTGCTGTGCAGGAGCTTTTTATTTTGATGTAGTCCCATCTGTTTATTTTATCCTTAGTTTCCATTGTTCTAGGATCTGTAATGGTAAAGATATTGCTACAACATATATCTGATATTTTGCTGCCTATGGATTCTTCTAATATTTTTATGGTTTCCTGTCCTACATTTAAGTCCTTTATCCATTTTGAGTTTATTTTTGTGTATGGTATATGTTGGTGGTCTAGTTTCATTTTTTGCATGTATCTGTCCAATTTTCCCAGCACCATTTATTAGAGAGACTGTGTTGACTTCATTGTATGCTCTTGCCTTCTTTGTCAAATGTTAACCGAGCGTAATGGCTTGGATCAATTTCTGGGTTCCCTGTACTATTCCATTGGTCTATATGCCTCAAAAATTTTAAAATGGAACTCCCATTTGACCCAGTAATCCCACTTCTAGGAATCTATCCCAAGAAATCAGAAACACCAATCAGAAAGGATATATGCACCCCTATGTTCATAGCAGTACAATTCACAATAGCTAAGATTTGGAAACAGCCTAAGTGCCCATCAGCAGATGAGTGGATTAAAAAACCATGGTACATCTATACAATGGAACACTACACTGCTATACAAAAGAAGAAACTCTTACCATTTGCAACAGCATGCATGGACCTGGAGAGCATTATGCTAAGTGAAATAAGCCAGTCAAAGAAAGATAAATATCACATGATCTCACTCATTTGTGGAATATAATGAACAACATAAACTGATGAACAAAAACAGATCCAGAGTCATAGAAGCTTCAAACAGACCATCCAAACTCGGAGGGAATGAGGGGGAAGGGTATGGGATCAACCCAAGGACTTGTATGCATACATATAAGCATACCTATAGACACAGACGGTGAGGGGGAGGTGAGGACATGTTCTGGGGGGTAGGAATGGCTGGGGAGAGGTCAATGGGGGGGCGGGGAAGGAGACATATGTAATACTTTAAACAATAAAGAATTAAAAAAGTAAATATTTTTGACATATTTCCTCTTACTGGATTGATGAATTAGCTTAGAGTCGTGAAAAAAGGATTGAATTATAATGTTTTGTGCAAAATGGTTTCTTTGAACCTGAATACAGTTCATGTCTTTGACTTTGAGATAAGGCACTGAGGTGGCATCAATTTTCTAGAAAAACTCTGGAATGATGTGAATAGAATATCACCCTTTTTTATAAATATTAGAAAATGTTTTCTTTCTCTTGATATTTGAAGATGATGTGTTAATTGATACATTTTTACACTAACATTGGTGAAAAACTACTATATAAGAGGTTTTCTATTGAGGATTGTAAAGCAAGTAACCATGAATCTGATCCTGATTTCTAAAGTGCTATTTCTTGGGAATAGGATTAGGATAACTTGGTAATTCAACCTCTCTAAAAAGTGATTTTATAACTTCAGTGTTAAGGGCTTTACCCATAAAATCTTTATCTGCTACTTATTTGCATGACATTTTGTGGGTCAGATGTCCCCATTAGCAGAAGCTGGGTTGATAAAACAATTAGCTTGGAGGAAAGATTTTTATTTTTGAACAATTTTTTAAAAAAATTTAGCTGATATTAAAGAATCCCACTGTTTCAAGTTCTTTCCACATATATATATATATATATATATATATATATATATACATATATATTTGTAATGAGTGTTTTTGCTCAGGGTTGCTACTTACTAGTAGCTGAAAATTGTATGGAAATGCAATGGGATTTAAATCTGTTTCTGAGATGATTTATGTCCAAGTAAGTCCTGTAAATTCATCACCCCAAAGCATGTCTATAGCTCAAATATCTGTTTCCACTGCTATTCCGCAGGCAGGAGCATCTCATTTGGGATTCAAGTTCTTCCAGAGGGAGAGAAAGTAGCGCATATGTTTTTGAATATGCTTGCTCCCATCGTTTGCTCCCATCATTGACATCTTTTTGAGGCCAAAATACAGACAATTGTGTTAACATTTAATTGTGTAGCATTAATTAGTTGAGGAGGACAGGTTGCATACTCTGAAATGTGTTGACTTGACTTCACAATGAGTATATTTAAAGCCGGATGAGTTTTTGTTTGATAAATTGGAGGTAGAGATGGAAAGTAGGGGGAGTTTGGGAAAGGCCTTGTATATGGATTTGTGTTTTGGCCCTGTATATGGATTGGCGTTTTAAGCTGTTTTGGTTTCACTTAGTGCAAATCATTTTACTTCTCTTGAGCCTCAGATTCCTGGCCTGTGAAATAAGAGGCAGTAATAACTCCCTCCTAGGGTTATAAGAATTAAATAAGATAATGTTTGTAAAGTGACTTGCCATGATGCTTTATACATAGTGGCCACTTCATAAATGCTAGATGCTATTATTAATTTTAGTACAGGATATTGTTTAACCAATTCAAATGTAATGTTAAGGAAAATACAATACTGTTTCTTTATCACAAGCAAATGGGCTTCTGAAGGTCCTTGAGTCAAAGCTACTCATAAACGACTCTTCTTTTCACTACCTCTGTTCATGTGTCCTTACATTCACCTTTAGTAAGTCAGTAGCTCTAAACCACTTGCATATTAGATTTGACAAGGGAGCTGCAGAGCTTTAAGAATCAATACGATACTCAGACCCCCACCTCACACCACTTCCATTAGGATGGAGCCTGTGCATCAATAGTTTTTAAAAGCTCCTCAAGTGAGGTGCAGCCATAGATGAGAACCTTTGGCCTACTGTCCCTGGCTCCAAGACTGATTCATCATTTACATAAATTGTTTTCAATAGGACACTTTATTAAGGAAATGAGTGGCATCTTAGCCTGTAACGCCTAATCAGACTCCCTGAATCTTGGTTATGAGCAATATTAGGAACCAGCAATAAACTCAAGTTTAGAAAATTTACTTAATAGGACGTTGGAAGTACAAGAACTGTAAGTAGGCAAGGGGATTGTCAGGTGGAGAAACACTGAAAATAGTAGGTTACTGATTAGAGATAAGCCCTCCATTTTACTATTATTAAAAAAAATATCGTGATCAAATCTCAATTAAGGCTAACCTCAGACAAAATTTTAACTGGTGACAACGAGCCCTGGGGCTTTCATATGGCTGCATACTTTTTTTCTTTCTTTCTATAAATCATCTGCTTGGAGGTTGATTTGGAGTGTTCTACTTAGCCAGACTGAGAAAAGGAAGAAGCATTTTCCACTATCAGATCAATTTGGAACTGACCAGGTGCTCCACCTGTATAACACAGCCAAAGTTTTCTTTGACTCTGAACCCTGGATTTAATCAGCGTGTGTGATCATGTTAACATCCCCCAGTCAGTCAGCAGTAGTGGTGTCCATTTAGGGCATTAATCTTATATTGGAGTTATAAATCTGGAAATTCTTAGGACTCTTGTGACAGTAATTTCAATATGGATAATAAGAGATTTTTTTAAAATTCCCACATGGTTTAGATAGCTCTAATTTTGTATAAAACTTGTATGTCTTTGATGACTGGAAGAACTCATTTCTTTTTCTAGATACATACATATTATAGTGAAAGTATACATAAAAGCATCTAGATGGCATGTGTAGATAGAATGCATTTCTCTGTTTCTAAAAACTATGAAGCTATAGTTAATATATATCACTCTATTTTATTGTTCCCTCTGCAAAGACTATATATTGGTCATAATATTAGTAAAAATATATTATGTACTACATTATATATGAACTGAGTAAGAAAACCATAACTATTTGCTTTGTTAGAATCTATATAACTTTTGGATAATTTGGATTGTCTATCTTATACTAAAATGTATGCAAATTATCTGGTTTCTACTTTCCTTGTTCTTTATATCTGACTGAGCCATTTCTTTTGACATATGGTTTTATATGGTTGAATCCCTTCTTGATTGTGTAGTCTTGTCTCACCAGACTGCATTCCCCTCTGATGGCTTCCAATAAACCAGTAGATTCTACTACCACATTGAAAATATACAGGCATGGTTAAAAGTAGGTTAAATTACCAGCCTTCATTACCTAGAAAATAAATCATAAGTAAGGATATGAAATAATAAACAAATAATACAATAATCTATACTAATAAAAGGGTAATATGCTAATTACCGGATAGACCAGACATCTTCCCATCATCCAGTCCTTCTTCTGGACAAAGCCATGGTGGCAGGGGCAGAGGCAGAGGTGGTTAGGCCTGCAGGGGAGGGTGGTTAGGGATGATCAGGCAGTCAGGCAGAGGCGGTTAGGGGTGATCAGGGAGGCAGGCAGAAGTGTTAGGGACAATCAGGCAGGCAGGCAGAGTGGTTAGGGGCCATCAGGCAGGCAGGCAGGTGAGCAGTTAGGAGACAGCAGTCCTGGATTGTGAGAGGGATGTCTGACTACTAGCAGTTGGACATCCCCCAAGGGGTCCCAGATTGGAGAGGGTGCAGGCTGGGCTGAGAGCCCGTCCTCCCATACATGAACTTCGTGCACCAGGCCTCTAGTTAATAAATAATAACAAAGATATACTCTGTTTCCTGTACCTACAACTATAAACCTACTGTGTCTTACATGCTTAATGAATTTGAATTGAATTATGCCACTCAATGTTGCTCTCAATAAATAGTGGTTTCCATGCTGTTAATTTCTTTGAAAAGGAAGGTTGTTTTCTTTTTACAGTATATCTTTTTATATATAATTGTATCCTAGAGTTGTTAAAAGCATTTCATACATTTTAATGGTATACTCAATTTGCTTATTATAATGGATTGTATTAAACAGGAGAATTTTGTCCATGAAGATGAAGATAGCTTAGTTTTATTGTATTAGTTTTATTGTATGGAGTTTTTAAGACTAATTTTATTAAAAAAATATAAAATGCAACTTGGAAGAAATAGAGCACACACTGTAGGAAGAAATAGAGTACACACTGTAACCTGCCTCTGTCCACAATGAATTTTAAAGCAAAGTAAATTTGTGTATAAGGAGACATCTTTTGGTTTAGTTTTGTTTTTAAAAATTAAAGAAATTCCTGTTACTTTTTGAAATATTGTTGCAAATTACCTCATGAACAGTCAGTAAAAATTATTCAGGTTCATTGTGAGTATGTTTGTATATTTGCATTTTTTTTAGTATAAACTTCTCCAATGCTCATAGTTGGGTATTAATAAATATTAGTTAAATTTCCACAATCTTTTATCTACTCTTTCTGTCTTTGCAAGCTATTGTCCCCTTAACAACAGAATAAGGAAAGTAAATTAGTGTAAAGTTTTTGAAGGGCAGTTTGGAACTCTTTATTGAAAGCCTTTAAAAACATTCATAAATTTTGGCTCAGAAATTCTTCATAAGAATTTATCCTTAGGTGGTAATCAAAATTCCATAGAAAGATTAATGTACAAGGACCTTTATTACATCTTTTAACATGCAAGAAGATCATGTAAAATGAAAAAGAAAAAAGGTTAAATGTTTAATAACAGAGCTGTTAAATAAATTATTGTATATCCATATTGTGGGATACTATCTGCTTTTAAAATTCATATTGTCAATGAGTATTTCATGGCATGAGGAAATATCATAGTATAATGTTTCATGAAAAAGTCAGGAATTCAGGCTGTCTATATCATATGGTCCTGGTTGTTGTGAGGTTGTGGTAGCAACACAGTGAGTGTGGCATGGTGCATTTCAGTACATTCAGAAGGAAATGTACTTATTGTTAGAGATCATTGCTAGCTGGTTGCACAATGAGTAATTAAAATGTCTTTCTTATGCTTGTCTATATCTTTCTATTTTTTACAGTTACTGTGTATAATTTTGCTATTAGAAAAATGTTACAAAAAACAATGGTCCCTGTATAGCTAACAAAGATAATAACAAACCCCAAAGACCAACATTTAAAAGCACCATTTTTTGTTAGTAACTGGGGAGACAGTCTGCAAGGTGACTGCTCCATAACCAAGAGAGCAGATCATCCCA